>JADMNL010000029.1:99668333-100892500 GCA_016271365.2 Neoceratodus forsteri | reverse complement strand
CGGAGGTGGAAATCATGGCAAAGAGTGTGAGGGAAGCCCTCAGGTCCCTTAAGATGGAGAAAGCACCGGGGCCAGATACGTTACATCCCAGAGTGCTGAAGGAACTGGTGGATGTCCTGGCGGAGCTCTTCAGCATCTCTGAAGACAGGGTGGGTGCCCCAGGATTGGAAGGTGGCACATATAGTGCCTATCCACAAGGGGGGGGGATATCAAGGGAGGTGGCAGGGAACTACAGGCCAATCAGCCTGACATCAAGGTGATTGAGGATATTGTCAAGGAGAGACTGGGGGGGGGACCTGGAAAAGTTGGGGTGCCTGGATGAGAGACAGCAAGGATTCGTCCCAGGGAATTCATGTCAGACAAACCTTGTGGAGTTCTATGACTGGGTGATGAGTGCCCTGGACCTGGGTAGACCAGTGGATGTCCTCTTTCTTGACTTCAGCAAGGTGTATGACTGTTCCTCATCGGGGCCTGTTGGATAAGCTGGGAGAAATGGGGGTGGGGAACTAGATTATCAGATGGATAAGCAATTGGCTCCAGGACCAGATCCAGAGAGTCATTGTTAGTGGGATAGTCTCATCCCCAAGGAGGGTCATTAGTGGGGTTACTCAGGGATCGGTCCTTGGGCCCCTCCTGTTCAACACCTACGTCTCTGACATAAGGAAGGGTATCAGGAGTGAGAGAAGTCTCTTTGCGGATGACTCAAAACTGGGGGCGGTGGTGGATGGGGAGGGTGGCCCTACAGGGGGACCTGGAGGCTCTGGAAAGGTGGTCTAGAAAATAGAAGCTGAGGTTCAATGCAGGGAAATGCAAGGTACTGCACCTGGGAGCCAGAAACCCAGGCCAAGTGTACACCCGGAAGGGGGGAAATGCTACAAGTCTCAATGGCTGAGAGGGACCTGGGGGTGGTGGTGGATGTCAAGAAGAACAGCTTGGAGACTTGTAGGAGGGCAGCATCAAAGGTCAACAGGCTGCTTGATTGCATAGTTACGGCGATCACCTCCAGGAGGAGGAAAGTGATACTCTCACTATATAACTGCTTGGTGAGGCCGCACCTCGAGTACTGCGTGCAGTTTTGGAGGTCACATTTAAAGAGGGACACTGAACTCCTGGAGAGGGTCCAGAGGAGGGCAACCAAAATGATTTGTGGCTTAGGGGATAGGACCTATAGGGAGAGGCTCGAAGAGCTAAATATGTACACATTGGAAGAGAGAAGGGACCGGGGAGACATGATAGAGGTCTTCAGGTACATGAAGGGGTTATATAGGGGAGGAACAGTCAGGGTGCTCCAAAGGAAGGATGGGGGCAACTAGAGAGCATGGGTGGAAGTTGGGTGGGGGAGATTCAGGGAAGAAAGTTGGAGGTGCGACTTCACTGAGAGGGTGGTGGAGCCATGGAATGAGCTGCCCAGGGGGCTGGTGAAGGCAGAGATGGTGGAGGGGTTCAAGAGGGGGTGGGACAGGTACAGGGGAAGGGTTCTGGAAGCAAAATCCATGCAAGAATATCCGGGACTGGGAAGGGAAAAGCCGGAGAGGGGGGCAGCAAGGTCAACTCCCAGGGTGGGGGTTGACCAAACAAGCAGACACAAAAGACCATTAGGCCTATTCTACTGGCATTTTAGTATGTTAGTATGTGAACATTTGGTTACGGTTGTTATAGCGTGTTCCCGTAGTTTGACTCGTTTCCTCCCCCCCAGAGTTGCTGTGTTGAAGTCCACGAGTGTGGGCCATGGAAGCATGCTCATAGCATAAAGGTTAGAGTCACAAGCTGTGAGTGGGCTTGTAACATCCAGCAGACCTAGATTCTTACAACCTCTGTGTTTCTGAGGTTGTTAGTTAAATATTTTTTTTGCCATAAGCGACTTAAATTGTACCCTTCCAAGTTGCATCCCCCCTTGGAGTTTAGAATAGTAACCCCCCCAGCGACCTTAATCCACCCCAAGTTTCATCCTCCCTGAGTTTGGAATAGTAACCCCCGAGTTGCATCCCTGGAGTTCAGAATAATAATCCCCACAGACAGTAAATCGCCACCACCCCTTGAATGGTCAGTAGTTTGCTTTTCATCAGTGAGGTGCAGCTGTTGCTATTGCCATTTTGTCTGAGCAGAGTGGATGACAGTGAATTTCCATATTTGACATTGTGCCTAATTTTCCAGTTCCATATTGTCCAGTGCTGAACTTTCCTGGGATGAAGTTTACGTTGCTGGACTTTCCAGTTCTGTCTTTTCCTACACCCCCACAATAATCATCATATAGAGACTGGACCATCAAGCTCACTCACCACATGAAAAAAACATTTTTTTTTTTTGGGGGGGGGGGAGAATTATAATCTAGCCAAAAAAAGTCTGAGGTTTTAGGTAAACCCCATTCATTAGGGAGTACTGGCTACACTCTAACAAATATATTTAAAATACAGTACATACCTAATTATTTTTCAAACTATATTTAACTTTTTATTATCACACACACACAAAAGCCAATTATACAGACAACTCTTATCAATATACCTATGTACCTAATCACATTGACTATGATTACTGTCGTAACCTGAAATATCTTACTATGTATGTTATGCTTCTCCTGACATCTGTGTATCTGCCCTACTTGCTTCAAATTGTACTCAGGGGCCCAGATATTCAAACTGCACCAGGCTGTGGCACAAGCTTGGGTGCAGCGCAACATGGCTGCGCAGGGGTGTGGACTGGGCAATATTCAACGAAGCTGCGCCATGGCTCAGCAGCTTTGAATATCGCACCCTGGCCACTCCCAGTGTGCATGGTGCAGTGGCACTGCACCAGCGCAAGTGGTCAGAGTGGAGCATGGGGATGCGCTAGTGCAAGTTCCATTGCAGCATGCACAGCAACCACGATATTCAAAACTTGACATGCAAATGGGACCATAATGTATGCAAGGTGCACATGGGGCTATTTGCATGTCATTATGGCCCTATTTGCATGCAGGTGCGCCGATCCCCGACGACTTGCGCCTGGCACCCTGCCAGGCAGCAGCCGTCGTGGGACCGACGCCCCCTGCAGCCCAATCGCGGGCATCTGTCCAAAAATAGAAATATCCATCTTATCCCTGGTGGTCCAGTGGACGCTATGTGCCCGATAGTGGGCATTTGTTAAAAAAAAAAAAAAAATTCAATATCCCTGGTGGTCTAGTGGTATCCCCCACCGCCCACTGAGCCCCACCGCCCGCTCCACCTCCCGGTCAGCTGGCAGCACCACCGCCTGCTGCCCCCGACTGACACCTCAGTAGGGCTGCATGCCCGATGGTTCCTGAGCGTGAGCCAATGGGCGTGCAGCCCCTACCGTACTACACATTCCAGATGTGAATGAATCATGCACACCCACGCTGTGAACCAATGGGTGTGCAGCCCTACCGAGGTGTCAGTTGGCAGGCAGCGGGGTGGCAGATGGGTGGGGTGCTGCCACCCGCTGGCTGACCGGGGGGAGCGGGACGGTGGGGCTCAGTGGGCAGGAGTCCCACTCAACCACCAAGGATATTGAAATTTTTTTTTTTTTTTTAACAAATGCCCGCGACAGACAGACACGTCCACTGACCACCAGGGATAAAGGACGGATATTTCGTCCTGTATACAGATGCCCGCAATCGGGCACATAGCAGTCCACTGGACCACCAGGGATACAGGATGGATATTTCAATTTTTGGACAGATGCCCGCGATCAGGCAGATAGCGGTCCACTGGACCACCAGGGATATAGGACAGATATTTGTGTTTTATACAGATACCCGCGATCGGGCACAGAGCGGTCCACTGGACCACTAGGGATATTGGACTGTTTTCTATTTTTGGACAGATGCCCGCGATCAGGCAGACAGCGGTCCACTGTACCACCAGGGATATTTGATGACATTATTTTCTTTTAAAAATGCCCACAATCGGGCATGGGGAGGCGCCACCAGGTGCAGCCGGAGCTCTGGTGGCCACCCACAGGTGACAGCAGCCGTGTTGCACCCTGCAATGCGGCAGCTCACCTGTGGGTGGCCATCAGTTGTTCCTTTTTTTTTTTGGCGTAACTTTGTGCTGGCGGAGGTAGGGGTTGCGCATGCATGGCTCTGCACATCCCGGGCTGAATATTGGGCTGTGCAGAGTATGCATGGGCACGCCCTACCTGTGCCTCGCACACACACTGATGCGCTTCTGAGCATCGGGATTTGTGCTGCCAACTTTTCCCTTTTGAATATTGTGTCGGGGCGCATCAGTGGGTTGCGCATGGTGCAACCCTTTTGAATATCTGGGCCTGTATGTTCTTTGATTTCTTGTACTCTCCCGGATCGTACCTGAAAACAGGCATGTGTTTGTTTAGTGTACTTACCTGGTTAACAAAAGCTAAATAAATAAATATCAGGGTTTTATTTAGCTCTAAAAATTGATTAGCGTTTTGCTCATAAAAGTTTTAAAACATTGTGAAAATGCATAGCACTTGCCTCACTGTGTTTAACATACATAACACTTCCAGAAAACGTATATAAATGCTTTCTGTACAGTTAGTATTGTCCCAAGGAAAAAACTGCTAATCAATTATTTAAAACCCTGAAATACAGCATAAATGTGGTTTAAACAGTACCACTGAATCTATTGGTTCCATCCCAAAAAAATAATGAAATTATAAACATTAAATGGCGTTCATTACCAGATTCAGTATATGCACAGTTTACTACATAAAATCAGTCAAGATACCACCACCAAAAGGTCTTCACTGCATTTCTGTTATTTAATGTTTGAATACTTCTGTGTGATCTCTATAAATAAATATGTATTATTTGATTCAGCCCAGCTCCAGTACAGTATTACCAACCTTTTTTCCTGAAATGAAGCACATGGACATTTTAGGACCCTCAGAATAAGGGACACATCTTCAAACATGGCGATACAAGCTCAGAACACAGTGCAAACCATTGAGTTTACTTGCACGGTTTATTTTTGATTTAGAATATTACGAATTCCTGCTTTGAAGTCCGAATTTACAGCACATTCTCTGTGTGGATAGTACTTTTCCATGAGGGACAGAGCAATGGGATGTTTCCTAATCAGGAACAGTTGAAATGCATGGAAAACAACAGAAACGTGCTAATTTTCAAGTTTAATTACATCTATTTAAATGCCCTGCATTGTACACCTATCAAAACTAGTTCGTTTCAAACTAAAGTACTTTACAAACACTTTAGATATTTTTTCCAGTACACATAACATACATTAAATTCTGTTACTTGATTTGTAGTTAACTTCTACAGTCGAATGACAAAAGTGAACACCAAACAACCTTTTCCAACAACGTGTTCCCAGTCCGATTAACAAGTGCACCTGTCTAAACCCGGTCCTGCCAACAAGTTCACTTACGAAGCTGTTCTCCTTAAATAGTCAATGTTAAAACTTTTCAAGAGGACCTATTGATAGTTATAAACAAATACCTCTCATTAGCAACTTGTTTTGTAAATTTCACCAGTTTTAAAAAGTAAAATGTTGCTTACCAACAAACTCTCCGGCGTGTCCCCGCATCACTCTCATGCATTGCGCTTCTGCAAGGACTCAAAAGTGTTGAGGGTGCCGGAGGTGAAGCTCCGGAGCCGTGCACGCCCCCACACTCGCTCCCGCGGAGACCTGGTGACGTCATCCAAATCCAATAGAGAATGTGGCTAGCCAGCCTTACTTAGTTTATTGACTTACCCACTCGTTTTAGTGGCTCCTGCTCGTACTATTAAACATAAAGCAGTCTGGAGACTAAATGTTTCACGGTCCCTCCTGGATGCTGTTGTTTTTGTTTTGTTTTTTTATTCGCTTTGCATGCTGACTAATTTTAAATGCATTGAACTACTTAAATAAATGATTTCCTGTTGTACTACTGGACTCACTGATCAAGACGCTCACCCCCATCTACATCTAAAGCTCTCCTATACATGTCCCCAGGAATATGATGCATCTAACACTGCCAAACATAAACTTAAGGATAACAAAAAAAACATACAAATACAGTGCATGTGTGATATGTGTGGAAATAGCAAGGAATCAAATAGGTGTGTGTGTGTGGGGGTAATTTACTCAAGAGCTTAACCTAAACCTCTTCCACTCAAATGATGAGCATGCAAGCAATACCCGGACTTAGACCATATTTACAGCTGGTAGGTTCAAACGTGCCTCTATAGAAAGCTTCCCTAAAAAGCAGTGTTCTATCAGAACTGCCACCCCTCCTATCCTTTGTTACTTTTTCAGTGCCAAAAAATCTTAAGGCTGATAACTGATGACCTGCTTCCAAAATATGGCTTGCTACGGGGGACGTTAAATCCCCATATCTAATATACCCGTTATGTTTACCTTCAGAGCCCTTGAAGTCTTTACAATATAAAATCTGTCACATGGGCACGTAATGATATAAATAACTCCTGTTGTCTGACAAGTTATAAAATCATGTATTTCTATCTCTTCCCCTTTAGCCAGATTCATACGTTTCTATATCCTCTGTGTGTTGTTACAATGGGCACATACATTTGTAGTTGTCCTTTACATCTAAAGTTGTAAAAAAAAATCCCATCTTGTTCCTTTCTAGGTATCCTATGGTCCGCGTGGGTGATCCTGTCACCCATGGACCTGCTTTTTCTAGCCACTATCATAGGTGTATCTCTGAGGGTATGTTCCAAATTGGGGTGGATTTTAAAATAGCCCAATTCTTACACAATAATGTGTTTTTACTTGTATAGAAACAGTCATTATATATGGTATTAAACCATACCTTGTCCAGCTTTTATTTGTTTTTTTATTTATTTATTTCAATCTAGGATTACAATTATTTAGTTTTTGTTTACCGGGTGGGCACCTTAGCCACGATTGTGACTATTTTCAGACACAATCCTTTTATTTAATTCCTATCTGTAATAAATCATCCCTGGCTTCGGGTACCTTCCACCCTGCCTTTAAAGTTTCTTCTCGACACCCACTTTCTTGAAATCTTTGATGTATTTCTATTTTAGCTTGTTGGTAATCAGATTCTTTAGTGCAATTCTTTTGGCTCCTAGATATTGATTGTAAGGTATAGATTTAATAAGATTCTGTAGATGAAAACTATCTGCCAGTATATAATTTCTGTTCATGCTCTCTTGAAAAAAAACAGTGTGCATAATCATCCATTTTCTTTAAAAATCACTAAGTCCATACAGGCAGTTTCTCCCTACTCTGATTTTTAACAAAAACGAGGTGCTCTGTCCATAATTATGGAAATCTTCTATTTCTGTTTCAGTCCCTTTCAAAACTACTGTAACATCATCTCTAAAACCCATCCATAATCATATCTTTTCTTTGTAAAGGTTATCTTGTGTAAATACATATTTCTCTTCAACAGTATTCATGTAGAAATTTGCATACGAAGGGGCCAAACTCGACCCTGTCGCAGTCCCTTTAATTTGAGTAATATATTCTTTTTCAAATGCAAAATTGTTCTGTGAAAGGACAATGTTTGCTAGTTGTGTCAAAAATTCATTTGGAGGTTTTGCTTCTTTTTTTTTTTTTTTTATCAAGTAATTCAGATAAAACCTGACATCCCAAGTTATGTGGAATAGACCCTGTGGCACTGAGAGTTGAAGTGCTGGACACCACACCTTGTGCTACGCTGGCGACCCAGATTCAGGAATGAGCCCTGGCTGTCAGAGGTCGGTGGTCAAAAGATGGATTGAGAGGCCATCAGGCAGCTCTCCACTCTCGGGTGGGGATCTGGCCGGTTCTGCTGCAGGGCTGCCTCCGTGTAGAGGCCCAGTGGTAGTGCAGTTAGGGAGCAACTCGAATCGGGAGGGTGTCATGGGTCACTGTACTTCCACATGTGTGCAGGCAACTGCAGCAAGGGACGGAGAGAAAACCAGCAAAATATCAGAGTTGGCAGGCTCTGTGACAGCATCAACAGTGCCTGAGACAGCCCCCCTCCCCGAGTCTAGATGTTAGTCTTTGGGGGAGAGGAAGGTCAATGCCTTCACCCTCGGCCCTGCCAGGGTGGGTAACCCATGGGCGATTACCAGGAGGGTCAGGAAAGTTGGTCCTGAGATCAATCCCCTCCAAGGGAGGGGCTGGAGCTGCGTGCCAGAGTCACTATGTGCCTCCCCCATTGCCGAGGAGGGAGGTAGCAACGGGAGGGAGCCAAATAGCTGTATAAAAAAAAATGATGTGGAGTAGAAGTGTATAGGTCTTAAGCCCCATGTAACAAGACCAAATTCCTCTGTATTTTCCTCCACACTGTTAAACTCTTCTAGTATTTCCATAATGTGAGAGCTATCTCTAATGTATGCTACAGTAATCTTGAAGAGCTACTGACACGCCCCAAAGAAAACTTTGAAAAACATAATTAGGTACAATTCAGCTTTCGTCCCATATATATTCTATATATTTCTCTTCCCCATTATTTATTACTGAGAAAATTTGCGTGACTACAAGATCTTTATCCTTTAGAGTTCATCAGCCTCTATAGCTTACTCCCTACTTCAAGTCATGATCCTCTTTTGTGACATCACACTCTGTTGCTGTGACAGTAACTGTGATGTCACAAGCAGCACATTATGACCTGAAGTAGGGAGAAAGCAACAGAAATAGATGAACTTTTCAGGAGCAAAGATCGGATCCTGTTTTCATACAGATGACCTCGGTAATAAATAATGGGGAGGAGGAGGAATACAGAACTAATGTGAAACACAAGCTGAACTGTGTCTTAACTATTATGGTTTGTTAAAGTTGTCCTGAAGGCATCAGCTGTTCTTTAACTACAGGTCTAGTAAGCAAATCCATAAAAATTGATAGAGGTTCCGAAACAGAATTAACTCATGAAACAGTGGGCCCACCAGGTGGATGGCTCCCATTTTTGTGTATTTTTTGCAACATGTGAAATATGGTACTAGATGGATTGCTTCTAAGGAGGGACTCCTGCTCCCAGTCTATCAGCAAGCCCCTGTCCTCAGCCCTACTAATTACTTCTTAGACAATGTTTCGAACCCACCATGCAGGAAGGAAGCATGGGGGGAAAATACACAGGTTAACTATATGAAGAAAAAAAGTCAGCAAAGGCAGACTTAAGAGACTATGGGCCAGATATTCAAAACTTTGCCCTGGGGCTAAATTAATACTGCCCGGTGGGCAAACTTAGCTCGGAGCACAAAGCAAGCCATATTCAAAAGGAATCGCCCAGGGCAAACAGCTTCTGAATATAGCTTGAGAATGAGGATGGGCAAACTGGGCTGGGAGTGCAGGGCAAACTTAGCCCTGGAATAAGACAGCTCTGAATATGGCAACCAGGAAGTGCAAACCACAACAGCAACACAGTGCACAGCGATGTGAAGGAAGGTAGAGGTGAACTATGTGGCCAATGTGTGTGCCAGCAAATGCATGGACCCAGTACAGCTGCAGGCAGCAGCGTATGTGAAAGTACAGTGTGCATAACTGTAAAATACTCCCCGAACTGTTTGCAGAGCGCTAACACATTTGCGTGGGTTTAGTGCAGGGCTAAACCATTAGCCCCGTGCAAACACGTTTGCCCGGCGCTAAACTTTGCCATATTCAAAAGTGACATGCAAATGAGCCTACTTAGGTAGTCTGTGAGCAAACATCCAGATTAGCATCTCATTATGCCCTGATTTGCATGCAGTTTGCACCGGGCTAACTGTTTAGCCCTGCGCTAAACCCGTGCAAACGTGTTAGCACTGCGCAAACAGTTTGGGGAATATTATACAGTTTTGAACACTGTACTTTCATATGTGCTGCTGTCTGCAGCTGTACTGGGACAACACAGCATAGGCACAGATGGTGGTTGTGCTGCATGCAACTCTCACACTGTAGGTCATGCTACAATGCATAGCAGACACAACAGTAGCAAGGAGGCCAGTAGGGTACCATAGCAATGCCTATGGTGTGCAGGGCAGTGATGATGACTGCACTATACACAGTGAGAGGCCCAACCTGCAGGTGTTTACTGACAGTAGACATTACTGTTACGCTGTTGTGTGACCCACAGATGCTGCACCTCTGGCATGGGATGCTCACAGTGACATATACATGTCTGGCTTTGTGTGCTGTGGCAGTTGTACAGCTGTGCAGTATGTGGCCGGGGGGGGCATATATTATCAGAAAGGTACACTGGTGTTGGTGTATGCCCAATACTGGCCCATGTGCACTGCATGATGTGTCCCAGCCTTGTGGCCACACCTGGTCTGTGGCACAGCCTAGCCACCCATACACTCTCCCCTCAACATCCTCCATGCCCACAGTGCTGCATGTGTGTGCTGGCATCTGTTGGTGTCCACAGAAGTGTGGTCCACAGGTCTGTGCTGTATGGCCACACTGCCATGCTGTCCACTGGTGGCAGGGTCACCACTTACTGCCTGGCATGGTTGGGACTGGTGGCAAATGATGGCATCAGTGTGATGCCATCAGTTAGCAGTATGCTTCCTCTATGTTTGGCTTTGTCTATGTGTCATATTTATTTGTTAGGGTTGCGCAAAACCTGCACAAAGCTGATTGCCCAGGGTTAAGACAAGCCTTTCCTGAGCAGTAATGTGCACCACGCTAAGTGTCACGCAAAACCACTTTGCACAGCGCTAGTCGCTGAATATAGCATTGCGCCTGTATTCATGTCAGTTTTCCCCTTGCATACATTATGATTTTGCCCAGCGCTAATGCAGTTTGCCCGCGCTATTTGGCCTTTTGAATATAGCTGACCGGCGCTAATCCCACGCTAAACCTGCGGAAACGGTTTTTGCCCGACACAAAGTTTTTAATATCTGGCCCTAGATTTCTATTTTTATGGGGGTAACTCATATTTGTAACCAAGTACTGGCAAGTTAAGCGGGACAAAAACCAGCTGTTGGACATGTTGAGGCTCAGCAACATCACCAGCTGTGCTAAACTTCCTCTCGGATGGCACACTCATATGGGGGCAACTGATGTATCTCATAGCCTGTTGCACCAAGTGAGGGGATGAATGCACCTTCCACATGCAGTAGCCCAATGGATCAACTTGAAATGGCTCAGGAAACTCTGCAGAATAGCTTTTCAAGATATTTTCCACTGAAAAAAAGCCGTGACTGTGTCCTCTTCAGTTGTTATAAGGACGTGCTGAGCAGTGCCCACTCTCTCCCATAAGTACTACTGTCCATAACAGGTATTTAGTTCCCATCTACACCAGTGGAACCAAACCTGCCAGATGGAATTCCCTCTGTCTTACGACCTTCTGCACCAGCCACTGGTGTCACCAATCCCAGCATGCAACAATCAGCTCATCACGCAGCTCTTGTCAAATATGAATCACTTGGTGGCTGTCCATAGTCATCTGAAGGATCTCACATTTGAATTAGGAATCCAGCATGGTTACAAAATGTGGCTGCAACTATCCAGCACTTTCACAAAACCTTGCATCTAGTTCAGCTTACAGCTGCCCCATCTGGAATCCCCTTGTTTTCCTCTACATATCTCTCCATGGATGCTTTCAGTATATGCACTGCTGGGATCACCTGACTCAGACTTGCAGTGGACACACTTAGATCATGGGTGCTCCTCTCTGGTAGGTTTGGAACATGCCATTTTTAGTTTCATTAGGGACATTTGTAATTGAATTAAAGGTACTTGGCATAGTTTTATTTTGATAAGTTGTTATGTGTGGCCTGCTGCCTCAGGTCTTGGGACCCCACTGTAAATTATATATTGTCTCAAGGGGTTGTATCCCAGATCATACACTGAATAGATAGATAGATAGATATAGACAGATAGACAGACCACACCATTAATAAATAAACTGGGTAAATAAATCATGTTCTTTTGGGATAAATATTTATTTTCACTTAAAAAAACATATTTCCACCTAGAATCTAGAAAGAGAACACGTGGATCAGACAAAGTTTACAGTTGACAAATAGGCAGTTTTAAAGTAAAATAAGGTAAAACGACAATAGCAATATTACCAGTACTGTGAAACACACCATAAATACATAATGGTTTGCAGTAGAATAAAACATTTATCTCAACACAAGTTGTAAAACCTTCATAACTAACTCATGTCTTTGCCACTCATCATTTTGTTTTTTAAATATAGCTTTTTGCCTGCCTGCCGCCATCTATTTCTTGCCATCAGGCCCTGTCTTGGGATCCCCCAGTCCAACCTCCCACCCCCCCTATCATGACACTGGCAAAGACCTCTACAGAGCAGGACCCAGGAGTCCTCTGAGGGCCATCACATATGGCGATGGGGGGACATGTTTTTTTCCTCTGGTTTCTCCCTCCCTCCCTAACTCCCTGGGGCCTCTGTGACATGGTTGTACATGCACATGGAGGCGCGTATGTGTGCTGGAACAGGTGACCCCACTCCACCCACCCCGGTCTAAACATAGAAACACAGAATTTGACAGCAGATAAGGACCGCTTGGCCCACCTAGTCTGCCTATTTCCCTACCTAATGGATGCTGCAGAGCCTAGTTAACCAACAGCCTACTTCCTCCTACCCCCCCCACTAGAATTGCTTTATGTCTGTCCCATACATTCTTGAATACCCGGTTTTTGACTCTACGACCTCCTCAGGAAGGCTGTTCCATGCATCCACAACCATCTCTGTGAAGAAATACTTCCTCACATTACTTCTGAGCCATCCCCCCTCTATCTTCAAATTGTGTCCACTTGTTCTTGCACATCTCTTTTTCTGAAAGATGCTACCCTCTTGGACTTTGTAGATTCCCTTGAGGTATTTGAAAGTTTCTATCATGTCCCTCCTCTCCCTCCTTTCCTTGAGGCTATACATCTTAAGCTCCTTTAGTCTTTCTTCATATGTCTTCTGGTGCAGACCCTGCACTATTTTGGTTGCCCTCCTCTGGACAGCCTCCACCCTGTCTATGTCTTTGCAGAAATGGGATCTCCAGAACTGTACACAGTACTCCAGATGTGGTCTTACCAACTGTCTGTAAGAGGGCCAACAACTTCCTGTTTTCTACTGGTGATGCCTCTCCCTATGCATCCCAGTATCCCCCCAGCCCTCCTTACTGCCTTCTCACATTGCTGGCCCACCTTTAGGTCACCCGATATGACTACCTCCAGGTCCCTTTCCATTTTTGTTGTTGTCAGTATCTCACCCCCCATTATGTACTCTTCCCCTGGGTTTTTGTTTCCCAGGTGCATTACTTTGCACTTCTTTGTGTTGAATCTCAGCTGCCATACATTTGACCATTCCTCCAACCTTGCCAAGTCCCTTTTCATCCTTTCCACTCCACCTTGCATATCAACCTTGTTGTAGATCTTTGTGTCATCAGCAAAGAGTCATACTTTCCCTTCCAGTCCCTCTGCAATGTCACTTATAAAGACATTAAAAAGGACCGGACCCAGTACTGAACCCTGCAGTACCCCACTAGTAACCCTCCTTTCTTCACTGTGGACTCCATTTACTATTACCCACTGTGTCCTGTTGTCCAACCAGTGTCTTACCCAGGCTACCATCCTGGGACCCATCTTTTGTGCAGGACTGTGTCAAATGCCTTGCTAAAGTCTAGGTAGGCCATGTCCACAGCCCCTCCCTGGTCTACTACTTTGGTCACCCAGTCAAAGAAATCAATTAGATTTGTCTGACATGACCTTCCCGCTGTGAATCCATGCTGCCTTGAGTCCTGTGCCCCAGTGGCCTCTAGGTACTCAACAATTCTTTCCTTCAGAAGAGATTCCATCATTTTCCTTACCATTGAGGTCAAACTGACAGGTCTGTAATTTTCTGCCTCTGTCTTGCTCCCACTTTTGTGAAGGGGAATCGCATCCACCATCCTCCAGTCCTCAGGTACCACACCATCCTCCCATGATTTATTAAAAAGGGTAGTCAGTGGTGTTACTAGTTCTTCCCTTAGTTCTTTTAGAATTCTGGGGTGAATCCCATCAGGCCCCATTGCTTTATCCACCTTCAGTTTTAAGAGTTCTTTCAGAACCCTTTCATCTGTGAAAGGACCAATATCAACCTCCCTATCCAGAGTGTTTCTATTGACTGGATTAGGTGTCTCCCCCTGTGTTTCCATTGTGAATACTGAGCAGAAGTATTCGTTCAGTATCCCTGCTTTTTCACTGTCGCTCTCTGCCCAACCACCTTCCTCTTTATTCAGCCTCAGTATCCCTGCCTTAGTCTTTCTTCGCTCGCTAATGTACCTATAAAAGGTTTTATCCCCCTTCTTAACTGAGTTGGCTGTCGTTTCCTCGGTTTGGGCCTTTGCTGTTCTGACTGCCTTCCCAGCAAGCATCCCATTTGCTCTGCACTGCCATGAGCCTGCACTCAGTGGCAGTCAAATGTCAGGAAGGCTTGCCTCCCTCAGCTGCTCGATCCTCTGCCAGCCCCCCCCCCCCCGGCTGACCCCTGGCAGCCTGAGGTCATTCCCAAACTCAGGTCACCGGTATGGGAGAGGTAAGTGGCTCAAGGTGCTTCAGCTCTCTGCACCACTGGGCCGGCTTTCATCAGTTACGGTTCTTACCACTCACTAGTAGAGATACAGGTACTCCTCCACTGCAACCAACTGCAGATTCCCTATTTACTTGAAATGGCCAAGGATAACCCCATGAGGTGTGCTGCATCTCATTTTTATAGTCTTGGGGAGGGCAGCAGCAGTCAACAGGTTAACATAGCCCAACTGTAAAGGTAAGTACAGCCAAATAGTAATTAAAGCAAGCTAACAAAGGGGGGTTCCCAGCAATCCAAGAACATGAGCATTGTTTTGCAACATGATCATGGACAGAGAGAGGGGGTACTGGACTGAAACAAACAAAGGGGGTTCTAAAGTGACACAAAATACAGGACTTGAACACTTCCAAGCCACAAGCACTCCTCAGCTGGAGCAGGAGTTTGTTCCAGGTGTCTGTTCATGAAAATGCAGAGGCAAAGGCTTTTTTACCAAATTCACACTTCATCCTAGGCACTAAGACAAGTGTCAGTGGCTCAGCAGGTTGCCCGCTTACCTCTGAGGCTAGAAGAAGATCAGAAAGCTGTGGGTTCTATCCCCACACCAGGAACTTGGGTTAAATCCCAATACTGACACTGCAGTGCAGTACGAGGGGTACTATACTGATAAGTTCATGCCCTCGGTTATGAAACCATGACGTGACATAGTCAAAACTCCAGATTCTTGGTTCCATGAAAGGAACTGCACAGAATGTTGTCCATACAAAGAAAACAATAAAAAACACAACTGACAGCTTCAGCTTTTATTCAAGCACAGTTAAATAGGGATCCTTTAGAGGTATGAATATAATTTATGAAAACAGAGACATTTCTAACAGCTGCACATAAGTAATAAATTCCTCTCCCCTTTAACTGTTTCAGTTTGTTTCATTTTGAGTGCAGCACAGCTGGACTGTGATGTCATCAAACATTGTTAACACTGCCTTGCCATTGGTTAGTGACTACACAGATATGCAAATGAGTAAGGCATTGTTATAAGGCATTTTAATACACCTTCTAGATTCTCATTAGCCAATCACATCAGTCAAATCACTGCACATTCCAGGACCCATTTGACAAACTTCCTTTTTACTACAGATCTTCAGTGGTTTTCTGCAGAAGAGCGAAGTCCAGTGACGATAAGAGAAGGGCTTGGAACAGTACTTTCATGCAACCCACCCCCACACTATCCAGGTAAGTTATCCTAGAGATAATCGGTAATCATGTAAGTAGTTCTTTTCAAAGGGTTTCATCAGTTTCATGGAAGAACCGGGGTACCAATAGGAGCAAGACAGCTGCATTGTTATCCAAGTAAATATATGACAGATCACTTTCAAAGGAAAACAAATTAATTTTCTCATGGCTTTTTACATAGACTGCTATTCAAATCTGGAGGTAGTTATAGGTAGGGATGTCACAATAACACTGCTTCACAATAACTACAACAGTTTGCACTGATGATACTGATATCATGTCTGCTCTGCTTTACTATATTGTGACAAACAGTGTTCATGATATACATGAGTAATAAGCCACAGTAGTGTGTGCATCACAGGATTTTAATGCATGCCCCAGAGGTATAGTAACATATGAGGCCAAAGGCTGAGTGTCCTTATGCCCCTGGGAAATGAGTCGTATGATGAACACCCTGGAGTGGATTATTGCATATGGAAAACAGTTCTAAGTAGGTTTTTTGGTCAGGAAAATGAGATTCAGCACCTGCTCATGTGTTTATAGAGATTTAATGCACAATCAGGTGATAGCTCTTAGACAACTAAATTTGTAAACTTTTTTCTTACCATTTTATGATGTACCATGTCCATGATGCATCATGATAAAGTAAGAACAATTCAGTTTCTTAGTCTAATACCCTGCCCCCAAATTTAGGATCTAAAGGGAAAACTCATACCATTAACTATAATATTACACTAATATGATTACAATAATTTGTTTTTTAAGGTTATCATACTGTGAACATTTTCGTATCTGACACCACTATTTACAGGATAATTATAGGCTGTTGTGAACAGAGTGCACTGAAGAACCACTGTAATACAAGTGATTGCAAAAAATATTGGTCTTTTCAGGTGGCTTTTATTGTATAGATTCAAAATGAACTGAGGTCCCTTCTGCCCATCTCTGGTGTTGTATGGGTGGCTGTCCAGGTAGAAGCAAAAGCAGCCAAGGCACTTTTCGTAAGAATGGGGGATTTTTCTCTGTCCTGGCCAACATTCCCCTTCCCATAAAACCTGTTCATGCAATTGTCTAAGGCTGTGTGTGGCTGTTCATATGTTTAAATTCAGATGCATCTCCAGGTATCTTCTGTAGCTGGACACGAGTTCAAAATGAATGCTGTGGTTAGCTCAGTGCCCCATCAAGGCACCACAATACAACCAAGTCCTTGCTTTCCCTATCTAAAAACATGGGGGGTAGTTCACAAATGTTCCTGGAATGCCGTAAGCCCCAGTGACAAGCATCTCTGACGCACAGGGCTTGCTTCATTCCCCAGCTGATGACTGGGATTCTCAGTCCCATGTGCCATTTGGAGCAAGTTAGACCAGTCTTTTCTGGTCTTGCATGCAGCAATCTCTGATGCCCTGTTTCACGGGGCTTGTGCCAGATATTTGGCACAAGCTGCTGTAAAGCAGGAAGAGTGTTACAGATGTGCCTCACCTTCTTGAATTGAGGACAGGTAGCAGCAGAGAGTTCAGCACAGCTGTGCTAGCCGCCAGGGCTGATGCAGGACTTGCACCAAGCCCAGTGCTGCCCTTCGTGAATCGGGCCAATGCTGTTCAAAATAAATGCTGTTTCAAAAATGTGAACTTTTTTGTGTTTGTTTTTATTTTAGAATTGAGTTAGCAGTTCTGACTTTAGCCCAACTGAGGTAAAGCATCTCATTTTCACTGGGGTCCCTATCTCTTGTTTTTTCAGTGACCTGGCCAACACTTTGCTTCCCATAGGTTTGTATCCCCTCTCCCCTTGCTGCTGCCCAGGAGTAGACCTGTGATCAGGAATTTATACCCTGTTCAGTAAGACTTTTTTTTCTTCCTTGTGCAGTTTTCTCCCCAAGTCCCTCTATCCACTTCAAGACTGGCTTCTATTCTAGCTTAATGATCCGATCCAAATTCTGGACCACAGTCTTTTCAACATCCTCCCAGTCCTGCACCGTCATACAGTAGAGTGCAGGAACCCTCTCTTCTGCCGACCTCCCCCCCCAGAAGTTGCTGATGTTTTCAACAGCTGCTTTGCTAACTGCGTCAAGTCCCTCCTCACACACACACACACCTTCTACCCTTGTAGTGCTTCTCCCCACCCACCATTACCAGACCCTCTTTTGCCTACTCCACCAACTCCCTGCTTTGATTCTTCTAAAAAGAGCAGCCCGATGGCCTGGACAGGCCTCCATGTTTCTCCCAGGTTTTAGTCTCACGCCAGGATTAGACCCATACCATCAATGCTGGTACCTGGGTACAGTACTGGGAGGATGCTGTACAGTTGGGGTGTACCATCCTTCAGATAAGATGTTAAACTAAGGTCCCTTCTGCTCATCTCTGGTTTTATAAGGGTGGGTGTCCAGGTAGAAGTTAAAGCAGCCAAGGCACTTTTCATGGGGAATTTTTCTCTGTGTCCTGGCCAATGTTCCCCTTCCCATAAAATCAGTTTACACAATTGTCCAAGGCTGTGTGTGGGGTATTGATCTGCAAAATAGCTGCCATTACCTGTTTACAGTCACTTCACTACCAGTCTCTCACTGCTTATAAAGCTCTCTCTCTCTCTCTCGCTCGCCAAGCAACTGTCAGCATATCTCCCTCCTCCCTGTCCTTGCCAAGGTATAACAGCATTTTGTTCATTCCATGCTCTCTGCTTTCCTGTCTGACTCCTTTTTCCTTGACCCTTTCCAGTTTGGCTGTCAGCCCAATCACTCAATTACCTCCCTGCCAAGGCCAGTGGCAGTTCCAGGAATTAAGGATGACTGGAGCACAGGCAGGTTACAGAGGGCTTGTGTCTGGGCACGGAGGTGGATTTAAATCTAAAATATGTTGCTATCTGTGAATCATTGGTGGGACACTGCTTGGGCACAGCAGAGTTTTACCTTGGCATATGCCCCCACCTGGGCCCAGCCTGCAGTCATTCATGACTAAGACACACTGACTCCATCCTGATTGGCATGAACCAGGGGCCTCCCCACATCAGTAATGCTTATGGATCTTGGCAAAGCCTTCAACTCTGGCTCCCTCGTCCTCCCCCTCAATAAGAGACCTAGTTCAGGGCTGTCTTAGCAGACTAACTGACTCAACTTCTACCTGTCAGACCGTGTATAAATAGCATATGTAGGTGTGAATGTGACCCACGTACCCCCTCCCCCAATTGAGGCTGGGGCTATTTGTATGCAGACAGGATCTTTGCCACAGACATCACCTGATTTTGCAGTTTGTTTACATCTGATGTCATAACCTTCTGCTTTGGGCATCATAATCAATTTCCCAACAACAGACTGTGATTTCATAATATGGGAAGTATTATTATAGTATGTGTAAACAAGTTGCAGCTGTGGATGATGTTCACAGGGAAGAGATCCTGTTTTCATGCAAATTTTCTTAGTAATAAAGAAAGAATGGTGAGACGTATACAGGGGCGTGACCAAGGGGGTGCAAGAGATGCGGTTGTAGAAACCTGCAGATTTCTTTTCATACATTGCTTATCCATTGGAAATTGCATCTGTCAGCAGTGTAGTGCATGCTGCAGATGCCAGCTCCGGTTTCATGGAGTGGAAGTGGGGGTGCGTACAGAACAAAGAAGCAATTGGGCCCATTACTCAAAACATCTGATCTGGGTGCCAGTGTCCCAGATTGTAGTACCAACCAGAGGAAGGGGGCAGCACGGACAAACTACAGATGCTCAGCAGGACTCACACAAAATAGCAAACGAACCTACGCTATAAATATTTTATATGCACTAATGGCTATTTTACACTCATTGGTGGGGAGGTGAGACCCACAAAACATTTTGCAGTAGGATCCATACAGTCTCTGGCACAGCCCTGGAACTATAGGAGAAAATATGAAATGTAGCCGAAGCGTGGGTAAACATTACATATTCAACATTTTCCCAGTGGCATTGGAGGCTGTTTAACATAAGTCAACAACCTAAGGGCGTGTGACCTTCACACAAGTACTTTGTGATAATTTTGCTTCTCATAGCCTGTACGTTTCTTTCCTGTGTTTTATGCCACCCCCACACTTTTTTCAGGTCTTTCTTATCGATGGCTCCTGAATGAGTTCCCCAAATTTATTTCTCCTGATGGAAGGCGCTTTACCTCTCAGATGACTGGCAATCTCTACTTTGCCAAGACGGATATGACCGATGAGGCAGCCTACTCCTGCTTAGCCACCAGCAACGCTTTCTCCAAGAGCTCCTTCAGCAAATTCACCCACCTCAATGTGCTCACGGAGGGTCAGTGTCCTGGGGGGAAGGGAGGTGGAAGTGAAAGTGGATACCAGCCACAGCTCCAGAATTAACATTTCCTTCAGCAGGGCTGAGTCAGTAGCACATCTGCCTCTGGACCAGAAAGTTGTAGGTTCTAGTCCCACACCAGGATTGGGCTCATATCATAAATGTTGGTACCCAAATGCAGTGCTAGGGGGGTGCTGTATTGTTGGGATGTGCTGTCATTCAGATGAGGCATTAAACCAAGGTCTGTTTTACTCATCTGTGGTGCTGTCCTGCTAGGTGTCCAGAAGGAAGTAAAATAACCCAAGGCACTTTATTTATTTATTTTGTTTTTTTTTACCGGGTAAGTACACTAGACAACAATGTTGCCTATATTCAGGCATGACCCGGGAGAATACAGGCAGAAGAGAGCAGAGTCAACATTAAAGAGTATTTCATGATGCTGCATGAGGCGAGAACAAACATTTGAACAGTATACAGCCAGGTACAGTCCTTGCAAGAGTAGTGAATTTTCCCTGGTGTTCCACCAATGTTCCCTTTCCATAAAAGTGGTTCATGCAATTGTCCAAGGCTGCGTGTGGGCATTGTTATGTGAAATGGCTGCTGCTAAACATTTACAGTGGCTTTACTTCCCGTCTCTCATCACTTGTAAAGTGCTTTTGGATACAATGTGTATGGAAAGCACTGTATAAATGCTGGCTCTTTTTCCTTCCCCTGTCAGCCAGTGCTTAGAGTATAGTTAAGAAGAAATGCAAGTGCAATGGACCTGGGGCCTTGAGTTTTGGTTAGACAGTGCTTTCTTACCAGCCCCCAGTGCAGAAGTAGCGCCATCGATCTCAACACTGGTGACCTGGGGGTTGGGAATGAGCCCAGGCCATCGGAGGGCCCGCCAGAGGGGAGAGGAGAGCAGAATCAGGCATCTCACAGGACACCTTTCATCTCCAGGAAAGGAGGGTGCCACATTTCACTGCTCTACTGCCACCTGGGTGACCACATGTGGTGGTGCAGGTGATACGCAGATGGTAGGAGGGGATCACTGGAGTGCATCCGAGGGTTGGCTACATCAGGCTTCGGTGGTAGCCAGTCCTGATGTGTGCTCCTGGTGGGAGGTGGGGAGAAAAAAATGGAAAAATGGTGCTGGATTAGGAGGATGAAACGTCTGCCAACTCACCATGTCCCACACTGGATTTGTGCCACCACCTTTCAGGGATACCACCAGTCTTCACCTCCACCATGGATGGTCAGATTGACGTGGGCAAGAAATGCCATGGAGCTGAAGGCATGTCCAGCCCGCGGGGGGGGGTAACACAATGGTGAGTCCTAGACGGGCTGGGGGTCCCAAGAGGATGTCTGGCAGAATCTCAGTCGGACAGGAAGAGGTCACATTGGCAGTAGGTGAAGGGGGGGGGATAAAGAAAGTCTTAAAAAAAAGACAGCATCTTCTCGCTGAACTGAAACTGGACAACCTGAGAGTGCAGGTTCAAATCCTATTATAGCCACTGGCTGTGTGTGTAACCTTGAGCGGGTCATTTCCCCTCCAGAGCTTTTGCAAAACTGAGGGGTAGCGGCACCTGTATTGTGTAGAGAACCTGTAATATATTGTATTTACTTTATTATCTGACATTTGCCTCGGTTCTTCATTTTAGCTTGAGTGCAAGTTCTTTGGGACTTTGCAAAACTGAAAAGCATAACACGCTACTCTCCGACGAAGACAGGAGGCTGCATCTCAGCTGGAATATTCTCTGTAAAGAAATTACAAAACAGAATTTTAAAATGTTGTACACATAAACAAGACAAGCGTTTAGACTAGAAGCACATCATCAGCCCTCGGGGGAGGGGGGGTGGCAGGGCTCACTTGGGCTGACTGGTGGGGGCACCTCACAGAGCTGAGGCACTCAGTTGTGGAAGAACAGCATAGGATGCCCTGATTTCATCTGATTAAGAAGCAGCTTTGCTTTCAGCTGCAAGGTAGCTGCTTACCCTGCCCTTCTGGTCACAGGATGGGTACAGCTGAAGTGACCTCAACCATTGGCGGGGGGGGGGGGACAGAAGGAACTATAAGGGGAAACTCTTGGTAGAAAAGGAAAAGACAACTGGATGACTCAGTGGATTGCTAGTGGGTTAAGGAGCCTTTCACCTCTAGGTCATGGGTTCAAATACAGCACAGGTCTGCAGTGTGTGAAAGTCATTATCACCTGAAGACCATTCAGTGGCCAATATGACATGAGTCATGCTGGTCACAGTCCAGTTGCCAGGGGGCAGATGTCCACATCACAAACACAGCAACACAATTTGCACTGAATGGCGCCCTTGTTGGCAGTCTCACATACTAAGATGCCAGCAGAGTAGGCCCAAAGATCTATCTAGTCTGCTCGAAGATCAGTATCTGGCAGATGCATCCTTCACTGCCCTCCGCTCCCTCACCTCTTCCCCCATCGAATGTGCATCTCCAGGCCTGGCATTACTCAGTTTAATCTTCCCCCATACCTGTCCCAGCCCCTTTTGAAGCCCACCACTGTTTCCAATTCCACCAATTCCCCTGGCAACGCATTCCACAGCTCCACCACCCTCTCAGTGAAGTAACATCTCTTAGTCTCAGCCTTGAGCCTCCCTTCTACTAGCCTAAGGTGATGACCCCTGGTGGCCCCTGCCTCCCGCAGCTGGAAAATCCTATCAGGGCATGCCCTATTTACCCCCTTGAGGTATCTAAAGACCTCAGTCATATCCCCTCTGTCCCTCCTCTCCTCCAGGGAGTACAAGTTAAGCTCCCTGAGTCTCTTCTCATAGATCTTTCCCCTCAGCCCCTGTATCATCCTAGGTACCCTCCTCTAGACTTTTTCAAGGAGTGCAATGTCCTCTACCAAGTGCGGTCGCCAAAACTACACACAATATTGAAGGTGTGGTCTAACCAGGCAGTTATACAGAGGAAGAATCACCTCCCGCTTCCTGGAAGTTATCCCTCTTGCAATGCACCCTAGCATTTTATTTGCTTTATCAGCCACCCTCCTGCACTGTTTAGACTTATTCATTTTGTCAAACACCACCACCCCAAGGTCCTTCTCCCCATCCATAACCTGCAGTTTCTCCCCTCCCAGAAGATATTCTTGAGATAAGTTTCTAAGCTCCAAGTGGAGAACCCTACACTTCTTAGTGTTAAACTTCAGTCCCCAGTTGTGAGACCACATCTCAAGGGTCTCCAGGTCCTCCTGAAGGGCTCTTCTGCCCTCCACCCCATCCACCACCACCCCCAGCCTGAAGTCATTGGCTAAAAGGACCATCTCACTCCTGGTAACTGTTCTGATGTCAGAGATGTGAGCGTTAAACAGGAGTGGGCCCAGCACTGACCCTTGTGGAACCCCACTGATGACCCTCCTAGGAGAGGAGACCCCCCCAACCATCATCGTCTGTTACCACCCGGTTAGCCAGTTTCCTATCCACCTAACCATCTTCTCCCCCCACCCCCATCCTCATGACAGGGCAAGGACTGAATGGGTATAGAGTCTCTCCTGTGTGGTGGTCTCTCCAGGACAGGGTTGAGGCATATTGCCAAGGTGATGTAGGGAAGACTGCACTGGGATTTTCCACATTGTACATGTAACGTGGATAAACAGAGGGCTTCAAGCTTCCAGTGATTTCAGTCTGGCACCTTTTATGAGCACTATATTCACACACAAAAAAAAAACATTGAAAACAGAAAGAAGAAAAGGTGAGCGATTTACCAGCCACTATGTTTTTACATGAGTGACCCCTCCATGTCAACACAGAGATGCCCTTCTGTCACGGTGTAGAGGGACAGCGTTTTGCTTACCCCAACCCCTTCCCCACTTTCAAAGAATAAATTCACAGATTTTTAAGAAAGGAGAACCAACCAGCCCAGTGACATGGTGTGCTGGGGCACTGGCACCTTACCTCCAGCAATGCCAGTGACCTGGGTTCGGGAACAGATCAGGGTCATTTGGGGGATGGCCAGGTGTGGGACAATTAAGCATCCCAAGCTGGTTCTCCTCCCTTGGGGGGGAAACTCAGAGTCCCACAGCTTGCCTACCACGTAGTGGAGGCTGGGTGGCAGCACCAGTAGGACAGACATGGGGGGGTTGACACGCACTAATGCAGCACACATATGCGTCAATGCACCCATCTGAGCATGTATCACTCATAGATGTCCCAGGGGAGAAAATGGAGGAAAATGACTTGGCTCATTCAGCATCCCCCACAGGGCAACACACAATCCTACGTGGCTGGCCAAACCACTGATACGGCTCTGCATAAGTGGTGGTTAACTCATACGTTCACAATATGGGTCAGTGGCAGGGCTGGGGATGCCACTGGGACTGGGGACGCAGGCAAAGAAAAAAACAAAGGAAAAAAAAAGGGGAGAACCAACTCAATATTAGTCATCAGTACTCAAAGACAGCCACGTGTCTTATAAATTCCAGCTGGATCCTGAAAAATAACTCCAAACTGATTTTACCACCATCAAGAGAACAAGTAACCATGGATTTTATTCAATTTTTTTAATGAATTTTTTTCATCAAGCTTCATGTCCTCTGCTGTTGTCCATCCAGTCCTAAGGCATGGGGTTTACTTCCCTGGTGACCACCCGAGCTCCAACCTCCGCTCACCCCCACCTTCTTGAGAGTGGGGGGGGGGTTGCACAATGCAGTGTCTGTGGTAGCCGCCTGCAGTCAGCACAGGGGCAGTCTGGTTTTTAACCCCATTTTCTCTCTCCCACCTCTCCTGATGTTTGGACATGCCTCTGTTGGTCTAATGCGTCACAGTGCAGTATGTGTAAGTGCTCAGCCCCCCCAGGAGGGGTCACTGCAACACCCAAAACCAGACATTTCCCTCCTCTAGTTTGGCTCCTGCTGTGCCCAGCAGCACCCTCCAGACCTGACCGCACCTGACCCAGCTCCATAAATCCACTTCCAAACCTAGGTTGCTGGCACAGAAGTGCACTGCACTTCCACTGGTCCATCCACTGGGCGACCCCAAGTAACCAAGGATTTAAAGCATCAGTGCAGTGAAACTGGGTAAAACATTTGATCCTACCTCTTTTTCCACAATAAAAGATTCCAGGAATCTTCCAGTTTTATTAGGTGGCGCAATTTTCTGATTCCACCAAAATACCAGTATTTTATAAATGTTTTAACGTAGTTTTTGCTCAAGACAAAATGATGGCTACCATAGTTTGCACAGAAATAGCATTGTAGACCTGGCAAGGGTTGGGATGCAAAAACTAAATGTCTCCTGGCACACAGCATAGGAGGTACCAAGACAAGTACATTTGACAGGTATGTTAATATGCTTTTGGGGGAAAAATCGTTACACTGCTGCTTTTTAAAATAATACTTTGCTAAATAAATAATGTCGAATCTGAACCCTGAATTGGTTTTACAAGACATTGAATGAACCATCGGTCATCCATTTTGTCTCCTAGGGGAGCCAAAGCAGTATCCTCCCAACATAAAGGTGAAATTTTCTCCTGATACCTACGTGTTGACAGGACAGACAGTGAACTTGGAGTGTTTTGCATTCGGAAAGTAAGTTGTTGGCTTTGGGGCAGGGGGTGGGAATCGCTTACTGTCATGGCATTTCCAAACTAGAGCAGTACGAACTTGAGTGCAGGCTGTAAAAAAATCTTAAACGTTGGTCAGATGACCACCAGACAAAATTTTTATTGGCCAGTGTCCCTGCTATGGTAGTCCTTTTATGCACAGGGCAGGCACACAAAACCTGGTGGCCATATGGACTATTAAGTATCATTTTGATTTTGAAGTGGCCGTCGAGTATCGATAAGAGGCCAATGGCCGAGCTGGTCCATCAGTGCAGCAGCAGCATTGTCCTGTGTGATGTGATGACCCAGGTTTGGAAAAAGCCTTGGAAGCTGGGGGGGGGGCTTCAGCATCCCCGAGGATACACGAGTCCTCCTCAACGGAGACTGCCTGACCCTGCCATGCGAAGACCATGGGCTTGACCACAGTTGGTACCACAGGTGGAGCAGTAGGGTGAGGGGGGAAGCATGTCATCCTGGCTCATAGCTATTGCAATCAATATCCCATGGGAAGGGAAGAAAACAATAAATGGCCGGGTCCATTGGTGAAGCTTATGGTAGACCTTGGTTCTACATGATCATGTGCCCCGAGACACAGCCCTGGATTTAGACACTGGAGGGGCTTGTGGGGAATCCTGGACAACCCCACCATGGGAGACAATCCATGGGGAGTATTAAACTGCATAGGGCAGGCATGGAAGCACCTATTTTTCTAAAAAGAAAAGTGGTCACTGATCACCAGCCCCTTGAGTTTTTGACAGCCTGCTATAGTGAAGCATAAGACAACCACAGAGGGTGGAGAATAATTATAAGCTGACATGATGTTATTTAGGCAGAAAAGGGCAAAAACTGGCACCGTCCACTAAGTCATAGTATGATGACTTCATTTTCATGCAGAATGAGTCGCTCACATAAAAGGACTCCACCCAGACAATTTAGTGCACCGAGGGAACACTGATGTTCTCTCAGCACTCTGGGTTGCCTGTGCTAAGTGCTTTTTATGTCCATTACACAATTTTTATGCAAAATAAAGTCATCATACTATGCACTGGTGGATGGTACTGGTTTTTGCTTATTTCTACCTGTTTGTTTTGTTGACCTGACCCATCGGGGTTGCAGAAGAACTCTAACATGCACTTCAGGCTGTTGAATCTTCCATTGCTGCAGGCCAGCTCTGTTATTAGTGGCAGGGGATTCTGGGATTCCTGGTTACAGGGTGGGAGTCAGCAGGAACAGCCAGATACAGTGTAATGTACTGCAGTAAACAGTAAGTAAAATACATGTTTTTTGCACTCAGACTGCAAATTGGGACCAGCACTACATTTGGGTGTGTGGTTCTTTTTTGTTTTATCGACTCTGTTTATTCTCCTCTGGCTGACTTGGGGATATACCCTACATTCATCTGCTGGGTCCCTGCAAGGACCCAGAGTTCATGCTGCTCATCCTCCAAGGTTTTCTTTCTGCAAGTGATTTCCCACATGCCCCCCCCCCGACGGATGCGTGTGTGCAGTGACCTCAAGGCATAGCTGGGTGTGCTCCCACCCTCGTTGTACAGATATCTGCTGCTTCCATCAATTCAGCCTCAGTGTTGTCCCAGGCTCATCTACCCCTAGTCATCGCTAGGGGTCGGGAGATGTTGAGCACCAGATCCCCTCCCTTCCTGGAGAAGGCAAGTTGTCCAACGGATGCTCAGTCTTCTTCTCCCCACCCCAGCCAGCCTTCTGACAACTCTGGGTCCATTCCGAACCCAGGTCAGTGGCATCGCTGTGCTGATGGGCCAGGTGTGTGGTTCTTAGTGCTGACTGTTCCCCTTTAAGGCAGTTGCCCATGGCTATGTGTTTGTGTTGATTAGCAGAATGGAGGTCATTTCACAATTACAGTCCCTGCATGACCAGTCTCTCTGATTGCTTGTAAAGTGCTTTGGGATACACTGTGTACGAAACGCACTGTGTAAATGCAGATGTTTCTCCCTGTTCTTCCATTTGCTTTAGCCCTGTCCCCCAGATAAAGTGGCGGAAGGTCGATGGAACGCTGCCCTGGCAGTGGAAAGTGACGGAGCCAGTACTGGAGATCCACAACATAGGGTTTGAGGATGAGGGAACTTATGAGTGTGAGGCAGAAAACGCCATGGGCAAGGACACCTTCCGGGGGAGAATCATTGTACAAGGTACAGGCTGCACTAGTTGAAGATGACAGCATTTACTAAACTGTCACCAAATGGTATACAGAACAGAATACAGTATATGCCAACCCAGAGTAGTTTATACAGCAGATCCTTCTTAAAGCAGCAGTGCATGTAATAGTAAAAAGTTGGACCTATACTTTTTTATTCTATTTTAGAGTGCCCTTAACTCCTGTCCTGCAAGAATCCTTTTTCACATTTTTAGTCTGCTTTAGAGTTTTTTTTACTTTTGGAACAATAAAAGGAGCTCTCCTTTTAATGTGGCTATACCCAAGTTTTCAACATTTTTCTCCGCTGTTTTTGAACATTCACTGTCCCATAAAAGCAGGGTGCAGTGTTCATTCCAGTCACAAGAAAAGCAATGTTAAAGGGTGGGTGCTCAAAAACAGCTGAGAATACTCACAGAAACCTAGGGGGAAAAGGTTCAAATGTTCATTTCAAACGTATACACAAAGTGCTAAATCAGACCCAAATAAGGGTGTCTTACAAGGCAAGAGATGAGGGACAATTTAAAATGTAATAAAAAAGAATAGGCCCAAATTTGCCCCGTTAACACATGTTGCTGCTTTACATACCAGTATCTTATCTAGTAAATGTTGACAACCACAATGTTTATAGTAACTACCTTTAATTTCAATGTCTGTAAGTTTTTGAATTTGTCCAATTACCAGCTTTTTAGATGTTTTGCATAAACAAGCAGCATATTAGTTTCAGATCAGAAAGGACTATATGTACATTAAGTCTCCCCTCCCCTCCTCTGCTTCATAAGGAGGAACCAACAAGGATGCTTTGCAAACATGTACTAATTAACAGGGATTCCTCACCTACTCTACTGCACACAGTACCTTGTGAGTCTGTTAGTAAGCAGAACTTAGTCCAGGTTTACCTTGAAGGCCTTTGCTGGCTTCCTGCCAACTGCTGGTGAGCTGTTCTGTAGGTTCACCACCCTCTGGGAGAAGAAGTGCCTGTTAACACTACCCCTAAATTTACCAGCTTTGAGCTTCTGGGTATGTTCCCACATCTTGCTGATGCACACTGGATGAGATATCTCCATCTATTTGGCCTTGCTGATACCCTGAGTATCCACTAGTGGACTGAGATCAGCCCCCCACCAACATCCCTTCCTCCAGAGTGAACATGTTGAAGGAGGACTACAGTCAAAATTTACAAAAATATGTTGTGCAGAGTGTTTTTATTTATGTGTGTTGTTCTAGTACATCCTTTTCTCTGTTCGTTTTTTTTCTAAATTTGCCTACTTGTTTTATCACCCCTGGTGATCTCCATACTTGCCTTTTTATTGCCATTCCTTTTCCTACAATGCCTCTTGTCCCATATGACAGTGATGTACTGGAGACTGTTACATGTTTCTACCACCTTCTCTGTGAAGAAGTTCCTCCTCATGTCCCTCCTAAATTTCCCCCATCAGTTTAAAGTTGTGCCTCCGCACCCCCATAAGAGACCACTCCCTAAGCCTAAACAGTTGCTAGTTATTAGGGATGATCAGATTTCATAATCTGGGATAGGATTATGTTGGATTCCAGTCTCAAATTCAGCTTTAGGATTTTCGTATCTTGAGTCCTCGGTATGTAAGCAATGGCTGCACTGTGCATTACCATTTCGAGTGGGAGTGCAGGTCAGCATGGCTCACTTGTATACCTTCAGTACAAGTGAGCCACACCAAGAAGTGCTCACACTTGAAATGGTCCTGACCCAAGAGACAGAATTTTGCAATTTTTAAAAGTTCCCACTTCCATCCCATGCCATGCCTGCCATGAAAACATGTAATATCTTTCTATAGTGTTATGCTGTTTAGCATCAGAAACATGTGGCAGCACCATCCTAATACTGCACATCAACAATATGAATCTAGCATGAACATTCAACAGGTAACCGCAGCGGAAGAGATTTTAAAAAATTGCAAGTGATGGCCATCTTAAATGACATGAGTCATTAATTATAAAATTAGCTGTAAAACCTAGTTTAATTATATCTGAAAAAACTGAAAAATATATTAAGTATGAATCAGGATGTAAGAAATACATTTTTGCTAAAAATTTATGATGAAATTTTTTGCCAACAAATATAATTTATTACTGTCTTGTTGTCTGTGTGAACTTGTCTGTACCATATGTATTGTCCTGTGTTAAACTGACTTGAAACCTCTGTAAAAGAGTCCCCCAGCTCAAAGGTGTAAATGTTAATCTTAAATAAATAAAATACTGCTGTTTTAAGCCACCCACAGAGGCCTACTATCTTCTTACAGTCATAGGCACTAGGCAAACTAGCCAATTGGCTAGACGAGACACATGCCACCAAGCTTTATGCTTTGCATTTTTTAAACAAAACAGGAAATGGATACAAATCAACCACCCATGCCAACAAATCCCACTGAAGGTCAGAAAACATAAAATGTGCTTTTCGGACTAGGGAGAAGTTAAGGCCAAAGGTGAGGGGGTAGATAGTGTCCCGGTAATAAAAAGTGGAATCTTGGTTAATCTCGATAATGTACTTCTGGTCTCCATGGCAGTGTTAAGTATGCAATAAGACATAGAAACAGAGACAATGATGACAGAAGAAGTCCACTGGTCCATCGTGTCTGCCCATAAAACCCTAACAAACTGCTACAGAACTGCAGCAAATTTTAGGAAATTGGCATGAGAAGGCCCCCTCTCTCGTCAGGTAAAGTCCATCATTCGTGACACAGCCTCCTGTCCTAGAAAGCCCTTCCCCCACATAGTGGTATCCCTCCTTCTAACACCATCCCCTCAACTATCCTTTAAACTCCTTTTTTTACCATAATAAATTTTTATTTAAGATTTAGTTTTTTACAATGAGATAGTAATGTATAATACCGATTAACAGAAAGCTGACAGCGTAGGATATCATACAAGTCCTTAATCAATAATAACAGCATTAACTATTAGTTTTTCTGATAGACAGTCAAATCGTGTAAGTCTCTATGTCTTATAGGTAGATAAATAAATGCTTTACAGTTATGAATTCTATAACAATAGAATAAATTGACAAATTTATGTTTGCTTATATTACTAGGTATATGTCAGTGCTTTATATATGACCTTTCTACCAAAAAGTCTCTTCCTTCATTACTTTATTGGTCCCATTCCCCCTATTCCATACTTGGAGGACCTTGGAAAAAAAACAGAAAAAATCAAGGAAGCCACATGCACCTTCAGTCTGTCCCCCAGCTTCTTAAAGTTTCACGTCACTGCCTTCATAGGCTGATTCACCAGTTCATTGGTACCCCAGTGTGCCAGCACCCCCCGCTCCCTCTCCCTCTTCTCCGCCATACTCCCTATCCTGTCTGTATCCTGAATGGCTGATGCACCAGGAAGGCATCTGACAATTTTACTCCCCTTTCCTCTCCACCCACCACCCTTTCTACTGCCCTAATAACAGAGTCCCTAGTCATTAAGGCTCTCCTTGTTGACTTCCTCCTGCTCACTCCCCGGGTGCCATCAAATCACTGGCATGGTGTCATAACAGTGAAAACAAAGGTAGCACAGTCAAAAAAAGCACATGTAAACTGGCAAAGCCAATGGAAGCACTCAGCAAAAACACTGAGCGCTACCATGGCCAAAAAACACAGCTGCAATAACTGTTTGCGGGGGTCTTCGCCCCCTGCACCTCTAAACTGTAAATAATCACCTCCATGGGGTTGGCAACTTGGAACAGGGAGGAACTTGGGGGGGGTATATTTGTAGGGGTGAGGGCAAAGTGCAGGCTGGGGGGATAACAAATGAAAGATAAAACTTGGTGCAGGGGACCACAAAAGACACAAGACCAGGAATAGAACCCTGGTTTCTGGAATGTTCCACTGCCCTTCTCTGCTCGTGGCCCTAGCCTCTGTACCACAAGAGCGGCATGATAAAGTGGCAACCAGCTAGTGTATTGTCTTCTTCCTCCCGCGTGACAACAGCTACAGGGATAGCAATAATTTACTTGCGCTACGCTATTCCTGTAGCTATTCTGTCATTTGCTATTTTTGCTATGCGGATTATACTATGCCATAATCCATGCAACATAATCACTGGATACCAAGTCATCCTGCCCATTTCCGCTAACTAACTCACAGTCCTCCCCTACCAACGGAGTCAGGTACCTGAGCTTTCTCTTGGGGTGCAAAGTGATTTGTTGTCTAGATGGCATGAAACTGGTTGAACCCCTTATGGCAGCTTCTGCCCCCCTTTCCCCACCACCTACCAGCCCCCCTGGGTCACTAGAAGACTGACAGTGTTGGGGTGGACTCAAGCTAAGCCAGTGCTGCAGCTGAGATATCTCATCTCTTGCCACTGCCAGCTGAGAATGGACCTCTGCATAGGTCCTGCAGATGGGGCAGTGCCCTCTCCTCCAGGGCACAATGCTGGAGAAGAGCACCTCACGGTCCCCACAATGGACTACCTCCATGTCACGAGATGCCAGGATGAGTAATTATGCATCAATAATCGCACACCTCGAGTGTGTTGCTACATACAAAGCACTGTGTTGAGTACCCTAAGACACACGGAAGGAAAGTGTGATTATAATGACCATAATTACACATCACTGATGTGTCTTTTTGCACTTATAACATTGGTTCTACTTAAAATGTATTGAAAAAAGTTTTTTTTATGACTTTTAACAAGAAAATATTGTTTTCTTTCTGAAAGATGAATAAAAGACAAAAATGTAGTTCCAATCGGCACATTCCGACATAGGTCCGCCACGTAGGTCTGTCCCCAAGGACCAGTCTCCTGGTTTACCAGTTACCTCACAGCTAGATCACAATGTGTCAAAATAAACACCCTTTCAACCACCCTGCCAGTCTGCTCTGGGGTTCCCCAGGGCTCCATCCTCGGCCCTCTATTATTCAGCATCTACCTAAGCACCTCGTCCAATTCCTGCTCCGGCAACCTACTACTCTATGTGAACGACGTGGTTCTTTTTGCCTCGCATCCCAGATCCCACAGTATTGCAGTCCTCCCTCCAACACGCATTTAACCAGATTGAAAACTGGTTCATAGACCAAAGACTTGTGGTCAATGTAAAAAAGACAAAGACCATGCTCTTTGCCCACCGACAGAATAAGGCCAAGAATGCGCAGCTAACAATCCTCTCCTACTCTCTCCTTCCTCTAGAACAGGTCCATACATATAAATACCTGGGTCTTACATTTGATTCCAGCCTCTCCTTCCATTCACACATTGACACTCTATCATCAGCCATAAATGTCCATATAGGCCTATTGTGTCGGCACAAGGATTGCCTACCTCTGGAAGCCCTTAATCTGGCTGTCACCTCCTCAGTCCTCTCCCTAGTCGATCATGGGCTCACTATCTACTTGGCCACTGACCACACAGCCCCTAACAAAATCCACCTGGCCATAAACAAAGTGTGCAGACTCCTCTCTGGGGCAGACAAGCATACTCATACTTGTATCCTATATGCCCTGACAAATCTCCTCGCCCTGGATGAAAGGCTATTTTATCAAACATGTCTCCTTACAAAGAAAATACACCTGGGGCTTACCCCCTTGGGGTTTTCTGCCTCTCTTCTATCCTCCCACACCTCGGTGAACGCCTGCACTGCCAACTGACAGGTGTGTTCCATCCCGAGGGTTAGAACCTCCTTAGCCCAACGATCATTCCCACACAGGGCCCCAGTCTGGTACAACAAACTCCCCTCTGACGTCTCCTCCATCTCCAAATTAGGACCTTTCAAGTCAGCCCTCAAAGAGCACATTCTCGCTTCACAGCACTGCCAATGTACCAGCTAGTGCCGGGTCATCTATCTATCATCTTACGGGACCACCCCACCACTGAGCTCCTACCGATAGGGCTACCAAACATTACCTATTAACAATGCCTCCTTTGGCTGCACTCACAAGATATCTGTCTAAATCTCTACTTTGCTGTAAATATCAAACCTGTTACTCCCTCCCTCTATCAGCAAACCTATTGTTCTCTTGAAAACTGTAAAATACAGCTCTCGGTAACACGTTCAATCAATGTACAGCTGATCTTGATTCTGCAGTATTGTATAACTGAAAAAACTGTAACCTTTAGCTGCCATTCTATGTCTATATGTTTTAAGTGTTTGTATTTGTTTTTTCCTGACGTGGAGCCTTTGTAAATGAACCCCTGACTCAAAGGTTGTAATCCTAAAATCTGTTAAATAAAATAAATATTGATACTGTAGCCATACTTAGTGCATAGGCTAAACAAGTACAGGAGAGTAATTATAACCAGATAATTATACTTTTATACTTGTCTTTCAGCAAATCAAGTTGCTAGAATGTCCTTACCTGTGCTATTACGTACAACATTCTCTGTGCCTCTATTTTGCTTCATCTCTCTTTGTACTTATTACAGCACAGCCAGAGTGGTTGCAGGTGATCAGTGACACAGAGGCTGACGTCGAATCGAACCTGCAGTGGATCTGCGCAGCAGCTGGCAAACCCCGACCCACAGTTCGATGGCTCAAGAATGGACAGCCCTTGTCGTCCCAGGTAACTGAAATCACTTAGGCACCATCTTTCACATAGGTGGCAGAACCTAGGGGTGAGGGTGGGCTGCAGCAACTCCCGTGCACTTTAGCCATGAGCATTTAAAAGTGCCACTTTAATCATAGCACTAAAAAAGCCTGCACTCGAGAACTGTAAAATGTGCAAATTTATTGAAACATACCACATAAAAAAGCAGTCAGTGGGAAAACACTGGCTGCTTTTGTATGTGGCACATTTCAATAAATTTTCACATCTCTACACCTCTCAAGTGTGGTTTTCTTTTTAGTGCTACGTTTGTTCAGTGTGGAGCCTGCTCCAGAGGTGAGCTGTGCGGAGTTTGCAAAGTTGTTTTTCTGTCCCTTTAATGCGTGCCAGGTCAGAAGGGGACTAATTATGGTCTCTTTTGTAATTACTACAGCCCCCACACACACATACACGCACACTTTTCCACATGTTCCAACACCCATTATCATCCTCCTTCCCTTCCCCCACCTGACAGTGTAAAATTACTGTTCAACAAAAGTGCCTTACACCAACTCCCCTGCAACCAAACATTTTCTCCTCGTAGAAGCAAAATGAATGCAGGAAGTGCTACTCAGTTGGGTTATTTTTAGAGAAAGGTGAGCTGTGAATATATTTCAAAACAAGTAAAAGAAGAATCAAATTGAAGTCAAACATAAATCTTCCTCTATTCTTGTCTGGAACAGACAAGGGGTTATGAAAACAAAAGGGTGTCTCCAAAACTGCTGTACCAGGTTAGTGAAAGATGGTAAAACAAGAAATAAAACTGGCTCTGGCCTCTTTTGTTGCAAAGTTTATTAATAAAGACAGTAAAAGTGAAACCTGTACATGCTCACAAGGTGGGAGACAGACCACGGCGAAAACAAGTCCCGACCAGTTTTGCGCCAAAGCATGCTTCAGAAAGGCCCACTCAACAACGAAACAGCCATAATGTAGTCCGATATTTAAGGTATGCTCCATATATTCAAAGTGTAAACATGCTACCAAAGTGAGTAGTGCATCAAAAAAACAGAAACATGGAAGTTAATGGCAGATAAGGACCACAAGGCCCATCCAGTCTGCCCATTTTTTCTACCTTATGAATGTGTCATTGGCCTTTGCTCTACCAATGGCCTATCTATTCATACTCATCTGTATTGCTCCCTTATGCCTATCCCATGCCTGTTTGAAGCCCTGCACTGTATTCATATCCACCACTTCCTGAGGTAGGCCGTTCCATGCATCCACCACCCTTTCTGTGAAAAAGAACTTCCTCACATTACCCCTTAATCAGCTTCCTTCCAATCTCATGCTGTGTCCTCTTTTCCTACTATTTTTTTTATATTGAAATATGTTAGACTCTTTCACCTTGTTAATGCCCTTAAGATGTTTGACTGTTTCGATCATATCACCTCTCTCCCTCCTTTGCTCTAGGGTATACATATTGAGCTCCATTAATCTGTCCTCATAAGTTTTTTAATGCAATTCCTGCACCATTTTGGTTGCCTTTCTCTGGACTGCCTCCATTTTGTTAATGTCCTTGTGCAGGTGTGCCCTCCAGTGCTTCGCGCAGTACTCCAGATGGGGCCTAACCAATGCCTTGTAAAGAGGGATTATTATCTCCCTCTTACGACTTGTGATACCCCTACTAATACACCCCAACATCCCTCTAGCCTTACATACTGCTTTAGTGATCTGCTTGGATGATTTCAGGTCATCTGTGATGATGAAGTACAAGTCTCTTTCTTCCCTTGTGATTGCCAGCAACTCCCCTCCCAACCTATAGGTGGCTTCAGGGTTTCTCTTCCCTATATGCATGATCTTGCACTTCTTCGCGTTAAACCCCAGTTGCCACTCTTCCGACCATTTTGCCAGTTTATCCAGATCTCTTCTCATTCTGCCCACCCCATCTGGATCATCTATCATCTACTCTGTTGCAGATCTTGGTGTCATCTGCAAACAGACAAACCTTACCCTCCAGTCTACCTGCAATGTCACTGATAAAGATATTGAAGAGGACTGGCCCCAGGACTAATCCTTGAGGTACCCCACTTGTGACTTGCATCTCTTCTGACTGCATACCATTTACCACCACTCTCTGCTTTCTGCCCTCCAACCAGTTTGCCACCCAGCTGACCAATGTCTGACCCACTCTGAGCCTACCCAGCTTATTAATCAATCTTCTATGTGGAACAGTATCGAAAGCTTTGCTGAAGTCAAGGCAGGCGATGTCAACTGCTCCCTCTTGGTCCACCACTCTGGTTACCCAGTCAAAGAAATCTATGAAATCAGTTTGACAGGACCTTCCTTTTGTAAACCCACGCTGTCTTGGATCCTGTGCCCCTATGGATTCCAGGTGTTGCACTATCCTTCCTTAAGGAGTGCCTCCATAATCCCACCCACTACTGAGGTAAGACTGACTGGTCTGTAGTTCCCTGCCTCCTCCCAGCTACCACTCTTGTGCAGTGGGATCACATGAGCCCTTCTCCAGTCTTCTGGGACCTCTCCTGTGCTGAGAGACTCACTAAATAGTTCTGATAATAGCTCTGCTAGTTCCACCCTTAGCTCCTTTAGTGCCCTGGGATGCATGCCATCAGGTCGCATTGCCTTGTCCACCCTGAGCTTAGTGATCTCTTTTAAGACCCTTTCTTTTGTGAAGGGACTAGTGCACACCTCCCTATGTCCATGGTACTAAGCTGTAGGCCCTGCCCTACCTTCTCTTCAGTAAATACTGAGCAGAAATATCTATTTAGGATAGAAGCTTTTCCTTAGCCATTCTCCACACACACACACACACACACACACACACACACACACACACCCTTATCCCCTTTGATCATAACAATATCCCCTCTGGACTTTCCCCTTCCACTAATGTATCTATAGAAAGTCTTGTCCCCTTCTTTTACTGTTCATGCTAGTGCTTCCTCGGTTTGGGCCTTTGCCTGCCTTACTGGCTTCCCTTAGGGAAGTTTGGTATGCCTCCCTATCTTTGTCCCGCTGTGTTCCCTTGTATTTCCTGAAGGCCAGCCTTTGGGTTCTGACCTTTTCTGCTACTGTATTCAAGAACCAAAGTAGTTTCCTCCTCCTTTTTTTTTTTTTTTTAGAAATTGCTATTTCTCCGCCTTCCCAGCCTGCCATCCCCGACCCATTAGGAGATCATAGGCAGACATCCCTCTGCCTCTTGCCCTACCCAAACAACCTCTGGATCCCCATGGAGCCATGGCTTCCCCCTCAAGCGGGGATGAGGTGGGGGTCCAGAGCAACCCGTTACTTACATTTCATCAGTCCGGGGCCATGGGGTGGGCGATGGCACATTAGTCTTCCCCGGAGAAGGTGACAGTCCGCAGGGCGCTCAACCCGTCTCCCCGGCCGGCCCTGCAGCGACCCGAGTCTGCTCCCGAACCCGGGTCGCCAGCACTGCAAGCAGAATTCCAACTGCTGCACCTACAGGCCAGCTTTCCTCCTTCTTTTGCTCTTGCTTTTCTCTCTAACACAATAGGATGTTGCTTCAAATATTGCATCCTTAATGCTTGCCCACTTTGCCTGTACCCCCTCACCTGTATTTCTTCTTGCCAGGGCTATCTTAACTCTGTTAACTTAACTCTGTTGGCCATCTTATCAAAGTCAGCTCCTCTGAAGTCCCATATTTTTGCCTTGGAATGGGATGATTTAGTTCTAGTGGCCAAATTGAACCATATCATGTGATGGTCACTGCCCCCCCCCACCTGCTTTTTGCACCTCAGTCTCTTCTGAACAGTACATAGCTGGGTACCAAAGTCTCCCAAGTATGGTTACTGGTGAACCACATCTCGCTAATGGCTATTATGTCCAGTTTAGCCTCTGTCATTGTTGCCTGCAGGTCTGCGATCTTGTTTCCCAGACTGCAGGCATTTGTGTACACGAGTTCTCATTGGTCAGATTTCGGTGTGTTAGTTGCTGGGCGAGGTCCGGCATTTCCCTTGCACGTTGTATGGGGAGTCAGACCTTTTTCCTTACCTGGTGATGCAAATGAACACAAACATGCTGAACTCCTATTTGATCACTAGCTGAGGGGGAGGGTGTTCTTCCCGTTCGATGTATCGGTTGCTGCACCCCTCTCCCCATTTGCTAGTTGAAATATTCTGCAAAGACATCAAACTTCTGCCCCAGTGCACTGATTCCCTCCTTAGTCAGATACAGTCCATCGAATTTAAAGAATTTTCACTCCCAAAACTGTTGTCAGTTACCTACAAATTTGTGTCCTTTTTCCTGGCACCAGCCCTTGAGGCACATGTTTAGCTCCCCTAGCTCCCCTTCTCTGACCTTCTGTCCATCTGACCCCTCTCCCAGACTGGCAGGATCTCACAGAAGGAGATGCCAGATGAAATGGATGACAGTTTGTCTCCCAGCCTGGTCAGGTGTTCCTTGGTCTCCACAACTGAGCGGCTGGCAAGATTGTTAGTCCCTATGTGCACCAGGGCATTGGTGTTTTCTCCTGCTTCCTGCACGATTTTAGCAATGCGATCAGTGTCTCTCCACACTGATGTACCTAGGAGACATCTGACCATTACCCCTGGCTGGAGGTAGGTATCAACTCCCAAATCATGGAGTATCCTATGATCAGAAGTGTTTTGGATTTCCTTTTTGCTATTTTGGTTTTGGTCCCTGTTTTGGGTGAGTTTTATTGCACTAGCTCCTGTTCTGCAGTGTCCTCTGCCCCTTTGTTTGATTTCGGAGATAGAGGCAGATACCTGTTCATAGTTTTTATATGGTTTGTGGAGTTGATACGTTGGAGAGCACTGAGTGATGGGGCACCCGATTTGCCCCTCCTAACCACCTGCCAACCTCCCAGACCAACTACCCTCTACGGTTGAGGTGCTTCAGTTGGATGTTGGGGAAATGGCAGGCAGTTCTTATATTTCCTCCTGAATATGCAATTTGAGGTGCGCAATCTCTGCCCATGCTGCCTAAAGCTGAGCCCTTAGATCTCCAATGGTCCAGCATGTAGGACAGCATCCTATATCCTGTATAACTGCCCTTTTGAAAAGTGTCCCGCAGTACCTGCAGTTAATAATATCCATTACAGATGAGTTGCTGGGTTTATAACCTGGTCTGAGTAATTAGAAGGAGGAAAACAAAAGCAAAAGTTTGATTTTTTGTTTTGTTTGTTTGTACAACTTGTTATAACAAGTTAAATTACTTGTGCTCCTGTAAGTGAGGTCACTGTGTGGATACCTTTCTGATCCTCCCCTTCCTGCTTTGCTAACAGGAAATGTTACAACTGTGCTACCCTATAAAAGGAGTATAGCACAGGGTGGTTGGGGATGGTGTGGGTGGTTGGGCACTTCACCTGCCGAAAAAGAACCATGGATGAAAGAAACAAGGAGGTAAGAGCAGGAACAATCAACCAACAACAAATGCAGTAGCCCTGAAAGCTTAGCCTAATGATAGATAAAACTGTAAAACCTATAAAACATCATTTGTAACAATATCACAGAAGATATACCTTGCAAAAAACAATTTGCTACAGAGAAAAATAAAGCAGTAACAGAAGATATACCTTGTAAAAAAACAATCTGAATCAGAGAAGGTTACAGCAGTAATCTGTAAGAACAAAACAGTAACAAACCTGTAGGCACACCCTGTAATTATGCAGCAGAAAGTATACCCTGCAACAGCAATTGGAATCAGAGAATAATAAAGCAGTAAAATGTTAGCAAGAAACAGTTACAAACCCTGTGAGTACAAAAAAAATAATAACACACAGTAAATCTGCCTAGCCAAAAGAAGCCTTAATCTTTTTCCTTGCTCTGTCCTTACAAGCAAACCTGGAAGAAAAGAGTTCAGGTGAAGCTAGGTGCCTTTGCCAGCAAATCTAGTCTTCCAGAAACTGTTTTAAAGAAATCTGTTTTAAAACTGTAGGTCTTAAGAATTGGGGAAACAAGTAAAGGTGGTAGGACAGTAAAGATTTGAATTTGCAAAGCATTAAAAAGTATAAAAAACCCAAATCTCCCCATTGTACAGTTACCAATATAATACAAGATTAATTTAATAGTTCAGTTTAGTTTATTGATTGATTGACAAGACAATATTGCCATTACAAATTACTACACACAATAAGTTTGGCATACATATTCATAAATGACATTCAATATACTTAAAATCCAAAAAAAAAATACTATTACCAATAAATAGGCAAAGAATGTTAACAATACAATTGACCTGTTATTACTTCAGATAAACTCATTCAGGTGCTTAAATTTAATCTATTGCACAAATCGTTACATCTTCCAGTTAATAACCAGAGTAAACTTTACCCATATGGTGACCTATTTGTTATGTGTAATATGTAGCTTCTGGCTTACCGCACCGTGACATTTCAACAGTGTGGTCCCCTACAATGACTACAGCGCCATGTCACTGTAGGGACCGCGCTTGAACCTGGCACTGTCTGTCAGGGGTCCTGCACCCCCCCCAAATCAGCTCTGACTCAGAGTTGAGAATCCTAAGTGGGGGGATGCGGGGGGCATAGCCCCCTGCATGAGGGGTTCAGGAGGCAAAGCCCCCCGAAGAAAACATTCCATTTCGTTCAAAACTGGCAGCCAACTGCAAAATACAGTCGATCTACCAGTTTCACTGTCTGGTCATTCAACAAAATTTTTGTCGACGACCAGTCATGGATCCGTAACTTCTTACGTTCAATCTTTTGCAGAACATTGTAACATTATCCAATACTGTATTTCAATATTTTTAGACTTCAACAGAGCAAATACAAGATTAGAATATTTAATCTAGTAATACATTCAACTCAACTGGTAACAGAGAAATGCTTTAATTTCAGGGTCCAGGTCAATACCATGTAGTAAATAACTGCATGGTCAAAAGCGCGCTGCACGGAACACCCAAAACGGCCATTGTCCAAAATCGCACTGAAAAAAAATAAACAAACTCCAAAACTGCACCTGCTGTGATGATGATGAGGTTTTTGACCGTGCATTTATTTCAGTGTGATCTTGACTGGATACCTTAATTTCATATGTCTTTCAGAGATCTGGGGGAATTAATTAGTCTGTCATCTAATATCTATAAAGTTCTCTATAGAAAAAAGAAAGAAAAAATATTAATTAAAGCAGTGTATTTTCTCACCCAGGTATCCTAATAAAGACAACGTGTTATCATATAAAATAAAGGGCAGAACCTGTCCTAATGCTTCCTCTGCAGTTCTGCCCACCCTTTACCTTTCTCCTCTCCTAACTGCGTTGTTTTGGCTATTTCATGGGTAGTTTAATAGCCTGTTTGACTACTCCCCTCAGGCGTAGATCTGCCTCTGCTCATTCAGGCACTAAGCATCGTTTGTGTCGAGCGGTACGGCTGATTAGTATGCTAAGTTATTTATCTTCTGTTATATGCAGCGATCTTGCTGTCTTGTTCATTCTGCACTCCATTGTTGCAGTTTATTGTTATTGTCATGGTAATTGATTCATCTGACTTGCTATTATCTTTTAATTGTGCTCTACCCTTCCTCCGAGTTGTACCTGGAAACGAGCCTTTGGCTCAGTGTGCCTCTCACGGGTGTGTAAATGTGGCCCATCAATGTTGTAGTTGGAGCAGTGGCTGACTGCTGCAGTTACAGGTCACTGGTAAGGCCGCATCTAAAGTATGGAGTTCAGCACTGGTGCCCACACCTCAAAAAGAACATTGACCTGCTAGAGAAGGTACAGAGGAGGGCTACAAAAATGATAGCCAGTCAGCAGGGCAAGGCATATGAGGAGAGGTTGAGGGCATTGAACATGTACTCCCTGAAAGACAGGAGAGAGAGCAGGGACATGATTGGGACATTCAAGTACTTGAAAGGGCTAAATAATGTTGATAAGGAAAGTCTCTTTAAGCTGATTGGCAACCATATCATGAGGGGACACAGTCTTAAGCTGGAGGGTGGGAGGTTTAGGAGGGAGGTCAGGAAGCACTTCTCCACAGAAAGGGTGGGGGACACTTGGAATGCGCTGCTGGAAGAAGTCATCTTGTTAAAGACAGTGAACGACTTTAAGAGAGGCTGAGATAGGCATAGGAGGAAGATAAGAATCACAGGTAGGGAGGATGGGAGGAGTGGGGAGGAAGGGAGGGCAAGGACATTAGCTCAAGCCGTGGACCCTGCAATACGAGCAGACTTGATAGACCAAATGGCCTTCTTCTGCTGGCTTGTTCATATGTTCGTATATAAATGAGCCAGTACTGTAGTAGAACACAGGTGCACTGTGGAAATTAAGGAAGAACTTTGAAAGAAAATAAATTATATCATGCAGTTGTAAAATGGTCCGTACCAGGAGTGTGTAAATCAGGAACACCTAATGTGTTTACTAAGAAGCCAGTAATGTGAAACAGCTACAGAACATGAACCAGTAATAAAAAAAAAAAAAAACACTTTTACAAAGAATATAGGCTTGCAGCTGCAGTTTCCCCTCTAAGTCCTGTTTTTTTTTTTTTCTTTCTGACTACCGGTCAGCTTGCCATCGGTCCAACCATCCTGTCATCCCATCCCCTGGTACTTACCCACTGCTCCCCCTCTGGAGTGCACCCTGGCTTACCCCCCCCAGGGTGGGGTTGTGAGGGAAAGGACCACTACTTCCTGATGACAGACTGAGGCTGATCCGGGGAGGGGGGGGTTAAGTGCCTCTATACATTGTGTGGGTGCTTGGCAATGGTGGACATCCTCCTTGCTCAGCCTGGTAATTTTGTGGATGTAATTTCCCTGGCTGGGAAGTGGCATGCAATGAACGTCTGCCATGCCCCCCAAGCTTGTAAGCTCTGACTGTCAGACCCTTAGCTTCTGCTAGGGGCCAATCGAGCATCTGGTGCTTCCCCACACTCCCTTCAGAGAAGGAAAGCAGTCCATATGATGCTCAACCCACCACCCCACCCCGCTGGCCCTCTGACTCCTGGGCTCACATTCCAAACCGGGTTCTCAGCAAGTCCCAAGTGTTTTACAGCACTCAGTGTGAAAATCCAGAAGGATTCTCTTTTTAGAATTAAAGCCTCAAAATCACCTCCCCATACCCAATTGCACGTTTTCTATGTCACAGAATTTAAAGCAGAAGTGTTTGTTAGAATGCAAAAAATGTAATTTATATATAGTTTTTTTCATAAATGGAATTCTGATATCCTCAGATACATAATTCACATATTAATTTCCTCGGATATTTAAGAAAACAGCTTTTATAATTATTGTTGTAATAAATTATCCAAGTCATTAAAGATTGCCATCACTTGTTAACATTTAATAATTGCTTCCCATTAAGGGTACCGTCTAACATAAAATAATGTATTTACACTGTGGCTATGCAGTATTATGATGGTGGTGCTAGCACATGTTTATGATGGTAAGTAACATAGCACCACAGGGTCTGACTTCTGCGCTGCTGTGCATCCATCTATTTATTTGGGGTGACTCTCTGGTGATGGTGTGGCCTTGTCCCTTCCAAGCGCACCAGGGCATCTAAACTCAGCCTTCAGTTTATGTTGCTTATTCCATGGCCTATTCCCCAAGTTATTCTTCTCTTGTAAACTCAAATGCTCTCTGATGGTTATGTATGATGTATGTGATAATTATGGGTCACTCCTTAAAAAGAGACACATTTTTGTAATTAAAATTTTTATTGAGAACTCAAGAACAAAAGCAAGCAACATTACATACAATATATACATTTGTTAAAAAGAAAAACATACCTGTAAAAGTAACATATGCAGTATTTAGTAAAAGTATATCTAGTCCATTAAAACATGTAAGATTTTAAACATTTAAAATTCATTTACGATGTATTACCAAAGATTGCATTTACATTAACAACAAAATACTAAATAACAAACACCATTACATAGGCGGTAATTTGTGGAATACAGACAGGGATTCTGGATATCCAAGAATGTCTCTAATCTGTCACTACAGACATAAGCAAAAAGAGGCATCTTGTCTCAGTGAGCCTACCAAATTAACAAAATCCAGTAAATTAAAAAAAAAAAGTTTTCATGCTGACCATTGCAAGGGAACAAGAACTTTTAAAAACTTCAAAATCAGGTATTCCAGTTCAGAAATTAAGGAAATGAATACAAAACTGGTATAGTAATATTTTTTCATTAATATATTATTACTAAAAAACACAATAACATGATGATTAACAAATACTGCTGCTTTTGAAATTTTATATTCAGAATGAGAACTCAACTCACCTACATGTTTACATAATGCATTATTTAGGTCAGCATTCTTGAGTACTCAGAGATGTTCAACCTATTCTGATTTTTAGACTCCTAGAGGTCTTACCCACATAAAACATTTGGCAAACACAGGTAGACAGATATACCATGACCCATGTACTGCAATTCACAAGCTTCTTGACAGTGAACATATTCTGCATATTATGGCTAGTAAAAGTACTAGTTTTTCAGATCTATGATGCTGGTTTGATAAAAATGTGTCGGCGCACCGTTACAGCGATGGCTGCATGTTGACCTCAATAGCAGTCAGCATAATGCTGTCAGAAACATAAAGTGTTTTCTTGGGGGGGAGCTTGCCCTGCACCCCTCGTATTTCATTATAATCAACTTCTAGTTGGAGCTGATTCGGGTGCAAGACCCTGGAAAACCGTGCCAGGGTCCCAAGCAGACTTTACTGTGATCTGTTGATGCTATCAACAATATCGCTGCATAGTTGTCGCTGTGGCATAGGCACATGCTAGTTTTTTAAGCAACAGTATGGAATTTGCAGTGTCCACATGGCAGGGTTGTTCCAATTAAGGCAAGCTGTTAATGCATTAAATTAACAATGAATCAATTTTAGTCTGTTAATGAATTCAATTAATACCTCAATTAACAATGAATCTCATTTACATATATTATTTTTGAAACATATATATGCATATATATATATATATATATGTTGTTTTTTAAACAGAAATATATCCTAAAGAGTGTAAAGGATCACACCAAACTCTTAATAACTGCTGTGAACAATTTTATTGTGCACATGTGAAACATTTATTTTTATTAACTTCCTTTCATAACTTATTTAAAGAAATAGTTTAGTGAGCAATGAGCAGTCAAGCACTGAGGCATGCTCTTTGGATTTGCCAGTTGCACCAACTTAGGTAATGACTTCATTAGTAATGGGTGTTTACGCACCTGGTAAAGGTGATTGTGTTGGTTGGCATCCATGGCACTCCAGACATTACCTCACGCAAACTACTGCCCTCAAGAAGCGGATGGCATCCGGGTGGGCCCCCGGCGGGTGCCCCTCGACGAGGCCTCTGGCCGCCTCGATGGCCGCCAGTTGCACCCTTAGAGAGGAGGGTGCCAGCCCCTTGTCCACCCCTTGTTGCAGGAACAGCAGGATTGTGGGAGGTCGGCTTGCTCCGGTACCAAACCTCGTAGGCGGCACCACTGTGAGAAGATGGCCCATTGCCTCTCGTAGGTGGATGTAGTGGAGGCTCGACGAGATCGGAGGAGCGTGCTTATAACCGACTCGTGGTACCCAGCAGCCGTTAGTCGTTCCCTCTCAGGAGCCAGGCCGTGAGCTTTAGGGTTCGAGGGGATGGGTGCAGCACCGGTCCCTGCGTCAGCATGTCTGGATGGGTCGGGATCCAGAGGCTGGCTAGCGACATCTCTGTGATTGCCGCGAACCAAGATCTGCGGGGCCAGTACGGGGCCACCAGATGATGGTGGTCCGAGATTTCCGGATTTTGCCAAAACTTGTGGGATGAGGGAAGCAGGGGAACACGTCGGCGTAGTCCGTGACCATACCTGAGACAGGGCGTCCGTGCCTTGGGAGTGCGTCTCTGAACGGGAAAATACCGTCCACCTGGGTGTTGTCCCTCGATGCCATTGGGTCTATGGACACTGATCCCCATGCAGCCTGGATTACCTGAAACAGGTCCGGTGCAGGCGCCATTCTCGGGGTGGATCTGCTGCTGGCTGAGCCAATCGCCCCTTACGTTCAGTTTTCCGCCAAGTGTACTGCTCCCAGGTGTGGCAAGTGCGTTTGTGCCCAGTTCATCACCCTTGGAGGTTTCCGTGACATGGCCCTGTTTGGTACCTCCTGCTTTTATTAGGCCACCGCCACGCCGATTGTCGGATTTTGATCAGGACCGACTGTCCCTGGATGACGTGGTGGAATGCCCTTAGTGCATGGAACACTGCTCTCATTTCCAGAACATTGATTGAGAGTTGAGACTCTGCTGGGGACCAAGTACCCTGCGCTGACTCGTCCCCCAGACAGGCTCCCCAGCCGGAGAGGCTCGCGTCCGTCTCGATGGGGATCGGGTGGGGGGCCTCCAGGGGAACCCCTCTCATCAGATTTCCCGGAGTGACCCACCACTCTAGGGGAGGATCTTACTTGACGAATAACTGAACCACGCAATGCAGGTTGTTCGTTGGGTGCTCCAGCGCGCAGGATGTAATTCTGGGTGGATGCATGTGCCTGGCCCGGAGTGCGAGGTCGATGCAGGAGGCCATGCATCCCAGAAGTCTTACCACCGCCATACCGTAGTCGGGGCGTGACCTTAATTGTCCGGCCAGACCCGGAGGCTGCGGATCCGCGCTGGTGCTGGTCTCGCCCAACCTTCTGCTGAGTTGATGATGGCCCGAGGTGCTTGATCTGTTGGGTCGGACGGAGCTGGCTCTTTTCTCTGTTCACCACCCAACCGTGGTCCTTGAGTGCCCGTACAGCAAGCTCCATGTGGGTGCGCGCCTGATCCTCGGATCGGGCGTGCGAGAGCCAATCGCCCAGGTACGGTACTATGTCCAGTCTCGTTCCTCGAGTCTGGCCACCAAGGTGATGGAGACTTTGGTGAAGACTCTGGGGGCCGAGGACAGACCGAACAGCCGCCCGGTATTGAAAGTGGTGTCCCATGATGTGGAGCGAGGAACCCTTCTGTGACTCTTGATGGGGATGTAGGTAGGCGCCCTTAGATCGATGGATGTTAGGAAGTCGCCACCCTGATACTCCTGGAGGGTGGACCGGACGGTCTCCATTTTAACCGACGGGGATCACGTATTGGTTCAGGCGTTTGAGGTCCAGGATGGGCCTCAGCTCCCGACTTCTTGGGAACCAGGAAGAAGATGGAGTACATGCCTTCCCCTGTTCCTGAACGGGACGGGTTGATGGCCCTGTTCTGGATCAGCTCTGCCAGGATCCCCTGTACCTGGTGGTGAGGCTCTTCTTCTGGAGATCGGGGCGAGGCGAAGCGTTGTGGGACTGAAGGATGGGTCAATTCTGGCGTATCCTGGAGACCATCTCGGACCCACCTGTCCGGCGTGGTGGCGCGTAGCGATGGGCAAACAGGGCTAGCCGCTGTGACCGTTGGTGGGGTACGAGCTCTGGTGAGGGTGGTTCGGTGAGTCGGAGTCACTGTTTCCCCCTGAACCCTCTTCCTTGACCTCCGGACCTTTGTCCCCGGGCTCTGAAGGAGGGGGATTTGTAGTTGCTGAAGGCGGGAGTGCGTGGGTAGGATGAGGAGACCCTACCCGGAAAGGAATGGTTCTGTGGATAGGAGTCCCTGCGGGTTTGGCTCTTGGCCCCAAGATGAAACCTCCGTCTAGCGGAAGGCAGATGTGAGGGTCTTGACCGGTTTCTTAGGAGGTCCCTACCCTCTTCCCTCTGCTTTAGGTAGTTTGCATGAGGTAATGTCTGGAGTGCCATGGGATGCCAACCAATCACAATAGGCTTTGTTGCATCTCACAATTGAGAGTCGTTCAAATGTCTCATCTAGCAGGCAGTTCTGTTCTAGGGATAAGATGTTGCTTCCAACACTGAAAACACATTCAACAGGAGCTGAAGAAGCTGTCAGGCAAAAGATGTTCATTGCTACATGTGCTAGCAATGGAAATGTTGGTTTGCTCCTTCCAGAATGTTAGTGGGGCCAGGTTTTCAGGAGTAAGATCTTCACCCAAGTATCTGTTGAGCTCCATGCATATGTTTGCAATGTTATCTGATGGTGCTTTTCTCTCTTTGTTTGTTGAACTTCCACTTCTCATGAAAGAAAATAGTTTAGATTTCTTTGCTGGAGGCTCTGCAATCTCGGTGGACACTGCACTCTGAGATGCCACAGTTTCCTCAGGCAAACCTGTCAGAAAAATGACTGCAGTACTGATGGATGAACATAGCAAAAGTACTTTTTTTCTGCTGCTTCAATGTCATCACTGACCCAGTTTAACTTAAACCATGGGTCTAGTATAGAGCAGGCCAAAAAGATCTCAATTCTCTCATACCGTATAAGACGCTTTTCAAGTGATGGCTTCAGACCACTTAACAACTGAGAGCAATATCAAGCAGTATAATACTGAAAATGGTGCCTCAAGCTTCTAATGCATGGTATCACATAGCCAGCTGTTGGGATGTTTTGCCTTCATGTCATGTCTGTTGCATCCTCACATGGTTCTAGAATGTCTAACATTCCTTGAGCATAGCTGTTTCGCATGATGATATTTTAACATTCAAAACACCGTCATGCTGCTCTTCAGTCAGAGATAAAATCGACCTAATAATTTTGACCTGTGAATTCCAACGTGCTACGTTTGTGGCAACTAATGTTTTGTTCATTTCACAAAGTGCATCCGACTTTACTGTTGAAGTTCTGACACTACTGACAATGGAAGAAGCTTTGACTAGAGTTTTGTTTAGTACAGTAGCCTGTGTTAGTCCATCTTTGATTAAAAGCTTCAAAGTGTGTGCAAAACATGGCAGTCTTTTTGGCAGCAACATCCTTTAGGTCCTTCAGATCCTCCACCTCACAAAATGGGCAGAAGCTTCAGACTACTTAACACTGAAGCAAAAATAAATTGAGCAGCCAAAAAAGAGCAGCACACTTCTCACAAAACACTTTTCAAACCGCAGTTAGAATTAGTTCAATTCAAGTAGCTTCTGGGTTTATATGTCATTCAAGGTGGTATCTGAATGAAACTAACAAATCAGAATCTTCCACATCAATACTCAAGCTGAGTGTGTCATGATGTGTCTGACTGGCAGAGTACAGACTTCACCAGCCCCACCCCTGCTTTCCCCCATGCCAGCATTCAAGCAATTCAACCCTGCTTGGCTCTTTACAATAACTCACTCCTTCCCTTCTCTCTTATATCTGTATGCCTCCTTTGTTTTCTGTATTTTGTTATAGCTCCCTCCCACTTCTGGTTACCTCACTCTTTATTGCAGCCTGGTCCAGAAGAGCTCAAAAACTCTTTGCCACAGACCACCCTGCTCTGATCACAATCCTCAATTTTTTTTTTTAAAGGCTCCCTCTCCACCCAATGCAACTGCCGTGTACTTGGCTACACCCTTATCCGCCCTCTTAGAATGGAGTTAGTCGGGTTCTGATTAGCAGAGTACTGACTTTTTTTTTTATTAAAGAGAACTACAGTAAGTCTGGGTATTGAGTGGATCCTGAGTCTATAAGAACATTAGCAGGAGCATGGTTTGTCAGCAAATAAGTCTGAGCATATTCACATTTCAAGTAAAAATGGGGGTTAAAAATGTTACACTGGAGTTATCAAGTCAGGGTGATTGACAGCATTAGCATTACAGTACAATATGCAAGGAGGAAACAAATTAGAGCACAATTAGAGCATAATGAGCACATTTTCACTACAGCATTGTATCAGGCAGGAGATATCACACCTTGGGAGGTATAAGGGGAACACTAGCCATTGGAGGGGTCCTAAAATAACACAGTGCACTTACATAGCATATACATAGCTCAACAGAATGCAGACGAATAAATAGAATGTTATTATCAAATTGTTTTGGTTGAGTTTTTGATGAATGCAGCAGATGAAATTAATGTATTATTAATGCATTAAAATTAATGCATTAATACATAAAAAAACACAATTAACAGGGGTGCAATTTAACAATTAACAGGGTATATTAATTAAATTAACATTAATAGAAAAATGGGGCAATTAAATTAAGCATTAAATTAATAATTAACAATTAACCAACCCTGCCGCATGGAGAGCAGGACCACAGAGAGTTAGGCAAGCAAGTCTCCACATTTGGCTTAACAGTTGGCTGTAAACTGTGAACCAATTTATCTGATAACTTAGGTCCCCATATTTTAGACATGCATGGTGGCGTAGCCATAGCCTCAATCAATGGGTCCATCTGGAGAATGTGCCAATTCTTACAGATGATCTGTTGTATCTCATCCACCTATCTAGAATAACTAGGGTTGAAATGAAGGGTGTGCTGGTCTTCCTGGTTTCTGATGCTTCACACCAGCAATTCAGACCAATCAATATTTGAGGCATATTGCCTAGCTAGGTTGACGATCTCCTCTCCATCCCGTATTCCATTTCTTCAAACCAACGTTAACTCATAAGCTCATAACTGAAAATCTGATGCCTGACTACACTTTCTGCGAATACACAGAAAGAGAAATTTGGGTATGTTCCTAACAGTGTGGTGTGGGTAACAGCTAGAGGCATGCTGCAATGTGTTATGGTTAGTTCCCTTGTAGAACAGCTCCATCATTGGACAGCCATCCTCATCCATAATAATCTCCAAGTGCAAACATTTATTTTAGTTCAATCAGACTATACTGCAAAACTGAGATGTGGATTTATTATGCCCTTTGGCACAATAATAGCACTACTGCTCGCAATGTCAATGACCCATGTTCAGGAGTCTGGATCATCAGGGGCTAGGCACTGGAAGAAGGACTGAGTATTCCCTGGATGCTCTCATTCTCAAGGGGAGGGAGTCTGAGTGATGCTGCTGTAGCAGCACCCTCTAGATGACTGTGGGTAGAGCAGCATATATACCTCAAGGAGAGGAGATGCTGGCTGATGTCATGCTGCAGTATGCTCTGTATGCATGCTCCTACTTGTGCATCCTCCCAGCCATTGGTTCATGAGTATAAGAGACAAACAAGAAAACACCAGGATAATCCTGCCACCCGGCAGACTCTGCCAGCAGCCAGGCACCTTCCTCAAACTGGATGTGTACTCCAGAGGTTCTACACCACCCTCAGTGTCCCAACTATAGGGGATAAGACACAGGGACCTGAGGATGGGGTAAATCCTAGAGAAGGTGAATGTTGGAGCTGGAGTTACTAGAAGAAGGGGGGGGCTTGCTGATGAGACAGGGGCATAAAAGAGTGATTAAAAAAAAAGAGAGATTTGGACTTTTCCATTCTAGAAGGAAACAAATTCATGCAACCCCCCAATGTCACCATGCTGCACCATCAGGATATCATCAATGAATCTCTACCAGAGATTAATATTGTCATAATACTTGTGGACCTCCCAACTGTGAATCACCTCCCTTTCCCAAAGACCAAGGTAAAAAATAGAACAACTGAGGGCAAATGTAGCCCCATAGCAGTACATTTGGTCTGTAAGTAAAAACTGCCTTGAAACAAATGACTTTTGAATTTAAGCACATATTTAGGCAACTAAATAAAAAATAACTGCCTTGAAACAAATGGTAATTTACTCACCTGGTAAAGGGGATTATAAGAGCACCTTCTTACAGTACTCCGAGTCTCAACACATGGGTCATAAGCACTCTTCTCATGGGCTGATGCACAAAAGGAATCCCAAATTTGAAATCCGATCCCTCTCCTTCCTTGTAGCTCCCAGAATCCACAGTATGAAATCTTTCAGAGCTTATGCTACTCCTGAAAATATAACAGAAAAAAATCCATTCGGACAACCCTCCTCCACCCCCGAAAGGCAGTTGGCAGGTATTAAAAAAGTATACTACACACCTTGATGCTGTGTGAAAGATTATTTACTTTCCACTGTATGCCATTTAACATTTCCACTTGTTACACAGATACTGTTGGTGTAGGATGTATGTCCGCTACTTATACCTTCATTGAACAGTATTGCAGATACATTCTTTAACTTGCAATATACAGTTCTCTTCTTATCTGCTTGTTATGTTCTTCCTCAATGGGTGGGATATGGAGTGCGTAAGAAGGTGCTCTTATAATCACCTTTACCAGGTGAGTAAACTACCATTATCTATTGCACCTTCTTACAGCACTCCGAGTCTCAACACATGGGTGATTATACAGCAGTATTAGACTTATTTTGGGAGGGAGGAAGACTTTGACTCAAAACTTTCAGAAGAACCTTGTGACCAAACTCTGAGTTACCTGTTAGTCTGGTATCCAACCAGTAGTACCTGGTGAATGTGTGTAGAGATGCCCAGGTTGCTGCCTGGCATATTTCCCTCATTGATACAGCATTACACTCCGCCCAAGATGTGACCACTGCTCTCGTGGAATGTGCCTTGATATGTGATGGAGGGGTATTACTACCTGCCCTGTAGGCCCGAGATAAGGTGTCTCGCAGCCATCTTGCTATCGTGGACCTGGAAGCTGCTAGACCCTGTTTCTGCCCTTGGTGCTCTCCATTCTGGCCAGGTATGTCTGGATCGCACGAGCTGGGTCTAGGCAGTGAAGGGTCTCCTTGCTAGGATCTCCTTCTTCAGGACAGAGGGTAGGAACAGTGATTTCCTGAGCTACAGTATGTGGAAGGCATTGGCTACCTTCGGGATGAAGGGCGGGATGGATCGGAATACGACCCTGTCCAGGAAGAAAGTGAGGAACAGTTCTCTACATGAGAGAGCTTGCAGTTCACTAGTTCTCTTGGCTGAAGAGATTGCTACCAGGAACATGGTTTTCAGAGTAAGGATGAACACTGCAACTGAATCTAGAGGTTCAAATGGTGTGCTGGCTAAGGCATCTAGCACTAAGTTGAGGTGCCACGGAGCTGTTATGGTCCTTGGGGCATGTGTAATATTAGTCACTCCCCTTAGGAATGATTGAACCAGTGGATGTGCTCTGGGTAAACTCATCTAGTTTCCCCCTTATTGCCTCGATGGCAGCTGTCTGTACCCATAGGGATGAAGCCGTTAACCCCTCATCTAAACCGTTTTGTAGGAATTCTAAAACATTCAAAATATTGCATTGGGCTGCAGTTATGGCTTTGATTTCACACCATGAAGCAAATACCCACCAGTGTCTGTTGTAAGTTCTGTTAGTGGACTGTCTTCTGGCTTGTACCAAGGTGTCCGCTACCTTACCCGATACCCCTAGACTTAGCAGTCTAGCCCTCTGAGTGGCCATGCCATCAGTTTCAGTGGTTGAGGGTCCTCGTGCCAGATCAGCCCCTGTCTGAGTAAGTTCTGGTAGTGGGTGAGTGACATGGGGGTGTCAGTCAACATTCGAGTGTGTACCAAGTTCTCCTTGGCCAATCTGGGGCTATCATGACAACCATGCTGCCCGTGTCCCTGATTTTCTGCAGTACCGCTGGTATCATGGATATCGGGGGAAGACATATGCCTTCGTGAAGTTCCATGGGGTGGATATTGCATCCACCCCTGCTGCTCTCTTGTCCCTGTATCTGGATATATAGGTCGGCAATTGTGTGTTTTCCGTCGAAGCCATGAGATTGATTTGGAAGGGGCCTCATCTGTTCTGGATCCTTTTGAAGACCCTTGGGTTGAGTTGCCACTCCCCCGATGCAGGGTTTGTCTGCTCAACCAGTCTGCCCTTGTATTCAGGTTGCCTGCCAGGTGGACTGCTGTGAGGCTGAGCAGATGTTTCTCTGCCCATAACATTAGTGTTTCTGTTTCTCAAGCCATGGCCCTGCCCTTTGTTCCTCCCTGCTTGCTGATGTATGCCATCGCCACTCGGTTGTCTGTGCGCACCCTTACGTGGTGTTTTGCGACATGAACTTTGAAGTGTATGAGGGTTAGCCTAATGGCTCTGGTCTCTAACATATTGATTGGGAGTGTTGACTCCTGGTCTGTCCATCTTCCTTGGATCGACTGTCTGTCCAGTACAGCACCCATCCTAGCAGGTTTGCATCTGTCTCTAGGGTTCTTGCTACATTTCTCTCCAATCTTGCTCCTAGTGTGAAGTTGTGTGGGTTTGCCCACCATTTCAGTGATCTCTTTACCCTTATAGGGATTGCCAGTTTCTGGTTGTAATTCTATTGGTTGTAATCCCAATTGTCTAATAAGAGGCGCTGCAGGTATCTCATATGCGACCTGGCCCAGTCGTGCAGGTCTATGCAGGCTGCCATAAGGCCCAATGGCTGCATCAGATGCCACAGTTTCATTGAATTGTGTTGTATCATTGTCCTGCACTGTGTTACTAGTGTGGTGATACGGGTCTCCGATGGTCTGACCATGCCCATCAAGGCGTTGAATGTCACTCCCAAGTGTTCTATCATCATCGTGGGGGTCAGGTGGCTCTTGGCCTTGTTGATGAGCCACCCATGATCCCTGAGCAACTGTTGTGCCCTTCGGGCTGCTAACTGTGACTCTTCCACTGATCTCGCCCATATTAACCAGTCGTCCAGGTATGGGATCACATGAATCCCCTCCGTGTGCAGTTTTGCTGCTAATGGTGCCATGACCTTGGTAAACACGCACGGTGCCGACGCCAGTCCGAATGGCAAGCGCCAGTACTGGAAGTTATAACCTAGTATGCTGAATTGAAGGAATTTCTGGTGGGCAGGTTTGATAGGAACATGTAGGTAAACATCCTTCAGGTCTATGGATGTCAGGATATCACCCTTGCGGATTGCCGCAATCGTAGATCTTAGGGTTTCCATTTTGAATTTCTGGTACTGGATAAACTGGTTTACAAATTTTAGGTCTAGGGTGGGTCTGAGGTCCCGGTCTTTTTTGGGACTAGAAAGAATACTGAGTAAATGCCAGAATATCTCTCTTGTTTTGGAACTGGTTTTACAGCTCTGCTGTGTAGCAACTGAATTAGAATAGCTCTTACATGTTGAGAGGTTTTGTCTCTTGTGACATGTGATGCTATGTACCTCTCTCATCTTGGAATTGTATTGAACTGTATGGCATAGCCATGTGAAATTATGTCCTTGACCCATCTTTTCTTGATTGATTCGGTCCAGGTTGTGGTGAAGTGTTGTAGTCTTCCTACCACTGTGCCCGCATGGCCCTGGACCTGTGAATTCTCATTGGTGGAATCCCCTATTAGGCTTGTTCGGTTTGAAACCCTGTTTGGCATTGTAATATATGCCTCTGCCTCGATTAATTTGGTAACCCTGTTTGTTGTCGAAGAAGTTTGGCTTGAACCCAAATGAACGCCTGTCTTGTCCTTGGTGGCCTTGGCCCTGTTCGAGTAGGGACGAAAAAAGGATGGCAGGGTAGCCTGCCTGCCCTGGTCCTTGTCATCCCCTTTCTTAATGGCAAATTCTTCTATCCTGGGCCCAAAAACCTTGTCGCCCGGGAACTTTAATTTCATCACTCTGGCCTTTGATTCTTGATCTGGATTCCAGAGCTTTAGCCATATATGTCTCCTGGTTCTATTGACAGAAGCTGCTGACCTGGAGACCATCTTAAAACTGTTGATAGTGGCATCAGCCACATACTTCATGGCCCGTATAGGATAATCCATGGTGGCCCATGGGTACTGGATTCAGGGATATCCTGTTGCACCACCTACAACCATCTGAGGAGGGCCCTCGCCGAGTAAGTTGTGGCCTTGGAGGCCCTCATGTTCATGATCATCATGTCATGAACTTTTTTGACTATCTCATCCACCCTTCTATCCAAGGGGTCCCTCAAGGCCGATGCCAACTCTGAAGGTAGTACTGTCTTGTTACTCAGTGAGGAGATCTCTGAGTCTACTTTCAGTGCAGATGACCAATGCTTCTTCTTATCACTAGGCAGCGGGTACCTTCTTTTGAAGGTTCCCTTCTCTCTGATCTTAACTGGGTCGTGCATCTCCTATTCTTTGGCTAGTATGCTTTCTAGCGCCTTGCATACTGGGAAGTAAGTGGAGGACTGTCTTTTCTCTCACACCAAGGGGTCTAGTTTGCTGTCTGGTTGCTCCACCAGTTCATTAATCCTGAGTGTCTCACATACCACCCTGATGAGCTCAGGGATAGCTTCGAAGGGACAAAGTCAGGTTGCCATATCCTCTTCCTCCTCCTCCTCTTTGGAGTGCTCATTCCCAGACACCTCTGAGATGTCATCTGGGTCTGGGGTGTTTCGGGGCCGCTTTGGGTGCAGGTGCTTTCTCAGGGACCTGGGTCATTTATTCGGTCCCAGGGCATCAATTCTATTCAGAAGGTTCTGAAATAGTTGCACTACCATGCTCTGGGACAAGGTGGAGGCACTATCATTAATAGGGTCCTTGTCTGTGGACCCTGAGTTAGGGTAAAATCCTTCAATTCAGTATCCACCATGCATAGTGAACAGAGGTCCCCGAGATCTGAGGTGAGCAGGATATTGGGGCATTTTTTGCATAGTCTTCTGACTGCTGTCATTCTGAAAGACACAATACAATTGGCTTGTAAGGAGGGGCAGTGGTTACTGGCTAACTGTGACTACTGGTTGAATAGCAGGTAGTCACTAGCTCTACAAAATGTCCGCATTGAGGAGTACCTCAGGCTGTAAAACCCATATCCTGCCCTTAAGTCTTGCTAGTCACAGCTTACAAATAAAGAATTACAGGATCACCAAAAGCTGTGAAATGCACCTCACTCAGTTCTAAGGTGCATTGTAGTAATGGTCCCTCATGCCTAAAATAGGACACTGGCACTTTAATGTTAACAAGGGCTGATTGTGCTTAAAAGGGTCCTGTTCCTTTAAGGATGCTGGCTGAGTTGCGAGCGCCATTTTAGGAGAGGAGGTAGGCGATCATCGCCATTTTGGGTGAGGAATTCCATTCTGTTCCTCTAGTGGGTCTCGCAAGATCTTGCGGTTATTCTCTTGCTGTAGCGAGGAACAAACATGGTGACTGTAGAAAGGAGATCTTGCTGAGGAGATCCCTGTGGAGGAAATGTGACTGATCAAAGCACTGGAGAGGCTAACCCAGTCGCAAGGCCGTTGGAGGGATTTGTCATGCTGGAGCAGGAATGGAGATGCCCTTAACTCGCTCTGACTTGATTCTGGCAAGGACGCTAGCGAGCTTCTCTCTCTCTGTTCTCCACTTCCTCCAGACAGTGTTGGGGGGGTGTTCCTGTGGTGGTTGCAGCTGAACGAGGTGAACTGCGACCCCCAGGCCCACGCTCCTCAGTCGCCTCCCTTCTGGCTGAATGAGATGAGCTAAAAGGGGGGACTTGGGAGGTCTGGCAACTCAGCCTTGTATGATGGCTTACCTACTCCTCCTCGGCTGAACAAGGTAAACTGAGGGGGTTTGTTGAGAGTTCAGGCCATTCTTTTAAGTAAATACAGTCAGCGAGATTAAAAGCAAATGTAACTCCTTTCATTCAACAGCCCTATGCTATGCCCTGACGCCATTCATGGACTAGGCCGCAGCCAACAGTTCATTAAAACTTTCACCAACTTTCTTGAGATTTAAGGGGCATGTTTAAGAGGGAACTACCCCCTATTTTAAAAATACTGTTTTGTTTGCTCATAGGTACAGCAATATTGTTGGGAGTAATATAAATTATCCATTATAGGAAGCTCTGTAGTCTTACCTTTCAGCTTGGCATAGAGCCAGATAAAAACGTGACCAGCCTGGGCTGATGCACAAAAGAACTGGGGATTCTGGGAGCTATAAGGAAGGAGAGGGATTGGATTTCAAATTTGGGATTCCTTTTGTGCATCAGCCTATGAGAAGAGCACTTATGACCCATGTGTTGAGACTCTGAGTGCTTTAAGAAGGTGTGATAGATAATGACTTTTGAATTTAAGCACATATTTGGGTAACTAAAATAAAAAAAAAGTATATGTTCTTCAGTTTGATTTAAGAGCCAGTAAAAAGCATAGTCCTGGAAGTCCGCTGTCATAGCGAAGATTTGTCTGCAGGGACTCAACATCCATTGAAACTAGTATCCACCCTGGTTTCAGACGGATATCCTCCAGGAACTGTAAGATGGATACATAGATGCTGACAGCAGAAAAAGACTCTTGGCCCATCGAGCTGCTTACCCTAACTATTCTGCCTTGCCCTAGTGGCAATCACCTTCTTTGTTACTGCCCCCCTTCTTTTTGACTAAACCGACGTGCATGCCCCATCCCTGTAAGTTGCTTATTCAAAATGGTGACCTCCATTTCAGATAATGAATATGAGGCAAAATTAATAGCATTTATTTCATGTGGTATTGTCCCTTGTTCTTGGTTGTGACAATGTTCATTTGCCTTAGTTCATCTCCCATGTCCTTTTCCCAGAAACCGGAATGTCGCCAACATCCCGCTCTTGTGTATAAGTTGACTTGCTGGCAGTGGAGATGACTCAGTTGTCTTTTGAGGGCATATGCCTTATTCACCTGAACAAACTGACACAACAATGGGCTTTGGAGAAATGGCCACAGCCATGTGTTTATTAATAAAAAACAATTGTCCAGGTATACATGCGCTTCAGCGTGCTGTGCGCAGCTAGGTAGCCTTGGAAGGAATCTAGCTCCCCATGGAGCACTAGATCATTGATGGTAGACCCTCCCTCCCTCCCAGGAGAGGGCCACCCTACCATCAACCAGGACCCCTCAATGGACAACCTCCGGGGCATGAGGGATGGCTCTGTGATCGGCTGTGGCTAGCTCCTCCCCCATCAGATCTGCCATGCCGCGGGACACTGCCCGAAGAGGGTGCCCTCCAAATTCCTCCTATGCAGCCCCTCTTAAGGGGCCTGGCTCCTCCCTGTCCCTGGCCGCAAGCTCCCCTCCCCCCTGGGAACCCTATCCTCCCCCGCAGCCCCTTCTGAGCAGACCTACCTGGGTCCCTATTGTTGTTCAGGTGTCTCCAGCCACGCCCCCAGACAAAGTCCCGCCTGCTGCGATACCCTGCAGGCTCCTCCATTCTCTGCGTAGTCACTGTCAGATTCCCATGTTGATTTAGAACAATGAGGTACAGTACGCTACTATTTTTCAAAATGAGACATGGCCCACCAGAGCTGTTACCACTTCATCTCCACACATGGCCCCCCTCTTACAACTGAATACACAGTTCTGTAAATCGTCCTGCCTGTCCTGCTTGAATTTGCTTGAATTTTTTATTCTTGCTTCTGCACAGGTCTGCTCAATTTTGCTACAAAATCCTTGAAATTCTCCGATGTTTTGAACTTCTCCACTCCAGGTTCTTTGGCTTTTAATTCTGTCCGTATTACCCCCTGCAGCGTCTTATGGTCACTGATCATACACTGCACTATCTGGAGTAAGACCAACTGCAATATCCCATTCCATAGCCAAGGGAGGCTGTATGGCCTAGTGGTTAGAGTGCAGAGCTGTGAATCTTGCTACCTAGGTTCAAATCCCACCACTGCCACTTACTCTCTATGTGACCCTGAGCAAGCCACTTAACATTCCTATGCCCAATTTCTCTGTAATCTTTTTCTGATCTAGCTCTGTGCTCTTTTACAAACCTTAACTTTAAAATGACCAGGATGAGTCTTATGCCTCATAGTTATTCCTTGACTTTAACCTAAACTGGTGCAACTGCATTTCTGCTTTTTATTGTGGAGTACACTAACTCTACTCTTTTATTTATTATTTTAGATTTTTTCATTGGGAAAGGCACACTAAGCTGAAGCTTGCTTAGAAGCAATGAGGTGCATGCTGGGAGCACATGGAGGTTAAGCAACTTGCTCAGGGTCACACAGTATGCAAGCGGTGGTTGTGGATTTCAGTTGCAGGTCTGCTGGGTCTCAGGTTCCCAGACTGGTGCTTAAACACTCTAAGCTATACTGTTAATCCCATCATAGTCTAACGTGCCTAGTCTCGGGCTCAGAGGTTCATCTACCTTTGCAGGTTTCGATTTTATCTCTGCTACACAAACTTTAGTTTTTCCTTTTTCTGCTGTTATTTTCCCAGAGTCACACTGAAGTGAGTAATGGGGCACTGCGAATCACCGCGCTAACGCAGGAAGATCGCGGGATGTACCAGTGCGTGGCTGAAAACAAACATGGAGCCATCTATGCAAATGCTGAGCTGAAGGTTCTAAGTAAGTCCGTATTTCCTGCTATCCACATTTTTTTATACTGTAGCAAGGGGTGACAAATGCTAAACTCCTCAATTCATGTGAGGTTCGTACTGAGAATATGCATGGAAGAACCAGTCCTTAATAAATGCAGCCCCTTCCCCCCGAAACACACAAACACACACACAGAATGTGCGCAGTTTTTAAAAGCCGACTGGAAAGAACCTCCCCCTGAAAAAAATTGTTCTAATTGTTTAAAATGCTAATTTGGGATTACTGAATAATTAGAATATAATTAATATGTAAAATGCATTTAACTTACTAAGTTTCAAAAGACGTTCAAAAACAACAATCTTTTTATAACCTTTTTGTACACCATTTAAAAACCAGGAAAGGTTTGCCAATCCCTTGCTTGACCTTCAAAAGTGCCTTTCCAGATGCTGGGAATTAGAGAGGGTGAACGGCTCGGCACCAGCACACAAAAAGATCCCTGCTGGCATTAGGGATGGAAGAACCAGCTCTGAAGAGTTCAGAACCTTCCAGAATCTGTGCCATTGTCTGTACAAGAACATTATCAGGACCTTTTTCAGGTGCTAACAAGGTTTCTGATTAGGGATGCTCGGAACAGGCTGATTCAGATCGAATTGGACTGTTTAGGAATTTCCGAAGCTGAATCTGATTTCAGTCTAATTCTGAAAAATCTTAATTCTTAAATTTCTAAGTAAAAACATATTGTGGCCTTACATTTCAGAATTAGGATGTTCAAACTGCAGAAAATCAGGTCGTAATCCGACAAATCTGATTCCACCAGTTCCAGCCTCAGCCTTGGCTGTATGTGGAGTGGGAGGTACAGAGTTCAACTTTCCATAGAAATACCCTCTGGAGTTAGTGCTGGAGTTGGTGTAAATTTTTTTTTTTTTGCAGTGGTGGACAGACACCCCTCTTTAATGAGAGACTGTTTCCCAACCCCCCCCCCACCACCACCACCACGAGCCAGTTGTTACTTTTTATACCAATGTGTGTGGGTGTGGGTGTGGGGAGGGGGGTGATTAATAGTGTCTTGAACCCAGACTTCAGCTTTCTGTTTAGGACTTCTCAAAGGGATCTATATTTGCAAAAAAAATCTATTTTAGCTTTGCAGTGCACTTGTTGCAAGTAAATGATTTGCCTGTGGTTTGGTGTTATGACACTTTTATGGCATCCTGTGCTAGTTTTAAACAAAACAGAAGAAACATGGTACATGTTAAGGGCAGCATTACATTTATATACCCCGTTAACATGTACAGCTGCCCACAAAGATAAAGAATGCATGTAAAGGCAGGCGCTGCCCCCACTCTCACTGGTATGTTGACTAATAGCACTGCAGCTTTATTCTCTACTTTGCATTAACAAAATGCAGATGTTGGGGTCAAGTTGTGGTGGTCCTTGGATGCTCAGCTTGATCTTGATCTTGGAAGTGAGGCCATAGCCAATGTAAGTTCAAAATCTAAAGATCACTTTTATTGCGGAAGTAACTAAACTAAGGAGGCAGTATAGTGTAGTGGTTAAGAGTACTGCGCTGCAAACCTGGAGAACTGTGTTTGAATCCCACAACCACCACTTGCATACTGTGTGACCATGAGCAAGTCACCTAACTTTCCTGTGCTCCCAAAATGCACCTGAAAACAAGCTTTGGCTTAGTGTTCTTCCTGGCCAAAAACAGTAACAAAAAAACAAAATAAAAAAAAAAAAAAACAGTTTAACTCCTTGGGCAGGCAACTTCTTGGCAAGGGTTTCCTGTCCCGAGGGTGTTAGCAGCACTTTAAAGTGAGTTTGTAACTCTTAGTATGACTCTAAAAAACATAATATAAATACAGTTCAGCTTATATTTGATAGATTCTCTTCCTTTTTTCTAGTTACCAATCTCATTTACATGGAATCAGAATCCTCGTACCCTGCAGTTGATGTACGCCAGCTGCTTAATTCATTGCTGTAGTCTCAGCCCCCCGTGTGCACCTATATAAGGGTTTGTACAGCAACAAACTGTGATGTCGCAGAGCAACATGACTTCATCAAAACATCTAGCAGCAGTTAAACAGATGAACTCTTAAGGTGTGAACTGTGCATTTGCACAGGGCCCCAAGAGTACAGGGACCCCCCGAAAGCCTCTGCTGTCCAGTATGCCTCCTTTCTTCCTGGTTCCCTATGTTGTAATTCAAGTAAAGTGCGAAAGTGATGCAAAACTGGCTAAAAATGAAGAAACAGGGAGGCCATGGTAGGAAGGAGGATGTTCCTTGGGGGCTTCGCAACTTCCGATATGGGGCCCCAGCAAGGAGGTTTGCACAGGGCCCCGGGATAACTAGGGCCAGAGCTCTTTAGGGAACAAGTATCACATTTTTATTTGGAAGAACCACAAAAGGTTCTGAGGTTCTAAAAGGTTCTGATAATGATCCGAGCCTTATTAAAACTTTTAAAGCTTTTTAGTTTAAAGTATAAATAATATTTTTACCCTCATTGGTCACAACTAAGCAACTCTCAGTGAATGGAAAGGAATCTAAACACAACTTGGAGTGGTACTGCTCTACCTCCAGCCTTTTTTGGTGACTTTCTGCCACCGTCAGCCTTCTTACTGGATCAAGACCTGCTGGGGGAGCACATTAAGCTCCAAAATCAATGTTTTACAAGATGCCAGAACCTTATCAGAACCTGAAAAAGATTATGGTAAGGTTCTAGCATAGAAACGACATAGGTTCGGGCTGGTTCTGAACGTATCCAAACTGTATTCTTCCATCCCTACTTTCCATGCAAATTAACCTATAATGAGAGCAAAGAGATGAGAAATGCAGAGAATTTATAAAATATTATAGATCGAAAGAGCCTCCCCAGCCAATCACAACACTGATGACAGATTAACTAGACTGGGACTATATTGGTTGGAGCAGAGGAGGGTGAGAGGTGACCTCCTGATGATGTTTAAAATTATACATGATAAAGAGATGACAAAAGAAATAGGGTTGGAAATGCACAATAAGCCCATAGGTCTGAGGTCACACAAAAAACAAGTTAAGTTAGAGTTCGCCAACAAAAATGGAAGACTACACATTTTCACTAAGGGCAAGAAGATTGTGGAATTCCCTTCTGGAAGACATCTTATTACCATAGAAACTCGCATCCCTGAGCGAATGTCTCTCCAGAAATACCTTATACTTGGTACTTATACTTGGTTTTAGAACGGTAGAAGACATTATGTCCATATAAACAGTCCTCCCACCTCAGTGGGTACTCATTAATCCACTTCACATTATATATTTATCAATCTTTTCCTTAAATTCTGGCAATGTTCTACTACTTACCACGTCAGTTGATAATGTATTCCATATTCTCCCTGTTCTATTTATAAATGAATAATATTCATCATTCTTTTTTTTACACTTTGTAACCTAATCTGCTTTTTACATCTTCTTAATCCCTCTGGCTTTTCTTGCACTTCTAATTTCAACTCACCTTTTAATTCTTCATCATTTATTATTTTAAATAACATCATTAAATTGTCTCTTTCTCTCCAAGGTCCACAGTCCTGTTCTTCTTAACCTTTCACCACATTCATACCTCCCTACTGTTCCAATCATCTTCGTATATCTTCTCTGCACTCCTTCAACACTTTTTGTTTCCATCTTTGTATATAGATTTCATAATTGCGACCCATAAGTATGGCCTAACATAAGTTCTATATACTGGTACCATACATGCTATTGATATTGTCTGTAAATACTGTACTCTATCTTATTTTATTACCTGTACCCAATTATGTGTAACCATTTCTTATATACTACCTTCAATGTAAATCTTGCATATTGTTTTTGCTATTCTACCATTACTACTCATGTCTTGCGGCCCGGGTTGTGCCTGTAAACGGTCCACTGGACCAGTACACCTACCCAGTTATCACTATAAATACCAACAATAGCTTAATCTGGTTCAAAGTCAGTTGGCATTCATTTGTATCCCCCTCCCTTCGGGTCGTGCCTGAAAATAGGCAGGATTTGTCTAGTGTACTTACCCAGACAAAAACTAAAATAAATAAATAAATAAGATATACTGCAAGGCATACATCTATGCCTTTAAGCACAGATTAGATAAACTTTTATTTAATGGAGGGTTCAATTGTATCCACTAATGTGGCTAGATAGACACGATGAGCATGAAGCCTTCTTCTGTCCAAATACCCAGTGTAATTCCTTCAGTTGTGTGTGAGGTATTCTTATTGCCGTAAGAGTAGCTCATGCGCTGAGCACTGTAACGGGCTTCTCGTTGACCACTGCTTGTGCCACAGAAAGGGACTGCAAAAAGATTATATATATACAGTATATGTGTGTGTGTGTGTGTATATGAGTTACATGCTGGTAAGCTGTTCTATACATGATTTGAATGAGCTGTGAGTGACCTCGGGTGACCTTACAAGTGGCGGAGCCACAAGTGATCACCCCGAGGGCACGAGCAGCAGCTCATTTAAATAAATAATGTGTAGGACAGCTTACCAGCACGTATCCGATTTATGCAACAGGTTTTCTTGTTTTTTTGGGAAGAGTTAATTTTTGTTTTTATTTATTCATCCAAGTCTAGGATTACAATTACCTTTGAACCAAGGCTCTTTTACAAAGGTTCTACGTCAGAGAAATACAAATTATGGGGAACATCAAGACAGAACTAACAACAGAGAGGATATTGCATACAATTTGCAGATTAATACAATTCAAGATTAACAAAGTAAACAAAGCAGCCAGAGGCATTTGTCAGAGGAAACAGACAAGAGTTGAGAAGTGCCAGAGTCACGGGGAGGGAGGCTAAGGATGGGGCAGGAAGGGGGGAAGAGAGGTAGGAAGGCAGGGTGGGGAGTGGGTGGAAAAGTGCAGCATGGGGTATACCAAGGTGTGAGGGGTGTGTCAGGTGAGGGGAGGGAGGGAGGACCACTAGAGCATAAGTTTTAAGTTTTAAATATTTAAATGTATTGCCTGTTTTGTGTAGAACTATTTCTGATAAGGTCTTCACAGTTTGCATAGCTTTACTTGTGTGTGAATGGGCAGAAGTGTGTGGAATCTGATTGGGCACCGCTTTGTGAATGAATCCTATTCAGACGATCTGATTGGTGGGTCTGATGGTGGAAAAATGGTTTTGATTGGCTGGGGTGCATGGTCTTGCATGTTGCTTTTAATGGAGTTTGTTTTTGTCAGTCGACACAAGGAAAGCAGCTGGGAAGGACCTCTTGAGTGCTCGGATGACTGTGGTGGATTTAGCATCCTACTTCATGTCTTTGGGACCTGGATTTCGATTTTGGATGTACCGTTGAGACTGATTCATCACTGGCAGCGGGGGGACTTTTTCAAATGTAGCTCACATGGACCTTGGATTTACAGACTGCGTTCTGCGGGCTACAGTGGAGTGATGGAGATCGATGTGACCAGCATCCAATTCCAGGCATGGAGTTACCCCATAGTCTGGAAGTGTTTGTCGGCAGAGCGTGGCTTTGGTGTGGGGTGGAGCATGGAGTTCGATGAATACCACTGGATTTTTGGAGCTTTACACACTGTTTGGTTTGTTTAAATTTATTTTGGTGGTTGCTCAGTTCACTTTATCGGGGGGGGGGAGGGGCATCCTTTATCCTCAGGAATTACCTTGGTTTGTTTTTATCTGGATTTATGCAACTCATAGAATACCACATTTTTTACTATTTGGAATTAGTTACCAGACAACAGAGCCAACAAACATACTAGCAGATCTATTTATTATTGTAAAAAGCTAACGCTGGTGAATAAATTTACAGCTGTAATTGTCTAACAGGAACTCTGTATTGACAGTAACCTATGCAGTAACTAATTTTATTCTGTATTTGTAGCACATGCTGAATGTGTATAGTGTTTAAATAACTTTAAAATACACTTTTTTATAACAATCACAATCACCACTGTAGGCTGTAATCCAAATCTTTACTGTTATGAGAACACAGCCTATCTTTCTGCAAACCTCCACTAAAGCAATTATTAATCTTCAAAAGGAAATAAAATATGTTCTTTTAATAGAATTGCTGCCTTATTTTTGCTACTTATTATTATTCTAAATAATTAACAGTTTACAGCAATCTAACCTAGTCATTAAATCAGAGAAACGTTTAAACATTTCACTGTACTCTGCATGCCAATTTTGTTGCAGCTGTGGTTATATCTTTAGAGTTCATGAACGTTAGCATTCCTATTTCCACCCATTGAGAAAAAAATGCTGTTTTCTATTGAAATTCACAGAAATGTCCGGTGCTCACTACTTGAAAGCCTCTAGCCTACATTGTTTTTGATGAGGTCCGTTATTGGTGTTCAGGTACTGTCAACAGTCTTGCAGTTACCTGGACACTTCTTGAACAATGAACTGTTGAGGGGGGACAAGAAAAGAAATGAACTGTTTTATTACTGAACACCTTTGTGAATGCTTTTATATGCAATCTGAGTTTGCCATTCATTTTGCTCTTTTTTTTTTTACTTTACTTTGACTGACTGGTGGTGCTGCATATATGCAGGTGTTGCAGAAATCATTAACCAACAGAGGATAAGTACAAACAGATAAGTGATTCATTGCAAAGTCATAGAACTATGCACTTAGGCCAGGATATTCAAACTGCGCCAGGCTGTGGCGCAAGCCTGGGCGCAGCTCAGCTTGGTTGCGCAGGGGTGTGGCCTGGGCGATGTTCAACAGAGCTGCGCTATGGTGCAGCAGCTTTGAATACTGCACCCTAGCCACCCCCACTGTGCATGGCGCAGTGGCACTGTGCCAGTGCAAGTGGCCAGAGTGGAGTATGGAGATGCGCTAGCACAAGTGCCATTGTGCCATGCACAGCATCTGCGATATTCAAAACGGGACATGCAAATGGGGCCATAATTTATGCAAGGCACACATGGGGCCATTTGCATGTCATTATGGCCCCATTTACATCCCATCAGCATGCAGGTGCGCCGATCCCTGACGACTTGCATCTGGCACCCTGCCAGGCAGCAGCCATCGGGGACCGAGGCCCCCTGCAGCCTGATCGTGGGCATTTGTCTAAATAAAGGAATCCTCGGCTAATATCCCTAGTGGTCCAGTGGACCGCTATGTTCCCGATCGTGGACATTTTTCTAAATAAAGGAATCCTCGGCTAATATCCCTGGTGGTCCAGTGGACCGCTATGTGCCCGATCGTGGGCATCAGTATAATAACCCCCCCCGTCCAATATCCCTGGTGGTGATTCATTCACATATCTGGACTGTGTAGTATGGTATGGGCTGCATGCCCATTGCCTCACACTGTGAACCAATAGGCGTGCAGCCCTACCGAGCTGTCAGTCGGCGGGCGGCGGGGCAGCAGGCGGGTGGGGTGCTGCCGCCCACCGGCTGACCGGGGAGGAGCGGAGGGCTCAGTGGGCGGGTGGGGAGGGGGTACACTAGACCACCAGGGTAATAGGTAGTTTTTATGTTTAAAGATGCCCGTGATCGGGCAGAGTGTGGTCCACTGGACCACCAGGGATACTGGGGGGGGAATTTAAACAGATGCCTGCGATGGGCAGCGATCGGTTCACTGGACCACCAGGGATATTGGACAGGGGGCTTATTATACCGATGCCCGCGATCGGGCACATAGCAGTCCACTGGACCACCAAGGATATTAGCCGAGGATTCCTTTATTTAGATAAATGCCAGCGATCAGGCACATAGCAGTCAACTGCACCACCAGGGATATTAGCCGAGGATTCCTTTATTTAGACAAATGCCCGCGATCGGTAACACAGTGGTCCGCTGGACCACCAGGGAAGCAGGGATATAGGACTTTTTTTTTTTATTTAACCAGATACTCACGATGGGGCAGCACTCGGTCCACCAGGGATATTGAAGGGGGGGTTATTTAAACAGATGCCCGCAATGAGGCATGGGGGGGCGCCACCAGGTGCAGCAGGAACTTGGGTGGCCACCCACAGGTGGCAGCTGCTGTGTTGCATCCTGCAATGCGGCAGTTCACCTGTGGGTGGCCATTATTTGTTCCTTTTTTGGGGGGGCTTAACTTTGTGCAGGTGCAAGTAGGGGTGCTGCATGCATGGCTCTGCACGCCCCAGGCTGAATATCGGGCTGTGCAGGTTATGCATGAGCACGCCCCACCTGTGCCTCGCATACATTACTGATGCGCCCGCACATGGGGATTTGTTGGCGACCTTCCCTTTGAATATCGTGTGGAAGCATCAGTGGGTTGTGCATGGCGAACACTGTTGCGCCATGCTAACCCTTTGAAGGTCTGGGCCTTAACCTTTACTAACCCCCAATACTGTCACACACACACTACATTACAATTATACATAATGGACTAGTAATCTGCTTGGTGCTGGCTCACTGTTTTCTGTTTGAGACAGGCAGGCCCAACAGCTCTCTTTGTGAACCTTTTTTTCTGTTGTTTCATGGCCCTGTGCTGTTATCTAGGACAATTCATCCATGCACTAATCATTGTAGCAGAAGTTTTAACTTATTGTAACTGCTGTTATAGAATACACAATGCTTTTCGGCCTAATTTCTGCTACATGAGGTCGCTCACATGGTGCTGAGAATCCAGTGATGTCTCTCTGTTTCCATTTCAACTGTAATACCTGGTTAACTGGGCTGGGAATGTCATGTGGGATGTATTTCTAATACATACATTCTGGGATATGATTTAATGGTTCTGGTCATTAACAGTTACAATCTCGGCTTTTTATGGCTTTACTTCATTTTAACAAAGTAATAGCCGAGTCATTATTTGTTTTTAGCTGTTAATTATCTTCATTCTTTAGTCACAATCACTGTCTGAATCCAGTACTTGTGACCCTTTTCTTTTAAAGCTGTGGTAGTGGTTCCCTGTTTTTGTGTTACATGTTATAAAAACATAATAAAAATAAACTATATCAGTTTGCTAATCAAACATTTTTACAATATATTTAAACTTTATTCAGTATAGACTGCGAGCAAGATATTCTTAATTAGTTTATTGGCTAGTCATACCTATTATACCCACCTCCCCAACCACCCGCATCACACACTCACACACACACACACACACACTACAACGATACAATACCGCAAGTAAAGTATTGAATTAAACAGGTGTATCACTATAGTACGAGTAGCTCACAAATATATTTTAATAATTCTTTTTACCTTTTTACTTACAAATTGACTGTATTTATATTCTGTTAGCATTTTTTACTAATAGTCTGATTACTCACTTCATTTTTCACAGGATGTCACTATTTTTGTGCTGTTTTGTTGCTAGCTCTTCTATCATTAATTCACCTTGGACAATGCTGAAGTTGATTGTTTTAGCATTTATTGTTGGTTGATGGAAACAGGATCTAATTAATTATTGCCAGTTTGGTGGAACTGCCTGGAGGCATTCACTGGAACTTGTACTCGGCTTTGCCTTTTTATGGCACTAGTTGCTCAGCAAGCTAGAAATATGGTACTGCTTCTCTTCATCGATTTTTGAGTAATCGTTCAGGCTTTGAACTGCTTTATGTCCTGATACCTGCACGCAGTGATGAAAGTGAACAGGAACGTTCAGGAACACCATTCCTGTACCTTTTTTGCAGCAGGAACAGAGTTCCTGTGCTTTTTCCCCACTGACACTGGAACTGAAATTCTTAAACCAACAACATAATGACAGTTTCTGGTCCTGTGACCTAAAATCAGGGTTTCCATAATAACATTTGATTTGTACAACAGTGCAATTTTGGTAGAAATACTTCAATATCTCTTACTGAATCTACTAGTCTCTAAACAGATAGACATGTTTTCACACAGCTATCCTTCAGATTGAGGATCTTCATTCTGCATTTCATATTTGACAGTGCCTGAGTTCCTGTACTTCTTGTCTACCACTTGCACCACTGCCTGCACGATTTCAGCAGGGGCAACTCTGTTGTCCGATAACTTTTGGATCAAATGCTTCCTTACTGAATGGCTCATTATTTTTTTCTCAGTATGGATTCTGGCCTTGTTTATCATTGTTTTTGTTAATGTCCTTAATTTATTAATGCCAACTGGCTGATTTTTGAACCATGAGGCTGGAAGTTATGCTTTTTGCTGTTTGTGTTTATGGAGAGGAAAAATGGGGACTTTACATTTAGCCATTTTGCCGGCCTGTGACTTTTATAAAATAGTCTGTCACAGGACATCTGTTGGAGTCACATGGAGGGGCATAGGTCCTAGGCTTTAGTTTATGCATTTCTCGTGGGTTTGCTCCAGACCTTGTTTCTGTTTGCCTCTCTTGATTGAGCTGGATGTACCGAAGGCCATTTTCACTGGTCTTGCAGTCGACGTCACCCCATTTAACACTTCTACTCTCTGTATTTCCTCTGACGCCAAAGAAGATTGTAACAATTATGCGGTGTTTAGCAGCGACTCTGGACAGTGTGGCCCTAGTTGCTCAGGGTGATAGTGTAGTATATCGGATACACTAGGTACGCTATTAGTATACAGCTCAAGTTACGCTATCTGGTAACTTTGACCCATCCCTTTACTTTTTATTAGTTTATTTGGGTTGGGGTTCACCCTCATACGTAAAAAAAGGTATGGGGGGGCAAAGCCCTATTTAAATAAACTGACACCAAGTAAGGCACGCAACCAAATCAGCGCTGTATTCAGGAAGCTTTTACAGCAAGCTTCCTATGTGTACCTGATATTCTACACCATCGCCGTTGCTCAGTGTCATACAGTTTGTCAATCAGCGTGTCTGTCAGTTCATTCGCTATGCGTGGTTTGTTGCCGCGACCTTCACCTTTTAGCATTTTTTGCTTAGACTGAAGCACTTGTCTAGTTGTGTGCAACTGAATTGAAGTAGACAGTGAGTGTAGGTACATTTTTGACTTTAGGTGACGTTCCAGGCTTTGGAAAATTGAATGCAGTGTTAGTGGCTTATAGCTAGTTCTATCCTTTTTGCAAGTATTCATAAAATAGTGACTTGAGGAGTGTATCTAATTTTTCTGGTGGCAGGAGGTGTAGCTCAGTTGTAATCTTAAAGTGTTCTTTACTATAGGTGCAGAAACCCTGTACATCAGCTCTGGTTTTCTGCACTGTATTCTGTTTTTAAGCTTCTGTTGTTTCCATATCTCTTTCTATGCCTGTACCCGTTTCCTGTTCTGGCAATATTGGTGATGTGCTTTGCTGCAAGGGACAGAGGTTCGAGTCAGGGTCAGGACTAGCTATTGTACCTGCCAGGGTTAGAGCTGTTGCATTATGTTGCTGCTGTGGTTCCTCAGTGTTAACTGTTGCAGTTGTATTTTGAGTTTGCTGTGCTACCTGATCCTGTGGTATCCATTCTGTCTGTGGGTCTAACAGTGGCTCACTGTCATTTTCCATCTGGGCTAGGATTTCTGACAGCTACATGTCAAATGAACAATCCACAGCTGCCATTATGTTGTTTTTATGCCTCGACTATATTAACATGCGGGATCCGTGTTTTTTTTTTTTTTTTTTTTACAACTGTGTGGACTGCTCTCAAACGCGACTATGTTAGTAGCTGAGGACAACAGTACTAGCAGTTTTGAAACTATGGCTCACACTGGCATGGGGGAAAGAAGTGGTTGCCTGTAGTAAGAGTTTCAGACATCGTGGCTCAGCGTTTTTACTTAATGAAGTGCTGAAAATCATTTACAGTTCTGTTCTGCCTTAAATACTTTAATTTTTTAATTATTATACTTTTCTCGTGCCGGCTCCCCAAGCCTCGATGGGCTTGCCAGGCTCCATCAGTCGCTCCCTTATACTCGGGCTTGCCCTTCAAGTGGGGCCAATAGGCAAACTCTGATGGCCAGAGGGGACAGCAATGGAGCTGGCTCATTGGTGGGGGCTGGCATTTGTAGTAGACTGTGAAACCCGACGGGGGCAGGGACGTGCAATGACGACCCACGTCCACCCCGCCCCAAACGTGCAGACGCCGACCTCTGCGGAACCCCCAGCCTCCACCAGGGGCCCATCTGCATCAGACATTCGATCCCACCTCCCCCCAGAGTAGGAAAGCAGTCTAACGGATTCTCAATCCTACTCCCCCAGCCGGCCCTCCAACTCCCGAGTCTGTTCCCAAACCTGGGTCATCATTGCCGCAGACAGCACCTGTGCTTCTGCACCAGTGGGCTTGCTAAAATAATTTCATTTTTATTATTTAGAAATACCAGGGAGCTTATTTCACTGATGACAGAGCATTATTTTGTAACTCATTTTATTTTAATGTTTAGTGGATTTGTGGACATCTAATCTGGCATAAGTGGCACTAAATCAATATTTGTTTTGCTGTAATTGCACTCGCTTTGTGCGAAGACTCGCTGGTGTATTTTTTAAACTTGTTTTAGACTTTATATACTGGCATACCAGATATTATGTGGGACAACTTCATTAAACTTTGTTAAAATAGCCATGGCTGTCCGTCGGTCGACTTTCCCATTTACAAGTAGTGCCGGCTGCTACACTAGAAGGAAGGGCTCAGGGACATGGTTCAATTACATATCTACTGTACTAATAAATATGCTACGACGTACCTACTGTGTACATTAATGGCTATGGCATACTATGCACTTTTACAAATTTACGTACACAGTAGGTACAATACAGGATTTTTATGGAGTACATATATTGACTATGCCTGTTGCATATGTATATATATACATATATATATATATATATATTTTTAATTGTGGCACAGTCTGTAATAAATTTATAGGGCACTAGGAGGGCATCTTATGGATATAAGAGTGTCACCTCTTGCATCTTTAGAGCAGAAGAACTGCTTACCCTCGATTCGCAGTTCTCTTGCCCTAAGAATGTGTGAGGCAACACTCATATCCATAGCAGACCCTCCTTGTGCCCCTGTAAACTCATATAAGATGATTTATGCCTAAATGTTATATTTTTCAAAGTCTTTCAAGATGTGACCAAATGGCTATATTGGTTCTCTTGCCCAGACTGCATGAGGTGACACTCATACCATCACAGACAGGGATGCCACAATATCAAGTTTAGTGTCTCATGATATTTGTGTAAAAAAAATATCATGATATATGAATTATTACAATAATCTGCTGCAGTGATTCTAGTTTTAGGAAAAATAGTAACAATCCAATTGGGGAAAGGTGAGAAATCGAAAATTTTGGTCATACTGGAAGAAGGACATACTGCCAGAGCAGCCAAGATAAGAAAGCAACATGGTTTATCATAGTTTATAAAATGGCAAGAACAAATCTCAAAATTTGATTGGCTGAGAGACATCACCTGACCATGCATTAAATCTCTGTAAACACATGGTCAGGTGCCGAATCTCATTTTCCTCCCCAAAAAGTACTTAGAGCCATTTTGTAAGTGTAATAAGCCCCTTCAGGGTGAGCACTGTAGGGTTTCAATGCACTTCTCAGAGGTATAAGGACACTCAGCCTTCAGCCTCATGTCTTACTGTACCCCTGGGGCGTGCATTAAAAATAGAATAAAGTATAGGGTGGTGTGTGTAAGAAGAAGTTTACATACACCTGAGGGATTAGATGCTACATAAACCCCGAGAGCAAAGCTCGAGGGGTTTGTGCAAAACATCTAACCACAAGGGTGTGTATAAACTTTGAATTTACACACACTACACCATATTTTACTTCATATAATTGTTGGGTCTCCCCTTTTTGGCCACAGCAATTATATAAAATAGCAGCCCTTCTGGTGCATCCACGCTCCAGTTCAGTTTTTGGCTGGTCCACAGATTTTCACTTTTGGAGGTTTTGCAGGGGTTTTTTTATATTTTGTTATCCCCCTATTTGTAGAAAATAACACTTTTTGGTTTTTGAAGTGACTTACTGCTATGTTTCTCTGGCGGCTGAATTGCAGGCAAGAAGGAAGTGGTGAGCCAGGAAGGGAGACATTGTGGTGGGCGCATGCATGAAGCGGGGAACCGTGCGAGTGTTTGCCATTATAAACACTCCTTTATAACAGCAAATTACGACTTGGTCTCCCTATGACAAAAAGGGGAGACCCCAATAACGCACACCCTGTCATGGCCTACTAATGACATACTGTCCTGCATGATAATCATGATCTGACAAAGACAAATTATCATCAGTGGGTATTATCGTGATATATCATGTTAATGTGACATCCCTACTCATATAACACTCATTAACCTCTAAAATAAACTAGTGGTGAGTTGATTATTTTTTTCTGGGAGAACTTAACCACTTGCAGCACAAATCATAGGACCCAGTCTGTGCAGAACTATCCTCTGAACTCACAGTATATCTTCACGAGCCAGTTTCCCCGTAATTAAAGTTGACAGCATTTTGACTGGAAGGCCTTTAGGATAGTAACCTCATCAGAGGCGTAAACTATACAGTTATTAGGCTCACAGAATATCAATAAATGTTCATCTCGTATCAGTTTAAAAAGCACAGTATATTGATTTCTTATTTCACAAGCTTAGCTGGGGGTTCAACAATGTGTTGCAGAGGTACAGTAGTATCCTACAGAGTGCCTACTTCATACTGCTTTTCACTTACACTGGTCTGTTTCACCAGCAAACAGTTTTGATTTTCTTGTAGCCCACAGTAACATGTACTGGCTATATGGCTGGCTCGGCAGCTCTAAGGGTAAGATGTTGGATGCCTTATCTTGTGCTGCGCTGGTGACCCGGGTTCAAGAATGGACTCAGATCAGCAGGGGGAGAAGAAGATTGAGCATCTGGAGGAAGGCTCTCCTCTCCTGTGGCAGGTGGTTGGTGCTCCTCACTGCTCTAGCAGCTCCCAGCAGAGGCTGGCAGACTGCAGCATAGATGAGAAGCACACATTGGGGGTATGGGAGCGATGGCAGATGTCCTGCAAGCGGGTGTGGGAGCATGCCTACGTTGCACTGGATGTCATTGCACGTCCACGCTCCTGGGGGACAACACACAAGGAAAAATCCCTGGAGGACTGAGGAGGTGATGAGGGCCTCAGGGACCAGGCTGCACATCCCCAACCCTGGACTGCTGCACCAGTGATCCCCAGGCGCCACCTGCAGAGATGGACCCTCTAATTTAAATAGACGTCACCAAGGCAGGAGAGGTGGGCCCTCCCCCAGGGGGTGATCTGGGGGGCTGGGAAGTCTCTGTGGGAGGGGATCACTGGGGGGAGTCTCGGTGGGGAGTAGCAGGGTTGAGTCAAGCAGGCTCCTCTGAGAGATGCCTCAGACTGAAAGAGTATAAAAATAGTTCGGAAGGGGGGGAACATTTTTTTACAGTGAAAATACAAATTTCCGTGAAAATACATGATTTGCATGGCTTAAGTCGCTCAATTCAGTTCCATGAAAACTTTCATTTTTGTGTGACTTTTTTTTGTGAAAAATGCTATTTCATGCTATGTTTTGTGCATTTGGGAAATAAAATGAAAACCGTGCAAAAAATAGGTTTTCAGACAGTTTTCTTCAGCAGGAAAAACATTTTTGCCCAGCCCACAATGTAACCATATTTTTTTTTCTTTTGAAAGTCCTAGCTCCTGAATTCCGATTGAACCCAGTGAAGCCGTTAATCCCAGCAGCGCGGGTTGGGGAGGTGATCATCAAGTGCCAACCGAGGGCAGCACCGAAACCCATCATATTCTGGAGCAAAGGGACTGAGCTTCTCACCAACAGTTCCAGGTCAGTTCCTGTTGTATATGAGAAAATGGGAGTCAGTGTGAAGCAACACCAACTACTGTACTATTGAGAGCTATGAATAGATGCCAAAGCAGTGGGTAAGAGACATCGACAGACCTCTAATAGTACAGTTTTGGTATATTTGGGTGCTGCACTGCAGTTGACTTTCTAAGAGACTACTCCTTTTCCTCAGCAGAAGCATAATAGTACAAAAAAGACCTTGAGGACAGTGCAATCTGATTGGCTATCAGCATTCCGAGACCCTTACATTAATCTGTGTTACACTGTCATATATGGCCTGGTCACCGTGGTGCATGAATTCTTCCTTCAGCATTCCATCCTCTAGCACTGCTGAATGACTGGAATAATGCATTCGGATTCTGAACTGTCATTCTTAAACAGTTGGTGAATGAACTGTTTTCTTAATAATCTCTCTCTCAATGAGGAAACCATCCAAAAGGTACACTTTAAACACTATTCTTTTTTTTTTTTTTTATAATAGCAGTAAGGCACACCCAAGAGTTAGATTAACAGTCGTTAATTCCCCTGGCTAGTATACTCGGCTGTGCCTCGTGCTACATTATGCTCCTAGGGATGATTATCAGACTGTTAATCTAAATCCTACTCGCGCCTTATTGCTTCAGAAACTGATTTTCAAACTAAAATGTTTTGTCCTTTTTTGTTTGATTTTGTTTCTATACCCTTTTCAAAGGCAGATCCAGAGTGGGCAGGGGTTAGAACCTCTCGCTCCTGATCATCCTCAGTTGTGCCATCTACTACTAGACTTCCCCATATGAGAAGGTTTCCCCCTGAAATGCTTAGAACTCCCCCCATCAAGACATATCTGGATTCCAGCCTGCTTTTTATGTTTGCTTGCGCTTGTGCAAAGCGAACATACTGCTACAGTAGTCGGTTCAGAGGTGTGTCACTGCCAGGTCCAATGTATGGCAGTCTGCAGTGGGCTTGAAAGTGTCAGGCCAATGATTGGTGAGGCTGATCATGACACTTTTCTCTGCTTGTGGGGTGGAAATGTTGTGCAGTTGAAAGGAAAGAGCCACTCCTTTCACAGGGCGGCTCTTTGCTTTCATTTGCATGATACCCCCCAGTAAGCAAGCAGGCAGCTGGGTGACATTATGATCAGCTCCCCCCCATGCAGAGGAGAAGCACAAAAACAACTCCCTCCCATTGCGAGGTGTCCCACCCACCTCCCAATCCTTCTCCATGCCCTGTCCATTGAAAAACAACTCCCTCCCATTGCCAAGTATCCTGCCCACCTCCCAATTCTTCTCTGTGCCCCATCCATTGAAAACAGACTCCCTGCAACTGCCAAGTATCCCACCACCCACCTCCCGATCCTTCCCCATTCTCCTTCTGCAAACCTGTAAAAGAAGAAAATGATCCAAGGATGATTCTGCTCCCACGTCCCCACACCTGCCCCAACCACTATCTCAGCACCCCCACCCCATACTTACCTATCAGGTCCAGCATTGCTCCTTCTTAACTGTCCTGCTTCTTCTTCTGAGCTCCACTGGGAAGTAACTGAAAAACAAGGTAAGTTTGGTTAATGTTTTTTAATGTGTTTTGAACCTGTACTTGTAATGCTGCCATTTCTAAATACATTGTATTTTTACCCCAGATTTTCAACATGACCTTTTTTAACCCCATCTCATGAACCGGGTATGTGAAACATTTTACATCACCCCCAAAAAATGCTTTTACAGTCACTCTGCAAAATCACGTTTTGCATGAGATTAAACAGTATTACCTGTCATGACCATAAAGGTGGGGTAATAAAAAGACTGTTGAAAATTTAGGGTCAAAATCTCAAAAGTCTCAGCGTTATGAAGAAACATTGAAATTCTTCAATGTTTACTCCTAGCTTTGCTATTTTACCAGAATGTGGTCCCACATTTTCAACATAGTCATTTTTGTTCCCCATATCGTCAACATGACATGTCATTTTTCAAATCCTGCCCAAACATCTTCACATTTCTGCTGCTAAATGACATTTTGGACAGGATTTTATGAATGAGATCTGCCATGTTCATAAGGTGGTGCAATAAAGAGACCGTGTTGAACATTTGAGGTCAAAATTGGCAAAAAAAAAAAACCAACAAAATTTATGAACAGCCCTTGACATTTTTCAATGTTTACTCATAACTTTGCAACATGTACTTTTTAACTCTCATTTTCAACATACTCAGATTTTAACCCCCTTCGAATGAACTGGGCAGGTGTCATTATCAACCCCCCCTTCAAAATCTGGTTTTGACATCGTTCCACAAAGCCATGTTTTGTGTCACATTTCATAAATAATACCTGTCATGTGCAGGGGCAAAAATACTAGTATTTTAAAAATTCAAGGTCACAGTCTAAGCAAACAACATCATTATTGTGAACCTCTTCATTTCCCAATCATGACAATTTCACTATTATAACTTGTGTTATTAATTTGTTAATTATCACCTCTGCCTATCAGTGACAAACATCTACGCAGCATATACAAGCAAGCAAACATTTGTCATTGACAAATACTTGTTATTGGTACCATGACGCTCCAAGGTTTGTGGACGGTTCTGTGAATAACAATTAGGTTTAGCATACTTAGCCCTGCTAATTCACTTCATTTTAATCACATTTCATATAAATTACTGTGAATTGCAGGGGTCCTGCTTGTGGGTGGCAACTAGCAATAAACAGACAGAATCCAGTGCCCTCCCCAAACATGAGTCCAAGAGGGCCTTTATTAACTTTAATTGTTTTTCATTTTCCTACTTGCATGTTTTTTTCTTACCATGACTTAGATATTTAAGCATTAAGGCATGATCAGGGAGTGCATTATGGTGGGTTAATGGCACGCCTTAGGTGGGCTGAAGCAGAATGCGAAGCTAAGTGCTTTCATCATCCGAGAAGCACCATTAGCCTACCATAATGCACCCCCTACCTACAGTGCTTTATTAAGATTATGAAATGGGTCCTTTTTATTAAATTGGATGTATTTTTTAAAACATATTTGTGTTGAGCTACTTTCAGCTGGGTTGTTGTCCTGGGATAACGGCCCAGCTGAAAGTACCGCAGCCAATCAGGAGCCATCATTCTTTCTACCCGTTTCATAATATTGTACTTATTTTAGATCTGGTTTCTGCTTTCTGATTTATTCTGTGATAGCTGTAGAGTGCCCAGAGCCTCAGGGATAGGACACTTTAGAAATAAACTTTGCCTTGTTTCGCCTAGGCAGGAATTCTTAGTTTCCAAAGCTCAGCTGAACTGTGAATTTAAGCCTGCCCACCTGCAACAAAGTGATTCCTTATAGATCAGGTACCCCCACCATTTTATTCTTTATACAGTTATGTGAACTGGGACTGCGGTATGCACCTCGTATGGGGACACCAACACAGTGAACTACAACCCTGTCTGCAAAATCGACACTTTGCCGACAGGTTGCTGTGTTGGTGTGCCTGAGACAGGGGCACACTGTCTTCTTGTCCTGCACCCCCCCCGAATCAACTCCGACTGGAGTTGATAATCCTAAAGATGGAGGGCAGAGCCTCCCCCCCAAAAGGACCGGAGACACACAGAAATTATGTAAACCGCAACTTGTGGTAGACGTGGTATCTGTCCGCGCGATGCCAGTCAACAAAAGAGTTGTTGAACCAGCATCGTAGAGCCTGAGACTGCTATTTCAGTTTTTCTCTATGTAGGGTCTCTCTCACAATTTATTTCTGAATTTCACTGTTAGGCCCAAAAGAAACTCCAGTGGTCAGTGAGGGGAGCAAATTAAATAGTAAAGGCCACGTGCCTCTCCAAAATCAAGTACAAATAAAATGTAACCCTCTCAGCTCTGCTAACTCATTTGTTTTAATCACATTTCATATAAATTACTATGATTTGCAGGGGTGCTACTGGCGAGTGGCGAATATCGATAAACAAAGAAATAATGATTGGGTGTGTATTGTACAGTAAAAACCCATGCTTCAGATAACTGTTTTTCAGTCATTATTTTTATTGATTTTTCCAAATTAGGGATGGGAGGGTTGGCCGTGACCCGATTCTGATTCTCTGATCCATTTCCAAAAGGCTCCCATTTGCCCTGGTTGGCCAAAACAGGCACATTTTGCAGAATGAATCAGAACAGGGTCAGAGGTAGATCTGGACTGAGTCAACTGACAGAATTCTTTTATGTCATTTCTGTTTAAAATAATTATTTTATGTCTTTTTCCACCAATTTCTCAAGTATAACGAGAGTATAGTTTCAAAATTATTTACATTATCCAGATCAGATCAGAATCAGGTCACTGGCAAATAAATCAAAACCTGGTTAATACTCTGGACTTAATCAAATCAGAGTAGAGTCAGAAATGACTCTGCTTTCCAGAATCAAGCAGAGGCAGACCATTTTGGGGTGGGGGAGGCCTGATCTGACACAAAGTCAACCCTCCATCCCTAAACAGGATACAATACTTGACTTAACAAATCAATAATAACGATACAGTAATTCACAAGAAATTCCTGAACAGCTATATTGCAAGAATGACAACTCTACAATAACTAAACATATACTATACACTGTGAATAGAGTTCTAAACAGGGAGGGGGAGGGGGTTGTGTCACAGGGGAAGAAATAACAAGATGTTCAGATTTGTCAGGAGAGTGAAATAATTAATCTGACCACAAATCTATAATACTTGTATAACTATCTCTAAAAGAGTTAAGAAGTTTGCTGTATAAGATGATTTTTGAATTCTTGGTGGTTTAAAAAAAGGAGTCCAAATCTTATTCACCTTCGCACCTCAAAACTGAAGGCATGACTGGTACGTGAATGTGCAACCACCCAAGAAGTGAATTATTCACTTAGGACCATGCACACCCTGGAGTGTGTTATAGAGAATAATTAACATTAAATTGTGAAGAACAAGCTGGTTCGTACTCCTAGTGGGTGCTGTGATATCAGTGGGCCCAAGAGCAAAGCTCGAGTGCCTCACTGATGTCACACAAGGCACAAGGCGTGTGAAATGGTGGGGTTTTCACAGCTGGGTGTTCTGTTATTTTTTTATATTACATTAAATAGCATGTTTTTTAGCACTTATGCTTGCACAGATCAGCATGGTGAGGTCCAGTCCAAAAAGAAACAAAAGTTCAAACTGAAACTCTGCTTGCCACACTGTTTGAATCACTGTATCTCTGACTGCATGTTGCTAACGAGCACAGCTGAGCTTGCGCTGAACATTCTAAGTTGTTCTTAACGTTCTCTAAATTTTGTTCTGAATGTACATTAAAGGGAAACACTGGTTACACTGTAAAGTGCAGCAGCAGCTGCAGAAATACCCGATTAGAGCATTAAACAACAAAAGTAATTTTTCAAGTACCCTTTCAATGTTTTCTTTAATTTGTTAAAAAAAAAAAAAAACACGAAGACTGCTATGTCAGCTGACTCACCTGCGGCCATCTTGTGTAGATCAAGCGGCATCCGGCACACTGGTTATGCTAATGAAGACTACCAACTAGTGGCAGAGTTGGTAGCCCTCATTAACATAACCAGCTTGCCGGAAACTGCTTGATCTGCACAAGATGGCCGTCCGCGAGTCGGCTGACATGATGGTCAGTGCAGTTCTTTACAAATTAAAAAAAATCAAAAGGCACTTGAAAATGTATTTTTGTTGCTAAAAGCCCTAATCGGGCATTTATGCAGCAGCTGCTGCACTTAACAACATAAATGGTGTTTCCCTTTAAGAACAACTTTTTGAAACCACTGATAAAAACATGCTAACCATGTTTTATATCCTATTATATCCTACTTATAAAATGGGCTTTTATTTGTTAAAAAAAATATGTAGTTCAGGTAAAGTGCTCAGTTGTCAGAAAATAACTACGGTATCTGTTCTCACTAATGAGGTTACAGAATTTTCATGGCATATTTTATAACACAACACAAGACACATTGTCATGAGTTGCTTTTGTCACACTAGGAAATCATTAATTACATGCAACGGGGTAATTACACTGTAGTTACATGTTTGTTGCATGTAACTACACTGCAATTGCAATGCAGTTATAGTGTAGTTACAGTGTAACTGCAGTGTAGTTAACTGACACTTAAAGGGACACTGTCAGCTTTACTCGTCTATCTTGAACTATATGTCAGCAGTGTGCCTCTTGATACACACATACCACAGATTGCCCCAGTATGCCCTTATGTATGTAAAACTTATAGAATATTAGTAGTTTACCTGAATTTTGACTTATCTGTTGCTCACTCGGCTGGACATAAACCCCCCACCAACCGGAAGCATACGCAGAACGAGACCGCGGGTCTGCCACAGGCATGGTCCTGAACTGTCATTTTTGGACACTGCGAGTGTAAAATGAAGTAAATCCAGTAGAGTAGCCCTTAATTAACTGTTGTTGCAATATAGCACCAAAAACCGAGCACCGAGAGAAGAGCAAAACACCCTTTAAAAATGGAACTGAAATCCCACGCATGCATCAAGTGCAGCATATGTAAAGATGCCACACATACGCAAGAACATACCGCGAATGCGCATGCGTGGGATTTCAGTCCCGTTTTTAAAAAGTGTTTTGCTCTTCTCTTGGTGCTCGGTTTTTCACGCTACATGGCAACAACAGTTAATTAAGGGCTACTCTACTGGATTAACTTCATTTTACACTCACAATGTCCAAAAATGATACTTCGGGACCACGCTTGTGGCAGACGCACGGTCTCATCCTGCGTATGCTTCCGGTTGGTGGGGGAGTTTAAGTCGGGTCGAGCGAGCAACAGATAAATTAAAAATTCAGGTAAACTACTAACATTCTGTAGGTTTTACATACACAAGGGCATCCTATGGGCAATCTGTGGTATGTGTGTGCCCAGAGGCACACTGCTGACATAGAATGAAAGATAGACGAGCAAAGCTGACAGTGTCCCTTTAAAGTGTTACCTTGCTTTTATATACACTTGTATATACACACACACACTTCCTCTCTCTCTGTCTCTCTCACATATTACTGTGATGTCTCTTGTCTTTCAGTACAGTGATTACCCTGGATGGCAGCCTGTGGATTAAGAATATCAGCAAGCGAGATGAAGGGAGATACACCTGCTTTGCCGAGAATTCCTTGGGGAAAGCCAACAGCACAGGGACCCTCTCAGTCCGAGGTAGGTGGGGGCAGCATGGGCGATCAGAGGGAACACTCATTCATCTTGCTGTTAAATTATGAGTTCAGTTTGGCCTTTCAGAGTTCTTGTTGAGGACCTCCAGATTGTAATAAAAATAATTAATGCACAATTTAAAACTAATGTGGTAAAGAAAAAGCCAGTCTTTACTAGTATAAAGAGAGTGCTTGGTGTGGACTATCAGGGATCGCATGGGGTAGCCCCATTTCAGTTCTTGCCCTTACCAGCTGAGCCATGCTGCTGGCATCTGTTGGCATTACCACACACCAGTCAGACTGTTACCACCACCAGTACCTGATCTCTACAGTCATTAACCATGTGGGGTGTGTGTGTGACAACTTGGAACCTAATGCCCTGTAGCTTTACCACCTTGGAGTTAGATCTTGGCAGACCTCAAAAGCTAAGCAGAGTCGGGCCTGGTCATTAGTAGAATGGGAGACCGCAATCAATACCAGGTGCCATAGAAAGTGCTGTTCGTAGCTCCACAAAGGGCATTCTCCCCCTTAACATATAAATAGAGAATAATGCATAGGTGACTGTGTGGTATGAAGTATTTTTACACACCTGAGATGTGTGATGTCCCATAAACCTCAAGGGCAATGCTCAAGAGCTTTATGTGGACTTCACAAACCATGGGGGGTGTAAAAATACTTCATAAGCACACAGTAGCTTATGTTTTATTTTTTATAAGTACTGGTGCAGGGAGTTCAGGACATCACTTTAATACAACTTCAACTGCTTCAACAGACCATGAGACAGTCTGATGCTTGGCATGGAAAGAAAACCTAAGGTTGAGTCGCTGTTTATTTCTCTGACAGTGGCACAAGAGCAGTCCTTCTCGCTTGGAGCCTGAATCACACAGCAGTGAACCATGAACAATACAAAATGTCATAATAACTGGGTATGACATCATACCTGATTATTATGGCATTTCAGCGGACACATATTTGGTATCTTAAAGGGGGCAGCAGTAATACTGAATTGTACTGATGCTCCAGTATGGTGTTTAGGGGACACTGTGCTGTCAGAGGTGCTGTCTTTTGCATTAGACATTAAATCGAGGTCCTGTCTGATTGGTGTGGTGGTAGTTCAGGGGGACATCAAAAATCCCATGGCATTTCTCAAAAAGAGTAGAGGATTTTTTTTTATTATAGAAATATCATACAAGTGTTAGAAACTCATTTTTTATGACAAAAAAAAAAAAACCCGTTAACTTATACACTTGTTCAACCCCCCCCCAACCACCACCAGAAGAATAGGAGAATTGTTATTAAAATGAAATACAAATCAAGACATCAAATTCCAACACAATACAAAAGAAAAATGCTTTTAGAATAGCAGAAACAGATAAAGAGGTCTTACATCAGACTAAACTGGGAAAATCAAACAGAAGGAGAGGAGAGAAAATACTTTATAAAAACTGCTCCTTAACTGTGGAGCAAGTGTAACCCCTAGATGGCGCTATCCCAGGGGCTACTACCCCTGCCTGATTTGCCACTAACAGGTTGAGGGGCCTGGATCCAATGGCGGGTGCCTCCACCCAGAGGTCAGGGTTTGCAATAGTTAAACTAACTTGGTCACAGCCCTCTGGGACACTGCAACCCCCCTTTCTTCCCACTAGTGGCCCACACAATATATCAGAATTACCTTCACAGTATACACTTACCCCCAGGTCTGGTTCCAGCACTGGGACCTCCTGTGAAATGAGATACAGTGCAACAATCACAGTACAGTACTTTAACATAGACAAATACCTCAGGCAGTATAACTTTGCTGAAACAAGCAGCTCTGATTTATTTAGGGGATATAACAAGGACAGGGGAAATCAGGTTAATTAGCTTATCACTCTAATAATACTACCATGGCTCTGTGCACAGGCCTATCCCTATCAGTTACTGTCCCTGGGTACCCAAGCCCTAGTGGCTAGTCCAAACCGTGGCAGCTGGTAGGGCCCTTTCCACACAGAGAAAGGAGAATTAAACAGTCAGCAGTACAGTAATTCCATTTGGATTTAATGTGGCAATTCAACAGGAAGCGACCTGAATTAGTACTCACGACCTCCAAATAAGATAGGGTCCTCCAATGTCAGCAGGGCTCACTTGAGGTATACAAACCTCTTCACACATCCATATAAAAGAAAGCACTATACCAGACAGGCTGCATCTGTATCCCGATCGCAATTACTGCACAATACCGGAGAACACACAGCAGATTCAGTTCCTGACAGACCGAATGCAATTTTCAGCAATTCCTCCAGTCTTCTACAGGGTGAGCCTGGTTTCTACTCTTCAGAGATCCTTTGATTCTTTTCACGGGACAGTTCAGTCCTAACAAGCTGTTACACAAGCTGCAGACCGGAACTCTGGGCCTTACACGTTTTGACTAAAACTGCACACTGAAAAGCACAGGGCTCCTTCCTTCTTCACTGCCAAAGCTCAACTGAACTCCAACCGACAAAACCGGGCACTTCCTTTGAGTTCCTCCCAGTTCTTGACTGGATTGGCTGTCACTCACAATAGACTGCTGCTGTTGGTCCAAAAGGCACTGAAGTCTAAACTACATCTCCCAGAGTCACTGCCCATACAATCCTCTTGTGGCTGGCTCAGATTATGAGTCCAAGTTCTGATTCGTCCAAGGCACCATTTTAGAGCTAGCTTGCCCACACTGATTGGTCCAGTTCAGCAGTTCAAAACTAGAATGGGGAACTAGCAGACACAGTTCTGACTGCAAAGAAAGCAGTTAGACAAACTGTAATTTCATTATTACTCTAAATAATTTCTGGCAAACAGTTACATCTTTCAGATAGGTTCCCTTTGCACTCCTAGTGACTGCAAAAATGAAGTGAATTGGCAGCAGCTCGAGTGGTACTCAGAGAAGCACACAGTCCCCCCATACAAACTAATTATGTCTCCAAGCAGACAGCCCTTAAAGAGACAGTACCAGAGGCTCTAAAAACACTCACTGATAAATGGCTTAAATGCCAAACACCATTCAGGCTTGGAGCATTCAAGCAAGCTCCTGGAAGTCTTTTGGGAACCCCCATTTGCAGGGGGTTACACCCTTCCTGGCCTGGGAAAGCTTGGCGTCCGCGTCAAGCAAGTACCCCATAAGTTTCAACTGCAACCATATACATTTGCATTAGGCTCGCTATGTAATCATCAGTCAATATATCATTTTACCAAGAACACATTTCTGAAACATTGCAGTACGTCACTCTTTACACAGTATTACATACATTGTACCATAACTCAAGTTATACCTCTTGTACATGAAACCTGAAGAGAGGGGCCCTTCCCTATCAGTTACCTTGGGGCTGGATGGGGCAAGGGCACCATACTAGAGGGCAACACAAGTAACTTGGAGTTAGCACTGATGCTCAGTTTGGGCAATGAGCTCGGGACACATACACTCCTTTATGGACAACATTGAGAGGCAAGTCCACAGGCCTCCCAAGTGAATCATAACTGAGGTGCACCACAGGCTTTACAGCTCGACCAGTCTTTCTAGGGGAACTGTTATAGTCTCTGCACTCTGAGCCTCATTTTCAGCATTGTCCTCACTTGTCAGGGAGTCTCCATGGGGTAGAGAGGCTAGAACTTGGGGCACTTTCAGCTCCAGGAGTTACAGTTTCTGAGTCCACAACATTTGGCTCGCATGGAGAGCTTTCGGACACTGGCAGATCATCTAGTTTGCCCACTACAATGTGAGGGAGATGGTGCCATCTGTCAGCAATCTTGTGCTTGCCATGCAGTCCCAGATTTCTTAGCAATACCCGATCTCCCTCCTGGAGTTCTTGTGCTTTCACCTTTTTATCATACCTTTCTTTGTTGGCCAGATTTCTTTGGCAGCCATGGTTTGAGCCAGTTAGTGCGCATGAGTTAGCTGGGCCTTTAACTTTTGCACATACTGTAAATAGTTGTCAGCTTGAACCCCATCAGGAGAGACCCCAAAACACACATCTACTGGTAGTCGAGCTTCTCTTCCAAACATCAAGGCGGTAGGGGAGAATCCAGTGGCATCACTTTTGGTGCAGTTATAAGCATGTACCAGGGTGCTAATTTGTTGGCTCCATCTAAGCTTGTCCTTTGGGTGCAGGGTGCCTAGCATATCTAGCAAAGTGCGGTTGAAACGCTCAGGCTGTGGGTCCCCTGGGGTGGTAAGGAGTGGTTCTGGACTTTCGCACTCCCCACAGAGAAAGCATCTCTTTGATCAGACGACTCTCAAAGTCTCTCCCTTGATCAGAATGGATTCTTTGTGGAGCCCCATAGTGAACAAAAAAGTTTTCTACAAGTACTTTGGCCACAGTGGATGCTTTCTGGTCTTTGGTGGGGAAAGCTTGGGCATATCTCGTGAAATGGTCAGTGACCACCAGCACATTACTGATATTTCTTTGATCTGACTCCAAACTCAGAAAATCAATACAGACCAGCTCCATGGGTGCACTGGTGGTGATGTTAACAAGGGGCAGCCCTCTGGAGCAAAGCTTTCCTCTGTAAGCAGCGACTACAAGTTAGAATGTGTTGCTCACATCAGCCCCATCTTAGGCCAATAGAATCTGGATCTCACCAAGTCAAGTGTTCTGTCTATACCAGGTGCCCCATGTGGTTGTGCAAGGACCTCAGTACTGAGTCTCGAAAGGCAGTGGGCAGCACTAGTTGTTGTTTGTCTACTTGTCCCCTCTGTCTACTGTTTCTCTGTATAACAGTTTATTGATCAGTTTCAATTTAGGACCTTCTTTGTATAACAGTGCAGTTCTCAAATCAGTGGGTAATTTGGACACATCTTTTCCTGCATAGAGGGCTTCTAAAGCTGCTTTGATCATGGGATCGCGAGATTGAGCCGCCGAATACTGTCATTGTCCAGCTGAGGCAGTGCACCAATGTCTATTGCAGAAAAGTGGCAATAAGCAGCAGGTATGCAATTCTCAGAGGCTCCCAAGCAATCCACCATGCAGTCCACTGCGTCCGTGGACATTGTTCCTCCTGTCAAACTTCGGCAGAGTGCCCGAATGTCAGGTTCTGCCAATCGGACCCAATCATTCTGGGGAACAGGCCTCCGGAGAGAGCATCAGCATCTATGTGGTTCAGACCTGCTCGGTATTCGAGGCATAGTCATATGTAGATAATGCAGAAAGCCACCTATGGCCAGTGGCATCCAACTTAGCTGAGGTCTGCACATAGGTCAAAGGATTATTGTCAGTTTTACTAGTATTTTAGCCCCATACAAGTACTCATGGAATTGGTCAACAATAGCCCACTTCAAAGCTAGGAACTCTAACTTATGTACAGGATAGTTCTTTTCGGATGGGGTCAGGCTTCTACTGGCAAGGCCACTGGTCTCAGGCCATTCTCGTGCTCTTGGTACAACACAGCCCCAACCTTGCAAGCTAGCATCGGTGTGCAGGACGTGGGTTTTCTTGGATCGGCATGAGGCCAGCACTGGAGCATGGGTAAGTTGATATATGATCTCATGAAAGCAGTCTCACAATCAGGAGTCCAGCGGGCCCCAAATACTTCACTCGGATGAAAATACACTCTTTCAGTCTTGAGGGCCTGACTTTTGTATTTTGTGGGTTGGGGATACCCTTGAGTAAGGTTAAGTAAAAGGCGGATCACTCTTGAATAGTCCTTGATGAAGCGCCGATAATAACCACAGAATCCCAGGAATCTTTGCAGTTCTTTTAGATTTTTGGGCTGTGGCCAGGTGGTCAAGGCCTCAACTTTACTTGGGTCGGTCTCTATTCCTCGGTGGATACTATGTGTCCCATATCTTTACTGATGTTTGAAAGAATTGACACTTATCAATGGACAGTTTAAGGCCAAAGTCCTCCAGTTGGTCCAATACCTTAAATAATCTGCTCTCATGTTCCTCCAGTGAGCTGCCAAACACAATAACATCATCTAGGTATACCAGGCACTCTAGTAAGTTCATGTCCCCACTGCACGCTCCATCAATCGTTGAAAAGTGGCTGGGGCACCTGAAATCCCTTGAGGCATCCTCATGAATTCATAAAAGCCAACGGACAGATAAAGGCCGTCTTCTCACGGTCCTCTGGGGCCATCGGGATCTGGTAGTACCCACTGCGAGATCCAGCACAGAGAACCACTTGCTCCCGTTTAGGCAGTCAAAGCATCCTGAATGCGGGGCATTGTGTACTGATCAGGATAGTCCGCCGGTTTAAGTGCGATAATCCACACACATCCTTACTGTTCCATTCTTTTTCCTCACTACCACAATGGGGAAGCATAAGGGCTTCTGGATTCTTGTATTACACCAGCAGCTAACATCTCTTGCAGATGCCGTCTCACATCATCTATGTCAGCAGGTGCCAGGCGTCGAGACCTCTCCACGAAATGGTTTTCGTCATGCAGCGGATATTGTGCTCAGCTCCTTGCGCATCCTACATCCCATTCCTTTAAAGAAAACACCTGGTCTCTGGGCAAGCTTCTCACTGATCCTCACTTTCCATTCAGCTGGCAGCGGGGGTGCGAAATCAAACAAGTCAGGCGTTACTCTGTCATTCTTCCTTGAACTCTTGCTGCTGGGTAGCATTGCAGTGTCTGCACAATGCACATTAGCCAGGATGCAACCTCTGTTTACTCGAATGTCTCTTTCAGACACATTATGAACTTGGACCATTACCTTCTGGCATAAGCATGGGCTCTAGCGGGCAAAATACTAGGCTTGACCAGCGGTCCCTCTGGCAATTTTCCATCGCCTGGTGCATCCAACATTAATATTTTATTCTTAACATCCTTTCTGATACGGACCTCTCCTGTAAGGTACACTGGGCATTTGGCGCCAGGATCAGAGACTCAGGATCCTTCTTCATACAATTCAGGCCGGTTCCTCTGGTTCTGTTTTTCAGCATCTCTCTGTGCCTCATAGGCCTTCTTAATTAAAGCCGGAACTCTTAAAGCTCTACTAGTCTTTGACCCCTGTTTTCATAACACAACTGTGCCAGCCTTCCGAACATATGAGCATTTGTTCCAATCAACAAAGGGACACCATCATACAGTCCAGTGGGGGACACACTAAGGCTAGGGTCTCTACTTGTTCGGCCACTCCAGCCACGGAGGTGGGAAAAGACAGCAAATTCGGATATACCCGGAATAGGGTAGGCCTTCTCACTTAACCCCCATACATGCAGTCCTTCTAATGGTTGTAAGGGTACGTCTGACAAATGCTTCTGATACCAATCCTGGAACATAATTGTCACTTGGGAGCCACTGTCTAATACAGCTCTTGTAGACACTCCATTCACCTTTACAGTGGTCTCCATGGAGGGACCCACTATTCTGGACCAGTCTGGAGAGGTAGTAGGGGGCCTGGGCAACTGACCTTGCCACAAAGGGCGTGAATTAGCATTTTGGTGCCCTCACTGGGATCATATCGTGCACCTCTTAACCACTGATTTCTTCTCCAAAGCTCTCCTTGTAGCCTATATGCAACTTTGTCAGTGTCTTTTGGGACTGGCATTCCCTTTTCATGTGCCCATCTTCCCACAATTATAGCAAAACATACTTTCTGGAGTTTGAGCTGGCGGCGCCACACTGGGAGCCAGGCGGGGTATTACTAACTGGAAACCTGGGTGCCATCTCTGTCTCTGGCGTGATAAGCATTTGGAGACATCTCGTCAGTTTCTCCACTTCCATGGTCAAGGAATTGAGTTTGGAGCTGTTATCAGCAGGAGATACATGGGTGAAGTACCCCCACCCCATAGCAGATGCAGTCGGATATAGAGTCAGTGCCCGTGCTTGCAGGCGTGGCCTTCATAAAGGACTGTTTTTGAATTCGGATCTCTCTCAACAGTTCGCCCCATTGTGGCATATCTTTTCTCCTTGTCAGAGCACTCATTGACTGTCAACCTCTGCCCTGAACTTCACTTGATGAGTCACCCTCAGTCACTCGGGTCGTAGCCACAGCTGTTGGTGCAGGTACCTCCCGAGGTCGCTTTTCTCAACTCCTCGAATTTCTCTCATTAACTCATCATAGGAGGGTGGGGATTCCAGTCGATTGCCAGGTAACTTGAAGCAACAGCAGTTCTGAGAAGGGGGCAGACTTAAGGATTCTGTCCAGTCTGGTTCGGTCCAGTTCAATCGCTGGCAAACTACCCTTTCTGAGGCATTCTTGCAACAATTTTTCCAGCCGAGAGACATACACAGACAACAACTCCCCTTGGTACTGTTGTGCATTTCTTACTCTCCACCATAGGTCCTCATCAGAATCTGGGCTCTCATACACATTCTCCAAGGCCTCAAGATAGGCCTGTGCAGTCGCTTCAGGGTTACTGGCCCGTTTAGCACGGATGGTAGCCAGGGCAGGACCTCGGAGGCTCTCACTAACCCTCTTTCGCTTTTCGCCTTCCGAGCATTGCCATTCTAGCACTTGGGGGGCAACATAGTCTATCCAGGTCTCCCAGTCATCCTCCCCTTGGGGGGTGGGGAGGGTGCCAAGAAGATCCTCAACCCTCGGTAAGAGTCGTGACTAATGGCAGGTGCAGAAATAGGAGTCTGCATTGGTTCAGCCACCATTACGGGCACTGGAGCAGGAGAGGGTGTTGGGGAGGAACACCCCAGGTGGCAAGAATAGTTTCTTCAAGTCCTCCACAGTTTTCCCTCTCCAGCAACCATTCAGCAAATTTCTCCTCAAAAGTTTCAGATAGTGGTGGGGGCTGATTCCCCTGGGTCTTTACTGTCCTTAGTTATCACTCTCCAAGCAGTGAGGGCTCCCTCTGGGGTAATGGTCTGTGGCACTTTGGAGCTATCTATGGGATCCTTAAACTCTACTAGGGCCAGGAAAGTGTGGGTGAGCAGATTAGCATGCCGACCCACCACCACAGGGTTTTGTAAACCTTCCACCTTGGAAAGTACTCCCTGCACAGTGTCCGTATTGATACCCAGGGGGATGTCCAGGATAAGCATAGCATTTTGGGGGTCGATCTCCTCCCCAGTACACCACTCCACCAGCCGGTGCATAGCCACTTCTGTCGGGTACCCATTTTTCTTAACAGTGGTTCGTAAATATGGCCACTAGAGGACACACAATCCCAGCGGTGAGCCCCAAGATGTAACCCCTAGATGGCGCTATCCCAGGGCTACTACCCCTGCCTGATTTGCCACTAACAGGTTGAGGGCCTGGATCCAATGGCGGTGCCTCCACCCAGAGGTCAGGGTTTGCAATAGTTAAACACTTGCATCGCAGCCCTCTGGGACACTGCAACCCCCTTTCTTCCCACTAGTGGCCCACACAATATATCAAATTACCTTCACAGTATACACTTACCCCCAGGTCTGGTTCCAGCACTGGGACCTCCTGTGAAATGAGATACAGTGCAACAATCACAGTACAGTACTTTAACATAGACAAATACCTCAGGCAGTATAACTTTGCTGAAACAAGCAGCTCTGATTTATTTAGGGGATATAACAAGGACAGGGAAATCAGGTTAATTAGCTTATCACTCTAATAATCTACCTATGGCTCTGTGCACAGGCCTATCCCTATCAGTTACTGTCCTGGGTACCCAAGCCCTAGTGGCTAGTCCAAACCGTGGCAGCTGGTAGGGCCCTTTCACACAGGAAAAGGAGAATTAAACAGTCAGCAGTACAGTAATTCCATTTGGATTTAATGTGGCAATTCAACAGGGAGGCGACCCTGAATTAGTACTCACGACCTCCAAATAAGATAGGGTCCTCCAATGTCAGCAGGAGCTCACTTGAGGTACAAACCTCTTCACACATCCATATAAAAAGCACTATACCAGACAGGCTGCATCTGTATCCGATCGCAATTACTGCACAATACCGGGAGAACACACAGCAGATTCAGTTCCTGACAGACCGAATGCAATTTTCAGCAATTCCTCCAGTCTTCTACAGGGTGAGCCTGGTTTCTACTCTTCAGAGATCCTTTGATTCTTTTCACAGGACGGATTCAGTCCTAACAAGCTGTTACACAAGCTGCAGACCGGAACTCTGGGCCTTACACACGTTTTTTGACTAAAACTGCACACTGAAAAAGCACAGGGCTCCTTCCTTCTTCACTGCCAAAGCTCAACTGAACTCCAACCGACAAAACCGGGCACTTCCTTTGAGTTCCTCCCAGTTCTTGACTGGATTGGCTGTCACTCACAATAGACTGCTGCTGTTGGTCCAAAAAGGCACTGAAGTCTAAACTACATCTCCCAGAGTCACTGCCCATACAATCCTCTTGTGGCTGGCTCAGATATGAGTCAAGTTCTGATTCGTCAAGGCACCATTTTAGAGCTAGCTTACCCCACACTGATTGGTCCAGTTCAGCAGTTCAAAACTAGAATGGGGAACTAGCAGACACAGTTCTGACTGCAAAGAAAGCAGGTTAGACAAACTGTTATTTCATTATTACTCTAAATAATTTCTGGCAAACAGTTACATCTTTCAGATAGGTTCCTTTGCACTCCTAGTGACTGCAAAAATGAAGTGAATTGGCAGCAGCTCGAGTGGTACTCAGAGAAGCACAGTCCCCCATACAAACTAATTATGTCTCCAAGCAGACAGCCCTTAAAGAGACAGTACCAGAGGCTCTAAAAACACTCACTGATAAATGGCTTAAATGCCAAACACCATTCAGGCTTGGAGCATTCAAGCAAGCTCCTGGAAGTCTTTTGGGAACCCCCATTTGCAGGGGGGTTACACAAGTATAATGTAAATTTAACCATTCTATGTGATCCCAAAACAAATAAAATTTTCGTTTCAGGAAAGATTTAAATGTAGACTCTCTCACCATATTCGGAGTCAGGGAATTAGTTATTGAATGAAAAAACGAAAACATACAAAGCTAAAGCGAAAAATTAAAGAAAACAAATCACCACAATAAGGCACCTACAATCAAAATAAAATGGAAACCAAAAAAATAAAATTAAGATCGATTTATTCAAAAGCAGAGTAGGAGAATTTTATTTAAGTGTACTCAGTTAAGCTCAGTGTGAAGATTCAGGTTTCATAAGTACAACCAAAGTCACCTTGGGGTAGGAGAATAACAAGCAAAAAGTACAGACAATATAACAAAAACAACAAATATTCACTCCATGCTTATATCCGAATTAACTAAAAAAAAAATAACAAAAAGGAGCAAAAGTGGTTAGTAAGAGCGAGCATGAAGTGAAAAAGCTTATACAGTTCTTATAAAACTGGAGCAAGGAAGAACAGCACCACCTCGTCTGGTACAATTTTTTTCCGTTTCTGGTGCTATCTGTACTCATACACAAGGCATACAAATTGTAGTAATAATTTATTGAAAAAATAACCTGGTATTTAATAGTCAAGCCCTTCACTGAGACATTGACGGACAAAGAAACTCTGATTGGTTTTGCTAAGGCTTATCCCCAAAAAAAGTTGTTTATGTGACAGCAGCATTTTTAATCCAGTCACAATTATTCCAAAACACCCAGAATACACGAGACGGGAGGCAATGATACTCCTTAGTAATGATTCTGAGTAAAGCCGTGGACACTAAAGATAATACTTCCATGCTTCCATTTTCTTCTGTTATGCTGACCAAGCACATCTAGTTTCCTATAAATAATTCTTACAAGCACCAAATGTAATACTTGAGGGATACAATCCGTATGCTATCATTTCGTAGGACAACATGACTTTTTTTGATTAAAGGCCATACAGTTGCCGACTGTGTCCAGAAGTCTTTTGCTGCTGGGCAGTCTAAAAGAATATGGGCCAGTGTCTCGAGCACATTAAGAACATGTGGGACGGGGACACTTCCTTTCATCAGCAGATTAGTGCTTAAGGGAACTTGACACTCAGTTTACCATGACAAGCTGACCACGTTTGGTCCCACATCTCCACCGACAACCTTTTGTCTGTTAAGTGTGAAAAAAACTTTGGATTCCTTCCCATGTACTGCAAATGCACAGATTCATGACTTCAATTTAAAGAAATAAATAACCTCGTTAGCATGCTTGTTTTCTACAGAGAGACATTACCGTGCTCAGGACTGGAGCTGCAATTAGGCATAGTGTTTATCTTCTACTGTTTAAAAATTTCAGACTCACTCTGAGCGAGTTTACCCATAGCTCTATGTGCTGTCACACTCGGGGACAGTGGGGGTATCAGCTAGTGGTCTTCAAGGTGGACCGATCCAGTTTAGCACCAGTAAAATACATTAATTTAATTATTTTATAGTTCCCTGTGGCATGAAGGCCTTTTATTGGGTTATCAGTGCCAACAGGACACATGCTGCATGGTATTTATAAAAATTACAGAAAGTCTGACAGTGTCCCTTTAAGGTCATAAGGGACTGTTGGTCCATCCTATCCATCCCACTTGCTTCCCAAGCAGGAATGAAATAAGTATGCTGAACAAACCCACACCAGTTTATAATGATTCTCTACCCACTCTACTGCCCAGGGTACCCAGTTATTTCACTAGTGGGCAGAATGTTTTCCAGGTATACCTTACAGGCCTCTACTGTCTTCATGTCCAGTGTCCATGCTGGTAGGTTGTTCCATAGATCTACAACCCTCTGGTAGTAAAAGTGCCTCTTAATGGTACCCTTAAATTAAATATCTTTAAGCTTCAAGGCATGTCCCCCAGACACCAGATCAAACATCTTAATGTGTTCAACCATGTCATACCCTTTAATGTGTGACAGACTGAGATACTGTCCCTGCTCAGCCTCTTTCTGTCCAGGGTGAACCTATTAGGTGCCTCCAGGCTTTCTTATAACTTTTGTCCCTATTCCACTGACCATTTTGGTTGCCCTGTGCTGCACCATCTCAACTGCCTCAATGTTCTTTTCTACTGCAGAGACCACAACTGCACAAAGAACTCCAGGTGGGGACTGACCAGACTTTGTTAAATGGCAGGATTACTTTCCCTGCTCTGATGGTCACCCCGCCCCAGTGCACCCTGCCATTCTGCTGGCCCACTTGACAGCAACTGCATATTGCTTGTCCTGTGACCACCAGGTCCTTTTCCTCCTCAGCTACATAAGATGAGCCAAATACAGTGTTTAGATCCTGCGTTTGTTGTTCCTCCCAAAGACTGCCACCTTGCATTTGACTATACTTAATCTCTGGCTCCAGGAGTCAGACCAATTGACCAGCTTGTTGAGGTCCTTCTGGATGTTCTCCCCATCCTAAAGGGAGAGTTCACCACCCTGGCTGGGTTAGCGACATCCATGAATGTAAGCAGCCGGCCTGAGACCCCAGCTTCCAGATTCTTGATGACAATGTTGAAAATCAACGGCCCCGGCTCCAACCTCCAAGGGATGCTACCGAGTACTCCTCTCCACTAGGAGTAGTGCCCATCCCCCACCACCCTCCGCTTCCTGCTCCCAACCAAGTTGGGAATCCGGCAAAAAAAAGAGGGGGTACTAACTGTGAGCTAAAAAACTTAGCAGGTCGGTGCAGAGGACCTGGACTGGCTCACACCTAACAAAAACCACTAACAGAAAAAAGAAAAAGGCTATCACCACACTCAACATTTCAGGATAACCGTGTATATTTTACAAAACTGCACCAAAGTGCATATATATGTGTAAGCACCAGAAGAAATGTCACCAACAAAGTTGTAGCTATGATGGTTTATTTAACTGGAGAAAGTGCTGGCACTAAAGCACTGTTTGAGGAATTTACAGTTACAGCATCATTAAAAAACAGCAGCATGAAGGCAATATTAGATAAATGGTCAAAACTGCATTTGTTGCTTTGGGGAAAGATTAATGCTATAAAAATGGTTATAGCACCGACTTTTTTTTTATTTCATGAATAACTTCCCCGCCAACATCCCGCTGGAATGGTTCACTAGAATAGACAGAGCCATTTCTAGTTTCCTCTGGGAGGGTAAGCCCACGCGCTTAGCCAAAAACAAATTATAAGCCCCAATACAAAAAAGGGGTTTTGCTCTCCTTGGTGGCAGGGCTATTTTTGGGCCTTCAAGCTTAAACAAACTGCTTCATGGTTCACTCCTTCTAATAAGAATTATACCCCTTTGTGGCTCAGAATAGAAAATAATCTAGTTTCCCCCTGTGGCTTTACTTGATTTGGTTTTCAATCAGATTCCTTCAAATCTTACCAATCATCCTACTCTACAAATATCAATAAGGGCCTGTAGAAAGTTTAACCAACTAAAAAAGTGGAACATGTGCCTCTGAAATTGATGCCTTTATGGCATAACAAACTTATAATTTCAAATGGCAAGACTCTCTCACGCAATGATTGGAGGGTTAAAGGCATCAACAATATGGGTGATTTGCTAGATAGTCACAATAGGATGCTAACCTTTGAAGATTTAAAGTTTAAATATCATCTAAACAAAACTGACTTTAGTTTTTATCTACAGTTAAGGCATTACTTATATATACATTTCCTGAATGCAGATTACTCTCTTAAAACTTTCTCAATAAGGGATAATTTTTTTTAAAGTTGCCTTCTTACCTCAGGCCTTTAGTCTTATTTACAAAATCCTAAATCAATTGGACTCCTCCTTAACAGATTCAGCCAAAGCTAAGTGGGAAAATGATTTAAATTTGAAAATTTCTGATAAAATATGGGAGGGTCTTTGGGGCAATGCCATCAGATGTTGTAGGGAAACCCAAGGGAGTCTCATTCAATTTAAAGTATTACACTATTTTTACTATTCCCCCTAAGCAGTTATATATATATTTATTTATTGAACAGTTTCACCAGGTAGGGCACACTGAGCAAAAAGATGCTCATCTCCCGATGTGACCGGGGGGGATACATGGGAGATAACATATACATTTCATACAGTTATACATAGGAGACCATGGTACAGTACATGATACAGAGTGTAGAGGGAATACATAACATTGAGATTACATTAGGATCTTGGTACATTGCTACATACAGGTTTACAGAGTGTAGATACATACTGGGAAGGTGGAATATCGTGCATAGAATACAGACAGAGTGATACTGAGAATTTGTACTGCTGGTGACTAGGACTTGTTGTCTATAAAGAGGTTGAGAGCAGGGTGGGTAGGAAAGCGCAGGAATTAGAACGCGCCCATAGCAGACAGACATAGTCAGTGGGATAAACAAGTTACTGGGGGGCAAGTGCAGGGTTGGATGAGCATATATGCCAGCATGAGATGAGAAATGCTAGGGCCGCTGGTCAGGCCGCATGAGGCCGGGGGGTCAAAATGGGGGATATGACGATGGGGGAGGGGGTCAGGAGCAGGAACAGCTTGTAGCGTAGTAGTTAAGTAGGGCAGAGGATACTGAATGTCTAGAGGAGGAGTGCCGGATTTGGGCCGGTTGGGTGTTCCATAGCTTGGGGAGATGGTAGGAGAAGGCTGATTGGCCTGCGGTGGTCCGCCAGAGAGGGATTGTCAATAGCTGGGAATCAGAAGACCTAAGGGTGTGGGAAGGGGTTGATAGGGAGGAGAGGGTGGAGGTGAGGTAGGAAGAGAGAGCACTAAGCCAGAAGTTGGACACAAATTTGATACTGTGAATTTGCCGACAGTTGCTCGGGAATGGGAGGGCCAGTGAGTGACAGAGCTCACAGTGGTGTGTACGGGGGGGGGGGGATATCTAGGGCAAATCGGCAGAAAGTGTTGAAGAGTGGGTCCAGGCTAGATAGGGTGGATTTTGGGGCCAAGCTATAGACTATGTCACAGTAGTCAAAGGAAGGTAGAATCATTTTCTGGATAATTTCACGTCTCACCGGGGGCGGGAGACAATTGTGATTCCTGTAGAGAGCACCAAGCCTGGGGTGTAGCTTTTTCTGGATAGCGTCCACATGGGCGGAAAAGGACAGGTGACGGTCAAGTCAGACTCCAAGGTACCTAAAAGAGGGGACATCCTCTAGAATTGTTCCATCGAGGGTGTGGAAAATCGGTTGTGAGGGGAGTCTGGATTGTCTCTGCCTAGAGCCAAAAGTCATGGAGACTGTCTTTTTTGCGCTGAGGGAGAGTTGGTGGGAGTTAAACCAGAGCTGTACATTGTTGAAATCAGCCTGGAGAGTGGAAGTGACTTCTTCTTGGGTACAAGATGATTTATGTTGGACATGTGGTTTCTGTAGCTCTGGCTTTTAAAAGACTTATGTTAAAGAACTGGAAAGATCCTATAGTCCCCTCACTTAAACAATGACTTGAATCTCTCGCTAGCTGGGCAAACAATGAGAGAATCAGTTATTTTGCTTTAGACTGTACAGACATTTTTAAGGACACATGGGAACCTTTTATAGAAGCTTGCCTCTAGTTTAGTATTGAAATTTTGAAGTGATACCAAGAACATTTGGGGTTTTTACTTACAGCTAAGTATGGGTATAAGAAGCATACATTGATGGTTTCATTATTAATTCTTTATTTGTGATTGTTTTGCATCTAAATTTTGTTTTTATACCCTTTTGAACATTCTGTATGAAATGTTTTATGTCTTTTTTCTTTTGAAATTTGAATAAACTTTTAATGGAAAAAAAAACCAGCAGCAAAAGACATACACCTATAAATGTATTTGATTCATGCAAATAAATGCAAAAAAGTGCTCAACAGAAGTGTAAAAATATAGCTAATAGCTATTGCAATGCAAAACATTCATTTGGCTCTATGAGCCTACAGGTTACCCAAGTGAAGCTGCAAGAGTGGTCTAAACTCTTTTATGGTGATTTGCATATACTTACCATGATGCTTTGCATTGTGGAGATATGCATAATTTTACATTTCTGTGAAACCTGACTTTATTGCCAATGCCCTTTTTGGGTAACCCTTGCCTTATTGCTTTTGAGCTGAAGTTCTTTAACTTTCGGTATTAAACATTCAAGCAGCTTATACCCCTGGGAAATCAAGGAAAAGAGCAGGCGAGGGATCTGGGGATTATTATATCGAACAATCTTAAGATGGGGAATCAGTGCAGCAAGGCAGTGGGAAAGGCAAATGGTATGCTGGCCTGCATTGGGGGCATAACTAGCAGAAGGAAGGAGGTGCTAATGCCGCTGTACAAAACAATGGTGAGGCCACACCTGGAGTACGGGGTACAGTTCTGGAGACCGCACCTACGTAGGGACATTGAGGGGATGGAGAGGGTTCAGAGCAGAGCAACCAAGATGGTGCATGGGATGTGAGGAAAAACATATGAACAGAGGTAGAGGGAGCGGAATCTATACCCACTAGAGACTAGAAGGGAGAGGGGGAACATGATTGAAACTTTTAAGTATTTGAAGGGGATAAACAAGGTGAAGGAGGGGAGCTTGTTCAAAAGGAAGGAGGGAGCTAGAACAAGGTGGCATAGCCTCAGACTGGAAGGAGGGAAATACAGAGGCAATATGAGGGGGAGGTTCTTCACAGAGAGGGTGGTGGAGGCCTTGAACAGGCTACCAGAGGAGGTGGTGGGTTCTGAAGCAGTGGGGGGACTCAAGAGGGTATGGGACAGACATATAGAGTTGGGAGGAGGGAGGAAGTTCTGAGCCAGTAAAAGGAGGAGGGGGGAAGGGGTGCATATAAAGGTAGACTAGATGGGCCGGTGAGGTCCTTTTCTGCCATCAAATTTCTGTGATTCTGTGAAGTCTTCACTGAAGTCCAGCTAGACTATGTCCATGGCCCTGCCACGCTCCACCTTCCTGGTCACCCACACAAAGAAGATGATCAGGTTGGTTTGGTATGATCCACCCCTCACAATGCCACATTGAGAGGGGGTGAGAATCTTGACCTTAACCAAGTTCTCTATTACACGGTCCTTGTAATGGCCTCTAGAACCTTGTCTAGCACTGATTTGAGGCTGACCAGCTCTTAGTTACTCGAGTCCAAACTTGCCATCCTCTTAAAGATGGGGACTTCATTGACCACACTGGCTACTTACCACTCGTCCAGCACTACACCTGTCTGTACAGATTCCTTGAAGATTACTGCAGGTGGCTTTGTCAATTGTTCCTTTGGCTCCTCTATGCTCCTAGGTTGTATCCTGTCTGCCCCTTGGGACATACTTAGGTTAATCTGTTAATCCTAGCTGTGTATCCTGTATGTCTCTGTATGTAAACTATGTGACGTGGAACCTTTGTAAAGGAGTCTCTGACTCAAAGGTATTTCTAAACCTACAATAAATAAAAAATAAATAATCTTTGTCAGCTAGTCAGTTACCCAGGCAAGCATCATGTCCGCTGGCTGCATCATGGCTATGGTGACAGTATGGTCCGCTCCAATAAGCCTCCCCCACCAACACAGGCCCTTTGGTGAACAGTGAAGCAAAATATTTATTGTGCATCTTATGTAAGTAATAAGCCATGACAGGGTGTGCTTTATAGGATTGTAATAACTGAGAACAGTTTTGCTCATAGGGAAAGCTGGCTATAATCCACCGCTGGGCTTCCCTTGCTCCTTGCATGTGCCTGTTGTGTTCTTGCCTTCACTGTGCACAAATTTCACTGGCTCCTTCAACCTGACCACAGACACTGGCACAGGGATTGATCTCTATTTATGTAATTGCTGTGAAGAAAAAAACGCTCCACAGCAATTCTGTAAAATAACACGTGGGCTAATATGTAAAACTCAGATTTCACACATATCCTCGGAGCTGAATGCTTGTATAAACCCCTTGAGCTTCGCTTTTTGGGTTTATGTAGCATCCAACAACCTCATGTGTGTGTAACATTCTTATTATACACAGTACCCCATATGTTATTTTTATATAGAACTGGTGAGTGTTTTCCCCATAGGTTAGCCCGGTTATAATTCGTGAACATGCGCCAGGTATCCCTTGCTCCATGCATGCTCCCTTTGCATTCTTGCTTTCATTGCACACTCACTTCACTGGCTCCTTTAACCTGACCACGGCTTCTGGAATGGAGCTAGATCTCCATTTATATAATTGCTGTGATGCAAAAAACACTCCACAGCAATTATATAAAACAAGACATGGGGTAGTGTGCAAAAGCTATAATTTTACACACACCTGAGGTGTTGGATGCTTGTACAAACCCCTCGAACTTTGCTCTCAAGGTTTATGTAGCATCCATCACCTCAGGTGTGTGCAGAATTGTCACTATACACCCTACCTCATATATTATTTTATATTTAATGCATGTCACAGAGGTGTAGTACAGCAATCTGCTGAAGGCGGAGTGTCCTTATGCCCAGCAACTGGATTACAGTCGTATAATGCACACCCTGGAGGGGCTTTTTACACTTATAAAATGGCTCTAAGTAGCTTTTTGAGAGAGGAAAATAAGATTCAGTGCCTAACCGTGCGTTTACAGAGATTTAATTTATGATCAGCGTGACATCTCTCAGTCAATGAAATTTCTGAATTATTTTTGCTATTCTATGAACAGTTTATTTATTCATGTATTGCTAGGATTATGATACCTTTGAACCAGAGGTCTTTTACAAAGGCTCTGCATCAGATACAAATTCAGAAATTCTACATACAAAATTTGGACTTACATTACAAGGTAGGAGGATAACAATTAGCAAACAACACTGGATGCATAAACACTCAGTTACATAGTAAATGGAACAGCACGCTGGTTGGAGTACAAAGTAAGTCACAGCAGGAATACAGTCCATAATACAATTGCATGAGCAGCAGGATAAGGAGAGAAGAGAGAGGGGGGGCTGCAGTCAGCTAAAATGACTGCCAGCCAGGGCTCAGAGAGAGAGGATAAGCAAAGAAGGGAAAGATAGGAAAATGATAGGAAATCAAAGAAGAGAGAGAGAGAGAGAGAACGAGTAAAGGGGTGGTGTCGAAGCAGGCAGCAGGTGTCCTTGTCAAGCCAGAATTGAGGTGGTTGGGAGTAAGATGAGTGGAGAAGAGGGTGAGAAGTAGGTGGGGGAAGGGGGTAGTTAGCCAGGTAGGAGTGAGGGGCAGGCTAATACATAGAGCTGAGCTGGGTCTAAGTCTTAGAGGGGCAGTCGCAGCTGCTTAGTTGGGTGAGGTGCTGGTGCAAATTAAGCTTAAAGGGGCCAAGGGAGGGGATGTTAAGGATCTCTGGGGGGAGGTTATTTAGCCAGGAGGGAGCTCTATAGTGAAACTGTATAACATTGTTATTGCATTACTTTGTTAGCACCTTTTATGTATTGCAACTGAACCACAGCATAGCTCAGTTGGTAGCACACCCACTTCTGGGCTAGAAGGTCATGGGTCCTAGTCCAATATCAGGACCTGAGTTCATGCCATCAAAGCTGGCAGCTGGGTGACATATGAGGGGATGCTGTACTGTAGGGGGTGTGCTGTCCTTTGGAAGAGACATTAAACTGAGGTCCCTTCTGCACATTTTTAGTGCTGTCCTGGTGGGTGTCCAGGTGGAAGTGAAAGAATCCAAGGCACTTTTCGCAAGAGTAGGGGATTCTCCCACTGCCCCGGCCAACATTCCCCTTCCCACAAAACTGGTTCAGACGTTGTCAAAGGCCATGTGTGGGTGTTAACAAGAGAAATGGCTGCCACTGCACGACTACAGTCACTTCACTACCAGTTTCTCGTTGCTTGTAAAGCACCATGGGATACAATGTATATGAGGACGCCATATACATTCCAATTACTACTATTATTACTAGTATTATTACTATTATTATGATTATTACATACCTATTTTAACCAGGTCTCCATTTCCATAGCACACCATTGGAAATAAATAGTTATATTCCCCTTGGTTATTTACAGTGCCCTCTGTTCTGAGACCAGTGGGCAAAACATACCTCCAGCAAGCTCAGAGTAACAAAAGGCCTTCCAAGGAGGTACAGAGAGCAAATAGTTGTTACTAATCCTAACATGCAGGTTTGCAGAGCTAAAAAAAAAAAAGAGACGTAAAAGGATTACAGAGACACAAGAAAAGGGGGCGAGTTTCTGCAGGGCTTCCAGTGGGATGCATGAGACATAAATAACTGAGGTTGAAGCACACAGGAAACCTGAAAACGCATTGCATAACTGTAAATTTGATGTGACATGATGAACAAGAATGAGTGAAAAAAATTAGCCTTTGAATTCCATTTTGAATTTTATAAATAGAAGCTACCAAGATTACCCTTGCCCCATCCAATGCTGATATAAAGGCGGGTGAGAGCGTCACGTTGCAGTGCCACGCATCACATGACCCGACGATGGACCTCACCTTCACTTGGTCTTTGGACGGTTTCCATATCGATTTTGACAGGGAGGAGGGGCACTATCTGCGTTCCACAGAGGTGAGGATTATATCGCAATGAATGTTTTCTCTATCTCCAGTGCTGACCCCCTTGCAGCAGACACGCACCCACCCAAAAAATAAAGGTTAATGAATACAGTATACATAGATGGTACCATTTGATCAGCCTTTAAAACATTTCAGGTGCTGTGATTCTGTAAGCCATTTAGGATACAGTAGTATCTCTGTGGTCTTTTAATTGTCATAGTTATGCACAATGTGTTATAAAAGGGAACAGTCTGCACAAAGGGTCCCCACGCTCACGTGTAGGGCTGGTCCCAATGTGCACTTTGTGTACAAAAATATTTTGGTTTGCTTACTGTTTACTGTAGTATAGTAGATTGTATCAGACTAATTTTGCTTAGTTGAAGGCTGACATCTCTTACTACAAACCCCAGAATCCCCTGCAGATGAATCAGAGCAGTAGGCAGCAGTGGAAAATTCAACAGCCTGCATTGCATGTTAGAGCTTTTATAAGCTCCAGTCAGATGTTTTTGGGGTCTACATTTCTCCAATGGCTAAGTACAGTCCACTGTGACTGTACATAGCCCACGGAGGACAGCGGGAACTGCAAATAAAAGATCAGAGCTTACATAAACTCTTAACATGCAGGCTACTCAGTCTTGCACTGCTACCTCTGATATCAGCTGCAGGGGATTCTGGGGTTTGTAGTAACAGAAGATGATAGCCTACAACTAAGCAAAATTAGTGTGCTACAATCTACTGTACTACAGTAAAAGGGAGGTAAACCAACTGAAATTAGGGATTTAAGCTGAGCTGTCTTATCTGGAGGTAGGGTTGTTATGTACTGATTTATGAAATGGGGTATATAAAACTGACTAAACTGAACCACTTCACTGGTTAAAAAACAGCACCCCACCATTGATTATTTACCTAGAAACTACACAGTTTATAACTAACCTGTCCTGAACTACCTAGCAACAACCTAACTAAATAAAATTGAAACCTTATTCTATTAAAATATTTTCTTTCCACTTTCCCACAACAGGACTTAGGTTTCTTCAAAATAAATGTATTCCCAAGCCGGCCCAGTGGCACAGAAGGCTGAGGCGCTGGACGCCTTACCTCGCTCCACACCAGCAACCCAGGTTCAGCAACGGACTCAGGTTGGGGAGCCAGCACAGGGGGAGGGTGGGAGCAGGATTGGGCAGACGGAAGGCAGCTCTTCTCTCCCAGGGTGGTTGCTGCCCCACCCTGTAATCCCACTGCCACCGGATGGAGGTCCAGTGGTCAGCGTAGGTGGGACAGGGCGACACATAGTGGGAAGGCACTCTGAGACGCCGGGCAGACGATGTTCCAATGCATGCGCATACGCCGAGGTATGGGATGGATTACGAGGAGAAACGGAAAAATACTACAAAATATATATATAAATAAATAAATGTATTTCCCAGGTTCATTCAAAGACACATGGCATTTGTTACCAAACTCGCCTATTCTACCTAGCAACAACCTAACTAAAGGAAAATAAAACTTTTTTTCTATTTAAAAAAACATTTTCTGCCAGCCCACCGGCACAGCAGAAGGTCTTCTGCTTGTGACGCCAGGGCCCCAGATTCAGGAACAGACCTAAGCAGTCGGAGGGCCAGCTGGGAGGGGAGGAGGAATGAGCGTCCCAAGGGCTTCTCTCCTTTGGGGGGGAGCAGGGTTAGTGTCTGGCATGTGATCAACCCCTGGCAAAGTCCGGGAGAAGATCAGCTGCTGCCGGTGCTGAGATGCAGGGGAGGCATACTGGACATGAGAGCTTTGGCATTTCACCTCATTGCATGCCACGCCTCCCAGGGGAACAAAAGCAGCAAAAATGCTGTCCCCATTAATGGTGCCCTGCTCCTTTGGTCCCTCAGTGCCAGCCTGCAACACTTGGCTGGTGACCAACTTCAGTCCTTCATCTGGCCCGATCTCACGGCCCCGCCCGGGGGGGGTAAGTCAGGGAGGACCACTGGTAGTAAAGGTCTCTACCAGGAACCTAGTTCAGGCTCCATCGGGGGTATGCCTACTCGGTGGCCCCACCCAGGGTGGCAAGCCTGGGAGGAACACCACTGAGGTATGTCCCGGGGGGGGCGGGGTGATCAGGGATCGAGGGCAGGATCTGAGCTCCTGGGGACTAGGCACAAAAAAAAAACTATTTTTTCCAGCCAGCCCAATGGCACAGGGGGCTGAGGTGCTTTGGGTGCCTTAACTCTCCCAGGCCAGTGACCCAAGTTGGGGAATGAGCTTGGACCACCAGGGGTTGGCCAGGGTGGGGGGGAGAGGCTGGGAGAGGACTGAGCAGCCACTTGGCAACTCTCCTTTCCTGGACTGGGGAGCTGAGTGGAGGCTTGGTGGTAGCGTCGAGCAAATGGGGAGTTGGTGCTAGGTAAGGTGGGTAGAGTGGGGCCACAAGTACTGGACTGCATGTGTGCCTCCACACACATGTGATCATGCCACTGAGGCCCCAGTGAGTAAGGGGGAGAAAACCAGGAACAAAACATTATGTCCTCCATGGCCATATATGACAGCCTTCAGGACTCTCAGGTCCTGCACCACATGGATCCCTGCCAGTATGGCAGCAAGGGGAGCGGCAGATGGGACCGGGAGTCCCCGAGTCCAAGCTTGATGAAAGGTGGTGAAAGAGGGCAAAAAGTTCAATGGACAGAAACAAATTCCCTTTTAAAGTAAGACAGTCCACTCCAGGTCATGTGCCTCTAGAGAATTATTGCACTTCACAGGTGCACTGAAGATCACTTGGCCCGGAGTGGCTGGCCAGAAGGGCAAGGTGAGGCAGAAAAACAGATGAAACAACAACTAAAAAAAAAAAGAAAATCACTTGGCCGTTGGCCTCGTGCCTTCTAATTCACCCAGGATGTGCATTCATTCTGTAGAAATGCATGCCCAACATGACAGGGAGCTCCTGCCACTCTTGAGGATCGACCTTTTCTTAAATCTGTTGCAACAGTTCCTCTATTTCTTAGCCTAATCTATTCTTTACAATTTCTAGTCCATAAGGTTGGCCACCTATAGGCACCCCCTCCCTTTCTTGACTATGCTATAGTGTCCTCTAATTTTCCTTTTCCCTCTCAGGTCCTCGTACAGGGAGGTTATTGTTGTGACCTCCGAGCTGATATAAAACAACAGGCTATGTTCCTCGTTGTTGGATTTAGTATGCAATGGCACTATGTCATAAAATACTTTAATGTATATACCTTATGTGTATAAAACCTGTAAATGTTGAAAATAGCATGGCACTTGGTGTTTTTGATAAAGGTAAAAAGTTACTAGGGGACTGTATAATAAAAATTAAGTTAGTTGAGCTATTTAAAATGCATGTAAATTGCTGTAAACTGAACAAGTCTGAAATGTTATGGTGATTTGCATATATCCCATGATGCTTTGCATTATGGAAGTATGTGTGATTTTCTGTTTCTTTGAAACTTGGCTTACTGTCAGTGCCCTTTTGGGTAACCCGTGTTTCAGCGCTTCTGCACTGAGGTTCATTGTCTTTAGCTTTTTTTTTTTTTTTATTTGAACCCCCACCACCCAAGCAAATAAGGCACGCATAGGGAAGGCTAAATCTCAACAGATAAGTTAGATCAGAGATCAGTGAGTTAGTCGGGGTTGGCTAAGTGTAGAGGAAAGACTTGCATAGTCTGTTGCTACAAACTGATGTACTGAAGAAGGTATATGCCATTGCTGAAGGTCATCCTCTGCATTCTGAATAAACATCACACAAAGATTGTGTGTTGACCTTAAAGTTTGGTGTCTGGTCCATCTGTTATCCCACAAGCCCTCACACCAAACTATGAGGTATTGCTTACTTAATTCAGCACATAATAGGTGCTGTGCAACAGAAGTGCACATTGACCTTATAGCAACTTTCACTGAAAGGCCTGTGGCAAAGATTGCAGCAAGGTCTCCTAAAGCTCACACAGCAAGAGAACAGACTGCCCCCCCAATAAAACGTTTATTGTTCATCACCAGCCGGGCGGCGCACAAGGATGATTTGCTTTGAGTGCCTTACTGAGCTTGGCCACTGGGGGTCGGCTGGGGGGACGGCTGGGAGTGGACTGAATGGCAGAAAAAATGTTTTTGGTTTTTTTTTAAATAAAGAAAACAGTTTTACATGTCACTGAAATCAGTTTACAGAACAACTTGGATATATAGCTGCTAAATAACTAATACTCATTGGTGAGAATGTAGAGAAGCTAAAATACTATATCTTCCTAGCAACATTTCGAAGTGATTCTATATTTACAAAACAGTGTTGCTATGAATTGTGGGTAAAACTATAATAAACAATATATGTCAGTACCATCTGAAAGTAAAGATTATCAGTTCATATATCACTTGTACTAAGGTCTAGCAAATGTGTTTGTATTTGAGTAATTCTTTAAAGAGGATAAAAACAGATCGATTCCTGAGCAGGGACAGGAAGACACTGCTACTGCCACTGCCGTGCTCTATAACAGCTGATATCTTGGTGTATGTCACATATCAAGATTAAACAAGTTTGCAGTCATTTCTACAAGTTGTGGGAAGCTCACTGCGAAATCACTCTGATAATGTGCAAGGAATAACACATGACAGGGTGTACAGAGCCTCAGGTGGTTGATAGGCATGAGAGACAGCCAAGTGCTGCAATCACTCAGGAAATATGTTATTCCCTATGACTGCACATCCTGGAGTATAATTTATTTATTTTATTTAGTTTTTGTTGACCGGGTAAGTGCACTAGACAAATTCTGCCTATTTTCAGGCACGACCCAAACGATGGGGATACAGATGAATGCCAACTGACCTTGAACCAGATTAAGCTGTTGGTGGTATTTTAGTGAATGGGGAGAAATTCCCCTACACTTTTCGAGAAGTGCCATGGGATCTTTAACATCAACCTGAACTACCACCAGAACAGGCAGATGGGACCTCGGTTTAATGTCTCAACCGAAAGACGGCACCTCAGGAGTGCAGCACCCCACTCATGCTGCACTACAGTGTCATACTGGGATATTAACCCAAGTGCCTGGTGTGGTGATAGAACCCACAGCCTTCTGATCGCCCGGCCTCAGAGGTGAGTGTGCTACCTGCTGAGCCACTGACACTGATATCGTAATTATAATTATAATAATAATAATAATAATATCCCTTTATAAAATATACCTTTATTTGTTAAAAAATGTAGTTCAGGTGAGGGGTGTGGTTATTAAAGGAATAATGCACAACAGGGTGTGTGTCGTGCTGGGATAACGCCACACCGGGGGTGGGGGGTGGGCACAAGGCCGCAGGCCGAGTGTGTCCAATGCCCCAGGCATGTCGTTATCCCAAACGATACACACCCTGGAGTGCATTATTCCTATTATACAACGGCTTGTTGTTATATATAGAAATAAAAAAATAATTTTAAAGAATGTTTTTATTCGTGTGGAAAAATATTTTTGTTTCTTAAGAGGAGATGCAAAAAAAGAAACCAGCCAAATCAGCCATAATGACAGTAGACCTGTGGCATCGTGCTGGGAGGGATAACGCCATGGGTCCAGCCCCAAACTGACCAATCACAGTCCAAGATTCTTTCTTGCCATTGTATAAACAAAAATAATCAATGGGCGTGTGATGTATTTCAACCAATGAGGTTATGGAATTTTTCAAGACCCATTTTATAATTAAAGGTAACCAGCAATGACACTTTTTAAACTTGTGCTTATTCCTAAATTACTCTGTCCATTTCATTGTTATACTTATTACAGGTTTCTAAATGTAAACATGTTCTTGTTTCTATACTTTCCACACATAATGAAAGTGTAGGCATAAAATGCCAGTAAATTGCATTCTGATCTATTACCAGCAGAGGGCAGCTGATGACATCAGTACCACCACAAACAGAGAACTGTATGCCCAGTAGTAGATGAATGAAGCAGATGATTTTATACCTTTTACTGGGTCAACAAGAATTTTTTTCAGGGCCAGCCCAGTGGCACAGAGGGCTGAGGTGCTGGTGCCTTACCTCTTCCCACGCCGACGACCCGGGGTTGGGAGCAACCTCAGGTCTTGGAGGGTCGGCTAGGGGGAGGAGAATCGAGCGTCCCCTGGACTGCTCTCTCTTCTCCGGGGAGGGGAGGGTGGGTGAATCGCTGAGGCACTGGCACCTGGCGGTGGCTGGGGATGGTGCAGGCTCTTTGAACACAGCGTGGGTTGGCGCGGGCAGGTGTCTGATGGGCTGCATGTAACAGCATGCACAGCAGCATCCTGGACGCCACTGCATGCATGCATTGCGGGGGGATACAGGGGGAAAAAGCACCAATCTTCTGGCACAAGTGATGGCTGGCTTCCCGGCACCGCCGCGGACCCACTTAAGCTAGCTCCCCTTCAGCCCCCGGCCTCCAGGTCTTATGCAGTGTGCAGGATGGATACCCACTGTGACACGATCCTGGGATGGCAGGGCAAAAGGGTTGCACTCTGACTGGGTCCGGGGCAGCAGCTGAGAAAGTCGCTGGAAGCAGGGGAACCATAGGACCACCCCCAGCCGAGGAGGTAATAACGAAATTTAAAAAAAAAAAAAAAAAACATTTTTTTCAGAACACAAGCTTTCAGACTACACAGAGTCCTTCTTCAGGCATTTTATTGAACCAGCAAGAATTTTTTTTAAAACAAGCTTTCAGACTACACAGAGTCCCTCTTGAGATAATTATCACATGAAGAAGGACTCTGTAGCCTGAAAGCTTGTGTACATAATATTTCTTGTTGGTCCAATAAAAGGTACCAAATCATGTCATTCATTCATCTATTTGTACCTGTTTGTAAGAGGATGAATACAGCTAGAAACTGTAGCAAAAGTGGTTTAACTTGCTTCCTTGTGACATCGCCAGCACTGCCACACTAGGCCCTTTTTTAAACGAAAACTACAGCAACAGCTAGTGGCAAGTGCCGCTTGTGAATGTTTAACTGGGCTGCTACTAGGCCGGCCCCCGCCCGCCCTTGTCTGTATCCAACTGTTCTCTCACAACATTCTCCTGTGGCAATGTGCCACTTGTGCCTGGTTGCCCAAGGTTGGCCCCTTTCAGCATTTGTCTCTCTCTCTCTGTTTTCTCACAACATCCTATTCTACCCCTCCTCTTCCTGCCATCACCCCGTTTTCTCCTGTGTCCAACTGTCCTCTCTCTATGTTGTCTTTCCCACACCTTTGACTGTCATCACCCTGTTCTGCCTTGTTTCACACTATATTTCTTTCACCCCCCCTTATTTTACTTCCTCCTCCCCACTCCCACCCCACCCCTCCCCACCTACTATGCATTACCTTCTCATCTTTCCCTTACTCGATCCCTACCCCACTCCCACCCTCACCTCCCTTATTTCCACTCACACTTCATCATTCCAATCACATCTGATTTCTCCCATTTTTATGCCTAACCCTACTCCCCTTCTCTCCACTCTTTCTCCCCTACCTCTCCTCTCCTCTCCTCTCGCCCTCACCTTATCTCCCTGTCCCTTTCTCACCTTATCTCCATACCCCTTTCTCACCTTATCTCCCTGCCCCTTTCTCACCTTATCTCCATGCCCCTTTCTCACCTTATCTCCCTGTCCCTTTCTCACCTTATCTCCATACCCCTTTCTCACCTTATTTCCATGCCCCTTTCTCACCTTATCTCCATACCCCTTTCTCACCTTATCTCCATGCCCCTTTCTCACCTTATCTCCCTGCCCCTTTCTCACCTTATCTCCATGCCCCTTTCTCACCTTATCTCCCTGCCCCTTTCTTCTCTCCTGCACCTTGACAATGCCTCCATGCTGCTTGCCTCTCCTGCATGTTAAATAAATGGACATGGAACTTATGTAAAAGAGCTCATAGCTCATACGTGTTTCCTTGAGTTTAATAAATAAACAAACACACAATTGTCCACACAGTATACAGCCACCTACAGGCAATAGGGAAGAAGTCACTGTTATGTCCTTTCAGCAGTGATTTCATTATTTGTGGAAAATACATTTATATTTTTTGTATTTTATTTGTTTTACCAGACAAAAGCTCCACGGAGCAATGCTCATTTATTTATTTACTTAGTTAATTTTTGTTCACTGGGTAAGTGCATTAGACACACCATGTTGCCTTACAAGGAGGTCCTGGATTGGACAAACAACAGACACAGGAATAAACCAAACAGACGTAGTAAGGCGATGGCATACCTCGCTGCATGTCTAGCAATACAATTTCCAGATGGAACTGTTATCAGTAGAAACAAAGCTGCATTTAAAGCAGTGTGCAGTGAAAAGCTACACTTTTTGCACCTGTGATTTTAGTTTAGTAACAAGTTGCTTGATGTCCATTTTAAATTATTCTAAGGGTTTCCTGCAGTTCTTTATTATTTAGTAATTAATTCACGTGACATGTTTGTTTTCTTCATGTGACTTGCCGGGCAGTACATTAATTTGTGCAAATTAATTACAGTTGTTATTGAAATAATAAAGAACCGAAGGAAACCCTTAGAATAACTTAAAACGGACATCAAGCAGCATGTTACTAAACTAAAATTACAGGTGACTGCAACATTACAGCCTATCATTGCACCGCTACTTTAAATCTAACCTAGGTAAATACATTTTTAGAGGTCACAATATATTGTATAGTGGGTGAATGGTACAAGCCAACATGGGCAACTTGACTGCTTTTGCTCCTCTATGACCTAGTATAAAACCTAGTACAATGTTGAGTTTTATAGGCAGTGGTTCAGCAGCAGGTGCAAGGAGGTGATACTGCCCCAGTACAGATCCTTGGTGAGACCCCACTTAGAGTACTGCGTACAGTCCTGGAATCCACACCTGAGAAAGGATAGGGATAGGGTGGAGTCAGTCCGGAGGAGGGGCCACCGAGATGAGAGCTAATGCAAAAAAGCTGGTTAGGTGGCATGTTTAAAAATACATCAGGAAGTGTTTTTTTTTATGGAGGGTGGGCAGCTGATCAGATAACTGGGTGGTCTGTGCAAAATCTGTGGTAGGGATCAAGCATAGGTGTGACAGACATATGGGTTTAGTGGGGGGGGGGGGAATAAAAGAGGAAGAAAGAGATGAGTGACCACTAGGGGGCTCAATCTTATAAGTTAGGTAGGGATAAGTGCAAGCTGGGAAGACCAACCAGCCACCTTTAGCCATCAGCTTAGCAGAAAATATCAAGGCAGTTACAAGACATTTAAGTTATCAGTGATGGAATACTGTAGCTAATTACATGGCAAATTTGTGAAAGGATATCAGCGCAATTACAGACAATAGTCATAATTAACAACATTTAAAAAGCAGAAAACAGGATTAAAGATTAAAAGGTAATTTTCAATAATTAATTAAAAAAGATATAGGTTTTCACGTTTTATTGCTGGTCACACCATGAGATAACAGTTTCAGGAAGGCCAGCTTGCTTACAAAGCATGTTGTAGATTTGCATTGAGGTATGGTAAAAATCCAGCAAGAGGTTATGACCACTCTCTCCCCGACATCTCTTATGTGTTGAGCACCCCACCCCCACATACACATACATTATATTGTACGCTCCCCTTCCAATCAAAAATCCCTTTGCTAAACGTTAGCACCAACAGTCCCAAATGGCAGATGCTCAAACAACTTTTTTTTTAAACATTGACAACTCCCTACATTTTACCCCTACCCACAGTGGCATTACATTTGATTGTATTCTAAACATTTTTAGCAACCTACAATAGGATGTAAATCTCAGATACTGTGCGTTGCTTACGCTGCATAAGGACTGGTTCTAAGGTGCTTCCCGTAGAAATGAGTAGATGGAGGTAGTGTGTCGGCTGCCATGGGCAGGCAGCAGATGGGACAGCTGTCTTCTCCTCTCAGCTGGGACAGACTGAACGTTCTGAGAGTGTAAGAACATGCCCCAATCCCATTATCATCAGTCTTTCAATCTGTCCTAGCAAGCTGGTAGACAGCTCCCTGCCTAGCAGGGAAACTTATTATAATGCACTCAGCCTGTTTATCACGTTGTAGAATGTAGAACCTGCTGTTATTAACATTTCAGAATGCAAAGAGTAAGGTTTCTCCCTATACCAGTTACAGCAGCGATTGCCAGTAGTGCAGCGGACGCGCAAGATGCACTGTCACAACAGCAGACAGCATTGCACGCCAATTCAAAATCGGCAGTTTGAACCTTTCTAATGCATTCCCTTGACAACCTACCATCCATTTGTAGTACATGTGTAACAGAAAAGTAGCTGAAACTCAAAGTTTCATTTTTATTTTTTAAATTGCTATTTTATGCTCTCCCCACGGTGTCGGTCTCCACTCATTCAGGAGACACAGATGGCAGTCTCTCCCGGCACCACAACCACCCCGATTCTGCCCCGGTGGTCCCAATCGAGCCGTGGCTGTACACCCCAGATGGGTACGGGGTGGAGCTGTGTGCCCCGAGAATTCTTGCTGTGTCGGACCACCAGGGAAGTCAGGGAGGTGCAGACAATCTGGGTCACTGCTGGGCCTCCATCACCTAGGACACTGACACCGGTTTTTCCTCCTTTTTCTCCCCTTGACGTGGTACACACCCCTTGATGTCAGGGCTCTAGGCGCCGATGTCCACCACGTGTCTTGGCTGGCCTCTTCCTGGTTACAGGACTTGCAGTATCCTGGGCCTCTGCCTGGAGTCAGGCAAACTGCGGGCTTTGGCCTCCCCCCTCCCCCCAGAGAAGGCAGCAGTCATGGGACGCTCAAGCCTTTCTCCCCCAGCTGGCCCTTCAGCGACCCGAGCCTGCCCCCGAACCCGGGTCGCCGGTGTCGCAAGCGGAAATCCAACCACTGCACCGACAGGCCGGCTCAAAGTTTCATTTTTCTGCAACAACTGTACAAACAGTCTCAAACTGTATTATAACAAAATAACATAACCTCCTTCATTGAGAATGAGCAGATTCTCAGTAACTCATTAGTTCAGTGACATCGGGAAGGCACTTAAGCATCGCTCTCGTGCTCTGGATGTCACCAAACTAACTCAGTGTTGAGAATCTGCTCATTCTCAATGAAGGAAGGTTAATAAAGGAATAATGCCTGACAGGGTGGGTGTTATGCTGAGATAACATCCCACCTTGGGTGGTTGGGCCCGAGGCCACCAGCCGAGGGCATCCAACACCCAAGAAGGAATGTTATCCCAGCATAACACCCACCCTGGAGGGCATTATTCCTATTATACAATGGCTCATTGTTTTATACAAAAAAAAAAGAATTTTAAAGAATTTTATTTAGTGTTTAAAAATATATTTTTAAGAAAAGATGCAAGCAATGTGTGGTGGTCCTCAAGCACATCATCAGCAGGGATGTTATGCCAGGATAACATCCCTGCTGTGACAGCCAACTGACCAATCAGGAGCCAGGATTCTTTCTTGCCATTGTATAATTATTGTATATTTTCTAACCCCAGGAATCCCCCACTTATGGTTTCACTCTATGACAGATCCTGTTAAGGATTTAGAATAGGAGTTTGAACAACTCTGCAATCATGTTTGAGCCTGGCAGTTTTTAGATTGCTCCTGTGTGGTCATTTCTCCCTGGAAAGAAAACTGCCCCTTGTATAGTGCCCGGTATAACTGTGTCTCCAGTTGTTTTTGTTATTTTTTATTTTAAAATAGTATTCAGAAAATTGTTTATTGCTATTTTTCTATTACCCTGCATTTAGTTAGGGTATTTTTGTGTAAGACATGGGTACCTCCAACTCCCATTTTGATTCCCGGGAACCAGAGACCTTTTTTTAGTTACCTCCTTTACTTTCTGATTATTTTTGGCTATTTCTTTACATGTACCTTATTATTTTTGAGTAAGTGGTTTGTTTTTCCGGTTTTCTGTGCAATTTTGTCCATTTGGTGGCATCCCCAGCAGCTAAAGATCCACCTGTCACTGAAAGAGTCTGCAGATCTGCTGTGCTACTGGGTATATCAGAGGAAGTAGTCCAGGGCTGCAGCGCCTTTTAGAACTGCTAGCGCCCTACTCCCTTAGTGCTAAGTGGCACGTGGTCCCCTTGCTGAACCTAGGCAGGAGCTGGGCCTTTTTGGTTCTTTGTTTTGGAGGGAAAGAAAATGCCCTTGTAATCTTGTTGCTGCAATGAGTTTAGCAAAACTGACAGATTGGGCTCCTGCACTACAACGGTCACAACAGCGACATCTTGGGAGGTCTTCTTGCATTCTAGCGGCTAATGACCATATTGAACACGACCGCACATGTGCTCTGGTGAGTGGCAGCCAACCCCCACCACCACCACCACCACCACCACATACACCCCCCCACACACACACACCTTCCCTAAGCAGGTATAAATAAGTATGCTGGTCAGTTAGTCAATTTCTGTCTGGTCCTTATATACTAATAGAGGATCAAAACTAAGGTCCTTAATGCTGTTATGAATTAAATTTTTGATTTTGTTTCATACTTTGTTTCAGGTTTATTTTTTTCCAAACAGTGCTCTGACACCTATTTTTGTTCCTGGGATATGGCCGTTTGTTATCACTTTTGATCATGGCTACATTGCTACTTCCAGATATATATCTATACATGCACACACACGTTTGAATATGTCACACACTTGTCTGTACATGTCAGTTTTCCTTACCACTACCTGCACTTCTGTAGCACCAGGACTGGAGGTGGTGTTGTCAGCACTAACTTTCACCCCATTCTCAAACAGATTGCACATCTCAGCTTCTTTACAGATAGAACGGGTTGCGCATTAGGGGTGACAACCCCAAGGAGCAACCCGGGCCTGATTTGCGAAGACTCAGGAGAGGTGAAACCATAATGGCTTTTTCCTTTTGCTGCCAACAAGGTGAGGATGGGGTGTTAGGGTTGGGAACCCTAACACCACATTTCCCCTACTTTTGTCAGTTTAATGTGAACCCTAACTGGTGCATTAACAACGTTTTTTGCAAACAATATGTTTGTACATCTCAGATTTGCTTACCACCAGCTGACCAGTCAGAATGTTGCTTTCAGAACAGCAGTCATACCTGTGGTTTAGCATTTTTTTTTTGCCATGCAGGATGAGGCAATTGGAGATCTGACCATTGTTAATGCACAACTGAAGCATTCTGGGAATTATACCTGCACAGCGCAATCTGTAGTTGACAGCTCTTCTGCATCAGCCATATTAGTTGTGAGAGGTAATTTGTTTACTTTGTTTTTCTCCCCAACCCCTTCCAGTATCATTATTCTAATAATCGTTTTGTTGTTGTTTGATTTGTAGGCCCCCCTGGTCCACCAGGGGGTGTGGTGGTAAAGAGCATCAATGACACGCTGGTCGAGCTGAGCTGGAGTCGTGGTTATGATAATCATAGCCCTATTGGGAAATATACCATCGAGGCTCAAACTATGCTCTCCAGCCAGTGGAAGCAAGCCAAAACCGGTGAGTCGCCTGATGCTACAATGTGAATTTCCACTATCAGGGAGGAAGACAATTTGACTTGGCGGTTATTAAAGCAATGATGTGGCCCTAAATGAAGGCAACATAATCCAACCTCTGCTAGGCTAGGTACCCATTTGTTGCCAAACCTGTGTCTCCCTTGTCACAGCATCATACAATGGCCCAGCGTGGGTGGGGGGAGAGAATTATCTGAAAGGTAATATAAAAAAGACAGCAAAGCTGGTGGTTGTTCATACTACCAACAAAAGAAAAGCCAAATTGGGATCCGTCCCTGTGGCACTGTGGCGATGCTGCTGTCTGCCACACCGGAAACCCAGGGTCAGAAGCAAACCTGAGTCACCAGGAGTCATCTGGGGAAAGGGGGAGAGCATCAAGTATCTGGAGATATGCCCTCCTCTCCGAGGGTGGGTGGACTGCACCTCTTGCAACATGCCTAGCACCAAGCAGAAGCCACGAATCATTGCAACTGGGAGGCTCAGAAAGATGAGGCACATCGGCGGACACTCCACGTTACTGCACGTCGACATCCCTGGGAAAAACATCCTGCCAGAACAGGAGGAGGGATGGCCCTCCTGCAGGCCTGTTGCCACCAATTGGGCACCAAGATGGATCCTGCCTCAGGAGGCAAGGGCAAGTCTCCCCAACCAAGCCATGAGGGGCAAGTTGTGGGAGTACCAGGTAAGTTATAGAGACGGTGGGTAACTGGACTGGGCAGGGCCATCTAGATAGGTGGTGGCAGGACAGTACAAGGGATAAACATCAATTACATATCTAAGTAAATATTCATGGACCTAGTGAGGCTCCTGGTTGGCTACTGGAATGGTCATTAATGTCTTAGAAATGACCGATCCAGCTTCCAAGTGATGCTGTGCGGCATGTACGACATGCGCCACTCGTCTCGAAACCTGAAAGTAAGTAAAAAAATGGTAAAAATGAAAGCTGCTATTGCGAATAGACTTATAATCACAATAACCTAAAAACTGGTCATTTCCTTGGACTAACGGGCTAGAGGGAAGTGGCCTGAGGTGCAACCAAGGGCCACCTATCCCCCAACCGGTCGTTAGTCCCTCAGAAATGAAGGGCTTCTCAGTCATTGTTGCTTAACTGAAAAAAAAGCTAAATCAAGCCTGTTTTTTTTCTGTAGCTCTTGTGATGTTGTACATTTCTGTTAGAGCTGCAGTGATCCCATTGTTCAGTTTAAAGGAAGACACCAGATAACTTAGTAAAGACACCACAGTGCTCCCCCATCCCAAGACTAAGGTTTTTAGAGATTAAATGAACATTTTTACCAAAGATGGCATTTTTATAATAGAAAGTATAAAGCTGATTGTATCTTCCGACTCTTGGGTTGGTGGGAGCCATATTGTGCAGGCTTGGCAACTCAGCATGCTAATTAGATGGATCCTGAGTTCAGGCCCAGAACTCAACTAATTACTATAGCAGAGCTACCTAGCCCACTCAGCATGGCTCCCGCTGGTGACCAGCCTTTCACTGCAGCAGCAGGGCTGCCACTTGCAATGCTAATGACTGGAACTCAGGCTGCAGGGGGGTGGGAGTGGGGGAGGAGCCAGTCTTCCACAGGCCATTCTGCTCCTTTGGGGAGGACAGGCTGCATTTTGCTATCCAGGTAATGCGCAGCGAAGACCCATCAGGAGGGAGGACACTGGCGGGATTCCAAATACGCACGCTTGGCATGGGTGTGCTTGGAGCCCCTAGAGCGTTGCTATCCCAAGAGCTGGGAACCAAAGAAACACAGAAAAATCCCCAGCGTGCAGTAGAGCAGAGTGGATACTCATGGTAACCTCCCCATCAACTGGCCTCCCTCTGTGGTGAATCTCTGAGGGAGAAGAGAACTCTGAGGGGTCTCCCTATGCCTGGAATAGCCCCGCTATGGGGTAAAAAGTGGAGTAAGGGGCATGTGCTAGGGGTGGAGTCGAACATTCAGCCAAATATTTGTATTCAGGTCCTCAAATATTTGGAATTCAGTATTTGAATCCATTATTCACGTTTCTGTGGAGGTAAAATCTAAAAACAGCCCTCCACCCTCCTCCCCAGCCCAACTGTTTAAACATACCCACCCTGCATCCACAATTTATTTTTAAAAACCAGTCTCATGATGGGTGACTGGCACAACCCCTCTACCTCCACGGCCAGTCGTCGTCTCTTGTAGCACTGTTTTTTTTTTTTTTTTTAATTAGGTCCTCTTTCAAAGTAATAAATAATTTCCCAACCCCACCACCCCAACAGAAGCATCCCAACTCCCAACCTCCTCCCCCAAGCAGCCACATTTCCTTATTGGAGCTCCCCTCTCAGGCATGGGAAGGTGATGGACACACCCCGCTCTCCACTATGGATGGCTGCTTTCTTGTGAATGAAAATGCTCCCACGCTTGCTCACATTGTAAAACTATGCCAGGAAGTGCAGGAGCGCTTTCATTCACAAGAAAGTGACTGTCCATGGTGGAGAGCGGGTTGGCTATCAGATCACCTTCCTATGCCTGAGAGGGGGTTTCAATAAGGAAATGTGGCTGTTTGGGGGAGGATTTTGGGAGCTGGATGCTGCTGTCGGGTTGGTGGGGTGGGGGAATTATTTATTACTTTGAAAGAGGACCTAATTTAACAGTGTTACAAGAGACGGCGGCTGGCCATAGAGATGGGGGGGTTGTGCCAGTCACCCAATGTGGAATCGTTTTTTAAACAAACTGTGGATGTTGGGTGGGTTGGGGATGAGTGGTTGTGTATGTTTGAACAGTTGGTCCAGGGAGGAGGGTGGGAGCTGTTTTTAACACAATAGTGTCACTATTCAAAATTCAGGATATGACTACAGCCAAATTTAATACAGCTATGAAGCAAGAAATATGCTTTTGCTGCTTATGTAATAGATGATTTGTCTTATTTTTGATGATATTGTGATGAGACATACAATTTGTCTTGTGTATTAGTAATTCTTGTATTGTTAAATGCGTAGTTTCTGTCTGTTGTTAATTGTGTAACTATTGTACTCTGACACCAAACAGGTGCACCTTGTAAAGAGGGTCATGTGGCTCTAATGGTGTTTGAAGTTGTCTTTTTATCCTGTATAAATACATTTTACTTACTACTATTCATGAATAACGAATAGTACATTATTCGTGGTATTCAGGGAATACTACTCATCCCTCGCACACCCCTAATATGTTGAAGAGAAGATGGTGGGGGAGAGGAGGCTGTTCACAGATGAGGAGCCACACCAGTAAGAAGGGGACATAAAATGTAAAAAAAAAAAAGACTCCCATTGGCCTTTTTAACAGAAGATCTGATTGGCTGACTCCCATTGGCCTTTTTCACAGAAGATCTGATTGGCTTTTCCTTTTGGCTATAATTTTTTTTTTTTAAGAGTTTCACCAGGAAGACATATTGAGCAAACTGCTTGTTTCCAGGTGTGTCCTGGGGGGAAGGGAAATGGGTAAGGTACACCAGTGAATACAGGGTAACAATAGGCAAAATACAATAGCATATGATACAGTGAGGATAACAATACAGACATACTACAGAGGATACAGCGATCACAGGGATACAAAATTCAATTACAATTTCAATAACAGTCATGTAGGATTAGTGCTTGAATAGCATGGTAACAATTGGCAAAAAAACACAATTGGAAGGGTACAGTTAGATAATGCAGACAATACAAGCAGGATACACTTGTAACCCCTAGATGGCGCTATCCCAGGGGCTACTACCCCTGCCTGATTTGCCACTAACAGGTTGAGGGGCCTGGATCCAATGGCGGGTGCCTCCACCCAGAGGTCAGGGTTTGCAATAGTTAAACTTACTTGGTCACAGCCCTCTGGGACACTGCAACCCCCCTTTCTTCCCACTAGTGGCCCACACAATATATCAGAATTACCTTCACAGTATACACTTACCCCCAGGGCTGGTTCAGGCACTGGGACCTCCTGTAAAATAAGATACAGTGCAACAATCACAGTACAATACTTTAACATAGACAAATACCTCAGGCAGTATAACTTTGCTGAAACAAGCAGCTCTGATTTATTTAGGGGGACTATAACAAGGACAGGGAAATCAGGTTAATTAGCTTATCACTTTACTCATCTACCTATGGCTCTGTGCAGAGGCCTATCCCTACCAGTTACTGTCCCTGGGTACCCAAGCCCTAGTGGCTAGTCAAACCGTGGCAGCTGGTGGGCCCTTTCCCACAGAGAAAAGAAAAATTAGTTTAAACAGTCAGCAGTACAGTGATTCCATTTGGATTCAATGTGGCAATTCAACAGGGCGACCCTGAATCAGTACTCACGACCTCCAAACAAGATAGGGTCCTTCAATGTCAGCAGGGCTACTCTTGAGCTCCACGAGACTCCTCACACATTTATATGGCAAACTGCAACAGGCAAAAGTCCTTTAATGGCAGCAGGATTCACTTGAGTACACAAGCCTCTTCACACATTTATATGGTAAAACAGAAAGTACTATACCAGGCAGGCTGCTTCTCTATCCGATCGCAATTACTGCACAATACCCGGAGAACACACAGCAGATTCAGTTCCTGACAGACCGAGTGCAATTCAGCAATTTCTCCAGTCTTCTACAGGGTGAGCCTGGTTTCTACTCTTCAGATATCCTTTGATTCTCTTCACAGGGCGGATTCAGTCCTAACAAGCAGTTACACAAGCTGCAGACCGGAACTCTGGGCCTTACACACGTTTCCCGACTAAAACTGCACACTGAAAAAGCACAGGGCTCCTTCCTTCTTCACTGCCAGAGCTCCACTGAAACTCCAACAGACAAAACCGGCACTTCCTTTGAGTTCCTCCCAGTTCTTGACTGGATTGGCTGTCACTCACAATAGACTGCTCCTGTTGGTCCAAAAGGCGAAGTCTAAACTACATCTCCCAGAGTCACTGCCCATAAATCCTCTTGTGGCTGGCTCAGATTATGAGTCCAAGTTCTGATTCGTCCAAGGCACCATTTTAGAGCTAGCTTACCCCACACTGATTGGTCCAGTTCAGCAGTTCAAAACCAGAATGGGGAACTAGGCAGACACAGTTCTGACTGCAAAGAAGCAGGTTAGACAAACTGTAATTTCATTATTACTCTAAATGATTTCTGGCAAACAGTTACATCTTTCAGATAGGTTCCCTTTGCACTCCTAGTGACTGCAAAAATGGAGTGAATTGGCAGCAGCTCGAGTGGTACTCAATCAAAGAAACACACAGTCCCCCATACAAACTACTTATGTCTGCAAGCAGACAGCTCTTAAAGAGACAGTACCAGAGGTTCTAAAAACACTCACTGATAAATGGCTTAAACGCCAAACACCATTCAGGCTTGGAGCATTCAAGCAAGCTCCTGGAAGTCTTTTGGGAATCCCCATTTGCAGGGGGGTTACACACTGATTAAGTGAATACAGCAATCCATTTCGTTGTCAACTAGCAGATGTAGGATAAGTGCTTGAGATAACAAGTCATAGCTAGGATCCCTGGGCAAGGCAAGGAGAGGAAACCTATGCGAAGTTAGCGAGGGAACGAAAAGCACAGTGTGAGTAGGAATTTGCAAAGGGAAGTATAGTAAGGGTGGCATAGGGTGACTTAGGTACAGTTGTAGGTAGGGGAAGTAAATGAATGCAGGAGTGAAGAGAGAGTGCAGAGCAAGGGGACATTTTGCATGAAAGCCTGGAGTGAGTTCCAGAGCTTGGAGAAGCAGTGGGAGAAGGATGCCTGACCAGCTGATGAAGACCTGTAGGGGATGGCAAGGGTGTGAGCGTCACTACTCCGGAGAGACTGAGAATGATAGGTAAGAAGAGAGTGCTCCGAACCACACCTTGCCAAGGAAGTTGTCACGATGAGTCAGGCGACGATCAGTAAGGAAGGGGAAAGCCAGGGATTGATACAAGCTGTAGTGGTGAAAAGATCACCTTTTAATAAAACGTTTTTATAATTTTTAAAAACCTTAGTCAAGGGGTGGGTGGAGGATGCTGTAGCATCCTACTGTTTCCGACAAGGTAAAATTTTCTTCTCCTAGTCAGTTGCACATCAGGCAATTATTACATGTAGTAACACACCTGGTGGCCAATCCAAAGAAGAGCAAATTAGACACATAAAAAAAGGTACAACCAGATAAAGACATGAGGCTGGATTTTCGAACGCCAAAGATCGCCACAAGCCCCAGGTGTGCTGACGATAAGGTGCATGGGGCTTGCGGCAATCTAAAGGAATTTTTATCCCGGGCTGCAGTTGATGCAAGCTAGACCATCTTTCTGTACTCTAGCTCGTGTCAGTACTGGCAACCATTTTAACAGAGCTTGTACCTGAGGTTTGGCAAAAGCTGCCGTAAGGCTGGTAAACTGTTGTAACTGCGCCCCGAGGTTGTAAAATCGAGCACAGTTGTGTTAAACCTATATATACATGTGTAACCGGGTCGCTGTGTATCTTTTGGTTACTACCCCTGCCTTGCGGGCTCAAAGCCCTGGGCTCTGTTTTGGATACAAAAATACATAAATAAATACATAGAATTTGATGGCAGATAAGAACCACCAGGCCCACCTAGTCTGTCCATTTTCCCTACCTGCTGCAAAAACCAAAGACCCTACATGATCTCTGACTTTGTTCTCCTACCTATTGCTAGGGTATCTCCATGCAAATCCCACACATTTTTGAATTCCATTACCGAATTTGCCTGCACCACCTCTGCTGGGAGTCTGTTTCATGTATTCACCACCCTTTCTATGAAGAAATACTTCCTCGTGTTACCCCTTAGTCTACCCCTTCCAGCCTCATGTCACAACCCCTTGTTCTAAAACATCTCTTTCTCTGAAAGATGTTACCCTCTTGTACCTTATTTATGCCCTTGAGATATTTGAAGGTCTCTCTCTCCTCTCTCTCTCTCTCTCCTCCAGGGTGTACAGATTGAGGTTCTCCAGTCTCTCCTCATATGACTTTTGGTGCAGGCCCTGCATCATTTTAGTTGCCCTTAAGGCAAAAAGAGAAAGGGGGGTCTTTCCCAATATAAGTTAATTAAAACAGTACCTTCACCCAGAGAATAGTTAAAGTGGGTCTGGTCAGTGGAATCCGATACATTCCCCACACTGCCCTAGTAGGAAAAACAAGCTATTTCAAACTATGAACATAGGAAATTTGTCCAATAGATAAAGGCCTTGTGGTCTATCAAGTCTGCTCAAATGCTCAGCTAGCACCCCTTATTCTGCAGCTGCCCCTCCTTCCCACCCTCCCTCTCTCTCCCCTGACCCTCCCCCTTGCCTTGTCCCAGCCCCTTTTGAAGCAGCCTACTGTTCTACTGGATACCACTTCTACCAGTAACGCATTCCACCCAGCTACCGCCCTCTCCATAAAGAAGTGTCTCCTCATCTCCCTCCTGAACCTTCCTCCCTCCCTCCCTCCAGCCTCATATCATGGCCCCGGGTGTCCCTCCCCTCTCCTACTTTTAACAGCCTCTCTGTACATGTCTTGTTTATTCCTTTCATGTACAGTACTTGAAGGTTTCAATCGTATCCCCTCTGTTCCTCCTCTCCTCCAGTGAGTACATGTTCAACTCCCTCAGCCTCCTCTTGTATGGTAAGTCCCCCACCTCCTGGATCATCTTGTCGCCCTGTGCTACACCCCCTCCAGTAACTTAATGTCCCTCTTCAGATATGGGTGCCAGTACTGCACACAGTACTCTAGGTGCAATCTAACTAATGATCTGTACAGTGGCAGAGTCACCTCCTCCCTCCTCGAGGATATACCCCTAGCAATGCATCCCAGCATTTTGTTGGCTTTTGCAGCTGCCTTCCTACATTGTGCCGAGTTGTTCATTAAACCCGTAATGAGCACCCCCAGATCCTTTTCCTCCTCTGTCTTGGCTAGCTGCACTCCCCCCAGCTGGTAACTCCCCCTTGGGTTTTTTGCCCCAACATACAGTACCTTGCATTTTTTGGCATTGAACTCTAGCTGGCAGGTGTATGACCAGGTTTCCAGCTTTGCCAGATCATCCTGCAACCCCTGCCATCCCCCTAGATTGTCCACCACCACTCCCATCTTAGTGTCGTCAGCAAACAGACTGGTCTTGCTTTTGATGCCCAATAATATGTCTGCAAGAATATCCCAAACAACACTGGTCCCAACACCGAGCCCTGAGGAACACCGCTCATCAGTGCCCTTGAGGATGAGAGCTCCCCACCCACCGCCACCCTCTGTTGCCTTCCCTGAAGCCAGTTTCCTACCCATCTCACCAGCTTTTCACCCACCCCTGTGCCTTCTAACTTCAGGTAAAATGCTGGATTGGCAAAGCTGGAAAGACAGCAGGCGTCTTCTATTTGAATGACCTACAGGATCAAAATACAGCTGTTCTTATGTCATTCTCTCCACAATGCCCTCCCCCCATCTCACCCACCACCCCTGCCAGTGACCAGAGCAACCCTCTGCTCTTGTCTGTGCCGCTGACAGAGCTCAAAGAGCTCAATGAATGGGCACGAGCTGGCAATGAATGAATGTGTACTTGTATAAGTGTGTGCTCATTCACTGACAGCTCAGTTGGGCGTCTGGTGTGGTGGAGACGGAAGGCTGTGCCGGTCGCATACTTGGGGTTGGGGTGGGGGGACCACTAGACACCAGGGAATTTACTTCATCATTAGGCTGGTGGCTATCTGTGGGGGCACTAGACACTAAGGAATTTACTACAGTGGGCCAGCAATTGGCTATCGACGGTGGGAGGGCCACTAGACCCCAGGGAATATAATACAGTGGGTCGGCAGCGAACCAACGTTTGCAAAAATGGCAAAATGTTCAGGGTGTTCTTGACCCTTCAAACAATGAGGGTTCAACGTTTTTTGGCTCAAGGTCAAAATGAACTTGCAGCCCTAGTGACAATGGCTTCCAGCCACTACAGAACTGTGCTGGATTTGAACCAGTGACCTAGAGGTGAACAGCTCCTTAATCTACTACCAGTGTACAAACTTACTACCAATGTACTGGGCCATCCAGTTCCCCACCTTAAAATAACTTGATTCAATTCATCAAATTTCTTAAAGCGGGGAATTAGATGACTCAGTGGCTTGGTAGTGGGTTAAGACATTTGATTCAATTCATCAACATTTCAAGTTCAAGTTTATTTCCTCAGGCAAGCTCCCCGAAGCATGCTCATTTACAGGAGGTCCTGCATAGGACATTATAAGACATCAAGATACAGGATATAATTACAAGAACAAAAGGTACAATCCACTGCAAGCAAACAACCCTTTACAGAGCATAACAAACACAACTTGCTGTCAGACATACAAAGCTAGGGTTATAGTTGATTGGTGAGGGGAAGGGGGGGAAGTGCTAGTTGCTGGGTAATGTTGCTATAGATTTGCGAACCTTGGCATAGTGCACTTTTTCCTATCACCAGCACGGCTTAGATTGTTTATGTGGCAAGACCTAGCAGTTTTTTTCAGACCCAGGAGAAGCAGGTCATTGGGTTTTAAAAACAGAAGAATTTATTGCCAGACATGCAACTGAAACTGAAGCCCCAGACAAGCATGGAGGACAGCTGCATTTCACTATTAGACTTTTTGTCTCCTCGTCCTCCTGGTAACACAACACAACTTAATATTCTGCTCATTTACTGCATTGACTTTGGGACTTACTATTTTTAAACTTTGGAATTTTTTTGCAGTCTGGGCAGCTAGCGCTCTAAGTTAGTTTTTAACAATCGTAAATGGCAGCGACTGCATGGTCACTCGCTGCGTAGTATCTCCTTTGTTTCACAGGTTCCTTTCTGCTCAGACTGCTGCCAGTGTAGTTGAGCGGATGCAAGCACTTGGTGGGTACTCTGCTCTTTCACTGAGGATCAGCAATATTTAGCTGTCCAGTTTGGTTTTATATTTTCATCCTACAGCAGTATTTTCTAGCAGGCTTGCAACTTCAGTTTACTGTTAATGTATGAGTTACAATTATTGAAATACGGTTTCTGGGTTCTAAAGGGGGAGGGTTTGTATGCAGAAACCTAATCTTTCTATATTTTGCAATTTCGTCTCATGGTTAAACAGTAATTTAAATATACTGCGTTGTATTTTTTCCTATGTATTCTACCTACTGGAGCCACAACAGCCAACGAAGAGGTTGGCATTAACTTTAGATAACATGGTTGTTTTCCCCTTTTCCTCTACCTCCATTTCCTTTTATTCAAGATTACAGAACTACAATTGATGTTTATCAACTATTTTGGTGTATATATATAAGACAAAGAACCTCTGTGGGCAAACACTGAGGCAAGGGTTACCCCAAAGGACATTTGGCTGGGAAGCCAAGTTTCAAGAAAATGCAAAATCACATATGCCCACACAATGCAAAGCATCATGGGCTGCATATGCAAATCACCACAGAATGTTATGCTGGTTCAACTTTAAGCAGAATTGCATGGTGCCAAAAGGCCTCTCACACAGTTTGCAAAGGGTGCTAACAGATGACAGAGACATGTGTTTCGTCCTACCAGGACTCATCAGTATGCCTCGTCTGTTTGACACCCCAGTGGAATGAATCAGCTATATATACATATATATATATATATATATATATATATGGCATTTTCTGTGTGCGATACTTGTCTAAATGCCTGTATGAGATTGTACCGAATGTGCAATACTTGAAAATATGTAACCCTAGATGGCGCTATCCAGGGGCTACACCCTGCCTGATTTGCCACTAACAGGTTGAGGGGCCTGGATCCAATGGTTGGGTGCCTCCACCCAGAGGTCAGGGTTTGCAATAGTTAAACTAACTGGTCACAGCCCTCTGGGACACTGCAACCCCTTTCTTCCCACTAGTGGCCCACAATATATCAGAATTACCTTCACAGTATACACTTACCCCCAGGTCTGGTTCCGGCACTGGGACCTCCTGTGAAATGAGATACAGTGCAACAATCACAGTACAGTACTTTAACATAGACAAATACCTCAGGCAGTATAACTTTGCTGAAACAAGCAGCTCTGATTTATTTAGGGGGATATAACAAGGGCGGGAAATCAGGTTAATTAGCTTATCACTCTAATAATCTACCTATGGCTCTGTGCAAGGCCTATCCCTATCAGTTACTGTCCCTGGGTACCCAAGCCCTAGTGGCTAGTCCAAACCGTGGCAGCTGGTAGGGCCCTTTCACACAGAGAAAGGAGAATTAAACAGTCAGCAGTACAGTAATTCCATTTGATTTAATGTGGCAATTCAACAGGAGCAAACCTGAATTAGTACTCACGACCTCCAAATAAGATAGGGTCCTTCAATGTCAGTAGGGCTCACTTGAGGTACACAAACCTCTTCACACATCCATATAAAAGAAAGTACTATACCAGGCAGGCTGCATCTGTATCCCGATCGCAATTACTGCACAATACCCGGGAGAACACACAGCAGATTCAGTTCCTGACAGACCGAGTGCAATTTTCAGCAATTCTTCCAGTCTTCTACAGGGTGAGCCTGGTTTCTACTCTTCAGAGATCCTTTGATTCTTTTCACAGGACGGATTCAGTCCTAACAAGCTGCAGACCGGAACTCTGGGCCTTACACGTTTTTGACTAAAACTGCACACTGAAAAACACAGGGCTCCTTCCTTCTTCACTGCCAAAGCTCAACTGAACTCCAACTGACCGAACGGGCACTTCCTTTGAGTTCCTCCCAGTTCTTGACTGGATTGGCTGTCACTACAATAGACTGCTGCTGTTGGTCCAAAAGGCACTGAAGTCTAAACTACATCTCCCAGAGTCACTGCCCATACAATCCTCTTGTGGCTGGCTCAGATTATGAGTCCAAGTTCTGATTCGTCCAAGGCATCATTTAGAGCTAGCTTACCCCACACTGATTGGTCCAGTTCAGCAGTTCAAAACTAGAATGGGAACTAGCAGACACAGTTCTGACTGCAAAGAAAGCAGGTTAGACAAACTGTAATTTCATTATTACTCTAAATAATTTCTGGCAAACAGTTACATCTTTCAGATAGGTTCCTTTGCACTCTAGTGACTGCAAAATGAAGTGAATTGGCAGCAGCTTGAGTGGTACTCAGAGAAGCACACAGTCCCCCCATACAAACTAATTATGTCTGCAAGCAGACAGCTCTTAAAGAGACAGTACCAGAAGGCTCTAAAACACTCACTGATAAATGGCTTAAATGCCAACACTATTCAGGCTTGGAGCATTCAAGCAAGCTCCTGGAAGTCTTTTGGGAACCCCATGTGCAGGGGTTACACCTTCCTGGCCTGGGAAAGCTAGGCGTCACGGCGTCCAGCAAGTACCCCATAAGTTTCTAACTGCAACCATATACATTTGCATTAGGCTCGCATATGTAATCATCAGTCAATATATCATTTTACCAAGAACACATTTCTGAAACATTGCAGTACGTCACTCTTTACACAGTATTACATACATTGTACCATAACTCAAGTTATTACCTTCTGTACATGAAACCTGAAGAGAGGGGCCTTCCTATCAGTTACCTTGGGGCTGGATAGGGCAAGGCACCATACTTAGAGGGCAACAAGTAACCTGGAGTTAGCACTGATGCTCAGTTTGGGCAATGAGCTCGGGGACACATACACTCCTTTATGGACAACATTGAGAGGCAAGTCCACAGGCCTCCCAAGGAATCATAACTGAGGTGCACCACAGGCTTTACAGCTCGACCAGTCTTTCTAGGGGAACTGTTACAGTCTCTGCACTCTGAGCCTCATTTTCAGCATTGTCCACACTTGTCAGGGGGTCTCCATGGGGTAGAGAGGCTAGAACTTGGGGCACTTTCAGCTCCAGGAGTTACAGTTTCTGAGTCCACAACATTTGGCTCGCATGGAGAGCTTTCGGACACTGGCAGTGGACTGTCAGGGCACTCAAAATACTCTTCTTGTTCAGGTGTATCACCAGTCTGCCCCAATCTATCATTTTCCTCCCCTGAAAGCTCAAACAGTTCAACCATGCACAATGATTCCATTTCATCTGATCTGATGCTTTGCACTTCACTTTCTGGGAGCATTGGCTCCAGGGATGAAGCTGGGGCTTAGACAGTCCAGAAGGCCCAGCTTTGTCTCCAGTATTGACTAGGGATTGCCCCAGAAACAATTGACTCAGTTCGAAGTAAGAAGGATAGTATTCAAAAGTCACTCTCACTTTCTTCCGATGTGGACTGACAGTCATGCTCAACTGGGACTTGTGGAGGGAACACTTTAACTTTGCTTCTGTAGGTGCAGACTTTCTTGATCTTTTCTTAGCAGCAGCTCTAGTCACTGGTCCAGAGGGCATCTTCTAGGGGCTCAGACTCAATTAAGATTTGTCCAATGGGCAGTAAATGATTTCTATGCATTGTTTTACATCTTTTGAATTATTCTCAGGCCTTACTTTGTACACTGGCAGATCATCTAGTTTGCTTACTACAATGTGAGGGAGATGGTAGCATCTGTCAGCAATCTTGTGCTTGCCATGCAATCCCAGATTTCTTAGCACTACCGATCTCCCTCCTGGAGTTCCTGTGCTTTCACCTTTTATCATACCTTTCTTTGTTGGCCAGATTTCTTTTGGCAGCCATGGTTTGAGCCAGTTGGTAGCATGAGTTAGCTGGGCCTTTAACTTTGCACATACTGTAAATAGTTGTCAGCCTGAACCCCATCAGGAGACCCCAAAACACACATCTACTGGTAGTCGAGCTTCTCTTCCAAACATCAGGCGGTAGGGAGAATCCAGTGGCATCACTTTTGGTGCAGTTATAAGCATGTACCAGGGTGCTAATTTGTTGGCTCCATCTAGGCTTGTCCTTTGGGTGCAGGGTGCCTAGCATATCTAAGTGTGCGTGCTGGAACGTTCAGGTTGTGGGTCTCTGGGGGTGGTAAGGAGGTTCTGGACTTCGCCTCCCCACAGAGAAAGCATCTCTTTGATCAGACGACTCTCAAAGTCTCTCCCTTGATCAGAATGGATTCTTTGTGGAGCCCCATAGTGAACAAAAAGTTTTCTACAAGTACTTTGGCCACAGTGGATGCTTTCTGGTCTTTGGTGGGAAAGCTTGGCATATCTCGTGAAATGGTCAGTGACCACCAGCACATTACTGATATTTCTTTGATCTGACTCAAACTTAGAAAATCAATACAGACCAGCTCCATGGGTGCACTGGTGGTGATGTTAACAAGGGGGGCAGCCCTCTGGGGCAAAGCTTTCCTCTGTAAGCAGCGACTACAAGTTCGAATGTGTTGCTCCACATCAGCCCCATCTTAGGCCAATAGAATCTGGATCTCACCAAGTCAAGTGTTCTGTCTATACCAAGGTGCCCCATGTGGTTGTGCAAGGACCTCAGTACTGAGTCTCGAAAGGCAGTGGGCAGCACTAGTTGTTGTTTGTCTACTTGTCCCCCTCTGTCTACTGTTTCTCTGTATAACAGTTTATTGATCAGTTTCAACTTAGGACCTTCTTTGTATAACAGTGCAGTTCTCAAATCAGTGTGTAATTTGGACACATCTTTTCCTGCATAGAGGGCTTCTAAAGCTGCTTTGATCATGGGATCGCGGGATTGAGCTCGCTAATACTGTCATTGTCCAGCTGAGGCAGTGCACCAATGTCTATTGCAGAAAAGTGGCAATAAGCAGCAGGTATGCAATTCTCAGAGGCTCCCAAGCAATCCACCATGCAGTCCACTGCGTCCGTGGACATTTGTTCCTCCCGTCAAACTTCGGCAGAGTGCCCGAATGTCAGGTTCTGCCAATCGGACCCAATCATTCTGGGAACAGGCCTCGGGAGAGAGCATCAGCATCTATGTGGTTCAGACCTGCTCGGTATTCAGAGCATAGTCATATGTAGATAATGCAGAAAGCCACCTATGGCCAGTGGCATCCAACTTAGCTGAGGTCTGCACATAGGTCAAAGGATTATTGTCAGTTTTACTAGTATTTAGCCCCATACAAGTACTCATGGATTGGTCAACAATAGCCCACTTCAAAGCTAGGAACTCTAACTTATGTACAGGATAGTTCTTTTCGGATGGGTTCAGGCTTCTACTGGCAAAGGCCACTGGTCCTCAGGCCATTCTCGTGCTCTTGGTGCAACACAGCCCCAACCCTTGCAAGCTAGCATCAGTGTGCAGGCGTAGGTTTTCTTGGATTGGCATAGGCCAGCACTGGAGCATGGGTAAGTTGATATATGATCTCATGAAAACAGTCTCACAATCAGGAGTCCAGCGGGCCCAAATACTTCACTCGGATGAAAATACATCTTTCAGTCTTGAGGGATGCTGACTTTTGGTATTTTGTGGGTTGGGGATACCCTTAAGTGGAGTTAAGTAAAGAGGCGGATCACTCTTGAATAGTCCTTGATGAAGCGCCGATAATAACCACAGAATCCAAAGATCTTTGCAGTTCTTTTAGATTTTGGGCTGTGGCCAGGTGGTCAAGGCCTCAACTTTGCCAGGTCCGGTCTCTATTCCTCGGTGGATACTATGTCCCCACTTTACTGATGTTTGAAAAAAATTGACACTTATCAATTGGACAGTTTAAAGCCAAAGTCCTCCAGTCGGTCCAATACAGCAAATAATCTGCTCTCATGTTCCTCCAGTGAGCTGCCAAACACAATAACATCATCTAGGTACCAGGCACTCTAGTAGTTCATGTCCACTGCAGCTCCATCAATCGTTGAAAAGTGGCTGGGGCACCTAGAAATCCTTGAGGCATCCTCATGAATTCATAGAAGCCAGGCGGACAGATAAAGGCTGCTCTTTTCACGGTCCTCTGGGGCCGCCGGGATCTGATGGTACCCTCACCACGGAGATCCAGCACAGAACCACTTGCTCCCGGCTTAGGCAGTCCGTTAATCCTGAATGCGGGGCATTGTGTACTGATCAGGGATAGTCCCACGTTTACAAAGTATAATCCACACATCCTTACTGTTCCATCTTTTTCCTCACTACCACAATGGGGAAGCATAAGGGCTTCTGGATTCTTGTATTACACCAGCAGCTAACATCTCTTGCAGATGCCGTCTCACATCATCTATGTCAGCAGGTGCCAGGCGTCGGGACCTCTCAGCGAAAGGCCCTTCGTCATGCAGCGGATATTGTGCTCAGCTCCTTGCACGCATCCTACATCCCATCACAAAGAAAACACCTGGTCTCTCTGGGCAAGCTTCTCACTGATCTCACTTTCCATTCAGCTGGCAGCGGCGAGTCGCTCGAAATCAAACAAGTCAGGCGTTACTCTGTCATTCTTCCTTGAACTCTTGCTGCTGGTAGCACTGCAGTGTCTGCACAATGCACATTAGCCAGGATGCAACCTCTGTTTACTCGAATGTCTCTTTCAGACACATTATGAACTTGGACCATTACCCTTCTGGCATAAGCATGGGCTCATGAAGATCAGGTATACTAGAGCTTGACCAGCAGTCCCTCTGGCAATTTCCATCGCCTGGTGCATCCAACATTAATGATTTTATTCTTAACATCACTTTCTGATACGGACCTCTCCCTGTAAGGTACACTGGGCATTTGGTAGCCAGGATCAGAGACTCAGGATCCTTCTTCCATACAATTCGACCCGGTTCCTCTGGTTCTGTTTTCAGCATCTCTCTGTGCCTCATAGGCCTTCTTAAGTAAGCGGAACTCTTAGAAGCTCTGAGTCTTTGACCCTGTTTTCATAACACAACTGTACCAGCCTTCCGAACATATGAGCATTTGTTCCAATCAACAAGGGACACCATCATACAGTCCAGTGGGGGACACACGCAGGCTGGGTCTCTGCTTGTTCGGCCACTCCAACAGCCAGGAGGTGGGAAAGACAGCAGAATCGGATATACCGGAATGAGGTAGGCCTTCTCACTTAACCCCCATACATGCAGTCCTTCTAATGGTTGTAAGAGTTCGTCGACAAATGCTTCTGATACCAATCTTGGAACATAATTGGCTACTTGGAGCCACTGTCTAATATAGCTCTTGTAGACACTCCGTTCACCTTTACAGTGGTCTCCATGGAGGGACCACTATTCTGGACCAGTCTGGAGAGGCGTAGTGGGGCCTGGGCAACTGACCTTGCCACAAAGGGCGTGAATTAGCATTTTTGGTGCCCTCACTGGGATCATGTCGTGCACCTCTTAACCACAGTTTCTTCTCAAGCTCTCCTGCCCAGCCTATATACAACTTTGTCAGTGTCTTTTGGGGACTGGCATTCCTTTTCATGTGCCCATCTTTCCCACAATTATAGCAAAACATACTTTCTGGAGTTGAGCTGGCCGGGGCGCCACTGGGAGCCAGGCGGGTGTACTAACTGGAAACCTTGGTGCCATCTCTGTCCTACGCGCAGTGATAAGCATTTGGAGACATCTCGTCAGTTTCTCACTTCCATGGTCAAGGAATCAGTGTTGGAGCTGTTATCAGCAGGAGATACATGGGTGGTACCCCCACCCCAATAGCAGATGCAGTCGGGATATAGTCCAGGCCCGATGCGCAGGCGTGGCCTTCATAAAAGGGACTGTTTTGAATTCCGGATCTCTCTCAACAGTTAGCCCCATTGTGACATATCTTTTTCCTTGTCAGAGCACTCATTGACTGCCAACCTCTGCCTGAACTTCACTTGATGGGTCACCCTCAGTCACTGGTCGTAGCCGCAGCTATTGGTGCAGGTCCTCCCAAGGTCAGTCTTTCTCAACTCCTCGAATTTCTCTCATTAACTCATCATAGGAGGTGGGGATTCCAGTCGATCTGCCAGGTGTAACTGAAGCAACAGCAGTTCTGAGAAGGGGCAGACTGAGGATCCTGTCAGCCTGGTTCGGTCCAGTTCAATCGCTGGCAAACTACCTTTTCTGAGGCATTCTTGCAACAATTTTCCAGCCGAGATACATACACAGACAACAACTCCCCTTGGTACTGTTGTGCATCTCTTACTCTCCACCATAGGTCCTCATCAGAATCTGGGCTCCCATACACATTCTCCAAGGCCTCAAGATAGGCCTGTGCAGTCGCTTCAGGGTTACTGGCCCGTTTAGCACGGATGATAGCCAGGGCAGGACCTCGGAGGCTCTCACTAACCCTCTTTCGCTTTTCACCTTCCGAGCATTGCCATTCTAGCACTTGGGGGGCAACATAGTCTATCCAGGTCTCCCAGTCATCCTCCCCTTGGGGGGTGGGGAGGGTGCCAGAGAAGATCCTCAACCTTCGGTAAGAGTCGTGACTAATGGCAGGTGCAGAAATAGGAGTCTGCATTGGTTCAGCCACCATTACGGGCACTGGAGCAGGAGAGGGTGTTGGGGAGAACACCCCCAGGTGGCAAGAATAGTTTCTTCAAGTCCTCCACAGTTTTCCCCTCTCCCAGCAACCATTCAGCAAATTTCTCCTCAAAAGTTTCAGATAGTGGTGGGGGCTGATTCCCCACCGGGTCTTTACTGTCCTTAGTTATCACTCTCCAAGCAGTGAGGGCTCCCTCTGGGGTAATGGTCTGTGGCACTTTGGAGCTATCTATGGGATCCTTAAACTCTACTAGGGCCAGGAAAGTGTGGGTGAGCAGATTAGCATGCCGAGCCCACCACCACAGGGTTTTGTAAACCTTCCACCTTGGAAAGGTACTCCCTGCACAGTGTCCGTATTGATACCCAGGGGATGTCCAGGATAAGCATAGCATTTTGGGGTCGATCTCCTCCCAGTACACCACTCCACCAGCGGTGCACAGCCACTTCTGTCGGGTACCCATTTTTTTCTTAACAGTGGTTCGTAAATATGGCCACTAGAGGACACACAATCCCAGCGGTGAGCCTCCAAGATGTAACCCCTAGATGGCGCTATCCCAGGGGCTACTACCCCTGCCTGATTTGCCACTAACAGGTTGAGGCCTGGATCCAATAGTGAGGTGCCTCCACCCAGAGGTCAGGGGTTGCAATAGTTAAACTAACTTGGTCACAGCCCTCTGGGACACTGCAACCCCCCTACTTCCCACTAGTGGCCCACACAATATATCAGAATTACCTTCACAGTATACACTTACCCCAGGTCTGGTTCTTCGGCACTGGGACCTCCTGTAGAAATGAGATACAGTGCAACAATCACAGTACAGTACTTTAACATAGACAAACACCTCAGGCAGTATAACTTTGCTGAAACAAGCAGCTCTGATTTATTTAGGGGATATAACAAGGGCGGGAAATCAGGTTAATTAGCTTATCACTCTAATAATCTACCTATGGCTCTGTGCAGAGCCTATCCCTATCAGTTACTGTCCCTGGGTACCCAAGCCCTAGTGGCTAGTCAAACCGTGGCAGCTGGTAGGGGCCCTTTCACACAGAAAAGGAGAATTAAACAGTCAGCAGTACAGTAATTCCATTTGGATTTAATGTGGCAATTCAACAGAGAGCAACCCTGAATTAGTACTCACGACCTCCAAATAAGATAGGGTCCTTCAATGTCAGCAGGGCTCACTTGAGGTACACAAACCCTCTTCACACATCCATATAAAAGAAAGTACTATACCAGGCAGGCTGCATCTGTATCCCGATCGCAATTACTGCACAATACCGGGAGAACACACAGCAGATTCAGTTCCTGACAGACCGAGTGCAATTTTCAGCAATTCTTCCAGTCTTCTACAGGGTGAGCCTGGTTTCTACTCTTCAGAGATCCTTTGATTCTTTTCACAGAACGGTTCAGTCCTAACAAGCTGCGAACCCGAACTCTGGGCCTTACACCGTTTTTGACTAAACTGCACACTGAAAAACACAGGGCTCCTTCCTTCTTCACTGCCAAAGCTCAACTGAACTCCAACCCAATGAAACGGGCACTTCCTTTGAGTTCCTCCCAGTTCTTGACTGGATTGGCTGTCACTCACAATAGACTGCTGCTGTTGGTCCAAAAAGGCACTGAAGTCTAAACTACATCTCCCAGAGTCACTGCCCATACAATCCTCTTGTGGCTGGCTCAGATTATGAGTCAAGTTCTGATTCGTCCAAGGCATCATTTTAGAGCTAGCTTACCCCACTGATTGGTCCAGTTCAGCAGTTCAAAACTAGAATGGGGAACTAGCAGACACAGTTCTGACTGCAAAGAAAGCAGGTTAGACAAACTGTAATTTCATTATTACTCTAAATAATTTCTGGCAAACAGTTACATCTTTCAGATAGGTTCCCTTTGCACTCCTAGTGACTGCAAAAATGAAGTGAATTGGCAGCAGCATGTGGTACTCAGAGAAGCACACAGTCCCCCCATACAAACTAATTATGTCTGCAAGCAGACAGCTCTTAAAGAGACAGTACCAGAAGGCTCTAAAAACACTCACTGATAAATGGCTTAAATGCCAAACACCATTCAGGCTTGGAGCATTCAAGCAAGCTCCTGGAAGTCTTTTGGGAACCCCCATGTGCAGGGGGGTTACAAATATAAATTACAAAAAAAACTGTTTATTCAGTTGAAAAAGCATAAATAGACAAAGATTTATGGTACACACAAGGGCAAGAGTTGAACACATAAAAGTAAAAAGCAAGAGATCTCATCCATACCCACACTGGAATAACATATATAGCACAGATGTATTTAAAGAGACTACAAACAAAAAAAAGCCTCTACCTGCTAGATGAGAAAGAAAGAAAGAAAGAAAGAAAGGAATAACATTATGAGATTACAAGTTAGAGGAAGAGCTCCTCAGATGTGTTGCTGCCTTTAATACATTGGTATAAAAGACTGCCTGAGCTGAGTCATTGGCACAGTCATAATCCCAGCATGCTGTGCTGCCAGTTTCAGCTCTTAAAGCTGTAGCTGTACTGGTGAGCCCCTGGTCAGAGCACATTATAACCAAAGAAGTGCAAAATAATGCACCTGGGAAACAAGAACCAAGGGGAAGAATACACAATGTGGGGGGGGTAGTAACAACAACAAAAAAGGAAAGAGACCTGGGGGTAATCATATCAGATGACCTTAAGGTTAGCAAGCAATGTGAAAGCAGTAGGGAGGGCTGAGGGGTATACTGGGATGTATAGGGAGGGCATCAGCAGCAGAAAACAGGAAGTTGTTATCCCTCTGTACAGACAGTTGGTGAGACCCCATCTGAGTACTGTGTCCAGTTCTGGAGACCCCATCTCCATGAGGACATAGACAGGATAGAGGCAGTCAGGGAGGGCAACTAAAATGGTGCAGGGTCTGCAAGAGAAGCCGTGTGAGGAGAGACTAAAGGAGCTTAATATGTATACCCTTGAGGAAAGAAGGGAGAGGGGGCCATGATAGAAACTTTTAAGTACCTCAGTGGAATCAACAAAGTCCAAGAGGGTAGCATCTTTCAGAAAAAGGCGTTGCAAGAACAAAGGGACCCAATTTAAAGATAGAGGGGTCGGTTCAGGGGCAATGTGAGAGTATTATTTCACAGAGAGGTAGTGGATGCATGGACCAGCCTTCCTGAGGAGTTGTGGGGTCTAAAACTGTGGGAGAATTCAAGAATGCATGGGACAGACATAAGGCAATTCTTGTGGGGGGTAGGAAGAAATAGGCTGTTGGTTAACTAAGATCTGCGGCCTATCCTGTAGGTAGGGAAATGGGCAGACTAGATGGGCCAAGCGGTCCTTATCTGCCGTCAAAGTCTATGTTTCTATGTTTTTATGTTTCTTGTGTAAGTAATTCCCAGTGACAATGTTGGAGCTAACAGAAAAAGAAATTGTGTAAGTCTGATAAAATCTCTTCAGTCTGCTGCAATCACTATTCAACAGTAAACCTTTAGCAAGGACTCAACCTAGATATTGATATCACCAAATATGTAGAGACCTTGCCAGCCAAAGTCAAAACTCAAAACAAAAAAGCCTTCAGCAACAAAATCTCTGGTGGACTGAGGGTCAGTAGGAAGTTGAGGGTGGACAGATGGACAAGCCAGGCAAATGTTAGCGAGATGCAAACCCAAACTGAGCCAGGGGCCTCACTTGGCTCTAAAAATCCAATCACCAGCCAAGCAAAGGAGGTCACAGTACTGTGCATGCATGTTGCTCTCGAGTTACAGTTGCTTGCCACTGCACTGACTGGGGTTAGTCTGGGGGGGGCACTTGTGCTCTAGCTTGGTTCTGGGACACTTGATACTTAAAGGGGGAACAGTCAGCACTAAGCGCCCCATACCCAAGTGTGGGGCTGGTTCCACTTTGCACACAAAAATATTTTTTTTATGGACTGCTTACTGCAGCGTATTAGATTTATCACACTGAGTCTGCTGACTTCCAAGTGGACATTTTCTGTAACTACAAATCCCAGAATCCCCTGCAGTTGATGCCAGTGCACGGCTGAAACAGTGGGAGATTCACCAGCCTGCAGTACATGTTAGAAGTTTTATAAGCTCTGCTTTTTTGTTTGCTGGTCCCGTTGTCCTCCTTGGGTTAAGTACAGTCACAGAGGATTGTACTTTGACTCAGGAGAACAGCGGACCGGCAAACATGTGATCAGACTTATAAAAGCTCTAACATGCTCTACAGGCTATTCAATCTCCCACTGCTGCCGCCATTCACTGATGTCAGCAGCAGAGGATTCTGGGATTTGTGGTTACAGAAAATGTCAGCTCTCAAGTCAACAGAATCAGTCTGATACAAACTAGTGAACCAGCTTCACACTTGGGGGTGAGGCTCTTAGTGTTGACTGTTCCCCTTTAATGATGAGAAGTGGAGCCAGAGTCAGGTTTTGGATTATGGGGAGATTTGAGCCACTCTTGGCTTACCCATCTCTTAAGTGTCTGCAGGGGAAAATGTGCTTATACAGTTCAAAATCACACATATTCCAGTAAAGAAAAGTGTCATGGGATGTACAGTATATGCAAATCACCATGAAAGAATTTAGAATGGCTGTACTTTAAGCAGAATTATACAATGGCAAGAAAGAATCTTGGACTGTAATTGGTCAGTTTGGGGGCTGGGCCCATGGCGTTATCCCAGCATAACACCACAGGTCTAGTCTCAGCACTGTGAACCAATATGGATGAGCATTTGGATACTCTCTTTTTTTGCATCTCCTCTTAAGAAAAAAAAATATTTTTCCACACTAATAAAAACATTCTTTAAAATTATTTTTTTATTTTATATATAACAACAAGCCATTGTATAATAGGAATTATGCACTCCAGGGTGTGTGTCGTTCTGGGATAAAGCCACGCCTGGGGCATTGGACGCACTCAGCCTGCGGCCTTGTGCCCAACCCCCCAGGCATGGCGTTATCCCAGCATGACACACCTATCATCAATATCCTTTATTAGCAAATGGGTAGAAAGAATACTGGCTGCTGATTGGCCAGAGGAACTTTCAACAGGGCTGTTATCAACACAACAGCCAGCCTGAAAGTAACAGCAAAAATATGTTTAAAAAATACATAGTAAAAAGGACCCATTTCATAACAGCAATAAGGCACTCAAGGGGGTGCGTCATGGTGGGCTAATGACCCTTCTCAGGTGGTGGAAGCACTTGGTTTCACTTTTTGCTTCAACCCACCTGAAGCATGCCATTATCCCACATTCACATTTTCCCTGTCATGCTTCACTGCATAAATTTATGGTGCCAAATGGCCTCTTGCACAATCTGCGAAGTCTGAAAACAGAAGACACAGACAATTGTTTCTTCCTTCTCAGGACTCATCAGTGTGCCTCATCTGTATCCCAGTCCAGGAGAAGGAGGAATCAGTATGATTGTATGGTGCACCCTTGCTATAGGAAATCCTTCTATAACAGAATCCCTTTCATAGTGTACATACACCTGGGAGGGCTGCTATTGTTTCCCATGTGGGCATATTAACACCGGGCTATAGGGAATCCTACCTACAGCGAAGAATTCAGCTGGCTCTGGATGTTATTATAAAAATAAACCACTGTAGCCTTTTGAGCATGAAGTGGGCTGCAGTGTTGAGGACTAGCTAAAGTCAACAGGCAGCAACTTGAGGTTGGCCAACAATCACCCTAACGTAACTACACTGTAACTGCATTTGCAATATAGTTACATGCAACAAACATGTAACTACATTACAATTACAGTGTTGCATGTAATTAATGATTGCCTTACACCATGGTTACCATGAAACTGACACTTCAAATGTGACCAGATTTTGATATGTATCTCTCTTTTTTACCTGGATCTGTAGACCCTGTAACCATTGAGGGGAATGCGGAGAGTGCCCGAGTGATTAACCTGATCCCATGGATAGATTATAAATTCCGGGTGATAGCCAGCAACATCTTAGGAACTGGAGAGCCTAGTGTGCCCTCTAACACTGTCCGCACCAAAGAGGCTGGTAAGTAGCCCCCTGGCAATATTTTACACTAGGGATGGGAGAGTCTCTTCAAATCAGAACCGGTTCTAATTTGAATCCATGCAGGTTCTAAAAGGCTAATCCTTTGCTTGCATTCACATATTAATTATCTTCTAATTCCATGGTAACGTCTAATTTGCATTTCCAGCCGCTAGAACTAATTTTGGGGGAGCGGTTGTTTTTTTGCATGAAATTTGAAAACTGGCTAGATTTTAGAAGATTCCCTTTTTTAGAATCGGTTTGGAGATTCTTTACTTGGTATTATTGTTTGTCATGATGTTCTCTTCACTGCATCAAGGGATTCGTCAAAAGTAGAGGCCTGTGTGAAATTAATTTTGTTACCACAAGACTAACTGTGTGAAATTGACTCTGTTGTGGCCATGTTTCACATTTGTAGAAAACAGCTCTTGTGCTTTGAAATACCTTACAGATTTAACATGTTTTTTCCTGCAACTTTCATAAGTTCCCTATATTTCGACATGTGACAGTTACAGGATTTTGCCTTGAAATACAGATGGGAGTACAGATCTCTGTCAAGGAACAGAACCACCAGCCCATCACCAGCATAACTGGGGGTACAGATCCATTTTCCAAGAAGAGAGCTCTCAGCCCAACACCAGCTCAACTGGGGGTACAGCTCCTTCTCAAGGAACAGAACCCCAAGCCCAACACTGGAACCACTGAGGGTACAGAATCCTCTCAAGTAACAGAACCTCTGACCCAAAACCAGCATGACTGGGGGTACGGATCCTTCTTCCCGGAACAGAACTCCCGACCCAACACAAGCACAAATAAAGAGTACAGATCCCTTTTACAGAATGGAACTCCCAATACAACACCAGCACAACTGCGGGTACAGATCCCTCTCATAGAACAGACTCCCCCGATATAACACCAGCAGAATTGGGCGTGCAGATCCCTCTCAAGGAGCAGACTCCCCTGATAGAACACCAGCACAATTAAGGGTACAGAGTTCTAGCAATCAATAGGACCCCTATGCTGACACCAGCATAGCTGGGGGTACAGAGCTCTGTCAAGGAGCACACTGAACCAGCACCACCATAATTGGGGGTACAGATCCCTCTCACAGAACAGAACCCTTGATACAATGCCAGCACAACTGGGTGTACAGATCACTGTCATGGAACTGACTCTGCCCGATATAACACCAGTACAACAGGGGTCAGATCCCCCACAAGAAACAGATCCTCCGACCCAACACCTGCCTAACTAGGGGTGCAGATGCCTGTCAAGCAACATAACCCCTGTCCTGAGACCAGCATAGCTGAGGCTACAGAGATCTGTCAAGGAGCACCCTAATCAAGCACCACCACAGCTAGGGGTACAGATCTTTCTCAAGGAACAGAACTCCCAAACCAGCAGCAGCACAACTGGAAGTACAGATCTCTCTCAAGGAACAGAACTCCCGACCCAACACTAGCACAACTGAGAGTGTAGATCCCTCTCAAGAAGCAGACACCCTCCGTATAACACCAGCACAACTGGGGATACAGATCCCCCTCGAGGAACAAACTCTCCAATACAACACCAGCACAACTGCAGATACAGATCCCCCTCAAGGAACAGATCCCCAACCCAACACCTGCCCAACTAGGGTGCAGATGCCTGTTAAGCAGCAGAACTCCTGTCTTGACACCAGCATAGCTGGTGGTTTAGAGCTCTGTTAAGGAACACCCTGACCAAGTACCACCACAAAGGATACAGAGCTCTCTAAAGGAACAAAAGTCCCAACCCAGCAGCAATACAAATGGGGTTACAGCTATCTCTCGAGAAACAGACCTCCTGGTTCAGCAGCAGCACACCCGAGGTTATGGATCTCTCTCTCAAGGAACAGATACTCCAACCCAACACCAACAAAACTGGGAGCAAAGAATAGATCCCCCTCAAGGAAAGCTCCCCTAGCCCAACAGCAGCACAGCAGGGGTTTCTGTTACTGAGAGGGATCTGCACCCCCAGTTGTGCTGGGGTTCTGTTACTGAGAGGGATCTGCACCCCCAGCGCAACTGGGAGTGCAGATCCCTCTCAGTAACAGAACTCCTGACCCAGCAGAAGAATTGGGTTTATCAATCCCTCTCAAAGAACAGATCCCCCAACCCAACAGCATCACAACTGGGGGGTATAGATACCTGTCAAGCAACAGGGCCTCTGTCCTGACACCAATATAGCTGGGGGTACAGAGCTCTGTCAAGGGACACCCTGACCCAGCACCACCATGACTGGGGGTACAGAGCCCTCTCACAGAACTTCTGATGCAACACCAGAACAACTGAGGATACAGATCCCTCTCATGGAACAGTCCGCAAGACATCTGGGGGTACAGATCCCCCTCACAGAACAGTCTCCCCCATCCGATATAACACCAGTGCAACTGGGGGTACAGAGCCCTCTCATGGAACAGTCTCCCCCTTATATTACACCAGCACAAATGGAGTACAGATCCCACTCAAGCAGCAGACACCCCCCAATATAACACCAGCACAACCAAGGGTACAGACCCTCTCAAGGAACAGACTCCTCTGACATAACATGAGCACAACTGAGGGTACAGATCTTCTCACGGAACAGATCCCTGACTCAACATCGCTTAAGTGGGGGTATAGATTGTTCTAGAACAGAACCCCCAAAACAACACCAGCACAACTAGGGGTACAGGTCCATCTTAAGAAACAAAACCCCTGACCTAACACTAGTACTACTGATGGCAAAGATCCTTCTCAAAGAACGGTACACCCGACCCAACACCAGCAGAATTGGAACCACAGAAACCTCGGAAGTGAAATAATTCCCAAGCAAACATCAGCACAACTGTACCACTTGGTTGGAAAATAAAAGAGAAATTTAGCGATAAAATTGTATTTTAAAATAACATAAATCGCATTCTGTGGTAAAGAAAATATCTTCTAACTGCTGCAACTTCTCCCTCCCTTTTTAAGCCAAATGTACCCTTGTGCTATTCACGATGCGCACAAAGATTGGTTGTTATTGCTACTGAATTTATTGTATTATTACAGAAATCTGCAAACTTCTCTTCATTTCTGCACAGCTTATATTTTTTATATTTTAAAAATAATCAAACTGCTGTCCCACCCGCACAGTGGTGCAGCACCAATGACCCAGGTTCAGAAACAAACTCCCAAGTATCAGGGGGTCAGTCCAAGGTAGAAGGATCGGGCATTCATGGGGCCGCTCTCCTCCTCTGGGGGTGGGGGGGGCACGGAACCTGGCATATGCCTGACCCCTAGCAGAGGCTAGGAGGAAAGCAGTATGGGGGTGCCAGAAATACTCAGAGGTGTGGCAGCTGTCGGCGCATACTGTGTGGGACTGCGCAATGTGTGTCATAATGGCACTGCATGTCTGCTCCTCCTGGGGAGGGCACAGAAAACTTCCGGCTGGTAGGACAACACCAGTCACCCACATACCTCACACCAAGCAGTCCAGGCCCTGCCCAGCAAAACTGGATCCTGTTTGACACTGGGGGTTGGGAAACCCCACCAGCCCGCAGGAGGCAAACCCTGGGAGTAGATGTGGGCAGGTAAGCCCTGGAGGACACTGGGGTGTTGGGGCTGGGATGAGCAGTAGAAGGGAGCCAGTCAGACAGGGAGGATAGAGATTAAAAATAAATAAATAATCAAACTAGCCAGCTGTGTGATGGCAAGCGGTGGGGCATCTGATGGTTCCTGCATCGCGCCCAGATCGGTAGTAGAGGAGGGTTATACACATCCCATGGATGTTCCCCTCTTAGAGGGAACAGTTGTCCATGCACCGCTCTTACAGCAGCTGCTGGCAGTGGGATGGTGTAGGTGCCACTGCAGGTAGGTGACCATGTGCCTCCTGTGACCTCCCTTCATCAATCAATCAATCAATCAATCAAAATCTTTATTTATTCAGGCGGACATCATTGAGCATAGCTCATTTACAAGATGGACCTGAGTGGTCATAACAATATAAGGTTACAAATTTTACACAAAAACATGGTACTGAATGAACACAAATACAAAGATTTATGAATGAGACAGTATACAAATATTTACATATACAAGGCAAAATGACATTGGACCTAGATCATATTAAAGGAAAGAAACAAACAGTATTGTAGGGATAAAGCTAGCGTAATGGGATTTGGGGGCATTTTTATGAAGTAGGTTGGAGAACAAGCTAGAAGAACAATAAAGAAATAGGGTAGTATAAAAGGGTAGGGAAGGAGGGGGTGTGAGAGGACTAGGCCTTATGGAAGCAATTGCATGATTCTGGGAATAGGCTAGTGTACAGTTTTTGAAGGATGTTAAAGGAATGAGGGTATCCAATTTCAAGGTCTTTGAAGAGAATTCCAGATAAGTGCTAGGAGTAGCTGATTGCAGCCCTTCCATACCGGGTGCAGGTGATAGGAATCTTCAGCATGATGAGTTTATTGATCCTTAGGGTGTAAGGTCTGGATGTGATCCGTTGAAACAATCTGAGATGTAGGAAGGAGTTTGTTTGTCAGAGCTTTATAGATCCAGACAGCAGCATTTTTGTTTCTTCTATGTTGTAGGGATGTCCAACTGACTGCATTGTAGAGAGAGCAATGATGGGTGCTGGAGGAAGGTCTGTAATGAATCTAATAGCTCTATGATACAAGGTGTCTAATTTATTTAAATGGGAGAGGAACAGTGACCATAAAGGAAGTCAGAGTAGTCAATGAGGGATAGGAATGATGCCAGGATTAGCCTTTGTTTGGAATCTCTTGTCAGGTAGTGTTTGATCCTATAAAATAGGCCAAGTCTTTGTCTAAGCTTTTCAGGAGCTCTTCAATGTGGCTAGTATAGTCAAGTTTATTGTCAATCCAGACTCCAAGATATTTGAATTTGTCCACATATTCCAGATTTTCACCAAGGATGGTAGATAATTGTGGGAGGGTGAATGATGGGACAGTGGAAGAGCAGCTCTTGGTGGCAAAGAACATAGCTTTCATTTTCTTGGCATTTAGTAGTAATTTCTTTTCTAGTAAGTTGTGCTGTAGGAGGAGAACTCAGACTGTAAAAGCTCACAGGCTTTTGATGGTGAGGATTACTGACATATAGTACAGTATCATCTGCAAAGAGTGAATATTAGATTGTGGAGATTGAGTCAATATTGTTGATGTAAATGGCAAAGAGGATGGGGCCCAGGATGGAACCTTGCGGTACACCTCTTAGGAGTGGTTTAGAGGTAGATAGGTCACCTTCATTTTTTACCAGTTGTATTCTTCCGGAGAGATAGCATCTGAACCATTTAAGAGAGAGTGAGTCAAGGCCTATGGAGTTCAGAGAGGAGATTAGTAGTTCATGGTCCACAGTGTCAAAGGCTTTGCTTAGATCCAGGAACACAGCACAGGTGTTATTCTTTTTGTCTAAGGCAGTCGGCCAGTCATTTGTAACTTTGCTAAGGCAGAGATGGTGCTGTGCATAGATCTAAACCCAGATTGAGCTGGATTAAGGAGATTATTGGTATCAAGGTAGGCACTTAACTGAAAGTTCACTAACTTTTCAAGCATTTTGGACAGTACTGGTAAGATGGAAATGGGCCTATAGTTGTTGAGGTCCATGGGATCACCTGCCTTAAGTAGTGGAAACACTTGAGCTGTCTTCCATATTGAGGGATAGAACCAGTGGCAAGGGACAGATTGAAAAGGTGAGTGAGGGGGCAGCTAAGCGTGCAATGCTACTTTTAGAAAGTAGGGATCCAGGAGTCTGCACCTACGCTTTTAGTTGTATCTAGTTGGAATAGTAGGTCTTCTACTTCTTTTAAGAGTATTGATTTGAAGGAGAATGTAGAAGCAGCCTTTTGTCCCTCGGTAGATTGTAAGTTTAGTGATGACCTCAATAGGTTTGCAGGTGAGGAATCGAAAGCTAGGCCAGCTGTAGTGAAATGATCGTTGAAGGCATTTAAGATTTCTTGCTTGTCAGTGATTTCAACACTATTTAGGTGCACTTTGGGTGGTAAGACAGGGGTAGAATATCCTGCAATATCATCCTGCAGAAAATATGCGTGTGTGTGGTAGAGGCAGGAAAAGTAAAACCCCACCAATCTAGGATATTCCAGATGACAGCCCACTTGTAAAGTGACCATCTGCCATGCTACGCACGTTACTCCCAGTTATGGTCTCCTGTTAGACATTGCCTTCCTTCCCCTCTGGTGGCAGCAGTGGGAGGAGGCAGCAGGAAAGGTACAGACCCGAGACTAGGGTGGCTGAGGGCATCCTGGAGGAGCCTGATAATGTATGGTGGGGACAGGAGTGAAATCAGTCGAGCAGCAGGAATCAGGATAGGGACCCAAAGTTGAGGAGTAACTAGGGAGCCCCAAAAGGAGGTAAATAAATGGAACAAAAAAAATTAATGAAACTAAATTATTTCTTTCATGTTTCAATGTTTCAGCGCCCATGGTTGCCCCGTCTGGACTCAGCGGTGGAGGTGGAGACGCACATGAACTGATAATCAACTGGACGGTAAGAATAAAACTTTTCTAAATGGGGGGAGATTTAATCAGAAATTCTTTTTTTATTTAAAAAAATGTCTTACTGTGTATGATGATGCAGCAGTCTGAGATGGAATGCTGTATCCCACAATGCCCTTCTCACACAGAGAAAGGGATCCATTGGATGGTCAGCCTGAGTTTCCAAATGGAACCCTGTGTCCAGCCCATCTCCACCCCCTGGACTAGAAATATAGAAATTGTTGGTAGAAAAAGATCTGCACAGATTCTCCCTACCTATTCTATTTCTGCAGACCCTCCCTGGTCTCCGTCGACCCTCCCCCCCTGCCTATTTACCAATCTAGCCCTCCCCTTTCCAGTGTCTAGGGGCCAGACATTATGGGGTGAAAGGGGTCCCAGACTCTAGTACCTCACCAAGTTCTCCTCCGATTAAAATCAGCTTAAAACATGGGTGTCTTACCTTGAGCTGTCTTCATACCCACGACACCAAGCCCCAAAGGTGTTCACCTCTTACCCAGCAGGTAATTCCGGCAGGCAGACTGATATGATCATTTTCAAACTTCTTGATCCACCAGACCCAAAGCAGGAGGGCACACTGATTTTGATACTGAAGACTCCAGGAAACTGCGAGAATCCTTAAAAATGGAAGGACTTAAAATTTGATTAAAATCCTTCTAGGGCACCGGGCCACTGGTACCGCTTGCAACGCTGCTGTCCTGGGTTCAGGAGTGAGCCCAGGGAGCTGGAGGGTCAGCTGGGGGGGTGGAGGATCGAGCACCTGAAGGGCATTCTCCAGGGAGGGAGGGATGCTGCTCCCACTGCGCCGCCGCCACCTGGGTGCACGAGTGGAGGTGCAGCGTACAGTGCCACGTGGGAGGGGAGGACGTTGGCTGGGGTCTGGAGTGGTGTCATGCCTCAGCATGTGCATGCCTCCAGGGAACTCTTTGGCCACTGACATACTTGGGGATACCAGGGAGAAAAAAGGAAAATGGACTTGCAGTTCCTCCTGGAGACAGGCCCCGGTGGGGGTGCGGTATGGTTCCAGATCAGTCGGAGGCCTGACACATGTGGTGTAAGTGGGGAGATAGCTGTACCTCCCCTTTCCCCACCCGGGGGGTGGTCTGTGGCAGGATGGGGGCTGAAGACCGAGTCCAGGGCTTAGGCTGGCCCCCACCATGGGAGTCTCTGAGGAGAGGAGGACAACAGAGAAAGGGGGCATGAGCATAAAACAAAAAATCCTTCTAGGTCAATAATCAAACAGGACTCGGGTTCTCCCAAACGAATCACTTTTATTCTCCAGAGCTCCTAAATAATTATCAGAGCTCAGGGTCCCAGGTACTTAAAACCTTGGAATCATACAGTTCCATGGGGCTACGTTTTTACACATACTAATCAGTTGAGAGAGATTCGCAAGCATCCTTAGACATGGATTTTCCGTACAACAGAACCAGTAGCAAAATTTTACCCCAGGACCGGAGATTGAATCCTAAACATTTCAGAAGTGTGAAGCTCCCAAATGACCCACTGGCACTGGTAAGATCCTTACTCTGTTACTGCCTCCTTTAAACAGAGCTTCTTCCCCTGATTTACCTCCTCATCAGGGGAGTGATATACTCCTCTGCTGCCATCGAATGGGCGGCACCACAGAATGGGCCCAACGCCCCCCCAGCGTCCTACACTACCTGCCCTCACAAGCTCCTCTGCTCCCACGGATGCTCTCACCACCTGTCCCAAGGGGAACCCTGGACCCAACTACCACAACTGCCTGTCTGCTTCGCCTCCCATGGAGACTCCAAAAGCCAGGACCTGGCAAAACGCTGTTGAAACTGCTGACCTGCCCAAGGAGGAGGGGGAGACCCCCCTCCGAACTGCCCTGCAGCAAAACCTGCCGATATCTCTCCTCACTCTCTAATGTCCTCCCTATGTATATCCACTCACTCTGCTGCCCCAAGTGGCGGCAACAGAAAATACACCTCCACAGTGCGCAAACTCCCTAAGCATGGGAGGGGGGTCCTAAGGGTGAGAAATAAGCTCACCCATTGGGGGGGGCTTACATCAATATTCCCTTATGCCTATCCCATGTATGCTTGAAGTTTCCCACTGTTTTCATTCCCACCATCTCTGTTGGCAGACTGTTCCAGGTGTCCACCACTCTTTCAGTGAAATAGTACTTCCTGACATCCCTCTTAAACATCCCCCCTTCCAGCTTCACTGCATGCCCTCTTGTCCTAGTGCCCTTTCTCATTTGAAATAGACTCTCCTCCTGAACTCTGTTCACTCCCATGAGGTACTTGTAGGGCTATATCACGTCCCTCCTCTCTTCTACGGTGTACATGTTGAGATCCCTCAGTCTCTCCTTGTAGGGCTTTTGATGTAACCCCTGCACCAGTTTAGTTGCCCTCCGCCCTCCTCTAGACTGCCTCCATCCTGTGTATGTCCTTTCTGAGATGTAGCATCCAGAACTGGACACAGTACTCCAGGTGAGGTCTCACCAGTGACTGATATAGTGGTAACACCACCTCCCTCCTCCTGCTGGTGAGAGCTTTCCCTATGCACCCCAGCACCCCGCTGACCCTACCCACTGCTTTCTCACACTGCCCCACCACTTTGAGGCCATCAGATATGATAACCTCAAGGTCTCTTTCTTGCTTAGTGACCATCAGTACCTCAACTGCCTGCTCAAGATTTTTTTAGGTCCCTACTCATTCTCTCCACCCCTCCTGAGTATCAACACTATTCCCGATTTTGGTATCATCTCCAAAAAGGCATACCTTCCCTTCCAGATTCTCCCATTCCTGCAAGTATCTCGGCACCTTATACATGTACAGCTAACTGTGGATGTCATCTTTCATGAAGCAGCACTGAACACAAAGCTGTGGAGGCAAATACAATAGAGGAAGCACTCACAGGACCAACCGGGATACTGCAAAAACAAATACATTTAATCTGAATACATATAGAATGCTGAATGACAGCATCCTGTATGTACTTGGATTAAGTAAATCTGTTTTTGCAATATCATGGTTGGCCCTGCAAGTGCTTCGTCTATCGTTTTTACTTATTAGCTCAGATTACAGGATTAGCCACCCACAGAAGCATCAACTATTCCAGCCTCAGTGTGTGTTCTTTTCCGCTTAAAGCTGCGGGGCAGACAATGTGGATATGATGTGTGTGCCATCCATATGTGGATCAGGGCCACATTTATTTCACATTTTATTCACACGTGTATTTTTGTTTTATGTTTATGACAGTACGGATTTTTTATCCATTTGTGGCCTCAGCTCCTCTCTGATCACCAGAGGGCTCGGGTCACTTAATGCTTCTACCACCCCCTCATGCTCCTGCAGCTTCACCCACTACCCCTCTCACAGATTCTGCATACAGAGGGGGAGTTCCTCAAGGTCCAGCAACTGATCGCTGTGCATGAAATGTCATCCACGCACAGTCATAAACTGTGAATTACTATCTCCTAGGGTTCCCTTTTCAAATCTCCGGTCCAAAAGGTGCTTCAAAATGAAATATCTGGGGAGTGCATCTGGAAAAAAACAGTACTTTATTTATTTATTTGAAAATATTTCACCAGGAAAGAGAACAGGAGCTGTAGCCTGCTCGTTTCCAGAAGAGTTCTGGAGGGAGGGGGTTACAGAGGACGAGGAGCAAGTAAAAAAACCTAGAGCCTAATAAGTGCAAGTACATAGGGTAAGCCATACAATGTTGCACGAGTACAGAGCAATACAACTCAGAACATTAGGACACGGTAACAATCCTAGCATGACAAACATTGTTGTAGCCAAGGAACTGGTAAACCAGTGGATGGCAACACCTTTTAAGTGCTAGAAAAGGAGGCTGAGCACAGGGTTAATTAGTGCTAGGGGAAGCCCCAGGAAAAGGAGGAGAGGGCTGAGAGTGGGGAGGAGGGAGGGGAGAGAGAAAAGATAAGCTGGGGGAACTAAACCCCTTCTGGGCTACTGGCTCAGGTAATCTAGTGTGAGGAGGGACGGGATTAGAAAGGGGGGTTAACGAGGGGGGAATAGGTAGAGCTGCAGTGTGGCATGGGGAGAAGGAGGGGGAGAGAAAAGAGACAAGCTGGGAGGCTGCACCCCTTCAGGATGCTGAGAATCCAGCAAGCGGGACAGGACCCGGCAGAGAGTAGAGGAGAGAGGGGTCAGAAGGGGAGTAAAAGAAAGGGGGGATGAGCAGTTGGGAAAACTATACCCCATCAGGATGCTGGAAACTCTGCAAGGGGACCAGAACCCGGCAGAAATAGAGGTGGGGGGAAAGGGTAGGGGTGAGAGAAAGAGAATAAGCAGGGAAGCTATACCCCCTCAGGCTGCTGAGAAACCTGCAAGGGGGCCAGGACCCGGCAGAAATAGAGGTGAGAGGATGGGGAGAGGGTGCAGATGGAGGAGGTGAGCAGCTGGGAAAGCCTGCTTCAGGATGCTGAGTACCCTGCAAGAGGACAGGACCGGCAGAAGTAAAACTGAAGGAAAGAAAGGGGGGGACAAAAGGTATGGGAAAGGACTACTGGCTATGGTAACAAGCGTAAGGAGGGACAGGATTAGAGAGGGGGGTAATGAGGGGGGGAAGGTAGGTAGGGTGTGAAACTAGACGGGGTAGAGGAAGTAGGACGGAGGTAAGAAGTGGGGGACTGATGAGCCTAGTTGGGAGCCTAGTTTAGTACTTCTAGTAAATGTATAGGAAAAGTTAAGTTGAGCAATCTTTAATTGTAAAAATGTCACTACTTCAATTTGTCATTCATTTTCTGTTCATCAGAACGTTACAGGGCTGTGTAAGAAGATAAAATAAATAAATCACTAATGTATTTAAATCTGTGTTTTTTTACTTTAAATAAAATAACACTAAAGCACCTTTATTTTTATATTTAAAGTCTGTAGGGGGGATGTATCTTATTTGAGGTAAAAAACGTGAAAAGCATGAATTTAAATATATTAATTGGTGACTTACTTATTTTATCTTCTGATACATCCCTATAATGTTCTGAAGAAGGGACACGCTGCTCCTGAAACATTAACAAATGATAAAGGAAATTTATAAAGGAAGCATCTTAAGTTGATGGATGAACAGGGGCTGGCCTGGTGGTGTGAACGGTTGACGCATTTTATGCCTTACCTGCCACCACACCAGTGACATGAGTATAGGAATGAGCCTGGGCCGCTCAGGGGTCGGCCGGGGGGGAAGGAGGCTTGATCATCCCAATGGATGCTCTCCTCTTCAGGGGTCAGAGGGTAGCCTGCTCTGCTGTGCGACTGTCATCTAGGTGACCACAGATGAAGACGCAGGCTTGAGCAGTGATTCAGGAGAGAGATGCTCCCAGAGGAAGACATTACCGAGTTGTGCTTTGTCAAGCCTCCACATCCCCATAGCATCTGAGGGACCCAGAAAAGTGGGAAAATCCACCCTGATTGGCAGAATGACATCTCCACTTCTCACAGGCCCCACTCTCGCCTACTGGACACATCATCCTGCATCTGAGCTAAACATCTCCCAGGAACAGGGGGCCCCCCGGGAGGCTCTGCCACAGGGGATAATCTCCGGGGCTCTGCCAGGGATGATCAGGGAAGTCCCAGGGATGGCAGGCTGATGGGGCTGGGAGACCAGAGTCTGATAGGAGCTAGCTGGACGATCAGGGGAGAAAAATGAATGATTAAAAAAAAAAAATTGATGGATGAATAGAAAATGTATGATGAATTGAAGAAGTGACACTTTTACAGTTAAAGATTGCTTAACTTGAACGTGGACTGAATGCCTCTTTTCTTATACATTCATGCACAGTCAGCCATTATTATGTCCCCGTAGAAGCAACACCCACCTCCCTTATCTGGCCTGCCCTCAGCCATGCCAGCAAGCATCAGGGGGAGGTGGGCAGCTTCATTACATCATCACTCGCAATATTCAGGTCTGTCTCTGAGACCATCACAAGAGGGAACTTATAGCGGAAGGGTCAGGCCTCTGCCCCTATGAAGTCTGAGAGGGTTGCCTCGAAACTGTTCAAAAGGCTCCGCTAGCCCAGAGAGGGAGTCGAACGTGTTCAAGTTATAAAAAGGTCATTCAGGTTGTTGCAAAACACTTATCATGCACTGCCTTTCTCCATTCATTTCAGCTATAGAAATGGTCACAGTGACACTAAAGATCGCTCTTCACACCAGATAGCTAGACAGTTCATGTGTGGGCCTTTCATTTAAGGGAAAAGGGGTTAAGGGTAGTTCAGTTCATGCATCTTAATTCGTGGCCAAGCACATTTCTGGGGGTCAGTGCCCCGCATCACAGTTCATTAATACCTTTTCCCCTGTGTCACTCAGGTATTGATAGTACCCTGGTGTGTGCATTGGACTTTTACAGGAAATTCTCCTGTCCCTTACTGTTACTTCAGTGCTCCTGTGCACTGCTTTTACCCCTATGGGAACTACCGTTAGTCAAAACAGATATACAATGGATACTATACCTAGCTCTGGTACCAGTACCCCTTACAGACCAGGTTTGACCCCAAACGAGCCTTGGACCATTCTTGAATAAAAGAGGAAGCATTCTCTTTACCTTAGTCTTGAAGCTACCTCTAGCTGTTAGCTCTTCTGAACCCCATGCTTAGTATGTTCGAACATCAGCTTTGATCCCACTATTTAGCCTGGCATCTTCAGGGAACCATCCAGGTCTAAAAGCCATCGATGCAAGACCCTTGAGGGGATGCCCAGCTGGGACCCACTGTTGCCCTCTGAATGGTGCCCAGACATCTGCACCCTCCACTACTCCTTGCTGGGTGATGCTGCCTACCTGGGGGCTTTCAGGACTGATAACTGAGCACCCAGCAACCACAGAGAAACCCAAGAGTGTGGTCTCTAACTGTATCACCCACCTTCCCTCTAAAAGCTGTCTGATCCCTGATCCAGCCCCACAGAGACATGGCTACTAGATCCCCCTCAGATTCCCTGTAAGGCCTGCCTATCACCCAGCCCCAGAAAGCTTCTGCCTCCTGACAGCATGGGCAGGAAGACTCCATCAAGGGGCACTGTGCCACATCGATCCTGGCACCCTGCCACTCAGACAAGGTTAGCAGTCCCCTCTGACCACTAATGGTGCACTGGGGCTCAAAGAGATCCCATGCCATGCAAGCCCCGGCACCCTGCCATGAGCCAAGGATCATGGAACTCCTTGGGACACCCAGAACCTGAACCTACACACCGGCACTGGTACGGACGCTGCTTCTTCCCCTTGAACACTAGTCCCCTCCTTATGCTCTGAGCTGAAATCAGTGAAAACCAACCCTCCATCTTATTGACAAAACTCCTCTTTATACCTCTGGTGCTAAGCTCTACCCCCCATTCTGAAGGGCAAAGTGACTGGTGCTCTAGCACCTAATCTAGTGTTTTGAGAGATGTCTTAGTAATAACCCACCCGTAATTTCAATAAGGCACTTCATGGTGTGTGTAACTGTGGGATAATGGTGCTTTTCAGGTTCTTAAGGTAAGCAAAATTGCCTCGTGCCTTAATTCCTGAAGCATACTGTTATGCCACAATAACGCACACCCTGTCATGTCTTATTGCTTAAAAAAGATATTCCAGATGTTAATGAGTACACACACTGTGTACACCCACTAAAACGCTGGCTTGCCATAGCTGCAGGGGCCGAGCCATGGCATAGCACCAGTTGTCTGGTGCTGTTCCATAGGCCAAGCCCTGGGCCCTTGGCACCACAGTCTTAGTCAACCCCTTTCACCCTGCACTTTTTGCCTACTTCTGGGCTCTCAGCAGTGGTGTGCCCTGCTGGAACCTTCCTTGTCCTTCCTGGTGGTCCAGTGCCTCCAACACACACACACACACACACACACACACTCTCTTCTGCACTGCCTGGGTGTCCACTGGATCCCTTCTCCCTAGCCTTGTCCACCTCTGTATTACATAATCCCGCCCCTTGCCAGAATTTTCATTCTAGTTGACAAGGCCGTGCACCCTTGCGGAACTGCTTGAACCAGATGTACCAGGGTTTTGGGGCACTGTGGCTTGCGACCGGGGGGTTAAGTGCTAGTAAGCTGCTGAGTGGCTCATTAGCACGCCAGTGCCTAAAATTATGCTGGCTTCCCCCAACCAGTACCCTATGCTGTCACATTACAGAGTGCGACAGCGTAAGGAAAGGCTTGAGACTCTATTAGGTATAAAAGTTGCGGGGGAACACTCTGTGCTCACCAACAGGGCCCCTGTGAAAGTACAGCATGTAATGTATTTAGTTTTTGTTTACTAGGTAGGTACACTAGGCAACTAAATGCTTATTTACAGGTACGGCCTGGAGCGTAGATAAGAATGCATGTCATAAGTAATACCTAGAGCAATAGTTCTTAGACTTTGTCACAGTGAGCCTCCCCAAATCCATGGAAAAGATTTTGAGCCTCCCCCAAAAACTGAAATAATCTTGGGCCTCCCCAAAGAAAAATAGCATACTGTACTTTGCGCAGTACACCATGAATAAATTTAAACCCCTTTGAGTACTTGGCTCACATTCAATTCTTTCATCCAGTTCTTTGTCTTGTACTAATGTGGAACATTTGAAAAAGAGCTCCTGTGCTCAAAGGTGTCATCTGAATAACAAATACATAAAATAAATATTATTATTCAACTTATTGTAACCCCCCCACACACACACACACACAGGCCAGCCTACTTACTCCACTATTTTCATTCTTGAACCACTGTTACCCCTTGTTGACTTACCTTCATGGGTCAGACTACTTTCTCTGTTTCCTTTCTATATGAAATAACCTTCCTACATACTTTGCCTCTCCCCTCCTTCCCTGCTCCTAAGCAACTTCTCTTGGATTACTTTTCTCCTTCCTGCTATTGCTCTGAGCACTTCTATGCTCAACCCTTGTATTTGGGCTGTCCTGCCATCAGGCTACACATTGATCAATTACCACCACTTATTATTAGTTTATTGTTCATATTTGTTTGCACTATTGTTCATTGTGTGTTTCTTGATTGTTTTGCAGTTACCTTTTGAAATGTATTCACTACCTACCCTTCCCGCGAGTACACCTGAAGTGAGGCTTGGCTCATTCACCTTCCCTTGTCACCTATTAGTAAATAAATACATAAAATTCACGTATCATCCTCTTTCAGTTTGCTTCATCTATTCACACAAAATACATAAAACTCAAAATTTAAATACAGTACGTTTTCAGACTTGCTTGAGCCTCCCCTGGAAGAGGCTGGGGCCTCCCTAGGGAGGCTGGCCTCACCATTTGAGAACCCCTGACCTAGAGGAACAGGCAAATACAATACAGTAGTAAAGGAACACAAATTACAATACATGGACGGCAAAATGCAAATATACTTACAGTGCAATTACAGTAAATTGCAGAACAAAAAATACAGGAGGTAAAAAATAATGTTAAAATATACAAAGAACAGAGCCAAGCCAGTGAAATACAAGGTAAGACACAATGCCACAACCACACCAAATGGTCTGCACTCTCACAGTGCCTTCACAATAGCTGACACAAATGTTTATTTATTTAATAACATTTGGAATTACAACCCTTTGAGTCATAGACTCCTTAACAAAGGCTCCACGTCAAACAACAATAAGGACTACATATAGTATTAAGCAGTACAGTGTTCAGGTAGGAGTAACAAGAGGATAACAAGGAATGGAATTATGCATACAATATTATAAATACAGTGATCAGGGAAGAAAGGCAATACACAAAACCACACAGATGGGGGATACAGAACAACAATCTTTGGGAGAGGAGGACCCAACGTTATTCATAAGATCTATAATATTTAGGTAATACATGAATACACATTTTTTTCCACATATAGTATTGGTATGTCACCATTTATAGTTGCCAAAATAACAAAATGTTATTGCAGTGAACAGACAAGATAAACTGATACAAGACTGCACAGGTAGCCCCTGCAGCTTTGCTTGTTAGAGCTTCGTCAGGCCCCACTGTGTGCATGCAGACCATTTGGTTTGCTTGTGAATACCTGGAACACATTACCAGATGAAATCATCATTTGTTAAAATAAAACTGAATTTAAAAATGAACTGGACAAATTCATTTGTGACAGAGGTTTGCTAAGTTATTTAAGCAATGAGGCATGATAGGGTGTGTATTATTGTGGGATAATGACACACCTCAGTAAGTGAAGCCGAAGGGCCTTACGCGCCTGAGAAGTGCTGTCATCCCTCAATTACACACACCCTGGAATACCTTATTGCGATTATAAAATGGCTTTCCTGATTTTTTTTATTTTAGTACCAAGTAGTGAGGTTCAGAAAGTTAAGCATTTCTGACCTGTGTCAGCCTGGTGGTGCTGAGGGTTGAGGCACTGGACGCCACACTCAGCAACACGCTGGCGACCCGGGGTTGGACGCACGCCTGGGTTGTCAGGGGTCGGCGGGGGTAGGATCTATCCCGGGGAGGGTTGAGGGCTTCCACTGCTCTTTAGTGGCCCCTGGTGATGATTGGGGGCACTACCAGAGCTGGTGTAATTGGGGATGGAGTGCAGCGGACGTCAGCACGTTGTGCCTCAGACATCATTGCACATCTGCACTCCAGGGGGAATTTAAGGGAGGAAAAAATGGCAGCAATTGAACAGGCAGCTTGATGGCCGCAACTTCCTCACCCGGTGGGGGCCTGTCATGCAAGGTCGCACGTGGGTATTGGTTCGCACGTGAGTATTGGTTCCTGGCCTGTCGCAGGGAATGGGGGGGTCCCTTTCAAAGGTATGGCAACATATGCCAGCCGGTGTGTGGGCGAGCCTGCGGGTTGCTTGGGGGAAGTGAAGCGGTGGCTGGATGATCGCAGGTCAGGCTGCAGGAGGAAAAAGAGAAATACAATAAAAAAAAAGGCATTTCTGACCTGTGCTGTTGTGCTACGATAACAGCATGGCCATGTGACTGAATTCCACCAATCACAGTACAGTATTTCTCTCACCCATTTTATAATTCTGAGTAGTACAGAGCAAAACGGGCTACCGCCTTCAAGCTCCTGAACTTCCTAAGGATAGTCCTAAGTATAAGTTACTATCATGTCTCCCCTCCCTCTCCTGTTCACCAGCATGTATATTACCCTACTGCACCTGCATCATCTTGCTGACCCCCTCCCCACACCGCCAATAGCCTTTCTCCATCCTTCCTCAGCAGGCAGTAGGGTACCAGGAGGTCTTACAGGTAACCAGGTCCAGGATCATGTAGGGTCTTGAAGGTTAGCAAGCCAACCTTAAAGGTGATCTGCCACTGAACAGGCAGCCAGTGCAGCTCGCGGAGCACAGGCATAATATGACTGGACCTAGAGGTCCCAGTCAAAAGCCTGGCTGCCACATTCTGCACCAGCTGCAAGTGGTGGATATCAACCCCTGTTGGCCCTAGGTAGAGGGAATTGCAGTAATCAAGGGGGGTATTGACAAAGGCATGGACTTGTGTTGGAAGATCATCTGGAGGAACCAAGTGTTTCACCCGGGCGATATTCCTCAGATGGTAAGAAGAGGATTTGATGACAGCCGACACCTGAGATTTTAGTGCCAGACAGAGCCGGTTCCAGCACCAAGCGCAGCTCAGTGTTTGCAGAACTTTCCATCCTATGTCCTCATTTCTGGGAGCTGAGCACCTTACCACTGTGGCATGCATTGCTTGAATTTTGTTTCTTGTCTTTTCTGGTTTTTTTACACAATTTTTACAATTTATTTACTCTGTATAGCCCAGCTGAGATGCAACATCTTGTTTAGTGGCTCCTGTTTCTACTCATTTCAGCATCTTGGTGGGCTGGAGCACGGGGAGTTTAAGTGGCTTGCCCAAGGTCACACAGTGAGTATTTGGCTCTCGCTGGGTTTGAACCTGTGTTCTCCCAGTTCCGAAGCTGGTGCATTGGTTGCAATAGCAACTGCTTGTCCGCCCTCTTGGACAAAGAGAGGGTGCAGATGGGATTGTTCCATTCACCTGGACATGGGAAAGGGAAAACTAACGATATCACAAGTTCATTGCCTCTGTAGAACTTGTTGGCTTCAGTGATGGCTATCTTGATGATTTTATATAACTGTTTTTTTTGTTTTGTTCTGGCTTAGCCAATGGCACGTGAGTACCAGTATGGAAGTGGCTTTGGTTACATCCTTGCATTCGGGAAGGTGGGTAGCAAAGAATGGCAAAGTGCCAAGGTGCCCAACGCCCAGTCATCACGCTACGTGTACCGAAATGAGACCATCACCCCCTACACACCTTTTGAAGTGAAAATCAAAGGATATAACAGTCAAGGGGATGGGCCCTATAGCCAAACTGCCATTGTATATTCAGCTGAAGAAGGTAAAAGGAATCCTTTTTTAAGATACAAAGAGGTGTTTAAAGCCATATTGGTCCTTTTATAAATAGACAAGGTCAACAGTGATGGGATTGGACCAGCATGTAAGTTTCAATACACAAATGTTTGGGCCAATAGAGTCCTTCTATGTTCCTTATTTACTCTTTTTATCCTCTTCACCATGCAGCCCCTCCTCTCCCAACCCTATTACCCCCCCCCCCATCTCTGCCACTGTGGCACCACAGCTCTCTGGAATGGGGAACACACCCCAGCAAGGTCATTAGTCATGTAGCAGTGGGGGGGGGGGATATTATAAGAATGTCTTCTTGAGGCCATCAATTTGTGTTTTTTTCCCTCTGTTCTTCTGCCACCCTCCCTCTAGAGGCTACATGTCAATTTGCCCTGGTCATTTTGCACTGTAACAACTCGTCCCAGACTATTAGCTACGGTGTCAGTCAGCTCACACGTCAATTCATCCCTGGACAATTTGCCTCCTGTGTAAATATTATAAAATAAACTCCAGGTGAGTGCAAGTCACCCACCAGATAAGTCAATGTACTCGAGGGTTGTAGAAGTGGAATCGTACTCTAATTTTTGTTGAAGTACAGTACGATATGTAGTTGGAACGTACTGTCTAGGGACGAACTGATGTGGGAGCTGATTGATGCTGCAGCTAATAGTCCTGGGCGAGTTGTCGTGGAGCAAAATGACTGGACGAACTGGTGTGTCCCCAACCCCTCCCCACAACATCAACTCAAAGGGACTTCAAGAACATGTACGCACCCACACTAGCATTCAGAGTCTGGCCAATGTCCTCCCACCCACTAGACAGGCTATTATCATGTCCTTCATCATAATCATCACCATCTTTAAAAGTGGATTTGGGTAAAAAACATAAAATAACCCTATGGCGGTTAAATCTAGCCTTATTAAAAGATACTGAATTTAAAAGGAATATAGGGGATCGGATTTCTCAGATTTCAGCAGAAAATGCTAACCCAAATACTCCTGCCACTCTTTTATGGGATACAGTTAAAGCTGTGCTACGAGGAGAGATTATATCCTACTCTTCACATAAAAATAAGCAAAGAGAGGCAAGATACATACAACTTCAGAAATTGCTTCGAGATCTTCAGGAGAGACATATTAGGGGAGAGAAGGTAGTCCAGGAGGAAATTAGAAAGGTACAATCAGAACTCCAAGGGATATTAGATTATAACGTACAGATGTCTTTCTTATATTTAAAAAAATTTTATTATGAGGGAGGTGCAAGGGGAGCCAGAAACTTGGCAAAAAGAACTAGAGCATTTAGACAGTCAGTGACCATTGCAGGTATTAAGGACCCACAAACAGGGCTTTTCCATTACAAGGGATAACAAATCATGAAAACGTTTCAGAGATACTACGAGTCCCTGTATGCAGACCAAAATCCTCCATCAGGGAATACAGCCTGTCATTTCCTGGACCCTCTCACTTTTCCCAAACTGACCATAGCTCAGCAGACTTCCCTACTGTCCCCAATCTCTGCCAGGGAATTAAAACTAGCCATTAGTAAATCTAAAACATTAAAATGCCCAGGACCAGATGGGTTCGGAGGAGAGTGGTACAAAACCTTTCAAGGTAAATTACTTCAACCTATGCAGCAAGCATTCTTGGAAGTGCAACAAGGTTTAAACGCTCCCCCTTCCAGGTCCTATGCTGCTATTTCAGCTATTCTGAAACCTGGGAAAGACCCGACCTCACCCGACTCCTTCAGGCCCATATCGGTACTGAATACTGATTATAAATTTTATATGTCAAGATGGTCTGGTCGACGAGAAGCAATCCTTCCTAACTTGAAACATGCAGATCAGGCTGGATTTCTTCAGAAGAGGAAAACTGCTGACAATGTACAAAAAGCATTTCATATTATGGATCACCTCACTAGATCAAAGACATCAGCAATCCTAGTGAGCCTAGACGCCTAAAAGGCATTTGATAGGGTTTCTTGGAGTTACTTATGGCAGGTACTGGCGGCTTTTGATTTTCCGAATTAGTTTATAAATTGGTTGAGACATATTTACTCCTCCCCAAGGGCTTATATTAAAATTAATGGGGGAATAGCCACACCTATCTCACTGGAAAGGGGAACAAGGCACGGCTGCCTCCTCTCACCACTCCTTTTTGCTTTATATATTGAACCTTTAGCTATGACTATTAGAGATAATAGAGAGATTTTTGGGGTCCTAATAGGGAATCAATCCTGGAAACTTACTTATATGCAGATGACGTCCTCCTAACTGTCACCAATCCTGAAACCTCCCTCCCAGCTTTATGGATTGTCCTGGACAAATTCTCCAGAGTCTCTGGATATAATACAAATCTTACTAAAATGGAAGTGCTCACTCCCTACTTCTCACCTTACCCAAATTTGAAAGCCCATCTACCTCTCAGATGGAATAAGACTAAAATAAAATACCTAGGTATACAATTACAGCAACAGATCTCAAATCTTATACTACTTAATTATGAACCTCTTACTCAACAAATAGAGCTAGACCATCATAGATGGTCCAAACTCCATCTGCCCTTTTACTCTAGAATAGGCTTAATACATATGAACATTTTACCTTGCCTGTTATATCTATTCTCTACAATTCCAGAATTCCCTTCACAGATGTAGTTTATTTCCTGGAATAGATCTCTTGCTAGATTCATATGGGAAGGAAAGAAGCCTAGGATAAAGTGGTCAGTATTACAACTTCCTAAAGGGAGGGGAGGTTTGAACCTACCTGATCTCTATATATATGCTCGAGCTACAGTATTAGCTCGTATATTTAATTGGTGCAACCCAAATTATGACATCCCTTGGAAGAGAATAGAGATGTCTTTGAATCCTTTCCAGGATCTTTTAGGTTTGCTCTCTTTCAATGTTAAACCCCATAAAACAGATAAACCATATTATATAAGAGCACAATCTACACTTCAGGTCTTGCATAAACTTAAAAACTCCCCAGATTTAAAATACATTTTATCCCACTTAGATTCACTTCTAACGCTATTAAACTCCCTTCTGCCACAAGAAAAACAAACCTTGCAGAGCTGGGCACATAGAGGTCTTACATCAATTTATAAAATTACGGATGAGGTGGGGGGTAATCCCTTTCCAGAATTTACAGGAAAGCTATAGGCTCAATCCACAGGACCATCAACTGTACACTTGACTTAATGAAATAATAAGTCAGAGAGTGATTAGCACAGGTTTTTTACCTAAACCCTTCCCCCGTTACTGCATTTAGTTACAACTACTAGAGGATGCCAAATCTGGCCACATTTCATAGGATTACTTTATAAGAGTCTTCAGGAAATGTCTAGAGAATCCACTAGAGGTATATTAGAAGCCTGGAATATAGAACTTCTCATGCCAATCCAAACAGATGAATGGGAAAAATATACTAAGCTTACTTTTGGCCTTTTAAATGCACCCTATTGGAGGAAATTTGCATGGAAAACCAGGAACAGATTTTTATACCCCCCTGCCAAATTGTCTAAATTTACAACTACTGTCACCGGGGAATGCTGGAGGAAATGTGGGGAACAACAAGCGGGTCATACCCATATATTCTGGTCATGCTCAGTTCTGAGAGAGTTTTGGCGCCTGATTTCACAAGCCCTAATTGAATTAGTGGGAGAAGAAGCAGTTTTAACCCCAGAATTGGTTCTTCTGACAATCCCTCCGGAGGGTTTACGTATTCAAAAAGGCTCCTTATTGATAACTTATATACTGGTGGCAAAGAAACTTATTACCAGGAGATAGGGTACAGACTCCCCCCTACAATACAGGAATGGCATGGGATGCTTAAAGAGATTTATACCTTACAACGGTTGATTGCCAGGGCTGGAGATAAAGTGGATCTATTTGAATTAAGATGGAGAAAATGGGTATTTTATATAACATCTTTAGATCCTTCTTTTGTTCCATGAAAATTTATTTAAATATTTACAAGAGAGCACTTAAGAAACATTCACTCATTATATGGACTCAACCAGACAATCATACATTTAGTACTTGTCTATATAGGAATAACGGACATTCCTCTGAATTGACACTTTATATATTTGCACTATGTGTGATATTACCCAATACTGAATTGCACTCTTATCTGTATTTATTGGCTGTAAGCCTTAGAGAATTATTTAGATATGCTTTTTTAATTGAGCTATGTGAACGCTCTGTATATTTCCATATGTACCTCCTTGCTGATTTTTATCTGAAAAAAAATAATTAAAAAAAATCACCACCAATCATCATTTTCATTTATCTGTGCTTTTCTGCAATCAAAGTGCAATAAAATTAACACATATAGGATATGACAACATTTATAATTAATACAAACAGAGACAACCAACCCCTATAAACATGCCTTCCAAGGATGTAAAGTTAATCACTGTGTCCAGACTCTTCACAAAAATATGATTTTTTATTTATTTTTTTTACTTGCCCAGCTCCCACGGCTGTTGGAAGAGGCCTCTTACCCCCTCCGACTCTGTCCGCCTGGGCATCCTCATGGCACCCTACCTGGTTTCATCTGTGTGGGGAGCAGGTGTATGCATTTTCTCCTGGTTTTCTTCCTTTTAGCCCCCTGAGGACCTGGCCGAAGAACATAAGTCCTAGCAGGCCGGCGTGCATCGCGCTGTGTAAGTGCCCATAGTCCCTCCCTCCCCAGTTCCCTGAAGGAACCGCTGTTGCCTACAAAAGCCTATGCTTCAACCAGCCCCAGGAGCGTCGGGTGCTCCAAGCGCCCCCGGTAGCCCACCCCAGGAGGAGGAGAGCATCCGTTGGGATGCTCAATCCTCCGTCCCACCACCGATCCCTGGCAACCTAAGTCCATTCCCGAACCCGGGTCGCCAGCATGGTGCGAGGTGTGGCATCCAGCGCCTCAACCCTCAGCACCACTGGGCCAAAAAGGTGAGTTTTTAGCATACTCTAAGACGTCCCTTGTTGTTTCCAGTTTTCTCGTGGCTCTGATGCACAAAAAAAAGTTTTCAAGGATGTTTAATGGCACAAGTACATTCTTAATGCAGCTGTATTTGTTAGTGACCATATAATTTGTTTTTCTCTCTTTAGTTACTATGTTGTAATCTACTTTTAAACTGTTTGGATAGCTTTCTACCTCTTAACATCTTTATTTCATCTCATAAAAAATCCTGTACATAAACAGTGGGCACACTGTGCGGCACCGTTTCAACTGTGAGCACGGCTCAACGCGGCTGACTTATATGCACTCAGGGCAGTTGAGCTGCATTAAGCCATGCTCACACTCGAAACGTTGCCGTGCAGTGCAGCGATTGTTTACATACAGAGTTTTTAACAAAGTGAAATACAGATGCTAAAAGGAATTACAATTTTTTTTTTTCAGCTGAAACCCCTAATCAGGGTTTTATCCATCGGGTGGTGGGTTCTTTTATTGAAAAGTGTGTTACTTTAATCTAAAAGTGGGAACAACTAGTAGCCTCTCTGAGGCAGACTTAGATTTTGAGTCAGAAAATAGCAAGATAACAGTTCAGCAGTAGTAGGGGAGCCCACATCATACAAGGCTCTAAAGGTAAGTAAGAGAGTCTTGTAGACAGCTGTGTTGCCATATGTGGGCCCTTAGGCAGCAGTAACGCAGCAGAACCCATAAAGCCCCCCTCTCCTGAAGAAGAGTATCCTCTGGAACACTTACTCCTCCACCTCCTAGCCTGGCCTTCCAACACCCAAGATTTGCCTCCCAACCCATACTGCTGTCGCAGAAACTGGCAGTGGTGCCTCCGTGCCATCAGGCCACTGTGTAACGGGCCCTACTAATGGCATCATCTAAAGAAGCTGCCTGGGTAGGCAGGCCTGAAGCTTGTGTACTGAAACTTGCATGTTAGTCTAATAAAAGTTATCGGATCACTGCCTTAGGCTGTTCTTTTTAAAGTGTCATTTTTCCCTCTGTAATGTCCACCAGTGTATTCTACAGATGAACAGCGACAAGTACTGGTTATAGTAGGGCTGTAACACTTCTCTGTGTTTTTCTGCTTTTTAAATTTTGGGTAAGTATGTTTAGCGTCATGAAAAATGCCAGAAACGATCCATGTGATAGTATGGGACAGGAAACATGATGCAAGGAGTTGGCAATACTGGGGGTGGGGGTGGGGGGAGGCTGAGGATTTAAAGGTGAGAGGGGACCTGAAGGTAAAAAGGTGAAAGGGGGCCAGAACTAGCTATTTAAGTAGGATTCAGGGTGATTTTGTTGCTGGGGAAAAGGGACTGTAAATGTTATAATATAAAGCAGGATTTTCATTTTCAATTCTCTTTATGCTGCTTTTCCAAGTGAGTGGTGCCATAGCCCTTCCCCCCCCCACAGGCCCACCCTTGTTCAGGGTAACCATCCACCCAAAAGGCCCCTCTTCCCTCCTGCAAACCTCCATGCCCCCTTGGAGTAGGAGGTGGCCAGGACAAGTATTGGGTAAGGGGGTAAAAGAGCAGCCCTGCAATCTACAGAGGATGGTATGGCCTCAACAGAAATGGTGTGTTGTCTACCTGGGAACCTCATGTAATTCCTTGCCCTCTCCCGCAGACAGCAGTGTGAGCATCAAAACACCCCATGTACTGCACATGCAGTCCCACAATGTGAATACCTCTCAGCTGCACTGCAGTCCCACAATGTGAGTACTCCTCAGCTGCAATGCAGTCCCACAATGCGAGTACTCCTCAGCTGCACTGCAGTCCCACAGTGCGAGGAGTACTCAGCTGCACTGCAGTCCCACAGTGTGCATACTCCTCAGCTGCGCTGCAGTCCCACAGTGTGAGTACTCCTCAGCTGCGCTGCAGTCCCACAGTGTGAGTACTCCTCAGCTGCGCTGCAGTCCCACAGTGTGAGTACTCCTCAGCTGCGCTGCAGTCCCACAGTGTGAGTACTCCTCAGCTGCGCTGCAGTCCCACAGGGTGAGTACTCCTCAGCTGCGCTGCAGTCCCACAGTGTGAGTACTCCTCAGCTGCGCTGCAGTCCCACAGTGTGAGTACTCCTCAGCTGCGCTGCAGTCCCACAGTGTGAGTACTCCTCAGCTGCGCTGCAGTCCCACAGTGTGAGTACTCCTCAGCTGCGCCGCAGTCCCACAGTGTGAGTACTCCTCAGCTGCACTGCAGTCCCACACTGTGAGTACTCCTCAGCTGCACTGCCACCTCTGATTACCCAGGTGCAGTGCTGCAGGGGGAGTCACTGCTCAAAGAAGAGCGCCTTCTGAGACATTTTGCCCTCCTTTTGCCTGGCCACATCAGCACCCTGGGACTGGATCACAAATTGGGGTGCCCAGCATGGAGAGCAGCACCCACTGTGGCTGCACTATCCAGTCACTCCTCCTACCATGAAATTTTTATTTTTCAGCATAGCTGTGTGGCCCTTAAGCTAACACCTGGTCCTGTCGTTCAGGCCCCTGCACCCCAGCCCCGCTATCCTCTCCCCCAACCATCAAGCTAGTGGAGGATCACCACAGAGCAGGGCCCCAAAGAACTGCAAACCGTCATTTAGAGTACTCAAGGCATGTGTTTTTTTAAAAATGTTTTCCCTTTCCAAATCCTCCCACCTCCCCTGACAATCACGGGATTTAAGAATGCATGGGATAGACATAAAGGAATTCTGGAGGTCAGGGGTAAGGGGCATCAGACTTCTAGGAAAATATAAACTGAATTTACAAGCTCAAATGGGCAGACTGGGTGGGCCATAGGCCCTTATCTGCTGACATTGTCTATGTATCTATGTATTGTGCCATGCCTTCGATGGCCTCAGTCATAGCAGCATGCTATGGGCATACACCACCCCTCATGAGAGAAGGGGCTCCCAGGGTAACACCACCCCGTTGTAAGGGAACTGGCTCCCCGGGTCACTGCCAGAAGCTGTGGCTACACCAGAACCTGGAAGTCTCCCTCCCTGTTTAGTTTAGTTTATTGTTCTAGGAATTACTACCTTTGAGCCAGAGGCTCTTTTACAAAGGTTCCACGTCAATTAGGTACAGTACAAAAGGTTACATAGATAACACAACCATTTGTGTTGTGTCAAGAGCAAGAAAACATACAAATACATATCTGTGCTGGCTCACGCTGCATTCAGCAGTATTCCCACATTCTGGCCACACCAATCTTGGCTTTCCGAATCCACTCCAGAGCGTGGGTCACCAGCACAGAAGCACAACGCACGTCACTGAGTCATCAAGCGGTCCTACCATGGAATATTTAACGTGTTTCATCAGATAATGATTAATTAGTAAACTGTATTATTCAGCTTGGCCTAGCACATACAGCCCCTTCTCAGGGTTAACCACTCTCATGGTTCCAACACAGCTGCCACCTGCTGAGCACTTCCTGCTCTGCAGCCTCCTTTTTCCAAATTGAGGAACTCAGACTTTGTACTTGCAGCCCTCCAGCTCCCAGCCCAAGACCAGAGCTGTGCAAAAGTGGCAGACTTCACTTTGTAAATTTATTCACGTTTTTGGCAAGCAAAGTGTCACTTTTTCCAAGTGATGTCATGAAACTTCACCACGACTTCCCCAGGAAAACTCACCATGAAGAGGTGACGTGGAAGCTTTGCAGAGTTTTTCCAAAGACAAAATCTGTGACTACATCGGAACTTTGCCAGCTAAATAACAGTCCTGGTTAGAGATATTGCAAAGTTTTATCAAACTAAATGAACAGCTTCCGTAGCTGAGCTGGTAAGAGATCATTATTGATTCAACAGGCGTAAAAATAAATTGTGTCAGATAAAGGTGTTAACTTGGTCCCCAACATATACCGATAATACGCTGTCTTACTAGCTGGGTTGGTCATAGTCTGTAGCTTGAAGATTGGGTATATCATAAATGGACTACTGAAGCAATCAGAGAGCAGCTTTCACAATTCTGATGACATCACAATAGCCCTGTGTACCAAATATAATTTAGCCAGCTTGCTCATTTCCTTCCCATTCACCTGCTCAAGAAAGACAGTCATTACAGCATAATTGCAAATCATGGAGTGTATTGTTCTTTTTAAAATGGGTTAAAAAGCTGGCCAGCCCAGAGGCACAGAGCTAGAGCTACTGCTCATGATGCCAGAGACCTGGGTTTGCATCCCGAGCCTGGGGCATCGGAGGGCCGACAGGGAAGGGGAGGAGGATTGAACATCCCAGAGGATGACACTCTTCTCCTCCGGGGAGGGAGGCCAGCCAGCTCTGCTGCTATTCTGCTACCTGGGTGACCACAGGTGGCAGTGCCACCCTAACAGCTCAGAGGAGGGGAGATGCAGGCTGGCGCTGTGCTAAGCATGGTTGTGTGTGTACACATGGGCAACAGCATCACCTGCGTCTCCGGTCAGGAGAAGAAACAGGAGAATCTGGATCCTGGTCTAGTGGTGAGATGGCATGCCCCACTGTGCCTGCCATGGAGGGAATAACCATGGGGGTGAAGAAGACGGTAAGCCCACAAAAAGCCAGGTAACAGTGTTGGGGAGGTTGGCATGATGGGGGCCTAGCTACAGAGAAGGGGGTAAAAAAATGGGTCAGAAAGCTTAACAAATTCAACAGAAAATGTATTTTATCTGACCTGTGTTGTTATACTGTAATAACAGTACAGTCATGTGACTGGCTTCCACCAATGCCTGGATCTGTATTGCCTATTTTATATTTTCATTCTGTACATTTCCCCAAATGAATGCCATCACCTAAGTGTCTTATACTCTTTCTCCTCTCCCAATCCAGTGCCCAAGGTGGCTCCATCAAATGTCACAGCAACTGTAGTTTCTGCACAGGAAATCACAGTGACGTGGGAACAAGTCCAGCAAGTCTCGACGAATGGAATTTTGCGGGGGTATGAGGTAAGGCCAGCGAGACATGTTGGTAAGGTGGGTTTCTTCAGACATAAACAGTAGTAACTGGCTACTTTACTTTTTTTTTACTGTTTTCAAACTGCTGCTTGGGGTGCTGTTTCTGGCTCTTTAAAGAGCAGTGGCCCAATTTTCAGAGGGGGAACCACGCACAACTTACAGGTGTGGAGATAAGCAGACACACTGCTATTCTCAGCAGTTTGTCTGGCGGGGTGCCAAATGTCCCTGCCTTTTTTTCGGTATAAAAGATTCCAGGCATCTTCCAATTTTATTTAGTGATAAAATGTTCTCGGTTCACCAAAATTTGAGTATTTTATATATATATATATATATATATATATATATATATATATATATGTTAATACATGCCCCAGAGTCACTTGTTGCTGTACAAGAGTGATTTCACGCGCCTTCGGCTGGAGCGAGAACAGCAAAGCGAAGCCGAGCTGTTCTGGCTCAAGCTGAAGGCAAGTGAAACCACTCTAATACAGCAATGAGTGGTGACAGAGGACGTATTAATATTTTATTGATCGAGAGTGATCAACAATATATTTTTGAAAAATGTTCAGGGAACATGCCTATTTCCAGGGCATATGCATGTGAGATGCCCTTCACAGAATAAGAGTGTCTCACGTGCACGAAAAGGAGTGCTCCAATTGGTCAGAAGCACGCCCTCGATCTATAATTTGTTTTAATTTTGTTTTTTTTCCTCAAGCAAAAAAGATGGCCGCCACATTTGGGTTAGAAATACCATTATAAGCCTGGTACCAGTTAGAACCAAGAAAATAAAATAAAAAAGTATGGTGTGCAGCATAGGAGGTACCCAGAAAAGTACATTTGACAGGTATGCTAACAGTTTAATTACTTTTAACTGAAACTAGATATTTAGGAAAAACATTATTCGTTGCATTGCTGCTTTAAACAGACTAGGCAAACCATCGGGAGGACAAAATGTAGGTTAAAATAAATATTGCTGTTTGCTTAAGAACACCAATGCTGGAAACCATATGCAACTGTCGGGGCTGCAGCACTTCACCACCTGGGCACCCAGCCTTCTCTCGGAGCTCCCTAGGACTAAGGCACGAACACTGGTACCAGTAGAGCAGCCCAAAAGTACAGTGGGGCAGAGCAGTGTGCCATGGGGTGGGCTGTACCTAGAAAGGTTTGGAAGTACAACCAAATAAGTGACATATCCGGGGACACTGTTAACCTCCCTTAGGCTACAAATTGTCCCTGTTTTAAGAAAACCCAGTAACAGATCAAGGATTTAAAACAAAAAAAGGCTGAGTATAGCTACACGCACCATTAGCATCCATTTAATTTCTACTAAGAAAGGAAGTAGATAAAACAACCAGCAATATCAGTGAATTTTAGAAAAGGTAATTTATCACAAAATGTGGGGTTTCAACAAGAAATAAATACTGTATGATGCAAAAAAGGCTGACAATGTCCCTTTAACATTTTCCTTCACCAGAACTACAAACCTGCTTACCCCTAATACTGTAAATCTCTTGTTATTTTGAAAGGTCTGATTTATGAGCATATTATTTTTAAAGTAGAAGCTACTGATTTTTGGTTAAACTGTTGCTTGTGTTGTGTGTGAAGGAGGTGGGCTGTACTGGTGGGGACCACAGCAGGTTGATACTGTTCCCAAGGGGGCAGTACTAGCATATAACCCAGCCTACTTAATTTTTCCACGGGTGGAGGCACTGCGCAAAGTATATCTTACATTTAATTTAACATCTTTGGGTAGTGAATCCCCACAAAAGTTATCGACCCAGGTCCTCAATCTTATTTGACCCCATAAGACAGAGGACGTGTACTTTCAACTAGGGGAACCTAGTACACAAGTACTCTTGGGCAATTCCAACTCTCCCTGAGCAATCCCTACACTGTCGAACAATCCCAAATCTTTCAAGCAATCCCAACACATCCTGAGCACTTCCAACATCCCTAGCAATCATAACATCTCTAAGCAATCCCAGCATCTCCCAAACAATCCCAATATCTTCTGAACAATCCCAACACTTTGCAAGCAATCCTAACAATTCCAGATTAATCCCAGCACCTCCTTAACAATCACAGTATCTCCAGGCACTCTCCATCCCATCCAAGCAACCCCAACTTCTCTCAAGCACATTCAACACCCCCTGAGCATTACCAGCTCAAACTGAGCAATTCCAGACCCTCCTGAGCAATGCCAGCACTTTCAGAGCAGTCCAAGAACCTCCTGAGCAATCCCAAAACCTCTCTAGCAATCCCAACACCTCCTGAGGAATACCAGCTCAAACTGACTAATCCTAGTACATTCTGAGCAATACCAGCTCAGACTGAGCAATCCCAACACCTCCTGAGAAATACCAGAACCTCTGGAGCAACCCCAGAACCTTTTGAGCAGTCCCAGACCCCCCCTGAGCAATCCCAAAATCCCCTGAGCAATCCAAACACCTCCTGAGGAGTACCAGCTCAAACTGAATAATCCCAGTACATTCTGAGCAATACCAGCTCAAACTGAGCAATCCCAATACCTCCTGAGCAATCCTAACACCTCCTGAGTCCTCTCAGTACATTCTGAGCAATACCAGCTCAAATTGAGCAATCCCAGCGCCTCCTGAGCAATCTCAGCAACTCCTGAGCAATACCAGAACCTCCTGAGCAATACCAGTACATTCTGATCAATACCAGCTCAAACTGAGAAATTTCAACACCTCCTGAGCAATCCCAACACCTCCTGCTCAATCCCAGTACATTCTGAGCAATACCAGAACCTCATGAGCAATCCCAGTATGTTATAGGCAATACCTGCTCAAATTGAGCAATACCAGCACCCCCTGAGCAATCCCAAAATCCCCTGAGCAATCCAAACACCTCCTGAGGAGTACCAGCTCAAACTAAATAATCCTAGTACATTCTGAGCAATACCAGCTCAAACTGAGAAATTTCAACACCTCCTGAGCAATTCCAACACCTCCTGCTCAATCCCAGTACATTCTGAGCAATACCAGAACCTCATGAGCAATCCCAGTATGTTATAGGCAATACCTGCTCAAATTGAGCAATCCCAGCACCTCCTGAATAATCCCAACACCTCCAGAGCAATCCCAGTACATTCTAGGAAATACCAGCTCAAATTGAGCAATCCCAACATCTGAGCAATCTCAGCACGTCCTGTGCAGTCCCAGTACCTCCTAAGCAATCCCAGTACCTCCTGAGCAATACAAGCACCCCCGAGCAATCTCAGTGCATTCAGGCTATACAAGATCAAACTGAACAATCCAAACACCTCCTGAGCAATCCCAGCACCTCCTAAGCAATCCTAGCACCTCCTGAGCAATCCAAGCACCTCCCCAGCAATCCCAGCACCTCCTGAGCAATACCAGCACCTCCTGAGTAATCCCAGTACATTCTGAGCAATCCCAACACCTGAGCAATATCAGCTCAAACTGAGAAATCCCAACACCTACTGAGCAAATCCAAGAACCTCCTCAGCAATCCCAACACTTGAGCAATCCCAACCCTCCTCAGCAATACCAGCTCAAACTGAGCAATCCCGACACCTGAGCAATCCCAGCATTGACCTCAGCAATCCCAGCACCTCCTGAGTTATGCCAACAGGTCCCGGGTAATCCCAATACCTCCTCAGCAGTCCCAGCACTTCCTGAGTAATCTTAACACCTCTTGAGCAATGCCAGCGCCCCTGAACAATCCCAACAGGACCTGAGGAATCCCAATACCTCCTGAGCAATCTCAACACCTGGGCAATGCCAGCACCTCCTGAGCCATCCCAGCACCTCCTGAGCAATCCTAGTACCCGAGCAATCCTAGCACCCGAGCAATAATTAATTCCAACATCTGAACAATCCCAGCACTTCCTGAGCAATCCCAATACCATCTGAGAAATCCCACCTCAAATTCAGCAATCCCTGCATTTCCTGAGCAATCCCAACAACTCCTGAGCAATCTCAACAAGTTCCGAGAAAACTCAATAACTCTTGAGGAATCCCAGCACCTCATGAAGAATCTCAACACCTCCTAAACAATACCAGCTCAAACAGAGCAATCCCATCACCTCCTGAGCAACTGCAGTACATTCTGAGAAAACTCAGTACCTCTTGAGAAATCCCAGCATCTCCTGAGCAACCCCAACATGTCCCAAGCAATACCATCTTAAACTGAGCAATCCCAATACTTGAGCAATCCCAGTACCTCCTGAGCAGTACCAGCTCAAACTGAGCAATCCCAGCATCTCCTGAGCAATCCCAACACCTCCTGAGAAATCCCAGCACCTCCTGAGCAATCCCAATAGCTGAGAAATACCAGCTCAAACTGAGCAATCCCAGCACCCCCTGAGCAGTCCCAGCACCTCCTGAGCAATCCCAACACCTGAGCAATCCGAGCACCTGAGCATTCCCAACACCTGAGCAATCCCAGTACCTCCTGAGCATTCCCAACACGTGCACAATCTGAGCACATCCTGGGCAATCCCAGCACATCCTGAGCAATCCCAGCATCTCCTGAGCAATAACCAGCATCTTCTGGGGAATAACCAGCACCTCCTGGGGAATACCAGTACATTCTAGGCAATCACCATATCTCCTGAGCAATCCCAACACCACCTGAGCAATCTCAGCACCTGAGCAATCCCAACACCTCCCGAGTAGTCCCAACACCTCCTGAGCAATCCCAACACCTCTCCAGCAATCCCAGCACCTCTTGAGCAATCCTAACACCTCCTGAGCAATCTTAGTACCTGAGCAATCATAGCACCTCCTGAGCAATACCAGCACCTCATCAGCAACACAAGCACTTCATGAGCAATACCAGCTCAAACTGAGTGATCCCAGTATCTCCTGAGCAATCTCAGCACCTCCTGAGCAATCCCAATCCTCCTGAACCATCCCAGCATCTCCTGAGTAATCCCAACACCGTAACAATCCCAGCACCTGAGCAAGAATTAAATCCCAACACTAGAACAATCCCAGCACTTGCTGAGCAATCCCAACACCATCTGAGAAATTCCACCTCAAATTGAGCAATCTCAGCACCTCCTGAGCAATCTCAGCATGTTCTGAGATAACTCAATACCTCCTGAGAAATCCCAGCACCTCCTGAACAAGACCAGCTCAAACTGAGCAATCCCAGTACTTCCTGAGTAATCACAATGTTTGAGCAATCCCAGCACCTCCTGAACAATCCCAACACCTCCTGAGCAATACCAGTTCAAACTAAGCAATCCCAGCACATGAGCAATACCAGCTCAAACTGAGGAACCCCAGTACTTCCTGAGCAATCCCAACATGTGAGCAATCCCAGAACCTCCTGAGCAGTACCAGCTCAAATGGAGCAATCCTAGCATCTCTTGAGCAATCCCAACACCCCCAGAGCAATCCCAGCAATACCAGCTCAAACTGAACAATCCCAGCACTTCCTGAGCAATCCCAACACCTAAGCAATCTCAACACCTGAGCATTCCCAGCACCTGAGCAATCCCAGCATCTCCTGAGCATCCCCAACACCTGAGCAATCTTAGCACCTCCTGAGCAATCCCAGCACATCCTGAGCAATCCCAACACCTTCTGAGCAATACCAGATCAAACCGAGCAATCCCAGCATCTCTTGAGCAATACCAGCACTGCTTGAGCAACCCAGCACATCCTAGCAATACCAGCACCTCATGAGCAATACCAGCCCAAACTGAGTGATCCCAGCATCTCCTGAGCATTCCCAGCACATCCTGAAGAATCCAAGCATCTCCTCAGCAATCCCAACACTTGAGCAATCCCAGTACCTTCTGAGTAATCCCAACTCTCCTGAGCAATACCAGCTCAAACTGAGCAATTCCAACACCTCCTAAGCAATACCAGCACCTCCTGAGCAGTACCAGTTCAAACTGAGCAATCCCAGCATCTCTTGAGCAATCCCAACACCTTCTGAGCAATCCCAACCCTCCTGAGTAATACCAAATCAAACTGAGCAATTCCAGCATCTCCTGAGCTATAGCAGCACATTCTGAGCAATCCCAGCACTTCCTTAGCAATCCAAGCACATCCTGAGCAATCTCAGCACATTCTGAGCAAATTAAACACCTTGAGCAATCCCAACACCTCCTGAACAATATCATACCTCCTGAGCAAAATCAATGCCCCCTTGAGCAATTTCAACACCTCAAGAACAATCCCAACACCTGAGCAATCCCAGTACCTCTAGAGCAATCCCAGCACCTCCAGAATAATCCTAACATCTACTAAGCAATACCAGCACCTCCAGAGCAATCCTAACACCTCCTGCGCAATCTCAGCACATTCTGACCAAAATCAATGTCTCTTGGGCAATCCCAACACCTCCAGAACAATTACAACACTTGAGCAATCCTAGCCCCTCCAGAGCAATCTCAACACATTCTGACCAAAATGAATGCCTCTTGAGCAATCCCAGCACCTCCAGAACAATCCCAACATCTGAGCTATCCTGGCACCCCTAGAGCAATCACAACACCTCCAAAACAATTTAAACACCTTAGCTATCCCAGCACCTCCCTAGCAATACTGTATCAGCACCTTTATAGCAAACCCAACAACTCCTGAGCAATTCCATAATCTCATTAGCGATCCAAGCACCTGATTAATGCCAGAATCTCTTGAGCAATCCTAACACATCGTGAGCAATCCCATCACCTCCTGAGAAATCGCAGCATTTCCTAAGCAAACTCAATACTTCCTTAGCAAGTCCATCATCTCCTGGGTTGTCTAATAATCCTTTCATATATATGGTCAAATGATATAGGATGGTATATTTTTACTATGAACCCAGGAGCTCAACCAAGATGCAACATCTCATTTTCATTGGGGGAATCTGCCCAGTTGCAAGGCAGGGGGAATGTGAGCATAAGGAGGCAGAGTAGGTTGCTCAAGACCACACCTAAAGTGGCTGACCGAGGTGAGATTGGAACCTGGGTCTCCTGTTTCACAGCTCACGGTAATCAATGGACCACACAGCCTTCTTGCAAGGAGATACATCGAGCAGTTCACTAAACCTTCATGCATTTGTTTAAAGTGATTTTGCAGTTTTCTGCTACACAATTACTGTTGGCATCGACAGGGCTCAAATGTTATAAGATGCCTCAAAAATATGAATTTCTGGTAATCCAATTCTAATTTTTTTATTATATTTGATGCTCCCAGCTCCTGGATGTCCCCCATTGGCAACATCTGCCCAGCCAGTCCCTGGCTTCTTTAGTGCTTACGTCCCCTTTAAAGGACACCTAAACCATCTTTTTACACTTTTTTTTTTAAATGACTCCACAGACTTATAAAGGAGAGGCTACTGTTTACATTTATACAGAAATTGCATTTATTAAAGTAGAATGAATGCAGTTTCATAGCACTTGAAAATTGTAAACACAGCCTCTTCTGATTCAAAAATCCTGTTCTCAGAATTCTAAAATGGCTTCCATGATGATGTCAAACAGGAGAGAGATGCCAGCTGTGCAGATGTATACTAGCTCTATTAACCATATTCAAATGCAAATAACTTCAAAATGAAAAATGATAACATGGTACTGTGAGCACGAAAGTTGTTCAGCACAAAAATATCTACAAAATGAGTGGCATTTCATTTATAGATACCTTTTAGTTTTGTTTTTTTTTTAATTAGCAAAAAAGCATCAGAAAATTAGTTTGTCACTTTTTTCAACAAAGAAATGCAAATAACTTTAAAGCAAAAAGTGAAAACATGGTACTGTGAACACGAAAGTTGTTCAGCACAACAATATCTACAAAATGAATGGTGTTTCATTTATAGATACCTTTTAGTTTTTTTTAAATTAGCAAAAACAGCAGATAATTTTTTGTAATTTTTTTCAAGAAATAAATGCAAATAACTTTAAAAAAAATGACAGCATGGTACTGTAAGCAAGACATTTGTTTAGCACAAAAATATCTACGAGTGGTGTTTCATATATATATATATATATATATGTATGTATCAACATACATACATACACACATACACACATTTAATTTTTTCAATTAGCAAAAAACTGCAGAAAATTCTACCACAAAAGCTAAAGGGGGCCTCAGAAGTTGTTGTTAAACTCTGGGGAACCTTCAATCCCTCGCTGAGGAGCGGAGGGCAGTAGGACGGGTTAGATTTCTAAGTATGGGTCCTCGCCCATGTAGGGCTTTATAGGTCAGTAACACGATCTTGAAGGTGATCTGCCACTGTGCCAGCAGCCAGTGCAGTCCATCAGGAAGGCGTAAACCAGAGCTGGAAGATTGTTGGGCAGTAACAGGTGCTTCGCCCGGGTGATATTCGTAAGATAGTAAAAGGAAGTCCTGACAACAACCAACACCTGCGACTTCGGTGTCAGGCTGCAATCAAGTAAAGTGCCTAGGTTCTGCACCCGGTCAGAGGTTACCAGCTGGACACCCCCAAGCCAAAGCCTAGAAGGCTAGCCCACTGGCAACCCCATACCCTGGCAACCTGGGTCCACCACCAACACCTCGGTTTTAGCCAGGTTCAACTGCAGCCAGATGGCACTCATCCAATCCTGGATTTCAGAGAGGCAGTTGTTTAAAGCCAACAGGGCCGACCTGCTCAGACACAAAGGACATGTATAGCTGAGTATCATCTGCACAGCAGTGAAAACTCAGAGCATACCGCCTAATAATGTCTAACGGCAGCATATACACTGTGAACAACATGGGCGACAAAATGAAACCCTGCAGTACCCTGAAGGATAGGGAGAGAGGGGCTGAGGAATAAATCCTCGAAACCACTCTCTGAGTCCTACCATGGAGGGATAATCTAAACCAAATGTAGACACTTCTAATGCACAGTCAGGCACATAGTAAGGCACAAGGCCATAGGCTGAGTGGCTTCAGCCCCAGTCATGTATTGTGTCTTATCCACATCCTTGGAGTGTCCTTACTGCAAGTATAAATTGGGGCTGTGTATTTTATATGCATTTTAAAATTAAAATAGGTTTAAATAGTAACAAAATAAAATGTTTAATGTGTTTTAATGCAAAATAGTTCCTCCGCCTGCACTAGCTTTCCCAGTTGTTTTTTTAGCTGTGGAGTTTTGACCTACTTTGGCCACTGTAATTTGTTGCTATGGCAACCCTGCATCTCTCTCCCCCCCCCCCCCACAAACACATGTATAATTAGTTTAAATATTATGCTGTCACGTATGTATTTGCACAAAAAAATGCTTATTAGATGAATAACATTTTTCGTAATTTGAGGTGAGAGCCATGAAGCCAGCAAGTGAGTGAGCAATCAGGCAGGTGGCTGAGAGAAAAGCAGCGGAGCTGGAGTGGTGAGGCAGGCCATAACAAAGTCATTTAAAAAACGTCTGTTCTGTAGATCTGTATCACGTGTTTGTCAGAGGTGCCAGTCGCCAAGTGAGAACTGGTTGTGGTAGCAGCCTCGGCAAGTGTGCCATGGAGCAACCAAGCAGCAGTCAGTATGGGGACAAAAACTGAGAGAAGTGAGTGACTGATTGGGCAGCGGTGGTGACCCAGCAAGCAACTGGGGGCGGGGGGTGGGGGTCTGCCAAAAGCAGAATCAATTAACAAGAAAATCAGTTAACAAAAAAGTGTTGATCTTAGAAGTTTTCTGCAGCATCACATGTAAGCAATAACCCACAACAGGGTATGGGGTTATTGGCAGTTAATCCACACCCCAGGTGCATTATTAAGAGATCTGTGAATCATTTAATCATGAAGTTAATCCGGCTTTGGAAAAAAATGGCATCCGCAACATTACATTTTTTTTTTTAAATATTCTAAATAATGCTCATTTCTTTGTTTTATTTTTTTTATGCTGTGGCCAGGTTATCTGTGCTTGTTTTTACCTGTGCATTAGACAGATATAATGCACAGGAAGCAGCCAATCAAGACGAAGGATTTTCTCTTCCCATTTTATAAGGTTATAAGAATACCTGGAATGTTAAGAAATAGACAATCCTGATTGGCTAAGAATGAGGTCATGATTTATAGTAACAATTACAATTTATCTTCCCCCACTGCTTTTCCTGCTTTGAAGTCCTAATCATCTGCTTGTGACATCACAATCATGTCCGGGTACATAAAGTTGTAATGTCAATAAGAAGAAAATTATAATGTCACGAGAGGCTTAAGCAATGCAAACAGATGACATCTGAATAAAAACAAGCATTTGTCAATGCCGAATGTTGCTTGCTTCTATGTGCTGTTTAGGTATTTGGAAGTCATTGGAGTGCAAATATTGAAAATTTTCGAACTTACGAGCGTGCGTAGGAACTGCGCAACGCACCCTTGTAAAACAGTCATTGTTAGGAAATTTTTCACAAAATGTTCAATATAGCCATTTTAAGACCTCTGGTCATGAACAGTGTCAGTGTGATTTTGTTAATGTGTCCCATACATTGAGTTTGCACACCGACTGCGCCATTGTGCGCTACATGGGTGGAAACACGTTTTGGGCAGGATGTGAAAAATGACAGCTGTACTGCTCATAAGGAGGTGTGGTAAAATGGCAATGTTGAAAATCTGGAGTGGAAATATTGAAAATTCGCAAACCTACGAGCGTGCGTGGGAACTGTGCAACGCACACTAGTAAACAGTCATTTTAGGAATTCTTTCAACAAATTTTCAACATTGCCATTTTAAGATCTCTGCTCATGAACAGTGACACTGATTTTCTTAATATGTCCCATACACTGAAGTTCGCACCGACTCGCCATTGTCTGCAGTACATAGGTGAAACATATTTTGAGCAGGATGTGAAAATGACAGCCATACTGCTCATGAGGAGGTGTGGTAAAATGGCAATGTTGAAAATCTGGAGGAAAATATTGAAAATTTGTGAACTTTCTGACCTGCGTAGGAACTTTCCATAGCATATACAGCCTCATAAAACAGTCATTTTAGGAATTTTTTCACCAAATTTTCAACATAGCCATTTTAAGACCTCTGTTCATGAACAGTGTCACTGTGATTTTCTTAATTTGTCCCGTATATTGATTTCGCACATTGACTGCGCCATTCTGCGCTACAAGGGCTGAAACACATTTTGGGTGAGATGTGAAAAATGACAGCTGTACTACTCATAAGAAGGTGTGGTAAAATGGCAATGTTGAAAATCTGGAGTGAAAATATTGAAATTTCGCGAACTTATGAGCCTGCGTAGGAACTGTGCAACACACACTCGTAAAACAGTCATTTTTTGGAATTTTTGGACCAAATTTTCAACATGGGGTTTTTGGGACCCCTTCTCATGAATGATGTCACTATCATGGCGGTATTCCGGCCCAAAGGGTGATTTCGCAGTCACTGCGCGAAATCACCCTTCGGGCCCGAATAAGCGCAATGACAATGACATCATTCATGAGAAGAGCTAAACCCATGATAAAATTTGGTCAAAATTCCCAAAATGCCTGAGATATGCAATAAAGTTGAACCCTCTTATCTAGCCCATTATACAGCTTACCGGCATTTCCTCAGTTCGCGGTCGGCTTTGAAGAGTCGTAATATGTTCCCCGTCCACGAAGATCGTCGCGCGAGTCAGAGGTAAGTATGGGGTGAGGGAGTGTGTGGGGAGGCTAGTGCGCAGTGGGTGGGTGCGGGTTGTGGGGGTCAGGACGCACCGTGGGACCGTTTTGTTTACAGGCTTAAAACAATAAAAGACGTCGTGGGACCATTTGCCCACGCTGGTGGGCTCCCAGCGTGGCACACAAGGGCGGGGGGGCCGTTCAGCTGGCGAAGGATTGGAAGGCACCCCGTCTGACCAAGAAGTGATTGCCATGCTGGGTGGGGGCGCCCAGTGTGGCACCAGCTACGGGGGCGACAGCAGCTCAGCCCGGCGGGGATTGGGCACCCGTCGGCTACACAGGACGCGGGGTGCGCACGCCTGCGTGGGGGGGAGCTATGCTTACCGGTGCTCACTGAAGCGTAGCCTTTCAATCAGTGCGTTACTGCATTTGGAGCGTGTCATAGACAGCTCCAAATGCATTGGCTTACAGGGGCCGCGCCTGCCAGCTCACTGACTGAATTGGAGGAGGAGGTGACCCACCTCTGAAATCTCTGATGATGGCACTATGTTTCTTGCACATGCGTGCAAGCAACATAATGATCCTGTTCTGATAAAAAAGACTTCAGTAATAAAGAAAGGAAGGTGCTGAAATTCACATTTTGGGGGAATGTTGTGTAACGGAGCTCTGCCGAAGCAGCTGTTTGCTGGTGAACACCCAGAATCCTTTCTAATGTAATATAAAATGTAAGATCTGTTCCTTATTTCTGTACTCATGGTTTGTTTAGATCAAGTACTGGAGAGCGAACGAGAATGAGGCAGCAGCAAACAGAGTGAGGACAGCGGGACTTGAGACTATGGCTCGAGTTTCAGGCTTGACGGCTAACACCTTGTACCACGTGGCAGTTAGTGTCTATAACAGTGCTGGAGCTGGGCCACCTAGCCCTGCAACAGAGGTCACCACAAAGAAAGCTCGTAAGTACGCCCTTTGGCCATACTGGGAACATGAATACTGTTGTTCATTTCAAATATTTAATGAAAGACTCTCAGTCTAATGTTCCTACAGTTTAAATGATTGCTGGTGTTAAGCTACCTTCTGAAACTGGCCCACCAGCACAGCGCTATCATTACTGCTCGCTACGCTGGTGACCCAAGTCAAGAAGCAAGTTTGGGATCATGGGGGTCCGCTGGGGTAAGGAAGACTGAGCTTGCCAAGGACAGCACTCCCTCTTCAGGGTGGGTTGCACAGCCTGCCATCTGACTGCCACCTAGCGATTACTGGGTGGCAGCTCAGCTGGGGCTCAGCAGAACAAAGGATGGCTAGGACGCTACCCACACCAGTGTCATCTGTGCAAGCACCGAGAAGCGTCATAGATGATGGCATCCCAGGGGAAGAAAAAGGGGAAAAATGGTGACTGGCTGGGCAGACAGCACCCCGCCTGTCTCCCACGTCCACAGCCAGGCTCCCTCCTCCTGACTTCCAGAATGCTCCAGGGCTTCACCTCTTCTGTGGGTGGGTGGCTGGATACATGAAGTAAAGCTGTTGTTGGACCTGAAAGTAGGCCCTACTTCATGTGGGGGGTTAATCCAAGGGAGCAACATAACAGCGAGTCACGGGTGGCCTGTGGAGTGCTGGAAGGCCAGATAAGAGGAGTCTTGATGGACAGGAATTGGTGCTGGCAGTGGCCAAAGGAGTTCCTGGCCAGGAAGGCTCAGGGGCAAATATAAAGTAAAAAAAAAAAAAACTTACTTCTGCACCCTTTCTCGAAACATAACCATGATCTGTTACTGTGTGAGTTCTTTCCTTGCAATATAAAACAGTGCTGCGGTTAGGGTTATGCCTATAGCACACTGCTTCAGGCAATCCTTCTAACCCCAAGAACACCACACAATCACCAAGATTCAGAATTATTTCTACTCTAATGTCACTTCCTTTTTTTTTCTTTCCATTATTTATGCTCCTGAACATATGGGCAGCTGCTCAGTCCTGTCCCGCTCCCCACCACTGGCAATCGTCTCTCCTGGGGCTTACCTGGATCTGGTTACCCACATTTTACACCCTGCGGTATGGTCAGATAGAGGAGGGCTGCCCTCCCCCCCAAGTACTCATCAAGATGAGTTGAGGCATCCTGGGCCACAGCGCGGGTGTGTGGGTGAGCGGGCAATGCTTCATTAAGCCCAGGCATAATTTTCCACCTCTGTTTTCACCACATTCCCTGCTGCAGCCAATGTGGTGTGTGCATGTGAAAACACGCACAGACACCAGGCTGCAGCCCGCCCTTCCATCTTGCTCTGCTCTTCACTACCATCAGCCCTCCAGCTGGTGGCAGAGACCAGGCATGCAAGCCCTCCCTCCCTCCCTCGAAAAGGAGAGCAGTCCTTGGATACTCAGTCCCTCTCCCCGCCAACCCTCAGCAACCAGAGTCCCTTCAAACTGGCTGCTGTGTGGCGCCGTGTCTCAACCTCAGCAGCACCGGCTAACTAGTTTCCATTCTTTAGTGGTTTTGTCTTGTGACTCTAACTGTTCCGTTAAAGAGGACAGGAAATGATGTCTAATGTGTAGCTGTTTGTAATGTTTTTATATTCAGAAAATATCTTCATATCCATCAATAGATCATATTTAACTGTAGCAAAAGAAACGTGATACTACTACACAACTGTGTTTTGTGTTGTTTTCCTTATGTAGACAATTTTCTGTACTTTTCTCTTCAAAAAAAATAAAAATTTGAAGTTCTGCCTATGTTTAGGATTCTCGCTCCACCCTTCTTCGGTCAGCTCACACGCAACTCCAATCTGTTCCCAAACCCAGGAGGGCAGCAAAGCGGGTGATAGTGCTACTGCTGCACTTCAAGGCTGGGTGTAGAAGGCAATTTTTAACAATTGCTGGGAGTTGTCATCGTTACTGAGGATCCACCATAATTACAAAACTAACCGTGGAAACAATTTTAAAAAGGGTTACATGGACAGTGTTGAAGCAGAGGCCCAGCCCGGTGATGTCTGCAGGTGGTGCGCTGTATTGCTATGTGAGAAACCCAGAATTGAGGCCCGAGGCCATCTTCTCCACCCTGGGTGGAGGGGTCTAGAGCACAATGTGGAGGTATCATGTGCTGAACCTAGGGTAAGGGAGGTGGGCTGCCTGCAGTATGAACATCTACTACAACAGGAAGTTTATGACACTGATATCGTGGGGCACCACATGACTTTGGCCACACACCCCACCAACAGGACTGGGCAGTGTGATCCATAGGTAGTAGTTTGAGCAGCGGGAAGGCTTAATACAAGGTAAAATTATGGCTGCTATGCTTGATATCCTGCCTACCCACTTCACAGCTATGGATACCTTAAGCTCCTCCTCTGTGCCAACGGTTCTACATGGGTCCTCTTGGTGGCTTGGAAGCCCATGCAATACTGGCTGGAGCTCTACAGTGGGGGACAGGCTGCTGGAGTATTACATGCAGCTCATTGTGTCTGACATGAAGGATCTGAGTAGCAGTGTGTACATGGTCAGTACACCACCCTCTAATACCCTACGCTGGCTCTACAACTGGCTCCAGAATCACAGATCACAAAAATATCTCTTCTCGGTTTTACAGTTATCCATAGCCTCATCCCCTCCCCCCCCAGCTTTACTTACCAGCTCCTATCTCCCCCACGTCCCTCTAGTCTTAGTTCAGTTCCCATTCCAACCCCTATCCACCATCAGCGGTGAGGTCATTCCGCTACAATGCTCTCACGCTCTTGAACATCTCCAGGACACCACTGAAACACACGCTCATGGATCAGAGCGGGTGCCTGCCAGGACAACCAAAGCAAACGAGACATTGTGGCAGCATTCTTAAAATAAATGAAAAAATAACACAAGTAAGTGCCTACACCATCTGGTATATTTTTAGCAGTCAAACATAGCACAACAGGAATACTCCTGAACTTCACATGGCGTTTATGATGCGAAGTGCAGGGGTATTCATGCTGTGCTATGTTTGACTACTAAAAATATATCATATGGCTTCGGTACTTGTGTTATTGTTTTCATTTTTTAGCGCACTGCCATAATGTCTTGTTTGAATGTTTCTAGTGCTGGAATTCCATGAGTTGTGGGGGCAGCCCATGGACTCCGTCTTTAAAGGAAAACACCAATCTTTGTGAAACCCCAACCTCCAAAGGAAAACACGCCAATTAGGCTTTTAAGCCATTAAAATAATTTTCTCACCACCTAATTGCTGTAATATTTAACGCGGTCTTTCAGCCTGAATGTAAACACTGCTGGAGCAGTGCAGCACCATTTTGCATTCACACTGCAGCTCTGCGCTGCTCCACTGTGTAAACTGATAGAAGTGAGTGGCACAGAGCCGCACTGTAAATGGAAATGGTACCGCGCTGCTCCAGCAATGTTTACATTTGGGCTGACAGACTGCATTAAATACTATAGCACTCGGGTGATGAAAAGTTTACTTCAAAGAGGGCAGGGAATTATTTCTAATTTGCAATTGTTTGAAAGGATCCTACTTCAGAAATAATATCCATACCTCCAAATGATCAACATTTAGCTGTACAAAAGGAAAAGTTCATGTGAAAATAGTATTTTCTATTGTTTTCTTTATATGGGTAGCATTCTTTATAGTTCTGTATATATGGACCAGTAAGTTGGCATCATAATTTATGTACAGAACTCTGACCATTCTTCTGAGCATTCTGTACACAGACTGTGACATAGTGGAGTGGAAATTCCAAATTACTGGCTCCATGAAGAGAACTCTGTAGAATGCTGTCCAAGAAGAGAAACAATGGAAAGCTTAGCTTTTCACATCAGCTGTTATTGAGGCATAACTTAATACAACTCATTTGGAGGTGTGCGTATTATTTATGTAAAACAGAACTGGTGCCAGTTAGTACAGATTTCCTGTCCCGTTCAATGGCTTAAAAGCCTAATCAGGGAGGGGTTCCCTTTGGGGTGGGGGTTTTACAAAAATTGCCATTTTCTTTTAAAGAGCTGGTGATACGTTCAGGAGAACTTTAACAAAACCTGATATTTAGACACATTCCAGCTTGTATTTCCCATTAGTGTTGCATTCCTCCTCCCCATTATTTATTACTGAGGTCACCTGTATGAAAACAGGATCTTTGCTCGTGAAGAGTTTGTCTGTTTCTGCTGCTTGTCGTATCACAGTTACTCACATGGCAACAGACTGTGATGTCACAGCAGAGGATTATGACTTGAAGTAGGGAGTAAGCTTTAGAGGCAGATGGACTCTAAAGAAACTCTAAGCGATAAAGATCATATAGTCTTGCAAATTTCCTTAGTAATAAATAATGGAGAGGATAAATATATAAACTATAAATGGAATGCAGGCAGAATTGTACCTAATTATTATGCTTTTTAAAGTTTTCTTTGAGGCGTCAGTAGCTCTTTAAAGAGAGGCCCCCACCCAATATTAAAAATAAATATCAATGTTACATGAACTACCAGACTCACTTCAGAACTAGGGAATCCTAGCTTCTGTGGACCCCACTCTTCATAATTACATCACTGACCAATGCCCCCCATTTCCTTCAAATCCTTAAAGAGGACAGGAAATGTCAAATTAGCAGCTATTTATAATGTTGAAATTTACGGAAATTATATTTATACTCCTAAATGATCCACATGTAACTGTACCTGAAAAAAATGACTTGAAAAACTGTATTTTGCATTGTTTTGTTTTTATGGGCAGCATTCTGTTACAATTCTCTTCATGGAACCAGTGATCTGGCATTTTGACAATGCCATGGGTTTGTGTACAGAGCTCCTTGGATGATTCTGATAGGTCAACAGCTCATGCTTAGCCTTCTCTACACAAATCATGACATAGTCAACACTCCAAATTACTGGTTTGATGAAGAGAGCAGTGCAAAATGTTGTCCATAAAAAGAAAACAATTGAAAACACATTTTTTCACATCACTGTTTATTCAGGTACAGTCAAATATAGATCATTTGGAGGTTTGCATTTCATTTCTGTAAGTAAGAACATTACTAACTCCTGCCAATTAAGAGTAATTTCCTGTCCCCTTTAAGGCCTATCTTTTCTCCACCACTGGCCTGGCCTGGTGGCAGCAGTGACTGGTAGTGCCAAGTGGAAGACTTGAGATCGATTCCCATTTTCGACTCCCATACCCGAGCCGAAGGGGTGCAGGGAGCAATGCAGAGTCATTGATCTGTGTTCCTAGGGGATGGCAGTAGGTCTGCCTGCTCTATCTGTGCCTTCAGTGACAGATTGCAAGGCAACACGGACGTGATTGGTCACACATTAGCCACGTCTCGACTAACAGTACTATGCCATGCATTGCAGGCTCCATCTGGGGAGCAGAGAGAGAGAGAGAGGCAAAAACCAGGGGAAAACTCCACCCTACAGCATGTGATGCCCAGCACTCCCCTTACCTCAGGGCCAAAGAAAGCCTTGCATCTCCCCGGCAGACCAGAAAGACATTCATCCATACCTGCTGAGGCCCTACCATGGGGGGTGGGGTAAGATGTGGGGTCCCCAGGATGACATAGGTCTGGTCACTACAGGGTTAAGTAGTTGTGCTAAAGGGGCAGTCAGGGTTGTGATAGGGCAAACAAGTGAGCTGGCATGGTGGGCAATAGGAGCTATGAAAGAAAATGGTAAAAACAGCATAAAATCCTGACCCTCTTCTAATATGATGCCTTTTAGGTTTTAGATCATGATTGTGTGAAAGCATGATATAGAACTGCATTATGGTATGTGGTTAGGACTTAGTGTGTATGGAATTCAGTGGCTCTCAAAAAGTTGTTGTGCATGGTTGAAAAGTTATTGTGCACGTTCTATCATCAAGTACACCTGTGTCCCTGCTCTTGCCAACTCCCACCTGGCAGCCCGCTTTCATTTTTACTGAACTCTCTCTCTCTTTCTTTACTGGCACTTGGCACCACTCGCAGCTACCACTTGCAACCTTCCTCTACAAAACCATATACCATAAAAAATAAAATGTGGGAGACCATACACAACTCGCCTTGTGTTTCCATCTCAGGGTTGAGAGAACAGCATGGACCTCTCGAGCTTTTTTTTTTTTCAATCAAGCTTTTTGACCCCATCGCCACCTCCCACCTACTTTGGTGATTGAGGTACATGGTAGAGCTGGCAGGGCTCCAGACCCCCTTGGAAGGGCTGTCTTGGGACCCGCATCTCCCCACCCGACCCTCCCGGCAATCCCCAGGGCTGCCCCCATAGCAGGGCCAAGGGTGAAGAGTGTCCAACTCCCCGAGACCAACATCTAGACTCAGGGAGGCCATCGCGGTGCTGCGGGGCCATCATGGAGCCTATCAGCTCCATGTTTTTTATACATTCCCCCCCCCGCCATGGTTGCTCACACACATGTGGAGGCATGCGCACACAGCAACCCATGGCACCCCCCCCCCGACTCTAGTCACTCCCAACTACACTAACTCTGGGCCTCCACTCGGAGGCAGCCTTGCAGCGGGCGCAGCTGGGGGGGACAGCTGCCTTATGGCTGCTCAGTCCATCTCCTGGCCTCCCCCCGATGACTCAGATTCGTTCCCGAACTCAGGTTGCCAGCGTGGCGCAAGGTGTGGTGTTCAGCGCCTCAACCCTCAGCACCACCGGGCAAGCCCTCGAGCTTCATTCTGCAGGTCCACATGCTGTTATCTCTACTCCTCGATGGAAATGCAGGCTTCAAACACCATGAAGTCTTGCTGCTATTAGGACTTAATGCAGTTAGCCACTGCACTCGAACTGCCCCGGAGAGGATAGGGTTAACTCCAGAGCAGTCTGGAGTTCCACAGCGCGAGGGCGCTGTTCAAAGCTCTATCTGGCTAGTTTCAAATGAAACTGCCAGATTCTTTACTCCGCTTCACTGAACAGTCGCTCCGGAGATCAGCTCCTTCAGCTCGGTTCATTTCGCGGTTCAAGCGAGTTTACTCGGTTCATTTGAACCGGCAAGTGTTTAAAAATTACCGCTTTTTGGTCAAAAGCTCTATCTGGTAACCGTAAGTACTAAAAATAAAGTCTGTGTGGAAATACATTATCGGTTCAGTCTGAACCAATCGGTTGGCTTATTTTACGATTTTTGGGCTTTAGAAGTGCGGTACCCGGTTCTTATCGGTTCTAAAAAAACCTTAATTTTATTTGGGTTTTCCAATACCCGTGACACGGTTAGGAACCGATAAGGGTGTCTTGCCTGGCACAGCCGTTTAAAGGGCAAGTTTGTTGGTTAGGCTGGCATTATGTCTGAGAAACCCAAAAGAAAAACCGGGCCCACTGGGTTTCAACACTGTGATGTCTGTGGGGAAGCCTTTGCCAAGGCTGATCCACACACCACTTGTGTCTATTGTCTGGGGGCTGACCACCTCCTGTCAGACTGCCAGGTGTGTAAAAATTTCCCTGCAGCCACCCTGGAAAAGAGATTGGGCCGGCTCAGGGAACGAGAGGCCAAAAAGTCCGCTGACCCGGATGGCCAGCCCGGTCCAGTACCCACTGGACCAGAGGGAGTGCCCTCTGACCAGGGCGAGACTTCCTCGGGCAAAAGAAAAGCTGGTTCAGGGAAACCAGCTCCAGCAAAAAAGACAAAGAAATCAGCAGGTCTGGAGTCCAAAATTGTCTCTCCAACTGCTGCAGAAATAGCAAAAGCCATTCAGATTGTTCAGTCTTTGTCTCGGGGACTTGTCGAGCCCCCTACAATTGGGAAAAGGGTGGCTCGTTCAGGTCCAGTGGTTCAGGATTATGATGTTGAGGATTTTTATGAACCACAGGAGGGGGAGGAGGAATTTGATCAGTGTATTTGTGACTGGGAAGGTCTGGACGTGCCCATTGAACGGGCATTTCTCCAGATAGACCCTTAGAATCTCCCCTTTGCTGTCTGAGTCCCTTCTCATTTTATGTTTTATAAAAGGTGGCAGAAACCCTCCAGCTCCCTTTAGAGGAGGCTGTGGATGAGCAAGAGGAGCCTGATTATGTAGAAATGATGGATATTCCAGAGTCTAGAAGGTTGTCTATTCTTGCATATGTCATTTAGAAGCAAACAACAAAGATTTTAAAAATCCTCATTCCGTTCCTCCTGTAGATAAGAAAATGGACAGAAGGTATACTTTATCAGGCCCTGATACAGACTTCCTCACCGAGCAGTGTAGTCATGTAGGTGTTGTTCAAGCTGCAGCCTGTGACAAGGTAATATTCCCTGGCATCACATCCTCCTGATAAGGATTCCAGGAAGATTGATGCCATGGTAAAAAAGCAATATATGGCAGCTTCATTGGGACTCAGGCAGGCTAATTATATGGCTTATGTGGCTGGATATCAGAAATCTAGATGGGACACTATATTGCAGTTAGCCAAGCAGGCCCAGGGCCAGCTGGCTAGTGAGTTGGAACAAGTGGCTGCTGATGGCATTGAAGCCTCTAAAGTTCAATTTCATACTGCCGTTGATGTTAATGATGTTTCCTCTAGGGTCATGGCCACTTCTGTAGCTCTCCTAGGTTGGCATGGCTTAGATGCACTAATCTGTCCCAAGATACTCAGGCAAAGGCTATAGATTTTCCTTGGGAAACTCTCTGTTTGGGGATCAAACAGAAAATTACATGAAGAAAATGGATGAATACAGAACTACCTACAAAAGTGCAGCCAAGGAGAGAGGCATGCCACTCCACAAGGCATGCCCCAGGGGTAGGGGCAGGCCTTACCACAGGCCCTTTATCAAGTTCAGGCCTCTTCAGCCTCTGCACAGAGGTTTTTTTCAGAGGCAGGGGTAGACGGGGCACAGGCAGACCATCTCCTCTCCTCAGCCCAAAGCTGTTGCCAAGCAGGCACCCTGATGGGGTACCCAGGGCCGATTCTCCTGTACCGGTGGGGGCAGGTTGGCTTATTCAGCCAGAACTGGTTGTCCCTAACCGGACAAATGGGTTCTGGAGGTGGTAACCAAGGTCTGGTTCTCAGTTTCAAACAGTTCCCAAAGATGAGAGCCAGACATTTTCCACCTGCAAATCCTTCAGAAGCCTTGCTTTGGAAGCAGAGGTTTCTTCTCTGCTGGGCTGCAAGGCAGTGGAAAGAGTTCCTCCTTGCCATCAGGGCAAGGGTCTGTACTCAAGGTATTTCCTTATCCCAAAAAAGACAGGAGAGTGGCGGCCCATCTTAGATTTAAGGTTCCTGAACAAGCATTTTTTGAAACCAAAGTTCAAAATGTTAACTCTGGCAATGATTCTGCCTTCCCTAAGGCCAGGGGACTGGCTAGCTCCCCTGGACCTCAAGGACGCTTATTTTCATATTTTGATCAGGCCTTCTCACCGAAAGTACCTCAGGTTCGAACTACCCTCTGGCCACTACTAGTTCAGAGCAATGCCCTTCGGCCTTACCTCTGCTCCAAGGGTTTTCACAAAATGTTTAGCTGTAGTAGTGGCTCATTTAAGAAGGCAAGGGGTTGCTGTGTTTCCCTACCTGGACGACTGGCTCATAGTGGGTCAGTCTCCAGATCAGGTAAAATCCCACTTGCAAGTCTCCCAGCAACTTCTCACTTCTCTGGGATTCCTGTTGAATTTTCCAAAGTCAGTTCTGGAACCAGTTCAGGTACTAACTTTCATAGGTGCAGAATTGAACACAAAGTCAGCCAGAGCATTTCTTCCCTCCGAAAGAGTGGACAGACTCATTGCCCTGGCATCCTCCTTTACCCTGCGGGTCTCTCGACCAGCAAGGCACTTTTTGCAACTCCTAGGACACATGGCTGCTTCCACAGCTGTCGTGCAGGGAGCAAGATTTCAGATGAGAGACATCCAGTTCCACTTGAGGTCCTACTGGTCTCAAAGGAAGGACCCCCTATCCAAGTTAATCCCAGTGACCAAAACCCTGATCCTAGCCCTTCAGTGGTGGCAGGATCGAAGCAATTTAACTCAGGGGGTCCCCTTCTTACCCGTTCTTCATTCCCTCACCCTCACCACGGATGCCTCCCTGTTAGGGTGGGGGGCACATTTGGGCGACCTTTCCACTCAGGGAGTGTGGTCCCCTCAGGAATCTCTGCTCCACATCAACCTTTTGGAACTCAGAGCTGTTCTCTTAGTCTCCAGGTTTTTCGACTACTGTCCAGAACAAGGTAGTCCAAGTCAGGACAGACAACACCACAACAATGTGGTACATCAACAAGCAAGGGGCACTCGGTCATCAGCCTTGTGCACCGAAGCAATGAAGTTGTGGTCTCTGGCTTACTCCTGAACACCTCCCTGATAGCAGTTCACCTTCCAGGGAAGGACAATGTCCTGGCGGATGCCCTCAGCAGAATTTCTCAGGGCCATCACGATGGGCTCTGAATTTTCTGGTGCTGGGTCAGTCTTTGCCAGATGGGGCACCCCTCAGATAGATCTTTTCGCAGCCCCAGACAACCACCAACTTCCCCTGTTTTGTTGCAGGCCTCCAGTTCTGGGATCAGTCCCACTGGACGCCTTTCAGTTGGATTGGAAAGGGAAGTTCTTGTATGCTTTTCCCCCCTTCCCTCTCCTCTTCAGGGTACTAGTAAAAATCAGAACTCAGCCCTGCAGAGTGATTCTGATTGCTCCAGACTGGGCCAGACAGCCCTGGTACCCTCTCCTCCTGTCCCTGACATTCCACCCTCCCCTGAGCTTGCTCAGGACCCACGACCTGTTGACCTGTGCACAGGGGAGAGTGTGGTATCCGAACCTCAATTCCCTCCACCTCAAGGCCTGGTTCTTGAGGAGTTAGAATTTGCTGATTTACACCTTTCTCAAGGTGTCCTGGATATTTTAAAGCCTTCTAGGAAACCTTCCACTAGAGCCACTTACAATTCTAAGTGGAAGAGGTTTTCCATTTGGTGTTCTGAGAAGCAGATTATCCCAGAATCTGCTAATCTGCCCATTTTACTGGACTATTTGGTCCATTTAAATTCCTTAGGCCTTAGGCCAGCTACCTTAAAGGTTCACCTGGCAGCTGTCTCTGCTTTTGTGTCAGCGGGGAAGCCTGCTTCCCTTTCTTCTCACCCTGTATTTTCCAAGTTTTTTAAGGGGTTACTTCACACTAACCCCCCCTTTCGGGAACCAGCTCCTGCATGGGACCTGAATGTTTGCATTGCTCAGCTAATGCAACCCCCCTTTGAGCCTCTGTCCTCGGCAGACCTCAAGTTTTTGACTTGGAAGACTGTTTTTCTAGTGGCTATCACTTCTGCTAGACGTATAAGTGAATTACAGGCCTTGTCAGTAGAAGAAGATTTTATTTCTTTTCACAGAGATAAGGTAGTCCTTAGGACTAACAGAAAGTTTTACCTAAAGTGGTTTCAGATTTTCATCTCAACCAATCCATCTCTCTTCCAGTATTTTTCACTGAGCATTCCTCCTCAGGGAGAGGAGATTGCACAGTCTGGACGCCAAAAGAGCCCTAAGCTGCTATTTGGAACGCACTGGGGTCACAGATTCAACTCCCTCCAACTCTTCCTTACCTATGGAGAAGTTGGCAAGGGAGACCTGCCACTAAGAGGACAATTGCGGTGGATTGTCTCTTGTATCCAGTTCTGTTACCAAAACTAGGTAGAGAACCTCCCTCAGGACTGAGGGCTCAGTCCACCAGGGTACAGCTGCATCTCTCGGCTGCTAGAGATATTCCCATTTTGGAAATTTGCAAGCTGCTACCTGTAAAACAGTCCACACCTTTACAAGCATTATTCCTGGATGTCCAGTCCAGGAGAGATGCTCGGTTTGGCCAGCTGTGCTTCAGAGTCTATTCCCCAAGTAGGTTCTGGACTCCTCCATGGAGGTACTGCTGTATAATCTGCATTAAGTCCTAATAGCAGCAAGACTTCATGGTGTTTGAAGAAAAATTACTCTCCTTAGTAATTGCTTTTCTTCTCATGGAGTCTTGCTGTATTAGGACAACCCTCCCTCCTACCCCGCTCAGAACTCCTACTTGGTATGGGGTTGTCAAATTAGTGCAAGCACTGTCATGCCATTTCAATTTCTCTAGTCCCCTTTTGTTCATTTGGGTTAGGAACTAGGTGATTCTGTTTTTGTTAAGTGATAGGTGGCTCCTCTCTGGACTTGAGTCTTTTGGGAGAGGGGCCTATTAGTGCTTGTCATGGGTGATTCTAACAATAACAGGTGATTTTGTTATTATTCTATGATTGCTATTGTGTTTTGTTGTCCTACTACTGGTAGGTAGCCAATGGCTAGTGTAGAGCTTTTCCACACAGACTTGCTATATTAGTTTAGCTTCAGAAGAACCTGGCAGTTTCATTTGAAACTAGCCAGATAGAGTTTTGAACAGCCCTCGACCTGTGGAACTCAGACTGCTCTGGAGTTAACCCTATCCTCTCCGGGGCAGTTCGAGTGCAGTGGCTAACTGCATTAAGTCCTAATACAGCAAGACTCCATGAGAAGAAAAGCAATTACTAAGGTGAGTAATTTTTTCTTGTTGTATATGGTTGCCCATACATTAATCCTATTGTTTTGTATTGCACTTGATGTGGATGGTAGGGGTGATGTAATGATTTAGACTAGTGTACTACTGCAGTTTTAAAGAATAGCCGACACTTCCAGAAGAATTTTGACAAATGTAATATGTAGAGCAATACAGCTTATATTTCACGTTGATTATGCATTTCTCTCCATTATTTATTACTGAGATCATTTGCAGGAAATAGGATTTTCATTCCTGAAGAGTTCATCTGCTCCTGTTGCCGATTCCCTACTTCAGCTTATAATACTCTGCCTATGACATCATAGTCATTCCCATGGCAACAGACTGTGATGTCACAACAGAGAATCATGGCATGATGTGAGGTATGAGCTGCTTGGACAGCTGAACTGCCAGTAATAAAGATCCCGTGCTCGTGCAGATTTCCTCAGTAATAAATAATGAGGTGAATAAATCCACATGAAATAACAAGAATTGTGTCTAAATATTCGTTTTTTCACATTTTTCGCTGTGTTGTCAGCATCTCATTTTCATCTGTTCTTTGTTCTCCAGTTCCCAGTCAGCCTCCTAGCAGCATCACTTGGAAGACGACCCATGGTTCTCGAGTCAGCATCACGTGGGATCATGTCAAGGCACTTAAGAATGAATCCACTGTGCAGGGATATAAGGTGATGTCAAAATGAAGTACTTGCCTGCTACAACCGGGGTCATTGCATTAGTAGGCAGAGTGACAGTGTGGTTATGTTAGTGGCATGCTTGACAGTGCGCAAGATGGTCAAAGGTTAGAGTCTCATAATGGAGACTTAGGGTCATATCCATTGCTGGCACTGTGGTGTAGTACTGGGTGGCAGCCTATGGGAGGTGCCGTCCTTGAGATGAAACATTAAAGAGTTTGCCCATCTCTGGTGTCTGTCCAGTCAGCAATAAAAGTGCCCATGACCCTTTTTCATAAGAGTAAGGGAGTCATTCCTGGTCTGCTGGCCAATATTCCACCTATCCATGAAACAGGCTGTTGTCTATGTCAGTACGTGGATGTTCAAACACAGCTGCAAATAACTGCATTCAGTCCCTGCACTACCAGTATCTAACTCATTGCTTCATAAAACACTGCGTCACAGTTTATACAAAATGTACTATATAAAGCCAAACTCTATTCTATTCGACAGTTCCTGTGCTACTAGTGTCTAACTCACTACTTTGTTATTTATTTATTTCGTTTTTGTTAACCGGGTCGGTACACTAGACAGAAATGGTCTGTTTTCAGGTACAACCTGGGAGAGTACAACAGTTGCAATACATAATATATTACAAAGTAGGAATAGGGAAATAAGTATAGAGGTATAGCTTTACAGAGTAACTAAAGTGTAGATACATACTACGTACGTGAATGAGTACAGTATTTGAACAAAAGGTAAATACAGCAATACAGACTGATACAGGTACATTTGTAAAGCACTTTGGGATACAGTTTATTACAAAAGGTACTTAATAAAGCCACATCCCATTCTATTCAACAGTCCATGCACTACCAGTATTTAACTCACTGCTTTGTAAAGGCATATAGCGCAGTGGTCTAAGGCTCTGAGCTGCAAATCTGGTGACATCCAGCAGACCAGACCTGGGTTTGAATCCCACAGCTTCCACTTGCATACTGTGTGACCCTGAGCAAGTCACTTAACCTCCTTGTGCTCCCAGGTCGCTCCTGTAAAAAAGCTTTCAGCTTAGTGTGCTATACCTGGTTAAATAAATAAAAAAATAAAATAAAGCACTTTGGTATACTTTGTGTATGAAAGATACTATATAAAGTCAAATTCTGTTTTATTCTACAGTCCTTGCGCTACCAGCATCTAACTCATTGCTTTGTAAAGCACTTTGGGATGCATTATGTAGGAAAGGTATTATACGAAGCCAAATTCTATTCTATTCAACAGAACTACTTGGTTTTGTAAAGCTCTTTCAGATACAGTGTGTATAAAGGCACTATATAAAGCCAAATTTCTATTTTGCTCAACAGTCCCTGTACTACCAGTATCTAACTCATTGATTTGAAAAGCACTTTAGGATACAGTGTGTATGAAAAGTGCTATATATAAAACCAAATTCCATTCTACAAACCCTGCAGTACCAGTATGTAACTCATTGCTTTGTAAAAGCAGGTTGTGATGCATTGTGTATGGAAGTTGCTACATAAAACCAAAAGTTAACTGAATGGTAGCACGTGAGGTGGGCACTGTCCGAAACGGCGACACGATATGGGCAAAAGCCGAAAGGCAGGGGGGGGAGGCCGACCGGATGTGGTGGGGTGGGCAACCCTAGCAACAGGATGTCGCTATATGTACACGCATGTGGGGGAGTGAGCACGGCGAGCGTGGCCTGGGAAGGGGCAGAGGGAATGTAGGGGGAAGCACTGCGGTCAGCTGCCAAGCTGCGCCATGGCATTGGGGGTTGGCCTCCACTTGCAGTGCTGGGGTTCTGGGTTCGTGTCTGGGCCCGGGCGCTACTGTGCTTTTGTTGCACCCTGCCTAAAACTTGTAATTGTTTTGCTTTCTCACCCCCCCCCTCCGACATGCACCCCCCTGGAGTTGAGAATCCTTAAGTAGGGGGGTGTGGAGGGGGGCACAGAAAGCAAATGTTTTCAGTCCCCGGCACCATTCTTCCGTGCGCCGAGGATGTCAGGGTTGTGAAATTGTTTTCGCCGCCCTGATGTCGTGATAATGCGAGTTGCTGTTTGGAGCTCGCCATTATCACATAGAACCAATTGAATTAATAAAATAATGAATTAATTAAAATCAATTAACTAATTTGTTTATATTTAGACAGAAGTGAGCTGCTGGGAGTAAACTCATTTTGAGGATCGCCCTGTATACGGTTATAAGCTTCTGTTTTAAATACAATGCAAAACCACATGCAGTACAATATACAATCCAGTGTTAAAAAAAAAGCACAACCAAACAAAAGCATCCAGTCCAAGATGGCTGATTTAAAGAGTCTTTAGGTAGCCTTCTGTAATTAACCTTTTAAAATCATGACATAATTTTCAGCCAATCAGGACTGCTTATTTAAAAACATCTGAGGTATTCTTATAACCATAAGAGGATGTCTCATGCAAAACAGCTGTAAAATTCTGAGGTTCTAAGTTCAGCTGACATTGTTCATTTCCCACACAGGGATTCTGTAATACTTTACAAAGTAAAACAAATGTTTTAAATTTAAAATTCTGTTTTTTAAACCAGGATCTTTAACATGATTTATAACCGGTTTATATGTACAGTGCCAATGTCTCTTGTGATTATAAGTGTGCTTTCTCAAGTCCTTCATGTGCCAGAACTGCTCAGATCCACTTTGCAGTTCTCTCAGCCAAAGAACTCGAGAAGGCACTCTTACAACCATAAGAGCCACAATAGTTGTACATGTAAACATATCAATTATGTAAGGAATCAAACACGACAAGGTGTGGTTCATCGTCTGACAACAGCACACCCCAGGTGTGTCAACTGGCAGGAGGTGCTTGCACTGAGTGCTTTTAGCACTTGGAAAGTGCTCTTAGGCCATAAACCACACCTCGGAGTATCTTATTCACTTATAAAATGGTTCTCACAGCCAGCCTGGTGGCGCTGAGGGTTGAGGCGCTGGACACAACACCTCGCGCCACGCCGGCGACCCGGGTTTGGGAATGGACTCGGGCCGCCGGGGGCTGGCAGGAAAGGCGACTGAGCATCCTGTGACTGCTCTCCCTCCTTTGGGGTGGGTGAGGGCTATGCACTGCGCCGCAGTGACACCTAGCAGAGGCTAGGTGCACTCGGACAGCAGCATACTCGAGGGGAGGAGTGCGGCGGGCATCTGCACATCTGTGCGATGCCACTGCATGACTGGCTCCTAAGGGGCATGAAAGATACTGGTGGAAAATCAACGGGGCGACCTCGGCGGCTGATGGCCAACCCTGTGCCTCTGGAGTCCAGAGGCGTCTTCGACAGCTCCATTGCCACAGGTCCCAGGGGTGGGGGGATGCTGCCATAAGCCGGAGTGTGCGATGGGGCGTATAAATTTGCATGCCAAGACTGACATCAGGGGTGCGGGTGCCGGTGGCCAGGGGTCAATGAGGGACCACTCCGACCAGGAGAGAAAAATCATGACATGTTAACAAAATAAAATGGTTCCCACAGGTAAACTTTTTTTTTAATAAAAAAGAAACAAAAAAGATGAAAATAAAAAAAAAAAAAAAATTTTATATTGTAACACAGTCTGGCTTACATCTGAATCAATCTAGAACTATACTGCCAGTAAAGGGATTCTGTACTGTCTAATTCCCCCTCACTCTATTTCTTTACATAACCCGCAGCTGTCTCTGCTTTATAGTACGATTACTTTTCATACCCCAGTACCCTATTTCACTGGTTGAGAGTGGGTTGCTGTGGCTTTCAGTGAATGAGTGAGCGAGCGTCTCACTGAAGCTGCAGATTTTCAGAGAGTGAGCATGTTGCAGCAGCCATGGCTTTGAGGGATTGAACTTGGATTGGCGATTGCTTGGGGAAAAAAAGATAATAGTTTTCAGTCTTGTTAAGTGTGCCGAATTTGTGTAGCGAGCGCTTTCAAGCACTTTTCTAATGGGGTGTACAGAGGTTACATGACAGGAGCAGTAGCAGGCAGGCCTTCATGGGAAGGCCTCTGCTCAGACTTGCAGAGAGCAACGATCAGCACGACACCAGGAATCAGAGACCCACAATACACTTTTAGGAACAGCTAGACTCGAATGAAGGTCAGAAGCATTGTAATTATTTGTGATAATCAAGTTCATGTTCCTTACTTGTGCTGTGGGTATGGGGAGCGAATAAAAACTGGTACACACTTTTTTTTTTTTTCTAAGTTAGGACACATAGTGGATGTTGATTTTTTTCCCCATTACTAACAATGCTGCCAGAATTTCTTTCCAAAAATATCTGGCAAGCATGGATCTATGGGTGCGTTGTATCCTGGTGGGCATAAGTAGTACCAACTGGCACATTACGTGCTGATAAGGACATGGCAACTGGTACCTCTTAGCCAAATATAAATGTGAATATTTACTTCTTTCTACTAGTTATATTTCCCGGGGGGGGGGGGGTCATGCCATTGGGGTTTTATTCAGATTTATAAGACTGTTACTGTTCATATAGTAATTTGATTATTTACTGACACATTATTGAACTCTGAACATTTTAGGATGCTTGAACTTATTTTCTAGGGGGTCCTTGAGATATTTGTTTTTTTATTGGACACTAATTCTGACAATTAATATTATCCTGTAAAAATGTTACAACACTGAAGGTCTTAATGTTTATGGAGTTTGTTAACTAGTTGAGAGTATAGTTTAGAAAATGTCTCCAGACAGGTTTAATTCTGTATGAATGTGTGAAACAGTTGTTCATACTAGGGAACTTTTCTTTATACCCTCACACTTCCACATATAGAAAATGTCTGTTCTATATTGTTTTAGCATACAGTACTATCAAATTTTAACATGCACTTATGTGGGTATTAAATCTAAAGGTCTTGCTTTTAATTAAGAACGTATTTACATAGCACACTCATTCATTCATAATTTAAAGTAAAGTTGCAAGATTACATACTGGGCTTCACAGCCTGGTACCTTGGGGCAGCGATAGCCCTTCTGTGCCAAGAGTAAAAAGTTTAATAGGCTCTGTAAGGTTTTGGAAGGGATCGTAACTGTGGCTGAGCAGCCAGCCAGCCGATCCCTTCCCACTTCCTAGTCTGCCCGCTCCGCCTCCGCGCTCCTCCGTATCGTGACGTTTAGCCAGGGAGAGCATGGGGACGTGTGCCATACTAGTATATGGGGCTACTTTTTTGCACGCTTTTGCACACTTTAAACTGCATATTAGGAAAAATGAAAGCCACCGCTCGACTAATAGGAACCTTATTAGTCAAGCAGTGGCTTTCATTGGCTGCCAGTTTGCTACTGCTGAGAAACCTTCCAAGGTCAAATGTCAACAGAAGCAGATGAGATGAATACTTAAGCAGACAGTTCCACTAACTTAAAGTAGAGTATCAAACCATTTGCTTCTGAATCTGTTCTTACAAGGACCAATACGGCAACTAAACTAATTCTATGTAACAATGTATTTGAAAAAGTGTCTTACAATATAAAACATACATTTTCTATATGTGGAAGTGTGAGGGTATAAAGAAAAGTTCCCTAGTATGTGGCTGAGGTGCCAGCCAGCTGATCCCTTCCCACGCTCCGCCTCCGCACTCCTCAGTATCGTGACGTTTAGCCAGGGACAGCATGGGGCGCGCCATACTAGATATGGGGCTTTTTAACGATTTTGCACACTTTAAACTACATATTAGGAAATGAAAGCCACCGCTTGACTAATAAGGTTCCTATTAGTCGAGCGGTGGCTTTCATTTTCCCTAATATGCAGTTTAAAGTGCGCAAAATCGTTCAGAAAAGTAGCCCCATATACTAGTATGGCGTATGTGCCCGCGCTCTCCCTGGCTAAACGTCACGATATGGAGGAGTGCGGAGGCAGAGTGGGTAGACTAGGAAAAGGGAAGGGATTGGCTGGCTGGCAGCTCAGCCACAGTTACGATCCCTTCCAAAACCTTACAAAGCCTATTAAAATTTTTACTCTTGGCACAGAAGGGCTATCGCTGCCCCAGGGTACCAGGCTGTGAAGCCCAAAGTCTTAGTAAGGTGAACTTACACCTTTACTTTAAGTTAGTGGAACTGTCTGCTTGAGTATTTATCTTATCTGCTTCTGCTGACATTTGACCTTGGAAGGTTTCCCAGCAGTAGCAAACTGGCAGAATCTGGTTCTTTTCATTTCAGTCTCTGTTGTTTTTTTAAAAAGGTATTTTAAACCAATGAGGATTCTTTCTGGTTTTTTTTTTATATATATGATCTGGGTGTTAATATAATGTGATTCTGTAAACAACTGGCATAAGCTTCCAAGGAAGGACTTGGTTGGTCTGAAACCTTAGGCACTGTTTTCTTTTTGCAACATGTATGCTGGTCCAGTAAAACGTATCAAACCATTTGCTTCTGAATCTGTTCTTACAAGGACCAATACGGCAACTAAACTAATTCTGTATAACAATGTATTTGAAAAAGTGTCTTTTTATATGTATTATGGACCTTGTGGTAAATGAGCTGTTAGCTCAATCGAGTAAATCTGGATTCATAACATTTTATGAATACAACATAAACAGCAATATACAGCTCCAGTGACCTTTAACTCCTTGTGTCATCTCCAGGTTCTCTACAAACAGGAAGGACATGCCACCCCAAAACTTTATACGACCACTAAAAACTCGATACAACTTCCACTCCCCGAAGACAACAGCTACATGGTAGTGGAAATCCGAGCAGTTGGAGATGGAGGTGATGGCCCCCCTGCAGAAGTCATTATATCCAAAGACACTGGTGAGAAATACTTCATAAACAGTGGAATGTGGGTGACTGCATGCTGGGCTTTGGGATTTCTCTTGCAGGGATGTGCGACTGTTCACCACTCCAACCTTTGAGCCAGCTGCAAGCCAGCACACTGGCCTCACAGGATACAGTTTCCAGCAATGACACAGGCTGCCCCGCAACCATCACCCTGTGGAAAAAAGTGCCTCGCACAGCAGGCCTCGAAGCAGGGAAGACAGCCATTTCACACTGCAGGCTCAACTGTAGTTCGACAGCTGCTGAAGAGAGGGGAGGGGACAGATCTGGGCTGGATGACACGGGGCTCCAAGCATCATCTGCCAACCAGGATCATACTTTCTCTTTTTGTCCATTCCAGATCCAAAAAAGGTGATCCAGTAGTGCTATCATTCCTGAAATCTGGTTTTCCACACTGCAGCGCATCCTACCTCTGCTAAGCCACTAGGCTGGCAAAAGGGCCATCTTCCTCCACATCTTTGAATCTTGGTGTCCTATCCTTGGTCTTGTGGATTTCAGTCTGAGACAGTAAATCTACGGCTACTGTAACAAGGCTCACACTGATAAAATCCTCAAAAACAATTGGGCAGTGGCAGCCTTCTACTTCGGGGGCCCCAGTATGATTGGTTCCTGGGGGGGCCCGCACCCATTCTGCCTCCAGTTGGTCAGGCTGCAGTTTGACAGAAAACTGCATGGCATTTTGATGCTATTATGGAAGTTGCTACCCTGTTTAGTGATGTCCCCTTGTGTTTTTGTTTTTGCAAGATGTATGACTTGCACTGGCTCTGCCTGGGCCCTCTAGGTCTGTGGAGACCTCCATCAGCTGCAGGAAGTGAAGGTTCCAAATGCTAGCTCTTCAATTGGGCTACAGTGGTGGCCAGCAGCACCCCAGGGCATAGACAAGGGAGAGGTTAGTTCTCTTAGCTGTAGACAAGGGATGGGTTAGCCTGGGTTGGTCTGTACAAGAGATATGGTCTAGTCTATACACAAGTTATGGGTTTGTCTGGACAGGAAGTATGGGTTAGTCAATACATGAAGTATGCATTGGTCTATACACAAGGTATGGCTTGGTCTATACATGATGTATGCATTGGTCTATACACAAGGTATGAGTTGGTCCATACATGACGTATGCATTGGTCTATACAGGAGATATGGGTTGGTCTACAGATGAGGTTTGCAGTAGTCTACACATGAGATATGGGTTGGTCTATGCACAGAGTATGGATTGGTCTGTATGCGAGGTATGGGTTATGCTATACATCAGGTATGAGTTGGTATATTCACAAGGTATGCATTGGCCTGTACATGAGTTATGGGATGGACCTTTCACGCAGCATGTGTTGGTCTGTAAATGAGGTATGTGCTGGTCTATATACAATGTACATGTTGGTTTGCACATGAGGTATGGCTTGGTCTGTACATGAGATATGGGAAGGTGTGTGTACACGAGGTATAAATTTCTGTGGACATGAGACATATGTTGGTCTATAGACAAGGTGTGAGTTGGTGCTTACATGAGGTATGGGTTGGTGCATGCATGAGGTATGGGTTCATCCATATATGAGGTATGGGTTGGTCTGTACACGAGGCATAGGCTGGTGCATAAAAAGGTATGGGTTGGTCATTATATGAGATATGGGCTCGTCTGTACATGAGGTACAGTATAGTATGTGTCTATATATATATATATATATATATATATATATGTATATATAATAGATATGAAGTGTTAGTCGAGATATGAAGTATAAGTCGGTCTAAATATGAGGTATGGATTGGTCTATGCGCAAAATATGGGTTGATCTGTAAATAAGGCATGGGTTGGTCTATGCACATGGTATGGGTTGGTCCACATAAGAGGCATGGGTTGATTTACACACAAGGTATGAGCCGATTTACACACGCGGTATGAGTTGGGTATATACACAACATATTGGTCGGTTTATACACTTGGTATGGGTTAGTCTCTATACAAGGTGTAAGTTGGTCTATACACAAGGTATAGGTATGTCTATACATGAGGTACGGATTGCTCCACACATGAGTTATGGGTTGGTCTACACATGAGGTATGGGTTGGCCCACACATGAGGTATGGGTTGGTCTATACATGAGGTATGGGTTGGTCTATACATGAGGCATGGGTTGGTCTGTGTGAGATATATTGGATGGTCTGCACACACTAGTCTATACACAAGGTATGGGCTGGGCTATATAAAAGGTATAGATTGGTCTGTACATGAGATAGGAGTTAGTCTAGACAAGAGGTATGGGTTGGTCTATACATTAGATCTTGGTTGATCCATCTACAAGGCATGGGTTGATCTACAAACAAGGTATAGGTTGGTCTGTACATGAGGTATAGGTAGGAATACATGAGGTATGGATTGTTCTATACATGAGGTGTATTTTTTGACTACAGACAAAGTATGGGCTGGTTTGTACATGAGGTATGGGCTGGAATATATACACGGTATGGATTGGTCTGTAAACAAGGTATAGGTTGGTCTGTACACAAGGTATAGGTTGAAATATACTGCACAAAAGGTATGGATTGGTCCATAAATGAGATATAGGTTGGTCTGTACATGAGGTATGGGTTAGTCTGCACACAAGTTATGGGTTGGTCCACACGAGTTATGGGTTGGTCTACACGTGAGGCATGGGTTGGTCTGTGTGAGATGTATTGGATGGTCTGCACACACTAGTCTATACACAAGGTATGGACTGGGCTATATAAAAGGTATAGACTGGTCTGTACATGAGACAGGAGTTAGTCTAGACAAGAGGTATGGGTTGGTCTATACATTAGGTCTTGGTTGATCTATCTACAAGGCATGGGTTGATCTACAAACAAGGTATAGGTTGGTCTGTACATGAGGTATAGGTAGGAATACATGAGGTATGGATTGTTCTATAAATGAGGTATATTTTTGACTGCAGACAAGGTATGGGTTGGTCTGTACATGAGGTATGGGTTGGAATATACACAAGGTATGGATTGGTCTGTAAACAAGGTGTAGGTTGAAATATACTGCACAAAAGGTATGGATTGGTCCATAAATGAGATATAGGTTGGTGTGTACATGAGGTATGGGTTAGTCCGCTCTCGAGTTATAGGTTGGTCCACACATGAGTTATGGGTTGGTCTATACATCAGGGATGGGTTGATCTGTGCGAGATATACTGGAAGGTCTTCACACACTGGTCTGTACAAAAGGTATGGCTTGGGCTGTACATGAGATAGGGGTTAGTCTATACAAGAAGCTTGGGTAGGTCTAGGCATTAGGTCATGGTTGATCTATCTATAAGGCATGGGTTGATCTACAAACAAGGTATGGGTTGGTCTGTACATGAGGCATTGGTTGGTCTGTACACGAGGTATGAGTAGGAATACAGGAGATATGGATTGTTCTATACACAAGGTATAGATTGGACAGTAGAGAAGGTATGGGCTGGTCTGTACATGAGGTATGGGTTGGAATATATGCAAGGTATGAATTGGTCTATAAACTAGGTATAGGTTGGTCTGTACATGAGGTATGGGTTGGAATATACACAAGGTATGGATTGGTCTATAAACAAGGTACAGGTTGGTCTGTACACAAGATGTGGGTTGGAATATACTGTACAAAAGGTATGGATTGGTCTATAACTGAGGTGTATGTTGGTCTGTACATGAAGTATGGGTTGGTCTATACACAAGGTATTTATTGGACTGTATACAAGGTATGGGTTGGACTGTATATGAGGTGTAAGTTGGAATATACACAAGGTATGGATTGGGCTATAAATGACGTATAGATTGGTCTGTATACAAGGTATGGGTTAGAATATACACGGGATATAGACTGGGCTATAAATGAGGTATAGATCGGTCTGTATACAAGGTATGGGTCCGAATATACTGTACACAGAGTATGGACTGGTCTATAAATGAGGTGGTATGGGCTGGAATATACACGATGTTTGGATTGGGCTGTACATGACGTATGGGTTTGTCTCTACATGAGCTGCTGCTGAAGTCACCTGGGAAATGAACTGTTATCTTGTAATGTAAACATCATCTGGTTTTAATTAGGCCAGAAAAAATTCTTGTTTTTCAATTAAGTTTCAGACCTAATAATCTGCATGTTTGCATATTAATTAAATGTTAATGACACATTTACCTCTTGAATTGCTCAAAACGTTTCATCATTGAGTAGCTTTTTCTGCTTGTAAATTTTATAACTGGTCAGTGCTGGGAGGGTCTGTTTATTTAGAACTGATTCTGCCTGTCCTGAGCAGTGTGATTACACCCCCTCATGCAGAGCTAGCCTGCTTGCTCTCGGTCAGCCCATCTCACAATACATGTTTCTTGTTTCAGGTACAGGCATGATGGTTCACAATTCTTCCACGAACCCAACTGCACATGGCATTCTGACAGCCACTGTACTAATGCTTGTCCTGATTGGCTGGCTAGAGCTTTGATCCCACCTTGTCCACCTGAAGGAAGACTGTGGATACTCCCAACTGGCGGAGATCATATTTTCACAATCACAAATTTGTACCAGTGTCACAAGAAGTAAAATAGGGAAAAAATGGGTTTGTCTTACAAAAAAATGCAATTTTTTGTAGAAAATAGAAGATTTCATACAAGAAACTCTGAAGATTGCTGAAATTTGAGACCTTTTTTAAACCGTAATCCATGAAATGGACTGAATCTTGGTTTTAAACAATCAGCAGGTTTTTGCCTTATAAAAAATACTTGTATATACTTGACTTATAAGTTATATTACTGTGTAGTTTTGAACTAAGCACATCGGGCCGCCAGGATGTGCTGTGATGATAATACAGATGTGCGATGATAAAAGTCAGTGCTGTGCAATGGAGAAATTATCCAGGTATAACACGGATCTGCTGTGGATACCCCGTAAAAAGTCAGCGTTATGCAATGGGATGGGGAGTATGTGTCCCACGATAATGCCAATATGCCATGATAAAAGTCAGTGCTGTCCTACAGGGAACTGGGACCATGGTGGTGAACACATCTGTTGCTTAGTGCCAGTCTGATACCGTGGGTGATCACAAGACTGAATATACCAAAACGGCTATTCAGGCAGCAGAAATGTACAACAAAAGGGTCCCCCGAGCCTGTTAAGGGAACTTCTGTTTGGCTCCAGGGTTTGGCTGTGGGTAAAATGACACGATTGCTACGATGTATGTATGATTACAGTTAAAAAAAAAAAACAGTGGTTGGCATTGTTTTAAATGGTAACTGGAGTCCCCAGTAAAGTTACTGGTGGTTCAGAACTCATTCCGAAGACCTCTACTTGTGTGTTAGTAGCTGTGGTCCTGGATTTAAACTCCACCCCCCCCCATATGTTTTGAAACAATGAATAAACAAGGGGACTGCTAAATTTGGATATATTTTTTTTTTTTGTGTGTTATTTCTTTATCCTCTCCACGTCTCCCCCATCAGCCTCTCCTTCGGGCCATCAATGGTCTTGTTCCCCTACTGCTCACTCGCACTCATGCCCACTGCCAATGTCTTCCACCTCAAATGGCAGCCACCCTCGAGGTAATTCTTCACCGGATGGGTTCTCCTCCTCCAAGAAGAACGGCACTGGTGGGGGCCATCCAGCACAACACTTGGCCCTTCAGGTGCTGTTGAGGTGGACTCTGGTGCCTGACCAGGGCACTCATGGCAGCAGAGGAACCAGATGGCCATCATCCGGTCAAGTGGAGGAGAACTTTTCCCTTTCCTCCCTTGGGGGCGCAGCATGCCATGACGTCAAGGCGTACGCCAACGTCTGCCATGCCCACCTAGTTAGTTGTATGGTGCACTGTTATACCTCCAGTCTCCACCAGGGGTCAGCAAGTGTCTGATCACATCCCCACCCTCCCCCCAGAGAAGGCGAGCAATCGTCGGATGCTCAAGCCTTCTCCCCCGGCCAGCCCTCCAGCACCCCGAGTCCGTTCCCAAATCCTAGTCACCAGCATTGCAAGCGGAAATCTAACCGCTGCGCCGATGGACCGGCTTAGATTTTTTTTTATATTCCACTCTTATTACATTTATTGCAGAGGTTCTCAACCCCCAAAGCCTAGGGAACTCAAAGTGTGTCCAGAACCTACTCATGGTTTCAGTCATTATTTGATTCACCCCAAACCCCCTTTTATACCTAAAACCCCCTGATAAAAACACATTTCTTTTCACACAATCTACAGTAAATCAAGTCCCTGATATATTTTCACTTGAAACGTACCTAGGTTTTATTTTTAAAGCTAAAGAAATTGTCTGTTTCATAACCTTTGCAATAGGGGCTGTAAACAGCGTTGTGGCTGCAGAAACGTGTGCTGCTGACCACATGCTGCATGGTGGCCTCATTTGAGAAACACTGATTTAATGGCGCCAAAAAAGGCAGTAACGGCTGCATTTGCCTCAAGCTATTCGACCACTCCAATTAAATGAAAATGTGTAGTTCAAGATGTCTGATTCTGAAATGGCTCAATGATCTCTGATAAAAGGGACACAGTCAGCCTACCACAGGCCCACTATGACTTTTGTAAAATAAAGTAAGGGACTGGTAGATATCTAACAAGGTGCAGATTTCTTTAAATGTAAAAATACAAATATGGGGTGCAGTATTAATGTGCTAACACCAAAACACAGCTGTCAGATTCACTTCCATTGAGCATGTTCCTGGCACGTAATCAGTGTTGATAATGTGCTTTATAAAATGGCAAGATAAATTCTAGACATTTAATTGGCTGAGAGATGTCACCTGACCATGCATTAAATCATTATAAATGCACAGTCTGGTGCTAAATCTTATTTTTCTCCCCAATAAACCTACATAGAGTCATTTTATGTGCAATAAGCCCCTCCAAGGTGTACATTATAGGATTTTAATGCACTTCCCAGGGGCATAAGGACACTCTGCCTTCAGCCTCGTGCCATACTACACCCCCAGGGTGTGCATTAACATCCTATAATGCACACCCTGTCATGGCTTATTACTTACTTATCAAATAGGTTGGGAAAATCCTGTTCTCTGATTGACTGAGACAGACTGGCATCCATGCTTTATCGCTACCTAGTCAATGGATAAAAAACAAGTACCAATGTCAGCCTTGCTCCTTTACCAGGCATACATACCACTGTGCCTGCAAAGAATTTTTATTTTGAAATAGACACCATTCTAGTTTCCTAGCCACACATTTTTATTTTTTTTTGCATTTTCTTTTTACCCCAGCCAGCCTCTCCTTCAGGCAGCTAGCCCCAACCGCTTCACCCGATCTGCCGTTCTGTCGCTCCCGCCCGGTTGACCCGATATATCCTTTTGCCGGTGGGGGGGCCTGCCTGGGGGAGAGAGCAGAAGGGGAGACCGGAGTGCCCGTGAGCAGTCCCTTGCATCTACACACTGGGTGGGAGATGACAACATGGGCTTCCCGACTTCACGGCCAGGGAGACGGGGCTGCTGTCATCCGGTTGGCCAGGGTGACAAATATTTACTGGTTTTCAGCTCTCCCACCACCCCAATTAGCAGCAGCCAGTGAGAGACAACCTGGTGTGGGGCATGTCGAGGCTCCATGCTCCACACACTCCCACCAACCACCACCAGGAGCTGCAGCTATGCCCCCCCCCGGAGGGAAGTGTCCAATGGACGCTGTGAACTCCATCCCTGCCAAACTCCGCTCCTGGCACCCAGGCGCGGGACGTGAACCTGGGTCACCAGCGTGCTGAGCAAACCCCTTTGCTCGGCGCCATGGAGCCGACGTATCCACACATTTAATGAACAATGCAGTTTTAAAACAGTTCAAATGTTTGCAGTATTTTTTTCTTACTTTATTTGTATTTGTTTTTACCTCTGTAATCCATTTAACATTTTCACAGACTAGTAATATCCTTACCTGCTCCCACCCAGCTAACCCGCTTACTTCACCAATGCAGTCACTCTTGCCTCTGCTTTTGTGCTGTCACACTGAGTGACTATGTGCCACCCAATTCCTAATTCACTGAGGCATACATAAAAATAACCCTTCCACTTCTTTTTTACAGACCTCCAACAGACTTTTAACATCACAAGACTCACTTTAATAAAGCGCAAAGTCCTGTAGTGCTTGTGGCCTCCCATTAAAGTTCAGGAATAACACCATGCACAGGACCATGGGAGTTGTAGTCCAAATCAGTAGTTCAATGCATGTTGAGTAGACAGTACAAAACACTATACTTGTAGCACCATCTACTGGTAATTTGATGATATTCCAGTAGTTTCAATAGTGCAAAAGAACTATTTACAAGTTTTGTAAGCTTAATTCCTAATTGAATAATAACTTTTTAACAAATAAAAAATGTCCCCACATCTAACCAGGGACCCATTTTATGACCACAATAAGACGTGATTGTGGGCATTTATCCCAGTTCATCAACCAACACCACATTGTGTTTTATTGTTTGCATGGCACTATATCGCTATAAACAGACTTCTTAAAATATTTTCTTTATGCCCCCTGTCATCAGAGCTGCTCACCTCCACCTGGTGACCTCCCAGCCCCATCCTTCCCTTCGCCACCTCTTACTTGCCTCCCGGGGGGGGGGGGTCCATAGAAAACATGCTTCTTCATGATGGATCCTGTTGGGGCAGGGGCAGCTCCCCACAGGTCCGTCATGTGTGGAGAGGCAGCAGGCAGTCAGGTCAGCGGGCCAGAATGAATGATGTTTATCCTCCATGTGTTTTGCCCTTTCCTCAAAGTACTGCTAGCGAGAGAAACTCAGCACACACACACACACACACACACACACACACACACACTCTTACTTCATTGGTTGTGCTGCTAGAGCCAAAAGAGCATTTCTTCTCCCACAAGCAACTCCAGCTGCGACACCACATTCTGTCACCTAGGTGGCAGTATAGCAGCAGAGTGTACTGCCCCACCTGTGCTTGAGGAAGAGAGCATCCCCTGGGATGTTCAATCCTCCTCTCCCTAGCTGGGCCGCAATGACCTAGGTGCACTCCCGACCCCGGGTTAGCAGTGTCGCTAGTGCGCTGATGGGACCAATGGAAGTTTTAAACAGCTAAAGGGACACCGTCCCAAATGAAAGAACCCTCACTGCCTAACAGATAAGCCCCAATTAGGGTTTCAGTTTAAAAAAAATTTAATTACCTTTTAGCATCTTTATTTCTGCTCATAATAAAAACCCTGTATTTAAATGATGTATGACATCATTTTGAGTGTGTGCATGGCTCGGCTCACCTGCACAGAATGCATATAAGTGAGCCGTTCTGAGTTGCGCTTACACTCAAAATAGCGCCACGCAGCATAGCCATTGTTGACATAGTTTCTTTTTTGTTTTTTATGACGGGAAATAAAAATATTAAAAGGTAATTACAAAATTATTTTTTTAATTGAAACCCCTAATCGGGGGTGGGGGGGTTATCTGTTGGCTGATGGGGTTCTTTCATTTGGGAGTGGTTTCCTTTAAACCACAGAATTTAGCTCTGTACTTAAACAAGCAGTATTTGTTAGTCGGCAAGAAATCTCATCATAGTTTTTGTAGCAATAATATATCTCTGACATCCTAAGATCCATTTATTCCCTCTGATTTTTTTTAAACATTTAATTTTTGTTCATTAAATCAGCAGGACACACCACAAAGTAATCCATATAATATACAGTATTTTTAAACTAAACAAAAACAAATTTTCAATTAATCTCACATTAATCAGATCAATATAATTATGGTTCTAAATAAATCTGTTCAACAGAATGTATCAGGTACTGTTCACAAAATGGAAAGATGTGTTTAAAATTAAACTCCCAAACAAATCATTTCTGATTACAATCCAAACTCAGATGCTCAGTAGGAAGCAGATACAAGCATAAACCAGGGTTCATTTGTTTTTATAATTTAACTACAGGGCATTGCATGGCTTTAACTACCGCCAAGACTGAGAAGAAAATATATGAATAAAGACTCCGTTTTTAATTATATCAATACATTAAGTTTAGAAAATTCAGACAAGTTTATGAAATCAGTCAGGAATGGAGAGTCTAGTTGTTTCGTGCAAAGCAAGTCTTCAGGATCTTAGTTCATCGTAGATAATTCCATAAATAGAGATATTTTTGAAGCAACTTTTATTACTAGTAGGTGTTTGCACCAGAGGGCAGTTCCCCTGCAAACAGGGCAAATAATGAACTCACTAAACTTACTACAATATTAGAGAGATTTATCAGACATAGTACACCACAAATTGAGGTCCTTCTTAACATTTCATTCCCGGCATCTCACATCTCTTTTCCTTAGACTGACTGATTGATTATTCAGAAATACCTTTGAGCCAGGGGCTCGTTTGCAGAGATTCCACATCAGACACATTATACAGAGGATTAACATCATATAAAGGAATACAGAGTTTTAAAAAAAACACAACTTGTCATTCATTACAATAGAACTTTAGAGTACTGAGGAACAAACAGGCAGTGACAATAAGAGGGAGAAGAGGGGGGGCGGGAGAGAAGGTGTGGGGATGAGCTAGACCTGCTTTAGAGCAGTTCTTTTGTCTAAGTGCCAGGTATGAGATATTTTTTTTATATATCTTACAAGCAAGCAAGTGCGAGGGGAGTAGGAGGAGATTTGAATAGAGGAAGGATGGGAGGGCATAGAGAGGTACCATAGAAAGGACAGAGGGGATTAGAAATCATGGAGATAGAGGGGTGGGATGAGGGAAGAGGAGTGGCAGGGGCCCAGGTGGGGGGAGTGAATGAAGAGAGGGTGAATAGAAGAAAGAGTAGTAGATGGGTAGTTGGAAATAGCTTAGCAATTGTGTCAGGTAACTAAGTGCCATCTGGGGATTGGATTGTGCTGGGAGTGGCATCAGGTAGATGGATGGTAAGATAGCTATTAAGTCCCGCTCACATAGTCACTAGACGATGAAAGATGTGCACGAAGTTTAGTTTTAAACAGTCCAAGCTTGGCTTCCTTGAGGATATCTTCTCCTAGGGTATTTATCCAGGAAGGTGCCCAGTATTCATAGGACCATTGTCCTTGTGAGGTGTGACGGCAGGGGACTTTTAGTGAGCAGGTGTTTACGTCCCTGGTGAATCTGGTGGAGTCATGCAGTCTTAGCAGGCTCTGTATGCCAGAGAGGGTTAGTCCCAGCGTGGATGCTTTTATCACAGTAAAAACTTTCAGCAGTTAACAAAAAGAGAGTACTCTACCAGGCCCCTGTGTTCACTTTCTAAAGAAGCTGCTACCATGCGCAAGGCTGTCTCCAATGTATTTCTCATATTAGACCTGGCAGTTTTGGGAAGTCTTTTCCATACCAGGTATGCATCTCACTTTAACTCTGTTTTAGTACTTTTAGACTTTAAGTAGCTCATTTCCCTTCATGTTGTCCACGGAGACATTTTCAAACAGATTGTGACCCAACCTGCAGTCCAGCAAAGCGTTTATACAGTGCCACTTCTGCATACCTCCGTCCCCCAACAAAGTCCACAGCAGTTCAAAAGCACAGTACGCCTAATACAAATTTGGTATAAGCCTAATATAAATTCATACAGATTACACAGATATTTGACGGCAGAAAAGGGCCACACCGGCCCATCTTGTCTGCCCTTTACATCCTCCCCTGCCCCTTCCCCCTTTATACTGGCTCTGAACTTTCTCCCCTCTTCCCAACCCCATATGTCTGTCCCATGCTCTCTCGAATCCCTCCACCGTTTCAGATCCCACCACCTCATCTGGCAGTCTGTTCCAGACTTCCACCACCATCTCCATGAAAAACTGCCCCCTGACATTTCCTCTGTATTTCCCACCTTCTAATTTGAGGCTATGTCCCCTCGTGTTTGCTCCCTCCTTCTTTTTGATCAAGCTCCCCTCCTTCACCTTATTTATCCCCTTCAAGTACTTAAAAGTCTCAATCATGTCCCCCCTCTCCCTCCTAGTCTCTAGTGGGTACAGATTCATCTCCCTCCACCTCTGCTCGTATGGTTTCCCCCTCGCATCCCGTGCACAATCTTTGTTGCTCTTCTCTGAACCCTCTCCATCATCTCAATATCCCTCCGTAGGTGCAGTCTCCAGAACTGCACCCCATACTCCAGGTGTGGCCTCACCATAGTTCTGTACAGTGGCATTAGCACCTCCCTCCTGCTGGTAAAGCCCCTCGCAATACAGGTCAACATACCATTTGCTTTCCCCACTGCCTAACTACACTGGTTCCCCACCTTAAGATTCCTTGATGTAATATCCCCAGGTCCCTCATCTGTTCCATTTCCTTGAGTTCCTCCCCCTCAAGAAAGTAAGTTGCCTTCATGTTTTCCACCCCAGATGTATCACCACATACTATTTCGCATTAAATTTTAGCTGACAGGTTTCCAACCACTCCTCCAGCTTCTCCAGGTATCGCCTTATGGCCTCCACTCCTCTTTTTGAGTCTACCCTATTGCAGACCTATGTATCATCCATGAACAGGCACACTCTACCCTCCAATCCCACTGCTAGGTCACTAATATAGATGTTAAAGAGTAGGGGTCCCAGTACTGACCTCTGAGGGACGCCGCTGATCACTGCCCATTCCCTAGAATGTACCCTATTTACCACCATTGTTCGACATCCTCCCGTCAGCCAGTTCTCTACCCACCTAGTAACTCTCTGGCCCACCCCCAGGCTCTCTAGGTTATTTACCAGCCTTTTACATGAGATGGTGTGAAAGGCCTTACTACAGTCCAGATAGGCCATGTTCACCGCCCCTCCCTGGTCCACTACCTGCATCACCCAATCGAAAAACACTATCAGGTTAGTCTGACATGACCTTCCATTTGTGAAGCCATGCTGCCTTTCATCCTGCATACCACTGGCCAGCAGGTATTCCACCACCCTTTCCTTTAGCAATGTTTCCACTACCTTCCCCACCACTGGAGTGAGACTGACAGGGTGGTAGTTATTGACCTCTTCCTTGCTTTCCCCCTTATGCAGTGCAACCACCTCTGCCCTCTTCCAGTCCCCAGGCACCACACCTGTTTCCATGGACAAGTTAAGCAATCTCACCAGAGGTGGTGCCAGCTCCTCCCTCAGCTCCCCGAGTGCCCTCGGATGCAAGCCGTCTGGCCCCATTGCCTTATTCACCCTCAGTCTGCCCAGTTCTTCACTTACTGTATCTGCTGTGAACTTCGTAGAATCCATTTGCTTGCAGTTTTCTCCCTTTCCCTCCTGCACTGGCCCTCTACCCTCACCCTCTTTCGTGAAGATCAAACAGAAGTAGTTGTTTAATGCCTCCGCTTTTTCAAAGTCCCCCTCCAGTTTGTTCCACCTTCCCCCCTCAACCTACCTATTCCCTGCTGTGCCTTTCTTCTCTCACCCACATATCTGAAAAAGGTTTTATCTCCCCTCCTGGCCTGGTTTGTTATCCTCTCCTCAGTGACCTCTTTAGCCCTCTTTATATTCTGCCCTGCTGCCCTCCTCTTTTCCCTGTAGGACTCCCTATCCTCATTCCTTTGTGTCGTCCTGTATCTCCTGAATGCCCCAGTTTTCTCCCCGACCACCCTCGCCACCTCTCTTGTAAACCAAAGAGGTTTCCTCCTTCTCCTGGCTTTCCTGACTCTCCTGATACATATGTCCACGGCTTTCAGCACCCCTCCCTTAATAGCTGCTCATAATTCCTCCACATCCTTCATATTCCCCAACCTTGACATTTTTTCCCCCAATTACCTTTCTCATTCTATTAAAGTCTCTGCTTTTCTGAAGTCCAGTACCCTAGTTCTCTACCTGTTACCCTCCCTCTGAACCGAACAGCTCTGTGGTCACTCGTGCCTATTTCTTCCCCCACCTCCACCTCCTCCACCCTGTCCCCATTTGTGAGGACTACATTCAACAGGTTTTCCCCCTAGTGGGCTCCCTAACCTGTTGTTGCAGGAATACCCCCTGTAGTGCCTCCGAGATCCCCCTGCTCCTAGCTGATACTGCAGCTGGGATCTCCCAGTCGATGCCTGGGAGGTTTAGGTTCCCCACTAGTAGAATTTACCCTTTTTTTGCCATTTTTGTTACTGATTGTATAAGCTGTTTATTCCCCTCTTCCCCCTGAGTAGGAGGTCTGTAAACTACCCCGACTCTCAATTGCTCACCATTTCTTTTGTCCAAAGTGACCCACATTATCTCAGTTTCCCCTCCCTCCACCAACCCCTCCATAGCACCAATTTCCTTGCTTTTGTATAATGCTAACCCGCCTCCCCTTTTCCCCACCCTGACTTTCCTAAACAACTGGTATCCAGGTATGACTGTCTCCCAGGCATGATGCTCATTCCACCAAGTCTCACTCACTGCTACTATGTCGAGACCCTCGTCCACCATGGTGGCCTCCAGTTCCCCAAGTTTATTCTCCAGGCTCCTGGCATTTGCTACCAAACCCCTCCACGTGGCCCCCTCTTCCCTGTCCTCCTCTTTCAACCCCTCCCTGTTGTCATCAGTTTCCCCTCATTTCTACCTTGTCTGGGGGGGGGGCTGATAGCCTCTCAATTTCTTCAACTTGTTTGGTGGCACTGTCTTTAACCTCCGGATTTAGTTTAAATTTAACTTCCTTACTATAAGGTCCTCCATTTTACTCTTTAGTATAGCTGCCCCTTCTGAGCTCAGGCGCAGCCTATCAGGGGCATACAGACCCTTTTCCTCCCATGTTGAACCCCAGTCACCTATCAAACAGAACCTCATCTGCTCACACCATCCTTTCAGCCATCTATTAAATTCCACTATCTTTTCCTTCCTGGGTGTGCTTGCTCTTGGTACAGGCAACACCTCCGAGAAGGAAATGGAAGGAAAAACTGTGTTACCGCAGAACCTAGCAAGTTCCTCGAACCTTGTCTATATCTCCATCACACTGTTCCCTTCCAGGTCATTGGTACCTAGATGAAACACTAGGTGCATCCTCTCGTCTTGATGCTTGCCCCCAAGATGGAATATTGTGCCTCGCTTCGAGCACTGTCATTCCTGGCATACACTGAATCCATACTGCACTGTTCTTTGCTCCCTTCCTCCCCCACCTGATTCCCCTGATGATTGAGTCCCCTAAGAGTGCCACCTTTGTGCTTGCTTCTTTCCGAGTGTTCTTTTGGTATTCAAGTTTACGCCCTAGGTCATGCCTCCCCTTGCCCTCCCTGTTTCCATTGTCCAGCTTGTCCTTGTCCGGATTTTTGCCCTCACCCAATGCAACTTCATCTCTTCCTCACCCCTTGGACCTTCCCACAGGCCCCCTCCTCCTATCCACCCTTTTCCCTTGCTCTGCCTCTTCCTTAACCTCTGTGGGCACGTATCTCCTGTCTGTATCTCTTTTGGAGCATGCACAACCCCCTTTCATCACCACACTGCCCCACCCCCCACTCTTGATATACACACTATTCCTGAATTTTCTGAGCACTGTGTCCCCCTTCAGGGAATTCTCTTCTTCACCACTTGCTCTGCCTGCATAGCTCCCTCTTTGTGTGCCACCCCTGGTGCATTTCCCATTTCATTCCATACCATTTCTCCTTTCCATGTGCACTCTTCTCTAATGATGGCCCCCAAAGGCCCCATCTCTAGCTCCTTTGTTTTCCCTGCCTTTGCCTCTACCCCATGGGCTCCTTGCTGCTACTTACCCCGAATCCAGGCTCCTCTAGTGCCTTACCCTGGTGTGTCCCCAAATGGTCCATCCCCTTTTCAGCCAATTTCCCTGCTCCCACAAGATCTTTTCCCATGTCTTCCAACTTCCTTACCCCTGCTCCTCATCTGATGGCTCCTCGCAGTTGCTCTCCTCCCTAACATCCCCTACTAGTATAACGAGGGGTGCAAATCTATTTTCCTGCCCCACCCCCATGTTTCTCTTTCCTATGTCAGTTGTGCTCCTATTTGAATTTTGGCCCTGAGTTGCAGGCGTCTGCCTTCTTTTTTCCTGAACCTACTACCGTCCACACCTCCTGAGCCCTAGTTGGCTCATTACCTCCTGTCTCAAGACTCCTCGTCCCACCCCTGGGTTTGCTGCTATCATCTCCCAGGGCTCTATTTCACCCAGTGGGCCTCCACCCATCCTCATTCTTCCAAACCCTGTCTTCTCAAACCATGTACCTAATCCTCTGGTGGATCCCTCTATTTCCTCCCTCTCCTTCCCCAGCTGGTACTGTCTCTGCTTCTCAACCCCGCCTCCCCGTTTACCCTTCCCCGTGCATTGCCCACCTCAGCCACCCCAATTCCTCCCTCAGCTTTGTAAGCTGTTTACACACCATGCATCCTCCCATCCTTCAAGCCCAATTTAGAACCATGGCCGCCACACACCCACTACACCCGCTACACACCACCAGTTCCAATTCACCCCACCAATTCAGTATAAGCTTAATACAAATTCAGTATGCCTAATACAAATTCTGGGCTGGCAGGATAGCCTAGAGGTCAGAGTAATGAGCTGTGAATGAGCTTGGAAAATCCAGCAGGCAGACCTAGGTTTGATTCCCACAACCTTCCTTTGGATACTGCGTGACTCTGAGCAAGTCACTTAACCTCCCCAGTGCTCCCAGATCACTCCTGAAAACAGGTAACTGTGCCTAGAGGGCCTTACCCGGTTACCAAATAATTAAAAAAAAAAAAATCGGTATATGCCTAAACAAATTCAGTATAAGCCGAACACAAATTCAGTATGCCTAATAACAAATTTGGCCAGCAGGCCAGTGCCAGTTTTGATTCTTACATTGTTGTTTGTGAATTAAAAAAAAATTATTCTATGGCCACCGTATTACACATATGAAAGTGAGGCAGCTTCAGTATATTGTCTGCATTGTCTACATACCGGGGGCACAATTAATAAATGTAAATGAGACACCTGTGTGTTTCTGTGTTACACCTGTATGGCATTTCATGGCTTTTCTTTACATTTTTTAATAAACCGGACCTCTTTGAGAGGTTTTAAAAACAAGACAGATAATTTGGCCTGAACAGTTAATTTTAGGCCTAGACAGATAACTGCATAGTTACTAGCCTGGATAGCAGGTATCCGGTCAGACACTTTTCACTCAGGAAGGGTATGGATGCAAACAGTGGTATTATTTCTTTTGATATTTAAAGTTTGACTGGGACAGCAGACTAAGCTGCGGACAGCTTGTTTCGAGGTGCATCCTGGGGAGGGATTAAGAGCAGATCAACTAAGTCAATACAGCAAATGCTAACTCATGACATCAGTTTTAGCCAATCATTTTTTCCTAAACAATCCAGAAACTCTTACAACCATAAGAGGGTCTCTCATGCAATCAGTTCTGAAATTCTGAGGCTTTGGAGTTCAGTTGGCAAATTCCATTTCCCACATGAGGGTTTTCTCTTTTATTCTGCAATGTAAACCATGTTGTTAAGTTCAATTCCATTTTTTTGAAGACTGACATTTTTAACATAACTTATAATTTGTTTACATGTACGGTTCCGGCATTTCTTATGGTTATATGAGTGCCTTCTCAAGGTCTCTGTGTGCCAGAACTACTCAGCTTCACTTCACAGTTCTCTCACCTGAAGACCTCGAGATGGTACTTGTAGAACCCTGAGAGGTGCCAGAACTATGCATATAATACAAATAGTATCGGGGGTTAACAATTATAGTGGGAAAATATTAATCACGAGGGATGAACTGTTGACTGATGATGGCTGTACTGTCCAAAGTTAAAGGCTGAGGGCAATATATCTGACTATTAAAAGTCAATAGTTCTTCCTGAGTGGTTAAACTTTTCCCACTATATACCGAACAAACTCCAGTAAATATCTGTTTAATTAAACTTTCATTGCCTAATCTCATGCTCCCCGACAGATCTCTTACAATTCATTACTGAGCCCCACTCCCCCCTCAAAAAAAGCAGGTGAGTACCGACAGCAGTGTTCCCTGACTGCAGGACAGACTGCAGGGTTGAGAACAAAGATGACTTCGGTGGTGGCCAGATTTGGGACCCCCAGAACACTGTGTAGCAGTGCCTGCATTATCGTGCAGGCATGAGCACTGTACATACCCAGGCAACTGTTTTTGAACTATGAACTGTTGCCTGTTGCTAGGGGTAAGCAGGGCAATAGAACCATTTATTTCTCATCATGTGACCAGATTTTGGACAGTCACCAGCTAGGATTTGTAACCAAGATTAAATAAAATTTATACAACAGTCAGTGAAGGAACTAAATACAAGAGCAGTGGAAACGGTTTCAAATAGATTATAGTACTGTAGCAAAACAATAATGCCCTGGGAACCGTCACATACTATAGTCTTAGATTACCGAAGCAAGGAAATGTGCAAGACTGCATGAATGACAAAATAAATAAAGCCTTGAGAAACGTTCAAATTATACAGCAGATAGTACTGGGTGGTGCAGTTAAATTCCATGCAATGTGCAAAATGGCATGCATGCTACGACTAAATAAAATGATGTCTTTGAAAATAGTCACATAGTCACAAAAAAATTACAGTAGCAATTATGCCATGGAGATAGAAATAAGTACTGTAGATACTCCAGTATCCTCCTGCCATCTCCAGCTAGTGCATATCCCAGCACAGACATATCACAGGACTGGCATATTGCAGCTCAGACATATCTCCGCAAAGGCTAGATCTACTGCAGCACATACAAAACAGAGGACAAACATGATGAAAGGTTAACTGTAACCTCACTTACAGTACCAAACCCTGGTTTCAACTACAACTGTTGGAAGGTAACTAACACACAAATGCCCAGATCACATGATGGTCTGTGAAATGATCTTTACACACTGAGGGCACACTCTTGACCAATTGGAGTGGTCCTTTTCTCGCACATTAGAGACTCTTATTCTGAAAAGTGTGGCTCACCCACAGCTCCCTCAGAAATGGGTACATCTGGGGAAAGATTTTTAAATGTTTAATGTATTATTGATTGTCCTGGATTATTAATGGATTAATACTGTCACCAAAACTATCTTACAGTTGTAAGAGTGGTCCCACTTACATTTGTACTGCATCAGAACCACTCACCTTCAATTTGTGGTTCTTACACCCTACGAATGCATGTGGGACCACTCTTACAACCGTATTGGTCTCTGTGACGGTTGTAACATACAAAGAAATATGCAAGCAATAGTGAATAACAGGGTGTGTATGGACACGCTAAATTATTGCATGCCTCACATGGGTTTTGAGGTACAAGATGCTATTCAGTGCCTCTACCTGGGAAATGCAGCAGTTTGTAATACTACGGCACAGACAGGAGTGTGATATTCTGCTTGTAAATTTGTCTTAAAAGCAGCAGTATTTGTTAGCCCGCAAAAAAAATTCACCATATCTTTTTTTAACAAAATTTATTTCTGACATCCTTAGATTTATCCTCAGTGTTGTTTTAGTCTTCTGAGATATTTTTAAAGGAAAACTATGGTTGATGTAGACAGTGCAGCTGCTGCTCCAGAAATGCCTAATTAGAGCTTTTAGCAATAATTAACATTTTAAAATACCTTTTGTATCAGTTATTTTAATCAGTGGCGGCTCTACACCAGGGCCTGCCAGGGCACGTGCCCTGGTAAAAAAATGCTGTGCCCCAGTTGGTGCCCCATATGGTGCAGAGCTTCCCCCATAGTGACAATACATCAGTGCCCTGGCTGCCATCTGTTGTGCCCCAGCTGTGCCCTGGTAACCATTTGTGGCTGGAGCCGCTAGTGATTTTAATGTTGAGTACCCGCGCCGACTGTCCTGTCGGAAGACTTGCCCATAGTCATCTCACACACACCCAACAGCTTCCTGGTCATGGGTTAGTGCTGCCACCTAATGGCAGAGTCGATAGCACTCATTAGCCTAACATGCACAGGAAGCCTCCAGGTATGCATAAGATGGCCACGGGCGAGTCTCTTGCTAGGACGGTCAGTTTAGGTACTCAGCATTAAAATAACTGATATGAAAGGTATTTTTAAAAATTTTAATTATTGCTAAAAGCCCTAAATCGGGCATTCCTAAAGCAGTGGCTGCACTTTCTATATTAACTACAGTTTTCCTTAAAGATAGCCTTTATAGCTAATTTTTTATTAATGACTCATGTCATTAAAGATGGCCACCACTTGCAATTTTTAAAATCTCTTCCATTGAGGTTACCTGTCTAATGTACACACTAGATTCTTACTGCGGATGTAGTAGGATGGTGCTGCCACGTGTTTCTGATGGAAAACAGTACAGCACTGTACACAGATATTTAATTTTTCAATTGCGGGCACGGCACAGGAGTGGGAATCCCATATCTTGGTTTAGGAGTGAAAGAAAACAATAAGAAAAATGTGTATCTTGATATTTTTGTCAGAAAAACATTATTGCTAAAAAAAAAAAAACTATACTGTGGCTAACAAACACTGCTCGTTAGTAGTAAAAAAAACATGAGCATAGAATGGATAGAAACGAATCTTGAAAGCTGGTCTAGAGGCAGTTTCAGCTGTGATGTTATCTCGGTACAACATCCTGGTGTGAAACTAATCTAAAGAAAAACCTAAATAAAAAGCCTTTTTAAATTCTATCGGATCATGCTTTAATCGCATTAAGACTCTCCAGGGCGTGTATTACCGTGTCTTATTGCTTAAGAAAAAGAGAGCAACACCTGAACCATGCAGTAATGTGAAAAATAATGCATGGTCATGTGACCAGTTTTAACCAATCACACTGCTTGTTTAATCAAAACCTTTTTCATGATAGTTGTTAAATACAGTCAGATAACTTTAAGTGGATTATAACTGATGTATTTGTAGTTTAATGCAGTCTAGCAGTTGTCACAATGGATTAGGCCAAATGCTGGAGAGGGTGGCAGTTGTATGGTCACCTAAGTGCTAGCTCAGGGGCTCACTAAACAGGGTCACTATTTTCTTCCAGTCTACAAAATTCTGTTCACTTGGGTTGTTGGTTTTATTGTACAAGGGGACTAAATGTTAGACGGTATCCTGTTTCTGCCCCGTTCCTGCAGCACAAGTTGCATATGGTGTGCTATATACATAAAGATGGGCATTCTGTTTCACAATTTGTTATCAGTGTATACAGGAAACAATTATTTTAATTTATAATGATTTGAGTACTTTTTGTATTATTTGATACATATTTTAATTTTTTTATTAAAGCTTTCACCATATTTTTGTGTTTTCTTTTCTATCATGAGTTACTGTTATGCTTTCTGTCTGTGGTTTCATTTTGTGTTCTTCCGCTGCAGTACAGCAAATGCAGCTGAGAGGGGGATGGGCCAGCAACAGTGCAAACCTCCACCTAGCCACCCTCACACCAGCGTACTTTCATGCCACAAAGATGGAAACGTTACCTTTTACTGCACTGCAGGGCACTCGGAGGTGTGTAGGGAACAGTGTGGTCAGAAGCAGTTCTGAGAAAAGCCCTCCACCTAAACCTGTCTTTTTTTATAATTTTTAGAACAAAAAATATTTAAATTTTAGAACAAAAAAGGCCCTTAAAAACAATTCGATTGGCTGGCCAGGTAGCATGGCGGTAGAGCTATCACATGCCACACTGGCGACCCAGGTTTGGGCATAGACTACACTCACATGTGGGCAAACCTGAGGGAGAGAGGACCGGGTGTCCCATGGACTGCTCTCCACTCACAGGAAGGGGGAAGCTGATGCACCGCTGTTGGCCAGCCACTTTGTGAAATCTGGGTGGTAGCACATCATATGCGTCTATGAAGGGGGAGGGCCCGCATTCAGCCAATGATATGCGTTTACATGTCTCTGCATGCAAGGGTGGTGCTTCACTGCATGCTCTGTAACTCCAAGGGGTGAAAAAGAAAATGGGTGGAAAAGCCCCAGCTGCACAGGATGGCCCTCCGGTTTGCTGTTGCTTCACTCCACTTAACCAGACCTCCTCTGAACTATCTTGATTGTGGTCTGGATGGGCCTGGCCAAAACTGATGGCCCTGCCATGGGGGAGGTAATCTGTAGGTGACTCACCAGAGGAGTGTAAGCCCTGGCAGTACAGGAATTAAACTTTATAAGCTTTTGGAGCTGGGGGGTGTATAAGGGCCTATCTTTAAATTGAGCCCCTCCCTGTTATACGTCAGTGGCAGTGATGCATGAGCTACTGGGGCTCACTTCAGAGCTAGGAGGCCAAGCCCTGGCAATCCATCCCCCCCCCACCCTGTAATTCCATCACTGAACTGCTGGAGAGGGTGGGTGATTGGCCCGGCTGCAGCAGAACAGAAGGGAGCAAACTGCAGAAGGAGTACACAACTTACAGTAAAAATAAAACAAAAAACAAAAATTAGGGTGCTTCTAAATTCATACTATTACATGTCATGCAATTATCATATAACTAGATTTCTGAAGCTCTCAATCTCTGTTATACATGGGTGTAGCATCACATCTGTGTATAATGAGGGTCAGACATTATGGAAATGGCTCCGATCAGCTGATTTCTGCCATCAGCTTTACTAAGTGAGGTGCTACAGGAAAGTAGCTTTAGAAACCAGGTATTATATAAAACAAAGTACAAGGAGCAGTCTAAACCTTTTTTTTTTTTTACACTTTCACTCTGTGATGACTTAATAAACCACTTGAACTTTGCTGTTGTGGTATGTGTGAGCATTACAAACGGGTACATAAAAAACCAAAAAGCTTAGTGTTACGCAGCTACATTATCCTATATATAAGCAAAAAGAGGGGACACTGTATTTCTCAACAAAACCTGTCAGCCACATTCAAAGTTTAAACAAGGGGAGACAACCAGCTAAAAAATGTGATATTTGAATGTTATATCTTTGGAAAAAAAATTAAAACATATGAACAATTGTTTTAGTTATTGTCACTCTACCATGGAGGTAGTAGTGGTTGGAGGGAGGGGCGGGGGTCTGAACACAGGACAAACAAGAAGCTCCAACCTGAAAAGCCCGCTTGATGGTGCTTGGTCCCAGAGCACAACAAGCGGAACTGAAATACAGTAGGACCAGCACTCGGGAACTGCCATAGAGATTCTGTTTCTTTAAACCATAAAGTGCATACCGTGTGCAGACCCACAAACCGAGGTATGAATGTCCCATGTTCATTCGGGTCTCACTGATCCTTTCTTGGGGGGGAGGGGATGAAGACAGGCCAAGGTTTGCAGTGCTGTAGCATGCCACAGGAGCTGTTCAGGGGGAGAGGGGAGCCATTAACGTACTATGAACTGTGAGCCGATTGGTTGATGGGGGTTGGGGGTTCTCCTTACAAAACAGGGATGAAAGAGTTGTTTAATGAGTTACTTACAGACACTAACTTCGAAACACAGGGTCCCTTTGAAAGGTGACCAGCAGTACGATTGTTATGATTTATTTTCTCTTGTTCTTAACTGAAATAAACATTTTGCTATTCAAATGATGTGGCTTCACCCCAAAGTCTGGACTTTTTCTTGACTGATGCTGGAGTACTATACTGTATGTTGAAGTGGTTTCAAGCACTAGAGTATAAAATAGTAAAAATACTTCTCGCAAGACTGGCCCAGTGGAGTGGCGGGCTATAGCATCCCATGAAACAGCAGTGACCCACATTCAGGAACGGACCAGGGTCACTCGGAGGCTGCCTGGGGGAAGGGGGATTGAGTGCCCAAAGACGGCTTTCCTCCTATGGAGTGGGGGTGGGGGAGAGTGTGTACAACTGCTTGGTTGCCACCTAGTGGAGGTTAGGTGGTGCAGCATCAGTTGCAGTTCTCATCAGCCAGGCGCAGGCATTGAGGCATGCAGCATCTTAAAGTTTCTAAAAAGTTTGACGAAGGACCCACTGGTAGCTTACCTGTACTGGAGTTCAGTGGCCCCAGTTTTAAAATGTTTCATTTTCAGCCGGCCCGGTAGCACTGAGGATTGAGGCTGTGGATGTCACACCTCACGCCATGCCAGTGACCCCAGGTCAGGAACGACTTTGTGTTGCTGGGGGGCAGGGCAGGAGGAGAGGAGAGGATTGAGCATCAGATGGACTGCTCTCCTCTCCCAGGGAGGGAGGGTTTATCGTCCTGCTCCATGGCTGCCCCCTGGTGGAGGCCAGGTGGCAGTGTCAGAGTTAGGGAGGCACAAGAATGTGGGAATGTGGCATGCATGTACCTCCACATGCACATACTCACGCCACAAGGGGAGGAGGAAGGGACAGAGAAAACAGAAAAACGGGGCTGACAGGCTCCATGACAGCCCTTGCACAACCCCAGCTCCGGCACCCCCCTGAGCTTCTGGATTGTGCTTTGGGGGAGGGCAAAGCCAGCCCTCCTGCCTCTAGCCGGAGGGGGATCCGTTGGGAACTCACGGGGGCTCGTTAGAAACAGGGCACCAGAGTAACCACGCTCTCTCCAGAGGGATGGAGCTTGCCTACCAGCTCCATGTGGAGAAGAAAACAAATATAATTGCTATTTTGTAAGGGAAGGGATCGTAAACAAGAGCTGGCCGCATGATCACTTCCCCTTCCTGGTCCCAATGAAGTTGTGCTCCGCCCCATGCCGCCCTCGTACTTTGACGTTTTAGAATATCAGAATTTGTAGAGCATGAGGGTGTGCTCCATTGATAGAAAGGGGGGCCTTGTACTATATATTTTCTTATGCTTTAGAGGGTCACTTTGGGCATTTCAGAGTCACCAATCAACTCAGAAGGCTCTTCTTAGTTGATCAGTGGCTCTGATATCACCAGAGTGACCCTCTAAAACATAAACAAAATATAGTAAAACATGCCCTATTACTATCAATGGAGAATGCCTTCATGCTCTGCAAACTCTGATGTCATAAAACATCAGAGTGCGAGGGCGGCACAGGGGCGGAGCCCAACTTCACTGGGACCAGTAAGGGGATGTGATCATGTGACTAGCTCTTATTTACAATCCCTTTACCTTTACGAAATAGCAAATAAAAAATTGGTGCCACTGAACTCTGTTACAGGTAAGCTACCAGTGGGTCCCTGTGGGACAGCACCAAAACGGTACTCTTTAAAGCTGTATGTGTGGACGACTGCACACATGCCAACTCCGATTGGGGAGAAAATCAGGAGAAAACATCCTCCACTGATGGATGTCACTGGTGATCCTGCAGGCTCCACACTACCCAGCAAGGCTCCCACCCAACTCTAGAGGTAAGCAAGTAGATGGGGTAAGTCCCAGGTGAGGGGGTCGGGGGTCACCGGCAAAAATGGGTTTAGTGGGGGGCAGGTGGACAAATACAGGATGAAAAAATACTTCTCACACAAAAAAAAAAAAAAAGCAAAACAGATTTTAAAAAAAACTACATCTTTAGTGAAGCTGTTCACCAAGGTGTTTTGAGGGCATTATAGGTAATCAAACTGCTTGCTCAGCATTTTATCCCATCACTCTGATGCCACTTCTCACAAACAAAGTATTTGTTGACCATATGAATGACGTCATTTTCCAAAGGACTAAAGAACTATCTTCACCCTGTTCTGGAAACGGAGTTTATTATGTAAAACACTGGCAGTCACACATGGCTTTTATTTTCAAGTTCCTGAATAAATGAGAAGATTCTACAATGTCCGATATGGCAATCATTGTATTTGTCATAACTACCCACACTTATTTTGGTCAACAGGGATATTGTCAAGTTGCAACGAAGGGACTCCCTGTTTTTCTAAGTCCCAAACTTGTGTGAAAGATGTTAGCAGTTCAACTTAATCACAAGTATTCTTTCTACAATTTGGAGACGGAGTCAACTGCAGAAAATATGGGGACTTAGACTCAACTGCGGAAAAATCATCTCACAGTTTTAGGACTTCAGCTGCTGCATCAGAGAAGCCCAGACATTTTCGTTACCAGAGATTTCAGTCTGGCTAGTAAGATTTTTGATTAGCAGCCAAAGTGGCCACCTAATAAAAATGTTAACACACAACAGCACAAATGTTGGTAAGTATAGTTGACAAGTGAGTCCATCATTCCAGTCATATTTCCGTTGTGGCTTTTTGACCTCATAGTAACTGACTCCTTCTGATCTCTTATATTTGTTATGGGGTCACATGGGCCTCCCTGAAGTTCTTTTGGTATCTTTACTCTTTTTTTTACGTTTTTTGAGAGTTTTGTTATGAATTTTACATGCTTGTGAAAGGTGGCATGTTGACTCCCAGCAACATACTTCAACCCTGCAGGGGCTGAAAACGTTTCATACTGAAGGCTGGTGACCAAACTGTTTCATTGCATCCTTACATAGGGGATATGTGAAGGGCACTCATGAGACACGAAATGTATCCTCATGAGTGGTCAGTGACCATTTGATCTTCACGAGCGGTGAAACCATGCACGAGGTCAAAAGAGGTTACTAACCACGAATGAAGATAAATACCGTATCTCATGAGTGCCCATCACATGTGCGGTTTATATACTATACATTAGCGTTAATGGCAGCTCCTGGAGTGGTAGAGTCAGTTTAGCCGGAGTAGCTTAGGGGATTTGTTGCACTGGCAGATGCCATGCACAGATTGTGCTGAGCATGCAGTTCCATTGGTCATGGGACACAGGTGACATAATGAAAACCCTGTGGTGACAAACCCAGGTAGCTAGATACATTTTATGACGTACCCTACTGTGAAGATAAAAACTTTATCTAGCTACTTGGTGTTCTCTGCTATGGCTAGCATTTTTACTTAACTGAAAAAAAATGTAAAAATGTATACTGTATAATCCATTTTACTTGCTTCTAAATTCAAAATCGTGTTTATTTTACATCAGCAGTGAAAGTCTGGGTTTAACTCTGTGAAACTGCGTTTATATCTGCTTCCAGCAGAGGGCAGTTGAGACATCACTACTGCCACAAACAAAGAGCTATAGTTATTCATTTATTGAAAACTTCAGAGATTACCTTTGAGCACAAGTGCTCATTTACAGAGGTTCCACTCCAAATACATAGTCACAAAAAACATGACAAATACAATAAGCAGTTCCAGTGGAAGTACAATCGCGTCAAGCACTGAGCACTTAAGGCAGAACAATGACGTACAGTTTATCTGTTCATTTGCTGATCTGTGTATTTATTTTGTTGCTTATTTGAAACAGATTTTCATTTCAGCTCATTTCCACTGTGTGTGTGGGGGGGGGGGGAATGATGAGGGATAAGGTAATGTAAGTAGCAAGGCATGATATCAGTAAAATAAACTCTAGCCAGAGCTGATATGGCTGTGGCGAACTTCTGAAGCTCTGGTGAGCTGGCACAGCTGAATGCCATCTGCAAGATGGGCAGTAGTGACGAACTGTGCATGCACAGCATCTACACACGCCGCAAAGCTGCGTGAATGGCAATATGCCATTGTGCAAGATGGAGAGTGGCAGCAGAACTGCATATGCATTACAAGGCGCCGCATGCGCAGTTCTTGTTCCGGAATGCGGAAGTAACAGCCAAAATAGTGCGGCTGTTACTCCACAGCAGCTGATCGTGGTGGAGTGTTACAAGCTCCATTAGACTTTCGGAAGGATACTTCCAAAAGTGCAATGGAAGGTGCCATGATCGGCTGTTTTAAAGACAGTGAAAGCAATACGGCTGTAGGCTCCACCCACAGCTGTAAAAATCATGCAAAGCAGGTTGCATCAATAGATATGCATAAACAAAAAGTGACTAAAAACATTAATGAATATAAGCAACAAATATAGTAGCAACGGCAATGGAATCAAGTCAGTAACCTGGCCAGCGTAGGAGTAGGGCAGTAAGTACTGAACAGAGGAAGGGGCAGTTCTGGCTAGACAAAGGGCCTCTGTAAAAAAAAAAAAAAAAGAACAGTTCCCAACACGAACATTTCTGTCCAGCACAAATTTGCTTTCTATATTTATTTATTTATTGAAGCTTGGTGACTGGGATAGGCACACTGAGCCATGGCTTGTTTCCAGGTGCAACCGCGGGAGAGTGAAAGCTGGGAGACAAAGGACACATGATAGTAAAGTACAGAAGTGCAAGCAAAAGCAATATATAGGCTGTAGGGAATCTTAATATACAGGTTACTCACCTGTAACAGGAGTTCTAGGAATGGTATATGTTGTTCATCCACACTCATTGGCAGTATCCTTGCCGCTTTAAATCTTGCCGGAAGGTCTTCAAGCTTGCTCCTCCCACCCACCCGGGTGGTATAACTCTCGGCTCCGCCCCATGACGCCAGATCTGGCCGCTGGAAGCTCAGGTTGTCGCGTCAAGCCGGGAGGTTTCGGGTGGTGGGATGAACAACATATACCATCCTAGAACTCCTGTTACAGGTGAGTAACCTGTATTTCTAGGGACATGGATATGTTGTTCATCCACACTCATTGGCAGACTCCTAGCAGTTCTCCGGGAGGAGGGAGGCAAGACGCACCCCATATACTTACTTGGGAAAGAGAGACTGGAGAACCGAGGCCCCAAAACCAGCATCCCGGCGTGACTCAAGGTCGATGTGGTAGTGGGTAATGAAGGTGTTGCTGACTTCCAGGTAGCAGCCCTGCAGATTTCCTGGATAGGGCGTCCCTGGAAGCAGCCACGTTGCAGCAGTATGGGCGGGTAGAATGAGCTCTTATCCTCTGGGAGGCTCCATGCCCGCCAACTTATAGCAGAGATCTATGCAGAGGTTACCCACCTGCTTATCGTCCGCTTGGCTGCAGGTCTGCCAGATGCGGCTTCAGCGTGGTGACAAACAGCTGGCGAACCTCTCCCAAGATTTCAGCCGCGGCGCTCCTTATAATAAGCGAGCCCTTCTAGGGTCCAGAGTATGGAGGATCATATCTCGCCTCCGAGGTGTGAATGGGGTGAACACCGCAGAGCCAACACCTGGTTAAGGTGGAACTCCTACACCACCTTCGAAGGAATTTCGGTGGGGCGAGGGACAACCTTGTCCCTGTGGAAGACCGGTAAGGAGACTCGATGGAGCGCTGGAGCTCTCCCATCCTTCTGGCTGACGGATAGCCACCAAGAAGGCGGTCTTCCACGACAGGTGAGAGAGCACACCTGTGCATAGGTTTGAATGGCTGCCCATGAGCTTTGCCAGTACCAGCAGTAGATCCCACGGAGGTGGGGGTTCCCGCACTGGAGGGAAATGTGATCAAGGCCTTTGAAAAACGCCAGACCACCTTCTCCTGCCATCGACTGCTTCCCGGCCCGCGCCTGTAAGCAGAGATGGCTGCCAGGTGCACCCTTAGGGTCACGACCTAAGCCCTTGACTAGAAAGGGACCATAAATAGTCCAAGATGCTTGCCAAGGAACAGGAGGAAGGTCCAAGCCCTTGCTCCTGACACCAAATGGAAAACCTTTTCCATTTGAAGGCATAGCATTTTCTGTCGACTCACTACGGGGCGCCTCAACTACATTGAGGACCTCGTCGGAAAGACCCAGGCCTGGAACTCTGGCGGCTCAGGAACCAGGCCGTCAGGTGCAGGGATTGAAGGTCCGGATGGAACACCTTCCCTGATTGACTGAGAGCAGGTCCGGGCGAGCTGGAAGCTGCCCTGAGTCCTGGAGCTGAGACTGAGGAGATCTGGGTACCAGAACTGGCGAGGCCAGTCTGGGGCTATCAGAATCACCTCGCCTTGTCCCTCCTCGCCTTGAGAAGCACCTTGTGGATCAAGGAAATGGGGAAAGGCGTAAAGAGGCCGGGGTCCATTGCCTCGAGAAGGCATCCCCTGCAGCGAGCCCTGCTGAGGGGGGGGCATGGAACAGACTCAGCATGGCGTTCTCCATGGAGGCAAACAGGTCCACCTGAGGTGTGCCCCAAAGGAGAACAGATGCTGTACTACCTCCGGCAGGAGAGACCACTCGTGGGATGCAGCCCCTATCCGGCTTAGGGCATCGGCCAGGGTGTTGGAGGCTCCTGCCACGTGAATGGCTAGGAGATCCGCCTCCAGGCTGCGTACGAGTGACCAAATGCAGAGAGCTTCCTTGCATAGAAGCATGGAGCGCGTCCCGCCCTGGCGGTTTAGATAGTACATGGTCGTGGTATTGTCCGTCTGGACCCGGACCACTTGACCCCGGAGGAACGGAGCAAAGGCGGTGAGAGCTAGGCGGACCGCTCGGAGCTCCAGCAGGTTGATGTGGCATCGGGACTCCCGCGGGGACCAGAGGCCATGAGCCCGGTGTTCCCCCAGATGGGCACCCCAACCCATCAGAGAGGCATCGGTCGATAGAGAGACCGTCGGCTCGGGGCGGACGAACGGGATGCCCTCCTGCAAATGATCTGAAACGGTCCACCACTGGAGAGCGTTCCACATCCCCTGTGTCACCGACACAAGCTGGTCCAAGGGATCGCAGCGTTGTGACCACTGGCTGGCCAGTCCCCACTGAAGGGGACGCATGTTCCAGCGGGCCCAACGGACCACGCTGGTGCAGGCCGCCATGAGACCCAGGAGGCGCAGGAAGTCCCGGCAGGGCGAATTACCCAACCAGAAATGATCGGAAAGGAGGAAAGAACCTCGGCCCTGTCCGCCGGAGCCAGCGCTTGGCTCGAGAGAGTCGAGCCGCGCCCGATGAATAGAATCACCTGCTTCGCTCGAGTTCACTTGGCCTCGTTGATAAGGAGGCCCAGTTGAGAGCAGACCTGGAGGGCCAGATCTCTGGACCACTCCGCCTCCTCCCTGAGGAGCTGCCATCAGCCAGTCGTCCAGGTAAGGTACACCCGGACCCCTCGGCGCCAGAGGGAATGCTGTCACCACTGCCATGCATTTGGTGAAGACCCTGGGAGCTGAGAGATGCTCAAGGCATGGCTTGGAACTCGAAGAGGGATCCTTCCATTTCGGAGGCGAAGGAATTCTGGTGAGGCGACGGATAGGGACGTGAAAAAACGCGTCCTGCAAGTCCAGAGAGCAGAACCACACGCCGCGTTCCAAGGATGGTATTATCTGAGCCAGAGTGACCATCCTGAAGGTTCGAGACCTTAGGAACTTGTTTAGGTCGTGTAGGTCGAGAATGGGGCGCCAGCCCCGTCCGCTTCGAACCAGGAAGTACCTGGACACAAACCCTGGGTCTGAAGGAGGGTCCACCACCTCTCTTACCACCTCCTTCTGGAGGAGGAGCGATCGTCGGCTCGACGCAGCCAGTGAGGCTGGGATCCCGGCCCCGAGGGGCACGGCTCTGAAGGGTGGTGCCTGCTCAATTCCAGAGGCAGGCCTCTTCCCACCACCTCAAGACCCACCTGTCCGTGGTAACAGCGGACCAGGCGGAACGGAAGTGCTGGAGCTGTCCTCAGGGGGACCCAGGGGTGAGGTGGACGGGGATGGGGTATACACCCTCAGCCGTCACTGGGCAGGCTTTGAGGAGGGACCGGCCGAGGGACCTCCTGGGCCCTTTCTCCTGCCTCCCTGTTGAGGAAGCCGCGGCTTGGGTTTGGGATGCCAAGGCGAGCCTGCTGGCCCTGGCGCTGCTGGGCGGGGCGGCCGGGGCACAGAAGGACGAAAGGGCTTAGGCTGTGGTTTGCGGCCTTTGTCCTTCTGAGCGGAAGAGACGAGTCCAAGGTGGCATTGGACTTCTCGATCTCTGCAGGTGACCTTCCACCCCAGGGGCAAGAGGTCAGTCCCCAAAAGGAACATCCGCCAACTTGTGCTGGGTATCCGGTAGGGGTGATATCCTCAGCCAAGCCCGCCGCGATAGCGCCACTGCGCGCCGCCACCGATCTGGCACATGAGTCCCCATATCCAAAGCAGTCTGGAGCTGCTGTTTGGCCACTGCCTGCCCTGGTCCCGCACCTGCTTAACCGTAGTCTGCAGATCGGCGGAAGATGAGGGATGACTCATCCAGGAGCCCAACAGGGCATGAGAAAAATGTGCCATGAGGACCGGCCGAACTGGCCTGACGAAGGGCGAGAGAGGACGAGCGTAGACTTTTCGCCCGACATAGTCCAATTTCTTGGACTCCTTGTCAGGAGGTTTGTCCACATCCTGCATGCTGTGGGCTCGGAACGCTAGTCGGTAACAACCCCTCAGCAGAGGGTGTTCAAAACCGGACAAGGAACCGGGACGCGATACTTCCTGGCCATCCTGGCCGGGCGCAGGGCAGGAAGCAGGGCCGCCAAAGTTCCAGTGCCGGACCACTATGGCCTCGCCACCGGAAAGGCCTCCGGCCGGAGAATCCCCGGTCCAGAATCTCCGTGAGGGATACCTGGCCCGTTTGGAAACGGGTTCGAGCCCATCCCGTAGACTCTGAGATGAGCCAAGCAGTCCTAGGAAGACGAATACGGCTATCGTCCATTGACTGACCTCCTGAAGACTCCAAGTCCAGTCGCTTGGAGAAGAAGGAGGAATCATCTTCGGACCAGAAGAGTCCTCGAAGAGCTGCCTCTGGCCTGAGCCACCCTTCACCTGCCGAGGTCGGTCGGGAGTGAGGGTAACTGACAGCCGATGGGGTAAACCCTTAGCCGACCGAGAATCTTGGTCGGAGCCCCAATGGTGGCTGTGGAGGCGGAGGTTCCACGGAATCGGTGGAGCAGCTGTTTGGCCGAACAACCGCCTGGTATAGGCTCCTCGGACAAGTCGAGGGTTGTGTCGGCCGTTCCGTGACAGCTACTTAATGGCGGGAAGCGGCGGAGTCGGCTTATTCCCGGCCAGGAGGAGTTGTTGCAACATAAGGTCTCGGACTGGCGGACGTACTTACGCTCAAGCCTCCCCATCCTGAGGAGGAGGAGGAGGACGAGGATGACGGCGACGCCGCTTATCATGGGGTGCGAGACCGAGACCGCCTATGACGGTGGGATGCTGGACCGCCGGAAGAGGTCCGAGACCGAGACCGAGAGTCCCGGAATTTCCGAGGTCGGTGCGGGAGGTGTCGGCCGAACCGGCACCCTTCCGGCCTGATGGTCCATCCGAGGGCTCTGGAACCAGAGGCACAGGCGAGCCCACGGGATCCTCAACTCCTCCCGGGGAACCTGGGAGAGGGAATCTCGCCGCTAAAGGCGACAGCCGTCCAATGGGTCGAAAATCTCGACTTCATCGGTGGAGTCTCGGTCAACTGACCTGACGGGGACACCGTGAGGCCAGTGGCCGGCCGAGCGGTCGACCGAGCCGACGGTCGATGCCCGGGAGAGGGACCTTCCCGCCCCCAAGAGCGCCGACGGAGGGATTCTACCCTGTCCCTCTTTTGGACCGAGAATAAGGTCCAGCAGACGAGCTTCTCCTTTAGTGAGAGGGACAGACAAAGCTCCTTAAAAGAAGCCGTGTAGGAAGAACCCAGAGAGGCGGGATAAATGCGGCGGCCGAGGAAGAATCACGACCCGCGCCGCCTCCTCTTCGAGGGACCATCCGCTCGAGCTGATCTGCCGAAGCCGCGCGAGACACCGCCAACCGGGCCTCCTTGGACTTCACCGAGGGAAACGCTTCCGGGGCGGCCCAGTTGCAATGGCAGCACGGTCTTCGGAGGGACGAGGCGAGAAAGATGAGCACAGGTCGTGCTTCGCGGGTCGTGCTCAAGGCCTAAGCAGTATACACACGCGGAGTGAGGATCCGTCCGAGACATCTTCTGCCCGCATGGGCATCTCCAAATCCGGAGTCGATTTGTCCATCGCAGCATGGAGGGATAGAAGATCGAAGTCTTTTGCAAAATTTTATTTTTAATCCGCAAACGGAGAAATAGGAACCAGTCGAAACGCAGAGCTGTAAGAGGGAACCTGAGCTCAGCGGTAAGGAAGATCTACGCCATACGGAGCCGAGAGTTATACCACCCGGGTGGGTGGGAGGAGCAAGCTTGAAGACCTTCCGGCAAGATTTAAAGCGGCAAGGATACTGCCAATGAGTGTGGATGAACAACATATCCATGTCCCTAGAAATAAACATTACTCCAACGACATTACCCATGGACCACCACTCAAGTGAAGTCAGAACCCCTCTCAAAAAATTGGCAAAATGTTAAAGTCAGTGTCAGTATTAGAACACTTGTCTGTTGCGTGCAATGGAACAGCATTTGGTGGCTGGTAGAATTGAACCCTGGGCTCCTGCTTCCTAGATCACTGACAGACCTGCTGCACAGCAAAGCTTCACTCTAGTCTGTGGCAGGCAGTGTGGAGTACAGGATGTCTCAGCCTATGAGGCAAGAAACCGGAGTTCTAATCTTAGCAGGAGAATATATATTACACGCTATGTAACATTCAATAGGCAGCACACTGGATGTGCTCAGAAGCACAAAGTGGAGCTAGCACTCGCTAAATAGTGACTGGCAGGTCAAGCAGCCGCAGTGGTGGTGGATCCAGAAATGTTCAATGGGGGTGCTGAGGCAGTGTGCATACTTGATATGCAATTAAAAAAAAAAAATTGTCATCCTGTATATTGTCTTGTGTTATGTTTTTCATTACATTTTTGACACAAAATACAAATGTGATCTATAGTTTTGAATGTATATATATTTTTTTACAATCAATAAACCAGACTTCTTTAACAAAGTGAAATGCAGCAGCACAAAGCAAGCAAGTTACAATGGGGTGCAGCCATCCCCCTTTGCTCCCCCCAGATCCTCACCTGTGAGCAGATATATTCAAGCTGCCTGAAAGGTAACACAGTGAGCACAAAAACAGTCTGACTATATCCCGACATTAATCTGTATCCTGAAGATGGGCACCCCAGTCAGTGGTGTGGGCCTGGCAGAGGGAACATCGCATCAGTTGAGACAGGAAGATGGTCCGCACTCTCTGGTGTGAGACTGGGTGCAGACTAGGGAGGATGCTGCCTGCTTTGAAATGAACAACCACAGACAAACAGGTGGTCTGCAATCCTGCAGTGACAGACTGGATTGTTGATTATTGCATCCAAAAATTGCAAGTTTATTTAGAAAACAAAACAGACAATTAGACAGGTTCACAGATCGCACAGGTGCCCTGGCATGGAGGTGGGCAACCCAGAGAAGGCTCGAGCCTGGCTTGAGCTTAGTGCTTGGCTCAGCTCAGCCTCTATAAGCAACTGAGAGCCCAGGTCAGGCCAGGGCAGTTATGGCCAAAGCGAGCATTTCTGTCAGCCTGAGCAATCCATGCAATGTCTGAAATGTTCAACTCCTGTGCAAAGAACAACCTGCAGTAGCCAGGGCTCGGCTCATGTTTTGGCTTGTAGAGTCATATCAGACCCTTGGCTTGGCTGTAGGTGAAAAATTCCTGGCTTGCCCACCTCTACCCTGACATGTTGCTCTATCTGTGGATCTGTCTAATTTTCTGTTTTTGGGCAAAATAAACTTTCTATTTTTGCAAACAATAATCGACAATCCACTCTGTCATTACTCAAAAGGCATTGCAGGAGTGCAGACCACCTGTTTCTCCATGGTGGAACATCGTATCATCCTGCTGCATGGGAGGGGTCCTGCTTTCATACCATGGAGGCAGTATAGTGCAGTGAGTTAAGGCTCTGAGCTGTAGATCTGGAGACCTGGGTTTGAATTCCACAGCCACCTAGGTGCATACTGTGTGATCCCGAGCAAGTCACTCAACTTCCTTGTGCTCCCAGGTCACATCTGGAAACAAGCTTCGGCTTAGTGTGCTACTCCTGGTTAAAAATGTTCCCTTTCCCTATGTTCCCTACCTCCCCACCCTTGGATGTCAGGAAACTAGCAGCTCCTGAGGGCGTGAGCATGCATGACGGTGAGTCGCCTTTCAGCCCAGTTGACATCCACCTTCCCCCTTCCGCCAACACTGTGATACCATCCATGGTCACCCAGGTAGCAGAACTGCAGTAAAGGCAGCAACCCTCCCTCCCAAGAGGACAGCATCCTGTATTGTGCTAAATCCTCCTTCTCCCCACCCACCCCCAGCGATCCAACATCTCAGACTCATTCCTGAACTTGGACCACAGGCGTTATGGGTGGAAATACTGCCACCACATCAATGGACTGGCCATATATTTTTACCGACTCATTGAATATAAATGCCAAGAGAAGAGAAAGTACCCGACTAGTTCCGTCAGGAATTTTGGAAGCGTTCTATCGGGCCCCATTGCCTTATTTATGTTTACCATCTTTTGTGTTACTTATGATGCTTTATTCTCCCTTAATTACCCAGCATGCCCCCATCTGCTCTCCTCTCCCCCAGTCCCTCACACTGCTGTCTCTGGGACTTGCCCATCCAGACCTTGCAGTACCCCAAGGCTTACCTCGTGGTAGGGTCCCCTGCATGCCCCTCAATGCTTGGGAGATCCTTTAGTTTGGTTGCAGGTTGGTGAGCCCAGTAGGTGGGTGTGGGGTCTACAAGGAGAGGTGGCTGGGGGGGCTTTTTCCATAAGTTCCATACCCATCGCAGGACATCAGTGGCACACCAAGCGTGCACATTCCCATGCACACTTACACGCTGACGTCAACCAAACCATTCCTGACTCTGGTGCTTGTCCACCACCCATAGTCACCCAGGTAACAGCACAGCACCAAAGGCACATCACCCCCCACCAAAGGTGGAGAGTGTCCTAAGAACACTCGATCCACCATCCCCCCCCCCAGCTTGCCCTCCAGCACTGTTCCTGAACCCGGGTCATTGGCGCCACAAATGGTAGCACTACCGCTGTACCAGCAGGCCAGCTCTTACCATCTTTTTTTTTTTCAACCCTGTGTTTATTTCCTCTGAGCAGCCAACCTCTATCCTACCAGGCCTCTCAGTCCTGCCATCTACCTTTCCCAGGTACTCACTCCTGTTCCTAAGTGGCATGCCCCCATTGCACGGTCTCCAGGCAGCACCATCTCTCTAACAGGATCCAGCTCCAGTGTGGAAGCAGGTGCCTGGTCAATGGTGCAGAACCTGCGGGGGGGGCAGGACTTCATCCTGCATGGTCAGACTTTCCTCCAGTGACTCCAGTGTGCACATGCGCATTGGCATCCGATGGGGGTTCCTCCCCCAAGGTAATCTTCAGCTGTGCTACTCCCATCCTTCACCAGGTGGCAGTCAACCAGCGGGAGGTGCGATTCCCCCCTTCACGAAGGAGGAGGACAGCAGTTGCAGGAAGCTCATTGTTCCTTCTCCTGGCTGGCACCTCTTAAACCAAGTTCATTTCTGAACCAACTCACTGGAATAGCGAGCAGAAATGCTGCACTACCTGGCCAATTTATATTTACCATCTTGAGCATCGTACACACATTCAAACATACCACAGTACATTCATACAACTGTACATGCATGCATACTGCAACACATCCATACACAGTACAGGAGATGCATATATACTATTTTATAGTAAGGGTGTTTTAATCCCTGTGTTTTGATTGGTCACTGACTCTGCAGTAGCCCTACATTAATCTTTAATTATACTATCTCAAAAAGTACAGAAATAAGTTGCAGAAAGCTTCATTAATGCTCCAGTTAGGTCAAAGTGATAAAAAGTCTGGAAATGAGGCATTAGGGTTTCTAACCCTAACATCCCACCCTCCCAAACCAGGCCAAGAGAGCAGGTGTGGGGTGTGCCTTGGGACAGAACATACATACTAGAATACATGCATACCTGTTACTGTGACTTTATACAAGCAGGTAGAGAACCAGTGGCAGTAGCAGCGACACCAAGGGATGTTAGCCATGAGTAGTGAAGCTATTTAATAGCGAGTCCTCCCTTCCAATAAGGACTACAGGATTACATTTAAAAGGAACTGAGTTTTGTGGTGGCAGTCCCTTACCTTCTAGGGACATTAAATGCATCTTCTGTCAACTGAATTTATGCAAACGTAAATATTATTGTGTGTTAATAATATCTATAATAAATGTTAGGTATGTATGTCATATAGTCAAAACAGACAATACTGTATTATTAACTGTACTTTTTTCCACCCTGTTGTCCTGACCCAGCACCATCACCTGCCTCTCTTGTGTTCCTTCCTGGCTTACCCCTCAGGGTGGGGCCACCGGGGGAGAGCCGAACCCCCAGCTGAATTACAGCTTGGTGTCAGGAGAGCATCTCAGTTAGCAGTGCAGGGCCTGTGCTGTGAGGAGGGTGTCATCCTGTGAGAAAGGGGTTGTTCTGTGAGGAGAGTGTCATCCTGTGAGGAGGCTGTCATCCGAGGAGGGTGTCATCCAGCCAGGAGGGCGTCATACTGTGAGGAGGGGTCATCCTGCGAGGAGGGCATCATCCTGTGTAGAGGTGGTCATTCTGTAAGGAGGGGGGACATCTTGTGTAGAGGTGGTCGTTCTGTAAGGAGGAGGGACATCCTGTGTAGAGGTGGTCGTTCTGTAAGGAGGAGGGACATCCTGTGTAGAGGTGGTCGTTCTGTAAGGAGGGGGGACATCCTGTTCTGGCAGGGATGTTTCGGAGTTGCTTCCCGAGTCCCCATGGTGCCCACAGAGCACTCTCTGCACATGCGTACGCTGCTGAGCGACACATGCTTGAAGCACGCCAGCATCCACCTTCCCTGATCCTTAGCTTATGCCTGCACTGCCGCCTGTGGTCAGCCAGATGGCAGTACTGCAGCAGAAATCAGAGCCCTCCTTCCCAGAGGTGGAGTGTGTTCCTCTGGGATGCTCAGCCAGCCTCCCCTGGCCAACCCCCTGACAATCCAGGCTCGTTCCCAAACCGGTCACTGGCATCGCAGCGGTATCATTACTGCTTAAGCGAACTGGGCCCGAACAGGCAATTTTATAAACAACCTGCTGCTGTACCTGCCCTTGCCAGGACCCTCTTGAAAACATGTTTTTTTCTGCCTAAATGTGTTTCCCCCCCGCCATGTACAAAATTCTAAATAAATAATATCTATAGAGTAGGTATTGGCAGGACCCAATTTTCTTAATGTTCTAAAAAATTTTAATTTCATGATATTCCATTCTTTTATCACAAAAAGAGATTTGCATGAAATGAAAACCAACTCTTTGCCCCCTTAGACTTCATCTGTTCCTGATGCTTTTGGGTCTGAGGTACCTGAAACATCTCCTGTTCCTTACGCTCCTGGCTGTTTTTTCTGGTCGGTGGAGGCAGACCTCTTGTCTGTTCCAAGATCCTGTTTGAAATCCTTGGGTGATATGTCATTTGGAGTGGTGATCTCGATGCTTTGTAACACCCTTCCCCGAGAGGTAAGAGGTGATCCTTCACTGGCCATTTTTTAAAAGACTTTAAAAGCTCACCTTTTTCTCTGAATTGTGGGCCTGGCACTGTTACAGTATGTTATCTTTATGAGATTTTGTATCTAGTGCGGTTTATTGATTTTAATTACATTTATTGACTCTGCTATACACATTGCGAGGCACTCAGAACTTCTGGGATTGGGTGCCGTATAAATAAAATTGCCTTGCCTTTTCCTACCCCGAAGTTATAATCCTCTACTTGTGACATCAGAATAGTTTCCATGGCAATAGGATGTGAGGTCATTTAGTGCAGGACTAAGCAAACTGAACAGATGGAAAGTCGAAGAGGACAACAAGATCCTGTTTTGATGAGCTTGCCTTCAGTTGTAAAACATGGAAGGTCCTGTCAGTCAAGCAATGAGCTATGAACGAGCTTGGTACATCCAGTAGAACTGAGTCTGAAATCCACAACCTCCACTTGCATACTCTGTGACCCTGATCATTACATGTAACCTCCCTGCGCTCCTGGGATGCACCTGGAAAAGTACTTTGCCTCAGTGTGCCTTTCCCAGCCAAAAATTGTTTCAAAAAAAAAGTAGAGAAATAAATAGATAGATAGATACATAGATAGATAGACAGAAACATATGAACATACGAAGAAGCCAGCAGAGGAAGGCCATTTAGTCCATCAAGTCTGCACGTATTCCAGGGTTCACAGCTTGAGCTACTGTCCCTACCCATGAGCCTTACCTTCCCCCCATGCCTATCCCAGCCTCTCTTAAAGCTGCCCACTGTCTTCAACGAGATGACCTCTTCCGGCAGTGCATTCCAAGTGTCCACCACCCTCTCTGAGAAGAAGTGTTTCCTGACCTCCCTCCTAAACCTCCCACCCTCCAGCTTAAGACTGTGCCCCCTCGTGTTGTGGTTGCCACTCAGTTTAAAGAGACTCTGCTTATCAACCTTGTTTATCCCTTACAAGTACTTGAAAATCCCAATCATGTCCCCTCTCTCTCTCTCCTGTCTTCCAGGGAGTACATGTTCAGTGCCCTCAACCTCTCCTCGTATGCCTTACCCTGCTGACCAGCTGTCATCTTTGTAGCCCTCCTCTGGACCTTCTCCAGCAGGTTAATGTCCTTTTGAGGTGAGAGAGATAGACAGATAGATAGATACTGTGTGTAGATAGATAGACAGACAGATAGATACTGTCTGTAGATAGACAGACAGACACTGTCTGTAGATAGATAGACAGATAGATAGATAGATAGATAGACAGACAGATAGATACTGTCTTTTATTTATTTGCTTTTATTTAAACATTTGGTTACCGGGAAAGGCATGCTGAGCCAAGGCTCGATTTTAGGTGCGACCCGCGGAAAGGGAAGAGGGAGTCCATACAATTATAGACAATGTACATACTGATTGGCCGGTCCTTGCTGGGATAGTGGGGGTTTCACTGGCGAGAGGGATCTTTCCATATCCCTTAAAGGAGGCAGTAGTTCGCCCCTGTTAAAAAAAAATGCTCCCTTGATCTCGACTGCCCAGCTAACTACAGACCAATCTCGAACCTACCCTTTGTTGGGAAGGTTATTGAGAAGGTGGTCGCACTGCAGCTAGAGGATCATTTGACCAACCACAATATCCACAACCCTCTCCAGTCTGGCTTTAAAAAAAGGCATAGCACTGAAACGGCCCCGGTGAGGGTACTTAATGACCTTCTGATGGCGAGAGACTGGAAAGCCCATTCCGTCTTGGTTCTCCTTGATCTCTCAGCAGCATTTGACACTGTGGATGATGGAGTACTGCTCAAGCGCCTGTGGTTTTTCTGTAAACTGAGAGGGCAGTCCACAGTTGGTTTAAGTCCTTCCTCGAGGGTAGGTCTGAGAGAGTGGTGTCGGGAATTTATTCCTTGGCCCCTCATGGACTGTCCTGCGGGCTTTCACAGGGCTCGGTGCTGTCCCCCTGTTATTCGCAGTGTATTTGTTTCCATTAAGGGACATTATAAGGTGGTACAATTTGAATTTTCATTGATATGCTGATGATTCTCAACTGTACATGTCCTTTGTACCCCACCAGGAAATAGAGTGTATTACAGTGTTTAATAACTGCCTACTGGAGATTCAGAACTGGATGAGTGCTAGTTGGCTTCGGCTGAACTCGGAAAAAACTGAGGTATTGGTTGTGGACCCTGGTCATAGGATGAAAGGGGGATGGGTGGGAAAACCATCAGGATTAAATCTTGGTGAGATCCCGCTTATTGCCTCTAGTCAGGTGCGAAACCTGGGCATTGTTTTTGATGGAGGCCTGACCCTGAGGGCACGGGTTTCGGCTGTAGTCAAATCTTCCTATTACCATCTTAGGAACATATCCCGGGTGAAGCATCTGGTCCTGCCCGAAGATCTTCCGACCTTGGTCCATGCCTTCGTCACCAGTCGTCTTGATTATTGCAAAGCCCTCTACCAAGGGCTACCGCGGGTGGACATCCGCCGCTTGCAACTAGTGCAGAGCGCGACGGCCAGGTTGCTGACTGGAGCTTCCAGATCCAGTCATATTACACCTGTGCTGCGTGATCTGCACTGGTTGCCAATACAGTGGCGGATCACCTTCAAGGTCGTGTTGCTATAAGGCCCTACACGAGCAGGGTCCCCACTACCTGAAAGCGCTCCTGTGCCCTTACTGTCCCTCCCACTCACGCCAATCCACTGGCGAGGGATTGCTAGAGATTCCCAGGGTATCCCTTAAAACATCGGGAGGAAGATCTTTCACCTTTATGGATCCTACCCTGTGGAATTCTCTACCTCACCAGATACGAGAAAGCCAGACTGCAGAGGGTTTTAAAAATCTTCTAAAGACGTATCTATTTAACCAGGCCTTCTCAGGATTGTAATGAATTTTGAATTTATGCAGATGAGTTTTAATATGTTTTTAGATGTGTTTTATGATGTGGTGAGTTTTAATGTTATGTAAAGGCGCCCTGAGCATTGGAAGGGCGCCTTTTATAAATAAATGCTTGTTTGCTTGAAAGAGTGGTGGACAAATGTGGAACACCTTACCAGACAAGATAGTATCGCGTAAGATGGTGGGCAGTTTCAAGAGGGGTTGGGACAGGGGAAGGGGAAGGGATACTGGGAAGAGGGGAGCAGGAGGGGCAGCTGCGAGATGAGGTGCTAGCTGCACACTCAAGTAGACTCAATAGACCGCAAGGCCTGTTTCTGCTGGCAATTTCGTATGTTCATATGTACGTGTGTATAATCGTAGAGCATTTTACACTAGTAGACAATGTACATAATCAGAGAGCATTTTACACTAATAGGCAATGTACATAGACAGCATTTTACACCACTAGGCAATGTACATAATCAAAGAGCATTTTACACTAATAGGCAATGTACATAATCAGAGAGCACTGTACAAAATGGAATACATATGACATAATGAATTCAGAGAACATCAGCATGGTTTGTTGTACAAAATGGAATACGGTTTACATAACGGATTGGTAGACGTCATAAAGGTACAGAATTAGAGGGAGGTAACAAAAATAGAAACATACAACAGGCTGAAGGCAGTTTCAGCTGTACAACAATATATACTTCTGGGTAGGTGCTTAGTGAAACAGTACACTGGGATCTCAGCTAGGAGGAGCTGGTGCAACCCCTTCTTGACAGGGGCAGGCAGGGGGTGGAAGGAGGCCAAACTGTTGTTTGCAGGCATAGTAGGAGGGGGAGTCCCTGATGGAGGGGAAGAGCTTGTTCCACAAGCTGGGGAGCCGGTAGGAAAAGGCAGATTTACCAGCTGCAGAAGATGGCCGAGGCAGGGTGAAGGATTTGGCATTCCTGTGCATCAGCTCGTAGGGGGAGTGAGAGACCATGGAGAGACATTCTGGAAGTTAGGAAGGAAGCAGGTTGAACCAGTATTTGGATATTAGATTAAGATAGTGGATGTGACGTCAGTGGAAGAGGGGAGTTGGACCTAGAGGGGGAAAGGAGGGAGCAATGGTGGGTTCTGGGGGAGGGGGGAGTTTGTTGCAAAGCGGCAAAATGCATTGAGGAGGGTGTCAAGTCTGGATAGGGAGGATGCAGGGGCTGTGCTGTAGACAACATCCGCATAATCAAAGATAGGGATAGATAGACAGACAGACAGATTGATTTTGGAGAAATTTTGTCTAGCTAAATTCTTCTGACACCAACTTTGAAATTTTCTCCTGAAAACCAGAAACTATCTTGAAAAAGCAGCTGGCACGTCTAGAAAATACTGAAAAATAAATCACTTAGGCACCCCCTGCTTGTATTTCATACTTTTTCTATGGGTCTTACATCCCGTTGTTTGTTTCTGAGGAAATCTGGATTAAAACAGGGTCTTTGTCACCTATTTCTATGGCATAATTCCCTGCATATGACATCATTGTCTACTACTACTGTGGGATTTACTGTGGTGTCACATGCAGGGCAATGTGGTGTCAGGTGGGGACTAGGCAGCCTTAGAAAACGGGTTAGGAAAATCCTGAAATCTGATTGGCTGACAGTATTCCAAAGCCATACATTGATCAGCCAACAGAGGCCTTTAAAAAAACAAAAAGGGCCAGCACTGTACCTGTAAAGGACTAGGTTACATGTTTTAAAATGCATTTTTTTTAATTATGTTACTGTAAAGCCAATGTAAAGCCCATTCTGGGGTGTTGGAGGATACCCACACTTCCAGGGTTTCACGATGCCCCTGGGACCTGCGGGTATTCACCAACACTCCCCATCTTGTAGGGTCTTATCACTTGCTGAACAGATCAGTTCTAAGGAATAAAGGTTCTATTTTGAATATAACAAAACAGAGGTGGGGGGAGGGAGGGTGAGAGAGAGATAGAGACAGAAAAAGAGAGAGACACAAAAAAGTATGTCAAATAGAAGATGAATTACGTCTGAATATTATCATTTTCCAAAATGGTTCCTGAAGCTCTAGGCATTGGTAGTTGTTTTGCAACAGCAACAGGACACACACTGGCTGCCTTTGAGATTCCGTGTGGCTTTTCCTTAGGGGGTCTTGGCAGATTCCCTGCTACATGTCCCACTGTCTGTCAGGCAGGTATGTTAACGAAAACAAGGAATAAGAACAACACAATAACACACACACACTCACCCGTCATGATTTAGGACAGCTGGAATGGCTGGATGGCCCAGGAAATTCAATTAGCACTAATAAATTACCCAGTACTGTTGCAGCCTGCAGAGGGAAGGTAGGCGGAGTAGGCACAGACAGCTGCCCTAAACAAAAGTCTCCAGGGGGGTCCAACAATTTTTTTTATTGACAGACAAGAATGTTTGCCAAGGAATGCGCTGGACTGCTATCACTGATAAACAACATTCAGCAACCTGTCTAGTGAGTGTAATACAAGATACGGGTAAATGGCAAATGAGTTTCTAAATATTAGTTACATCTGGGCTGGATGCTCCAAACTTTTGTCTGTGGTGGCACGTTCAAATTTTAAAACATTTGTTTGGTCAGGGAAAACTGGTTGTCTGGATAGAGCCTCTGGGGACATCATCACCAGAATTTATAAAAACAGTTAATTCTATTTATTTGAAAACTGGTGACTGGGAAAGGTAGTCTGAGCCAAGGCTCCTTCTCGGGTGTGACCTGGGGGAAGGGAATAGGGGACGCAAATACATAGCATGGACACAGTACACAGTTACAGTTACAGTGCAAATACATAGCACGGACATAGTACACAGTTACAGAGCAAATACATAGCATGGACATAGTACACAGTTACAGAGCAAATACATAACACAGACACAGTACACAGTTACAGTGCAAATACACAGCATGGACACAGTACACAGTTACAGTGCAAATACATACTGTAGCATGAACACAGTATACAGTTACAGTGCAAATACATAGCACAGATATAGTACACAGTTACAGTGCAAATACATAGCATGGACACAGTACACAGTTACAGTGCAAATACATAACACAGACACAGTACACAGTTACAGTGCAAATACATAACACGGACACAGTACACAGTTACAGTGCAAATACATAGCATGGACACAGTACACAGTTACAGTGCAAATACATAACATGGACACAGTACACAGTTACAGTGCAAATACATACTGTAGCATGAACACAGTACACTGTTAGTTACAGTGCAAATACAGTACATAGCACGGACACAGTACGTGGTTAAATGCAATTACACAGCATTGACAGATTCCACAGTTACAGTAAAGTGGAACAGAGTACATGATTTAAAACAGGAGTAAGTATAATAAGAGCAAGCGGCAAAAAGTCAGGCATTTCAGCCCTGCCTACTCCGGGGTAGGAGGCAAATGTGGGTGAGGGACAGTGGGGTAGGGGAAACAGGAGCAAAGGGGAGGAAGGAGTTTCAGCTGGTACAGTACCTGAGGGAACAGGGAGGTAGTGAAATGAGGGTGGGGGGGTAAGTTCCAGAGCAAAGGGAGAAACAGAGAAACAGAATCTGATGGCAGACAAGGATCGCTTGGCCCACCTAGTCTGCCCATTTTCCCTACCTACTGTAACACCACAGACCCTACTTGATCTCCAGCTTTACCCCCCCCTCCTCTTCCCTGCCACCAAGGTTCCCTTATGCCTATTCCATGCCTTTTTTGAATCCCATTACAGTTTTTTCCCCTACCACCTCCACTGGGAGGCTGTTTCAGGCATCCTCCACTCTTTCTGTGAAGAAGTACTTCCTTACATCTCCCGAGTCTGCCCGCCTCCAGCTTCGTACCATGGACCCTTGTTCTTGAACATCTTTTACTTTGAATAAGGCTTCCTTCTTGAACCTTATTTAAACCTGTGAAGTATCTGATAGTATCAATCTCCCCCTCTCTCTCTCTCCTTTCATCCAGGATGTACATATAGAAGTCCTTCAGTCTCTCCTCATAAGGTGTTTGATGCAGACCCTTCACCATTTTAGTGGTTCTCCTCTAGACTGCCTCTACTCTGTCTATGTCCATCCAGAGACATGGTCTCCAGAACTGGACACAGTATTCTATGTGAGGTCTCACCAGTGATTTATACAGCGATATCACCACCATCCTCATTCTGCTGGTGATACCTCTCTCAATGCACCATAGCCTCCCACTGGCTCTCCCCACTGCCTTGTCACACTGTTCGGCCACCTTTAGGTTATCAGATATGATAACCTCCAAGTCTTTTTCCTGTTTGGAAATGACAGAAAAAGGCTGACTGCCCAGCACAGCAGCAGAGATGAGGAATGGTGAAAGTGTAAGTATCCCTGGAGCAGAGGGAATGGAGGAGAGGAGTGAGGAGTGGTAAGAAGGAAGGGACTCAAACCAGTACAGTATTTGGATATGAAGAGGCGCTTTTACACTACAGTTTCTGTTATGGAATTCGCATAACAGAAGCATTCTACCGGTACTTCCCTTGCATGTAAAACAAATGTTTTCAGTTTCCTCAGTGAACGCTCATCCAAACCACATTCCCTTATAGCCATGGTTCCTCCCAATTTCTTCCACTGTGACCCGCAGTGTAAAGTGGCCATTCCGGTTTGAGAATGAGAGGAGATCATGCATCATGCTTGTCCCAGCTGACTCCTGAGGATTCCGGAATGCACAACAGGAGTAGGAATTCTGGAATACTCGCAGAGTGTAAAGTGAGCAGTGAACGGAATGGACTGCAACAGCGCCACACAGGTACAGAATATTTCATTTGGAAAACCTGTGTGTAAAAGCACCTAATGAGGCACAGTGAGGCATTCTAGTGATGTCCATAGAAATTGTTTTTTTTTTTTTTTTTTTAAATTGGTGTGAACAATCTGCATACTCTGTATTATCCGATGTTGTTGTTGCTATTTTTTAACTGTATGTACCAGCCTGCACTAAGTGTCCAATTGTATTATTCCTTGCTCGGTTCCCTTCTGCCAGGACCATCCTGAAAATGAGCTTGCTCAATGATGAATCTGCCTGGTTAAATAAAGTTTTGATTGATTGAACAACCAATTTGTGTGTGCATTGCATGTATCTTTTGACTAAGCAGTCTGACCACATTCTAAATTTTGGAACAACTTTAGACATATTATAATATAATATTGTATGATAATATTATATTATGGTATGTTATAGTACAGCTACACAGAATAGCTGGACACAGCCCAACTAAATGAGTTTGGTAGACCATTGTTACTATGAATCACAACAACAATATACAAGTTTCCCCCAGGTCTTACCTAAAAATAGATGATTTCATGTCTAGTGCCCTTCCCTGGCCATGAAAAACTACACACATAAATAAAACAAATGAGTATGATGTTGCATTTCAGCCACACTATCTGTCCAGAGTAAATACAATTAAAAAAACTATGCATAACCCGACTGTCAAAACAGTGGCTACCAGGACCCATGCAATAAGTCAAATCATGTCATGTGTTACTCTGGGGATATGAAACCTGCAAAGGGTTACCGTAATGTACCTGTGAATTAAAGTGCACTTTTGGTGTTTGGTTTAGCCCAGCCAAAGGTTCTGAAAGGTGTTCTGAGATGTTAATGAGGTAGATCCCATTTTCATATTTTGCAATGTGTTTCAGCTTAGTGACAGTAAGTCTAGGTGCCAGCATTGCCCCTTCAATTGCCCACTGGTGGTGAGAGTTCCAGGGCAATGTTCTCCTGCCCACTAGTGGCATATAAGTGGGCAGTTCCAGATGGTGTACCTGTGAACACCTGGTGTATTGAGGTGCAGGGAAGGCTTGCCAAGCCCACGAGTCAAACAGAAAATCCATATACCTGCACTCCGCAGAAAAAGAACCGGTCAACAACATGAACAGGTTACTCACCTGTAACAGTAGCTCTAGGAGTGGTATATGTTGTTCATCCACACTTCTTGGCATGTCCCTTTCCCTTTAAATCTTGCCGGAAAGTCTTCAAGCTGGCTCCTCCTAACCCACCACGGTGGTAAATACCTCGGCTCCGCCCTAAGATGCCAGATCTTAGCCAGCTGGAAGCAAGGTTGTGTGGGTGGGTGCGTGTGGATGAACAACATATACCACACCTAGAACTACTGTTACAGGTGAGTAACCTGTTCTTGTAGGAGCGTGGATATGTTGTTCATCCACACTTCTTGGCAGACTCCAAGCAGTTCTCCAGGAGGAGGGAGGCAAGGCGCACACCCCCTACTTAGGAAAGACAGATTGGAGAACCGAGGCCCCAAAACCAGCATCCCGGCGTGACTCAAGGTCGATGTGGTAGTGGGTAATGAATGTGTTTGCTGACTTCCAGATAGCAGCCCGACAGATTTCCTGGATAGGGATGTCCCTGGAAGCAGCCACCGATGCAGCAGTATGGCAGGTTGAGTGAGCTCTTATCCCTCTGGGAGGCTCCTTGCCTGACAACTCATAGCACAGACCTATGCATGATGTAATCCATCTTGCTATGGTCCATTTGGCTGCAGGTCTGCCAGAAGCGGCTTCAGCGTAGGTGACAAACAGCTGGCAAAACCTCTCCATGAATTTCCGCTGTCCTCTCCTTGTAATAGGAAAGAGCACGTCTCAGGTCCAAGGTATGGAGCCTGTACTCGGCGTCCGAGGTGTGATTAGGGTAGTATACTGGTGGAGTTAACACCTGCTTAAGGTGAAACTCTGATACCACATTCGGAAGGAATTTCAGGTGGGGGCGCAGGACAACTTTGTCCCTGTGAAAGACCAGATAAGGGGAGTCCACCAAAAGCGCCTGGAGCTCCCCTGTCCTTCTGGCTGACGTGATAGCCACCAGGAAGGCCGTGTGAGAGCTCATACTTGTGCATGGATTCGAATGGCTTGCTCATGAGCTTTTCCAAAACCAGCAACAGATCCCACGGAGGTGGAGGTTCACACACCGGAGGGGATATGTTATCCAGTCCTTTGAAGAAGCGCCCGACCACTGTCTCCTGCGCCAATGTCGGCTGATCGGCCCACACCCGGTAAGCAGAAATGGCTGCCAGGTGCACCCTAAGGGTCGATGACTGTAGACCCCCTTTGGAGAGAGAGACCAAAAGGTAGTCTAGAATGCTAGCCACGGAGCAGGATGAGGGGTCCAGACTCTTACCCTGGCACCAAATGGAAAACTTTTTCCATTGGAAGGCATAACATTTCCTGGTCGATTCCTTATGAGGTGCCTCCACCACAGTGTAGATATCCTCAGAAAGACCCACAGCTTGGAACTCTAGCCGCTCAGGAACCAGGCTGTGAGGCGCAGGGATTCAAGGTCTGGATGGAATACCTTCCCCTGGTTCAATGATATCAGGTCCGGGCATGTACAAAGCTGCTCCGGGGGCCTGCAGCTGAGGCTGAGGAGATCTGGGTACCAGAACTGACGCGGACAATCTGGGGCTACCAGGATCACCTTCGCCTTGTCCCTCCTCACCCTGAGTAACACCTTGTGGATCAAGGGAAAGTGCAGAGGAGGCCTGGGGTCCATGGCCTCGAGAAGGCATCCCCCTGCAGTGAACCCTGCTGAGGGGAGTGGGCATGGTACAGACTCAGCTTGGTGTTTTCCCTGGAGGCAAACAGGTTCACCAACGGTTTGCCCCAATGGGAGAACAAACTGTAAGCTACCTCTGGATGGACAGACCACTCGTGGGATGTCTGGCCTATGCGGCTGAGAGCATTCGCCAACTGGTTCGAGACTCCTGCCACATGAATGGCTAGGAGATCCACCTCCAACTGGCTTATGAGGGTCCAGATGTGGAGTGCCTCCTTGCACAGCAGACGAGAGTGCGTGCCGCCCTGTTTGTTGAGGTAGTACATGGTCGTGGTATTGTCAGTCTGGACTTGAACCACTTGACCCCGGAGCTGAGGAGTGAAAGCTGACAGTGCCAGTCTGACTGCTATGAGCTCCAACAGGTTGATGTGGCATCAGGACTCCTCGGGGGCCCAGAACCCATGGGCCCTGTTGTCCCCCATGTGGGCTCCCCAGCCCAAGAGAAAAGAATTGGTCATAAAGATGACCGTTGGCTCAGGGCGGACAAATGGGATCCCTTCCTGCAACTGTTCTGGGGCGGTCCACCACTGGACAGCATCCCACATCTTCTGGGTTACAGTGATCAGCTGGTCGAAATGACCATGGCGCTGAGTCCACTGGGCGGCCAGCTCCCATTGGAGGGGCGCATGTGCCACCTGGCCCAATGAACCACTGAGGTACACACCGCCATGTAGTCCAGAAGGCACAGAAAGTTCTGGGCAGGGCGCAAGTGCCCAACCAGAAATGATCAGGCAAAGGAGGAGAGAACCTCTACCCTGTCCACTGGGAGCCGAGCTCTGGCTTGACAAGAGTCAAGCTCTGCCCCGATGAAGCCCATCACCTGAGACGGCACGAGTTCCGACTTGTCCTCATTGATCAGGAGGCCGAGTTGGGAGCAGGTTTGGAGAGCCATATTCCTGGACCTCTCCACCTCCTGAAGGGAGGACCCTGCCAGGAGCCAGTCATTCGAGATAAGGGTAGATTCATACTCCTCGATGCCGAAGATGGGCTGCCACCACTGCAATACACTTGGTGAAGGCCAATGACAGGCTGAACGGCATGGCTCGGAACTCGTACAGGGTCCCCTCGACCCTGAAGCAGAGGAACCGCTGATGGGATGGACGGATTGGGACATGAAAGAATGCGTCCTGCAGATCCAGTGAACAGAACCACATGTTTCGCTCCAGGTATGGTATGATCTGGTTCAGAGTTACCATCCAGAAGGTGCGAGACCTGAGATATTGATTCAGGTCGTGGAGATCTAGGATGGGGTGCCAAACCCCCATCCGCTTGGGCACCAGGAAGTACCTGGACATGAAGTCTGGATCTGTAGGAGGATCCAGCACTGGAGCAACTGCCTCCTCGCGGAGGAGCTGAGCTATGTCATTTCAGAGAGCCGACTGGGTGCAAGCTGAGATCCTTTCCTCCCGAGGGGCGCGGGCTCGACTGGGAGGGTACTGCTCGAACTCTAGAGGCAGTCCCTTACTGACCACTTCAAGAACCCACCTGTCTGAGGTGATATCGGACCAGGCGAAAAGAAAGTGATGGAGCTGGCCCCCCACGGGAGGACCCAGAGCTGGCATGACAGGTGTAGGGGTGGCAACCCCCAACCCGTCACTGAGTAGGCTTAGAGGAGGAGGAAGCTCCTGGACCTGCACCTCGGCCTCCTTTACAGGGCTGTTGTAGACCCTGTTTGGGCCTTGGGTGCCAAGCTTGAGCCTGCTGCTGTTGCTGTTGCTGCTGGCCTCCTTGACAGGAGGGTTGCCTGACCACAGGGGAAGAGTGCCAAAAAGGCTTCTTCTTAAACTTCTGCTGGTTCTTGCCCGAAGAACCCTTTACAGAAGTAGCATCCAAGGTGGCACTGGACTGCTCTATGTGCTGAAGGTGACTGGCCACTCCTGGATCAAACAGGGCAGTGCCTGGGAAGGGCACGTCAGCTAGCTTGTGCTGAGTATCCACCATGAAGGAGGAAAGCTTCAGCCAAGCCCTGCGGTGAGTAGCCACTGCGGCTGCTAAAGAGCGGGCACAAGAATCCCCGATGTTGCCAGCCTGGTGGCGCTGAGGGTAGAGGCGCTGGTCACCACACCTCGCGCCACGCCGGCGACCTGGGTTGAGGAAGTGAGCCAGGACTGCCTCGGTGGCTGGCAGGGGGGGAGGGAGAGGATGTTGAGCAGCTGCCAGCTGGCAGCACTCCGCCTCAGGAGGATGGGTTTCAGCTCTCTCGGAGCTTGGCTGCCCCCTGGTGGAGGCCGGGGAGACAGTGCCACTCATGAGGAGCTCCGATGTTAGGTTGACAGGGAGGGTGGAAGGGACCCGGTCTGGAGCTGTGGTGCGCATGTGCGCCTCCATGTGTATGCGCTGCTGCTTCCGGGGGTCCCGGTTAGTAGGGAGCTCACTGGAACAATGGAAAACACCCGCTGACTGGGGGGTAGACGTCACCTACTCCCACCTCCAGAGGCAGATCCTGCCCTCTGTGACCTGGGCTTGGCGTCACCTTCGCCCATGGACGCACCAGATGAAAGCGCCGAGGAGCAGAAGGCGGCTCCACTCCAGGGGATGTATTCCAGAGGGATGGCTCCATGCAGCGTGTCGCGGGTGTGCCTACTACCAAGGTAAAGATGGGTGGGCCTCAGGCAGGAGGGGATAAGGTAGGATGACTGAAGGGGCCTCAGCCAGCGGTGACCGGAGGAAAATAGAATTAAAAAAAAGAAAAGAAAAAAAAATAATCCCCGATGTCCAGGGCCGTCTGGAGCTGCTGTTTTGCAACAGCACGGCCCTGATCAAGGACTTGCTTCACTGTGGTCTACATGTCCGCCAGGAGATGAGGGAGGACTTCTTCTAATGACCCAAGGAGGGCACGAGAGAAGTGTGCCATTATAACAGCCGAGCTGGCCTGACAAAGGCCTAAGGAAGAGGCTGCATAGACCTTATGGGCGGAATGGTCCATATTTTTGGACTTCTTGTCCGGGGTCGGTCAGTGTCGGCTGAGCTACCAGTATGCCTGAACACAGAAGCGGTCACCAGGCTCTCGGCCGAAGGATGTTCTGTGAACCCCGCCAGGGACCCCATGGGCACCACATACTTGCGGGCCATGCAGGCGGACGGTGCTGGGCAGGAAGCTGGGTGCTGCCAAAGCTCAAGGGCCGGGCCAACAACGGCTTTGGCCACTGGAAAGGCTTCTGTCGGGGTATCCCCTCTTTTGAGCATATCCGTAAGGGGGTACTCCACCTTCTTCTGGATGGACTCCAGGGGCATTCCGGTGGATTCGGAGATCAGGCGGAGAATGCCCTTAAAGGGGAAAGGCCTTCCTCCAAACCCACCATGGACGACTCATCATCCCCAGGATGGGAGTGCAATCCGGTGGCGTCCAAGTCCGAGGAGTCGGGATACAACGGCCTCCTGCCTAGGTCTCCCTTGATACACCGAGGGTGATTGGGGACGACCATAATTGACAGACGTTGGGGAAGCCCGGTGTCTGTACGGTCCTCTTTTGAGGGAGCCCCTCCCTGAGGCTGCTTAGGCGGTGGTTCCACCAAAATCGGTGGAGAGAACGAGGCAGGCCAAACTGGTATACCGGCCGGCAAGACTTTGGTTCCAGAGGGGCCGGTGTCGGCCTAGGAGGCGGAAGACAACTGATGGCTGGGGTGTCAGGCAGGGCCGGCTTCTGGCCGGACAAAATCAGCTGCTGCCACATGAGATCTTCATAGCGTTGATGGAGTTTCCGCCGCAGCCTCTCCTCGTCCGAGGAGGATTAAGATCTGTGGCAACACCTCTTCTCAGAGTGTTTATGACTCTTTTTCGGCCGTTCGGCCAAAGAGGATCTGGACCTCGATCAAGACCGAGGGAGTCAGCCCGATCAACCGGGAGACACCAGTGTCAGTTAAAACCGAGGGTCTGGAACCGTTTCCTCGATGGGGACACCAGCAGGCTGGGTCTCCTCATCCGGAAAAACAAGGACCGGAGTCCTTTCCAGGGAGTTGTCAACCGGGGTCGGTGACAGAGGGTAGATTGGGTCGAGAGTAATCTCAACCTTATCGGCCATTTCCTCAGTCTCCTGGCCAGACGGGATGTCCAAAAAGCCGGCGGCCAAGGATGTGATCTCGACCAAGGCCGAGACCACATGCTCTTGGGACTCAGACCTTTCTCAGTCCCAAGAACGTTTTCACTTAGACAAAGACTTCGGATCCTTATCCCTCTTGCGAAAGCGGGAGGAGTGCGAGCCCGAGGGCGCCTCACCCCTGGTGAGGAGAGACTGGCACAACTCCTTAAAGGAGCCTGTAAAAGTGGAGCCAAGGTTGAGCAGAACAAAAAAGCTTTGATTGGCCGAAGCTTGAGCTGCTTCCTCCTCAAATGCCTTCATTTGCTCCAGCTGCTCGGCAGATCCCACGGCCACGGAAACCGCCCACCTCGCCTCCTTCAATTTCACTGGCGGGTTCCTTTTCTCTGGTCTCCCCAGTTTTAGGCACGCCTTGCGGTCGTCCAGGACATTGGGATGGAAGGCCAGGCAGAAAGTGCAAGACAAGGTGTCATGTCCGACACCTAGGCAATAAACGCACGTCAGGTGGGGATCAGTATGCGACATCTTCTGGCCACAGGTACACTGGCGAAATCCGGGGGGATGATTTATTCTCTAAGTCCGATGCGCTACAATCGGAATTGCTAACTCGAATGAGTTTTAAGGTTAGATTCGGTAAAACACGACGCTTTGAATCCAGGGCCTACGAATTGCTGTGAGAGCATGAGGGAACCTATATCTTCCAACGAAAGGAAGATCTGGCATCATGGGGCGGAGCCGAGTGATTTGCCACCCGGGTGGGTGGGTGGACCCAGCTTGAAGACTTTCTGGCAAGATTTAAAGGGATGTGTGGATGAACAACATATCCATGCTCCTAGAAATGCTGCTTTCCAAACACTTTATTGTGAATTTTAAAGGATTGTTGGAGTTCAAATGGACATACAGACATCCACAATTACCCCGGTGCTTTGGGTCTAGAAACTCTTCATCAGGGGCATGGCATATAAATAGGGGCTCCAGCCCCAAAAAAAGCAGTTCTAAGTGTGGTGTTCTAGTCCAAAGCACCAGTGTGCAGTGTACCAGCTTTAGCATCTACAGCTGCACTTCTCGGCGCTACATTTAGATCACCACGTCAAGATAGCACCAGATTTTGGTGACTGTCACTTAGAAACATAGACTTTGTCGGCAGATAAGGACCACTTGGCCCACCTAGTCTGCCCATTTCCCTACCTACAGGATAAGCGGCAGATCCTATTTAACCAACAGCCTATTTCTTCCTACCCCCCACAAAAATTGCCTTATGACTGTCCCATGCATTCTTGAATTCTCCCACAGTTTTAGACCCCACAACCTCCTCAGAAAGACTGTTCCATGCGTCCACCAACCTCTCTGTGAAAAAATACTTCCTCACATTGCCCCTGAGCCGTCCCCCCTCTGTCTTCAAATTGTGTCCCCTTGTTCTTGCACATCTCTTTTTCTGAAAGATGCTACCCTCTTGGACTTTGTTGATTCCACTGAGGTAAACATTTCTATCATGTCCCCCCTCTCCCTCCTTTCCTCAAGGGTATACATATTAAGCTCCTTTAGTCTCTCCTCATATGGCTTCTCTTGCAGACCCTGCACCATTTTAGTTGCCCTCCTCTGAACTGCCTCCATCCTGTCTATGTCCTTGTAGAGATGGGGTCTCCAGAACTGGATGCAGACTCCAGATGGGGTCTCACCAACTGTCTGTACAGGAGGATAAAAACTTTCTGTTTTCAGCTGGAGATGCCTCTCCCTATACATCCCAGTATCCCCCCAGCCCTCCCTCCCTACCGCCTTGTCACATTGCTTGCCAACCTTAAGGTCATCTGATATGATTACCCCCAGGTCCCTTTCCATTTTTGTTGTTGTTACTACCTCCCCCCACCCCATTGTGTAATCTTCCCCTGGGTTTTTGTTTCCCAGGTGCATTATTTTGCACTTCTTTGCATATACTTATGACGACCTCTCTGTTTGTAGGGGCTGCACCTTGCATCGCCCTTGTTGGGGGCTTGCCCACCCACACCACCTTACTAAATATACCAACTCGGGGGGCCGACCTCAGGGAGGGGCACAGAGTGGTTGTTGTACATTACATTCGTTGAAATCTGGCACTCTATTGATGCGGTGCTGTAAAGGTGGCGCCGTACTGATGGCATACAGCACTTCTCCAGTTATGATCGGCCAAGAGGGACAGCAAGCCCAGGGGGAGAGGCAAGGTCCATAGATCCAGGTGGCACTGGCTCCCTCCAGTACAGGTCTTTGGAGGCTGAAGGTCAAAGACTGGGGATGGCAGGGGCCTGTTGGAGGTCCACCCTTGAGGGCCTCCTAATGGCATCTATGCCATCTTTCTGGTATTCTTGTAAATGGTGGCGAAGCTGCGGATGAAATCCTGTGCTGGGAGGGGACTGTGGCCATGAAGGCCTGTGGGAATGGCAGAAGACAAGGACAGCTAGTGCCAAGGATCAGAACCTCAGGGAAAAGAATGGACATGGTCTGTATGGTAAGCCACTGTCTGCTGCGAACGTATTAAGGTGCTGACTCTGACCCCCATAAAGGCACGGGGCTCAGAGCAGACAAGGTAGCCTTTACCTCATTTGTGCAATGTGTGTGTGTTTGGAAGGGTATATCCCTTCACTTGCCATCTGCCAGAGGCACCAACCACTATTTCTGTGCCATGCAGAGCTGGGTATAACCGATTCCCAATTTTCATTCACGGCTGCGAGCAGGGCACCATAAAGTAACAGCTTAGATCTCCAAGTGTCGCCGTTAAGTAAACAGGGAAATGTGTAACTGCAGAAAACAAAGTAAACTGCTGGAGAGAGCCGTGTTTAAAATGTCAATATGTTAAATTAATTGACACTGTTAATCAGAATCGAACCCTTGACCAGCTGGTTTAGGAACAGTGTATAATAACGGTGATTATGCCAAATGAGGAGTGCAATTTACTGCTGATCTGAACTGGAACCAAGATCGGAAACTGTGGCTACTGACTACCCACCACCTCATGCTGTCTATGCATTAGCTTGTCAGTAAATTGTCGATGTTTTTGCAAAAGAAGTTATGCCAAAATGTCTGCCTTGTGTTGGAGTGATTTTTCTAAAGGATACAGTAGTAAATTCAATGGCAACTGCTTATGCAAACCAAAAGGAAGTTGTGAGTTAACAGTTTAAAATGAGTTAAGGTCTTCTTCTGGTTGCCATGCAGGGACAGTGCAGGGTAGTGTGATGTATCAAAATCAAGTATCTACCATCAAAGGTGACTTTGTTTTACCCCTGAAGCCAAAGGGGATGATTATGACAACAACAATGAGGAAGAAGAGGAAAATCCAGATGACCAAGATAAGGAAGGGACTGGTAGATGAAGAATGAGGAGCCCTTCATCCATGCAGCATGGCAGCCACACAGAAAAAGGTAAGTAGTCCCCCCCCCCCAAATTAGGCATAAGTAGCACGGCTAAGGCATTGACTGAAGAGGTGTGCAGAGACTTTTATAGCTGCCATGCTTCCAGGGGTGTGGTCTAAGTGCCAAGCCTGGGAATTATACAACACACAAGGGTGGCTCCCACAAAACTCTACCATCTCAACTCCCCTAGCCACAGGAGTCACCCCCTGTGGTTACTGCCTGACCCTCCTAACCTATGGGACTTTAAGTGGTAGGAAGGACTAAGGGTGGAGGGTGTTGCATATGTTGATGTAAGGTAATATGAATTGCACTACTGTTTAGGATGACCTCTTCCTAAAGCAAGTACTTTGACTCTGTGCCCTGTAAAGGGAAAGAATATACCTGGAGGAGTCTGGCTGCTCCATAAAACCAAGACAGAAAATTGAATCGCAGACTACAACTCACCAGATATGATTCAGTTTATTACAGTATACTCCTTTTCATTGCATTTATTGTACTTTTACCCTGGCAGTCCTGACCTGCTCACTATCAGCCTTACTGCTCATCCAGTCCCATCACCCACCTTCTCCAGGACTTAGCTCTCCCCTGATCCTCCCCAGCTTACACCCCCAGGGTGGGGCCACCAGGGGAGACTGTACCCCCAACACAGTTAGAGTCCAGTAGGGTGCGGAACCTGTAGTGAGAGGTGCATGCCATCTTGCTGCAGTCTGGAGGGGTGGTCCACTTTTCTACCCTAATTCCCCATGACGCCCCATGAAGTGTTCTCCCACACATGCTCACGCCAATGTGTGTCACATGAGCCTTGAGCACACCACTGTCCGCCCTCCCTGATCCTTGACTACTGCCAGCACCACCACCACCTGTAGTCACCCAGGTGGTGGTACCGAGGTGCAGTCCGGAGCCTGACCTCCCCGAGGTGCAAAGTATTCTTCTGGGAGTCTCAGTCGATGCCCCCCAGTCAGCCCTCTAATGATCCAGGCTTGTTTCCAAACCTGGGTCAATGGCATGCAAGTGGTAACATTACCACTGGGACTGTGGGCTGGCTCTTATTATAGTATACTGTATTAACAGGTTTGGCAACAGGCCACCCATTCATGTCCACCAATAGTTTATAAACAGGTCCCTTTAATAGGGCGGTTATGGTGTATCTAATCTTCAAACCATGTCAGGCAGGCAGGTAGGAGGGAGCAACCATGAGTGCTCCTCCCTGCTGTTCCGTGCATCATCCCTCTCTTTGCTTCCTGCAGCCCCTGGCAGGGAGCCAAGCAGTTACTTTGAAACTCCCCAATCCTCCAATTTGGGCACGAGCAACTGGTCTTGGTCCCCAGCCAGCAGTACTGGCCAAGAAGATCAAGGTGCGCCTCCAGGCGTGAAGAAAAAGCTGGTGGATGGATGCTGTCCACTGTAGTCTGGGAGCAAAGACAGTGTGTGTGTCTCTCTGGCAGGGATGTAGCAGTGTGGAAAGGCAGAATGCAAGGCAGACAGCTAAAGGTAAGCCCCCATTTCTGGAGGGGAGTTTCATTTAGAACCTTATGATGTCACTGAGGGTGTGTTCAACAACAGTGTGATCAAGCGCAGCTCACTCTCAGTGACATCAGAGGGTTCTTGATCATTGATATCTCTAGACCACTGCCAGCTACAGGTAAACCTGCTGCCCTATACTTCATCTAAAACAGCTTTTTGTGGGCTTTCTAACTATGCTGGCCACCGGGCTTGAATACAACCCTTTAACCTAAAGAATGAGTTGAGCAGGGATTGACTGAAGGTAAGGAAGCCATGGCTCAGTGGAAGAGTCTGACAACTGCTGCTGCTGCTGAAGGATTAACAGTTATGGAGAACATGTGGTGTTGACTCCAGGTGCATTTGGCCACCCTCTCTGCCTTATCTCCTGGGGGGAGGGTTGCTCTGAATTGTTTTTGGAGCTCGTTCCCCGCTGGCTGTCTGCAAAGCCTGCAAACACAAACATCCCCTGGCAGCAGTGAATGCCCCCAGTGATTTACAACTGCTTAGTCACAGATTTAAACACGGAAAGTGAAGTGACTCCACAGTGGACAGAAAACACATCACAGGGGGGCAACAATGAATCTGTGTGTATCCAGGACTGGATGCAGAATTTTTTGAGGGCGGTAGCAGTCTTGTCAAGGGGGCAGCACTTTCTCCCCAAAATGCAAAATGTTACCTTGTAAAGCTCACTTCAGGCTAAAAAATGGTACTATTTGCTGGAATAAGGAATAATGGGTGCTACTTAGCTACATCACTGGATCTGCTAATATGTGTAGCCACTGACTTTGTGTTTTGATACAGATAATTTTAGGGTGTGTGGAAGTCATAGAAACATAGAAGTTGACAGCAGATAAGAACCGCAAGGCCCATCCAGTCTGCACAATTTTTCTACCTTATGAATGTGCCATCGGCCTTTACTCTGTCAATGGCCTATCTATTCATCCTCATCGGTATTGATCCCTTATGCCTGTCCCATGCATAATTTCCATGGATTCAAAACTTGAAGTCATGCCTGTATTTCCCCAGGCCCCACATTTTGGAGGCTGATTTCATAAGAATCTAATTTTTAAAGTAATATAAAATATTATTTGCGTCAGTGGCTTAGTGGATTGTACGCCCGCCACTATGGCCTGAAGATTGGACGGTCATGAGTTATAGTCCAAGATCAGGAGCTTCAGCTAATATCGAATACTGACACTGTAGTGCAGCACGGGGAGGGCCTTCACTGTTGAATGCCATTCTGTAAAATGATACAGGTGCTAGGAGTATCTCTTATTAATATGAGTGTTGCATTGTTCATTCTTACGGTGAGAGAACTGCGAACCGAAAGTGGGCAGTTCTGGTGCCCCAAGGATGCAAGAGGAGATACTTTTATAGCCATAACAGAGACACTCCTAGCAAACCTACATACTTACAGATCACACTCAAGTGTTCTCTAATTACCTTTTTTTTACCTTCAAAATGATAACTTTATATACAGCATGAGCATTGCCAGCATGGTGCTTGGGCCACCCATATGGAAATAAGAGTGTGCCACGAGGCAGCTGAAAGATGCACTGTGATTGGTAGGGAGCATCATATAGAAAAATGTGTTTTTCTGTGTTGGCCCTCCCAATTACAGCACTTCTTTCAGATAACTGTCACAAGATGGATGAACCATAAAACTGAGGTTTCGTCTGCTCATTTCTGGTGGCAGTCCAGTTGGAAGTTACAGAGTTAAGGATACCAAAGTGCTTGTCGTAAGGGTGTGGTAATTTTGTATTAAAATAAACTGTGCAAACACAACATACCATGTGCACGTATACAACATACATTTTTTATTTACATTCCAAATCCATCGCCGAGAGATAGTGAGTAATAAATGTTAACCAAAGGAAAACATCAAAACAAGAGGGGGGGGTGGGGTGGGGGACAAACGAATATTAAATTTGATTACCCACTGTGAAATTATTTCTCAGACTTGCTTATAATACTATATCCAGCAGAATACTAACACTTGGCATTACACAATCTTGAAATCCATATCTGTAAATTATACAATGCAAAACACTTATTTCTATAAATTCTTATCCAAGTAGGTTAGATAATCCATGTAACACTTCATAAATAAGCAATAATACCTGACAGGGTGGGCGGTATTGGGGAATACCGGACTGCCCAGGGGCGTAATGAGGCCCGACACAGAAAGCGGAGGGCATTATAGCCCCTGGAAGGTCTGCTATTCCGCACTACCGCCCACCCTGGAGGGTATTATTGCGCTTAGAAACAGTCCTAGTGTATTACATGAAAAAAAAAAAGATTTATATATATAAAAACTCTTACGTGTTTCAATTATTTTGTAAAAAAAAAAAAGTTCCTCCACCTGCATTAGACTTGTGTTTTTTAAGGACTTTGGTCCTAGTAGAGCTCCCATAGTCGTATGAAGCTGGTTGCTATGGTTAAAACACACACACACACGCTGGGCTTACTAAATCGGCAGAAATAGTTTTAATAATTTTTTTTTTTGGCTTGATTGCAGTCTTTTTGGTTTTTTAATGTTTACAGTTTTATGAACTGCCATTTCTTTTCCCTGACTGAGAACAACAGCAATGGGAGAGTGGCATGCGCTCTTTCAGGCAGTGAAATTTAAGTACTGTGATTTTCTTTTGTGTGTGTGAAACTTATAAGGAGGCGCTCGAAGGCTTAAAAAATATATTGTATTTAAACTCGCATACTGAGTTGAGTGAGTGCCGAGCGAGCAAGATCCCAAGTGTGTCAGAGAGAGCAAATGAGAGATCACTAGATCTGCAGTCTGGAAAACAAAGAAATTACACGTCCTCTAAGCAGATCTAGCGCTCCCTGCCTCGCTCATCTTAGCTTCTGATTATGCAGGCGATCATCATCTTGCAAGAAGTTTTGTGCCTTTTATGCATATCATTCCAGTGGAGACGAGGGAGATCAGCGGCTGCTGTAGGCCTCGCTTAGTGAGAAAAAAAAATGGCGGCTAAGGAGTTTGAACATTCGGGGTGCCCAATCACACTGTTGGTAATGGGGCACCCTGGATTGGCGCTTGTTTTCCACCGGGCGTCTATCGAAAAATACATGCCCAGGTTGGAGCTGCTTTGAACCAATCAGATTTCACAATCAATTCTAGCCATTTTTTAACAGAAAATATTGTACCTTGGGAAGCGTATTATATTCAGTTCTATATACTGACCAAAGTTCTGTCTCTATCATATCTATTAAAACATTACAGCTGATATTCTATTGTTGAACAACTGTTTTATACCTTACTTGCCAAAGGTAAAACTTAATACGTGAGAAAAAACTCAAGTGTATTTGGATGAAATCTATTTATTATGCCTCCAAAGTCCTCACAGGATTCCAATATTTCCCCTGCCATTTATGTGCTAATACAGCCCGCAGTTCTTGTGCACATGAACATTCTTCAAATAAATGTATCATGGTCTCAAATTGTGGAAAACAGCATTGTCTAGGGCAATATCTTTCCTGCAGCCTTTTATGTCTGTGGTGATGCTTAACCCCTAAACATCCCTGGCACCCCAGTCTAATCCAGACATTAGTATACTGCTATGCCTTCCGCTGTGCCCAACAGTGGCAAAATTTGCTACACTTTATAGGTGTGAAATACTGTCCTGTAACCGCACTGTAATTTGTACCAAGATATGTTCTTGCAAATAATTACACTTGCACTCTGTCTGCATTTTATTGTTTGTTGTTTTTTTTAACATATTTTTTGCTCCCTTTGCCAGTGCTGGTGGCGGATATACCTACCTGTCTGGCTCCCTGGGTGGGAAACTGTCAAGAAGCTCAGCGTTAGGAGAAATTTACCCCTTTAGTTTCCTGCGGTCCTTGCCTCCTCCCCCATAGATGCTAGCACATAGAATTAATATTCAGACTGGCAATGTGCCGATGCACGTCTCAGCAAAGTGTCCGACGACATTCTCCCCCCCGCTTCACTGCTGTTCTTGCACTGCCACCTGCACCTGGCTGAGGCGGAAAATGGAACATGAGGGGGGACCCTGCCCCTGCCATAAATATTTACGTGCCCCCCCTTACAGGTTACTTGCGAGGCACGGTGGCAATGGGATCTCCCTGCTCACAGATACCTCAGCCCACTGGGCTGCCTGAGTGGGCTGGGGGTGGCCGCTCTGGCAAATGCCCATTGTTTATTCCCAGTAGGGTTTGCGCCTTCCCAGGATCCCCTGCTCATGCATGGAAGGGGATCCACTATGGGACCCGGGACAGCTGCAGTCCACACTTCGCCCATGCATAGCCGTGATCTTCCACCACTCAGCTGTGCATGGGAGGGGGCAGGGGGTGTGGACAGGTGGCCAGTGATAATGAATGTTGGCCACCGCATGCCTGTCTGTGGGTGCAACTCCACTGACCAACCAAGAACTGAATTTCCTCAGCGAATAGCAGGGGTCGTTTCAGGACTTTCTTAGTCTGTGTATGACTGCTGTAGGAGAGACTGGAGACATAAAGTGAGAGTAAGGAGACAGATCAAGCATCTATTAAGGCAAGCAGAACTTCTGCACTGGAAAAAGTGGCAGTAATCAAGTGATTGTATAGCAAGGAGTGAAGGACTTAAAGTAAGAAACCAGGGGAGGGGCTAGCGAGAGAAGCCCCCCCCCCATGATCACTTTCCTGGCCTGCAGACAGACTTTTGTGACATTGCAGTGCAAACTTGTAACAGACAGCAGCTCTGTGCCTAGGCAGCCATCCTGCCAGCACCTCTGCTGATACTGCTTTTTATAGTACACACAGGGATGAGATGCCAGAATGTAGTGTTCTGGTCTGTTTTCACAGTCTAAAGCTGTCCCTGTGAGTTCAGAAGAAGAAATCATCTGCTACATGCAGAGACATGGAGAAGCCCAAATGAGCCTGAAAAGAGCCATTTTGCATGTTATCACAGAGGTCGCGCAGAGGGAGGAGCCAAAACGGCCAAGGAGGGACTGGCTGCCACTGCGCCACTATAACCTGCACTTAGAAAGAGAACCCCTTGGACTGGAGAACTGTGAATAATTTAGGGCCATGTCCCGGCAGCAGGCCCGCTTGTTACATGTTTATTTTGGAAAATCATTTTGTGATCTTATCCATCCAGGCAGGAATTACAAATACCCAGTCGGGGTTTAAATTTGGGTTAGTTCCAACAGTGTTTAAATTGTTAAGTGGACCACCACAAGAGCCTGAGTGACAACAGTCTATAGGCCTGCACCAACTCTATGGCTGGGTACCCAGTAATAGGTATGTTAAGGGAGCTCCTCGGAACATACCTGTTACTGGGTACATTCTAAGGCGCTCCATTAACATACCTGTTACTGGGTACGTTCTAAGGCATTCCATTAACATACCTGTTATTGAATATGTTAAGGGAGTCATTTAGAAGAACAGAATTGCAGATAGCTGGTACCAGGGTGGGTATAGAGGCTCTTTCAGTACAGTCAGTCGAGTGGGAAGTGTGTGTGGTGGGGTGGACTACCTACGATTCAAGTAGGGGTCCACATAGTGATACAGACAGACATACTGCACGATAATTAGATACACGTAACAGATAATCCACCACAAGGCATGCAGTCATGCTCTGAAATACACACACCTTGCTGCGTGTTGTGAGGCACAAGGCCAAAGGCTGAGTGAGTTCAACCACCCAAGGTGTGTGTATATCAAAGCACGACTGCACGCTCTGTGGGGATTACCTGTCTTATAAAATGGCCAACCTTTTTGGAGGGGGGGTGAAAACAGAAAGAAATGCAGGCGTGCGGTCACTGTAGCATAATGCACAGTGATGTGGTGTGTTTTGCCCAATCAGGAGACAACATTTTTACTAATTTTTCTCACCCATTCATGGGTGTAGACAGGCATACTCACTGTACACATTTGTGTACAGTTTTGTTGAGTGACTCTCACAAACCATAAGCCACTCTGTTAATATTATCATCATCATCTGTAGTATTTGGGTTAGTGTAGGCCACTGAGGGGTATCTGACACATGTATAACCTCTTTAGAGAGTAGAGGAATCATCTGACAACAATCTGACTTGTTTGGAAGGGGGTGCCATTTGGAAAGGATGTGTCAATTTTTTAATGGGGGGTGTAACTGTTGGAGATTGTGTACAAAACAGAAATTTCTGGCTACACTCCTGCACCCATTTATATAGCTAGATAAGCTAGATAGATAGTTAGATAGACAGATAGATACATTTAGAGATAGAGATATACAGATATAATGAATGTGCCTAGAAGGCCACTGGCAGTACAGCCAGATGGCTGCATTACATTTACTATTTGGCTGTGTCTGGCAGGATAACTGAAGACAAGCCATCACAGTATCACATATACTGCTACCTCGCTGCCTGACTTTTCTTTCCCCAGAACCAGATTCTGCTAACCTAATAACACACTTGCTGTTTGTTTATACTTACTGTGTGTGAGTATAGCATTAGTAGGGTATAAGACCTACATTTGTGGGGCATTGTCATGCTGTGCTGGTCCATGGGTGGGGGTGATCCTGTGGGGAGCTGGGGAGGGAGTTGTACCATAATTACACCTTGCCCACTTTTGTTTTTTCTGGATGGAGGCACCGCACAATTATTGAAATCTTGTATATAGCCCCCCCAACTAGGAGTTTAATGACACAAGCCCCTCAGCCACATTTGAGACCACAAGGCGGGGGTAGTACTGTAACTCTTAACATTCATGGCAGCCTGAGTACATAGTTTATTCAGCAAAGGTGGACGTGGGGGTGGATATAACCTCCGCAACCAACAGTTTAATAACCCAGGCCCCTCAACCACATTTGAGACCACAAGGCAGAGGCAGTAAATGCCAACATCCATGGTGACCTGGGTACATAGTTTATTCAGCATAGGTAGAGATGGCCGGCCGATCAGCACAGCGGTAGAGCTACTGCTCATGTCGCGGGCAACCCAGGTTTGGATGTAAGCCAAGGTTATCGGGGGTAGCTGGGGGGAGGAGGATCTTCCTCCTCCATGGAGGACAGGATGCCCACTCGGCTATGAGTCTGCCGCCTGGGTGACCACAGGAGGCGGTGTAGTACAGCCGTGATGGCGGGCAGGCACCTCCTGGCCCAGACATCTGCACACTTGTGTGCAGATGTCCACCAGGGTCCTAGCCCACAAAGCACTCAGGGAAGGGGACCAGTAGGAAAGATAAAATACCTCCCGGGCCTGCAGCAGAGTGATGCTGTCTCTTCCTCTGCAGACCCAGCACTGCTCACTGGTCTCCCGACCACAACTCAGTTGTAATGGTTTGAGATCCTCTTCAAGCTGTCGGATATGTGGAGATACTAACTGTGATCTGATCCATATGTTCTGGTCATGTCCTAAAATGATATCACTACGGGACAAGATTACACACTTTTTTAAAGATACTACATGGCTACGAGGGGAAGTTAAATGAGAAGACTGTTCTCATTGGTCAATTTGATGAAACAGTAATGTGGAGTAAACAACAGCGCTGCACTTTGCCTTTAATTCCAGTCTCTCTTAGGAACTCCACGCTCAAATTATGGTGAGAAGAACGTGTTCCATCTTTTAATGAATGGAAGACAGAATGTTCGGAGTTTTTGAAAATGGAGAGACTCACTCATCTAATGCTAGATCAGGCCTATATCTTTAACTCGAAGAGGGACACTACTTACAACTATTTTACATCTTCAGCCCAGCAATTATACATACTGCACATAACCTATCTTCCTTTCTATGTTCTTCTTTTCCACTCACTCTACTTTCTCTTTTCGCGATCTTTCTTATATTGACTTAACCCTTGTTGTGCCTCAGACTGATATACAAGTCCAGAATTCCTATACGTTCCAATTCTGTTGGCAGCCTACTCCAGGGGAACAGTTTTTCAAGATTTGTGGAGTAACATCCCTTATTTACTTACTTACATGGCCCTTTTGTAACCTCTTTATTGTTTGCTTATGTTAAATGTTGTTCATGTATGGTTCTGTCTGCCAATCGATTTCCTGTGTTAGTTTTGTTCAATTGCCGTATTGATGTATTTGATGTATATTGATTGTGTTTTACTCATATGTATTACAGCATAACAAAATTTTATTGAGAAAAAAACTCCGACCGGGCTTAGGGAACCCAGGAGGTTCCGCCATGGGGGTTAATCTGTGGGGCACAGATGTATCAGCAGTAAGTCCAGTGGACAGCGTGTGATGGGGCTGGGAGGGGGAAGAGGGCCAATGACCACCAAGCAGAGAAGCACACAGTATAATAAATTTAAAAAAAATAATAATAAAAACAGGTAGCAGTGGAGATGCTTGCAGTATCTGCTAGTCACCACATATTTTTTTTTTTAGCAGTAATGTTTGTCTGGTAAAAATATCACGGTACCCATTTTTCCCTTTCCATTTTTATTCATTCCGGAACCATGATGAGAGATTTTGAAGTTTTTAGAAGTTCCTATTCCTGTGCCATGCCCACTATGAAAAAATTAAATATCTTGATACTGTGTTGTGCTCCCTTCCATCAGAACCATGCGGCAACGCCATCCTATTACATCATGAATCTAGCATGCACATTCAATAGGTAACCTCAGCGGTGGAGGTTTTTAAAAATTGCAAGTGACAGCCATCTTTTAATGATGTGAGTCATTAATTACAAAATTATCTATAAAAACTGTTTTATCAATATCTGAGAAAACTAGAAAAACACAGGATGAATCTAAGGATGTCAGAAATATATGTTTCTTGCTAAAAAAAAACTATATGATGAAATGTTTTTGCCAACCAACAAATAACGCTGCTTTAAATTACTAAGTGGTAGTAAACGTGTGGAAGCAGCCTATCTGCGTATAGGGTGGGTGGAGAATCCCCATGAGTTAGAACATGACTGACTGTTTTTATATCCCTGCTTATGAAGACAGGGGAAAGATATGATGGACCTAGTGTCCCTTCCAATCTTAAATGATTATGTTTCAATGTATCTAATTCCAAGTTAGGTCACGTTGTTTCTTTCTCATGACAACCTGCTGAGGATGCCTTTCTGTGGGGCTCAGCTTAACCATTTTATTCCATTCAAATCCATGGGTCACAGAATTTTGGAAAATGATGCTGCGATCAGCTCAGTGCAAGACTAGAGTGAAAGTTGTTTTTCCCTCTTACTTGCCTGTCAGTTGGACACCCTAACATACTATATTACATTCCCTGCTGGAAAAACAACAAAAGGCGAGGGTTTTGGCAGCTGGTGGTGTGGAATTTTGAGTTTGACGACTGAAATAACACCACAGGGAGAGGGGAAGATACTACTTCATAAAATACAAAGTGAGTCAATGAAGTAACCCCCTCCTCTCAGCCAATGGTCAAGAACTTATGAGCCTGTAACTTGCAAAGTTAAAAGTGACTTTCCAGTGCAAGTTAGCTGCTAGTAACCTGTTCAATGAGACAAAATTCTGAAAATGTCAGTTGTCCTGTCTAATCCGAAGGACATACCTATGGTACAAAGGGCAGTGTTACCATTTTTCAACGGCATAATTAAAGATACAGTGCTGTGAAAAATAGTAGCTGTAAAATATTAATTACTAGTTATGTGCTTATTTATTTATTGACCAAGTAAGCACACTAGACAATTAAATGCCTATTTTCAGGTACAATCTGGAAAGTTACAATAAGCAATCAAATGAATACAGTACATGAGGTGACAGCAACAGCATTAGTTGGATACAAAACAGGTAACATCAAGGTACACAATACAAAAATTGTACAGCCAAAAGAAGCAATCAATATGATTTGACACAATATCAGCAAGTAGCGAGCACAGTACACAAAGTAAGCCAAGCTGCATGTAGCACAAGGAACTCATCTAGGTCCACAGAAGAGACCAGGAGAAACACTCTGACCCACAAACACTATTAAGGGAAAAAGCAGTCACCCTGTGCAAGAGCAGGCAGAGGTATCCTTCATGTGATTCCATAAAGACCTTCTAAAAAGGTAAAGAGAGGAGACGTCATGAACAAATAGCGGGAGGGAGGGAGTTCTAGGGTCTAGGTGCACAAGCAGTAAAGGCCTGACCACCCATAGCAGTGCAAGTTTTTAGGGCAGCAGGCAGAGACATGATATTAGATTTTAGGGGGTAACCAAGGCTAGCAACCCTCAGCTGCTCAGCCAGGATCGGAGGGTTAGCAGTCCTGAGCACCTTATAAACAAAACATCCCAGGACCAAAGTACAACTATTTGTGGGAAATAGCCATCCAAGTTTGCCGTAGAGCCCGCAATGGTATGTGTGTGTCTGGGGGGGCTGCTGAGAGGGCAAAATGATAGATGCTGTTATAAACTATGTCCCATTTAGACAAGAGGGATTTAGCAACATTGGTTCAGGTAAGGAGCCCATAATTTGGGGAGGGTAGGAGCCCTTAGCAAGGACAAGGGAAGTGTTTGGCCCTGTAAGCCATTCTCATCTCTACTGTTGATGGCCACACACACATTAGCGATATGCAGAGAGAGATGCAGCTGGAGGTTAAGGGTAACTCCAAGGCTCTTAAAGGAGTAGGCAATGGTAAGGGATGAACCATCCACACTGGTCACAACCAGAGGCTCAGGGCAAGACCTGGTTTTAGCCCAAGAGCCAAAACACATGATTTGCATTTTCCTTAGATTGAGGACTAACTTATTTTCAGAGAGACAGGACTGAATTTGACAGAAGTCCTCATTTGGTTGTGAGTTAATGACCTTGATATCCTGGGAGCTAGCCTAGAGCACCAGGTCATCTGCGTAATGGGGGGGGGGGAGAGGACTGCAATGGGTAGGTACCTAGGGGAGGTCATTAATAAACAGTGAAAATAGGATGGGACCCAGGATGGATCCCTGGGGGACACCAACTGAGACAGGAGTTAGTTCTGAGACCGCTGTTACATTTGCCCATTTGCTGTCTACCGTGTAGACCGTTAGCAAGCCAAGCTAGTGTATGGTCAGACAGCCTAAAGGAGCACAGCTTGGTGTAGAGACGTTTATGGTCCACCAAATCAAAAGCTTTGGAGAGATCAACAAAGATTGCTCCAAATAGCTTACTCTGATCCATGGCCCCCTTTGATCTCAGAGGTGACCTTGGCAAGGGCATAGAGGTGTTATGCCCCTTCCAGAATCCATGCTATGCCGGGACAACAGGTCATGCTTGTAAAGGCATTCAGTTAGTTGGGAAACAACAATTTTCTCAGAGAACTTACAGATGGCAGACAGGATGGCTATGGGGCGGTAGTTTTCAGTACACTTTGGGTCCCCTTCCTTAATGACAGGGACAACCCTAACTACCTTCCAAATGTCATGCACAACACCAGTAAGCAGAGACGCATTAAAATATGTAAAATAGGTAAGGCCAGAAAGGTGGCGCACATGGGCAGAGGCGCTTTGGCTTCACACTGTCATGACTAGAGGTGGTAGAAGGGGTGAGACTAGCCAACAGCCTCACCTACTGTAACAGTTTTGAGGTAGAACGGGGAGAGGGGCTACCATGGGACTGGGGAGGAGGGCATTATCTCATCCAGATGTGCAGGGCCTGAGACCAAGGAAGTAAATATAGAAAGACCAGAGAACATTTGCTATTGTACCAGGGTTACTACAGTTGACCACATCAATGAGCATATCACCATCACCAATGCCATCACCATCTCTACATTCAAAACCGCACTTCGGAACCATATCTTCAGCACTCGTAACTGCTCCTGTCTCTGAACATAGCCTCCACCTCTTTTTTCTCTTGACAATGCCCCCCGGGCAGCTCTCCACCCAACCATCCCCTCCACCACTTCCCTGTACACCATGCCTAGGTTTAACCTGGCCAGTGCCAGCTGTTTCAATGTTTACCTACCAGAATGCTCACTTGATACCGACTTGTGTAATACCTGTTATCAATTACATGTACCCTGTACCCAATTGTATTTGTCTGACCACAATGTGACGTGGCACCTCTGGTGAATGCCTATTGATTTTTTGCAAATCTTTGCTATGTAACGGAAACGCAATGTATGTCTTTATGTGACGAAGTACCTTTGGAAACGAGCCTCTGGCTCAAAGGTTGTAAACTGATTCTTAAAATAAATAAAATAAATAAATATCATTAGTGTGGTAATTAAGAGAACCACCAATAACACTTTTAAGATTATTATGCCAGAAATTTCTCAGGTCTTCAGCAGATGCAAATGAGGATCTACAGAACTCACTCTTGGCTGAGTGAACTGCTTTCTTACAAGCATTCCTGAGATGCCTATACTCAGTATTATACAATGGCAAGAAAGAATCCTGGCTTCTGATTGGTCAGTTGGCCATCACAGCAGGGATGTTTTCCTGGCATAACCTCCCTGCTGATAGTGTGTTGGAGCTACTCTAGCACCATTATACATCTCATAAGAAACAAAAATATTTTCCCAGACTAACAAAAACATTCTTTAAAATTCTTTTTTTATTCTGTATATAACAACAAGCCAGTTATAATAGGAATAATGCCCTCCAGGGTGGGTGTCATGCTGGGATAACATCCCTTCCCAGGTGAAACATCTGGTTGTCAATGGACTACAGGACCCAAGGCAGCATGGTTTCACCAAGGGGAGGTCATGTCAGATCAACCTCGTTGAATTTTCTGACTGGGTGACTAGGGAGGTGGATCAGGGGAGGACAGTGGACATGGCCTATCTGGACTTCAGCAAGGCCTTTGACGCTGTGCCACATAGAAGACTATTACACAAACTGGGGAATATGGGTGTGGGCAGGACAGTAGTGTGGTGGGTAGGTAACTGGCTCAGCGGCAGGACATAGAGGGTGGTGGTAAATGGCTGTCACTCCACAGAGGGAAGAGTGACCAGTGGGGTACCACAGGGATCAGTGCTGGGACCGGTCCTATTCAACATCTTCATCAGTGACATTGCACAAGACCTAGAAGGCAGAATTTCACTGTTCGCAGATGACACAAAGCTCTGTAACAGAGTAGACACACCAGAGGGTGTGGACAGAATGAGAAGGACCTGCAGAAACTTGAAGAATGGTTAGGGTTTGGTTGAAATTCAATGCAAAGAAGTGCAAGATAATGCATATGGGGCACAAAACCCTGGCACAATATATCAGTTGGGGGTGAGGATATAGCATGCACCAAGCAGGAAAGGGATCTTGGGGTTATCATCTCTGATGACCTCAAGGTAGGGAAACAGTGTGACAAGGCAGCAGGAAAAGAAATAGGATGCTGGGATGCATAGGCAGGGCATCACCAGCAGGAAAAGGGAGGTCATAATTCCACTATACAAGACACTGGTGAGGCCCCACCTGGAGTACAGTGTACAGTTCTGGAGACCTTACCTATGTAAGGACAGACAGGGTAGAGAAGGTTCAGAGGAGGGCAACAAAGATGGTACATGGATTGCATCACAAGTCCTATGAGGACAGGTTGAAGGAACTGAATATGTACTCCCTGGAGGAGAGGAGGGAGAGAGGGAACATGATAGAGACATACAAGTATCTTACAGGGAGGAACAGGGTGCAGGAATACACTATTTTTAAGTGAAAAAATGTTCCAGGACTAGAGGGCATGGGGATGAAGCTGGAGGGAGGACGATTCAGAGGAAACGTGAGGAAGAATTTCCTCACAGAACAGGTGGTGGACAAGTGGAACACATTGCCATAGGAAGTGGTGGGGGCTGAAACAATCACGGGATTTAAGAATGAATGGGATAGACATAAAGGAATTCTGGAGGTCAGGGGTAAGGGGCAACAGACTTCTAGGAAAACATAAACTGAACTTACAAGCTCAAATGGGCAGACTGAGAGGGCCATAGGCCTTTATCTGCCGACACTGTCTACGTATTTATGTATCTAAGACAGGGAAGTGAGGGGGCGCTCAAGAGACGTGCACCTCTATAATGATCAGGAAGGCCCCAGCAGGGACAAGCCAGCTCAGGATGTGAGTCTGTAGGTCTAGGAAGGACTCCAGCAGCTGGCAGCGAGGGCTAAGTCCGGAGGGTAGCACGGGTGGCATTGGGGGCCATAAAAAGTGGGGTGCTGGTGGGCCCATAAGGTGGATAAACACAGCAGGCAGAACAAAAATGCACTTTATTCTAAACTACTTATTTGGATATATTTGGGGAGCCTCATTTATTTATTTGTTAACCAGGTAAGAGCACTGATCCCAGGGACCATCTTCAGGCATGACCCAGGCGATGAAGATGGCGCATATGAATACAGACAAGTACAAATGACATAGGCTACGAATGGTGCAGGTGTTACACGAAGCTCGAACTATGCTGAAATGCTATGAACACAGGAGTAAGTTGAAAAGGTGCAGAGTACAATGGAATGCAAAATACATAACTGAATACAAAGCAATACAGTGAGGAATGTGATTACTTAATAGGAGTGCGATACAGTACAGTATAGTACAAGTAAAGTGCAAGTGCAGTATGAATGAGGAATATTCAGACAGTACGTGGCATTTCCATATCGGAAGAGGGAACGTAGAGGCCCAGGGGTAGGGGACAGAACTTTCATACGCAGGTTTCCTGGCTGAGCAGGAACATTTGGCTTCTGCAAGCAGCCAGGCTTTAAGGTGTTTTTTGAAAGTAAGGTGCAAGTCAAGTGAGCAGTGGCAGTCGGGGAGTTCATTCCACAGTGTGGGAGCTGCAATGGGCATGGCTTTACTACCAAGAACAGTAGAAATCATGGGAACTTCCAAAGGAGGGACTGAGGACTGCTGGAGGCACCTAGGAGTGATTTTGTGTTTCAGCAGGGATGAGTAAGGTGACAGGTTGCCGCTTCTAACGGCATTATCTAAGATGTAGCCGAGGGCATAATCATGTCTACCTTGTAGGGGGAGCCTGTCTAAGGACTGGTATATGGAGCAGTGGTGTGTGGAGTAGGCAGTCATCAGTGCAAACCTACATATACTACTGCAGACCATGTTTAGTCTGGAGCGCAGGGAGGAGGAAACATTTGAGTAAATTGGGGCGCAGTAGTCTAATAAGGGAAGAAGGTTGCCTTGGGCTATGGCAAGGCACACCTCAGGAGTCAGGTAGTCTTTAATTTTAAAACCAGTCCCGAGTTTCTGGTTGGTCCTTCTCACAGTGTTGTTGATATGCTCCAAGAAAGTAAGGGAGGGGTCAAGGGTGACCCCTAGGTATTTAAAATGGAACATTCTGCAAGAGGGGAACTTCGGGTGTTAGAACTATGAGGGAGAATTGGTTTTGGTGAGTTTTGACGGATAGGGTTTGGACCCCAGTAACATGGCTTTGTTGTTTTTTTCATTGACCAGCAGCCTGTTAGCGAAGAACCAGTTGTGGGCTGCCCTGTAGTTCTGAGTGAGGGTGGTGGATAGGTTTGCCAGAAGACTTGTCGCTGTGATATAGAACAAGGTCATCGGCATACAGCAAGGCCTCACAGGAAAGGCTGTCAGCAGGGAGGGAATTTGAAAATAGGGAAAACAGTAGGGGGCCCAGGATGGGGCCCTGGGGAGCCCCAGTGGATACTGTCATGGCCGAGGAGGTGGCAGTCCCTATGGTTACAACTTGTATAGGTCTTTTGGCTAAAAATGGTCCCCGGGTCCCATGTACCCACCTGACTAACAAATAAATAAATACAGTTTTATAACAAATGTTTTTATTGAGAACTTTTATGTAGAACAGATAAGAATACAGCAGGGATGAAAAAGGGCAATGAACAGTAAATGCGGGCTTTGTATAGCAGCTGACAAACGTACAAGGTAGAACTGGACTAACAACATTAATAAACGGAGTACAGCCATGATACAGTTAATGAAAATAAAAATATGGTATTCTCCACATGACCCATCAAAGGGCCCTGCAGTAAGAAAAACTATATTTAAACATCAAACATATACAATTGATCTACAATATTGAACAGGGAGACACAGATTTGGGTGACTTGTCCCTCATTATTTTTGAGTGTTGCCATGGATTTGTCTTTCACAGGGTTGAGCGGGCATGCCCACATCAACCCATTTCTCCTGGTAACTGTCAAAAGATGAGCTTTGACACTTAACTGGCTGTGAGCTAATAATGTTTAAAAGATATAGTTAGACCCCACACTTCAGTATCCTCTCCGTGCCGCTGGTGTTTGCCTAATTAACTTAGCAGCTAGGTGGTCATTTGTAACACCAAATGTTCAAGGCAGACTCTTAATGGCCTTCAGCTGGAGCTGCAAAGCTGGAATTTGTTTCACAGAGAAAGCGTCTCAAACAATCCCCTCAGCCACTTTGTCTAACTTTTTTTTACTTCTGCTAGAGCTATAAAAGGGTCTTATCACATTTAGAAAATGGACTGTTCTAGCCTGATACGGTCCACTTTCTAACTGTGATAAGATGGGAGGTTCAAGTGCTGCGGGCAACACTGAGCAAAATGGGGGGCAGCAGCAGGAGTAGTGGAGGGTTTTCAGTATCAGCATAAACTGCACTGTAAAACTGTGATCCAAATATCAGCTCTCCCGGCAGTGTTGACATGTATCCACACCTTGTGACCGCTATAAGCCAGTCGGGTTACAGGGTATTCATAACCCATTTTTTAAGCAGCACTAAACTTGCTTCACTTCTGCTAGAAGTATACAGCACATAACTTGCTTCACTTCTGCAGGGTTATTTCTGTAGGAAAGAATATAGCAGCAAGCACCTTTCGTACAACCTGTATCCCAAAGTGCTCCACAATGCAGGAAAGGGAGGAGATGGGACGTTTGCTGCCATTTTTCAGCATACAAGGTGATTCACACTGGAACAACTGTGAGGCTTAAGTGATGTGCTGTGGGTCACTTAGGCCCTGTCCACATTAGGCCTCTGTAACGTTACAGAGTTCCCAAACCGTTACCGCAACGGTTTGCGTTTACACCTGTAACGTTACAGGAGGCGTTTTCTTAACCGTTGTTGAAACCACATATGAGGTGGTTTCAACAACGGTTATGAAACCGGTCCCACCTTGGTAACGTTACTGGCAGTAGTGTGGACGGGCGGTAACTGTCCCCTGCAGGGACCGAAGTGCAGCGCGAGCTGCATTGTGGGATCGGGCGCTGCTGTAACGGTCGCCCAGCTCCCGATGTGTGGACTGGCAGTGCCGGTCCCATAATGGACATGACCGAGGTTTGGACGCACTGCACTGCTCCCCGGCCATAATGGATTGCATCCGTTACTGGGCCACGGTGGTGCAGTGTGGACAGGGCCACAGTGAGAACATGGCAGTTGTGAGATTCAAACCTTGGTCTCTCCAGGTCCACAACTCTGCAACCACTAGGCACAACTCCAATAGCATATTTCTATTCATGCAATGTCTTTGGTCAGATACTGAGCATGGGAGCGGTAATGTTTCTGGCCAAGAGAAGAGAGGATTAAAAAAAGCCAGAATGTGTAAAGCTAATATTTTTAAAATGAAAATCACTCCACTCCCAACCCCTGGTGAATTCTGCAGCAGCATGTATTCTGCAGCCACAACACAGCAGAATTCTAAGGGCTTGATCTTTGTTATACTGGCTTTCAAAAATATTTTTACTCGCTGGCCGAATGGCGCAGAGGGCTGAGGTGCTATGCGCCTTACCTCTCACCACGATGGCAACCCGGGTATGGAAATAAGCTCAGGTCATCGGGGGTTGGCCAGGGAGGGAGAGGACTGAGCATCCAGAGGACAGCTCTCCTCTCCGGGGGGGGGGGGGACCTTTGCCGACTCAGCCCTTGGCTGCCCCTGGGTGAAGGCCTGGAGGTAGTGTTGGAAGCTTGAGTGACGCAAAGGGAGCGGCTGCAGTCGTAGTGCATGCACGCCTCCATGTACACGTGCTTACGCCATAGTAGGGACAGAGGGGAGCCAATGAGAAAACTGGCAGTCGCAGGCTGCATGAAGTCCTGCCTGTCTGCCCTCGCCCCGCACTGTTGGGTCACTATCCCACAAATCTGGACGCTGGGTCTCCAGGTAAGGGAAGGGTGGCCCTCCCCTTCCTGGTTCCACCATGGGTCTGCAGGAGGAACTAAGACAGGCAAGGCAGATTGGGGGTGGGTTTAGCCCAATACTGGAGGGAGGAAGAAGGGGAGATGAGGAAGGGCGATTTAAGCCAACAGTGGTGAGGAGAGGGTCAGAAGAAGGGAAGCAGAGACAAAGGGGCCCAGGCCAGGAAGAACAATTGCTGGGGAAACCAGGTCAGGAGACAAAAGACAAATGGAAGGAGGAGATAGGGACTTGTGAGGGGAGGCGAAGAAGTGGCAAAAGTCATGGAGTGGAAAGGAGAGAACAGGTTACTATGCAGAGAGAGGGAGCGGGCATTTGTGAAGGGCCTTCAGAAAATAGTTGTGCACTGCTAGAGAGGAAGAAGGTAGAGGAGGAAATGATGAAATTAGAGGAGTAATTGATAAATGCCTGGACCAAACTGGAGGCGGGGAAGTTCTGCTGGGAGAATTGCAACAGGGGTAAAGGAAATAATGTGCAGGAGGAAGAAGAGGAGCTGGAAATGAGAGAGGAGATGAATGGAAGCAAGCAGGGAGTAAGAGGGGTGGAATCTTAGTGCTGGGGACTCAATACTAAGAGGAGTTAGGTGGGGTAGCAAGGGGGAGAGGCATAGTCGCATTCGGGTGGAGGCCATGCCAGGAATGACAGCGGAAAGGGTGGGACAGTCTGTTCTGAAATATGCTAGAAGGGGTAGGGACAAGCCTCATTTAATTATACATCTTGGGACAAACGACCTGGCTGACAAGACAGTAGATACAGTCCACTGGAGGTTTGAGGAACTAGCACAATTATGTGAGGGGGCAGGAAGATCAGTAACTTTTTCAGAGATACTTCCGGTGCCAAAGCAAGCACAACAAGAAACTGAGAATAGAGAATTTAATGGATGGCTAAGAACCTGGTGTTGTGCTAAAGGGTATGGGCTGTTGTGGGGTGGGAGGGACCTGGGAGGACAGTAGTCTCTATGCCAAGGACAGACTACACTTGAGTGAGGAGGGAAAAGTGTTGAAACAAAGGATGGAGGAGTACATCGAGAAAGTTGGGAATTTAACCTAGGAGGGGGGGTGGCAGTTGGGGAAGAGATATGCAGAGACCACAGGTTGGGAAACCATATGAGCTTACCCCCCATAACAGTGACAAAGGACAAATGGCAAGTACTGTTGGTGATGCTAGGAAAGGAGGGCAGGATGGGAGGGAGGGTGGAAGGTGGTTACCCTTAATGCTAGGAGCCTTGGGAGGAAAACTGCAGAGCTACAGGTTCTCATGGCAGAGGGAGGAGAGGTGGATATTGCAGCCATCACGGAAACATGGGCCACCCAATACAATGACTTGGACCTGTCTGTACCAGGGTACAGGTTATTTCGTAGGGACAGGGTGATTGGGAAAGGAGGGGGGGTGGCACTATATGTGAAGGAAGGACTGAAGTGTGTAAGGGAGGAAGGGGAGGAGGGTAGTACGGAGTCACTTTGGATGCAAATCCAGGATTCCAAGAATAGGATTCTTAGAATGGGAGTGGTGTACAGGCCACCATCTCAGACTGAGGAGTTAGGGAACTAACGGGACAGATCAGGAGGACCTGCAAGAAGGGTAGTGTGGTGATTGTGGGGGGACTTCAACATGCCAGGAGTGGACTGGAGCACCCCAACAACCAGGAACAGAAGGGAGCAGGTACTGCTGGATGCCTTCCAGGACAGCTTCCTGCTGCAAATGGTCAGTGAACCAACCAGGTTAGGGAATACCCTTGACCTTGTGCTGGCAAATGGGGACTTTGTGAGAGAACTTACAGTGGAGGAACCGCTGTCAGGGAGTGACCACCACTCAGTATGGCTCACATTGGATATGGGAAAGGAAGGAGTGGAATCTGGCACAATAGTGCTGGACTTCAGGAGGGCTGACTTTGGGAGGATGGGGGAAGTGGTAAAAGGGTACCTGGCCAGAATTCAATCTAGTATGGACACTAACCAGAGGTGGGAGCTCATAAAGCTGGGGATAGTGGAGGCAACCAAAACCTGCTGCAAAGCCCAGAGCAAGAAGGCTAGGGCTAAGAAACCGATCTGGTTGAGCAAGGTGGTCATGGAAAAGGTAAGGAGGAAAAGAGCTGCCTTTAGGAAGTACAAGAAAACAGGGAGGGGGGAGGACAGGGAGGAGTACTTGACAGAATTGAAGGCGGTGACAAGGGCAGTAAGGGGAGCCAAAGCATCTACGGAACTCAGGCTGGCACAAGGCATTAAGAAGGGGGAGAAGGACTTCTTTAAGTACATCAGGGAGAAAAGGAGCTGTAAGGACCACATAGTAAGGATTAGGAAGGAGGGGGGTTGGGTGGAAGCAGGGTGCGATAAGGCGGGAGCACTAAATGAGTACTTCTGCTCAGTATTTACTAAAGAGAAGAGGGGGGTGACACCCAAGGTGGGAGAAATGGCAGAAGCAGGGTGGGAAGTGGTGACAGATGGGGAAATCATGGAGAGCAGAGTTCGAGAGGGTTTGAAGGCACTGAGGGTGGACAGGCGCCAGGCCTGATGGCATCCACCCCAGGGTACTGAAGGAGCTGGCAGAGGTCCTTGCAGGACCTTTGGCAGACCTATTTAATGCCTCACTACATTAGGGTGTGTACCTCAGGACTGGAGGATGGCTCATGTGGTGCCCCTCCACAAGAGTGGCCCCAAGGATGAACCGGGAAACTACAGACCAGTGAGCCTCACATCCATCGTGGGTAAGCTAATGGAGACTATCCTGAAGGAGAGGCTGGTGGCCCTCCTAGAGGCCAAAGGACTACAGGACAGCAGACAACATGGCTTCATATGTGGCAGATTCTGCCAAACCAACCTGGTCGAGTTTATAACTGGGTAACTAGGCAACTGGACAAGGTCTATGCAGTGGATGTCCTGTATCTGGACTTCAGTAAGGCATTCGACTCAGTGCCACATGGAAGGCTGGGAAGGAAGTTAGTAGGCACAGGGGCGGGTGCAAAGCTGGTGAGATGGGTAGGAAACTGGCCGCAGGGAAGGCAACAGAGGGTGGTGGTGGGTGGGGAGCTCTCACACCCAAGGGCAGTGACGAGCGGTGTTCCACAGGGATCGGTGTTGGGACCAGTGTTGTTTGGGATATTCATTGCAGACATATCATGGGACATCAAGAGCAAGATCAGTCTGTTTGCTGATGATACCAAGGTAGGCGCGGTGGTGGATGACCTAGGGGATGGCAGGGTTGCAGGATGATCTGGCAAAGCTTGAAACCTGGTCAGACACCTGGCAACTGGGCTTTAATGCCAAAAGTGCAAGGTGCTGCATTTTGGGATGAAGAACCCAAGGAGGAGTTACCAGCTAGGGGGTGCAGCTAGCCAGACAGAGGAGGAGAAGGATCTGGGTGCGCTCATTACAGGGTCAATGAACAACTCGGCACAATGTAGGAAGGCAGCTGCAAAGGCCAACAAATGCTGGGTTGTATTGCAAGGGTATATCCTCAAGGAGGAGGAGGTGATTCTGCCACTGTATAGGTCATTAGTTAGACCACACCTGGAGTACTGCGTGCAGTACTGGCGTCCGTATCTGAAGAGGGACATTAAGTTACTGGAGACGTGCAGCGAGCGACAAAGATGATCAAGGGGCTGGGGACTTATCATACGAGAGGAGGCTGAAGGAGTTGAACATGTACTCACTGGAGGAGAGGAGAGGAGAGACAGGGGTGACATGATTGAAACCTTTAAATACATGAAAGGAATAAACAAGATGGGTACAGAGGGCTGTTCAAGTAAGGAGGAGGGCCACCAGGGCCATGATATGAGACTGGAGCGAGGAAGGTTCAGGAGGGAGATGAGGAGACACTTTTACAGAGAGGGTGGTGGCTGGCTGGAATCGTACCTGCTGAAGTGGTATGCAGTAGAACAGTGGACTGCTTCAAACGAGGATGGGACAGGACAAGGGGAGGGTTAATGAGGGGAAGGGTGGAAGAGAGGGGCAGCTGCAGGAATAAGGGGTGCCTAGCTGCACATTGAGCAGACTTGATGAACCTCTAGGCCTTTATCTGCTGGCAAATTTGTTATTCGCATGGGGGCAATCTGTGGGGGATGGGGGCTTGGTGGACCAGGAGGCGGTTGCCAGGTGGGGGAGACAGGGATGGGGCTGAGAAGAGAGAAAAACTTTGATAGGAAAAAAAAAATATCTTTACTCCCAAGCCATTAGCAGAGTATTTTTTCCTGGACGTCAAGGCAGTGTATACAGTAAGGGGAGCTATTCAGGCGGCTCCACTATGACGCAGAAGATCCCTGTTTTTGTGAGTTTGTGTAGTTGCAAGTGTTTTTTGCTGGCATGTAAAAATGCCACACTGCCTGAAATGGTACAGCTCCAGGATAAACCATGACATACTATCCCTCTCCCACACTGCTTAAGCTGCACTCTTCTGACACTTTTCCCAACAGAGACAGAGGAGATCTAGTAGGTTTCCACTCATGTTTGCATTGTGCTGAATATCGTACAATCAGTACCCCTTATGCAATCCCAAATCTCAACTATTTACGCACAAAAAGACCTCGCTAGTTCAGCCCATCTAGGATCCAAGCACAAATGTTGCTGTGATGCTCCTTGAGTGCAAAATATACATAGCAATTCCCATGGTGTGAAGGATATGCAGTTTTCGGGAGAATATCCTTTCCCACCGCCCCCCCACAGTAGTGCAACCGTTAGTGACGCCGAAGACTCTGGTTTAGAGCAGAAGACAGCCTGAGTCTTTGGGGCTGGCAGGGGGTAGGAGGTTGAACGTCCCAAAATATGCTCTCCTCCCCTAGGGAGGGAGGGCAGTGTGCTCCACTGCGCCACCACCAGCTGGGTCACCACAGATAGCAGTGCAGGCTGGAGCTGCAATGGGAGGGCATGTATCTCTTGACTTGGATGTGGGCATGCCTGCGTGCTTATGCCCACTGACTCCTGGCCCACAAGGTGGCCTGAGGGAAGGGGAAAAAAAAACAGGAAATGCCTCTGGGGAAAGCAGCATGATACCGACCCGCACTTCTGGCCTCGTACTGCTGACCACAGCACCCACTACTAAATCATGCTTAAACTCTGTGGGAGGTACGATGCCACCCTCTGATGGCCACACCCTGGGGGTACATTATGGAGGAACAGATGGTGGAAGTAAGTCCTGTGGAAGGCAGGTGACTTGGGGAGAGGAAAAATTACAGTAAATAAAATACAAAAAAAAGAATTGTCTTTTTACTGAAGAGGCAATTTGCAGGAAGAGTAGAGCATAAAATGCATGAAAGGATGCGAGGACAGAAGAAATATCCAAATGGTTTCATTTTTGTGTAACTCTCCAAACCAAACATATACTCTAAAGCACCAGTGCCAGAACAGATCATTATGGATACACAGATCCTTGCACAGTTACATAGATACATAGACAGTGTCGACAGATAAGGGCCTGTGGCCCACCCAGTTTGCCCATTTGAGCTTGTAAGTTCAGTTTATGTTTTCCTAGAAGTATGTTGCCCCTTACCCCTGACCTCCAGAATTCCTTTATGTCTATCCCATGCATTCTTAAATCCCGTGATTGTTTCAGCCCCCACCACTTCCTCTGGCAGGGTGTTCCACTTGTCCACCACCCGCTCTGTGATGAAATTCTACCTCACGCTTCCTCTGAATCGTCCTCCCTCCAACTTCATCCCATGCCCTCTAGTCCTGGAACATCTTTTTCCTAAAATAGTGTATTCTCAACCCTGTTCCTCCCTGTAAGATACTTGTATGTCTCTATCATATCCCCTCTCTCCCTCCTCTCCTCCAGGGAGTACATGTTCAGTTCCTTCAACCTGTCTTCATAGGACTTGTGATGCAACCCATGCACAATCTTTGTTGCCCTCCTCTGAACTTTTCTACCCTGTCTATGTCCTTATGTAGGTAAGGTCTCCAGAACTGTACACTGTACTCAGGTGGGGCCTCACTAGTGTCTTGTATAGTGGAATTATGACCTCCCTTTTCCTCGCGGGTGATGCCCCTGCCTATGCATCCCAGCATCCTATTTGCTTTACCTGCTGCCTTGTCACATTGTTTCTACCTGAGGTCATCAGAGGATAACCCCAAGATCCCTTTCCTGTTTGGTGCATGCTATATCCTCACCCCCAACTGATATATTGTGCCAGGGTTTTGTGCCCCATATGCATTATCTTGCACTTCTTTGCATTGAATTTCAACTGCCAAAACCTGACCATTCTTCAAGTTTCTGCAGGTCCTTCTCATTCTGTCTACACCCTCTGGTGTGTCTACTCTGTTACAGAGCTTTGTGTCATCAGCGAACAGTGAAATTCTGCCCTCTAGGTCCCGCGTAATGTCACTGATGAAGATGTTGAATAGGACCGGTCCCAGCACTGATCCCTGTGGTACCCCACTGGTCACTCTTCCCTCTGTGGAGGACAGCCATTTACCACCACCTTCTGTGTCCTGCCACCCAGCCAGTTACCTACCCACCACACTACTCTGTCCCTGCCCACACCCATACTCCCCAGTCTGTGTAATAGTCTTCTATGTGGCACAGTGTTAAAGGCCTCTACTGAAGTCCAGATAGGCCATGTCCACTGCCTCCCCGATCCACCTCCCTAGTCACCCAGTCAAAAAATTCAACGAGGTTGATCTGACATGACCTCCCCTGGTGAAACCATGCTGCCTTGGGTCCTGTAGTCCATTGACAACCAGATGCTCCACCAATCTCTCCTTCAGTAGTGCTTCCATGATCTTCCCTACTACCGAGGTGAGGCTGACTGGTCTGTAGTTCCCGCTTCCTCTTTGTTCCACTTTTGTATAAGGGACTACATCTGCTGTCCTCCAGTCTTTGGGTACCTCCCTGTTTCCAGTGATTGGCTAAACAGGATAGCCAGAGGTTCAGCCACCACCTCTCTTAGTTCTTTAAGGACCTGGGTGCACCCCATCTGGCCCCATTGCTTTATCAACTCTTACTACTTCCAGTTCCTTCAGGACCCTTTCTCGTGTAAAGGGACTTGTGTCCATTTCTGCACCATTCTCACCCTTGTACTCCCTTCAGACCCATCACCTCCTCTTCCTCAGTAAAGACTGAGCAGAAATACCTGTTCAATATGTCAGCTTTACTATTGTCATCCTCACGCAGCCCCCATCCTCCCCCTTCAGTCTCACTATCCCTCCCTTTGCCTTTCTTTTTTCACTTATGTACCTGTAAAAGGTTTTGTCCCCTCTACCCACTGATTTTGCAATGTGTTCTTCTGTCTGTGCTTTGGATTCCCTAACTGACCTCCCTGCCTCCCTTTGCTTCTCCTGGTACTTTTCCCTATCCCCTTCTGCCTGTGTCTTTTTGTATTGCCTGAATGCAATCTTTTTGGCTTTCACTTTCTTTGCTACCTCTTTGGAAAACCATAATGGTCTCCTCTTCCTTTTCCTCTTGCTAACCTGCTTAATACATAATTCTGTTGTTCTTGTAATCCTCATTTTAAATACTGCCCACTGTTCCTCAACCCGATTCCTGCCCATTCCTTAATGCCTCTTTCAAGTATCTCCCCATTTTCCCAAAGTCTGCCCCCTAAAATCCAGGATACGTGTTTTGTGTGGTTTGGTTCTGCTCTTTCTGTGATTTCAAACCACAGTGACTGGTGGTCACTGTTCCCCAGGTGCTTCCCCACTGTTACCCCCATCACACTGTCTCTGTTTGTGAGCACAAGGTCCAGTATTGCTTTCTGCCGAGTTGGTTCCATGACCAGTTGCTTGAGGAAGGCACCCTGAAGGGAGTCCAGGATAAATCTGCTCCTAGTTGATGCTGCTGCTGGGATGCTGGGATGCTCCAGTCCAGTATCTGTTTTGCATAGCTACCTGCCTGACTCCCTCCATGTCCAACCTAATGACAGATGTGTACCCTGCTGACTCCCAGGGGTCAGTAGACAACAAGTTTGTTTTTCCTGATCTATTTTTTTTCTTGGTTAAATTTCAATAAATAAAGGCAAGCTAAGTGCAGTGCCTGGTTAGCTGACAGGCAGACAGCGGTAGTAGTGCTAGTAGTAGTGAATAAATTATAGCAATAATGTGATGTTGGGGAGATTGTACACCAAAAATGATGGCACTGTGGGAAGCAGATAAGGCCAAGAATGAATGCCAATGTCTTTGTTTTCTGCCCACAGTGCCATTACTGCAGAGGACAACGTTCCCAGCATCGCATTATCACTGTTATAGTGAGTGAAAGATCTGTCACAAAAACTAGAGACAGAGATAGTGTGTCATTTATAAACTGTTTAAATTTTAGCTAAACAACTCTTTTTTGAATGACCTGAGAGTTTGATGCTATTTTTACTCGCTTTGAATTTGGCTTCTGAGGTGAACGAGTTAAAAAAGAAAAAAAAAATCACCAAAATGCTGCATCAGCGGGCTGAAAACAAACTAAAAGGGCAAGGTGTTATGTGATAAGGGCGAGTCCCTAAATGCGCCACTCAGAGTGACAAAACAATCGCCCACAACAAAAGGGAGACTTCCCGTTAGAGAGACCACCACAAACAGTGACGTTCCTCTAAATATATGCACTATTTCTTTTTTATGCCCCTCAACATAAGGATTCTCAACTCCAGGGGAGTGGACTTAGGAAATATAGAAACTCCCCCTGGAAGCAAAAAAATGACCTGCACCAGGATCCGAACCCAGCACCACAGGTTACAGGAGCTGTGGCTCAAGCCACTACACCACACAGCCAGCTTGGCAGGGCTTGGCCAAATCAATCTTTTATCCTCTGTCTCATGAGTGTAGCGCATATCCCTCAGCGCTACATGCTATCTACAGCTCTTTCCCCCGCTCTACATGGGAGCGGTATTAGTGTCGCTCATATTGAGCCGCTCAATATTATTCGTCCATATAGGCTGCTACGAATGGGGTGTAATAAATGAATGGTGAAAACAGAACTAGAATCAACATTTCGATTATAGGCCTTCTGCAAGAATTATCTGTAAAGCGAAAATAGGCAAAGTTAGGTCACAAGCTCATTAGCGTATCTGGTGGGCCTTTATCAGCTCATTTGCATATATAGTGTGTCTTTATAAGCTCGTTTGCATATCTAGTGGGCCTTTGTACCTTGATAAAGGCACACTAGATAAGTGAACTGATTGACTGAGAGGATCTCCATTCACTATAATTAAAATCAGGTGAAACTCCATTCGGCCAAGGCTCATGTCAATGACATCCTCTAAATTATATCTTAAACTATAGCAATTCAATAAATAAAATCTTCTCAATTTTCTAAGAGGGCTAATGTTGGGTTTTCACCACCACAGTACCCCCTCGTGATGGGCTGAAGAGCTTGCTTAGCCACACAGGGGCAGCTGTGTACGTCAGAGGCCTGTAGGTGGCACTGCTTGTTGCTATGTAGGTTTGGAGAGCCAGGGGGTAAAGCAAAAATTGTCACTACTTTATTTATTTATTTAAAATTTGGTGACCGGAAAAGGTAGACAGAGCAAAAGCTCATTTCCAGGTGTGACCCGGGGACAGGGGGTACAAATGCACCTAGGGACAAATGACTTGGCTCAACATGAGATTAGAGCAGTGCAGAAGGACTTTGTAGAACTGGGGAGGGGCCTAAGACAAGCAGCACACACAGTATCCTTCTCAGAGGTGCTGCCTGTCAATGGCATGAGTGAGGCGAGGGTACTTTGCACCATGCAGTTTAATGAATGGTTGAAAAAATGGTGTGGAACACAGGGGTTTGGCTTCATTGGCGACTGGGGGGACACTGAAGGGACACCAGCCTATACTGGCAGGATGGTCTGCATCTGTCCAGGAAGGGAACAAGTCTTTTGAGCAATCGGTTTAAATGCTTCATTGGCAAGCTTTTAAACTAGCTTTTAAACTAGTCAAGGGGGGAGGCACTAATAAGCAGCAGGAAAATCCCAGCCTCTCCCTACAAAACAGGGTACTAAATGAGAAAAAGACCAAGGTAGAAAGGTCAGTGGGGGATGCTGCAACTGAAGGTAAAGCCATCAAAAAATGGAAAGCAATGAGTACCAATGCCCGTAGTCTGAGTAACAAGCTTCCTGAATTAGTGGCCTTGATGGAGGAGGAACATCTGGATATCGTGGCAGTCACAGAAACATGGTTCACACAAAACCATGACTGGGACGTAAACATACCAGGATACACTATCTACAGGAGGGACAGAGAGGGTAATAGAGGAGGAGGAGTAGCTCTTTACATAAGGGAAGGAATCAAAGCAGCAGAACAAAAGGGAAAACAGGGAGGAGAAGAAGCACTGTGGGTAAATTTGGAGACCGGCAATGGCACCACAATCCGCACAGGGGTTGTATACAGACCCCCTTCTCAGGGGGAGGAAATGGACAAGGAAATGACAGAAAGTATACTTAGTAAGGCAGAAAAAGGGGAGATATTGCTGATGGGCGATCTGAATATGCCAGATGTTAACTGGAGTGCAGTTGCAGCAGCCACTTGAAGAGTGGGGTTATTCTAGATGCCCTACAGGGGCATGCCTTAGACAACTAGTATTGGAGCCCACTCGAGAGGGAGCAATCTTAGACCTGGTTCTCTCAAATGGAGATGAAGAGAGGATCACAGATGTAGAAGTGGGCAGCCATCTGGGAACTAGCGACCATCGAACAGTATGGTTCACAATAAACACAGCAATGAGTCAAGCCATACAAAGGCAAAGGTACTGGACTTTAGGAGGGCTGACTTTGCAAAATGAGTGAGTGCCTAAGGAATGCACTAGCAAATGGGCAGGAAGGAGGGTGGAAGAACAATGGGAATAATAAAACTGCCATCACAGAGGTAACTAGCCTTTGTGGAAGCAAATAAACAAAACTAAACGATGTAAGAAACCACTATGGTTCTCAAAGGAAGTGGCAGTGAAGGTTCAAGAGAAAAGAAAGCTTTCAGGAAGTACAAGGAATCACAGAAGGAGCAGGACAGAGAACTGTATCAGTTAAAGCAAAAGGAAGCTGGGAAGGCAGTCAGAACAGCAAAGGCCCAAACTGAGGAAAAGATAGCCAACTCAGTTAAGAAGGGGATAAAATCTTTTACAGGTACATCAGGGGCGAAGGAAGAACAAGGGAGGGATAGTGAGGCTTAATAAGGGAGGGTGGGCAGAAGGTGACTGTGAAAAGGCAGAGATACTAAACAAATATTTTGCTCAGTATTTACAAAGGAAGAGGGAGGTACCTAAAACAAACAGTAGATACACTCTGGATACAGAAGTTGATACCAGCCCATTTACAGAAGAAAGGGTTCTGAAAGAACTCTTAAAACTGAAGGTGGACAAAGCAATGGGGCCTGATGGGATTCATCCCAGAATTCTAAAAGAACTAAGGGTGGAATTAGTGACACCACTGACTACCCTGTTTAACAAATCATGGGAGGATGGGGTGGTACCCGAGGACTGGAGGAGGGCAGATGTGATTCCCCTTCACAACAGTGGGAGCAAGGCAGAAGCAGGAAACTACAGACCTGTTAGTTTAACCTCAGTGGTAGGGAAAATGATGGAATCACTTCTGAAGGAAAGAATTGTCGAGTATCTAGAGGCCAGAGGGGCACAGGACCCAAGGCAGCATGGATTCACAGCGGGAAGGTCATGCCAGACAAATCTGATAGATTTCTTTTGACTGGGTGACCAAAGTAGTAGATCAGGAGGGCTGTGGACATGGCCTACCTAGACTTTAGCAAGGCATTTGACACAGTCCACACAAAGATTAATATACAAGTTAGCTAGCCTGGGAGTGGGTCCCAAGATGACAGCCTGGGTAAAAATTGGCTGGAGAATAGGACACAGAGAGTAATAGTAAATGGAGTCCACTCTGAAGAAAGGGGGGTTACTAGTGGGGTACCACAGGGTTCAGTATTAGGACTGGTCCTCTTCAATGTCTTTATAAGTGACATTGCAGAGGGACTGGAAGGAAAAGTATGTCTCTTTGCAGATGACACAAAGATCTGCAACAGAGTTGATGCACAAGGTGGGGTGAAAAGGATGAAAAGGGACTTGGCAAGGTTAGAGGAATGGTCAAACGTATGGCAGCTTAAATTCAATGCTAAGAAGTGCAAGGTAATGCACCTGGGAAACAAAAACCCAGGGGAAGAGTACACAATGGGGGGTGAGATACTAACAACAACAAAAATGGAAAGGGACCTGGGGGTAGTCATATCAGATGACCTAAAGGTGGGCAAGCAATGTGAGAGGGCAGCAAGGAGGGCTGGGGGGATACTGGGATGCATAGGGAGAGGCATCACCAGTAGAAAACAGGAAGTTATTATCCCTCTGTACAGACAGCTGGTCAGACCCCATCTGGAGTACTGTGTGCAGTTCTGGAGACCCAGTCTTGCAAAGACATAGACAGGATGGAAGCTGTCAGAGGGGCAACTAAAATGGTGCAGGGTCTGCACGGAAGACATATGAAGAGAGACTTAAGGAGCTTGATATGTATAGCCTCAAGGAAAGGAGGAGAGGGGGACATGATAGAAACTTTCAAGTACCTCAAGGAATCAACAAAGTCCAAGAGGGTAGCATCTTTCAAAAAAAGAGGTGTGCAAGAACAAGAACAATTTGAAGATAGAGGCGGCTCAGAGGTAATTTAAGGAACTATTTTTTCACAGAGAGGGTTGTGGATGCATGGAATGGCCTTCCGGAGGAGGTCGTGGAGTCAAAAACAGTGGTGGAATTCAAGCATGCATGGGACAGTCATAAGGCAAGTCTAGGGGGTGGGAGTAGAAAGAAGTAGGCTGCTGGTTAACTAGGATCTGCAGCTTATCCAGTAGGCAGGGAAATTGGCAGACTGGGTGGGCCAAGCGGTCCTTATCTGCCATCAAATTCTATGTTTCTATGTAAAGGGATAACAAAATTCAGATACAGTATAGTGCAGAATAAACATAATATATGCAGTATAATACAGAATAAATTCTTCATTACAGTATAATACAATGAGCAAATAAATTTCCATTACAATACAAAGTAACTGTACAGGAGATTCGATAAGCAGGGTGAGACAACAAGAACAAACGTGATCACTAATACAGGAATGGAAGAGAGGGAGGGAGGGAGGAGGGCAGCAGTATGGCTGTGGATTAGGGCAGTGGACAGTGACAAGATGTAACAGGGGAGGGCCTGAAGAGGTGCTTAAGTGCAAGGAAGGAGGGGTGAGGCGGGTTTGAGTACTTGCAAGATCTTCCTTGCTCTTACCGCCCACTCCATTCCGCCGATGAGGGATTGCTAGAGGTTCCCAGGGTTCAACTTAAGACCTCGGGGGCCCGTTCTTCTGCTTTTGTGGCCCCTGTCCTATGGAACTCTCTACCTTGGTGGATTAGAGAGTGCCTGACCATTGAGAGTTTTAAATCTGCTCTAAAGACTTATCCGTTTGGATTAGCTTTTCCCCGATTCTAATTGAATTTGCTGGTTAGGTTTTAAGAATTGCTGAATTTGAATCAGAGCTTTTTATTGTTTATGTATTGTGTTTTGTACAAGTGCTTTGATCATTCAGAATTGCCATTTTTATAAATAAAAAATGACTGATTGATTGGAGAGGTTATTCCAGAGAGAAGGCAGTCTACAAGAGAAAGCTAATTTCCCAGCCAAGGTGTGTGCTTGTGGGAGGGCTAAGGAGCAGAGGCAACTTGTACGTGGATTGTAGGGGGATGGAGTAGCAGGATTTAGAAGAGAGGAGAGGTAGGAAGGAAGAGTTCCAAACCAATATTTGGAGATGAAAGTGGAGCAGTGGGACGTGCATCCCTGCGATAGGGACTGGAGGTATAGGGAGGAGGAGAGGTCACAGTGATGTGTCGGGGGGGGGGGGGACTACTGTCAGACTGATGGCTACTAGGCAGCCCCAAAGACTCAGCAGCAGCGCACTGCACTGCCCTATAGACGACCAGAGTTACCCAGAAGCAGCATGTCACAGTGCCATACAGAAAACGGGAGTTGCCCAACAGCAGGGCATCACACTGCCATACAGATATCTGGAGTTTGGGAGCTGTAGACAACTGTCAGAAGACAGTGGGCCTTTGCCAGGGAGGGCTGGCAGTTGGTTCTGACATGCAGTGTACCCAGCAGGTAGGCCTGGGAGATTGCTTCTTCCACAGGGGCATGCTGTTGCATCAAGGCTGATGGGTATGGCTCACGCCAGGGGAAAGAGGGATGCAACAAGGGAGACAACTTGGTGGGGGGGGGGGGATCCCCTGTTGCCTAAATGATGGCAACTCATTTGAACAGGGTATTTGGGCAATGACAGGGGCGGTGAGAAACACCTATATGGGAATAAAAAAATAATGAAAGCTACCAGCACATCTGGGTTTCCCTCCATTGATCTCTGCTGGACAAGTATCCTAGACTTTAAGAGGGCAGATGGGAGAAAGCCTAAATGAAGCTCTGACTGGAGTAGGGGAAAAGAAAGGTGCAGAGGAACAATGGGAGGCAATCAAAGCAGGCACTGCAATGGTAACTCAACTCCGTGTCAAACAGGTGAGTACGGGCAAGAGAAAGAAGAGACCACTCTGGTTTTCTAAAGAGGTAGCAGAAAATGTTAAAGCAAAAAAAAAAAAAAAAAAAACAGCATTTTTAGGCAATACAAAAAGACCCTGGAGGAAGAGGACAGGGAGTGGTATCAGAAAAATCAAAGTGAGGCAGGGAAGGCAGTTAGGGAAGCCAAGGTGCGAACAGAAGAACGTGTAGCAAGTTCAATAGTAAAGGGAGGCAAAACCTTTTACAGGTACATCAGTGAAAAAGGCAGGGCAAGGACGGGGACATGTGACTGAAAGGGGGATGGGAGCAGTGTATAGGATGACCACCAGAAAGCAGATATACTGAACACATATTTCTGCTCAGTTTTTATGGTGGCGGGGCCAGGGAGTGGCTCAACAACAAGTGATATGGGCATGATGGGCACATAGATGGATACTGGTCCTTTTTCAAAGGAAGAGGTCCTCAGGGAACTGGCAAAACTGAGAGCTGATAAGTCAATGGGACCAGATAGGATACACACCAGGAATCTAAAAGAGCTAAGGGAATTGTTGGCAGAACCACTGACTGCCCAGTGCCTATCTTTAGAAACAGAGGAGGTTCCCAAGGACTGGAGGAGGGCTGATGTAGTACCGATATACCAAAGTGGGGACAAGGAGGAGACAGGAAACTACAGACCAGTCAGCCTGGCCTCAGTAGTGGGGAAAGTCATGGAAACACTATTGAAGGAAAGAACCGTGGAACAACCGGTTGTCAAGGTTCCATATGATGACTGCAATCTCAAAACCGCAATCACCTTTAGGGCGAGTGTACATCACCGAAAAAACAAAATGGCGATGTACACTCGGAGCAAGACAAGTAGGATGACACTGCCTTACATTATTTATTTGGGGCACAGCTCCCACTCCCTAAAAAAATAACCAACTCAGGGGATGCATGTAAGGAGGAGAACACAAAAAAAAAAAAAAAGATAACTCCCGCTTGCACAAAAGCACAAAACGGTATGCGCCTCCGCAGCACCGAACCCTGCACCCTCCCCACTGTAGCCAGCCACCCTCACCACCACACAGCCAGCTCAGCAGCCTCTTGCTGCAATACCTCCCAAATACCTTCCCTCCTCTTCCACTCCCCATCCTGTGGTTCCGGTCGCCTTCCTCTTCGCACATTGCTACCCTATCAGGGTAGCTCATTTTCCAGACACTGAGACCGAGTCGCTCATATTTGAGTTGCTCAATCTCAGTCGCTGTATTGACGGTATACCGGTTGTCAGTGGTCTACAGGACACAAGGCAGCATGGTTTTATCAGAGGAAGGTCATGCCAAACTAACCTCATTGAGTTTTTCGAATGGGTAACCAGGGAGGTAGATCAAGGGAGGGCAGTGGACATGGCCTACCTGGATTTCAGTAAAGCCTTTGACACCATCCCACATCGTAGGTTGATAAGGAAGCTGCAGAACATGGGAGCAGGAAAGAAGGTGGTGAAGTGGGTGGAAAGTTGGCTGGATAATAGGATCAAGAGGGTGGTGGTAAATGGCATTCACTTCGAAGAGGGTAAGGTGACCAGTGGGGTACCACGGGGATCAGTACTGGTCCCGGTCCACTTCAATGTCTTTATCAGCGACATTGCATAGGGTCTAGAAGGGAAGATCTGCCCATCTGCTCTTGACACTAAGCTCTGCAACAGGGTGGACATGCCAGGGGGAGTAGATAGAATGAAGGGGGATCTAAAGAAACTGGTGGATTGGTCAAGGGATTGGCAGCTGAAGTTTAATGCAAAAAAAGTGCAAGATAATGCACATGGGGCACAAAAACACAGAAGCGTTGTATCATCTGGTGGTGGTGGTGGGGGGGGGGGAGAGAGATAGAATGCTCCAAGCAGGAAAGAGACTTAGAGGTGATCATCTCTGATGACCTCAAGGTTGGGAATCAGTCTGACAAGACGGCAGGAAAGGCTAGCAGAATTCTGGGATGCATAGGCAAAGGAATCAACAGCAGAAAGAGAGAGGTAATAATTCCACTGTACAGGACTTTGGTAAGGCCATATCTGGAGTACTGTATCCAGTTCTGGAGGCCCCACCTGTGTAAGGACGTTGATAAGGTGGAGGCAGTTCAGAGGAGAGTGACCAGAATGGTGCAGGGACTACATCACAAGCCCTATGATTCTAGGCTGAAGGAACTGAATACGTGCTCTCTAGAGGAGAGGAGGGAGGAGGGGATATGACTAAACATATAAGTACCTCACAGGGAGAAATAAGGTACAGAAGAATACAGTTTTTCAGATAAAAAGATTCTCAAGGATGAAGGGCCACAAGATGAAATTAGCAGGAGGGAGATACAGGAGACACTTGAGAAAGTACTTTTTCACAGAGAAGGTAGTGGACAAGTGGAACCTCTGGGGCCCAGCGGGCTTACCGGGTCAACAAAATTTACTAAATAAATAAACAAACAGCCTGTCGGCAGAGGTGGTGTAAGCAAAAAACAATAAATGGATTTAAAAGTGCTTGGGATTGGCATAGAGAACTACTGGTAATTGGAGGAGGGGGACAACCTAGTACTGGCAGAGCATAAAAGAGCACAGTTATTGGAGGTATTGGGGTAGACTAGGTGTGCCGAAGGCCCTTATCTGCCAACAAATGTCTGTGTTTCTGTGTTGCTGAGGAGCTGGTTGGTCACTGGGACAAAATGTCCTGACAGAGGTGAGAGGCAGATGGCAGATAAAGATGGAAAAATGAAAAAAACACTTCTCAATCACAAATAGAGAAGAGAGAAAATTAAATGTTTCATAGTTAAGGCACGTAATTATACAGGCAGTGATGCCATATGGACAGGGCAGCCCCAGCAGTGGCTAGGTGACAACTCGCTAAGGCTCTGCATTTAAAGGTAAACAATGACATCCTGGTGACATCAAAGCAATTAGACTCCACTGTTCCAAGCAAAGGTAGGACTCCCTGGCTTGTCCCTTATTGTTGGCTAGCTGGGCGTTGGCCTGTTTGAAGTCATCTCTTAGTGCTAATTGCCTAGCAGTTTAATGTAGACACTGGGGGGGCGGGGGCAGAGGACTCTGGGGTGAGGGACAGAGAGAACGAGAGCAAGGTTAGCCCCAACCCCCAATTGTATGAAACAGCAGGCTTCACTACTAATCATAGCACAGGATTTTCTGCCTTTTAAATCACATTCCTGTTCTAAATAGGTTCTAATCATAATTAGCATGGATGGGTGTGAGTGGCTGTGTACACAAACTAAGTGTTGAACCATTCCCTTGTCAGGAATTTTAAGAAATTTAATTTACAACTTCAAACAGAGACGCTAATCATTTTGGTTTTTATCTCTCAACCATACAGACAGTACAACCTCATTTGCAAACAAGCTTTAACAAGTTCAAAAGGCAATGGGTAACGTTCTAGAAATATATAACTCCTAATCCCGCCCAATGACCCAGCAGGCAGCACATCATGCTCCTGTGCCAGCAACCCAGTTTGGGGGCGAATTTAGGAGCTGGGGCGGGTGGCTCGGTTGCGCAGCAGTCCTCCCAGCCAGGGAGAGATGGCACTGTGGTTCAGCCACTAAAGCGACACACGTGGTGGGCTAGGGAGCTTATCTCCTCTGCAGGGATGTGACAGCGTGTGTGAGAGAGGCCTGACGGAGTACTGCCCTGGAGGTGGGAGGGCTTATGGGGACCGTGGGGAAAAACAGAACATCCCTGTATCTCCTGTGCCATCTGTACGGAGGTCGCTGGTACTCTCCATCCCCACACTGTGTGGCTCCCCACTGGCTCCAACAGTGGGGGGAGGGGCAAATGGGGTTAGTCAGCACAAAGGCCAAGTATAAAAGGCAAGTGGTGGTCTGGGGCAAACAGTGATATGGAAAAAAAAAAAATATATATATATACACACACCCCACCACACATACACACACACACTTTCTGCTTTACCGGCACGAAATTCACGTCACTTTTAGACACAACAGGAGTCAATAGTGCGAACTGTAAACTGCAGCTGAAGCATATGACTTCACTGAGAAAAGAACGAACCACATTGGGTCCATGGTGCCAGGCAGTATGGAGCAGGCTGGCATGATGTCAGCCTGGGTAAGTACCGAGACATAGCTCAGGATGTGCGGAACAGACTGAAGGCAGCAGGAACAGGCATTTACTCGGCCGCTCATCTGCTGTAAGGAAGGCGGGCTCAAAGATCTTATCTCTATACACCCCATGCCATGAGGTATGGGGCACTGTTTGGAGGAACAATATCCTGACTAGGCTCACTCGACAGCACCAGCAGAAGAAAAAACAGAAAATAGCACTAGCAGCAGATCCTATGCGAACAAAAAATGTCTGCACCCCCCCGATCCAACACGCCATCCCACTGTACCCCCACAGCCCTCTCATCATGATCATGGTTGGATTTTGTCTTTTGCCAGGGATCAGTCTAAAAATTTCACAATGGAGTATTGGTGGGGGGGGGTTTCTATTACCCTAGGAACATTTTGGAGAAAACCCGCTAATTTGGTGTAGCCTAGCAGTAACTAGCAGAAAAGGGGATGATTAACTGAAGGATTCTAACCTCTGCCACTTCAATCCATCACTGCCTGGTCAGCATCGCCCTGCTGGAGGTCAGCTGGAATGAGCAGGAGGGAGGCAGTGGCGGAGCCAGGTTTGGGAGCATTTGGGAGCCAGGGGGGGCCATTCAATGAGTCACGGGCTCCACGATGGGCACTAAACAGTGAATAAAGATAGTGGTGGGGCACCACTACTCACACTGGGGCAGCCAGGAGGGGTGACCACCCCCCCCTCTAGCTCCGCCACTGGAGGGAGGTTTCCATGATGGGCAGTGGTGCTCAGACCAGCCCAATGGCCCATCAGCAGCACATCACACTACCGTTCAGGCGACCCGGGTTCAGGAGCCAACTCGAGTTGCCGTGTCGGGAGGCAGGCCAGACCACAGCTACCACCATTCAGTAGTGCGCTGCAGTCGGGATGGAAGGCTTCAGTCAACTGGCAATGCAGCAACTCCTGTGGTGGGCCAGTGGAGCTTGTTTGTTCCAGAGGCCTTGCTGCATACATCTAAGGCCATCAGAAGGCACTGCTTAGGTCAGACAAGGAGGGAAGACAGAGGAGAAAATGGGATACAATTTCACAACTATCTACACGATGGCGGATGACTCTAGCTTCCCGGAGTCCTAGTACCCCGACACTGGATCCTGTCCACCTGGTGGACTGCCTCGGGGGATGGCCCCCCCTCCACGAGCCCCTGCCCACGAGGGAAAGCCATGGGAGCCATTAGGATACACCTGGACCCCAGAGACAGGAGACTGCCCGGCTTGAACAGGGTACATCTCTGAAGATGTGTTGCCAAGGGACAAAATGCTCTATGAAGAAAAAGCAATACAATTCAGGGAACAGCACAGGTCTCAGTGAGTTTCAGGCAAGACACTACCCTCTCATCAACTGTCAGCAACCAGAAGCAAGTGTAGCTTATGTTGCTGTGGTAAGCCCCGCCCCCTGGAAGCAACACCATTCCCAGCTATGGGGGGGACCCTTTAGGGTCTGGAGTCCCAGACATGTCATTACAGGAACCCATAGGATACCTGAGGGTTACACCTAGTACAGCAATTATATTACACTAGAAATACAATTAAGGGGGTGTGCAAGGCAACCAATGATAGACAGCAGGCTAGGGAGAAATACACGGCAAGCAAGGAGCAAAAGAAAGATAGGAGAGGAGGGAAACAAAAAAGGGAAGAGGGCTGAGAGTGTTGGGTGTAGGATCAGACATGACAGGTGTGGGCATGAATTATGGATTTTATGGCAGAGGAAGAGGAGGAATGGATGAAGTGGGGCTAGACCAAAATCGAATGAGCCTTTAGGAGAAAGTAGACTGCCCAGCAAAAATCTTAGCATGGGGTAAAGAGAACAAGTGGGAGCCAGCACAATGGAGGGAGTAGGACCAGAGATAGCCAAGACAGCAGGAAAAGGAACCAAACCAGCACCTGGAGAGGAGGGAGATGTTGCGAGGGAGGGTATCTACTTTCCAGAGAGGGAGCGAGGGTCACACAGAAAGGTGATGTATGCATGGGGTGCAGTCAAATGGAGAGTGACAAGAGTCAAAGTGGGGTCCAGCCTAGTATGAATGGATTTGGTGGGGCAGTGCTATACACTACACTCTCCATAGTCCCTCCTACTTGGGAAGCTGTTATTGTGATGCCCCTGCACAAAGCTGGATCCACCTTCGATCCCAACAATAACAGACTTATCTCAGTTTTATCAAGAAACTTCTGTAAAGGCTAACACATAATGAACCAATGGCACACCTACTTCAGAACAAGATACTCTCGGTGAGATATACTGGGTTCAGACCCAACCGCTCAACCAGCATGGCCCTGATGAAGGCAATGAACAATCTGCTGCTTGCAGTGGATGATGGCTACACTGCTGGTGCAAACTCAGTCAACCTCACAAATGCATTCAATACTGTCAGTAATGACATACTATTCTACATGTTATGCCATCTAGAGTTAACCCACAGCACGGTCTCCTGGATTAGCGATTACTTGCCAGACAGGTCCCAAGCACTGAGGCTCAATGGTTCATTCTCCTCTCCCAGAGCACTCAACCTAGTGGCCCTCAAGGGCCCAATCCAGGGTCCTTACTTTTAAACCTGTTCTTCCGTTACTTTCCAGTCATCTACAACGATGCAGATGCCTACAAGCATTTCTACGTTGATGGCACAGTCATCTTCACTAAGGCCAAGCCCACCTCTGAGATCAACATCTCCTAGCAGTCAGTATCTGATAAGACCCTTGATTGGATGTACCAAAATGGATTGCTACTAATATTTTTCCCAAAACAAAGCCTCTTTGCCAATGACTCAAAGCTGTGGGTGGTGGTGGAAGGGGAGGAGAGGAAGCTGTCTCTCCAGGAGGACCTGAAGACTCTGAGGAGGTGGCCAAGAGCATGGAAGCTAAAGTTTAATGCTTGAAATGCAGGGTTCTGCACCTGGGGGGCCCAAAACCCGGCTCATGTATACACATTTGGGGGGGAGGAACTGCAGGTTTCTAGGGGGAGAGAAGGGCCTCTGGGTGGTGCTGGATGTCAAAATGAATAACTCAGAGCAGAGCAGAAGGGCTGCACCCCAAGCAAATAAAATGCTGGGGTGCATAGCCAGGGGGATAACCTCAAGGAGCTGAGGGGTGCTCCTTACGCTGCACAATTGCCTGGTTAGACCACACCTTGAATACTGCATGCAGTTTTGGCATTCCTACTCAAAGAGGGACACTGCCCTTCTGGAAAGGGTCCAGAGGAGGGCGACCAGGATGATACTGGGACTAGGGGAAAGGCTCTATGAGGAGAGACTGGAGGAGCTCAACCTGTACTCACTGGAGGAGAGAAGGAACAGGGAGGATATGATAGAGGTCTTCAAATATCTCAAAGGAATAAACAGGGTAAGCCTTGAGGGGTGCTTCAGCTGAGGGAGGTAGGGGTCACCAGGGGTTACTTAATGAAGCTGGATGGGGGAAGACTGGGGGGGAAACAATGAGACGCTACTTCAGTGAGAGGGTGGTGGAGCCCTGGAATGTGCTGCCCAAGGAATTGGTGGCTGCTACAACTGTGGAGGGGTTCAAAAAAGGCTGAGATAGGTATAGAGGGAGGGTGCAACCCAGAGCCCCGCTGGGGGGTGGGGACCTTATAGGTAGGGAGGAAGGGGGAGGGACTAATAACGGTGCCCTGGGAAGGCACTGATTATCAAGCAGACCTGACAGACCATAGGGCCTAATTTGCTGGCTTCCTCGTATGTTAGTATGTTGGTACAATGGCGTTCACTGGCAAACCATCACTTAAAAATTCACTCTGTATCACACCTGCTATGGGACCTCCACTAGACAAATGACATTACCTTCAAATACCTAGGTGTCTGGTTAGATCAAAAGCAATCATTTGGCAACTATAGATCAAGGGGGCGTTCCTGACCAATCAGAGTGTTCCTTTCCTCTGCGTATGAGACACTCTTATTCTGTGACGAGTGTCTCACTGGCAGATGCCCTGGAAACGGGCACATTCCAGGAACAGTTTTTAAAAAATAAATATTATAAATATATTGTGCTCGATCACTCTTGATCAATAATATATTAATATGTCCCCTGTCAACACTCGTTCCTGTATAAGAGTGGTTTCACTTGCCTTCAGCTTGAGCCAGAACAGCTCAGCTTTGCTTTGCTGTTCTCAATCCAGCTGAACATGCATGAAATCACGCATACAGCAACGAGTGGCTCTGGGGGACATATTAACATACACCCAACTGTAAGAGCAGTACAAAATGTGCGCCACAATCTTGGACAACTGTATTAGAATGGTAAGTGCCTTGATTGCAACACTAGAAAACTGATGCTCCACCAATGTGAAGTTGATAGGTCAGCAAATTCCACTGCACTGCATCAAGCTTCAATACTTAAAGCCATGTTTACACGGCGGCAGCACTGTGGAATGTGCACCGCTTCTTTCCCGATTCACTGGCTGCATTTGCATTTACACAGCCCACCCTCGCAGCACTACAGGTTGCTCTGAGGAGGGGCTGATAATGCACCAGAGGCTGAAGAAAAAACAGCCTTTTGTAGCAGAGCAAGCACAGCAAAGCACTCACACTGCTATTTAACGCGCTCACTCCTCTACAGATCCCACAACTGAATCGGATCAAAATTGATCTGTGACCCATGGCACTCCTGGCAGTGTTTACAGGAATCTTAAGCGCATCGACCTGTGTGCATGGGCTGATGCGCTGCAAAGTCGGCAGTGTAAATGGGGCTTAAATGAGGTAAATATGGTACAGGAGGGAAATATTTTTCAGAAACATTTTTGCTCAAGAACAAGGGGAGAAGATAAGAAGCTGGAAAGGGTAAAATTCAGGACAGATGCTAGATAGTACCTCTTCACTGAAAGGGTGGTGGATTCCTGGAACAGCTTACCACCTGAGGTAGTCGGGGGAAGGGGAACAGTGGAAGGGTTTGAAAAAGCTTGGGATAGGCATAAGGGATTCAAAAAAGCTTGGAGTAGGCATAAGGGTATATTAATGGGAAGGAATGAGGGTGGAAAAAGGAGTCAGAGACAATTAGGGCCTGGGGTGATACTGCAGAAAGGGAAAATGGGCAGACTAGGTGGGCCAGTTGGTCCTCATCTGCCAACAAATTCTGTTTCTGTATTTCTAAGCTGATGTAACATTCAATACAACACAGGTAGGTTTCTCTTAGGTTGTGACAGGATGCCTCACTGCTGCTTGGTGTAGAACAATGTAGGCATCCTCCAGCCTGGCAAGTGAAAGGGGGATCAACTGGGTCTTAATAATCTATAAATGTATCGATGGTCTCCGTGGCAGGGTAAAGCAACCAAACAGAGGTCGGGGACCCTGAACATGTCCTCTCTGGAGGGGAGGAGGGATAGAGGGGACATGATTAAGACCTTTGAAAGGGACAAACAGGGTGGATAAGGAGGGTCACTTTAAGCTAAGTGGCAATCGAAACATGAGAGGACACAGGCTTAAGCTGGAGGGGGTAGGTTTAGGAGGGACACTAGAAAGCACTTCTTCATGGAAAGGGTGGTAGCCAGTGGAATGCACCACTGGAAGAGGTGGTCTCACTGAAGACGGTGAGCAGCTTCAAGACAGGCTGGGCTAGACACAAGGGGAAAGTATGGGTCATCGGAGGGGCAGATGGAAAGGACTGGAGGATTGGGTAGGGGGTCAGGGACAGTAGCCTAAGCTATGAACCCTTCAATACGAGCAGACCAAACAGACCACATGGCCTTATTCTGCTGACCTCTTCATATATTTGCACGTCTCTATCCTGATTATCTAAGCAACTTGCCAACCAAGTCAAACACATCATATTAACCCAGGTCTCTTTTCTAGGTACTTACTCAACATCCCCAGAACATGTAAAAATCACTGGAGATAAAGACGTGGTAAAGACTTTGCTGCCCTGACCAGCTGGAATCAGCACCCAGATAATATCAAAGTCTCTAGAACAACTGGAAGCTTTTAAAGGGCCAAGCACAACTACCTCCCCAGCCCTTGCAACTAGGGTTACCACCTGTCACAATTTTTACAGGACAGCCCTGATTTAGGCAGTTGTGTACTGCAAAAAAAAAAAAAAAAGAAACATGAAAAATGCCACATCCTGACATAATAGTGAAAATAAATGTTTCCTGACTTTCCTCTAAATGTTGCAAAAAACTATAATACCTTAACTAAAATACCTTAAAATGTTTAGAAACAACTACAAAACTACAACACTTAGTCTTAATGATGATTATTTAGAGAAAACAAGTCTGTTGCATTGGTTGAGGTTACATATTGTCCTGCAAAAAATCATGTTTCAGTATGAAATGTCCCACTTTGGGCTTCTTCAAAGGTGGTAACCCTACTTGCAACTGTTGCTCCTACCTGCATTAAACCAATCACTTCCTATCTTGCTACCCCCTCTCAATATTGCTTCCCCTCTACGTGCCTCTTCTTTTCTGCTTACCACTGCAATGTACCTTGACACCTGGACGTATACCATTGACAGTATACTTGCGTATACCTGCAGCGTATTTTATTCTGTCCTTTGAATGTGTGCAGTGACAAATTTATTGAACATATTACACTTTATCCTGTTCTTTGTGTACAATGTAAACACATCCTAACTTGCAATACTCCGCCACGGTAATACTGTTCTGCTCCGCCTCACCCCCCATACCCTCTTGTAAAATAGGTGCTGCACCTGACCAGCGCTATCCAGGTGTGCAAACGTCTAAATAAAGAAACAGCCAAATGCTGAGAAAAGCACTTTTACAACAGTCTGACGATAGGCAGGAAGGGGGGAATACAGGTTTTGTTCCTACAGAGCCACAGAAACAGAAAATATAGAAACAGAACTTGTGGACAGAAAAGGGCTGCTTGGCTCACCCAGTCTGCCCAGATGTTCTCCATCTATTCTGTCTCCACAGACCCTATCTGGCCTCTGGCAACCCTCCCACCTCCCTGCCTCTTTTCTAATATACCCCTATGTTTATCCCATACATGCTTAAACCACACACACACACACACACACACACACACACACACACACACACACACATACATACACAACTGTTCTAGCCTCCACCACTTCTGCTGGCAGTCTGTTCCAGGCATCTACCACCCTTTCAGTGACAAATATTTCCTTGTATCCCTCTTGAACCTCCCCACTCCAGCTTCATCACATGCCCCCTGGTCCTGATGCTTGTTCTCATTTGAAAGAGACTCCCCACCTGCACCCTTTTCACACCTGTGAGATACAGTACTTATATGTCTTGATCATGTCCTCTCTCTCTCTCTCTACTCTTCCAGGGTGTACATGTTGAGATCCTTCAGTTGTCCTTGTATGACTTTTCATGCAAACCCTGGGCCATTTTAGTTGTCCTTCTCTGGACTGCCTACACCATGTCTATGTCATTTCTAAGGTGCAGTCTGAGGTTCTGATGTGAGAAACCCACAATGCTTGGAGAAGGGCCTTTTGTGGATGATGTCAAATATGGCAGGGCTCTAGATGGCTGTACAGCAGGACACCCAGATATTTAAAGGAGGAGACTGCCTGCAGCTAGAAGAGCTGTCCAGGGTCACGAAGACTAGGGGGAGACTGGATTTTTATTAATCACTGCCTGGTGTCACAGGTTGTGGAAATGGTGTTTTTTGGCATTCAGAGTAAGTGGGTTGCACAGAACCAGTGTTGGACATTGTTAAGGCCCCGCTGATTTTTGGTAGCCCGATCAGTGGTGGAGCGACCATAGTGCCTTCCACATGCATGTGAATCTCCGAGAAGTCACAGGTCTTTTGAATGTCATTCAGGAAAATAAAGAACATGATAGGTCCAAGGACAGAGTCTTTGTGAACACCTTCACACTAACTAGCTGAAGTCCTTAATGACGAGGTAGGGTGCCTCGCAGTGCAGGAACATTAGTTTGTTGGCAGTATTGATGCCTAAATAAATTTGGTATTTTTCTGTGTCTACCTCTGTGCTGTTACTTTTTGTACTTAGTGGGCCTATCCGTATTTTCATAGCAGCACTGCATAGAATATATCCTATGAGTGCACTGGTTTAGGTAATTTGTGGAACACCTTACCCAAATGGGAAATGAGGGAGATGGAGCCACCAACAAGGACAGCTTGGAACCTGTTCACCACTGAGGAGCAGGACCATTTGACTGCAAACTCAGATCATATGGCCGAGGTAATAGCCACAAGGATTAAAGTTTTCCAGGACAGATATTTCATGTCACAGGAAGACTCGGACTTGAAAGGGGCTTTCCAGCGATTAGAGCACATGGTTCAGGTCTCAAAATGGAACAGGCTTGAAGACCAGAGGGTCCATATGCAACATGTTCTTCAGGAATCTGTGGACCATACTGAGATGGGCACAGTCCTGTCCCTCAAAACTCATGATGGCCAACAGGTGAACCTTCACCAAAGACTACTGCAACCCTGCCTGAGACAGGGTCAGAAGATCTCAAGCATCCTCTGCATAGGACAAGTGAAGGGGTTCAAGGATGTTGCTTGGTACCAGAGTAAAACTCTTCCTCTTCATTGCATAGGTGGGCGTGAAGGAAGGTTTCCTAGTGACAAGCAGAACAACCAACACCTCAACTGAGACTGTAAAGCAAGAGATCTCGGTGTCCTCAGCAGCCAGACATTAAACCATTGGGGATGAAGGTCCAGATGTAGCAGGTTGCTGCTGTTCTGGGACTTAAGGCCCAGCTGGAGAGGCAATGCAAACAGAGCCTCTTCTGCCAGTTCCAACAATGGTAGAGAGCAGATCTGCTTGGCCACAAGGGCACCACCAGGATCATTCTGGCTAATTTCTGCCTAAGCTTGGCCAAGACCCTCTGAATTAGAGGCAAAGGAGGAAAGGCATAGAGGAATCTCCCTCTCCTTTTTTTTTTTGGACATGATGTTTCTTCCCCTTGCACCACAGCGCCCTCTATCCATTCAGGCAACCTCTCAGTCCCAGCTGTGCCTTCACTTCCTTTTATCTTACCTCTGCTTACCCCAGCCTTCCCAATCAGGGGTGGGGACAGCAGGGAACTGGCATGGACTAACCATTAAAAAATTACTTGTTTCTGGGAGGTGGAGGACAGCACATCGGGGGTCTGAGACTGCCCAGCTTCATCCTACACACCTACAGGGTTTTTCTGTTTTTCTCCCAGTTGCCAGGGATGCATCTGCAAGGGGTCTGTGATTCATGCACATGCTACCACATGACTGTACTGATCAAAGCCAGGTATGGGCACCAGAACTGTACCCTATACTCCAGATGTGGTCTCACCAATGACCTGTACAAGGGCAGTATTACCTCCTGTCTCCTGCCTCTGATTCCTCTGGCAGTGCAGCCCAGCATTTTATTTGCCTTTGCTGCTGCTTTCCTACATTGTGTGGAGTGCTTATCACTAGTAATCATCACCCCCAGGTCCTTTTCTCCTCTTCTGATGCAGATAGCCGGACCCCTCCCAGACTGTACTCAGTCCCCGGGTTCTTGGCTCCAGTGTGCATAACTTTCCATTTCTTTGCGTTGAAACCAAGCTTCCAAATCCCAGACCACCTCCCTAAACAGGGTCTTGTGATGCACATGACACATGGGTTCATACCTGATGCTTCCTCAAAATGACCCCCAGCCAGAAGCCCACCCTAAGTAGCTGGCCCGCTGGCGCAGCGGTTGGATTTCCATTTGTGACGTCATTGACCCAGGTTCAGGAATGGACCTGGGTCAATGAAGGCTGGCCGGGAGAGAAGGATGGAGCATTCTGTGGACATCTCTCCTTCTCCGGGGGAGGGTGGGGATCTTGTCCAGCACTCGACGGACCCCTGGCAGAGGCCAGGGGTGCCACAGCTGCCAATAAGCATCAGCACCAAGGGGGAAGGGAGGATGCAGGACATCATTCCATGTCCCCACCCTCAGTAAAAATGGGAAGAAAACGCTCTCTGTCTGCAGCCTCCATGAAGCTTGCCTTCAGCTTCAATTAGCCTCCCGACTGGCTCTTCCCAGATAGTCACAAGGATTACGGCACTTGGCCAGTGCCACGACCCCACCCTCCGAGGGGTAAGTCAAGGGTTTCGTGGGGATGAGCACAGCGGGAAGGTGGAAGCCAGATGAAGGCGCCATGACCAGGCAGATAATTGGCGGTAAGACAGAGGGGCAAAAAGATAAAAAAAAAAAAGAAGTCCCACCCCATCTCCTTGGAAGATTGCTGAAGTGGTCTTAAGTATGTTTCTGGTACATCCTTGCATTTCAAAGCAAAGTACGCAAAGTAGAGAAGATAAAATTCAAAGCCATTTGGAGAGCTTAATGACCGAGATCTTTGATCTAAAGAGTTTCATTGTCTCTTCTTTTTTAAAGTCTAATTTGACCACGGACAAAATAACTTTATGCCCCCTTTGATGACAGCTGGCTGCTGGAACTACCGGATTGGGATTCATATTCAAATCGGGTTACCACCTGTCCTGAGTTTCGCTGGACTGTGCTGATTCGGGCAGCTGTGTCCTGCAAAAAACATGAAAAATACTAAATGTCCTGACAGTACAGTATCGAAAAATATTTTCTGACTTTCTTCTAAATGTTGCAAAAAACTATAATATCTTGGCTAAAATACCTTAAAATGATAAGAAACACTAAAAACTATTAAAAAACAATCACACATAGTCTTAATTCTGATTATTTAGTGAAAACAAGTCCAATGCATTGGTCGAAGTTACATATTGTCCTGCAAAAAATCATGTTTCAGTAAGAAATGTCCCACTTTGGGCTTCCTAAAAGGTGGTAACCCTATATGCAAATGGTTCAGTGTCTACCTGGCCTGAGACATCAGACTGCCCAAAACAAACAGATGGCACAACAGACACCTGTGGCAGCGAGACAAAATCCCATATACAGCATACAAATTAATAAAGTGTAACACAGAATTATTAGTTTTATTTAGAGTGGAAACAAACATGACCACATTTGCCTTGTAAATCTTATTTTTCATACAGAAAACAGCGTCTGGTAGCTTCCAAAGACAGTATTTGTATTTAACTGATGCATTAGATACTGTATGCAAGCTTCCAAGACCCCCTAAACTGTGTTGAAGGTATGAGGGGGTCCTGTGGTGCTGTTCTCTCATGTGGATCTACAACAGCGGCAAGTGATGGTTGAGACATTAGGATCTGGATGGCAGGCAGACCCCACGCTGCACCATCTCCCCCCCGTTGTCCCAGGTTGTTCTTCCCTCCCACGTCTCATGATTGACATCACCCCACAACACCTGTCCTGTAGTGGAGTTGGGCTAATGTTGTTTGGTCACCTACAATGTCAATGCCACTCTCTGAGCTAATGGAGGAGGAGGAGGCACTGTGGTAGTGGGGTGATTGAACACCCCCCACAGAGTCTGAGTGTGTTGTCTCTGAGACACACCCCAAATTCCACCAGTCCAGTGTGGATTTTGATTTCGGGACACAAACCCAGGTGGCCTGCATGGTGTTGTGACTCACTACCCCTGGCACTGCTGCACAGGTCATACACTTCTCGTTTCCCATATGTCTGTTTCAGAAAACAAATCCTTTTCCCCTCCTGGATCACTCTCTTTTTTTCTGTGTAGCTCCACCTACCCCTGCCAGCCACATGTCAGCCGTCCTCCATTCCCAGCTATCCCCGCCTTCCACTAACCTGCTGTTTCTGTTCCCTCATGGTTACACACATGCCCACCAGAGCAAATTCCAGAGCCATGCTAGCCAAGTGAGAAAAGCCATGTATTTATTTTTATTTTTTTGGTCCAGCCCCCGATCCTCCTTAACAGAGCTCAGCGCCGCCCTGCCGACCGCCCTCACCCTTCTCCACCCGGTTGGCCCTCTGACTCCCGGGTTCATTCCCAAACCTGGGATGCTGGTGTCACAAGTGGATGCCTTGCCATTGTGCCAGCAGGCTGGCTTCAAAGCCATGCATTTCTGAAAAACTGAGCCATCTGGCTGGTCCTAACAACCTAAAAACAAAGGTTTATGAGAGACAGAAGAAGTACTTGAATGAACATACAAACATACAAAGAAGCCAGCAGAAGAACGCCATTTGGTCTATCTAGTCTGCTCATACTGCATGGTCCACAGTTTGAGCTAATGTCCATACCCCCCTCTCCACTCCTCCCATCCTCCCTACTCATGATCCTTACCTTCCCCCTATGCCTATCCCAGCCTCTCTTAAAGCTGCCCACTGTCTTCAATGAGACCACCTCTTCCGACATCTCATTCCAAGTGTCTACCACCCTCTCTGTGAAGAAGTGCTTCCTGACCTCCCTCCTAAACCTCCTCCCCCCCCCAGCTTAAGACTGTGCTCTCTTATATTATGGTTGCCACTTAGCTTAAAGAGATACACCTGATCCACCTTATTTATCCATTTCAAGTACCTGAAGGCCCCAATCATGTCCCCTCTCTCTCTCCTGCCCTCCAGGGAGTACATGTTCAGTGCCCTCAACCTCTCCTCATATGCCTTACACTGCTGACCCGCTATCTCCTCTGGACCTTCTCCAGCAGGTTAATGTCTTTTTTGAGGTGTGGGCACCAGTACTGAACTCTATACTCTAGATGTTGCTTCAACATTGACCTGTACAAGGGCAGTATAACCCCCTCTCTCCTACTACTGAGCCCCCTAGCTATGCATCCCAGCATATGAATGAATGAATGAATCATTACTTAAGGACCACCTTGTTCCCCGAGGGTGCACAGTTGGATAAAATGAGCTAAATGAAGGTGGCGTGTTGCTACTTGGTTTACACTTTATTTTATCTGTTGGTTGCAATGTAACTAATCATTAATTACATGCAACAGGTCAATTACCCTGTAGTTACATGTTTGTTGTATGCAACTACATTGCAGTTACAATGTAGCTACACTGTAACTACACTGTAGTTAACTGAAGCTCAAAGTGCAACTTGCAGCTGGTGCTTTCATGATTATTTCTTCCATGGATCTACCCTTATAAGGTCCTCCCCACCCCGCCTCCCCTGACAATCCAGGATCCAGTCAGGACAGCAGCGGGTTCTGTGCATGCTACCTGAGTATACTAGAGCTGTCATGTAATGGTGGCCAAGGGGTTTCCCTGTTTTTTTTCTGGCCCTTCACACACATAGCAGTGCAGCACAGCCTCTGTTGGCACTGCACATGTGCAGCTTCCCCTGTGCGAGCAGGCTCCCTGGTACCAACACAGGGGTTGCTGTGGTGATGAATGCAATAGTACCCTCACCCCAGGTTTGGAGGCACTGCAGTTAACAGCATCTTCCCAGCTTGACCATCCATGCCAAGCACTCCAAGTCCACTCCTGAACTCAGAATACCAGCATTGCAGCCCATCGCACTGTCACCAGGCCAATGAGTAGTCCCTGTTCAGTCTCAGTTTATCCCTTTCTGTACTTGCGTCTCCTTCAACTCTGATGTGTGAAAAATCCTCATAACACACACCTGCACAGGCATTATTCACTATATACAATATATCACAGACACACACACACCCTGTATCTTGGTTGTTCACTGGCAATAGGTTGGTAGGCAGATAGATAGACAGACAGATATACATACATGTAATTCAGGGCATGTCTATCAGTCCCAAAGGAGAAACACATAATGTGTCAGCAGAAAAGGACTGCTTGGCCCATCTATTCTGCCCAAATTGTCCTTGCCTAGTCTGTCTCCGCACACTCTACCTGGTATCCGATGACCCTCCCTCCTGAGGCCCAGACGGCAAGGGTCTCAGAGGAAAAGGGGGTGACGGAGGATGAAGGGCATAATCCAACCCCTAGACAGGAGAGGGCACACCAGAGACAGGTAAGGGAACTAGTTGCAAGGCAGCAGCGGGGCGAGAATACAAGGGGGTTGCCCACAGAGAGTGAAATGGGGAGACAAGAAGGGAGTGCAGGGCCCGGTGACAGTGGGGACACAGGGCAGAGTCCAGGACGTAGCATCTGGAGATGACAGAATATGGAAGCAAGGAGGATGATCAAGCCAGTGGGGGAGGCACAAGTGAGAGGGAGGTTAGTGGTAAGGAGGAAAAGGACGAACCGGGGACAGGAGGGCAGGCAGGTTGTGGATCGAGCTCGAAAAAAGTGGAGGCTAGGGCTCAAATTTTCGGGGACTCCATTGTTAGGGGCACTGGCTGGGGAAGAATGGGAGGCAAGGTCTGGGTTAGTTGCTTGCAGGGCATGACAGCAGCCAAAGTGATACATCACATCCCCTCTAGGAAGAAGCTGCAAGATGAAATGGTGTTTCATTTGGAAACAAATGACCTTGCAGGGCATAGCTTGATAAAGGTACAGGCTAGGTTTGAAGCCTTAGTAAGGTTCTGTCATAACCTAAACTGTAGATCAGTAGCATTCTCTGAGGTACTGCCTGTTCCAAGAGCTAGCTCAGAGAGGAAGCAGAGGATTGCTGAGTTTAATAGCGGGCTAGCTGGTTGGTGTGATAGAAAAGGCTTTGGGCTGGTGGGGGAATAGGGGACCACCTGGCAGGATGAAAGCTTGCTCTCCCCGGACAGGTTACACCTCAACAGGGAGGGTAAAGAAGTGCTGAGGTGGAAACTGGAGGAGTTTGCTGAACAATGCTACAATTTAAACTAAAACGGGGAGGGAAGGAGTTGTAGGTGAAACCCAAGAATAGAACAACTGACATGGGGGGTGCTTACCCCCCCAAACATATGAGACGCCCAGTAGAGGCCACAGGAGATAGCGTCAGGACAATGAGGAAAGTTAGGACAGGGGAGGGCATAAGGGTGGCTGAAGATTGGAGGGCAATGTGCACAAATGCTAGGAGCCTGGGCCATAAGGTCCCAGACCTGGCAGCAGTCATGGCAGAAGCAGAATTGGACCTGGTGGGAATCATGGTGCCATGGAGGGCAGGACTGGGACGTAGCCATACCAGGGTACAAGCTGTTTAGGAGAGACAGGGTCAGAAGGGGGAAAGTAGCGCTTTATGTGAGGGAAGGGATTCAGGCCACGGAGTTACAGGGCAGGTGGGGGGACACAGAGGCACGTTGGGTCTCATTGACCACAGAGAGGGGTGAGGTGGTCTACAGGCCATCGGGGCAACAAGAAAGGTTGGACAACCAGATAATGGAGGAAATTCTGAGAATGTCAGCAAAGGGGGAGGTGCTGCTGATGGGGATCACAGTCTGCCAAACATGGCACGGGACACACTGTCAGCAGCATCCCCTAGAAGCAGGCGATACTGGACTCCTTTCAAGTTGCCTTACTTAGACAGATGGTCCGGGAACCGACTAGGGATGGGGCAATGCTAGATGTGGTACTAACAAATGGGGACAGGGCAGAGAAATTATCAGTAAGGGATAACCTTGGTACCAATGACCATAGCACTGTGTGGTTTACGGTACGCACGTCGGCTGCCCTACATCGGACCAAGGTGAATGTTCTCGACTTCAGACGAGCGAACTTTAGGAAAACAGGGGAATATGTTAAGCAAGCTTTAGAAGGTGTGGGACAGCACGGGGGGGCACATGACATGTGGGACTCAACAAAGGGGGCCATAGTGGGAGCCACAGACCTCTGTGCAAGGAGGGTGTGCAAAAATAGGAGAAAGATGAAGCCACTGTGGTTCAGCAAGGAAGTGGAGGGCAGCATCAGGGCTAAGAGGAGAGCCTTTCGTAAGTTTAAAACAACACAGGGGGAGGAGGACTGGGAGGAATACCAGGTTAAGCAGAAGGAAGCAGGCAAAGTGGTCAGGCGAGCAAAGGCTAGGACAGAAGAGAACATTGCCAAAGCAGTCAAGCAGGGGGACAAGACCATTTTTTGGTATCTAGGCGAAAGGAGGAAAACGGAGAAAGGAATTCCCAACTTGAAAAATAGGACAAGGGAGAGGGTGGTGGAGGACCGGGCAAAGGCTGCACTGATGAATAGCTATTTCGCTTGGTATTCACGAAGAAAGCAGAATGGAAAAGGGCAACTCTAGAGTAGCAGAAACCATGGGGGAGGATGTGAGCCCATTTCGGGAAGAGGAGATACTGAAGGAGCTTAGGGATTTGAAAGCTGACAAAGCCATGGGGCCAGATGGAGTGCATCCAAGGGTTTTCAGGGAATTGAGGGAGGTACTGGCTGCTCCTCTGACTCTTTTCAACAAATCCTTAAGCTCAGGGGTAGTACCAAGAGACTGGAAGTGTGCAGATGTGATACCCATACACAAGGAGGTGGGAAAGAAAAAGTGGGTAACTACAGGCCAATGAGCTTGACATCCATGACTGGAAAGCTCGTGGAGAAATTGCTCAAAAACAGAATTGACAGCTACCTGGGGGCAAACGACTTCAGAACCTGGGGCAGCATGGGTACATGGAGGGCAGATCCTGTCAAACAAACTTAACAGAGCTTTTTGTCTGGGTCACCAAGGAGGTGGATTAAGGGGGCTCGGTGGATGTGGCCTACCTTGATTTCCGAAAAGCTTTTGACTCTGTGCTGCACAAGAGACCCTTACACAAACTGGCCTGCTTGTGGCTGGGGGGGGTCACAAAGTGGGTGAGTAACTGGCTGGAGGGAAGAACACAGAGGGTACTTGTCAATTGGGCACCCTCAGAGGAGACCGAGGTCATTAGTGGGGTTCCCCAGGGGTCGGTACTTGGACAGCTTCTGTTTAATATCTTTATAGGGGATATAGTGGTGGGTCTTGAGGGGAGGACGAGTCTCTTTGCAGATGACACAAAGGTCTGCAATAGAGTGGACATGCAAGAGGAGGTGGAGAGGATGAGAAGCGATTTGGAGAGGCTGGAGTAATGGTCCAAAGAGTGGCAATTTTCATTCAGTACGACTAAGTGTAAGATCATGCAGTTAGGACAAAATAATGGGAGAGCAGAGTATTCGCTGGGAGGTAGTCCCATACAGGTAACTGAAGAAGAGAGAGACTTAGGTGTCATCATTTCACATGATCCATCTCGACTGGGCACCCCCCTAACTCCAGATAGGCTGGCCTTCTTATTCCCCCTGTCGGCCGGCATCCCTCAAGGGTAACCACCCCCCCAGCTTCCTCCCTCCTTCCCCAAGGTAACCCCCTTGGGGGCCTTCACCAAGTAGGCTGCCCCCTTCCCTCTCCCTTATGTGTCTGTCACCCCCTTTTCCCACTGCCCTTCCCTGTGTCCTTGTCTACCTCATTTCCCACTGCCCTCCTCTGTGTCCTTTCTTCCTCCCCCTTTGCACCCCACAGATTCTATCAGCATATGCTGCATTTAAATGTTTTTTTTTACACTTGCCACATATGTCTTGCTACAGCTTATACTGTATTTTATCCTGTAACACTCTGTCGTAATGTCTGCTAATCTATGAATTGTTGTGTACTGTATATAATTTTGTCCTATGTGTCCAGGATCATCTTGAAAATGAGCTTGCTCAATGATGTAAACTGCCTGGTTAAATAAAGTTTGATTGATTGATTGATGATTTGAAGGAAGGAAAGCAGTGTGTGGGGGGGCAGTGGCAAGAGCAAGCAGAATGTTGGGTTCCATCGGGAGAGGGATCTCAAGTAGGAAGAGAGAGAGAGAGAGAGGTCATAGTACCACTTTACACACAGCTGGTCAGGTCTCACCTGGAATATGGGGTCCAGTTCTGGAAGCCCTACGTCAGGAAAGACATGGAGCGGGTGGAGCGAGTTCAGAGGAGGGCGACGAGGATGATGAGGGGGCTAGAGCACTTACCATACTAGGGGAGACTAAATGAACTGGGCATGTACTCTTTGGAGCAAAGAAGGGAGAGGGGAGACATGATTGAGACTTTTAAATACTTCAGGGGTATCAATAAGGTGCCAGTGGAGAGCTTTTTCCACTTGAAAGAGAGACCTAGGGTAAGGGGGCATGAATATCAGATCAAGGGTGGGAAATTTAGGAGTAACTTCAGGAAGTATTTCTGCACTGAGAGGGTTGTAGACAACTGGAATGGGTTACCACAGGAGGTGGGGAGAGAAGTTAGTGGGGGGTTCGAGAGGGCCTGGGATAAACACAGGGGATTACTGAAACGGGGGGGGGGGGACTACAGCAAAAGATTAGTGGACTCTAGGCACTCTGGGCAGACTGGGTGGGTCTGGCAGCCCTTTTCTGCCATCACATTCCTATGTTCCTAAGTTCTTATGTTCCTGTGTTCCTCTTTACCTATTTATGAATATGCCCCAGTGTCTAACCCATGTATGCTTGAAGCCCCCTACTGTTTTCACCTCCACCTCTTCCGCTGGCAGTCTGTTGCAGGTGCCTACAACTCTTTCAATAGCACTTCCTCACAACCCTCTTAAATCCCACCCCCCACATTTCATCGCATGCCCTCTGGTAAAGGTTCTCGTTCACATTTCAAAGAGACTTCTCTCCTGCACCCTGTTTACCCCTATGAGGTACTTTTAGGTCTCTATCATGTCCCCTTTCACTTTCTTCTCTTAAGGGTGTACATGTTGAAATCACTCAGTCTCTCCTTGTAGGGCTTTTGGTACAACACTGCAGCTGCACCATTTTAGTTGACCACCTCTGGATTGCCTCCGCCCTATGTTCCTTCTGAGGTGTGACCTCCAGAACTACCCTAGGCATCCCAGCATCCCACTGGCCTTACCCACTGCCTTGTCACACTGCCATGCCACTTTGAGGCAATCAGATATGATAACCCCCAGGTCCCTTTCTTGCTCAGTGACTGTCAGTACCTCCCCCATCCTGTACTCAGCTCCTGGGTTCTTATGCCCTCGGTGCATGATTTTGCACTTTTTGGCACTGAACTCCAGCTGCCATGCTCTTGACCACTCCATGTGTTTCTCAAGATCTCTACACATTTTCTCCACCCACTCCTGAGTGTCCACCCTACAGCAGATTTTGGTGTCATCTGCAAAAAGGAAAACATTCCCTTCCAGTTCGTCTACAATGCCATTTATGAAGACACTGAAGAGGGCCGGTTCCAGTATGGAGCCCTGCATCTTCCCACTGGTCACTTTCCCATTATTATGGTGAGTGCCTTTAACTACCACCCTCTGTCTCCTGTCCAGTAACCAGTTTCTATCCCACCCCTAGGCTGTTCAATTTCTTGATCAGTCTCCTGTGTGGCACAGTGTGGAAGGCCTTCCTAAAGTCCAGCTAGGCCATGTCCACTGCCCTCCCCTGATATATTACCCTGGTCTCCCAGTCAAAGAAATCAATCAGATTCATCTGGCATGACAGTGTGCATGAAAGTTGCTGTATAAAACCAGATTCAGTTCTATTCTATTCTAAAACAGCTCCTTCTTATTCATTGATCAAGGCATCTTGTTCCATCGCTTCATTCCTGCCAGGATGTGAAACAGCTCCCAGCCCTCCATTGTCTTGTCCCACTGCCCCCAACTTATTATGCATTGTTTATTTCCACACACTCAAACATCAGAGAATAAATCCATGTAGCCACGGCTGTAGCCTGCATGAGAGAAAGAATTTGTTTCCACAAAGCTTCAGGAATCTCCTGGAGGATTTCCTGTTTCCACAACCTTTTTTTTTTTTTTAATCCTGTAATGGTTTGCTAGGGGGAGAGAAAACAATAGGGACCCCCAACAGCCCCCAAAAGATTATAGGATTGAAGATGGACCTTAGAGGTAAAAAAAAAAAAAAGGAGGATTTTCTTAATCACTTCCTACACAACTGTTGCCTCACTTTGTAGATTCCTGATGGGTGGGTGGTTGCAAACCCACCCATCAACAGCATCCTGCCGCCCCCACCCCACCCAGCAAGGTGCCAGCAGATTGAAAAAGCATTAGGACGGCTGTCACTCATCTTGGGGAGTGAATGGGCTTTGACAAACCTGCCTCAGGATTGGTCAGGGATGCAGTAATTAAAAACACTCTCCTGCTACCTAAACAAACAACTGTTAGCCCTTTAAAAATAACACAGAGGCAGAAGTTGCTCACTTGTAGTAAAGGGAGTGAAGGGAAAATTTAGGCCAAGCTGCCAGCAACAAAGAGTTCCATCGGTGTAGTTTAAGCATCTGACTGACTTGTGGGGAAAGGCAGCTGAGTGGACCCCAGCGATGATATTTCTAATTTCCTCTTGTGACCGCATCAAGGTGAGACTAACTTGTTAATAATATTCATACCTCTCAACCTATCAGCATCAAAGCAGCAGTGCAGTGAAACTGGACAAAAATGTAACCCTACTTTTTTCTCAAGGAAAAATTCCAGGCATCTGAGTGGGGGAGGGAGTGGCAGTCAGGGCTGGGGGTAGCAAGTTAAAGCACAACAGAACCACTGCACAGAAAGCACTACAGAATTAATTCAAAGCAGATACTGTTCAGTATACAGAGTACAACTGAATTTATTTATTTGCTCAGACAGTATGCAAGTGGAGGTTGCAGGAATCAAACCCAGGTCTGCTGGATGTACCAAGCTCAGCTTGTTACTCTAACCTCTAGGCTGTACTGCCAGCCTGATTTGTAACAGAAGCAGAATGGTCAGAAACTGTAACACAATTTGTAATGTAAAGAATAATAAGAAGATTCTGAATAATGAGTGTAATATGTGTAGTGATAAGTGATGTTTCTGTAAAGTTAGTTGTGTGTCCAGAAATAGTTCTAACATTATATGGAACATCAGTACTGTATATCTTTATAGAGTGACAGTAAATGTAGGTGTCTAATGTGGAACACTATGTGTAATACAAAGCACTTAAAGGAGAAGTACAATGAAACAAAGTCATTTTTCTCAGTAGAAGCTGTTTTTCTAAATACTGGTTCCGATTCTGTTATTGTTCCATCTATACGGGTCTATTAGTAATCTCAGTGGTTGTTTCTGAATAACACTCCGGTGCCAAGTACCATTTTAGAACAGTGTGATGTACTGTAGTTCATGTCTATGTGTTCTACAGCTGAACATGGATGCATTGTGCCAGCAATGGAAGAGCTCAGTATGGGACACAAATGACATCATAAATTCCTAAAACAGTCCATGCTACCTGTGTGTAAATCAGAAACACCTGCTAGTACACACAAAAGTCTGTAGAAATGGAACAGTAGAAGAACACTGTAGATGCACTGCAATTGCAATGTAGTTACATGCAAAGAAACAAGTAACTACAATGTATTGTTGCATATAATTAATGATTGCTTACAATCAATCAATCAAATCTTTATTTATCCAGGTGAACACCATTGAGCATAGCTCATTTACAAGATGGACCTGGTTAGCACAGGAACACAGGATATACAATACATGAATAGTCACAACATAACACCTCAGTAATATTATACAATACAGAGATACAATAGTTAAACGTAGTCATAAGTGGAGAACAGTTTGGAAACAGTGGTTCAGTTCCTTCGTGGTGTATAATGAGTCTAGTAACAGTAGCAGAAGTACTAACGAGGACAATTGTTAGGTAATGGCATATTACATACAATGCCATAAGAAACAAGACAGACAGTGAGTTAAAAAAGGAACAAAAAACAGTGTAACAGGGTAGAAGGGGGATGGTAGGTGAGGCAAAATAGGGTACAGGCAGGGTGGTAGAGGATAGACAAGGGACAGATGAAGCCTCAGAGAGGACACAGGACAGGAGGGCGGAGAGCACAATTAGGTATTAGAGAAATGTGAAGGAGAGGCCACAAGGTCAGGCGGTAAGCTGGTATACATAACAGATAATCCACTACAGGGTGTTCGGCCATGCTCTTACATTCAAATGGACACTTAAAAAAATGTGACCAAGAACTGGAACTAATATTTAAAATAAGCTTCTACAGGGGAAAATTACTTCCAGGTTCAGCACAGTTCTCCTTTAAGAGGTTTGTTAATATTTTCACAACTGTCAGCCTTTGTGAAATCTGGGACAACACTTGTTACATATGCATCTGCTTTGAAATGTGGTATATTTTACTACAAGCAATGTTTTCAGTTAAAAAAGTGTCTTTCTGGAGAGACTCGGGGTGGGTAAGGAAACTGCTCTTAGCAAAAGGATGCATAGGCGTGATTAGAAAGGCACTCTTATGGGGAGGGAAGAGGGGGCAGGGGAGTTCAAACTTTATTGTTATTTTCTACACTGGCAGGTGAAACACAGCCTTCTTTAGAAGTGTGGTCTGGCTCCACGGCATGGAGGCATAGAGTGATACGGCGGTCGTGCTGCTCTCTGATGATCCAGGTTCACATCCTGAGCCTAGGAAGTCAGAAACAGAGACCAACAGGGAGGGCTTGGAGCAGTCACAAAGATATTGTCCTCCTGGGGGGAGGAGGTGCCACTTTAACAGTGGCTCATAGTGGTGGCATGGTGGAGGTGCAATTGGCACCATGAGTGACCACACAGGGCTGGATCCCCCCCCCCCCAGAAATTAATGCTCAGTTGGGACATTCTGGATTACAGTCTCTGTGTGCTCCCCCAAGCCAACAAACTAACTCTGCACAGCGTTACATGCACTCCCCATGCCACAGTCACTAGTCGGAGACGGAACAGACCCTGAGTAGTCTAGCATGTGTAGCAGTTGTACAGGGGTGAGTCTAGTGAACAACTGAGGTGGACCTGGGGGTATGATGCACGTAGGGGCCAAAGGCGTAGGAAGTTAAAAGATGTAAGCCAATATACATAACAGATAATTCGCTACAGGGTGTTCGGCCATGCTCTGATATACACACGCCTTGGTGTGTGTGTTTAACCACCTAAGGCATGTGTACATCACAGCATGACCACATGCCCTGTAGTTGATTACCTGTGTTATAAAATAGCCAAAATGTTTTGGGAGGGGGTGAAAAATACAAAGAAGTGTAGGCGTGCAGTCGTTGTGGGATGAGGCATGGTCATGTGGTATGTTTTGTCCAATCAGGAGACAGCATTTTTACAGCTTTTTCTTTTATAGATATGGTAATATTTCTAGACCTATAAAAACTATAGTGTCAGTTGCTCCGATAGAAGAACCCTCGCCACTGGGCCAGGAAGACTGGATGGTCGTGGGTTCATATACCAGACCTGGCACTTTGGATAATACCCAACACTGACAGTGCAGTGCAGTACTGGAGGGAGAGTGCACTGTTGGAAGTGCTGTTCTTCAGATGAGATGTTAAACAGAGGTCCTGTCAGCTTGTCTCCAGCAGTTGTCCTGGAGGCAATTAAAGATCCCATGGCACTTTTTTGCAAGAGTCGGAGAGCTCCCCTCATGCCCAGGGTAACATTCTTTCTCTCAATAGCACTGGTTCAAATGCAGTATGCGTGTTAGCATGCACGATGGCTGCTAAATGTATACGGCATACAGGCACACCTCTCAACTGTCCCACATTATGAGGGGCATTCCTCAGTTTACCACCCAAAATTGCTCTGCCCCACATGAAATCAGTTATTATGATGAACCTCCTGTCTTGTTTACCGTATTTTGTTTTCTGATTTGCACACGACTCTGGGCTGTCTCCACCCTTTGTTACAGAATGTTGCTCAGTTCTATACCTTCCCTCCTAATGTAATATTTGGACTGATTGATGTCATGCACCATGTCTTTTTTTACTCCCCTGTATTTGTGTCATTTTACTATGTCTACCGACGAGGAGCCTTTGCAAAAGAGTCTATTGACTCAAAGGGTGTAATTCCGATTTCCCAATAAATAAATAAATGAAAAAGGGCATTGCCCACATAGAGAAGATGATGTAAACTTAGATATTAATGCAGAAATTCATAATATCCTATTACGCTAAATATAAATGAAACTTTGCACAAATAAAGGTGCTGGTTTTCACAGTGTTCTGAGTGTGTATATCTGTTTGGTGACGTATCCCACATTATGAGGGCCAGTGTCCCATAATGTCCAACAGTTTGAATGTCTGCAGCCCCCATTTCAGTGACAAAAGGTAGAGCGGTGTGTACCACTACGCTACTGTTGTCTAACGCATTGCTTTGTAAAGCACTCTAGGATTCTGAGTACACATAAAGTGCTATATACAACCAAGCTGTGTTATACTGTATTTTATTGTGTTGTGTTATATTGTGTATATCTCTATTGTGTTGTGTTGCATTGTGCTGTATCATACAGTATTTGGTTTTATCTGTTTTAACTTGTACAGCACCTTGATTGAAGAAAGGCACTCTATAAATAAAGTTATTATTATTGTTTTATATAGCACTCCCCATATGACTTAACTTGACAAAACTTTACAAAATAATTATCTGGATACTGGTAGTGTAGGGACGTTATGAAGAAAAACAGAGAGGCCATTATGTACAAAACTAAGTTCCACACCCAGTAATGGAAAAAACCTAGAGTCGGGAGATAAAAACAGAATATTAATTTTGACCACTGATCCAAAGAAAATATGGTGAACAAATATTGGGTGGTAATGCAAAAAAATCCACTGAAGCACTTCAAATATGCAAAAATATATAACAATATTTTATTTCACAATTGGATATTTGTAATAAAGTGCTCCATAAAAATATAGACTTGTCATCTCTAACATTAAAGACAATATAATCAAGACGAAGTGGACTTTATTAGATGTATTCTAGCAAAACCTACCCCAGTCCAACGCGCCAGCCACCAATAAACCCAGGGCAATGAGGTGATCCTCTACGGTGTGGAAAGCTCCATAAGATCTTTAACTTCCTCCAAAACAGGGCAGAAGGGCCGCTGGTCCATCATCTCTACTGGAGGACAGTCTCTTCAACAATGGGGTAACTCCCCCCTCCCACCCGTGAAACACTGCAGTGTCAGCATTTTGATTCTAAACACTAAGGCCCTGGACTCAAACCCATGAACTTCTGGTTCTGACAGGAAGGGCTACCAGATTAACTGACAGTTTTAACTTTTGACATAGTTGTACTAAATGACTTTTTCCTACCCCTAAAAAATAATGCTGTACTTACAGATAAACATGAAATGTTTATGACCACGTAACCGATAAAGGACTCCCCCTGTCAGCTCCACAGGTGCACTTGGAGACACAGTCTTTGGTCCCGATTACCATGTCAGTCAAACATCAGCACCATGATGCCAGAATCTAGTCAGCTACTACTCCTCCCAACTGCCCCTTTGGGAAAAGTAGTGACTTATAAGGTCCCTCTTCAAGTGTAAGCTTTTGGGTGCGTGTTCCCTGATTTGCTTATCCTGAATGAGTTTGAATAAATCCCCCTTTTATCAAATTCGATCATGGCATTCATAATTTTATACACTGTCATCATATCCCACCCCCCAACCTTCTCTTTTTTTGCGCCTCCTTTTGGTGCTCTGGAAGCCTGACTCTTTCAGGCCCAGCATTGTGCTGCGACTCTGCCTGCTGGACTCCCTTTCACTGGCACCATCCACAGTCAGATCCCAGTTTTGTTCCCCTCCAGTGTCTAGGTTGGTTCTATCCCTCCCTAGGCCATCCTCCCACTGGGTGAAAAAAAGAGAGGGAGAAGCCCACCACCAAAGCCAATGTTCGGGCACCATGGGGCTGGGTACATACTGGCTGCCAATGAAGGTCGGGTGGTATGGGTGGAGTACACAGGAAGATTGCCACACAAGGCTTCTTAGGCTAGCATTTTCACCTGTTCTCTCTGCCAGTCCCCACTTCCCACCCAGAGTGTGCACCACGTCAGCACCTTGATGGAAGGACCTGCCAGCATGTGGGTGCCCATGCCAGCAATGGTCCCTTGCAACCACCAGGTGCCACTCTTCGAGCGGTGCACAGCTCCGCTACCCCCACAAGGAAAGCACCCTTGCTGAAACACATTCACCCTCCCTGCCAGCCTCTGCTCATGACGTCCAAGGCTTGGGGCGCCAACCCAGGTCACCAGTGTTCAAGTGCAGTCCCTCAGAACTCTGTACCATGTAGACAGCAGCCTTCTCTTTTTAAAGGGACACTGTCAACCCCCTTTGGCCTCAAAGTGTCTTAAATTTAAAAAAGAACACATGGTACGAATGGTCACGTTCTGTAGAGACTTCTGACATAGTTGACAGTTTGATTTTGATTCCTTTTTTCATTTTTAAAAGTACAAAAAAAGACAGCACACCATACTGGTGTCTCCACACAAAAACATGTTTGTTTACAGTCCTCAGTCCTTGATCAACTCTCACTGCATCATTCCTGGACTCGGGAACACCCCCAACACAGTCTACCCACTCATGATGCAGTGGGAGTAGAGGAGACCAATGCATCATGAGTACCTGCACTATTTTGGGGATATTTCTAATGTTAAGAAAGTATGTAATAAGAGTAGATCAAGGATTTGAAACAAAGCAAGGTTAGGTATAATTTTTAACATTCACATGCATTCCAGTTCTGCTAAGAAAGGAAGCAGATAAAATAACCAGTGACATTAATGAATTTTAGAGAAGGTAAGCAATCATAAAATGTGGGTTTTCAACAAGAAATGAGCTGACAGTGTCTCTTTAAAGTGTGAACAGACTTTGCTCATTTCACCTATCCTTACAGTTCTTTCTCTCAAATCATCCAACCATCTTAGTAGCCCCCTTCTCTCTGCCATCCCTGTATATCTTTGACACAGTGCAGTGCTCAGAGTGGATGTGTTACGCTGGCCTGATGGCACTGAGGGTTGGAGCGCTGGACACCACACCTCGTGCCACGCCAGCGACCAGGGTTCGGTGACGAGGCGGGTGGCTGGGGGCTGGCAGGGGAGGGAGAGGATTTAGCGTCCAGAGGACTGCTCTCCTCTCCCTGGGGTGGGCTTCAGGCGTTCCCGGTGTCCTGGCATCCCCCAATGGAGATCGGGGGTACTGCAGGTTCACAGGTCAACGACAGGGGTGGAGTGCAGCAGACACCAGCAGGGCAGCGGTGTGCAGGCATCATTGCACACCACATTCTGGGGAGGAAAACAAGAGAAAATCCTCACCACTGGGGGATAAGCGAAGGCTCCTCCGCACTGGACCACACTCCCAACAGCCGGGCGTTCGCCTCTCCACTCTCCAGCTCGCTCAGCCCAACACTTTACACTTCAGACAGAGCACCCTGGGTGGAGAGCGTGGCCCCTCCCCGGGGGGATTCAAGAGCCGGGGGATGTGCCAGGCTGGGGCAAGGGAGGGAGCGTCTCAGGTGGGAGGTAGAGACCGGGCATGGAGGGTGCTGGAGAGAGTCCTCCCAGAGGTGGTGCAGAAATAGAATTGAAAAGAAAAAAAAAAGAATCGACGTGTTACTTCAAGTAAGGCCTGGCTAAGGCTTATGGATTGGTAGAAGGAGTTCCCCAATACCAGTAGTGAAATTCATCTTAATGCACCCAAATAACCAATTTAACCTTGTTAGCCACCACCTTGCACTGCTGATTAGAAAAAGGAAAAACATCAGGTTTTATAATAGTGCCTTTCACACAAAGTATTCCCAAAGCCCTGTACAATTCATGAACAGCTGATAGCAGCCATTGGGGGCACAGAGCTATCCAGGTTCAGTAAAGTATTTTTTTCTATTTTTTATTCTTTGGTAACCGGGTAAGGCCCACTGGGCACAAGGCCCATTTATGGGGTTGAGCTGGGGGCACAGGAAGGTTAAATGACTTGTATTTTAGGTAGAAAACCATCTGATAAGTACAAAAAAAAAAAAAAAAACCGTTCAGTACAAAAAAAAAAAAAAAAACCTTTCACAAATAAAAAGTATGTAATTACTTTTAAAAATTAGTAACATTTTCTCCTTGCCTATTTTTGATGCTAATGGCTCTTTAAGCACGGGGAGAGTCTGCAATTTATTCGGGATCACACTGCTTCCAAATTAACAGCTGCCCATGTAGTCTGCTACTTATCCACTAAAGATCTGAGTCATTTGGCCTTTATTCCTCATCCAAAGTTTATGAGTTAAAGTGACCATGAAATCGGCTCCCTGCCTACACCATCTCCCTCTCCCCGCCTCCTCTGAAACACAGAAAGCTTTCATGCACTTTCTGGTACCCCAGGGCTCCGGATAGATTTATGTGAGTATTTATCTGTTTTACCAGGATCAAACCTCCATTGAGCAGTGAGCTCATTTACAAGAGGGTCCTGGACAGAACAAACAGAATCCTTCCATCCACTGCTCTGCTCCTTCTCTCAGACTCTGAAATCTCTACTCCGTGATTTCACTACTCCTTCCCCAGTTACCCCTGACTTTGGGTTTCTCTCCATCGCCCTCCAACCCATGCATCCCCTCCACCCTGCACTGTTGCTAGTACAGGCCCTCTCACCCCCTCCCATAGCTTTCAGATTTCCCCCCGCTCTATACTTAGTACTATATTGCTCCCACTGCTTACTATTCTTTTACACTTTGCTGTAGTGTATGTTTTTATTATTCAGAAGTACCGCCTATGAAATTGCTCATTTTGTTCTACTTACATAATATCACTGTATTCTCTGATCATTGTATTTTTGAAATTTCACTGTTGTTCTCTCCCCCTCCCCAGGACACATCTGGAAATGAGCTGATATCAGCTCAATGTCTTTTCTGGTAAAACACTTGAAAGCGATCGATAGATCGATAGATAGATAGATAAAGATAGACAGAGCAGGCAGGCAGACAGACAGACAGAAAGATAGAAAGAACTGTGTCCAGGAGATTTAATGCAAGCAAATTATATTATGCATCCCAACTGTGCCACAAGAAAAGCTGTAAGCACAGTAGCCATAATGCATAGGGGCATGAGGTGGTGTGAATAAAATCAGAAATCATGGCACAGATAACTACTGGGACAGAACGTAGACAGAGATACCAGACGGTGCCCACAACAGCTGCTCAAAGATCAGTTTGTTTCTTGTACTTTGCACACTTCAGTGCAGATTTACTGTTTCAACACCATACCACTCGCCACAGATCATCCCTGGGAAATCTGATGTGAAAGGAATTCTAGGGGAATCCAGATTCAAATCAAGACCAACTGGCTGACCGTCCTCTGTCCAGTACCAGGTTAACATAGTGCTACAATAACAGCGCAGTAAGAACCGCGCTGTGTAAAACGCGAATGGATTTAGAGCGCTGGGTATAATAGCGGTAGGGAATTACTGCTACCCCTGTCACTCTGCGCTGTTACATGGCAAGGAACACATTGCCGTGGGTGTAGTTCCTGGTTGCGCCGCTCCTGTGGTGGAGTGGCTAGGGCACCGGCACACGGCACGGTTGGAGACCTGGGACCGTGGTTTGGTTCCCCCCAGGTGTCCGGGAGTTGCTGCTATTTACTTTGTGTTTTTTTTTAGAAACCTTCCTGTGTCCTAACCAATGGGTTATGCTGACACAGCCTGCTTAGCAATCTTGTCATTAGACACATCCAAGGCCCTTGGAATTCTGCAATGCCACAGTTACGGAATTTTCCACAGCAACTGCATCATGATGCAGTATCAATGTAGTGCCACAGAACACATTGCTCTGGGTAATTTTTCTATTTTTTTTGTTTTAATTTCAACATTCTGATAATTTGCTGCAACAACACCTGGTATTTTTCATTCACGTGCAGTGTCAAATTCAGCATTTTAACAATGGGGGCTGCTGGGGAGGTGTGCGTACCTGATATGCAATTTCTTTAATGATTTTACTCCTTTATGTAGTCTGTTATTAACTTTTTCATTACATTTTTGACAGAAAATACAAATGTAATTTATAGTTTTGAATGTATATATTTTTGCACTCAACAAATCAGTCTTCTTTAATAAAGTGAAATGTAGCAGTAGTAAGCATGTAAGTTACAATGGGGGGGGTGCTGCCATCCCCCTCTGCCCTCATCTTGATCCGTCACAGTTCATGTGTACTGTTTCTCCCATGGGGCCTAGCTTCCTTCCCCACCTCGTTTAACCTCCTCAAGCCCCTCCTGTATGCTCCCTATGTGATGTCACTGATGACATCACATCATATTTTAGGAAATGACGGGATCAGGTTCTGCCACAGAAACTAATATAATATGCTGCAGGAATGAACAAATGCTGCTGGACTGAAGCACCCAGGAGAACTAGAGGCCATGCATACATCTGTAAGGGCGTTTACACTACTGGATCTGTACTGGTGCCAGTGATGCAGATGAGTTGTACAGGTGCAGATCTGGCAGTATAAAGGCATCTTTTCATGCAGAGATCTGTATCACAATGAGCAATACAGATCAAATGTCACCTTTCTGCCATGTACAGGCGATCAGTTCCGCAAGAGAACCGAACGTTCGCCAATTCCGCACTCCCTGCTTTCCTGGGTTTGCAGAGTTTTTTTTCCATTCCACCCGGCCATGTAATAGCACCCTTCTGCTCATTTCAGTGCCAAGAGGGCAACAGGACAACACGGAATCATGTGCTTTTTTTGGCTGCTTCAAGACAAATAGCCTGTACATGGCACAAAAAAGGGTAAGGTTACAGTTGATCTGTACTGCTCATTGTGATACAGATCACAGTGTGTAAAGGCAATCCGCTCTGCAACAGATCAAGTGGAACAAGGCACCCTCATGGAATGAGCATCCCATGTAAAAGCACCTTTTAGGGCTACCGGAGCCCTGCAAGCCACTCCTCTGCAGCACAGCGCATTCCCTGGTTTGTTGGGACACAGCACAGAGTGCACTGGTGCAGGTGTTTTTTGCGAGCATGTAAAAACACTGCTTCACCTGCACTGGTACCACTCCTGTTCACAGACCTCTCTGCTGGAAATGCCCCCAAAACATGAAAAGGCCACTGAGAATGCTGCACAACTGCAGCGCGTAAAAGTAAAGGGCAGCAGTGCGATCTGAGCGGACTGGGGAGTAAGACGATTCAAGGCAGCAACGTTCCAGGTAAGCTGCAGTGTAAAAGCCCCACTGTGACACAAACTGATCTCAGGTCAGTTCAGCTGGGAAAGAGAAACTGACCTCTGAGCAGCTTATGCGCACAATTAGTCTAGAGCATTCTGGGAGGCATTCTGTTTGGACAGTCCAGTTTTAACCCTTCACCAACTCAAGTTCTCCTTAAAGACATTAGCAAATTAGCTCCCTTCCCTCAGCAAATCCACTTAATTTATTAAGGAACGCCTAATCACTTCCTAATTGACAGGAAGACCTGTGAAAGTTATTATGGTCTCCCACCAAAAGGGCCATATGGGCTGTGTTTACCCACCGCTTATCTTCAGTCCTTGTTTACAATGCAGATTCTTTGGGATCCCTGTGATGTCACTCAGTAGGAAAGGCAGGGGGAGGTGAGAAGGGTTCTTTCTCAGTATTTGCTGTGCTTCCTTGGAAACAAGGCACCACAGAGCATGGTCTTTGAAGTCTATTTATAAATGTAAATTTGCAGAACAGCCCGGTACCAAAGGGGGGGGGGGGTAAACCCCATAGGGAATAACAAAACGTAATTCCAGTTAACTGGGAAAGACAGTTTGCCCCATTGGTTATTACACTGAAAAGTTGTAAACCCAAAGACTCAAGACCCTGGTTTGAATCCCACAACCTCCACTTACTGACCGTGTGAACCTGAGCAAGTCTCTCAATCTCCCTACGCCAGATTTTCAATGCTTCAAAACCTATACTGCATCCAGGGATCTATGTTCTTTTTTTTTTTCAATTAAATTTTTATCCTCTGCCCCTGCTGTTGGAGTTGGGATATACCCTGTACGTCAGTGACATACCCTGTTCAGGCTGGGAGCCAACATATAGGCATCGGGGATTTGCTCCCCACTTTTCACCCTCGTACTTCTTCCCTCTTCTCCGGCATGTGCAATGCCTTATGGCCACAGATGTACAGTGAACCTCTGTGGAAGGAACAAGCTCCCTGAACCATCTGCAAGAGTCACTGTAATGCTGGGATCTGCTGCTAGCCCTCCCAGGCTGAGGCACACCATCTACACCTACAGCCCAGCATGCCCCCAATGTGGCTAATCATGTCTGGTCCTGAACACTGGTAATATGCACAGCAGCACAATGAGACGCTTCAGCACAGACAGGGGGGCCTCACTGGGCTGTTTTCAAAGGAGTTGTGTTGCCCCTCTCCCCCACATGGGCAAGGGGATCTGGCAGAAAATTGTTTTTCATCCATCAGCACACTTTGGAAAATAGAATATTGGGATACAAAGTGGCTTATATTTCCATTAGCTCGGTTTTTCTTAGCTCCATTATTTATTACTGAAGGTGTATGCATGAATACAGGACAGTTATTCCTTGAGGGATCATCCGCTCCTAGTGCTTCTTTCCAACCTGATGTCATACTATTCTGCTTGTGACATCACAGTTATTCCCGTGGCAACCAACTGATGTTGCAACAGAGCATTATAATTTCACATCAGGAACAGACTATACAGGTAGATGAGCTCTAGGACAAAAAGATCTTAGGCTCAATTTTCAAAGCCCCCCCCCCCCCGAATGCCTCAAGCGCCAGGTGCACTGAAGATATGGCGTACAGGCTTGTGCCAATCACCTAGCAGGTGACTGGGATTTTTGATCCCAGGTGCCACAGGTTAGAACAATTTTTCTGGTTTAGCTTGTCGCAGTTTTTACAGAGCTTGCACCCAGATATTTGGCTAAGCTGCCATAAAATGTGAAACTGTCATAAATATGCCCAAGATTGGAAATTGGACACAGCCGCTGCAAAGAAGTTTGTCGCATCGGCAGAACCGAAGTGTCATGGCACAGGGCTTGTTGCAAGCCCCACACCACACTTTTTAAATCAAGCCCCTTGTTTTAATGGGAATTTCTTTAGTAATAACTAACGGAGAGAAGAAATCTACAGAAGATACAGGAAATACATACTGAATTGGGTCTAAATACTATGTTTTTGACAGTTTTTCCAAAGGCATCAGCTGCTTTATAACTCTGCTTAGATCATCTTTTTTTGGTCTAAGTGAGTTTGGTAAATATTAGCGGTTGGATCTACTGTTGGAAGCGATGCAGGCCACCCGGGTTCAAGAATGAGCCTGGATCACCAGGGGCCAGCCAGGAGGGGGAGGGTAGCTGCTCTCACTGCAATACTGCCATCTGGCTGACCACAGGAGGCGGTGCGGCTGAGGAGACTGTAGGAGGGGGAGGAGGCTGGCCAGGGACTAGGGTGAAACACACACACTGCATGCACATGTGCACCAGTCCCACTCTAGTGCTGGGGTCTTCTGGGGTTTGGCAGAAACATAAGAAGTACCCTAGCAGAGCAAGCTGACTCCCCACTCCCCCCTCAGGCTCCGCACTACTGCAGCACCTCTCCCCTCAGAAAGCTGTCCAAGTTACCTCAAGGGGTCTAACTCACCCTGGACCCTGATGAAAGAGCCCCACCATAGTGTAAGTCACAGAGGCATAATGGAGGGAAATAAGTTAAGTCCCAGAGAAAGTGGGTGCTGGAGTTGGAGTGGATTCGGGTGGAAGAAGGGTGTCACTGAGAGAAGGGGACTAAAAATGTATGTAAATACTGCCATCAAGACCACTCTTACGGTTGTAAGAGTGGTTTCACATGCATTCTTACGTTTTGAGAGCCAGTTTTAATAACCTAAGAATGTAAGTGAGACCATACGAACATACGACTGTACAACCATACGAATTGCCAGCAGAAACAGGCCACATGATCTGTTGAGTCTGCTCGATTGTGCAACTAGCCCCTTAGCATGCAGCTGCCCCACTCTTCCCTCCTCACTGACCTTCCACCCTCACTCTGTCCCATCCCCTCTTACAATCATAAGAGTGGTCTCAGTGGTGGTATTAATATATTATTGATCGAGCCCAATCGATAATATATTAATTTTCTTAAAACCTAACCCAAACATGCTCCTTTCCAGAGCAACTGCATGGGAGACACTCTTCATAGAAGAAGGGAGTCTCACATGCACAGGATGGAGTGCTTTGATTGGTCAGGAACACTCTATGACAGAACATTTTAAAACAAAAAGGATGAACTGCTGAACCCATGCTGCTGAAAACCTCAGCTGATTGTCACAAATTAGCTGCAGTTTCTAAAATAGCACCTGCTGCAACTTTTCCTTTCTTCATAGTTACGTTTATTAGATACTGTAACCGCAAAAATGTCATACACGTGGCAGTTAATGGGACAACTGGATTGACAATTCTGCCATAAACTAAATCTTACTGAAAGAAAATACCCCGCATTTGCTGACCTTTTTCTAAATTCTTTGAAAGTCTTCTAGTGCAAGAGCTGGGGATAGGTGAGTGGGGTGGGAATAGATTATATATATAGGGGATATGCAATGGCCAGACTCAAACTGCAACTTTTCATCAAACGTAAGGGGTTACAACTATAACTAGCACTTACATGTAGGAGAATGGTTAGAGAATCTGCTTTATGAAACAGTTGTAAAAATATAATATGCAAGACAAACGTGTTATCTTGGCACTCTACTTAAAAGATACCATGTTGTGCTGCCAGCTTTGTATTTCTCAATCATTAGCCGAATAGCTGCGTACATCTTGAACCTTTTTAGTTCGATCAAGGACAGAAGGCAACTAAAAGGGGAACAGTCAGCACCATGGGTCCTACACCCAAGTATGGAGCTGGTTCCAATTTGCTCACTGTGTGCACACACATTTCATTTCATTTTATTTCATTTACTGTTTACTGGAGTATAGTAAACTGTATCAGACTAATTTTGTTTACTTCCAGGCTGGCATCTTCTGTAACTACAAATCCCAGAATCCCCTGAAGCTGACATCAGAGCAGGACCACAGCAGTGGGAGACTCAACAGCCTGCAGTGTAATGCATGTTAGAGGTTTTATAAGCTGCCATCAGATATTTTCCAATCCTGCTGTCCTTTCTCCCAGGGTTAGGTATAATCCTCTGTGACCATACTTAGCCCCAGAGAGGAGAGCGGGACCAGCAAACACAAGATCAGAACTTATATAAACTCTAGCATGCACTCCAAGCTATTGATTATCCTACTGCTGCAGCCCTCTGATGTCCAAAAGAATTATAGAACTTCTAATTATAGGAAATATCAGCCTGGAATTACACAAAAATTACAAACTACTATAGTACAGTAAACAGTTAGTAAAAGAAAATGTTTTTGTACACAAAGTGCAAATTGGGACCAGCTCCACAATTTGTTGTGGAGCTCTGAGTGCTGAATGTTCCCCTTTAAGAATTTTTTTTCTTTTCCCATTTTACTAATTAAAAGATTTTCCACCTGGCGACACTTGGTTTCATTTGTGGAGCAGCACTCTACTTGGAGACTGACATCACTAGTTCTAGTCCTCCTCATACATCATCAGCACTATGACCTCACTGTCTGTGACATCACCATTGACCAAGGAGAGCCAATCACCTGCTATAAGAGTAGTCACTTTGTTGTGATGTCACAATAAGTGAGGTCACAATGCGGATGAGATAGGATGAGGAGCAGAATGAGATATGACAATCTCCAGGTAAAGTACTTCTTTTTACATCACACCTAATACTACCTGGTAGAAAGCCTTCTACTGAGCAAACAGAAAAATTAACATGCCCCCTTTTTCCCTGTGCAAGGAAGAACATGGATACTATTTCTGCTGGCCCCATAAAAAAAAAAAAAAGGAACAAAAATCCTCATCATACACAGCTGATTGTAACAATGAACCAGAACCAGTTGTGCTAACAGTGCACCATCATAAAGATTTTTAACTGACTTCCAAGGTAGGAGGTCTAACTTATGCAGAAAGCCCGGTAAGCCTTAAACTCAGTGGCTGGAGGGAAATATACTGAGGCAAAGGTGACAAGTCTACCATTTAGTTTCCCTTTAACCAGTATATACCGCCCTTCTTTGTCACCTAGTTGATCTTGGCATTCAAATGGTACCCTAGATAGTATTAATATAGCTGTGCCTCTTCTGCGTCTGCCCTTAAAGGATGAAGAATAAACCTGGGGGAACCCCAATCGCTTCAACTTCTCGTGCTCCTCATGTGACAAGTGGGTCTCCTGGAGAAAAGATATATCGGTTCCCGAACGCTTTAAATATGAGGGTACCTTGGAACGCTTAATCGGACCCGATAAGCCATGAACATTATATGAGCAAATATTATAACCCATTGTGGTTAGGTACTAGCAACATTCTGACACTAACATGCCCCCTTTTTCCCTGTGCAAGGAAGATCATGGATACTATTTCTGTTGACCCCATAAAAAAAAAAAAAAAAAAAAGAACAAAAATCCTCATCATACATAGCTGATTGTAACAATGAACCAGAACCAGTTGTGCTAACAGTGCACAGTCATAAACATTTTTAACTGACTTCCAAGGTAGGAGGTCTAACTTATGCAGAGACCTCTTTTCCCACCTAACAGATGGTATTGGTGGGGGGGAAGAGTGCTACGGATTCCCTCAGACCATTAAGGAACTCTTCCTGGGCCCTTACATTAAAGGGCACCTGTAATATGGTAATCACCTCAAAACTGGCCATCAGAGCTGTACTGCCCCGCCCGTTATTGATAATGAAAAAAAGGAGAATCTCCTACCCACCATGCCCGTTTAAACTTTAATTCCTTCCCTCCATTCTCCCCACCCACCAATGTACTCATCCCCTCCAGCACTCCCCTACACCCAGAGGTACGCATGGAAGAGGAAATGGGGGAACTATTCCCACTAGGCTCGCCTCCTCGAAGTGCGTCACACCCGTACTAACTGATTATGTCCCATATATAGTAGGACAGACCCTCTGGTTATTCCCTACATATAATACGTCTAGGGAGGACGATTTCCAGATGTATAAATGCAACCATTTGTTTGCGGGGAGCTGTGTATTTATTATAAGTACTCACCCATATTTCGGAGACCCCCCCCATCAGGGGAGTTCACTCAGTACGATTAGGGGGACTCTCATATCTCGGGGGCAAACTAATCTGGTATAGAAACCCAACAATTAAAAAAAAGGCCCAGAAATCACCTTCCCTGCATTTAGCAGAGCACCTCATCCCCTACCCGAATGCGCTAAGCTCTCGATGTTGCGCGCAGCCCAGGTAAGAAGGCTTATGCCATATTGGCGAATTTAAACTAATACACGTCTCCCTGGATGCTGCAGAGTATATCCTCCGATAATATGCAGTGTAATTAATTGTATATTACGTCCTATAGTCGGGGGGAAAATAAAGAAAAAGAAAAAAAAATCCATAAGTTCTGGGAGCTTCTGCGCTTTTCCAAGTCTGGCCATGCTGTAGGGTGACCATTTCCCTGTTTCACAGCGGGATCTCTCGCACGCTCGTCTCCACCGCACTCTGAGGAAACGGAAAGCAAACCCCCACAAGAGTGACATCAGTTTGAGCTTCAGGGGGGCTCTGGGTCGAGTTCGGCATACTATAAATCCAAACAAATTTCTGGTGAATGTGTACATCACTGTACTGAAGTCTAAAAGGCCCATGCAGTATCTCCAAACCAGTCCCAAACCACGATCGTGGGCTCAGTCAGAGAACAGAGGGGCCTGAATTACTCATTCGAGAAGGGCCATAGCATACGGCGGGGTGGGGAGAAAGCATAGGCTCAGATATCGTCAGCCTAGAATCCGGGCATTAGGAGGTATTTTACTTCGAGGATATATATATATATATATATATATATATATATATATATTCAGGAGGTGAAGCGGTCAGTTCCTGTCTCACAGCCCAAACATCAAAAGAAGCGGAGTTTATGGTCACAGCTGTCACCCATCTGCGTTCTCAAGGTCTGATTCCGAGACTCCAGGCAATTTCTTTATTAGTTCTTTGAATTCGTGCAGGGTTGATGTGATTGCATTGCTACTCAAAACTCTATTTTTCCTTGGAGGGACTATATGCCAGTCCTCAGTAGGTTCCTTCCTCTTGGGCTGGGGGGGCTTAGCAACAATTGGTACCTCGATCCCCTGCTTTTGCATAGCTTCACTGGCTTCCTGTGGGGTATCATACAATTCAGCGCCCTCCTTCCAAAATACTCACAATTTCACTGGATAGGGAGTTTGAATTCGAAGCTGTTTGTTTCTCAAGAGTTTAATAAGTGGGATGTACTCCATACGTTGCTTCTGTATAACCGGTGAGTAATCTTGCTCAAAGAATAGACGGGAGTCAAGGTATTTGACCTCTTTCTTAGCCCATGCAAGGTGGATTATGTCTTCCTTAGTGCGGTAACTTCGGAATTTAATAATTATTGATCTGGGTCTAGTGGCAGGGTCTTTGGGTTTGGGGAGTAAGGCCCTGTTGGCACGTTCGATTTTCGGCTTGTAACTTACTGGCAGCTCGAGGACATCTTTCAATAAGTCAGTGACAAATTCAACCATGTCCCCTTCCTCAGCCACCTCCTTCAGACCATAAAGGCACAGATTGTCTCGTCTGGATCGGCTTTCTAAGTCTATACACTTCTGTTCAGTTAGTATGGCATGACTGCATAGGGCAAACACGGCGTGGCCTAGATGTAGCAGGCCATCCTCAGCGTTTGAGATTCTATCCTCTGCTTCCTGAACACGACCCTCCACCATAGAAAGCTTCTGGTTTAGTTGTTTAAATTCCACTTTATTTTCTGCTCGCATTTCTTTAAGCTCCTTCATCAGAGATTCATATCTGTTTCTCGATAGATGTTCCACTTCTTCATCAGTCTCATAGTTTTTAGCAGCCATCATGCTTCTAGATTGGCCCGAACTGCGTACCAGGGAACTTGAACGCGAATCTCCGCCTTCCCTTGCAAGTCTGGATTGCATCGTTTTAGACCTCCCTCCTCAATCTCTTTGCGAGCCTCCTCCAGACATTTTTATTTAATTTTGGCTTTTCCAGTAGGTTTTTTTGGAGGTTTTAGAACAGGCGAGGCAGAGAGCTGTTCGTCTAGTTGCCAAGCATGCGTCATGGGCAGAACCGAAGTCAAGGGGGGCAATCTGAAGATAGAGGGGGATGGCTCAGAGGTAATGTGAGGAAGTATTTTTTTCACGGAGAGGGTTGTGGATGCATGGAACAGCCTCCCTGAGGAGGTCGTGGAGTCAAGAACAGTGGGGGAATTCAAGAATGCATGGGACAGACATAAGGCAGTCCTAGTGGGGGGTAGGAGGAAGTAAGCTGTTGGTTAACTAGGATCTGCAGCTTATCTGTTAGGTAGGAAAATGGGCAGACTAGGTGGGCCAAGCGGTCCTTATCTGCCGTCAAATTCTATGTTTCTATGTTTCAAATTCTATGTAAGAAAAACATGTCAGGAAAAAAACAAATGACTACTTTTAAAATTCACTTTTTTTTTTTTGCCTTCTATTTGTGGCACTACTTGCTCTTCAGTATCGGTTAAAGGAATTTTGCTATTTTTGAAAAACAAAAAATATAACATTTACACCCAGTTCAGTTTATATTCTATATATTTTCTGTACCTCTAGTCCTGTATTCTTCATTACTGGGTTAGTCCACATAGAAACAGAATCCTTGTTCCCTATAGTCAATCTACTTGGGCTGTTTCATCCTTTGATGATGTCATAGTCATCTCTTTGAGACGGCATAATCCTTTCCACCTCCGCAAATGGTGATGTCACCAAGGAATATGAAGTTAGCAAAGAATTAAGCAGCAGAAGCAGCTGAACTCCAGGGGGCAGTGTTCCTGTTTCTATGCAAATTAACCCAGTAATGAGGAACAAAGGGAAGAGAAATGCAGACAATGTATGAAATGTAAGCTGAATTGTGTCTAAACATGACATTTTTCAGTGTTTTCTCAAAAACTACAAAGCTACTTTAACTGAAATGGTAGGCTCCACAGATTGTAGTGAATCACTTCCTCTGCACAACCAACAAACCAATTTTCTGGCTTACATCCCACTTTTATCAGGAGCTTTGACATTGTTTACATGTATTCCTATGGAGTCTCTGCCACCATCTTTGTTGTTTGTGTGCCAAGCCAGGGGTTTCTGTCCCAGGGTGTATTGCATATGATTGCAGGAGACACAAAAACCAAACACTATGTACCTTATTCTCTCCCTGGAGAGAAGAACATTGCAAAACGTGTTGGGGAGGGGTGGCTGAAGTCTGAAAGTGCACCTTGAGCATACAAGTGGGGGGGAGCTGAATTTGAATGGGCATCTTGAAAGGCTTCAGAGGCACAAGTATAAATAGTGGGTTGTCACAGGGCTGGGTTGTCACAGCTAATAAACAAATCTACTCGTCCTAACAAGCTCAACCATAATAACAGTACTCTCTTGGACATCATTTTAGTTAACAAACCCCATTTATTCTCCCATGCTGGCGTCTTTTTCTCTGATATTAGCGACCATTGCTTCATCATGTGTAAGATCCACCCTTAAACCCACAATTGCACCAAAAGTCTCCTTTAAAAGGTGCACACGCTACTTTGATCTCCATGGGTATATATCAGAGCTAAGAGACTCCATGCGATGGCAGGACTTCTATCTAGCCAAGTCCCTGACTACGGCTTATGATATTTTCTCAGAAATTGTGCTAGGGGCTCTCAACAAGTATGCTCCCATAGTAAAAGTTCGTACCAGAAACAAATCCTGTCAGTGGTTTACAGAAGACCTGAAAGATGCTTTGCGGAGTAGGAATGTACTCTGGAGAACTGCTAGGAAAACTAATTTAATAAATGACTGGAATTCTTTCCGGAGGGCGAGGAACCTCTGCACCAAAATGGTCAGAGAAGCCAAAGCTAATTTTTACCGCTCTTAGCTGGAGAGCTGCTCAAGAAATGCCTCCAAATTCTGGAGGACGATCAGACATTGAAGGTCACACCACTGTTAATTCCCTACCTACTAAATTATTGATCGACAATACTGTCATCTCCGACAGACCGTCTATCCTCGATGCTCTCAATAATCATTTTGCCACTGTAGGGCTAGCCTTTGTCTCCTCTCCTGCAAATATCCTCTGCCAACAACTTGGATTGGATACACAAGAAAAACCCATCCCCAGTCCATCCTTCTCTCTGCAGCCTACCTCCCTGAAAGAAGTCGAAGATCTTCTCCTTCAGTTGGACACTAGGAAAAGTGCTGGGGCCAACCTCATTGACCCGTACTTCTTAAAGGTCAGCTACCATGTCCTTGCAGTCCCAATTACTCATCTCTTCAACTTATCCTTGTCCCAGGGTGACCTACTGCCCATTTGGAAAAATGCACTTGTGGTCCCTTTGTTTAAGTCAGGAGATCCTAGTGACCTCAATAACTACAGGCCAATCTCCCTACTTCCAATCCTGTCAAAGATGCTGGAGAATAAGGTGAACGCCCTGCTTCGTAAGTACCTGGAATCAGAAAAATTGCTCATCCCGTTACAATCCAGTTTTACAGTACAATCTCTGCTCTAACCAAGGTGACAAACAACTGGCAGCTTGAATTAGACAAAAAAAACTTTGCGCAGTTTTCTTGGACCTAAGCAAGGCATTTGATACCGTTGATCACAGACTGCTTCTGTCGTCCCTCTGGAACATTGGTTTGGATTCCCTATCCCTTAAATGGTTCTCCAACTACCTCTCGGGACGACTTCAACAAGTGAAGGAGGAAGGGGAAGTTTCTCCACCAAAACCTCTACTGAGGGGTGTACCACAAGGCTCCATTCTTGGTCCCTTGCTCTTCACCATTTATATTAACAACGTAGATGCCCCCATCAAAGAAGCACAAATACACCTATTCGCGGATGATACGGTACTCTATGCTAGTAGCCTCACCCCTGATGCGGCCTGTAAAGCCCTTCAAAATGAATTTAATCTTCTGCAACATCAGCTTATAAACCAGAAACTACTCTTAAATGCAAAAAAAACAAAAAACAAAGCAATGTTCCTCTCGCCCCTCCACAATACAATAAATCCTGCAATTGCTGTGACACTCCCGCAGATCACTACCATTCTAGGTGAGCGGTTGGACTACGTACCAAAGTTCAAGTATCTGGGGGGTCTGGTTAGATCATAGACTTACTTTCACAGATCACTTAGAAGAACTGGCAAAGAAACTTAGACAAAGACTTGTTCTGTTCTTTAGGATTAATAATCTCCTCACAAGAGACGCTAAACTGAAACTGGTTCAAACTATCTTTCTATATAGTGAGGGACCTGCAGGTACCCTAGCCAAAACTCGATACGCTTTATCACAGAGCCATAAGATTTATCACGGGTCTTCCTTACTCAACCCACCACTGCGCATTGTACATGGCAGTGGGATGGTCATCCCTTGCTTACAGACGGCAAAAAAATGCTGCGGTTGGGACATACAAAGCTATCGCAGATAAACTACCCCAGTATATCTCTGTCTGTTTACCTTTTTGCACTCTGGAGAAGTATGCCCTGAGAAGCACCTCATATATCTACCTTTATGTTTACAAAGCAAAATCTCGTATTGGCAGAGCAGCCATCAGCTTTGTGCTTCCTCAACTGTGGAACAAGCTGCAAAAAACTTTGAAATTAACTCACCCTATCAGCCTAGCAGCTTTTAAATCTCTTTATCTACATCATAATAAGGAGTCCTGTGCCTGTCTACCCTAAATAGTGACTCCTATAAGTCCAAGCACACTCTAATTACTACTGTTAAAAGACTGATCACATCTATACTGTAATCGACTTTTCCCTCTCCCCTTTTTCTGCCCCCCCATATCTGTTCCTTCCACATTCCTTAGACCCTGGTTCCAGCTCTAAATTCTCCATACCGTATCACTATATATCTTTTTATATTAGGCTTTATTTATGTGCGGTGCACCTGATATGTATATTTCTTTACTTATATGAAAAATTGTGTGCTACCCAAAACTAGCTGCATCTTCTGTTCCAAACATATACTACTGTCAATGCTACCTGCTGATACTTTGTATATACTGTATTATTGTATCTCACTTTATTTTTATTATTATTATTTTCTTGTGTGTTGCATCCCATGTATATTGTCCCTTGTTCCTTGATGACAAACCCAGGTCCACCTTGAAAATAAGCTTGCTCAATGGTGATCGCCTGGTTAAATAAAGACTTTGATGGATTGATTGATTGAGTGGGGGTGCTCATGCCCCCCACCCAACCCTATAGTTCTGCCCCCCCATGCCTAGACTTGTTCTTCAGGATCTCATATGCTACTCTCTCTACAAAACGGTCTCTCCTTCATGTAGGTATCTCTGAGTTTAGCAATAAATGTCCCACTGCCAACTTCAGATAAATCGGACTGCATTTTCACTTTGTCTGGTTTTGGACCACGTTGAATTGCTATGCAGAACACTACCAGTATGTTCTGACTGCATGCATGGATGAGCAGAGACAAGCATCCTGCTTCCTGGAGGTTACCCAAGCTGTGGCTAGTGCAAGCTCTGTTTAGACAGCGGCAGACTTGCCAGTCATCTTCAGTTGAAGCCAGATGGTAACCTGTGAACAAGGCGACCACAGCTGAGCATCTACAAAATGGTGACTCAATTACAGCCCCGTGTTCAGGGCTACCTGGCAGGGTGACTGGATACCGGAGTGGGTGACATATGGCGAAGGAAGTACACACGCACATGTGTGGGGGGGGGAGAGGCAGGGGAGGGAAGGTATGTGGGAGGGGGTGTGGTGTGGTGGGGAGGGTGGTGTGAGGTGCAGGGTTCGGGTCTGGTGTGGCGTGTCTTTTTTTCTGCCGGCAGGCGGCTTTTCATTTTCTAAGTATTTCACACACACACACCCAACATGCACCCCCTGGAGTTGAGAATCCATTAGTAGAGGTGTGCAGGGGGCACAGCCCCCCACATTAAAAAACAATCCCCTAAGTCTCGCGCACCCTCTTTGCTGCGAGTGTACATCACCAAAATTCATTTTCAGCGATGTACACTCACCCTAACCGCGATCGCTGTTATGACATAGAACTAAGCCAAGCCTGCTCAGTCTCTTGTTAAGTGAAGGTTTGCAAACCTGAACTGCTGAAGTGTCTTCATAATTGTCTTGTTTTGTAGTAATAAAAACAAAGGATCCTTTAGATTCTTTTAACTCTTTATTTAAGCAATAGGGCATGACCAGGGGATTATGTTAATGGTCTGTTAATCACCCTCTAGGGGTGTAATGTGGTACGAGGCATAGCCAAGTGCCATATGCCCGCAGGGGTGTAGCCAGGAATTTTAAACTTGTACTCAAAACTGATGCACTGTTGCCTTCCCCGTTATGTAAACATAAACCAAAATATGCGCTCACTGCACTGCCATGCCACACCGACAATAGCCCCCCCCCCCATTTGCCATGTTGGAATTCAAGTAATCCATCTCTTCCTGTAATCCTCCTTCCTTTGTTTTTCTGCCTGCCTGGTAACTTGTTCTTGTTTGTGTAGCTGGCTGGTGGCATCAGTGCCCCAAAGCAAACAACAAAGGCAAAAGGGTTTAGCATGACATAGACACAATGTGACTCACAATCTCCTTGCTTTCCTCTTTTTGTTGCCCCTGCCCGATTTCTTTTTACTGTACTCTGCTGAGTACAGTGCGTATGCCTGCCGACACCCTTGCATGCCCCTAAAGGGTGATTAACTGACCATTAACATAACCCCTGAGAGTGCCTTATTGCTATTATAATAACAAAAAATTTTTAAACAATGTTAAACCTTGTTCAGCATATGATTAAGCTCTACGTGTATGTTAATAAAAGATTAACATAAGGCTGTTAGAATGTTTACAGCCAATCAGAAAGCTCCATTTCTCAGACCTTTTTTATAATCCAGCATAACTGGTGCTACTACCATGCAGAGGAGTCTAACGGTCCTGCCCCGGTTACAGACTGTCTCTTTGTATATGATCTCATTCCTTATCTCACAAGCCCTGTAACTCCCTCCATGTGACTGAGACACAGAATTAGTTAGTTGCCGTATTGGTCCTTGTAAGAACAGATCCAGAAACAAATGGTTAAGCTTCCGAGAAAGGACTTGGTCGGTCCAAAAGCTTAAGCACTGGTTTCCTTTGTTACACCTATGTTGGTTCAATAAAAGGTATCAAACCATTTGTTTCTGGATATATCCATGGGACTGAGAACACTGCGAGCCTTGGCATTTTTTCTTATTCATACCGTCACTTGTATGTTATCAACACAATAGCCAGCACAGTGCTATCCTACACAGTCCCATCTAACTGACACTAAGCGTGTATGCTGAAACAATGACCCCAGAGGCAATTTTACGATTAGGTTATTTCAGGAGATTCCTTAGAGCTGAGGGAAAAAACATGTTTCCTGTGCAAAACCCATGCAAAACAAACAAAAAAAAATGTTTTCAAGTAATAGGTATTATCATGACTAGTGGAAGGATGTCATTATTTTAGCTCATTGGCAAAATTCCTTGAAAATCACCTGTTTTCAAATGAAATAGCCATTTTCCATGACAAAATCACCGATTTCTAAGCAACCACAGCAATTTTTTACATGAACACAGGGATTTTCGCTAGAAAGTGGCAATTTTGCCACTGTATATTTTTTTAGGAGACAGTGCAGTTTAGTGGTTAGAGTACTAGCTTGGGCACCAGGAGATGATCTGTTCAAACCCTGCTAGACTCAAACAAACATTCACTGTATATACAGTAAAATGGTCAAGGAAATACCTGTGTCCTGATTGGCTGAGCATTCTTTTTTTTATTTCTTTATATCCCCCAGGACCTTCAGGCCCACTACACCGATGCCTGCACCAGACCATCATCGGCCAGCTCCGGGATGACCCCCCACAGAGCCTTGGCTATACCACCCAGGCAGGGATGAGACTGACTACATCCCTCATACCTCTTGCTTAGTCGGGTCCTCCACGGTGCTGTGGGTCCAACAGGCACGGAAAATCCCCCATCGGCAGCTTGAAAGGGTCCGTAGTTTCTTCACCCTGTAGTTGCTTCCCGGAGCCACGACATGCGCTGTGACATCAAGGCCTAACTCTGATGTCCGTCACGCCTCCCCCCAGAGGGAAGCTCGGGCATGCTGTACCACTAGTCACCACCAGAGATCAGGCAAGCCCCAAGTTCATCCCCACCTTCCCCTGGGAAGGGCACGCAGTCCCATGGATGCTCAAGCCTCCCCCTCCCGGCCAGCCCTCCAGCTTCCCAGGTCCGCTCCCGTACCCAGGTCACCGGTGTCATGAGTGGTAGTGCTATCGCTGTGCCAGCAGACCAGCTGATTGGCCGAGACCTAGTTCTAGCCATGGCAGTAAGAGAGCACCACCAATGGCTAAAAACAAGTCCCTGCCAAGCAGGGCAACTCACAGAATTCATAAGCCAATGACTTCCTAGTTTCCATCACAAACATGGCTGCAACCTTTACTCATATATAAAGAACTTCAACTAGGCCCTAAAATTAAAAGTCCATTAAATTAAATAAAGTAAGTAAATAATTTAATGTTATTTTCACTCAAGAGCCCCCTTCCTACACACATACAAAAAAAAAAATAAAAAATCAAATACTATTCAGAGTTTCCATTGCTGCTGTTTCTTCGATGACCATGAAAAGTCCCCCTCCTACCCTACCAGTTTGCCAGAGGACTCCTTGCTTCTCACCCACGAACAGATAAAATTGATGTTCTAGCATCTGGCTTCACTTGAGGCCTGTCTGTGTGTGTATGCCAGTAGAATTCTGAAAAATTTTGAATTCACGTATTCCATGTAACCATTCCATGTGTGTGCGTGCGGGGGGGGGGGCATTCTACTACTGGAATAATGGCAGAGTTCTGAATTCTCTATTTCATGGTAAACAATCACACAATGTACTGAATGTGAGGAAAGACAGATGACTGACAGGTGAAAAACATCTGTGGAGGAACTATTTTACATTATTTAGCAACATTTTATTATATTTTTTGTGGCTTTCAAAACGTTTACAGTATTCGTTTTTTTAAAAGTTGCCTGTGGGCCCATTTTATATAAGCAATAAGACACTCCAGGGAGGCTGGTGTTACCAGGTTTACCCCATGATCAGGGAGCTGAAGACAAAGGGTCAGATTCAAAGTAGTGAGCCCCCTGTAGTCTGGAGGGGATGACGGGATACACTCCAGTGTTGAAGCATCACTTTGGCAGACTGCTGGTTTGGGGGTGGCGAGACACGTTCCCCCCCCCCCCAGGCAACCCGACAAAGATACAGTGGTACAAGTTTATGTGTGATCTGAGCAGGACACAGGACAGCCAGTCTGTGTTAATCTGAGAGCTGAGTTCAGCATTTAACAGTTTTGTCAGTTTACTCAAATGTTAGTGTCATTCTCATCTGCCAAAGTATCTACCCAGCTCTCTGTGTTAATTGTTAACATCTGAAATCTTGGTACAAGAAGAGTGCATTGAGGTAGTTTTGTAACCATAGCCTCCTTGAGTGAAACAGCTGGCTGGATTAGATGACACTAATGATAGGGTTGCCACCTTTTAAGAAGCCCAAAGTGGAATATTTCTTATTGAAACATGATTTTTCACAGGACAATATGTAATCTCAAGCAATGCAACAGAGTTGTTTTCTCTAAATAATCAGAATTAAGACTAAGTGTTGTAGTTTTTTAGTTGTTTCTTGTGTTTCTTATGCTACTGTATTTTAGTTAAGGTACTGTGTTATTGTTTTTTTGCAACATTTAGAAGAAAGAAACTATTTTTTTCTACTATAATGTCAGGACATGTAGTGTTTCTCATGTTTTTGTGCAGGACACAGCTGCCCAAATCAAGACTGTCCTGCAAAAATCAGGACAGGTGGTAATCCTAACTAATGAAGCTAAATTAAAAATAAGTAGTTTATTACTTTAAAAGGTGCTGAAAGTTCTGATAAGCCTCGTATAACTGTCAGAACTTTTCATGGCTTATCAGAACCTGTCAGAACCTTTTGTGGTGCTTCCATCTCTACTGTTTTATGACCCTGGCAGTATACAAGATGGCAAAAAATGTTGTGCTAAACTGGCTAAAGGCTCGAGGTACAGCTCACTGTTTGACAAAGATGATCACTGAGCAATTGGAAATGGTGCCTTGAGATGCAGAAAATGTCAAACAATGCAGACAAAAATCAGGAAGAGACTCCCCAAGAACTGGGTGACTTGGAAGGTACGATAGCGGTAATGAATATGCATGTGACTGTACAGGAGGAGCTGAGTTAGAGAGGGGTGGGTGTGGGGAGAGGCAGCCTCAGAATTTTAGAACTGCTTTGCTATTAGACAGTGCTGCTGCTGATGTGTCTCCGCCTTCAGCTGGATGATGAACTCGGCTCTGTGTGAAGCCTGGGGCCAGCAGCTCAGCACTGTAGATACTGTAGGAAGTCAGCACAGCAGGTGGGGCCGTGTTTCTCGATGGGGTGCAGCTTGAGTGGGCTGTGGCAGCAGGAAGATACATTGAGTCAGACTCACAATGCTCCTTCTCAGGTAAGTTCAAACAGGTGACTGTGCAGGAGGATGAACAGTGTGAATCGGCTGCATTTGAGACATTTGTCTGGCCCCCTTGTTTTCTGCTTTTAAGGATCAACTCCAAGTCCAGACATTTGTTTCCAAACAAGGGATTTTAATACAAATTACTAGCTCTCAGAATTCAGATTCCTTATTTAAAAACTGTTTTAAGTGTTGACTATGTTTGGTATTTATTTAGATTCTGGAGATATAATATATATATATATACACACACACACACATATACACATATATAACACACCTACCGCACTGCAGTTTTGAATGTATTATTACTGCATGTGTGTTTGCTATTTCCACCGGTTTGGCAGATCATATGAATCATTAATTTACTCAAACTCTTAGGATTAGCAATAAATTGGACCTCATTTACTGCATAATAGTACTTGGTCTCCGTTCCTTAATCTAAATTCATACCAATCTCTGGGTGCTAAGAAATATAGTCCTAAATCTTACAAATGTTCCACTTAACTAGCTTTTCTCATTTTTCTAGTTTATAGTCCTAAATTCAATTCTGCAGCATGAGTTAATTTAAAATCTTTACCATTTGTTTTTTTAATACATTTCTGAATAATTCCACTGTACATTTTAACTGTATTTTATATGTACATATGTTATATGTCTCTGCATCCCGCTGTGGGCATACATTCGCACTGCTGGTTCATTTAATAGTAAAATATCTTGTAATTTTATTTAATTATCAATAAAAGATTATAATGGAAAACAAAATAGTCGTGGAAGGCTTGCGCTTCCATAGCAACACTTTTTGCAGGCCAGACTAGTTGACTGCAAAGTCTCCTCTTTCAGTGTTTCACTAAGATTACTGTACTATGTGTTATATGTACGTTTGAGCTTTCCTGCGTAAATAAATTATATAACCAAATATGGCATCATTCAGGCATAATGTTGCAAATGGGATCCTGTATCCTAGTGAAATGTACCCGGTTATCAAAAATAATAATTAATGCAGTACCAGGTCCAGTCAGTGGTAAAATACTAGGATATGATGGATCAGGTTTGTACAGAAAATTGTGATTGTTTGAGGGGGGAAAAATTGTTCTTGTTTACTCATGATTTCTGTAAACTATTGCCCTGCTTAGTATTACCTGTACATTTTTAAAGGCATTATATGAAATGGTTTAATTCTTGTTAATCGTATGTACTGCGTTACTGTATTGCATTGTGTTCATGTCCACCCAGGACATCCTCACAAATGAGATATGCTCAAGGACAGATCCTGGAAAACAAATAAACTGAAACTGAAATCAATCCATATGTCAAATAAAAAATGTAGACAATAAAGCGCCAACTGGAGATCTGATTAGCTGGAATGAAAGAACTTATTCCCATTTTACAGACAGACCACCAGTTCTCAGGCCAGTTGCAAGCAGTGGTGTGGCTTGGAAAATAAAATTTCTAAGTCAGAACCCTTTGGTGCCTCTTTTTAACTCCCATCGTAGACATGCCCATATTCGTTGCCTAGACTCCTATAATGCTATACTGTACTTCACAAATGGCACAATAAGAGCCCGAAATACAGTAGTACATCATTTTGCACTTAATGTTAAGCTTAATTCAAGCAGAGCACATTAATTTTATAATACCAGTAGAGGTAACCGTCATTAATGGCAGTCAGGGCTCAGAATACTGCCCCCTCTCCAATCAACTCAAAAGCCATGGCTTACTTGGAGTAGCATTTCTACACTCATGGTTGCTAATTCTAGCTATGTGTAGCATTTGTTTATGGAAATTCAAAGTGTCCCCCCCTTTGTTTTGGGGGCAGCAAAAGACTTATGTTCACCACTGCAATTTAGCAAGAATGATAAGAAATTGGCCACTGCCAGCCCAGTGGCGCAGAGGGTTTAGTACGCCACACCTCTCGTTATGCTGGTGACTCAATTTTGGAGGTGGATCCGGGCCACTGGGGGGGGGGAATCGAATGTCCACCTGAGAGCTCTTCTGTCCTGTCAGGAACGGTTGTGCTGCACCACTGCAGTACTGCCACCACATGGAGGTGTGGGGGTGGAGCCGCGGCTACAGCCAGAATGGTGGGTGATTGGTAGCCAATGTGTGGCTTGTGTGTGCTTCTATATGCATGCACGTTTAAGTTACTGCATGCCACCAGCTGCCAATGGGGAGAAAATGGAGGTGAGAAAATCAGTGTGGAGCAGCAGGGTGATGCTCTCCCTGCTCCAGACATGTACCGTCACCCAGGCACTGGGGAGAGGAGAGGATGGCCCCTCTCATCCTTGCCCCACCATGGGGGGGGATCCATGGGGGGTTTGAATGGCTGGTAAATCCTTGGGAAGGTGTTTGCCGACCATGAGCGGGGTGAGGCTGGAGGGGGCCAGTACCACACAAGGAGAGAACCACCTGGATTGAGGAAAAGAGAAATGAGTCACCTTGGGATAGTAAGGTGACAAGTGGAACACAGCAACACTTTCACCAACTGAAAAGATGCGAGTCACAATCACAGGTAATGAGATCAAAGGCATGGTTACACTGCCACCATTGCAGCATATCAACCTGTGAATACTGTCTGATGCGCTGCAAAGTCGGCAGTGTGAACACTTACCAGACCATGCTAGGAGCGCTTCAGAGCTTCTTTTTGCTCTGGCGCAGGAGTGGGTACATTTACCAGAGTAAGCATATTATGTGGCAGCTTAAAAGTGCTGTGACACAAGCTCTGATAAAAGCAGCCACTCCCAGACTCCTCCACAGCTCCCAGCCCAGCTCCACAGACCCTCTCTGGTGCAAAGTCACAGTACAGCACTCGGTCAGCTAATAATTCTCACCAGGCAAGTCCAATTTATCTTAAGTTGCTAGGGCCAAATAACCCTTACCACACTGCCTCGGCAATGAAGCCTTCCTACGTGCTGCGGTAAGGAATACTAGGCCCTAGCAACATAAAATAAATTGCACTGAGCAGAAACTTGCCTGGTGAGAATTATTTGTGGACCGAGTGCTGTATTGTGACTTGGCACTACTTTGGGTTTGCTGCCCTCTTCAAAGCACCGGCCCCCGACTCTGGCAGCATCGCAGCAGCAACTTGTGGATGTTTGGCCTCTCTGGCGCAACCTGCATGATCGTGGGCTGTGCAAATCGATAATCGAGCCTCCTGGAGCGGGAGTGGCACAGTTCTCAGAGCGCTGCAGCCGTGCACTAATGAGAATGAGTAATTATGGGATACAAATACAAACAAAACATTAAAGTAAATGCAAGCAGGAGCTAGAAAATATACTTAGACCTGTTTCAACTTTAGGTCCTCTTCAGGAATTAGCTATAGAGGAAAAAGTAAGCATATTTAAAACAATGTATGGGCAACCATACACAAAAAGGTTGTGTTTCTATTCAAGGATGAGGTGACATCACAGACCTTGAGAGCAAAGCTCAAATAATGTATGGGCAACAAAATACCACAAGGTTGTTTCCCTCTAGGGATGAAATACATCATAGACCTCGACAGCGAAGCTAGCATAATGTATAGAATAATGTACCATGCACAACAAAGCCAATATTTCCATCACAGCGTGGGATGAAATTATGGACCTTGAGGGAGACGCTTGAGAGGTCTCTATGGCGCCACCTCAGCCCAAGATGTAAACACCAGCCTTATTACGTATTGTTGCCCATAGAATATCTTGTATAGTATGTGTCTGTGTCAATTCATTTACCTTCTTTCTAACTCTGTCTTGAACTGTGGGAAAATAAACATAAAACACAGCAAGCAACAGGATAAGACTAGAAAGCATTTAAAATGGTTTACATAATAGCTACATGAGCTGACAACATTTCCAGCAGTTCTCTTTTAACAGTTTGCTCGGGGTGTTTTCAGTCTCGCTGATATCTTTGTTATGAGGAATCTACAATGTAGCTAAACACAAGGAATCTTATTAGACAAGGAATTCTATGTTGTTGTACCACAGTACTGACGCATAGCTAATGGATTTCCATACATAACAACACATAACAATATAATACAATGAGTCTAAATATACAACTATGCTAGCCTGTGCTTTATAGATAATTCTTGAAAAAGGGCTTTTGGGTGAAATGTCAATTTTAACTCTGTTTCCTGCTGTCAGCATGTAGTTAATCAGTTTTGTTTTAGCTGCAGCCTGCACGCTGAGACACAGTACGCCACTTCATTGTAATTAGGATGGACAAGTCCCTTTCTGGTTCAATTTAGTACCCATTATAATCAGAACCTCAAAAAAGTTCTACACGATTCTCGTTTCCAAGCAGTTTTTTGGGTCCCAATCTGCATAATCTGCTTATTAATCACATGCTAATTGCCTGGTAATAACTAATTAAATGTTGAACCACTAGTACATTTTTAAAGTGAGGCTCTGTATGGGTCTGAATTTTAAAACAAGTATTAAGATTTTTTTCTTTTCTTTTTTAGAACCAATCTTCATCCCTATTAGCAGTAATAACCTTATATCCAAATCTTGAGGAAACACAGATATGCTTTCAATTAGGGGGAAAAAAACTCTCATTCACTTACCCTGGCACTGAGCACAAGTACTCAAAAATCATAAATCGGTGTACACTGGAGTTATTAAATGCCAAAAAGTAACTTTATTTAGTTAAAAAAATACACTTTAATGAGACGCCAACCTCCCTCAGAGCTTCGATGCGCACTACCACTTCATCAGGGGATATGGTCTGGCTGGGAGTTTATTAAAGAGGCACAGCACAGGTCAAAGTGATTTACAGGATTAACTATCTTTAGCACTTTTTAAACTTTTAAAACCATTCTAAATCACACGATTTCAGCCAATCAGTGCTCAGAACCACAGGGTCTTGTATCCTGCATTCAGTTGTTATCTCACATGGAAATGTTATAGTGGAATGTTACACTGCATAGGCGAGGGGAAGCATTATATTTATTTTATTTAATAAAAATTAACGTACAAGTATTATAAATCACTCTAGCTGACTTGAGTAATTTGTAAAATAGAGAACAATTAACATCAAAGTGTTAAGAACAAGCTGGTTCACACACCTAGTTAATGTTGTAACATCATTGGCACAAAAGTGAAGTTCGAGTGTTTCAGTTATATCACAATGCAAATGAGATGTGTGAACTAGCAAATTCTTAACATTTTGGTGTTTATTTCTTATAATACAAGAGTCAGATTTTTTTTTAATTTTTTACATAAAACTGCAGTTGTACTCAGCACGTGGCTATGACTGAATTAGCTAAAACGGCAGCTCCGCTTGTGCTGTAATTAGCCGTTTGGGGGGGACAGTGCAAGTTTGATTGCTGCAGCTTTGAAAAGCTATTCTAAACATTCTGAAATAGTTGTTCTTAAACAGCAGCTGACACCTTCAAAAGACTTTTAACCAAATATAATATTTAGACACAGTCGAGCTTGTACTTCACATTAGTTCTGTATTTCTCCTCCTCACTGTTTATTACTGAGGTCATTTGTATGAAAACAGGAATTTTGCTCCTGAAGAGTTCATCTATTCCTACTGCTTTCTCCCTACTTGAGGTCATAATGCACTGCTTGTGACATCACAGTTACACCCATGGCAACAGATTGTTATGTCACAACAGAAGATTATGACATGAAATAGGGAGTAAGCTACAGAGGCAGATAAACTCTAAAGGAGTTCTAAGAGCTAAAGATCATGTATTGATGCACATTTCCTCAGTAATAAATAACGGGAAGAGAAATATATAGAATATATATGTAATGCAAGCAGAATTGTACCTAATTATTTTGTTTTTTAAAGTTTTCTTTGAGGCGTAAGTAGCTCTTTAGCATATGTTGAGAACAACTGTTTCAGATCACAAAAAAATATGCTAACGGAGCGTAATAAGTAAGTAATAACCCATGACAGGGTATAGGGATATTGGGAATTAATCAACACCCTGAGTGCGTTTATATGTGCTCTGTGAGCTGTCTCTTATGGTTTAAGAGTATAATTTCCTACAGTTTGGACAGACAGAACCACTCAGCATTGCGTCTTGGTCCTATTACCCAAACTGAATGAGATGACATCATCCAATCCAATCCAACTTTATTTTCAAAAAGCGCCTTTCCAAAGCCAAGGCGCTTTTACAATAAATAAATCAAATACACAAAATTAAAACAATATAATAAAATAAATTATTAAAACATTCTTAAAAATCGGGGTAAGCTAGGCTAAATAGGTACGTTTTCAATGCCAATTTAAAACTTTGGACGGTCAGACAATCTCGCACCCAATGAAGTAGAGAATTTCACAGGGTCGGGGCCATAAAACTAAATGATCTGGCCCCAGATGTCTTCAAACAGACCCTGGGAACCTCTAGCAATCCCTCATCAGTGAATCGGAGAGGGCGGGGGACAGTAGGGATGAAGAAGCTCTTGCAGGTAACTAGGTCCCTGGTTGTTTAGGGCCTTATAGGTCAGCAAACCAACCTTGAAGGTGATCTGCCACAATACTGACAACCAGTGCAGTCAGCGGAGGACAGGAGTTATATGACTGGTCCTAAAAGTACCAGTCAAAAGCCTGGCCGCCCGTTTTGCACTAGCTGCAGGTGGCGGATATCTACCCCTGGTAGCCCCAAGTAAAGGGCGCTGCAGTAGTCCAGGTGGGAGGTATCGAAGACGTGGACCAACACTGAAAGATCGTCAGCAGGAACCAGATGCTTCACCTGGGCTATATTCCTCAGATGGTAAAAGGAAGTTTTGACAACAGCCGACACCTGATATTTAAGGGTCAGACAGTCATCAAATATAATGCCCAGGTTCCGCACCCGTTCTGAGGTAGCTAACTGGCCCTCCCCCAAGAGCCAAAGACCCGAAGGTGATCCTGTCGGCAAACCCGCCTCCTGACGACCTGGGTCCACAACCAACACCTCAGTTTTTTCAGGGTTTAACCGCAACCAACTCACAGTCATCCAGTCCTGGATCTCGGTGAGACAGTTGTTAAAGACCGAGACAGCATCATCCTGGCTGGGCATGAAGGACATGTACAGCTGAGTATCATCTGCATAGCAGTGAAAACTCAAGCCGTACCGCCTTATAATCGCTCCCAATTGCAGCATATATACCGCAAACAACATGGGCGCCAAAATGGAGCACTGCGGCACCCTAGAGGATGGGGGAGTGATGCCAAGGAAAAAATCCCAGACACTACCCTCTGAGTCCTACCCTCGAGGAATGATCGAAATCAGCTGAGGACCAAATCAGACAGTCCACAGATAAACCGCAGGCGCTCCCAATAGTACTCCATGGTCAACGGTATCAAATGCTGCAGAGAGAGATCAAGAAGGACCAAGATGGAACGGGTCTTTCAATTTCTCACTATTAGGAGATCATTTAGTACACGAACAAGGGCCATCTCGGTACTATGACTCTTCCTAAATCTGGACTGGAGAGAATCACAGACATTGTGGCTGGTCAAATGATCTTCCAGCTGCGACATGACCACCTTCTCAATAACCCTTACCCACAAAAGTCAGGTTAGAGACAAGCCTGTAGTTTGCCAGACAGTCCGGGTGCAAGGAGGGTTTCTTAAGAAGGGGCCGAAACACGGCTTCCTTCAAGGGATCAGGAAAGATCCCCTTCTCCAACGACAACCAAACTATCTTGGCAAGGACAGGGCCGATTTTATCCACACAACCTACTAAACGGCGTGTTGGGTCTGGGTCCAAACTACAGCTGGTTGGTCGCAATGACTGGACAATCATCACTATGTCATTGATTGTGGGTAGGTCAAAGTCAAACCACACAAACTGGGTGTCCAACATCTCCTGCCGACCACCACAACTCCTATTTGAGAGAGTTAGGAGGAGGTCGGACCTGACTGTGGCAACCTTATCTGCGAAGAATCGAGCAAACTCTTCACACCGTTCCTGTGAAAAAGCACTTTCGGGCTGAAGACAGATTGGATTGCACAATCTGCCCACAGTCTGAAAGAGCTGAGCTTGTCGATTCTGTGCAGCAGCAATTTCCCTGGACAGGAATTCTGCCTTCTTACGGGTAATTGCTGATTGATAAACCCAATAATGGTCCATCAAACTAAGCCTGTCACACTCCAGACCCAACTTCCGCCAACACCTCTCAAGCCTTCTTCCCACCCTCAACTCCCTCAAGGTCTCATCAAACCAAGGAGACCTGGGGTGATGAGTGAGGGGATGAACTCGAACAGGAGCAATGGAATCCAGGGCCCCAACTACTGCCTTATTATAGGCAATAACCAGGTCCCCAGGATCCATGCATTTACTCAGTAGACTCGATAGGTCCAGCACCACCATCAGACCCTCCGGGTAACACCCTCAAAGGCGTGCGGACCATCTCCATGAGGGGCGGCCTACAAGGGGGCCAGAAACTGGACAATGGTGTGATGATCAGACGACCCGACTGGTTCCACCAAGTCAGATATCTCCATCCCCAGGAGGAATACCAAGTCCAAAGAATGACCGTCTATATGGGTTGAGGAGGAAATAACCTGTGTGAAGCCCAGCGAATTCATCAGCTGGAGAAAGTCCTTACCAAACTGCGAGAGTTCATCATTGACCCAGGCATTGAAATCCCCCAGGACCAGCCATCTTGAGGATCCCAATGTCATGTCGACAGTGAAGTCCGCAACTTCCTGCAGGAAAAAATTCCCATTACCTGGTGGACAGTAAATGAGAAGAATCCTGCGCCCCACACCCTCACCCACAACACATTCAAAGGAGTTGGTGATTCCCACTGGTATCTCCATCATGTTCAGTTCTGTTCTAAAACAAATCGCCACTCCCTCAACCCTACGATCCAACCTCGGACGGTGTATCACTGAGTACCTGACTGGTATAGCTGAAGCCAAAACAGGACCAGCATTATCATCCAGCCAGGTCTCGGTGATGCATGCCAGATCCGATGACCCAACAAAATCAGCTATTATAGCAGTCTTGTTTTTAATGGATCTGGCATTGCATAACGCTATCCGAGTAGAATGAGTCACCGGTGAAGACAGAGCCACCTGCCTGCCTGCCACATGCAGAGCCCTTAGGTATGGGAATCAGGCAGGAAGGACCCCTCTCCCGAACCCATTTCGCCCCAGGGTGTCTTCTTGTCCCCACTGTCTCAATCTGTCCACTCCTTTCCATTCCCCCTCCAGGCCCCGCCCCCGCCTTCCTCCTCCTCACAATCCCCAGAGCCCGACACCATCTATACATCTCTGGAGGTAGTGGGGGTCACCTAAAAGGACGGAGGTCTCCAAGCCGGGAGGGGAAATAATGCCTGACCGTCCCAGCAACTCCCCAACACATCTTCACACATTCAGAGTACTCAAATTAACTTCACACCAAACCACACCACAACAAATAAATAAAACTACCCTCTACCCTTAAAAACTACCCACCCTTACGCAATAATTATACTAACTCACAATCTCCAATAACCTAACAATAACGTCTACCCACCCCTCCAACAACAAATATACAAAAATAACAATAAAATGACATAAGTAAAGTCTTATAGCATTAATTCAGTATTTAAAGTTCAATGGGAGAGTCACTAAAATGTCTTGAACAGTTCTTGTAGAGGTCCATCCGAGCTCTCACCTCTTCAGGTAATGAAACCAATAGCTCAAAACCAAAGTTCAAGTCTCACTCTGAACTTTAGTGATAGCAGGCAGACATTATTTGAAATTGTTTAAACAAAACTGATTTCAAAAGACACTCTCACTGCCAAAGAACATATAGATAACCAAGCCCAAAAAATCTGACTGGTAGTGTTTGATGTTGAATCCTTCCAAAGTGCCCCACTAAGGACTATTTATATCCTCTTCACAATTCTTGTATCTTTCCCTCTGGGATCACTGTACCCATGGCAAGACCTCAGAAGCAAGCTGGAATGCTGAATTAGGGAAACACAAGGGGTCCTTCAAAACCCACACCCTGGGATGGCCACCCCGTCAATTGAACCCACAACTACGGCCACAACCCGGCATCCACTCAACAGCAGACCCCTGCAGAAACCTAGAAGCCACCAATAGCCAAGATCCACCCTCCAGCAGACCCAAGCTGGCACCTCCCGCCATGAGCCCGACATACTGCAGCCGCCCTCGGATGAGTAGAACCCCCAAATGCTCCCACCAACCTCTGCAATTTGCCAGTCCGCCAGTAAAAGTGATCCCGATGTTCCAGAAAGAAAATCCAACCACCAAAACTCCTCAGTCGATATTCTGACTAAATATTCACACCAGCCTCCACAGTTTGCCTGTCCAGCAACTCCTCGATCAATATTCCGGCTGAATGCTCCCACCAACCTCCGCAATTTGCCTGTTCAGCAACTCCTCGGGAAGAACCAGTCTGCCACAAAATGATCCGACGATGTTCCAGGAAGAAAGTTCAGCCAAGAGATACAATAAGCGATCTCTTACAGCACATGTAACTCACATTAGGACTAATATTATTAGTTCATTAGTACTATGAATGTATGGCCTGCACTGTTCCTCTTTAAGGCAGGAATATTTACGTGATGAGCTCTCAGCCTGGTCAAACCTCCAGACAAAGTGGCAGTGTGCCACGAAAGTTGGCATTTTGGCAACTTTTTTTTTATTTTTATTTTTTTTTTATTTTTGGATCATTTCTTTATGCTTCCTGTCACTAAGCATGCTCCCTTGGTGTTGGCGTCTGCAGCTCTGTCACCTGGCTTCTCCTGGACCTTGCCTACCACTCCATTTCCCCATGTCAGAGGTGGTTTGGCTCGCCCAATCCCCACCGCAGACTTGATCCAGCTGGAGGAGCCAAGGTTGCTGGTGTCAGGCCTGCAGGAGGCTGGGATTCATCTTGCCTGGTCGGGGGGGGGGGGTCTGTTTTTCAGTCCCAGGCCCTCAGGACACCAACAGCAAGGGTTGCCCATGCACGCAAACGTGTGTAGTGTGGTACCACCTGTGTACCCCCCCCATGTGACGCTGCTCTCGACTACACTGCTACCTGTGCTCACTCACATGGCAGTATTGCAGCAGAGCCAGCTGCCTTCCTCCACAGAGGACAGCATCTCCAGGGAGGCTGACTACTCCTCTCCCCCCCCTCCCCGGCCAGTCCCCACCAATCCGAACCGGGGATATCAACAGTATTTTAAGTTAAAGAAGTTACTTTTCACACTAACTTCAGAGCTCCGGTTCTTTCTCGTTTGCTGGTTCTGTTTTGTGCAGTAGCTGCTGCTTGGGGTTTGTTGCCTATTTCCCACATTACTAGTCTTGTACTAAACACAGGTAGCCTTCATTCATTGGTTGAACAAGCTGGTTTGTCACTTGTAAAAGTTCACTTTTTGTTAACACTTCTCAGCTAACTGTCCTGCAGAATGGCATTCAGTTGTTATTTCCTACAACCAATCATTTCACATTTTTAATGGAGTCCTTGGCTTCATTAAAATACAATCGGCGTCACTTCTCACACTGGCAGGGTTAAAAAATGTTCTTTCCAATACATGGAGAGGGACACTCTTTTTATCATAAGCTCATTTTTTTTCTCCTCCTGTTCACAGCACAGACGAAGGGGAGGTAGTTGCTGAAATTGGGTTAGTCAGCTGGGAAAATGAGCTGGGAGGGGGGGCATGCATCACTCTTGTCTGGGTGCTGTCTCCACAGGCCAGCTAGTAATTTCATTAAGTGCTTCCCCATTATATTTTGTCAGCTGCCCCCCCTCCCAACCTCACTCCAATCTGATTAGTGAATTTCAAGAGTGGAGAGTGAACGAGAACGCCAGCACAGAAGTCGTGATGTGTCATAGACTTTTTACTGGATACCCAATTGGATTTCAAAGACCCATGGGATTATAGGATAGCAGATTATCCTTCCTTGCCCCACTTCCCTATCCCTCGAGGCGATACAATAAAGAGGCAATTATATGCTCAAGAATTGCATTTCCCCTTTTGTGAGTTATGCTACCAGTTGATCTAATTGTAATTTTAATTACTTACACACAAGAGCTCCACAAAATGTATCAGCAAAGTATTAACCGTAAGAGAATGAACTGTATGTTTCTTTAAAGGAAACACAAACCCTGTTTAAATTTTTAAAGAAGAACTGCACTGAGCCTGTAACACATTGTCCTCTGTAGAAGCTGACAGGAAGCCAATTTTTAAACAGCTAGTGTACTCCTTAAAACTAATATTAGTTTTTAAAAGCAGTCCACTATTACTTCTTGCATCTGAGGTACTTTTTATTTTCCTGTTACTTAATTAGAAGATGGTTTACCTGATGTTAGCAGGTGTGATGTGTGGAACAGCACTCTGCCTGGCAGCTGACATATATCTTGCCCTAGTTCCCCCACTACATCATCAGCATTGTGACCTCACTGACTGTGACATCACCGCTACTTAGGAACAGCCACTCAGTAGCTGCCAGGCCACTCACCTGTGTTGTCACTGTCAGTGAGACCACAGTACTGATGATGTACTGACAGAGATGGAGACAGCTATGTCAACTGCCAGGTTGAGAGCTATTCCACACATCCAGCACAATATTATCACGTAGAAGGCTTTCTAATGAGCGAAAGAAAAAAAAAATACTTCAAAAATAAAAAGTTACAACTGACTACGTCTTAGAATTTGTATCATTTTTCAGTCTGACTGTTCTGGTTCCATTAGCTCTTTAAATGCTTGTTCCAGTTCTCTTACTGTTCCATCCCTACAGGACTTTTATTTACCCTAGTAGGTGTTTCTGATTTACACACAGGTAGCATGGACTGTTTTATAACTGTATGCCGTAGTTTACGTCCCTTGCTCTGCTCTTCCATTGTTGGCACAATGCATCCATGTTCTACTGTAGAACTCTGTGGTTGTTAGGGACATAAACTACATAATGTGGTTCTAAAATGGTAATTAACACCACAGTGTACATCAGAGACATCCACTGAGGTCACCAGTAGGTCCATATAGATGAAACAATAACAGCATTAGAACCAGTATTTAAAAAAAAAAAAAATCAGCTTCTACTGGGTAAAATGACTTTCAGGTTCAGCACAGTTCTCCTTTAATATAATTTTAACTTTGGGCATGTGTGAAGTCTGTTTAATCACTCCAGTGTGTCGTTTTGTGTGTTTCTTTTCAAATATTTTTTTATCCTTATTTAGGGACCCACATTAATGCATACTTTCCCAATCCAATATTCAGTTTTTAATTAGTCATTCCAATGCCCAGAAATGTCAGCTGAGCTGATATCACTGGGTTCCACTTAATTATAGTCTTCAGAGCAACTGATGTCACTGGGTTACAGAACTGCTAAGTGACTAAAAAAATGAATACTGGGTGGAGAAAAAGGCTGCATTCATATCATACTGATATCACATCGGTTTTCCTATATCACAACAACCATTTTTCACGATATACTGCAACATGATAAAGTATGAAAAATTGTTTCTCAGTGCATTACCCTGTCACCCTATAGAAAATTAGGATGTAGAGAGTGCCTCATACAAATCCCAAACTAGACACCATGACATTTTGATACTGTAGCACAATAACCATGATCTTTTTTCAAGGTTATCATACTATGAAAATATTAATATTGTGACAATCTACAAAGCAAAGAAAACAGCAGCAGACACATAGAATAATAAGCATATATACTGTACTTTGGGCGGGATATTCAGACTGCGCCAGGCTGTGGCACAAGCCTGGGCGCAGCGCAACTTGGATACGCAGGGGCGCTGACAGGGTGATATTCAACATCATTGAATATCACACCTTGGCCACCCGCACTGCGCATACCAGAGTGGAGCAGGGGGATGCGCTAGCACAAGTTCCGTTGCGCTAGGCGCAACAACCGTGATATTCAAAAGTGAACATGCAAATGGGGCCATAATGTATACAAGCCGCAAATGGGGCCACTTGCATGTCATTATGGCCACATTTGCTTGCAGGTGCGCCAATCCCAGGCGACTTGTGCCTGGCGCCCTGCCAGGCTGCAGCCATCAGGGACCGACGCCCCCGCACAAGCGGCAAAGTGCCCCACTGCCCGATCGCGGGCATTTGTGTAAAATAATCATCCCATATCCCTGGTGGTCCAGTGGACTGCTCCCAGCCCGATCGCGGGCATTTGTGTAAAATAATCATTTTATATCCCTGGTGGTACAGTGGACCGCTCGCAGCCCGATCGCGGGCATATGTATATCAATAATCATCCTATATCCCTGGTGGTCCAGTGGACCGCTCGTAGCCCGATCGCGGGCATATGTAATAAAGAAGGGTCCAATATCCTTGGTGGTCCAACGGTGCCCCCCTCCCCACCCGCCCACTAAGCCCCAGCACTCTCCCCCTCCCAAGTCAGCAGCTCCCCACCCACCAGCCGCCCTCCGACTGACTGCGTACAGACTGTACCCGTACTACACAGTCCAGATATGCGAATGATCCATTCACAAATCTGGACATTGTATAGCTGTTATGATCTGTATGCTCACTAGCCCACGCTGTGGACCAATGGGTGTACAGCCCTACCGTATGCAGTCAGTCGGCGGGTGGCGGGCGGCTGGTGGGTTGGGAGCTGCCGCCCACCGCTGACCGGAGGGGGAGCGGGTGCTGGGGCTCAGTGGGCGGTGGGAGGAGTACCGCTGGACCACCAGGGATATTGGACCTCTCTTTTATTACATATGCTCACGATCGGGCTGCGAGCGGTCCACTGGACCAGTAGGGATATAGGACGATTATTTTAAGCAAATGCCCACAATCGGGTTGCGAGCAGTCCACTGGACCACCAGGGATACAGAACCTCTCTTTTTTATTACATATGCCTGCGATCGGGTTCCGAGCGGTCCACTGGACCACCAGGGATACAGGATGATTATTTTACACAAATGCCCGTGATCGGGCTGCGAGCAGTCCACTGGACCACCAGGGATATAGGACCTCTCTTTTTTATTACATATGCCCGCGATCAGGCTGCGAGCAGTCCACTGGACCACCAGGGATATAGGACCTCTCTTTTTTATTACATATGCCCGTGAGCGGTCCACTGGACCTCCAGGGATATAGGACCTCTCTTTTTTATTACATATGCCCACGATCGGGCTGCGAGCGGTCCACTGGACCACCAGGGATATGGGACTATTAATCATAACAAATGCCCGTGATTGGGCATGGGGGGGGGCCACCAGGAAGGTGCCGCCGGAGCTCAGGTGGCCACCCACAGGTAGCAGCTGCTGTGTTGTGCCCTGCAATACGGCAGCTCACCTGTGGGTGGCCAGCTGTTGCCCCTTTTGGCTCACTTGTGTGCAGCGCAAGTAGGGGTTGCGCATGCATGGGCCCAGCACATCCTGGTCTGAATATCGGGATGTGCGGAGTATCCATGGGCACGCTCCCCCCACCTGCACCGCATACATTACTGATGCGCTCCAGCGCAATGGGATTTGTACCAGGCTCAATCCCACTCTGAATAGCGTGCCAGGCGCATCAGTGGGTTGCGCATGGTGCAACTGTGTAGCCTTTAAAAGGAGTCTGAAAACCCATCTGTTCCTACAAGGGGACTGATTTTCCCTGTTCTGCCATCATCCCAGTCTGCTATTATTTATTGGTTTAATTTGAGAAGGGTTGTGTGCTATTGGACTGTATTATTTACGACATATTTATTATCCTGTTTTAATATGTTTTAGTGATGCTACTGTTCTGTGTTTGTAATGGCACCCTGAGCCTCCGGGGGAAAGCTCCAGCTAAAAATGAAGAATACTACCAGCACCTGACCGTGCAGTGATACTGCTTAATGCACAGGTGCAGGTCTTGCTTTCTTTTTCCATACTTTATTTATTAAAAAAATAAATTTTGTAAGTGCAGTGGTTGATGTCACCCCTAGGTGGCGCTATCCCAAGGGCTACTACCCCTGCCTGCTTGGCTAGTAGCAGGTTAAGGGGCCTGAGTTCTGAAACGGGTGCCTCCACCTGGAGGTTGGGGTTGGTAGTGGTCAAGCTAACCTGGGCTCAGCCCTCCGGGACACTGTAACCCCCTCTTTCCCCTCTAGTGGCCTGAACGCTGTACAATAATCACTTTCACAATACCCCTGGTACACCACACAAGTACCCACAATGTTTGCACTTACCACCAGGGCTGGTTCCTCTGGCTCAACCCTGCGGACCCCCTGTAAAACAAGGTTAAGCACAGCAAATAGCAACAGTACAGTACTTTGAGCACAAACCGGAACCACAGTCAGATTACATGCAGAAAAAGTTAGATCTGATTTATTCAGGGGTCTTGAACAAGAGAGGGGCAAAATCTGGTTAATTAGCTTAAACATTATATCAATCAAGCAGTTATGCATGCGCTTTGAGTCCCCGCCCCCCGACACACACACAGTCCACCTCTCGGTACCCAGGTACAGAAGAGATGGGCTAGCCAAGACAGTTGCCCGGGGTTGCAGCTGGTTGGGGCCCTGTGATGGAAAACACAACATGCACAGTACACAATATTTGTAATCCGGAGCCAGAGGGCTCAGTTCATAAAGGAAACGAAACAAGAAGACAATCAGATAACACACTCAGATTAAGCTGTTGTTGTAGGGAACTACCCTGGTATTTACTCACGATACCCAAGACTGGACACAGGCTGGACGAAAATCGAGACTGCAGGTGGTTGATCTGGAATGCCAGGAGAAGCAGGGCCCACAGAAGTCACAGAGGCGGGGGCTGATCCCCAGACAGGTCTCTCGTCAATGGCTTCTCTGTGCAGTGGGTAGTCTGGCTGGGCCAGTCTGGCAAAGCCCAGACCGCATGGAGACAAGTTCAGAAGCAGTCCGTTTTGGGCTGGATATGCTTCCAGCAAGCAGAACACAGTTCACACAGTGGGGAACTAACTCACAACCCACTAGCAGCTCATAGCATATTTACATGTATGGGAATTCTACTGTACCAGGCAAAGCACTCCCCAGGCACAATCGCAAAGTCTCTGCACACACCGGGAGCTCAGGGGCAGCTGGAACTCCTGACAGGCCGATCACATTCAGCAAAAATATTCAGTCTTCTTCAGGTTGAGCTTGGCCCACTTCAGTAGCTTACTTTAGTCATACAAACTTGGATTTAGTCCAAAATAATTCTCTTCTCCCCTCTCAGGAGCAGCACACCAGCATGCAGGCCAAAAACTTAGCCTTTTCAGAATTCTCCCATGCGAATCCACTCAGGATAGCTGCTCAGAAACACTTCAGCTCCTTCTTGCTCAGCTTCCAGCTTAGTTCTAACTGAAAACTGCAAGCAGCCCGGGACTTCCCCAAGATCCAGAAGACCTGGTTGGCTGATTTGGATGTCAGTCAAAGCTAGAGCTCCTCCTTCAGTTGCAAAAAAGGCGTAAAAACTCAAACCACAGTTCCTAAGATTTTGAATTCAGACAGCTCCTGTAGTCCGGCTACATTTTAGGTCCCACCAGAACTGTAATAATGAGGTGCATGCCATAACAAGGTTTGTAATATGGGAAAAATAGTAGGAGTGCACGGAGAAAGGTAATAGTTGTAAGAACGTGTAGGTGAAACAGACACAGTTGAGGAACCTGGTGCATAAGTACAGAGCGAGACGGGATGGAACCGAGCAGAAGAAAGAGGAGGCACATCCGGAAACGCTGTCAATTTTAACAGATTTACCGTCCACAGCACCGTGAACTGTAACTATGGTGGAGGAATGACACAGGGAGAGTACACAACAAACACGGCATAAGTGCAGAGAGGTAGGAAAAGCAGCAGTGTTGAAGACAGAGCAAGTGGCGAAGAAATACAAAATCGAGTCAGGGAATGACGCCACGCGTATGCAAATGAGACAGGGACACACTCAGCACACACTGAAACTGAGACAATCAGTGTCATCCCAAGTAATGTAGTAATCAAACAGCCGCACAGAAATCGTTAAAATGTGGAGCAATGGTTAAGCAAGAAAGAACACTTCACTGTATTAAAAAAACAATCATAACGACATCAGTATGTAAGAGACTACTGTTGAGAAATGTGAAAGTAACATTAAAAATCACAGTACATCGTATCACTAGTGTTGTGTTTTCTATCAGTAGCAAGATGTGTAGTCCATACTAACAATGGGCCTGTCCATGTTACAAGCGCATTAATCCCCTCTGAAGGTGGCATCTAATGGGGAGTTAATGCATGGTTGGACTGTTGTACGCCCTCGGCCTCATGCCACAACGGTCCCAACCATGCATTAACTCCCCATTAGATGCCACCTTCATCGGTGATTAATGCTTACTTATACATGTACTGTAGTTTAGAACAAAGAAGTATAGGTGTCTTTAGAGCAGGACTATGAACAAACTGAAGAGTAATACTCTGAGTAACTAAATATATTTCCAACTATAAATCACAAATGTAATTTCAGCCAACCGGTGAGCAGCGCAACTGTACCTCTTATCCTGTGTACAGTGTGTGCCCATGCAGGAGTGTTAGATGGGAATGCTCCACTTCGGCATTATTATAAATCACTCAAGCTAAACTCGACTGATTTATAATAAGATTATAGGGCCTCCCAAGGGATGTCTCTTATGCTATAAGAGACTCCTCTGGTGAGGTTTGGGCAGACAGAACTACGCAGCTTTGCTCTGTGGTCCTCCTGTAACCCAAACCTCATACTCAAGGGTCTCCATATCAAAAGTCTTTCGCTACCAAAGAAACGCTGAGTATATTTTTATTCTGTTTTTTTTTTCCCTATGGCAATACACAGGTCAATGGGAAAGACATCTCAAATGCCACCCAGCGAGACATCATGGAGATGCTATGGAACACTGAGGAGCCAATCACACTGGAGGTTTCCAGAGGGAGGCCAAATCACAGAGCTCTGGAGACGGCAGATGTGGGCACCCAGACAGAGTCAGCTTCTAACAGGGACCATGCCCAACACTACGAGGACACTAGAGCAGTGACACCATCAAAGTGTAACGTTTCCCTAGGCAGGTAAGTTACTTTTTTGGTCCCCTTGGTATCACCTGCCCCCCAACTGCCACCCTCTACAATATCAAAGTGTTATCCCAATGTTCTCAGTGTGGCATCACCTCCCTTTGAACCCTCCCCCTGCAATGCTCAGCCACCACTGTGGTGTTTTGTGAACATCATTATGTATGTTTTTAGTTCTGGCATGTGTTATGGTTCTAAGAATGTCTTCTCGAGCTCTTTAGGGGAAAAGTATTGCAAAACGAAGCAGAGCATTTTTTTTTGTTTTGTTTTTACTTCATTTCTTTATCTCCACCACTGACCAGCCCCCTTCAACCCCATCAAGCCAGCATCTACTGGTACTTACCTCTGGTGCTGAGGTGCCAGCTGGCCTGGTGCAGCACCTGCAGGGGGCCGGCATCATCCTACCGGTCGGTGGTATTTTCAGCCTCCATGATTCTTCCCATCCCTGAATGTGGAGCAGTGGCGCGTCAATGACGCCAATGGCTGAGCCATGCACGGCCGCACGCCAAGCATCTGAAAACTAAGCCCACCCCTGTCTTTGAAGCCAGTGTGCCAGTCTCCAGCCACCGCTATAGGCCAGGCATGCACGGTCCCACCCCTCCCGGGAGAGGAGGCTGTCCTCCGGATGCTCAGTCCTCTCCCTCCTCCTCAACCCCAGCAACCCTTTTTGCTATGAACACAGGTCGCTGGCGTGGCAGGAGGTAAGCCAGTGATGCCTCAGCCCTCCACGCCACTGGGCCGGCCCAAAGCTGAGCAGGTCTGACCACAAAAGATTTGAGAAGGAACTCTTGTTACCATACGAGAAGCTGGAAATTTACATATAAGACATATTCTAAGCCATGTTAAAGAGTTTTGTTCTTAAAAAAATGGTACTTGGATATAAAATTAGAATGCTTTTGTTTGTAGAAAATAAGAGAAATCTCTGTATGGGACATTGACTATGCCAACTAAACTCAGAACTTTCCAATTTTAGAACCATTTGCATGAGACACCCATTTATATTTGAAGCAGTGTGATCTACTTGTTAGAGCACTGGCTTGTTAACATGGAGATCACAGGTTCGAATCCTGAGAGAGTCAAATACTCACTATGTGACCTTGGGCAAGCCCTTTACCCTCCCATTACTCCAGTCCACCCAGCTACAGAAATGGGCAGAAGCAGGACCCCACTGAATACAAGATGTTGCATCTCAGCTTGATATTTAACGAGGGGTCTGTGACCCCATGGCATCACAGGTGGTAAGTGATGCCACAGGCATCATATATCACGAGTAAAATACTGGCTGTTATTTTTTTTTTATTATTAGGCCCATGCCATATTTGATTAATGTAGTGGCATGGGCTGAGCAGTAAACTGCTGGATGTGCTGTCTCAGGTGAACTGACATTAAAGCTGTATAAGCAGAACACTCAAGAGTGAAATCAAATCCCAGAATGAAACAATGTCAGGCTTCAGGACCTGCAGTGAGAATATGTGTTTCCTCATCCACCTAGCATGAACCTATCATGATATTCTCACTGCAGGTCCATGACAAGCAAAAATATAAAGAATATTTGGTGCAGTCTGCAGGCGTTTCATAAATAAGGGATAAGCAATGGCCCTGATGGAAATACCTGTGATATTTCCTCCTCCTGCAGTCTGACCTTTTGTCAAAGGTCAAACTGCACGAGGAGGAAATAACACAGATATTTTCATCAGGGCCATTGCGTATCTCATTCGTGGAATGTATTTTTTTTATTTGTTTCTCCCATCTGTATTGTGCCTGTTTTGTTTATTTGTGGCCATTTCTGTGTTTTGGATGACTGAGCAGTCAGTGCACGCGTGACGCACTGATGCTAGTATGGCCATCAAAGCATCAGTACATCCGCGAGTCAGGAGGTAGCATGGATTACAGCAGTTCGCAAGAGATGGGAACCAGTTCTAGCGGGGTGGGAGAGATGTTCGGGATAGGCACCTGGGCATGGCGAGAGCCTGTCGAGGAGGGAGGGGAGGAGTGAGATCAGGCTTGAGCTGTGTTACTGTGGGTCGGAGGAGCATGACGGTACATGGAAAATGTATTAACTTGATGTGGTTTTTATTGTTGGCTTGTTTTTTTGATGCATCTTGTGAACAGGACAGCACTGTGGGGATATCATTTTTAACTAAAAGAGGTTGGCTGGAATCGGGTGGGGGTTCTAAAAGTAAGAGTATGCTGCTCACACCACCGGCTCCAGCCAACGAGGCACTACTGTGAGAACACTTTTGCCCATAGGAACCTGGAGCAAGGGTGTAGACAGGCATACTCACTATACACATTTGTGTACAGTTTTGTTGAGTGCCTGTCACAAACCATAAGCCACTCTGTTAATATTATCATTCTAATCTGTAGTATTTGGGTTAGTGTAGACCACTGAGGAGGGTCTGATACATATATAACCTCTTTAGAGAGTAGAGAAATCATCTGACAGCAATCTGACTTGTTTGGAAGGGGGTGCCATTTGGAAAGGATGTGTACATTTTTTAATTGGGGGGGTGTAACTGTTGGAGATTGTGTACAAAATGGAAATTCCTGGCTACACTCCTGACCTGGAGTGAGATTGTGTCGACATTTTCACTCCAGGCCTGGAGTTAGCAAAAACAGCACTGACAGGTGCAGGAAAATATATCTAAATGTACAAATCGAGTGCCTTCTCGAATTCTTTGGGTGAGAGAACTGCAAAGAGAAGCAGAGTAGTTCTAGCACGGTAAAGCCCTGTTTACTCTGCCGACTTTCAAACACTTCAAGCCACGCGCATGGGTTGATGCACTTCAAAGCTGGCAGCGTGGACCCTTTCTGGCGTGCCTGAACAGCGCCGCGCAGCAGGTGTCTGATCCGAGAGGGAACATGTACCGGAGTGAGCTACTTTAAAGGACCTCCTTACCTGCCGCGTACATACACTCTGCAGCCCTCCGCTCCCCACGAACTTCTCCTCGCCCGGCATCCTGCTTGCGATCGTCACGCCGTGAGGGACTGGGGGGAGGGAAGAACCGCTCCAGCAACCCGCCGTGTGGACGCTGCGTTGAGCCACCACTGACAACACGAATTGTGGAGCACTGCTGCAGTGCAAATGTGGCGAAAGAACTAGGGAACAAACTCTTACAAACATTAAAAGGCACAGCAGCTGTGTATATGTGTGTGTGTCATATTGAAAACCACGTGAATGACTTTTAATCAAAAAACTGGGACTTGAATTTTTAAATCAGAAATGTTTAACTTTGTAGAAAATTAAAGAAACACCTGTGCAGATTAAAGAGGGCTGTGAAAAGCATGAGGCACTATCTTATAGTTAGAACTGGAGTACATGGGATGGCTAGAAAAAAAAATCGGTTCTGATTGGCTAAAAATGATATCATGATTTATAACTGACCCTAGTAATTTGCTCCCAGGACTCTCCTGGGTACAGGATGCTGCATCCCATAGAGGTTTGACAAAGGACACTTTAATAAAAAAGGATCAAGATTAGTCTAAAATAAACGGCACAGAAGGGTCACAAGGAATTTATGGTATTGTTGGGGGGGGGGTAGCATAATCCAACACTGGGTAACATTTAACTAATCTGATCATTTCTGTGTTTTTGAACAGAGGGGCCTACTGCTCGGAGTTTCTTTTTCAAGACCAATACCATGAAGGCAATGATTATCTTCCCAGCATGCCTCATGATGTGGAAAGCACAGAGGACTGGGATTGTAAGGTGATTTATTTTTCCTTAACATCCTGCACGTTTCTTATTTGTCATTGAGCAGTATGTTGGTGGCTGATGTACATTACCCCTTGCAGGCCCTGGAGTTGTTTAACGTTAAGCATCTGCTAGAGGAAGATCAAAGGAGCTGCTATACCATCAATGAGGATGATGTGAGTGCTTGCCTCAGTCTGGTAAGAAATAAAAACTAAGTGACTGATTGGGAGACACAACTACAAACTGAAATCCCACAAACTTATTGGGAGACATGCATATGTGCAGCTCATTACGCAAACCAAACAAACATATTACACAGGTGGCACAGAACTCCCCCGCACTACTCAAAATGGGTCTGCTCCCAACTCCAGTTGTTGGAGATGTGACAGGTCTGAGGCCGGGCTCTTATATATTCTACAGTCCTGCCCACATCTGCATTCTTTCTGGACCTGGGTCCTTTCTGACTACTCCAAGGACCTCAACAAAACTATACTACACTCCCCTACATTGATCCTGCTGGGAGACACTTCAGCAATCAGTGACCCAGATCAGCAGCTGCAACACTGGCTTCTAGCAGCAATTTTGGAAGCAGAGAGACCCAATTTTTTTATTTTATTTCTGCACATACCACCTTCTCTCCAGTCCTCCTGTCTCCTCAGGACCTCCAGGTACCCCTTGCTTCCCCCAGTCACCTACCTCCATGAAGCTTTTGTTGTACCCTGCAAGTGAGGTCGGGGTGGAGGGATGTACCCCCAAACTGCTGTGTATTATCAGGTGGTGCTGTGCACTAGGGAAGCTGTGACCCAGATATACACAGGTCCTTCACCGTGGAAGTGCTGGGCCCATTTTCCTCTAATTTCCTCCCATCCCCTGGGGACACTGCATGCTCAAATTTCAGGGTGCGCCTGCACATGCTGTCCATGTGTCCGCACACAGACATCAGCAATGCCCTTCCCCTCCCCTCTGTCATCCAGCCACACTACCACCTGTGGTCACCCTGGTGGCAGTAACATGGCGCAGGACACAATCCTCCCTCCCCAGAGAAGGAGAGCACCCTCTGGGATGCTCGATCCTCCTCCTCTCCCTGGCAAGCCCCCAATGACCCGCGGTGATTCCCGAACTCGGGTCACCAACATCATGAGCAGTAGTGCTACCGCTGCACCAACAAAGAGAACCATTCTGATGAAGTGGCGCCAGCCGAATGCACCATCCCTACTTATATGGCATGCAGCTCTCTCCAAACTAGTGCAATTCGAAAGGCTCTCATACTCAGCATGGGGGAAGAGCAACAGGCACTTTGGCAAATGCATCCCCTTCTTCAACTTACATCTCTGCTCTACCCCGGTTACCCACCTATGAATCCACCATTTGCAGCAGTCCCCCTTTCTGTTGCACTGTCAGGCTGAAACATTGGTTGGTACTTGACCCCCACTTTTTTCCGTCCCTGATCCCCCCTCAGCTCTAAGCTACAGGTGGATTAGACTGTTCTACATTTAAGAGAATATCTTTCAACATTACCTACAGTAACAGCTAGTTCAATATAGGTGTGAAAAAGAAATGTTCTCGTGTTATTATATTATCGTATTTTTATTTATTTTTTGGTAACTGGATAAGGCTCACTCAGCACAAAGCCCATTTACAGGGGCCTTATGGAAGCACTGGGGAGGTTAAAGGACTTGCTCAGGGTCACAAGTGGATATTGTGGGAATTTAATCCAGGTATGTTGATTACAAACATCGATGGCAGAAGGAGACCAAGGGTCCATCTAGTCTGCCCAAATTTTTCTGAGATCTTCTCAGGGCCCAGGACCTAGCCCCTGCCCCCCTTCTGACCCCTACCCATCCCAATTTCTATGGATTTTTATTTGCACATTCTCTTTATCCCAGCCCTGTTTGAATGCTGTCACTATCTTGGCTCCCACCACCTCCGCAGGCAGCCTATTCCAAGGCTCGATGACCCTTTCCGAGAAATAGTGTTTCCTGAGTTCCTCTTGAAGCCCCCCCCCCCCGCAGCTTCCATTCGTATCCTCTAGTATTAGAGCAGAAAATCTTGTTGAACAGCTCAGAGCTGGGTGCCTTATTTATTCCTTTCAGGAACTTGAAAGTTTCTATCACGTCCCTCCTCTACCTCCCAGTTTCCAGTGAGAGCATATTCAGTGCTTCGAAGTGCCCCCGTACGAAAGCCCCTGTATGCCGTGTATCTTTTCTGTCATCCTTCTTTGCATGATCTCCAGCATCTGGTTGTACTAAGCTTGTTCACAGCGTGTTGCTCTAACATCTAGGCTATGCTTACGTAACCAACTAATGAGCTATGCTGTTATACTACATCGACGTTTCTATCAACTTTTCTCACTGACTATGTATTTGATTGTGTATCGGTGTTTTATACCAGTGAGATACACATTTGTATGTATGAGAAATGTTCATGACAAAGAATAAAAACAAACTGCAAGTAATAGCCGAAAGCAGAAACCTACAATTAGCCAAATAATATTCTTAACCAAATGTTCTTCTGTTTTTCCTTTTCTTTTTTGTACTTTGTATTATACCCCCCTTTCAACCCTTGACACCTCAGGACATGAACTTCCTCCCAATCCCCTCCTACCTTGCAGCCATTGCCTCCTTGCCTCCAAGTAGCTGTGGCTGTACCTCCCAGGTGGGGCCGGGCTGGGGGACTTACCCTAACTACTGTCATGTCTCCATTAAGCGTGGCATGCGCCAGTGAGCTGGGCTACTCCCAGATGTACTGGGGCCATCTCTGTTGCAGAGGTGCTGGGGTCATAGTCTTTTACCCGGTTTCATCCCCTAGGACATCGTGTGCATTGATGTCAATGTGCGTGGGCATGCTACGCATGCGTCCCTGTGCCTCTCCCTGCTGTCTGTCTGTAGCTGCACTGTCACATGTGGTCATCCAGGTGGCAGTATCACAATGGAGCATGGTATCCTCTGGGATACTCAATCGTCCTGCCCCCTCCCCAACCCCGGCTTGCCCCCAGTGATCTGAGCTCGTTCCCAAACTCGGATTTCTGGCACTGTGAGTGGTAGCGCTACTGTTGCACCAATGGTCCAGCCTCTGTTTTGCATTTTTTTAGCAATGGTGCTTTGGGGGGGAGGTGTCTTAGATAAATATCACCAAAGTTGCTTCCAAAGCACACCATAATAATTCATTTTCTTTTTTTTCATTCAGCTTTTCCTTCCCTGGCCAGCAGCACATCTCAGGGATATACCCTGTTCCTAGGGATATACTCAATCAGGCCACCAAAATCAGTCATCATCATTTAGACTATTACTGAGTTTTTTTCTCTCTCTCTGATTTCCCCTCCCTCCCTCCTCCCCTAGTGGAGGTGATGCATCTGTCAGCCTTGCAAAGTCACAGCCCACCCTGCGGCAGGAGCAATCTCCCTAGCCCAGCCGCAGGACTCACTGTCATGGTGGAACCTGCCACTAGCCCTGCCTGGCAGAGACACTTTGGCCTGCCTCCTGACACAACTCCCTGGGCTTGCTTTCGAACCCAGGTCACCAGCATGGCAGCACATTCAGGGAGGTCCAAGAGTTCATTTTGTAAGTTTTAAATGAAGTCTAACACATCTCAAAGGGTTGAGCAGTACATTTTTTATTAAACACTTCTCCTAGCGCTTTGGGGAAGAGTTAAACTTAGAAAGAATGATTTACCAGACCTTTTGGAAGGTGTTTAACGTTATTTGAAACTTATAAACTGAATGATGTCATATCCATGATGCCGAGCGGTGAAACATGGGCTTCTGCATGCTGGCCTTCGGGGTCTGTGCTATAAGCCCTGTACATCAGGCACATAGGCCAGTTGGGAGGGTGAAGGAGCATCCCTTGGATGTAGTCCTCCTGGGAGGGCTCTCATTGCTTCGCTGTGTTGCGCTTCCTGGTGGAAGTGTGTGCAGGGACATTTCCGTTAGACACTCCCCCAGGCCAGTTGAAGCATACACTTTTTTACATAGAGGGTGGTAGCTGGGTGGAATGCATTACCTTCAGAAGTGGTATCCAGTAGAACAGTGGACTGCTTCAAAAGGGGTTGGGAGAGGACAAGGGGGAGGGTCAAAGGAGGGGAAGGGTGGAAGGGAGAGAGGGGCAGATGCAGAATAAGGGGTGCTAGCTGCACATTCGAGCAGACTTGATAGACCTCTAGGCCTTTATCTGTTGACAAATTTTGTATGTTCGTATGCATGAGGCTGTGGAAGGGTGGGAACAGAAAAAGCCAAAAATGTCACACAGGTACACTAGATGACAGCCTCCCAGTTCTTCCCCAACACCAACAGACCCCCCCAGCACACCATCTGAGGACCCCCCCCCCAGCCTCCATCCAGCGCAGTGTTCACTGCTTCTGTTAGTCATGAGGAGGTGGTGATGATCCTCCTGAGCAGGAGGAGGGGGCCGCTAGCAGGGACAGATTGGTCTCAGGGTGACAGGCTGAGGTTTGAATTGGCTTCCAAGGAAGCAAGCGGGGGGAGGGGGTCTGGAGGATAATGGAGGGGGCGGCATCTGAGGCTTGAAGGAGTGGGGTACACTGGAAGGTGGGGGAAAAAAAAGAATTATTATGGTGTGTTCTGGAAGTAACTTTTCTGGTTAAATATCAGTTAGCGGCACAGTAGGCTGTGTCACAGTGAACAAAAACAAATAGTAAGGTTTGAATTGCTGGAAATTCTACGATGCAAACTATGTATTACTCAGCTGAGTTATTTGCTGTGAAATGTCTAAAGAGCTCCTGAAACCTCAAGGAAATGTTGGAAAATATAATATTTAGACATATTTTAGGTTGTATTTCATACGTCTTTTATGGATGTCTGCGCCCTGTTGTTTTACTACTGAGGAAATGTGCACAAAATCCGGATCTTTATTCCTTAAGAGTTCACCTGCCCCTACAGATTATTCCTAGGGATGGTAGAACCAGAAAAGTTCTGAAAGGTTCTGATAAGCCATGAAAAGTGGTGATAATTATCAAAGCTGTATTAGAACTTTCAGAATCTTTTAGTTTGAAGTAGTGTAAGAACCATCAAAGATAAGGTCCAGAAAGGTTCTGATAGACCATGAACAGTTCTAGTTATCCAGGCCTTATTAGAACCTTCGGAACCTTTTAGTTTTAAGTACAAAAACTGTTTTAAACATTGTTTTCACCAGTAAGCTAGTGTTAGTGAACAGAATTGGGGAAAAAGTGCAGTGGTACTACAGTAAGTATAATTAATGCCACATATCTAGTAGGGGTGTGCACTGAATCCGAATCGACAGCTGAATAAATCAAAAACAGTGTGTATTAAGCTGAATTCTGAATACTTGCTATATTTGGAGGTATTTGGCTGACTAATTCAGTGGACATTCTGGGGGGCCTTTTTTAGGAGCTGTTCACCTCAGCTTCAACAATGGACATAATTCTCTAACTGGTTATCACATAACCTTTCCACACTGGTGCCGGGTACCATTATAAGGTCTGTATTTATTTAATTCAAGCAAACTTGTCACGATCCCGAATGCAGTGCAATAGTCCTTCCAAGTATCCCTGGGGTCTCTAATGTTTGCCTCCTTGCCCTGCTCCCAACTTTCAAACGAAGATGGTCACTAATCCCTTAATTACACACATAGTATCCTAACATTGAACTGCAGTTACTCCTTCCACATCTTGAACTGGGGACACTGTCTGCAGTTCTACCTGCAGTGTGGCTGTATCTGTGGACTCGCTCCATAGAGGCTGGCACTGTCTGCCCGTTTCCAGAACTTACACTACCATCAAACACTCACTCTCTGAGCAGTACCACTGCTGCCAATAATTCCCAGTACCGGAGCTGTTCTGACTGTAGATAAAGCATGCACAGCATTCCTTTACCCTTTTTTTAATAGAAACATAGAGGAGTGGGCTTAGAGGGTTCAGCTGCTCCCTTATTTCAGCATTTAATTGTGGGTTTGGGGCAGGCTAATGAAGCCCAACTTCCCAAATACTCCTTGAAGCGACTTGTGGCGTGAAATTATGTTTTATAATTGACACTTATCATGTTCAGAAAAGGGGGAGGTCATAAAAAGACTATGCTTAAATTTGGGAGTCAAAACTGTTACAATAAAAGTGATAAAGTAGCGTTGTTTCCATGGATGGCCGCTGGCCCAGTGAGGACCACAGTGCCTTCCCATGCAAGTGACCTGAGTTCGGGTGCAAGCTCAGTGAACCAGCTGAATGGGCCAAGCCTGGGAGAAAGGTGCTGCAGCGTGTGCCACTGGTCGCAGCCTGGGGAGGGACAGAGTAGTGTTGTGGCACACACATCCAACACCTTGTGGCGGGCCAGGGATCCTTTCCTCACATGGGGTTGACATGTATGTCGAGGCCTGATGGGCTCATGCCTTGAGTCTGGACAAGTAGTTTAGCCTGACAGTTTTAAATGATAGCACAGGCAGAAACCTACAGTTAGTAGGAAGTCAAGCTCCACCACAAAATTACTCGTCTCACTACAAACATATGCCTGACACAAACCATACAGCCAGACGTTTGGCATTGACAAATGCCTGTTTAGATAAGGGCGTGCAAACCTCATTGTACCCTCATCCATCAACCCTTCACATATGATTTATGTGCCTGCAATTTTAACTGAGAGATGGCTATTAGGAGAGGTGCATGTAAATCCAGGATTATGGGACCTTAAAAGCTCATTAACTGACACACCAGCTTTAGCGTGAGGTGGTAATCAAGCAGAATGAGAAGTAACTGGTTGTAATATATGGTCACCCCTTGAGCCCACCCACTTTTTTATCATAAGCCGCAGTTGTTACATCAGAATTCCCATAATTCACAAATTCTCGTAAGTGTGAGTTCTGGTGCCATTTACAACCCACTCAAGCTTCGCTCTCATGGTTTCTGATGCCACCAGAACCTTCATAGAAACATAGAAGTTGACGGCAGATAAGGACCGCAAGGCCCATCCAGTCTGCCCATTTCTTTTTCTACCTTATAAATGTGCCATCGGCCTTTGCTCTGTCAGTGGCCTATCTATTCATAGTCATTTGTATTGCTCCCTTATGCCTATCCCATGCCTGTTTGAAGCCCTGCACTGTATTCATAGCCACCACTTCTTGTGGTAAGCCATTCCACGCATCCACCACCCTTTCTGTGAAAAAGAATTTCCTCACATTCCCCCTTAATCGGCCTCCCTCTAATCTCATGCTGTGTCCTCTTGTCCTGCTATTTTGCTTATATTTAAACATGTTAGACTCTTTCACCTTGTTTATGCCCTTAAGGTGTTTGAATGCCTCGATCATATCACCTCTCTCCCTCCTTTGCTCAAGGGTATACATATTGAGCTCCGTTAATCTGTCCTCATATGTCTTCTGATGCAGTCCCTGCACCATTTTGGTTGCCCTTCTCTGGACTGCCTCAATTTGGTTAATGTTCTTGTGAAGGTGTGGCCTCCAGTACTGCACGCAGTACTCCAGATGGGGCCTAACCAGTGTCTTGTACAGAGGGATTATTACCTCCCTCTTACGACTTGTGATACCCCTACTAATACACCCTAACACCCCCCTAGCCTTACCTACTGCTTTAGAGGTCTGCTTGGATGATTTTAGGTCATCAGTGATGATGATGCCCAAGTCTCTTTCTTCCTTTGTGACTGCTAACAACTCCCCTCCCAGCCTATAGGTGGCTTCAGGGTTTCTCTTCCCTATGTGCATGATTTTGCACTAAATCCCAGTTGCCACTCTTCTGACCATTCTGCTAGTTTATCCAGATCTCTTCTCATTCTGCCCACCCCATCTGGATCATCTACTCTGTTGCAGATCTTGGTGTCATCTGCAAACAGACAAGCCTTACCCTCTAGTCCATCTGCAAGGTCACTAATGAAGATGTTGAAGAGGACTGGCCCCAGGACTGATCCCTGAGGTACCCCACTTGTGACTTGAATCTCTTCTGACTGTATACCATTTACCACCACTCTCTGTTTTCTGCAAGTCAACCAGTTTGCCACCCAGTTCACCAACTTCTGACCCACCCCGAGCCTACCCAGCTTATTTATCAATCTTCTATGTGGAACAGTGTCGAAAGCTTTGCTGAAGTCAAGGTAGGCGACATCAACTGCTCCCCCTTGGTCCACCACTCTGGTTACCCAGTCAAAGAAATCTATGAGATTAGTTTGACAGGACCTTCCTTTGTAAACCCATGCTGTCTTGGATCCTGTGCCCCTATGGATTCCAGGTGTTGCACTATCCTTTCCTTAAGGAGTGCCTCCATAATCTTGCCCACTACTGAGGTAAGACTGACGGTCTGTAGTTCCCCGCCTCCTCCCTGCTACCACTCTTGTGGGCGGGATCACATGAACCCTTCTCCAGTCTTCTGGGACCTCTCCTGTGCTCAGAGACTCACTAAACAATTCTGCTAATGGCTCTGCTAGTTCCTCCTTTAGCTCCTTAAGTACTCTGGGATGTATGCCATCAGGTCCCATTGCCTTATCCACCTGAGCTTATGCAAGCTCTTGTAGGACCTTTCTTTTGTGAAGGGAGTAGTGCTCACCTCCCTCCCCTGTGTCCATGATGCTGAGCTGTGGGCCCTGCCTCTACCTTCTTTTCAGTAAATACTGAGCAAAGTATCTATTTAGGATAGATGCCTTTACAGGGTCCTCCTCCTCACATGCTCTCTTTTCTCCATTAAGCTTAGCAATACCCCTCTGGACTTTCTCCTTTCACCAATGTATCTATGAAAGTCTTGTCACCTTCTTTTACTGTTAGTGCTAGTGTTTCCTCAGTTTGGGACTTTGCCTGCCTTACTGCCTTACCTGCTTCCCTTAGGGCAGTTTGGTATGCCTCCCTATCTTCATCCCACTGTGTTTCCTTATATTTCCTGAAGGCCAGCCTTTTGGCTCTGACCTTTTCTGCTACTGTATCTGAGAACCAAAGTGGTTTCCTTCTTCTTTTGCACTTCCTTTTCTGTCTAACACAATGGGATGTTGCTTCAAGTATTGCATCCTTAATGCTTGCCCACTTTGCCTGTACCCCCTCACCTGTGTTTCTTTTTGCCAGGGCTAGCTTAACTCTGTTGGCCATCTTATCAAAGTCAGCTCCTCTGAAGTCCCATATTTTGCCTTGGAATGGGATGATTTAGATGTAGTAGCCAAATTGAACCATACCATGTGATGGTCACTGGCCCAGGTGACCTTCTACCTGGAGATCTGTGATCCCTTCTTTGTTAGTCAGTACTAGATCTAGGATAGCCCTGTCTCTTGTGGGTTGCTGTACCAGTTGTTTGAGGCCCTCCCCTGGGGAATCCACTATGAGTCTAGTTCTGGCAGATGTTCCTGCTGGTATTGACCAATCTGTATCCGGCATGTTGAAGTCTCCCATTATCAGAACCTCCCTTTAGCTGTCATGTTTTGTATATCTTCTAACAGTAATGTCTATGTCCTCCCTCTGGTCTGGGGCCTGTAGACAACCCCAGTTCTTATGGCTGTCCCATTTCCTGTTTCCAGGGTGACCCACAGTTCTTCTGGCTCCTTATGTGTATTCTGAATGTCTGTAGCTTTGATATTTTCATTAACATACAGGGCCACTCCTCCCCCCCTTTTTGCACCTCGGTCTCTTCTGAACAATACATAGCCAGGTACTGAAGTCTCCCAAGTGTGGTTACTGGTAAACCACGTCTCACTAATTGCTACTATGTCCAGTTTAGCCTCTGACATTATTGCCTGCAGGTCTGGGATCTTATTTCCCAGGCTGTGAGCATTTGTGTACATGATTTTCCATTGGCCAGATTTTGGTGTGTTAGTTGTTGGGTGAAGTTTGGCATTACCCTGTGCGTCGTATGGGGAGACAAACCTTTTTTCTTACCTGGTGATGCAAATGAGCGGCAAACATGCTGAATTCCTGTTTGACCACTAGCTGAGGGGAGGTGTTCTTCCCATTCGGCGTATGGTGCTGCACCCCTCTCCCCATTGCTAGTTTAAATATTCTGCAAAGACGTCAAACTTCTGCCCCAATGCACTGACTCCCTCTTTAGTCAGATGCAGTCCATCAAATTTAAAGAACTTTCGCTCCCAGAACTGTTGCCAGTTCCTACAAATCTGTGTCCTTTTCCTGGCACCAGTCCTTGAGCCATGTGTTTAGCTCCCTATCTCCACTTCTCTGACCTTCCGTCCATCTGCTCCCTCTCCCAGACTGGCAGGATCTCAGAGAAGAGATGCGGACGAAATAGATGATAGTTTGTCACCCAGCCTAGTCAGGTGTTCCTTGGTCTCCACAACTGACCGGCTGGCGAGATCATTAGTCCCTATGTGTACTAGGACATCAGTGTTTTCTCCTGCTTTGTGAACAATTTTAGCAATGCGGTCAGTGTCTCTCCATGCTGATGTACCTGGGAGACATCTGACCAGCACCCCTGGCTGGAGATGGGTATCAACTCCCCGAATCATGGAGTGTCCTATGATCAGAAGTTTTTTGGATTTCCTTTGTGCTTGTTTTGTTTTGGTTCCTGATTTGGGTGAGTTTTGTTGTGCTAGCTCCTGTGCCGCAGTGTCCTGCTCTGCAGTGTCTTCTGCCTCTTTATTTGATTTCAGAGATAGAGGCAGATAAAATACAGCCTGGTAGTTCACCGTTGCCCATCGTTTGTGTTGTATTTAATATACTAATTAAATTAATACACTAATTAAGCATGACGACACCAACGGACAATTGTTTGTTTTTTTTTTAAGTTTGTTACCTCAGCCTCAAAAGCAGTTTTCATTACAAGGGGTTCTCAACACCTTGGGTTCAAACACACAGTTACCAAGAAACATACTTTCATAAAAAACTTTTTCCTCAGCAGTTTGAGTTCAAAGTCAAACACACACACACACACACACATATACTGTATATATACATATGTAACCAGCCAGGGGTCGGGTTGATGTTATTTTTTGGGGCTTTTTTAGCACGGTGCCTCCATTTTTGTAACCCACTACCTGGCTGCCTGGGTTTGGGGAGAAAACTGTTGCTCGGCATTTTGGCTAGGTTTGAAACTTCTGCACAAGGGCACCCAAGTAATCCGGACACAGGAAGCAATAACTGAAATGTCCAAACCAGAAGAGGGATTCTAAGGACAGCCTGGTGGCGCAGAGGGTTGAGGCACTGGACGCCACACCTCGTGTCACGCTGGCGACCTGGGTTTGGGAATGAGCCCGGGCGGCCAGGGGTCGGCAGGGGGAGGAAGAAATTGAGCGTCTAGAGGATTGCTCTCTCTTCCTTGGGGAGGGTTGGGGTAGTGATCGCTCAGTGAGCGACCTCTGGCGGAGGCCGGGGGGTAGCCGAACAAACGTCGCAGGCGTATGCCAGGGGATGGAGCCACGACGGGTGTTGCCTTGGTTGCCAGGCTCCATAGGGAATGTAACAAAGTGGGAAAAAAAAACTCCACCGCTGATAGGCGATGGTGCTTCCCCTCACATTCCACATGCCTGGAGTCAGGCCCAAGTACCCTCTTCAGCCCAAAAGTATAAGATAGAGCGCCCTGGGTGGGGGCGACCCTTCCCCAGAGGGCAGACCTGGGGGATGCCCAGTGCTGGAGAGGAGCGGTGACAGGTGCCGGGCAACTCAAGGAGGTAGAGAGTGCACCAGGGAGGTCACCGGAGAGAGTTCAGCGATGATGGGTGAAAAAATAGAATTGGGGAAAAAAAAAAAAGAAGTGGGATTCTAGAGTGTGGTTTTTATTCATAACAACAACAGAATAATAAAGCATAGATGGATCCCCCCGGGGCTACACTCCCTGGTACTGCAGATTAACGGAGACAAGAACACATCTTCTTCACAACACTGTAACCCTCAGGTTCTGAACACACTGGGCTCTCAGCCTGATACTGGTACTTTTCTCTTGGATTCCCTGGCGTGGCACCTCGGCCAGCACTGAGGCATTTTTCCATATGGCATGGATATTTATTGGTGGCTCTCTCTACCACCCAGGAGCACTTCCTAACTCCATAAGGGAAAATATCATCGTCAATCCCACGTTTGGGTACTTTCTGCGAACACTGGCCAAGTGCCCGGGAGAAAGCTATAGGTGCCCAAAGTGAACCCGTGGAGGTAAATCTGGTTACTCCAGACGGGGGGGTCTCCCACCTCTCACTCCCAAATCCATACCCGCCCATTCATTTGGAATCAACACCTTTCTTGTGAACCTCTCGGGTTGTAGAATGCTATCTCAAAACGTATATCACATTTAACACTCTACTCTTCATGAACTGGTGTCCTGACTTGTAATGTTCTTCGAGTGGCTATGTCCATCTCTGTAGACCCCCACTGTTTAGAAGCATGTTTAGTCATACACAAACATCAAGTACTGTACTTGGCTGTCCTTCCCTGACCCCACTGTAGCAGATACTTTACACACTGTCTCAGTGAACACGGGGGCTCTATAGCAGAGCAGACTCACCAACTGGTTTGCAGGTGCCCCAGGGCTTCTGGCAATGAAAAAACACACCTTGGTACCTCAGTACTTGCTCTACAAATCATCAGGCAGCTTTCTCTCCTTCAGCAGGACCAGGGGATTACCCTTAAATCGCTGGTCTCTTCCTCCCATCCCTCCAGAGATGGGGCACTGGAACAAGCCAGGAAGCGGTCTCTACCACTATGTCACGTTTCTTCTGTGTCTCTGTATAGGGCGAGAACACACACCCTCTACCTCTGTGTAGCTCTATAGCACAGCTAAGCTCTGATGGGCAACCGCCTACATCACACCTCCTTCTTCCACAGCTCACTGCCCAAGACTGACTACAAAATCCCCAACGTTCTAAGCTAACCCCTTGCTGCAGCATTCCAATGTGGCTTATGCTGCTGCAAGAATTCTATATGATGTCATCCCTCCAGCTCAGCTGAGACTGAGGTCAGAGTGAGACAGTGTGAAACCCATTTAACTGGTGCCTCACAAACTGCCTTTCCCTCCCTGCCTGCCACTAGATCTAAATGGGATTCTTGTAACTCCGGGTGACAGGGGGGTTACACATACATACACAGAGACACACACACATATATATATACATACACACACACATATATATACACATACACGTACACATGAACACACACACATATACACATACACACATACACATAGAGACACACACACACACACATATATATACATACACGCACACATATGCGTGCACATGAACACACACATACAAGCACAGCTAAAAAGCTGCATTCTAAAATAAAACATTTTATAACATGGATTGCAATAAGCAGTAAATCCAGTTGGTTAAATAACATCACCTGACCATGGATTAAAAATGCAGCCTTCAAACATAAGTGCAATACAGCAAACTAGCAGCATGTCAGACTTTTATAAAAACAGCTCTCTCAACACTTTGGTTCCCTCACCACCACCTAACACACAAACACAGCTGAAAAGCAACAGACATTCATAAAACAGGCTTTCTTAGGTTGGGTTCATCTCCTATTGACACAGCTTAAAAGCAAAATGTTTTACCTCAATCTCAAAACAAAACTTTTATTAAAATTGTTCTCAACAGTTCGGGTTTATCCCCCAAATGCAGCTGAAAAGCATCATTCTAAATTTAAAACATTGCAATGCACCTTTCAACACATTATTTTAATTCAGTATACCAGCAATGAAATAAACATATTGTAGAACTGCTGGTGTTTTCAAAGTGTTTCCTCCATATCCCACGTGAAACAGCTACAAACTTCCTGTTGTGCAAAAGGAAAAACATTTTAAAACTGGCAGCACATATCTTCAGACTCAGTGAAAATAATGTGCTTTACACCATATGACTTTAGAGAAGTGAGCCACTTACCTGCAGAAATGCACCTCCAAACAAACACATGCGCAGAAGCAAAGGACTGAAACACAAGAAGCACAAAAGCAGACAGCAGCCTGCTTCCACATTCTCACAATCGGCAAGTTATAGGAATGCCTGATGCTACCTGCTGTAGTGAGCTGCAGCCAAATGATGCTTCTGAACTTTTCAAACTCATTTAGGCGAACAGTCAGCACAAAGGGCCCCACACCCAAGAGTGGGGCTGGTCCCAATGTAGACTTTGTGTGCAAAACCATTTTGTTTTACCTACTGTTTCCTATAGTATAATATATTGGATCATACTACTTTTGCTCACTTCTAGGCTGACATCTTCTGTAACTACAAATCCCAGAATCCCCTGCAGCTGACATCAGAGCAGGGCTACAGCAGTGGGAGATTCAATAGCCTGCAGTGCATGTTAGAGCTTTTATAAGCTCTAGTCAGATGTTTTCCTGTTCTGCTTTTCTCCAGGGGCTAAGTACAATCCTCTATGACTGTGCTTAACCCCAAAAGGACGGCAGGACCAGCAAACAAAACATCAGCACTTACGTAAGCTCTAACATGCAATTCGGATTATTGAATGTCCCACTGCTGTAGCTCTGCTCTGTTGTCAGCCACAGGGGATTTGTAATTACAGAAGATGTCTGCCTACAAGTAAACAAAATTAGTCTGATACAGTCTACTCTACTACAATAAACAGTAACTAAAACAAAATGTTTTTGCACCTAAACATTGGGATCAGGCCCACACTTGGGTGTGGGGCCCTTGGTATTGATTGTTCCCCTTTAAGGAATTAACTACTACATTGCTGGGAAGTTTAAAACTTTCCAAAAAGTTATAATAAAGCAATTTTCCGACAAGCCAAATACATGATATAAAACACGTGCTAGAAAAGTGCAGTGGGCATGGTGTATGACCTCAATAGACCCCCTTTCCTCTACTGAATTGTTTCCTGTTACACTATATTCTTCCACAGTATCATTTATTCTATACATTCTTCGTAGCAGTTTTATAAAAGTTTTCCCTTGACAGCCCGGCAGAGATGAAAGTTGAGGCTGATGGAGGGGCTGGAGCTCCCTGTCAGCATCCCCCAAAAATAATAATAAAAAACAGTTTTCCCTTAAAGAGATGTACTTACTGTACTGTTCTACCAGTAAGCAAAGACAGACGGGACTGGGATGCAAGGAAACAATTCATTTGGGAGGCCCCAGTTTGAGGCTGCTGTACTTTGGTTCACACCTATACTAGCATCTCAGCCCCATTATAGCAGGTATCTCACAATTACATTTCCCAAGAACAGCCACACAACAGTTCATGTTTTATGAGGAAACATTTACCTATACCTTCTTATTCCATTTTAAATTGATCTTGCAAGATGTTCTTTTTTGTTGGTTTGAGTCTGCTTTCACAGTTTAAAAATCTGAAATAATTAAAGGGGATGAAAACATTGATGTGGTCAGTCAAATTCTGAAAGCCCATGAAATGATCTTTCAAATGAGGTATTGAGTTTACCTGTAGGCGCTAGGAGTCCTGAAATATAAATATTGAAATCCTCTCTAAATTAATTATAAGGAAGCAGCCATTTCATGGAATCTTGAGACAAAAAGTGGTGCACTGAAAGGCAAGATGTGCCTTTGAGCATACAGCTTCCCCTCAAGTACAGTGCATCAGTTTTTGTTCCCAGGCACTATATGTGGGGTCTTACCAGTGATCTATATAGAGGCAGCACCACCTCCTCGTCCTACTGGTGATATCCCTTCTTATGCATCCCAGCATCCCACTAACCCTCCCAACTACCTTGTTGCATTGCCTGGCCACCTTCAGGTCATTAGATATGATTACCCCTACATTCCTTTCCTGCTTGGTGGTCTGCAGTACCACCCCACCCATTTTGTACTCCAGCCCTGGATTTCTGTGCCCCAGGTGCATTATTCTGCACTTTTTCACACTGAAACCCAACTACCATACCCTTGATCTCTCCTCAAGTTTTCTCAGGTTACCGCTCATCCTTCCTGCTCCCTCTGGAGTGTTCACCCTGTTGCAGATTTTGGTGTTATCTGCAAAGAGGTAAACCTTCCCTTCCAGCTCCTCTGCAATGTCACATATAAAGACATTAAAGGGGACTGGTCCCAGCACTGATCCCTGAGGCACTGTGCTGGGCACCCTCCCTTCCTCGGAGTGAACTCCATTTACCATTACCCTCTGCTTCCTATCCCCTGACCAACTTCTTACCCAGTTTACCACAACTCCTGAGCCACCCAGTTTGCTTACTAGTCTCCTGTGTAGAATGGTGTTGCATGCCTTACTGAAATCTAGGTAGGCCACATTCACCACTCCATCCTGATCTAGTTCCTTGGTCACCCAGTCAAAGAAATCTATCAGATTTGTTTGACATGACCTCCCCTCTGTGAAACCATGCTGCCTTGGATCTTGTAACCCACTGGATTCAAGATATTCCACAATCCTTCCCTCAGCAGTGATTCTATCAACTTTCCCACCACCAAAGTCAGGCTGACTGGCCTGTAGTTGCCTTTCCCTTGCTATCACTGTTGTGAAGTGAACATACATCTGCCCTCCTCCAGTCCTCTGGAACCACTCCTGTTTCCAATGAGCTGTCAAATAGGACTGTCAAAGGTGCAGCCATTACCTCCTTAAATTCTCTCAGCATCCTTGGATGCACCCCATCTGGCCCCATTGCTTTGCGCATTTTCAGATTAGCGAATCCCTTCAGGACTCTCTCCTTGGAAAAAGGACTAGTGTCTGCCTCCCTCCCTGCAATGCTCCTGTTACTTTTTTTGTGGCCCCTCCCCATCTCCTTTCTCTGTGAACACTGAACAAAATTGTTCAGGATGTCTGCCTTTTCCTGGTCCCCCTCTGTACAGTCCCCCTTTTCCCTTTTTAACCCTTTACAATTCCGCCCCGGTCTTCCTATTTTCACTTACCTAAAAATGTCTGGTCTCCTTTCGTTATTGCCTGGGCTGTTTTCTCTCCAGTTTGTGCCACTGCACTCCTACCTACTCTCCCTGTTTCCACTGTTTCCCCTGATACATGTCCCTGTCCTCCTCCCTCTGCGTCTCCTTACACCTTCAGAATGCTACCCTTTTAGCCTTTACCTTTTCTGCCACTTCTTTCAAGAACCATAGCGGTCTCCTTTTCCTCTTGATTTTGCTCACCTGCTTGATGCAGAGATTTGTTGCCTTCACTGTGTCCCATTTTAGCTTTGCCCACTGTTCCTTCGTCCAAGCCAGGCCACCCCGGCAGGTCATCTCTGAGGCATTTGCCCATCTTTATAAAATCTGCCCTCCTGAAGTCCGGGACCTTCACCTTTGTGACACTCAACTCAAACCACACCATACAGTGATCACTAGTCCCCAGGTGGATTCCACCTTAACCTTTGCAACACTGTCCCTGTTAGTGAGTACCAGGTCAAGTGTTGCCCCATCACGAGTCAGCTCACTGACTAGCTGTCTAGGGAGCATCCCCTGCAGGGAGTCCAGGATGTCCCTGCTTCTAGCTGCACCTGGAAGGCGCCAATCTACATACAGCAGACTGAAGTCCCCCACTAGCCAGACACACACCCTTTTCTGCCGTCTTGCCAGTGGCGTTCACCAGTACTTTATCTAACTTCTCCCCCTGTGCTGGAGCCCTGTAGATCACACCAGTGTGAACAGAGGCTCCATTCCCTGTCTCCAGGATGACAGACAGTACCTCTGTCCCCCCCATCTTTGTCACTTTATGCCTTCCTTCACATACAGCCCCCTTCCCACCCAGTCCTTCCTGAACAGAGTGTTGCCTGATATGGCCATGTCCCAGTCATGGTTTTAGTGCAGCATAACTCAGTAATGGCTATAATACCTGGGTCATCCTCTTCCATAATGGCTTCTAGGTCCGGAACCTCGTTACCTAGACTGCTAGCATTCACACACATGGCCTTCCAGATTTTGTTACTGCTCTATTTTTTACCCCTTCTTTCCTTTTTGCCCTTACTCCTCCCCCTCCCCTGTGTAATGCTTCCATTCCTATCCCCCTTCATTTCTACCAACCTGCTTCCTTTATTAATTTGCACCCTTGAGGATTCCAATCCCCTCAGGTTCTCCCTACTCTCTACTTCTGCCTGTGGGGGGCAGTTTCTGACTCCCAGAGTTCTTTGGCCCCCCCACCCGAGCTAGTTTAAATATTCATCAAAGTAACAAGTAAACTGTCCACTGAAGTCTGCAGTTCCCCTCCCAGATAGATGCAGGCCATCACCCCTGTAAAGGCCCTTATCCCGCCAGATGGATCATTTCTTTCTTTTCATTTTTTATACTTGTAAGTTAGATAAGCTAAAGGCCCGTTTTCACCAATGACATGTTACATTCAACATTCAATAAGCAGGGACATACATACAGGGACATAGTCCCCAATGTAGCCAAACCCCTCCTCTCTGCACTGTTCCTTCAGGCATGAATTGAAGGTCCTGGTGCAGAGATCCCTTTTTCCCCCACCTGTCATAGGTAGCACCTCAGTGAAAGCCATGGAACACGTTCCCTAAGACAAATCCCCAGCTCTCTAAAGTCCCCCTGCACTATCCCACCCCCATCCCTAGCCAGGTCATGTGTCCCCAGGTGGACGGCTGTAGTACTGGGTAGACACCTAACCCCCCACTCCCAAATCTATCCCCCTCACAATCGAGTTCCCCACCAGAAGTTGCTTTCTCCTTCTCTGGGGTTCTCTTCCATCCTCCTTGGGGTCTCCGCTACGGAGGACCACCACATCCTCCCTGGCCACTACCATGGGTGCCTCATCCTGGCAGTCCCACCTCACCCGAGTGGTGTAGGGATTGTGTAGTGGAAAATAGTGCTCCTATTGGCCAGACGTGCTCCCTCAACCTGTGCTGAAGAATACGACAGCCATTATCATTTATTTTGCACTTTGCCTGTTTTTCCACACATAGCATTACAAGTTTTTTTTAATCTTGAATTCTGAATATTGCAGTGTTTTGATGCTCCAGCTTTGAATTTCCGCCAGATCAAAATGTTGAGATTTCAACTTAACCTGCACTTAATATCAAAGTATGGTCCAGTTGTCTTTTCTGGGTCCTTTTGAGGGGAATGTTATGAAGTGTTGCTGCTGTTACTGTATGTTAACTTCTGTTTCTGTGTTGCAGACAGAGAATGAAGAAGATGATGGAAAAGCCACCCTGTCCTCACCACACCACCATGACCAGGACAGTGGAGTGGGATTCTGCACCGATGGCAGCACTCATCCAGATGACAACTCTGGTCGGGAGACAGAAGCGGAAGAATCCAGACCCCAGAAACATGCGCACCCCATCCAGGGCCATGGCACCCTTCCTGTGAGGCAGCTGGAGTCTTTTACCTCTGATGAATTCAGTGACTCTGGTTTCTACAGCATCAGTCTCAAGGAGTGTGAGAGATTTCAGCAAGTCTTAGAGCGGCGATGTCAGCAGTATCAGTCTGGTGTGGGTCCCACTAATGAAAACACAGCCCAGAACATGCCAGACAGTGACATCACAGAGGCGAGACAGGAGAAGATACACAGCACTGGAGGTTTGAAAATAAATAACACAGGGCTAACTTTCAGGCACTGTGCATCACGGGATGTCAGAGCGGACAAAGAGGGTACCAGTTTTCAAAACAGTGCTTCAGTTGCAGGTCTTACAACCCACTTAGAAACATCTGCTTGTACTGAACAGTCTTTACCAGCAGTAATGAATACTGACAAGACAGCTAAGCAGGATACTCTGGTAGAGTTAAAAAGAAAACAAGACACTTGTTCTCCATGCCATGCATTCCGTCAAAAGGCTGCCCACATCCCAGACCATGCCCACCATTATCAGAGCTACATGAATCTGGTACAAGAAAAAGTTGCAGTGGAGCCTTTGGAAAGGCAAGGCAGCCCATCCCCATGGCTCGAGGGTACCCACAGCAGCGCAGTTCTGAAAGGTTGCCGGATCCAGTCACAGTCTGAAAGGCATAAGCCCATTTTCAAGAGACTGGCAAGAAACCAGTTGCTGAAGGAAAGGGCCTTCCGGATCCGAGAAGAGAGGAATGGCACAACTACAGACGATGATGCCCGAAGTGAAATTAAGCTTGGGAAGTACTGGAACAAGGCAGAAAGGAGGCAGCAGTTACTTTTGGCAAAAGAGCAGAGACAGATGAAAGAGCTTCTCACCCAGCGCAGGTTAGAAAGTCTCAAGGAGAACGGAGGGACTGGAGATGATGGGCAGAAGGTAAACATTATTGACCTGAGCCACAAAAAGCTCCTGAAAATGAGAAATAAGAAAGTACTTGACAATTGGATCACTATTCAGGAACTTTTGGTACATGGCACAAAATCCACAGGCGGTTCCATGGTTTATAGCCCTTTACTGTCCGTGACAACTGTGTGAAAGTGGAAGAAGTCGAAAATCATGGTCCTGGTTTCTTGACCGTTATCTGTGACATGACAAAGACTGCTGCTTGGTTTTTCAGTACCACTGAGTGTGCAGGAAAACTTGTGCTATGAGCTTCTGCTCAACTGATGTCACCGGGCTCTGGAACTGATCAGTAATTATAATATCAGGTGGGAAAAGGCTGCATTAATGAGGGACCTTACGAAAGGGATAAATGAGAATATTTCGAAGCAACACACAGCAGGAAAAAGCACAGTAGGGACAATAACCAGACTGCATGTGCCCAAATTTGCAATTATATTAAAAAAGGGGAAGAAAGGCTTATGTTCCCTTTAAAGATCAGTTTCTGTCTTTTTACATTTAAAACAAATGTTGATGTGGTACTCCTTATAAGTTAACAATTTAGAATAAAAAAAGAAATCTTCCAAAATTACCAATTCCTTTATCATGTTTTCTACATTTCAAATGCTGTTAAAGGCACATTATATGTTTTTCACATGTAATAAAAAAAACTATAAAAAAGCATGGGTCCATTCTGCTCTGGCACCAGAAGGAGGCAGCATATGGCTTTGTTACCATTAAACATTATGCTATTTGTAGCGGTGGTGGTGGTGGTAGTAGTAGTAGTGAGTCCGTCGGCTGCCCTCTACTGGAGAAAGATAATGGGATTATATAGATTTTAAATTATCCACACAATCACTAATTATATAGGTATAATATATAAATATTTTAAAGTTACAAAACAGTTGAAAAAAGAGAACACATATTAAATGAATGAGTCATTTTTTTTTTACGTTATTTGTTTTATTCTCCTCGGCTGGGGGGGGGGTTGTACCTATGGTCGCCACCCCCACCATCTGTCTCCTTGGCCCGCCCCAGCTGCAGCCAGCGGTCTCTGACCCCAGTGCCCTGCCACCCCAGCCACATCATGGTGAGTACTTACCCCGCACACCGTGGAAGGCCAGGGGACAGACACCAGGGGAGCTGACTTGAGTGCGTCTCACGCGATGCTGCCGGGTCTGCCTTCACTGTGTGCATGGAGGCTTTTCTGTACATGGTCCCGACCACGGCGCAGGTGTGCAATGATGCCAAGGATGCTGCCATGTGTGCATCCGTGCACGGCACGTCCAACGTCGGCCCACAACTAACCTCGGCGTGCATCGACTCAGCAGCTGCCAGGAGCCAGTCGTCCCACGGTGAGTCCCTTCCACTCTCACCAGAGAAGGAGAGCAGTCTTTGGGACACTCGATCCTCCTCCCCCCCCAGCTGACCCTCCAGCACCTGAGGTCACTCCTGACCCGGGTCGCTGGCGTGGTGCGAGGTTTGGCGTCCAGCATCTCAACCCTCAGCACCACCGGGCTGGCTAAATGAGTAATTTTGGAATTAATACACAAGGAAAGCCTTTTTCCATTTTCATTACTGGTCACCTGAAATATAAGGACATGTCACCTAACCAGCTGAAATTCAGTCAAGTTTTGGAGCTGTGGGGCCAGAGGCCCATCAGAACTGCATTGTGCTTTTGTGTAGTTCAGAATCGGACTTTGGGACCTGGGATCAGTTGCAGCCAGTGCTAAGGAGTGCTACCAAGGTTGGTGAAAACCAACCAGAGGGAGAATGGTGTCAGGAACCACAGAAGCAGTGACCCCCTCAGGTGTGCTGAGCAGTCTGCTCCTAATGAGGGCATTGACCTGCACATTCTGTGCTGCGTATGGCCAGGGCAACAGAGGCTGATGCCTGGTGCTGGGGTGGAGGGAGGGAAGAAAGACAGGGCCTAACAACCACGTCATTGTAGGGATGATGTCCGGCAGTATCCTTGGGCCCTGGATTGCTTGGATCTCCACTGGTTGGAGCAGTGGAGCTAGCAAAGAATGTGTCAGGGTGCTGCAATGAAACGCGCCCCCCCCCCCCCAGACTCAGGACTGGGCAGGCATCAACAGTGAAAGAAAAGCACCATGAAAAAAGTAATTGGTTTGAGTTGCACAGATTAGAATGTTGTTTCATAGAGAACTTGTACAGGCATGCAAATACTGTGCATGGAGAATAGCTAAGTCCCCGCATGTGAAGAATAAGTTGGTGCTCACGCTGAGTAGGTACAGTGATGTCATAAAGTAAGAAAGCAAAGCTAGAGTGCTCTATGGTGGCACTGTACCCACAAGGTGTCAGAATCGAGCTTGTTCTACCTACTCAGGGTTTGTATGTTTTTTTTTTTTTTAAATACAACCTGGGCATCTTTGTCTCTATTTTTCTGAAGTGAAGCATTGTTTGACATTCCCAGTTCTGTACTGATATTTCATCTAGATAAAATATCAGCTTGCCTACTGTTGCTTTCATTTAAAAGCTGCTAGCATGAGTGGCTCCCGCGTGCATGTGCTGCTGATTCATGTTCAAAATTGTTCTCAATATTCTAGCGCTGGGAACAACTTTTTAGAGACGCCAGAAAACGTGCTCGGCGTATATCTTGTAGGATTACATCACAAAACACGAGCGGTACCAGTGGTCGCTGAGCTTGTCAGGGATGACTTTTACTGGCTGTATGGCAGTCAGTGCTTCACCATGAAAAATCTTTATTGCTATATTTGATGTACTATAGTTAAAATCTGTTTCAAGTTTTGTTTAAGTTTGTTCTGTTACTGCATATAATAAAGATTTGTTTTCTCTTTTTAAATTATTAAGTGGATGGGCACAGATAACCCAACACTGTGTTCAGTTTCTTTAATTTGCATTTTTCTTTTCACTGTTGTAAAATTTTACAACTGAATTGTTAATGTGTTGGACTGTAAATATTTTTTTTTTCATAATAAACTGCATTCTTTAGTTAAGTTATAAAAGTGTTTTTTCTGAAGGAGGGTATGGTAAATGTAATGCACTAGAGGAGATATAGGTTAAAATCTGAACGTGGCCTACAAGAGAGATTTTTCTTTGGAATTAGCCCTTTTCCACTCTTTATCTCAGCTGCTGTCTGCCAGTCTACCATTCAACCCTGTTACCTGTCCCTAGATCCCAAAGAACCCCATTTATCTGCAAACCTACCCACAGTAGGTCGCTCACGGGGGTTATCAACAGTTTCCCCCCCAGACCACGGTCTGAGTGCAGCTTTGATATGTTGGGCAGGTGGGCAAGTGGGCAGTGTGTGGCCAGAATGAGCCGGCATCATCTTCCTCCCAAGCCGGAAGGGTCTCCCTTGGTGCGTAATTCCCTGAGACGCTGGACCATGGAAGCACAGCCTAGCATGCAACAGCTGTTTGCATTGCAAGTCCTGTTTGTCTCCTCTTCCACTGTCATCCTGCTGAGCTTGCACCATCTGAGCACCCCTAAGTGGTAAGTGACAGTGACTGGACTCTCAGCCACAGGCTCAGTCAACCCAGCTGTATAAACATATCACAATGACGGGGACACCCTCCCTCCCTTCCTTTTGCCATAGTGACCCCTGCTGGCAGGCCAGACAGCTTACTACTTCCGTAGGGATATGTTGCCCGTGCTGTAGCTGGCAGGCATTGCTCATGCCAAAAGGAGAGACGGGTGGTTGCAGAGAGAAAAACAATGAGAATAAGTGTCCAGCTGCCTGCTTAGGCAGAGCAGGGTATATTCCTGTTAACAGTGTATCTCTGGGAGTCAATGACAGCAGGGTCTGGGAAGAAAAAAATATTCTAAAAAAATGACACACAAACTGTTAAACAGTACGCTGCGGCATTGCACTAGTTAATTTTAGAGCAATGACACTGGTGAGTAGAATTAAGTTACAGCTTTAACAAATGTTTAAAATTCAGTGATGAGATGTATTGCAACAATAATAAAGGTAGAGAATTCCAGAGCGTAACAGCACTAAAGGTAAAAGACCGCTGATCTTATACTGGCCTTCTAAATTGCAGTTTATAAGACTTCTGTCCATGGCACAAGTATTGTAATCAGAAAAACAAATGGCAAGAAAATAATTACAGCAGAAACGGGGAGGGAACACAAGAGACAGATAATGTTGCATCATCCCACAGAAATATTTAAGATGACAATCAAAGGGCGACCATCCAGTTTCACTGTAAAGGGCACAATGATGGTTTCAAGATACAGCAGCAAGAACCAGAATTTCACATTTTGTTAAATGAAATTTCTAACAACTCTATGTCTGTTCTACTTGTGAATTTATAAACACCACCATTGCCAATGAGTGGTAGTACATATTGATTAACAGTTTCTGAATACACAACCGCAGACGGCCTTTAGAGCAGAAAGGCTGGTAAAGCCTTTGATTCAGCTTCTTACATTAATACGTGACCTGTTGGCTAAATTCTCAGCTTGCATCCCAAACAATTCCCAGATGCTTACATTTGGTAACATTTTCGAGAAAAGTATGACCCCTAGTAATAGACATTTCAAAGTACAATCCATGTTGGGACAAATGCTTTTTACAGCCAAGCAACCTTGGGACTGTTTTTTTTTTTTTCATATTCATAACTGACTGAATTGTGACAAACCAGGACTGTAATCAATCTTTATAAAATGGCTAGGAAAAAATGTAATTGTCTGAGAGACATCACCTGACCATATATTAAAGGAAAACTACACCCAAAACTTGAAAAAACATATGTTGTGCAGAGTGTTTTAATTTGTATGTGAAGTTCTAGTGTTTCCTTCCCTCTGACTGGTATTAGGAGTTTTTTCCAAATTAGCCTGCTAGCTTTATGCTAGTTTACGACCCTGGGGATCTTCATACCTGATAGCTTAATTGTATTTCTGGTTCCCACAGTGCATCTTGTCTCCGTGACTGTGATGTAAGAGACCCAACATTCAGCACACACATGCCAAACAAACTAAATATCTTGGAAGCTTTACAAGCTGCACAAAAATTACCAGCAGCAAAGTTTTTCAGGACAGTAAAACCTTTAGGATGAGGGTGGTCACCAAGCTGAATTCTACAGATTTTAAAATATAGCCATCTCTATTGTTGTAAACTGATAATAATGCAATGCTTTCTGCTGGATTTATGGGCTCTGCTACATCACCATCACATGAAACAAGGTGCATTGTAGGACAAAGAAATACAGTAAAGCTATTTGATATGGAGATCTCCAGGTGTCGTAAAACTACCCTAAAGCTAGCAGGCTAATTTAGGAAAAACTCCCTAATACCAATCAGAGGGAAGGAAACACTAGAACTTCACATACAAATTAAAACACTCTGCACAACATATATTTTTTCTCGTTTTGGGTGTAGTTTTCCTTTAAATCTCTATAAATGCATGGTCAGGTGCAAATCTCATTTTTCTCCCCAAATAACCTACTTGGAGCCATTTTACAAGTGTAATAAACCCCTCCAGGGTGTGCATTATAGGATTGTATAACATGGGATGTGTAAATGAAGATGGTTATTGGTTCAAACAGAGCAGGTGACCATTCGTTAATGCATGTTAATGCACAACTGCTGTTAACAGTCCTGGATTCCTCTTCAGAAGTCATACTTGTTCCCTCTCCTCGAAAAGTAAAACTCTGTGGCAGCCATGACAATCCCTCGCGCCCCCCCCCCAGTACAGCAGGGCTTACTGCACAGTGCAGTTTCCATTATTTGCCCTTTGTTACTGTGTGCAGCAATAACAGCAAGCACCCCCCCCCCTTCCTCAGCCACTGTCTGTAAACCAAAGATACACCAGAGAAACATCAATGATGTCAAGGGGCGGTATGTGATATCTCTGCCCTGGCTGCATCTGCTGCATGAGCGCCGACCAGCACAGAGTTTGGGCCGGTTGTCTCCAAACCGGCAGCAGTCCATTCTGACCCCCCAGGACCGAGAGACCCGTTTGCACCTACCCATGTCGGGGCTCCGCAACATGCCAGTTATCATGTGTGGGATGTCCCCTCACCCACCACCCACCCTGACCACTGAGAGAGACAGAGGTGTCAGAAAATGGGTTATAGTTAAGCAGTCTAGAGGGCATGATGACAGACTAATAGAGGGAGAACCAGCAGAATCTGAGATGGGTGTCCGTGGCCAGTCAGAGAGTGACAGAGAGCAGGACCAGAGGTGGGTTCAGTGTGTGTTAAGTAACATTAAGCCACGGCGAAGGTGGCATCTAATGCTGGATTGATGCATGGGGAGGTTGTGGCCGAGGCCTTTGGCCGAGCGTATCCAGCCATCAATCCGATGAGATATCTGACCGGAAGATAACTATCGCTGTAACATGGGCCGTGGGTCGGTGGCGGCATCGGCAGGATGCCCACTCTGCGAGATCGAAAAGAAAACACGGAGGCAGTGCAATATTTCACAAGTTTTACTGCACTTTCACACAACGGTGCACAACATTATCTACATACTGATGCAGTGACTTGCTGTTCTACCTGCAACCGCATAGCTGACTGCAGCCAACATCAGTGTCCCAGGCATGTCTAGTTAGGTGCAGGGATTGCCTTCATACCTGCCGGAGGAGGTCTCCAGTGCAGTTTTCCATCGCCGCCAGGAGGGATCGGCTTGCGATTTGCATATCGGGGGCGCTCACTTCCTGCTGCCTCCTGCTGACTGCTCCGGCGCTGCTGTGTTCCACCTGGGCTGTGCGTGCTCCTGCTGGCTCTGCCGTGGGGTCCCTTCCTGTGCTCAGCTACTTCTGGTCTCCATCTCCGGCGGCCCCACTCCATAATAGAAACCCACTGCTCCATCGCGATGCCTCCTGACAGTGACAATGACATGCAACTAGCATGCATACTGTCTCTCCCTGGCGATGTGCTACCTCTCAGCACTGTCTGTCGCGGGTTCTGGTCCCCCTTCCCCGTTTCCGAACTCGTATGGGTAGTCAGGCTGCCGGCCCGCCTCTCTTGCCGCTGTTGCGCTCGCTCGACCCCAGTACCCAGTGCTGCTAACCTGGGGGTCTGGCTGCTGTCAGTACTACCTCGGCAGGCACAGCATATACGTAAGCAATAACCCATGACAGGGTGTGCAGTTATTGGGGATTAATGCACACTCCACTATGTCATGGATTATTACTTACTTATTGCACTACCCAAAGGTGTAAGGATGTTTGGCCTTCAGCCTTGTGCCTTACTACACCCCTGGGGCATGCATTAAAATCCTATAATTCACACCCTGTCATGGTTTATTACTTAAATATCTTTTAGTAACAGATTACAATTTTCTTTAAAGGGGACAGGAAACTTGTGCTAATTGGCAGCAGTTAGTAATGCTTCTGTTTACAGCAATGGAATCTGTACCTCCAAATGACCCATATTTAATTGTGCCAGAATAAAAACTGGTGTGAAAAACTGTTTTCAATTGGTTTCTTTTTATGGGCAACATTGTGCACAGTTCTTTTCATGAAACTGGTAGTTTACAGTTTTTACTATGCCATGGTTCGTGTACAGAATGCTAATTTACCTTGCTTGGAGTTCTTTGCACATACCGTGATATAGCTAAAACTCTAGATTCCTGGTTTCATGAACAGAACTAAAACAGAGTGCTGTCCATAAAAACAAAACAATGCAAAATACAGTTTTTCGTATCAGTTTTTATTCAGGTACAGTTAAACATGCATACCTTTGGGGAATGAATATCATTTCTGAAAATAAGATCTTTATAAACAGCTGCCAATTGGAAAGTATTTCCTGTCCTCTTTAATTGCTGAAGTAGCAGTATACGGTTCTGCGTCATCTGTAGATTACATGCAGACAACACCCCACAACTTTAACTTATGCAGATAATAATAAACAAAGGAAAAGGCAGTGAACCTAGGATTAAACCTTGGGTTACTCCAGATGTTCCTTCAACAATCTTAGATGCAATCCTTCTCAAATAGACTGAAAACAGTGCTTGGTAAGGTATGAACTCATCCAAGCAACAGCACGTTCAGAAAAGCCCATTGCTTTTAATTTATACAAGAGTAGCTGTGACTAATGAAGTCAAAACCCTAAACAAGGAAACAATTGGACTATTGCAAAGCAAACACAACACAATACATGGAGTAGGGAATTAATCAGACTTCATGCATTCCCAGTTTTCCAGTAATCTTGATGAATATAAAAAGGTTTACTTTCCCTTTAATGTACTGCTCCCAGTCACGATCAGATCATGATTTTTTGTATTTTCCCCAGAGGTCATCTCTCTAATGTATAAAAGAGATCAAGTCTGTTGTTATGCAGGATAAGAGGGCACCATTAACCATTGCCCATATCCAGGGGACATAAGTATCACACATTTTGAGGAAAAAAAAATCAGAAATACGACAAAAAACCTTGCTAATTCAATACCCAGAAGGAAGTCTATTCTGCCCCAGTCAGTTGCAGCTAAATCCTGTAAAAAATAGTCCACCTGCCTGCACAGTGGTAGCGCTATCACTTGCAGTGCCGATGATCCAGGTTTGGGAGCAAACCCAGAGCATCAGAGGGTTAGCCAGAGGGGGGAGGAGGAGGAGGAGGAGGATACAGCATCCATCAGACAGCCCTCCTCCTCTGTGTAGGGGTGGGGTAAGACACTTGGAAACATTCTGATGCCTAGTGGTGGCCAGATGTCAGTGCAGACAAATGTCTTAACAGTGCTGGGATTGGCAGCTGTGGTAGACGTTGCCAGGAAGCATGCGAGAGCACACGCTGCATGCCACTGATGTCACTGCATGTTCACGCCACCAGCGGGTAACACTACAAGAAGAAAAAACCTGTTGGCTCCAGACTCCTCTCACGCCTTGTGGATCTAGATTAGCATACACTTATTCCCTCCCTCTCAGCCTCCGGAGGGGAGAGGGCCCACTGTGAGGGTTACAGTAGTCTCCCGGTAAATCCCAGGGGGGCTGGGAGACAAGTGTTGATTAAGGGGTACATCTACGCCAACTCAAGGGGGTAAAGGAAAACAGAATCTTATACAAAATGCTCAACATCTGGGCCAGCCCAGTGGCATAGCGGACTGAAACGCTGGTTGTCTTACTGCCTGCCACACTGGTGACTCAGGTTTGGGTCAGCACAAGGGCCGGTCGGATGAAGGAGGACTGAGTGTTCCCAGATGGCTCTCCTCCTTTGGGGAGAGTGGACAGCACACGTACCACTGCTTGCCTGCCACCAAGGTGGCACAGCAGTGGTCACATCACTTGAAGAATGGGTGGAGGTGTTGAGGTGTGCAGTGTCTTCAAGCTGTACGTGCGTGCCATGGCTTGTGTGCCAACCCTGGACTCGGGGAAGAAACTGGAGGAAAAGGATCTCCCACTGGCAGGACAACACTGGTGACCCTACAGGCTCTGCATCACCTACTGGGCACCCACTCACCAAACGAGGTAAGTAAGCAACTGGGTAAGTCTTGGGAAAGGGGGGGGTGATGAGGCTGGGGGTCACCAGCAAAAGGGGGCCACCACAGAGGGACAGGAGGGTAAATACCAAAATGATCAATATTCACATATACGCCGGCCCAGTAGCTCTGAGGGTTGAGGCACTGGACACTACAAAATCATGCTGCGCCAGTGACCCGGGTTGAGGAACTAAGCCAGGTTGTTGGGGGTCAGCTTGGGAGGGCGAGGAGTGAGATTGAGCCACTGCAAGGCAGCTCTCTTGGGAGAGACTGGAGGCTCCCCAGTCACTGGCCACCACTCGGTGGAGGATGGATAGCAGCACCAACCTGAGGGAGTTCCAGCGATAGCCATGGGGAGGGGGAGAAGGGGCTGTGCCAGTGTCACGGGGGAGGGTGTGCACCTCCATGCATGCACAATGCCCGTGTGCTGGGGCTTTGGGGGAAGGGGATAAAATAGAGCAAAAAATGCAGAAAATATCAATAAAAACAAAAAATTCACATATACTTTTTGCATCACAAGTAGGAACCTCCATTCACTAGCTCCCACCAAGCTACCATCCCTGCCAAGATCCTGCTGCAGTCACCCCAGGTCTCCACACCCACCCACAACATGCCCCTGTACTGCCCCCATCTTAACCCCTGAGGCCAGGTCCACCATCAACCCCCGTGGTGTTACCTCCCCACAATCATCTGGCCACACAGGGTGGAGGTGAAGGAGTGGTTCTATCCTGGGGTTCTGCAGCTCAGATCTGACTCAGGAGTAGACTGCTGGATGAGCTTCATCTGCCCTTCCTGTGTGCTGTTTTTCCTGTGTCCGTCCCACCCCATGCCAGGAGCGTGCATCAGGACTGGCTGCTGTTTTTATTTATTCATTTACGTTTTTGGTAACCAAGTAAGTGCACTGATCCAGAGGACCATTTTCAGTCACGACCTGGGCCACAAGGTGGCGCTACATAAATACAAGCAGTAGATATGATATACTGTACAATTTGATTATACTGTACAAGCACCAATACACAACAAACAGACAATGTTTACTTAAAGTATACAAACATGATGAGTGAAGTACCATAGGGACACCGGCAGCAGTACCAGGAGTGAATAGTTATGCATGTTACACAGGGTAGGCTGACCTAAGGAGCTTGTGGTAAAAGTAGAGCATGGCTACCAGACAGTGTCGTGAGTTTAGGCAGTGAGAGAGCATAGGCCGAGTAAACTGAAGAGCAGGATAGTTAGTGATGTGCCCTACCAAGTCCTGGTGCATCCTTGAGCAACGCCTCCTCCTCTCTTCCTGCCTGGCCTATCTAGCCGGAGGAAGGAATAGCCTTGAAGTTGGTACAAGGCATTGTCATGATATGGTTTTAGCCAGGTCTCTGAGAGACCCAGCACATGGGGCTTATACAGGGTCACCCAGGCCTCTATCTCTGTGAACATGGAAGGAAGGCTACATACATTTAGATGAGCGATCTTGATACCATGCATCCAGCCCATGTGGCATTAGTGTGGTCAATGTGTGTATTTGTAGGTCCTGGGTTGGTTTCAATGTCACCTGCTAGCAGGGTAGTAGAAGGAGGGACAGGAGGGGGCAGGTTGGAGGATGGCAGTGTTGTTTTTTGAACATGGCAGAATGAATCAGAGAACCTAGTTGTCTTTGTTTGATAGGGATGACAGAAATAATGACGCTAGGGGTGTGTCCTTTTTTGGGGCCATGTTGGGCAGGCTGAGAGTAGGGGTGCAGTGATGAAGGAATTTTTGTTCAGTAGCAAGAATTGATGCAGCTAAATATGTTGCTAGCAGTAGCCCAAACAACGCGGATCTTGCCAGCAGGAAAATACTTGCATTAATTTGGGGCACTGATGAGCAAAGACACTTAGAGTTTGGAGGAGCTACAAGGGAGAGGAAAAAAATGAAAGCCATATTCCTTAGGGAGTAGTTCCTATGTGAGCAGCAAGTGATTTTAGGGGAGGTGGAGGGATGGAGACGTGCAGGGTATTGAAACAGTGGCCCCTGGCTGTGGTTTCAGATAAGCTGCAAATGGCAAAAATCTCGTATTGGTTTTTGAGTTCAGAGATCAGATCACGTGACGTGAGGTGTAAATTGCACTGTCGACCAAGGGTGGTGGTGGGGCAGCCGGTGTGCAGCACCGGAGGGGTCAAAAGCCTCACTCAGAGCCTTTGGAGCCGTTGGAACTGCTGATTACCTGCGGGCTATCCGTGCAGCACTACACTTGAGATGATGGGGGGCGCCACTTGTCACTTGTGGTCACCCAGGTGGCAGCAGAGCAGTGGAATGCAGGAACCCCCCCTTGAAGGAGAACAGCATCCTGTGGGGTATTCTATCTTCCACCCCGGGGCTGGCCCTCTGAAGGCACTGGCTCGTTGCTGAGCCAGGGTCACTGGCCTCATCGGTGGTAGTTCTACACTGCACTGGCGGGCCAGTGGAGAACAATTTTTTAACTACAACTTTACATCCACTGAATACCTGGTGAGTGGTGACTCAGAGAATCTGAAGGCACACCGGAAAAAATATTCTAACTGGGTGACTCACCAGTATCCAATTCAATAGGGATTTTTTTTAATTTTCATATTAGGTCTAGTAGTACCTTCATGAATAATTTGTTTTTGATTTAAATCAACTACCATTTATTATGGTTTTTCCTCCGCATGAACTCTGTGACTGCCAGTTTATGATGAAATCACCAACGTACTGTTTTCCTTTAGAAGTGTCCAGTCTATTCTAAATATCACATATATCATCAGTCATGCCAAGTCCTGCATTAGGAGACCTATAAATACATCCTACTTTAATTAATTTGGAATTTGAGATTTTAACATCCAGAAAATTGATTCTAATGCAGCAGATGAGCTTACTTCTATCTGAGATGTAGTACATTTATTAGACACATAAATTGTGGGCTCCTTTGGGAGTGGTCACTCGGTGGACGCCTTGATCCCTCCCACCTGAAGCTCCTTCCTACTCCTCTGTGACAGGGTATCTCCATACCCTTCGGCCCCCCAGCCCCCGGCTCTGAGTCCCCCGAGGCAGGATCGCCAGACGTATGCCTCCTGGAGCTCTATCTTTAATCCAGTCAGGAGGCCTCTGGGATGGAAAACAGAAGAAGTGAGGAGGAGGAGCCCGGCACTGGGAGTGGTATGCTGCACCCCCGGACCCTCTGTCATCTATCAAATGGCAGAGGGATTTTTTACACCCGTTTCCCTACCCCCCCCAAGAGCTCAGACGTGCAATGGCACATAAGCTCCCTATACGGATTAGCCACTAGAGGGCACTGTTACCTGCAACTTGATATCTCAACCTCGGTGCTCAGACTACACTTCCCTCAACCTCTCTCTCTCTCTCTCCCTCCATATATCCTATTGCTGCGTGGCACAAGCATGTCTCTCCAGTTCGGCTATCTGTCCCTCCTTACTATCATCAGCTTCTGCCATCCTACTCTCCCCCAGCCCACCCCAAATCTACCCTCAAACTCAACCACCTTTACTACCTGATCTTATAAGATCTTACCTCCCCCCATACTCTCCAATGACCACTCACCTTAGCCATACGTGGGTCCACTCTTTCGTAAGTCCCTACCCCTCCCTCTTCCATCCCTCTCATGCATGGTCAATTATAACATTACTTAACCCCATCGAACCTCGCACAGCCCCCTTTGCACCTACACAAGACGTCGCTCAAACACCTATTGGTGGCTTCAACTCTCTGGCCACTATCTAACTGCTGCCCTCCTGCTCCTCGCAGCTGGGGACATACATCCTAACCCAGACCCCCTTCACTCCCCTACCCTGCCAAATTTGCCTGGACCCTCTCCAAACCCATCCATCACCCCAAACCCCAGTGGTCCACCCCTGCCCCCCTGGCCTGCATCTCTTGCACCTAAACATACGAAGAGTCACCCCCAAAATCAACTCTCTCCAGGTGCTTGCCACCCACTATGCCCCTGACATCATCATCCTGCCTGAGACGTGGCTAAACAAAAATATCCATGAGACCTCTGTCTCAATCCCGGGTTATAACATGACTTGTCAAGACAGGGCTAGCAGAGGTGGTGGCATCACCATTTACATAAATGCCAAACTACACTTCACTGTAGTTTTAACTAAGTCCTCACCTAAAGCCCATGAACTCATAATGATTTAACTGGAATTACCACACTCACTCCCTAGTTTTATAGCTGGTGTTTATTGCCGGTGGGGCACTCCAGCATCAACTATCACTGACCTACTCGCACAAATCTCCTCTCTATCATCAAAGGGGGATTATATATCATGGGGGATTTTAACCACAACTGGTTATCCCACTCACTCAGCAAAACCAGGATGGACATTGCTGCTCTGAACCTGTCTTAGTCCATCACTGAGCCTACCCGACTAAACCCCAAGTCTCCGAGACACACACTTATAGACTGGGCACTCACCTCCCACCCCCAATGGGTTATCCAAACTGGGCTACTCCCTGACTCCCTGAGTGACCACCACATTATCTACCCTATCAGGAAAATTCACCACCCCAAATCTGCCCCCAAGTTCATATTCCAATGCTCATAGAAATCCCTCAACCTAGCCTCCGTGCATGAAGACCTAGCCCGCGCTAACTGATCCTCACCCATCCCTGCCCCATCCATCGATGACACCTTAGCTCACCTCCAAGACACATTCCTCACTGTCTGAAACAGGCACACCCCACTCCGTCGGTCCAGGGTTCACGGTAACCACCTGCCTTGGATCACTCAAGAACTCATAGCCTGCCAATATGCTCGTGACAAAGCCTGGCGAGTGCATAAAACCTCGCACCTCCCAGAAGACTACACAAGATACCATGTGCTACGTAACAAGTGTACCACAGCAACTAGACTCGCTAAATCAGAATACTTCAACTCCTCCCTCCAGTCTAACTTAGATAGCCCATCCAAATTCTGGAAGGTCATCCACTCTCTCTTCTCCTCCCCCCGGGTGGAAAATCCCATGCTGCACCTAACTGCAAACAACTCACTCCTCTCTGATCCAGTGGCGGTGGCTGCCGAGTTCAACTCTTACTTTACCTCTTGTGCCTTGACTCTCCTCCCTGCCCCCTGCTGCTCCACTAGACACCACTGCATACAATACCTCGCAATCACTTAGGCCTTGCACCTTCTCCTTCCAACCTGTTACACAATCAGAAGCCCTTCAGGCCCTTCTGGCCCTAAACCCTTCTAAAAGTAACTCTCCCAATGGGCTGGACACAAAACTCCTTCTTCTCTTCACACCAGTCATAGCTTCACCTCTAGCTGATCTCCTAAACCTCTCATTCACCACTGTTACTGTCCCCCAGGCCTGGAAACATGTCATTGTCATCCCCCTCCCTCACTGCAAACTACCACCCTATCTCTCTACTCCCGGTCCTGGCCAAGCTACAAGAGCACCTAGTACTCACCCAACTTACCTACTTCCTCTCTGATTCAAACTTCTTCACACCGTTCCAGTCTGGGTTTAGGAAGGGCCACTCCACTGCTTCCTCCTTGTTAAGGTTCACTGACTCCATCCTCTCCGGCATGGATAGGGGCCAGGTCTCGTCAGCTGTATTTGTCGACCTCGCTAAAGCATTCATGTCTCCAACCCCTTGCTACTAACCAGTCTCTCGGAAGTCGGCCTCACTACCTCAGCTACTAAATGGTTCAGTGCCTATCTCTCAGGTAGAACACAATCAGTATGAATTTGTGGATGACCTGCCTCAAATCTGCACAGCTTCATCTATACACATGTATGCCAACGACATCGTCCTGTTTGCCTCTGGCTCCTCCCCGGATGACGTGGCATGCAACCTCCAGACCGATATCAATAAAGTTCAGCACTGGTTCAGATTGCACCAACTCGTATGCAGTGCTAAAAAGACTGTTACTATGTCCATCAGCACACGTCAGAGGCTGTCCCGACTCCCGTCTTTCCACGCACTGGATGGGACTACCCTGGTGGACGTTGCTTTCTTCCGTTATTTAGGGGTATGGCTCGACTGCCACCTTACTTTCTCTGATCACAGTGATGCCATTATAAAACAACTCCGACCCAAGCTAGGTACCCTCTACAGGAACCGCTCCTGCCTCCCGTCCTCAGTTAGACTGTAACTAGTGCAGAAGATGATCCTTCCCTTGATTGACTACTGTGACATAGTCTACAGTGCAGCACCTAAAGCCACTTTATCCAAGCTAGACACCCTTTTCAACGCCTTATGCCGCTTCGCCCTCAATGTCCCCCCTGCTCCCACCACTGTGATCTCTACCATTCCCTCGCCTTCCCCTCCCTCGAAAATCGACGCCTACTGCACTGCTCCAAGTTTGTATCAAAATTCTGGCTTGGCTCCCTCCCCTCTACCTCTCCTCCTCACCATTGCCAACTCCAACCCCACCTCACTCCCTGTGATCCCTTGACATCAGTCTACTAAATATTCCCAGTCATAAGACCTCAGCTGGAACAACAGCCTTCTCGTATCATTTCCCTAAACTCTGGAATGCTCTCCCCCCTCAAATCCATCACTCCTCCTCTACCTATTCCCTATCAGCTGCCCTGGCAAACTACCTCACAGTAAACTGTGCCTGCACTCCCTAATAAATGGCTCCCTCCCCCCCTTCCAATTCCCATGCCTATCAGCGGCATGACCTTCACTGGACGCTGGCTATATACTCAAAGGCTCTTCTCACCTCTTGCACTTCTGTCCCTCTCTATCCTGCCTAGACTGTAGTTTTCTGCACCAATCTGTGCTCAAATCTAGGTAGGTTGTCTGTCTAACTTGCTGTATATACACTGGTTAACGCTCTTTACTAAAATGTTTACCCATTGCTGTAACCAAGTAATTCCAAGCTACAATACGTCTGTACATCTGTTTAATGTATTTATTACGCATGCAACTCTGTACATCTAATTAATCATGTATCTCTATTGTGATAACTTGCGTGTTATCCTCCCTGTGTACCCTTCCCCCAGGTCGTACTGCGAGATGTGCATCGTTTTGCTCAGTGTGCCTTTCCTGGTGAAACAATTGCAATAAATAAATAAATCAGGTCGCCTGCCGCAGCTCTCGTCCCGCTACATGAGGCCCCCTAGCATGTGCAGTACCATCGGTCTCCACTGGGGGCCACTGCAATGCTGGACATGCCTGAATCCCACCCCAGAGAGAGGAGAGCTGTCCTCCAAACGCTCGATCCTCTCTCTCCCCTGCCAACTCCCAGCAGCCCAGGCTCATTCCCGAACCTGGGTCAGTGGTGTGGTGAGAGGTGTGGCGTCCAGCGCTTCAACCACCAGGCTGGATCTTGTCCAGGTTTGCAGGTTGTGGACACATCACTTTCTTGGACAGAGAGCCCTGAGCCCATACCTGGTGCACATTTCCTGGCTGTGGGTCTACCCTGTTCTACATTTGTGGGCTATGGGCCCATACCTGCTCCAGTTTTGCGGGCTGTGGGCCCACAGGTTTTGATCATGTCTGTAACTGTACAGTTCATCTGTGGTATTTTTAAGGTTATTAGGGGTCAAAATTGGTGCCAGCTCACTACTCAAATGCTAGGAGATTGTTGTGTCAGGCTTGAAAAATGTTTCTTTTCTCCTTTAACTCTTCTGGTTCAGATAGTTCTAGTTCTGGTTCAGCATCTGGTGAGAGAGTGCCTCAGCAATGCACTAGCAAACAGGCAAGAAGGAGGGGTGGAGGAACAATGGGAAGTAATCAAAACAGCCATCACAGAGGCAACAAGGCTTTGTGTAAAGCAAATCAACAAAACACAAAGAAGGAAAAAACCACTATGGTTCTCAAAAGAAGTGGCAGGGAAGGTTAAGGAGAAAAGGATAGCATTCAGGAAATATAAGGAAACACAGAAGGAGAAGGACAGAGAACTTTATCAGTTAAAGCAGAAAGAGGCTGGGAAGGCAGTCAGAATAGCAAAGGCCCAAACCGAGGAAATGATAGCCAACTCTGTTAAGAAAGGGGATAAGACCTTTTATAGGTACATTAGGGAGCGAAGAAAGACCAAAGGAGGGATACTGAGGCTTAATAAAGGGGAGGAAATGTGGGTAGAGGGTGACAATGAAAAAGCAGGGATACTGAACGAATATTTCTGCTCAGTATTCACAAAGGAAGAGAAGGGGGAGGTACCTAAACCAAACAAGAAAAACACTCTGAAGGCGGGGTCGATACCAGTCCATTTACAGAAGAAAGGGTTCTGAAAGAACTAATAAAATTGAAGGTGGACAAAGCAATGGGCCTGATGGGATTCACCCAAGAATTCTAAAAGAACTAAGGGTAGAACTAATGACACAGCTGACTACTCTCTTTAAAAAATCATGAGAGGGTGGGGTGGTACCTGAGGACTGGAGGAGGGCAGATGTGATTCCTCTTCACAAAAGTGAGAGCAGCACAGAGGCAGGAAACTAAAGACCAGTTAGTTTGACATCAGTGGTAGGGAAAATGATGGAATCACTTCTGAAGGAAAGAATTGTTGAGTACCTAGAGGCCAGTGGGGCAGAGGACCCAAGGCAGCATGGATTCACGATGGAAAGGTCGTGTCAGACGAATCTAATAGATTTCTTTGACTGGGTGACCAAAGTAGTACACCAGGGAGGGGCTGTGGACATGGCTTACCTAGATTTTAGCAAAGCATTTGATACAGTCCCACACAAAAGATTAATACACAAGTTAGCAAGCCTTTAAGTGGGTCCCAAGGTGGTAGCCTGGATAAAAAATTGGCTAGACAACAGGACTCAAAGGGTAGTAGTAAATGGAGTCCACAGTGAAGAAAGGAGGGTTACTAGCGGGGTACCACAGGGTTCAGCACTGGGACCAGTCCTTTTTAATGTCTTTATAAGTGACATTGCAGAGGAACTGGAAGGAAAAGTATGTCTCTTTGCAGATGACACAAAGATTTGCAACAGGGTTGATACACCAGATGGAGTGGAAAGGATGAGAAGGGACTTGGCAAGGTTGGAGGAATGGTCAAATGTATGGCAGCTCAGATTCAATGCAAAGAAGTGCAAGATAATGCACCTGGGAAACAAAAACCCAGGGCAAGAGTACACAATGGGGGGTGAGATACTGACAACAGTAAAAATGGAAAGGGACTTGGGGGTAATTATATCAGTTGACCTAAAGGTGGGCAAGCAATGTGAGAAGGCAGTAAGGAAGGCTGGGGGGATACTGGGATGCATAGGGAGAGGCATCAATAGCAGGAAACAGGAAGTTGTTATCCCTCTATACAGACAGTTGGTGAGACCCCATCTGGAGTACTGTGTTCAGTTCTGGAGACCCCATCTCCGCAAAGACATAGACAGAGTGGAGGCTGTCCAGAGGAGGGCAACCAAAATGGTGCAGGGTCTGCACCAGAAGACATATGAAGAAAGACTAAAGGAGCTTAATATGTATACCCTTGAGGAAAGGAGGGAGAGAGGGGACATGATAGAAACTTTCAAGTACCTCAAGGGAATCAACAAAGTCTAAGAGGGTGGCATCTTTCAGAAAAAGAGATGTGCAAGAACAAGGGGGCACAATTTGAAGATAGAGGGGGGACGGCTCAGAGGTAATGTGAGGAAGTATTTTTTCACAGAGAGGGTTGTGGATGCATGGAACAGCCTCCCTGAGGTGGTCGTGGAGTCAAGAACAGTGGGGGAATTCAAGAATGCATGGGACAGACATAAGGCAGTCCTAGTGGGGGGTAGGAGGAAGTAAGCTGTTGGTTAATCAGGATCTGCAGCTTATCTGTTAGGTAGGAAAATGGGCAGACTGGGTGGGCCAAGCGGTCCTTATCTGCCGTGAAATTCTATGTTTCTATGTTGGTTTATATTGAAGAAAATAATATTTCAATAAGTACACTGGATGGGCTACTGAAGATGTTTATGAGGCCAGTGGATTTCCTCAGTTGCAAGCCCTGCTGACTGTGACTGCAAAAAGTAGCATAACCCCCTTGTTCCCAGGGATTACTAGAATCCCTGTTAGAATTGGTGGTAGGCAGGGAAGGCAGCTAGTGAAATGCCAGTTAAATGGGTTTCACTCTGTCACTCTGTTCTCAGTCTCAGCAGAGCTCTTGGTGGGATGATGTCATTTAGAATGGTCGCAGCAGCATATGCCATACTGTCCAGCAGCTGCTAGGGAGTGAGTTAGAATGTTCGTAGCAGAGTGATCTAGAGTCTAGAGGAGGCTGCAGTGTTAGGCAGCTCCTCAGTCAGCTCTGTCAGAGAGCTACCTGTTTGTTTTCTTTTAGTTTTCACCAGTGTGTGACAACTGTTCCAGCTTTCCAGAAGTGGTGGAGATCTATGCCAGAGGGTTTCCCGGTGCCCCATCCCAGGAGGGATGGGGTGAACCCAGGATTCAGGGGCAATCCCCTGGTCCTTTCTGGACTTTTGAAGCTGCCTTGGGACAACTGCTCTGTGAGTATCTTGTTTTTCTGTGTAAACCTAGGAGTAACTGCAATTCCTGTATGGTGATTTTTCCAACAAAGGGACCCTGTCACCTCAGATTGTCTCTGTAAAAGTGTCTGCCTACATTTGGAGTTCAGTATGTGACCATCCATGTACAGAACTTTTAACTTCTGGCACCTCCGAGGAGGGTGTTTGTAGTATGTTAAGTGTGATATACATTTGAGACAAGATCTACAGTTTCTGCAGTTGTGTGGTATTGTTATCCAGATGAATGGCCAAGTATAAGCTTGGAAACAAAAGGTGGGAGACCCCCCTCCAATCTGGAGTAACCAGTTTACCTCTACGGGTTCTGAAGGGCACCTATTTCTTTTCTTCAGTGCAACTGGCCAATGCCTGAGAAAAGTGTTTACCCCTGGATATGGGTTGTTTTCATTCAGTTTACCCCAGGATAGTGGGTTCTGAAAGTTCTGAGCCTGTATGTACTCTTTTGTGGTCGTCTGTACCACCTACATCCTGTAAAAAATGGGAAATGTACCAGTACCTGACCGGATGTGCCAATTTCCAGTAGGAACCAGTGTGTTCACCTGTGTGTGTTTTCTTCATCCTATGCTAAATAGGAATTCAGGAATGTCTGTACCTCTGTAATCTGCATTACAAGTGTGTGTAGCCCTATGGGGGTCCATCTTCGCTTTGTGATTATTCCTACTCTGTTACATGAATAAAAGCCACACTCCAGAATCCCAACCTGGTTTGGACTGTGATGTTATTGCTTCCATGTGTCTGGAGTTACTTGGGTGCCCCTGTCCAGAAGTGCAAATCTAGTGTAGCCCTGAGCAAACGTTTTCTCCCAGGGACCCGGGTTGTTGACCATGGCAATTGGTCCCTACCAGGTGTGTGCCAGATAGTTGCCACACTTGGTTGACTGTTCTGTATAACAGTCTAGTCCACCGTGTATACGGTGGCTTCGGTGGTTTTTTTAAAAACTTCTTTGCAAATGTAAACCCCCACCCCTCTCTTTACCCCCTAGACGTTTGGTGAGAGGAGAAGTCCTACTAGTTAAACAAGGGGGGTCGTGGGGGGGGGTTACAGTAACTTTGACCCCTGAAGCTTGACCATTTCAGTGGCGGTAAAGATCAGTGATATTTTTAGTTCTGTTCACAAAAGAACTTAATGTTGGACAAATGTTGGCAAGCAGAGATGGAAAGGTGGGGCTACAGCTATGATCACCATGATGACAACCATATTTTTAAACTTGCCTGTCTGAAGATTTATCAATAGTACTGATATTACATGGCATTAAATTAAATGTTGCTGTTAATAAATTACTGAATCACATAATAAAGAATGCTTTTATTATTTCAGTATAGGTTATAAATTGGTAAAGACATTATACAAATAAGGGAAAGGCAAAACTTTTTAACCAGGAAAGGCACACTAAACCGATGCTTGTTTCCAGGTGCGACCTGGGAGCACAAAGAAGTGAAGTGACTTACTCAGGGTCACACAGTACGTAAGTGGGGGCTGTGGGATTCAAACCCATTCTCCATGTTTGCAGCTCAGTGCCCTTAACCACTATGCTGTACTGCCTCCAAATAAGATAGGGTGTTTTGCCATGTCCACTAGGGCAGAAAACAGAGAGTGGTGGTAAATGGTATACAGTCAGAAGAGATGCAAGTCACAAGTGGGGTACCTCAGGGATCAGTCCTGGGGCCAGTCCTCTTCAACATCTTCATTAGTGACCTTGCAGTTGGACTAGAGGGTAAGGCTTGTCTGTTTGCAGATGACACCAAGATCTGCAACAGTAGATGATCCAGATGGGGTGGGCAGAATGAGAAGAGATCTGGATAAACTAGCAGAATGGTCAGAAGAGTGGCAACTGGGATTTAATAAAAGTGCAAAATCATGCACATAGGAGAAAACCCTGAAGCCACCTATAGGCTGGGTGGGAGTTGCTAGTAGTCACAAAGGAAGAAGAGACTTGGGCATCATCATCACTGATGACCTAAAATCATCAAGCAGACCTCTAAAGCAGTAGGTAAGGCTAGGGGTGTTAGGGTGTATTAGTAGGGTATCACAAGTCGTAAGGAGAGGTAATAATCCCTCTGTACAAGACACTGGTTAGGCCCCATCTGGAGTACTCGTGCAGTATTGGAGGCCACACCTTCACAAGGACATTGACCAAATTGAGGCAGTCGAGAAGGGCAACCAAAATGGTGCAGGGACTGCATCAGAAGACATATGAGGACAGATTAATGGAGCTCAATATGTATACCCTTGAGCAAAAGGAGGAGAGGTGATATGATCGAGGCATTCAAACACCTTAAGGGCATAAACAAGGTGAAAGAGTCTAACATGTTTAAATATAAGAAAAATAGCAGGACAAGAGGACACAGCATGAGATTAGAGGGAGGCGATTAAGGGGAATGTGAGGAAATTCTTTTTCACAGAAAGGGTGGTGGATGCATGGAATGGCTTACCACAAGAAGTGGTGGCTATGAATACAGTGCAGGGCTTCAAACAGGCATGGGATAGGCATAAGGGAGCAATACAAATGACTATGAATAGATAGGCCACTGACAGAGCAAAGGCTGATGGCACATTTATAAGGTAGAAAAAGAAATGGGCAGACTGGATGGGCCTTGCGGTCCTTATCTGCTGTCAACTTCTATGTTTCTATGTTTCTACTAACAGAAGCAACATTATAGTCAGCCATACTCTGATCTTTAATCCAAGCAGCAGTATTTGTTAGTAATATATATATTATATATGTTTTTGTTAGTCACCATGCACTTTTTTCAGCAATGACGTTTTCTGGCAAAAATATCAAGACACCCATTTTTCTTTTCATTTTATTGCATTCTTGAACCAAGAGACAGATTTTTTGAAGTTTTTAAAAGTTCCCACTCCCCTTCCATGCCCGCCATGAAAACATTAAATATTTATCTTGCTGCTGTGTATCGTAAGAAACATGTGGTAGCACCTGCCTAATACATCCACAATATGAATCTAGTACATATATGTTCAACAGGTAACCTTATTGGAAGAGATTTTTTTTTAAATGACAAGTGGTGGCCATCTTTAATGATGCAAGTCATGAATTACATCATAAGGTATAAAATATGCTTTAAAAATATCTCAGAAAACTAAAAATACAGGATCAGCCCATTGGCCGCAGCAGAAGAGCTACTGCTCATGGCACCAGCGACCTGGGTGTGGGAATGAGCCTGGATCATTGGGGGCTGACGGGGTGGGAGAAGGTCCGAACATTCCACTGGACACTCTCCTCCTCTCTGGGGAAGGGTGCAGTGCCCCTCTGCAGCACTGCCACCTACAGGTGTGTGGGTAGTAGGGCATGTGGAACACGAGGAGGAAGGGACATGTCGCGCTGCATATCGCATGAACGTGCCACCGCATGTTCATATCGGGAACATAGTCCCACACACCGGCATCCCTGCAGGGAGGCTTACAGTGGCAGCTCATGGAAGTAAGAGAAAAACAGCAAACACTGTGACAGGCAGGATGATTGCCATCCTCTGCAGGCCCCATACCTAGTGACTCAGGCTCCTCCCAGATCTGGATCCAGCCCCGCACCCAGTGACTTAGGTTCCTCCCAGATCTGGATACAGCCCCCGCACCTGGTGACTTAGGCTCCTCCCGGATCTGGATCCGGCCATGCACCTGGGGACCCTGGCCCCTCCAGATCTTTGATCTGGCCCCACACCTGGTGACTCAGGCTCCCCAGATCTGGATCTGGCCCCGCACCTGGTGCCTTAGGCTCCTCCCGGATCTGGATCCGGCCCAACAATCAGTGACTCAGGCTCCTCCTGGATCTGGATCCGCACCCAGTGACTCAGGCTCCTCCCAGATCTGGATCCGGCACCACACCCAGTGACTCAGGCTCCTCCCAGATCTGGATCTGGCCCCGCACCCAGCGACTCAGGCTCCTCCCGGATCTGGATCCAGGCCTGCCACAGAGGGCAAGCCATGGGGGGACTTAAGGAGCTACTGACGCCTCAAAGAAAACTTAAAAAAACATAATAATTAGGTATAGTTCTGCTTGCATTCCATTTATATTTTATATATTTCTCCTCCCCATACTTTATTACTAAGGAAATGTGTACGAATATATGATCATTGTCCCTTAGAATTTATTTTGAGTTCATCTGCCTCTATAGCTTACTCCCTACTCCAAGTCATAATCCTCTGTTGCCGTGTAAGTAGCTGTGAGGTCACAAGCAGTGCTCTATGACTTCAGGTAGGAAGAAAGCAGCAGAAATAGATGAACTCTTCAGGAGCAGAAATCCTGTTTTCATGCAAACGACCTCAGTAATAAACAATGGGGAGGAGAAATACAGAACTAATGAGAAATACAAGATGTACTGTGTCTGAATATTATGTTAAGTTCACCTGAATGTGTCAGCAGCTCTTTAAAGGAGAAGTAAGTCCTGGGAGAAGCTGAGGTGACGTGGCAGGGGAAGGGAGCTCGGCAGGAAGGAGGGCCAACCCAGGGCGATAGGAGGGGAAAAATGTGAATGAATTAAAAAAAAAAAGAAAACTAAAAATACATGGACGATGAATCTAAGGAAGTGGAAAATATATTTTGACTAAAAAACTATATGATGGCATTTTTTGCTAAAATACTGCTGCTTTAAGACAATCTTAGGCAATGTGGTATTCCAACAGCCAGCCTGTTGGTGCAGTTCTATTGCTACTGTCCGTGACACCAGTGCCCTGGGTTCAGGAATGAGCGTGGCACGCTGGAGGGCTGGCCCATGAAGGAGGACTGAGAATCCCACAGAGTATGCAGCAGCAGGAGCTGACACAAGACAAACCTTGTCAGTGCATGCATGCACATTTAGAGCCCCGGGACTGCCACCATCGGAATGAGGTAGGGGACAGAATAACAGGAAACATCTGGTAGAGCAGCTTTAGGGCTTTCACTTGTTTCTCCAGTGACCTGGGTTCGGAAACAGACTTGGTTTGCAGCGGGGCTGGCTGGGGAAGGAGCAAACAGCATCCCACAGGACAGCTCTCCCCTTTCAGGGAGGTGGGATTCCATCCTCCAGTGTTTGACCATAGCTCAAGCGGTGGCTGCCGACGGATGCTGATAGGAGCTTGCATGCGCAGGTCATGTCACTGCATTCCAGGAAGCCCCAGGTGAGAAAATGGTGAAAACCCATTGGACAGCAGCATGATGACTGACCCTCCACAGGTCCAGCACCACCAACCAGACGTCTGCCTCCTAGACCGGGTTAGGGAAGTTGTGCACCACGGGGGTACCAACCATGGTGGGAAGGGGGCAAGACATAAAGGAACGAATCAAGCCAGGTAACATTCCTGTAGCTGGCGAGTGGAAGAGCTAGTGCAGTCTGTTGGATGGAGGCTGCCCGCTAGTAGTCAGATAAACCAAGGGTTAAAAATCAAATGTAAACGTAAAAACATAAACATCAGTCGCTTTCCCAAAAATGGTGATTCAGCAATCTTTTAAAACAAAAATGGGACAGATTAATTTTCAGATTTGCATGCCACCTTAATAAAACCAAAAAAAAAGGGCATAATGGGATTAACTGAGGCTGGCTGCATCTTTTTCCATGTTATCCTAAACTCTTCACCTTTTCCTTTCAGGAGGAGCTTTCATAGAATGACAGACAGACAGGAAGATCATCTCCCCAATTCAATATTTAAAATGGGTAAGAAAAATCCTACGCTACCATTGGTGCAAACACATCACATGACCATACATTATTCCATAAAGACAGCAACAGCACATTTTTCATGCCTTTTCTACTAATATATTAACTTTGCACCCATTTTGTAAGTGAGATAACACACTTCACGGCGTGGGATCAACTGTCTGATATACTTCACTTCTCAGGTGGTTGAAGGCACTTGGCTTTGCCTCATGCCTCATATCACACCCGAGGCATGCATATATCAGAGCATGGCTACACAGCCTGTTGCGTGTTATCACTTATTTATATCTCAGCGATGTCACAATCTATGAGGCACCCTTACAGATCCTTACTTTTGCCTGACTCGCTGGTTGTACATGTAAAGCAGAATACCCCCAATGAAGAAAGCGGATATTGCCCCTCCGCTCATCCCAATGCCAACCATTACTGCCTTGTTCATGTGCCAAGACAAAGCAATAGTGGTAGGGAAGGGGGTGGTGGACACCTTGGAATTTGCATGCTTCTCCTCTTCCTTTTTCATCAAGCTGAGAAACTTCTCATGCCGGAGGTCTACCAGGTTGGGCGGGATGACCCTCAGCCCAAAGTACTGCCTCTTGATGAGTTTGTAGTCACTCAACAGCTGCACATCACACCTGTAGGTGCCAGAGTCACTCTCCTTGACTGGCTTAAACCGAAGGGTGTAGCTGCTGCTATAAGGGGCAAAAAGTTTATCCTCTGTGGTGATCATGGCCTTTGCAAACTTCCAGGTGCAAAGGAAGTTATTCTCGCCAGAGCTTGCCATCTCCCAGTTCACTCAGTTCAGCTCCACGTTTGCTCCTATTGCATAGGTGAAGGTGCTCAGCCCACATACAAACTCACTCAGGCACTCCACGCGCTTGGTCTGGCAGTCCTTCTCCTCTCCATTAGTGAGCACCATACACTGCTTTTCCTCCTTGAAACCCAATCCACAGGTGACGCTGCAGTCGGAGCTGCTAATTGCCATGCGTGCCGTGACCTCCTTGAGCTCCTGTGGGATTTCCGTATTCGGGGATGAGGTGTGCTGGCTCATCACATGCCCCTGTGGGAAAGGTAAGAAGAGGAGCACAGCTAAAACCAAGAAGTTGCTGGCCAGGATCTTCCCTGCCATGGATTACTACTGAAGTGGAACACACAAATCAGCTTTTACTTTTCTCAACACTGGAGTGCCTTAATACTTCTATTGCATTTTTTTCAGGAATCCTATGATGCAAGCTGATTATCCTGTTTGGAGATAGAAAGCCCTCTCTACAGAAGCTGTTTTTTTTTTTTTTGACAGGTCTGTGATGAACTGCCACATACCCCTGGGTTTGTTTGTACCACAGTTATTACAGATAAGTCTATAACCAGCTGGAAAACTCAGTTTGTGTCAGGATTGTCACCATTTGAAAGCTTTTTTCCTCGGTTTATCTTTCCCTTGGTCAGCCACCAGGAGGAACTGTATGTCTGACCTATAAAACCAACTAATCGCCTAAAGCTGTTCAAACTTTGAAGCACCTCTGGCATCACCCATGCAAGGACTACGGAGAACTCACTCCTCCCCCAAAGTTCTCTGATCCTACCTATCTGAGAGTGGAATGTCAAAGTTAACTTCTGGGAGATGTGATCAGTAGTTGCTTGTCAGATTGTAAAACACCTCAAGTCTTGAGGGCAGCCTTAATTATTCCTCAGCATTTCTTGGATGCAGAATCTCTCTCAGATGTATTTGCCCCAAGACTTTTTGCAGCTATTTATGCCAACTGGTTCAGGATTGAAATACTGTCCTAATCTCAGTGGTGCCCGACTACTGCCACCGCTTAGATACCTTTGATCTCAGCATTTCTTTTTCTTTCTGACACCATTTTGTGCAACTTGGCAAACCTATTCAGCTTTGAAAGGAATCTCTTTACCCTCCTTCATATTTTGAACAGTCGACAGTTCAGCAAAACAGTATTTCAAAGAAGTGTTAGAAGGGATTCGATGACTCAGCTGATCTTGCTGCTGCGAACCATCAGCATATGTTTTAGCCTTTGTTGTAAACAAAACAAAATGTAACTATTCAGGAGCACACGACTAGCATGACATTTTTACCACGACTCCCTGAAGCTGTCTGTGTTAAAGATCTGTTCTGACATAGAATGTCATCGCTAAATAATGCCATCTGTGATGTCATCATCTGTCTGTGTGAGGCAGCAGGGACACTACAAAAAGACCTGTGACATGAAAGGGAAGAAGGCAGGTGCTGTTGTAGGACCTTGTACACTACTGGGGGATCTAATAGAAATTGGTAGCTCCATGTTCTCTTGGAGTACTCCCAAACTAAGCTCACATATTCCCTTGGAATTCTTCCCCAGTCAAACTCACACAAGACGTGGTCTGTGATTTGCCAGGTATGGGATTCCATCCTTAATCAAGGGAGCATACCCACTGCATAGGCTGATGCTGTACCTAACAGGCTTTCCGTCAGGTAACATTTTCTTCAGGTAGGGTTCAATTGTACCTCAAACCACCCCGATAGGCTCATGGCATACCCCTTGAACCTTCCACCTGGGAGCAGCTGGGGATGATTAAATGATTGATTAATGTAGTTTGTTAAATAATAGGGCTTTCTCTTGCAGATACTTGGAGAGGGGCAATCACTTTACTGGGTCAAATGGGTTACTAAGGGCTGCATATACCATCAAGCATCCCAGCTTTGTGGGATCCCACCCCTTCCTTTGCACCTCTTCTATCTTGGCTATCTATTTTGGCTAAAGCCAGCATCTCTTAACCCTTACTCTGCCGCAGACTGATGTATCAGTCCAGAATTGCTATATGTTCTAACTCTGATGGCAGCCTAAGGGTTATTAAATATTAGTTGTGGCCTAGCTGCTAAATTTATACTGTTTTCACTACCTCTAGCCTAAATCAGTTACAGACCTCCAAATTTTTCACTATAAAGCTAACCCAATCCTAACCATGGTAGTACCTTGCACAGCTGACATCCCATGTACAACACATAAGGGTGGTAACAAAAAACATAAACGGAAAGGTAATCTGACTTGCCTAAAAAGCTTCCTACTACACCTTGCTATGATGCTTCTACTTATCTCTGGTAATATTCACCCCAATCCAGGACCCCCCCTCCCCCCAACTGCCTCAAGGTTGTGGAAATAACCACCAAGCCCTAAAACTTGTGTCAATTAACATCCGTAGCTTACTGGCCAGTTTTGACCAGTTCGAAGTTTGGGTAAGCCAGCACAACCCTGATGTCCTTTCCCTAGTGGAAACCTGACTCTCACAAAAGGTCCCTGATGTATCAATAGCTCTAAATGGGTCACCCTCTTCAGACTTGACAGGTTAGGGAAAAGAGGTGATGGTTGTGCTATCTGTGCTAGAGATTACCTTCGGTGCCACGCCCTCCCTCAAATTGACACTGGGAATACTGCACAGGCCCTACCTGTTAGATTGCTCTTAGGTGCACATAGCAAGTCACTTACAATTGCCTCTGTATACATTCCCCCTAGAGATCAAGCGACTGGTTTCCACAAAAATCACTGAATGTATACAAAGCCTTAAGCAAAACTGGAAGGTGGTTGTCCAAGGCGACTTCAGTATCAAGTCGATGTCACCCGATGCAGCCCAATATAAAGATGCCCTATCTTGCATTAACTTCACACAGTTGGTTGACCCACCCACTAGGATCAACTATCGTACTGGTCCTGGCCCAATGGCACCGAGGGTTGAGGCGCTGCATGCCACACCTTGCACCATGCCAGCGACCCAAGTTCGGGAGCGAGTTCAGGCGCTGGGGGTCGGCAGGGAAGGGATTGGATTGAGCACCCACAGAGCTGCTCTCCTATCCTGGGGGGCACTGGGAGCTCGGCACTCCAGCGACCCTGGTAGAGATCGGCGCCGCGAAACAGACGGAATGTGTACATGCCCGATGTTGGCAGGGCTGCCGTGCGCTAAGCGTCAGGAGTGCACACACGGGGGTTGAAGTGCAGACAGAACAAGGAAAAACCCGGCTCACTGGGATAGGCGATGGCACCTATCCTCCATGCCCAGCGCCGGGTTAGTTTCGGCTGGCCTCACTACTCCTCCACCTGGGCCCCACCTGCATGCCAGAGTCTGCCTTTCAAGACAGCCCAATGTAAGGAGTCGGGCTACCCTCCCCAGGCGGGTCAAACCAGGGGTGCTGGCTGCAGGGAAGTGGGGAGAGAGAAGGCATAGACCGCAGAGAACCTCAGGAGGACAGGCACAGGGATATGGTTGCCTGAGAGAGTTCCCATGAGCCGCGACCAGAGGGAAAAAGATTTAAAAAAAAAAACAACTATCGTACTGGTTCTAGTACCCTGCTTGATTAGATCTTCACAAATCAGCCAGGCCAGATCTCCAACACCACAGTCCTCGCCGATTCACTTAGTGATCATTCCCCTATTATTTGCCACTGGGTCAATCAGGCCTCTAAGCCCCCCACACACAAATTCATAACAAGTCGTACACTTAAGCAGAGGCAGCTAAATGCACTCAAGACCATCCTTAGCCATATAGATTGGTCCTTCCTCAACTCTGCCTTAGATATTGATCAGGCACTGGATTATTTTATCACTAAGTTCTTTTTTTTGTAACTTATTCTTTATGCCCTCTCCATCACCACAGCTGCCTCTTCCATCGGGGTCCCCTGTGCGACCACACAGGCTGCACTGTGAGGACCCCGAGGACGTCCACCCCCTTAAGTGCCCCACTCCTGTAACCATGCAAGCATCCTGGATAAGCCCTGGGTGGGGCGGAGGGAGACTCCCCCTATCCCTCTTCCATATCTAGAGTGGAGCGGACACCCAGAGCTGCTCCCCAGGCTCCCCCCAGTCACTGGTGCAGACATGGGGTTTTTCTTTGTTTTTCTGGTCTCGCCCCCTGCAGACACCAGCACTCGAGGGCCATGTGACAAAGGCACACAAAGATGTGCCTTCACTCTAGGCCCTCGGCCAACATCCACCCCTCCCTGTGTTTACTGCATCCTCGGCTGCACCTCCACACATGGTCACCCAAGTGGTGGTATAGCAGTGAGGACTACAGAAAAACCCTCCCCGGAGAAGGAGAGCAGCCCTGTGGATGCACAATCCTTCTCCCCCCAGGCTGGCCCTCCAGCAACCCAGGCTCGCCATCAAATCCACGTTGCTGGTGTTGCAAGCAGTAGCTCTACCACTGCGCCGGTGGCCCGGCATTTTATCACTAAGTTTAATAAAGTGTGCAACATCTATGCCCCAATTAGAAAGTGGAAAGTGATGGGAGTCTACAATTCCTGGATCTCCCCTGCTTTGCTGAATCTCATGGCCACCAGGGATCATCTCTGGCATACAGCCAAGGCTACAGGCCGACAGGCTGACCTTCAGAAATATAAAATGACCAGAAACACCTGCACCCATGAGATCATACTTGCTAAATCACAATATTACAAGGACTACCTTACTAATTCCTGGGGAGATGGCAAGAAATTCTGGGAAAACCTTACTGGTAAAAATAACAAGACATCTCCCTCTATGCTGCTTGTGAATGGGGTAACCACCCAGGATCCCCACACCATCACAAACACCTTTAATGATGCTTTCACTGACCTCAGCAGCATACTGCTGCCTAACCTCCCTGATGCAACTGATGTCAACGCGCATGGACCAATGACTCTACCTAATGAGCCCCCTTTGCACCCTCCACCCTTCTACCTTAAAGCAATCAACATCCCTGAAGCCAGAACATATTTCATGCAGGTTCTAGGCAAATCCAGACATAGCAGTGACATGCTGAACTCTAAGATACTTGCTCTGACCCTGGCTGATGTGCTTTTGCCACTAACACATCTCCAACAGTCATTCGGTTCTCTCAGGTGTCCCTCAGGGGTCAATTCTTGGCCCCCTTTTATTTAGCCTTTTTATTAACAAACTACCCTCAATCTGCAAAAAGCAAATTTTTCTTTACGCTGATGATGCTGTCATCTTCTCCAAAAGCCCAGACCTGCTCCAATTTCAGTTGAACCTTCACACTGACTTCACTGCGGCAGAAGCTTGGTTTTTTAAATACAAGCTTTTAATGAACTACAAAAAACTAAAGTTATGCTGTTTGCAAACCCTCATAATAAGCATAAGAACTTCAAAATGACAATCCTGAATAGCCTATGCACCCCCATTGAGCAAGTACAACCCCTCAACTATCTAGGCATCACTCTGGACAGCGCTCTATCCTTTGCTCAGCACACATCAAATTGTTAAGATTGTCATTCCTAGAATTGGTCTACTATACAGGGACGTCATTGCCTGACCCAAGAAGTATTATCACTAGCCATTAAAAGCTCTGTTCTGTCCATCATCGACTACAGGTTAGTAGCCTATGGGGCAGCCACTGACACCACCCTCAAAAGGATTAATACTGCCATTAATAAATCCTGCAGGCTTCTTCTTGGTTCCAATAGACTTAACACACACATGTGCCCTTCATGTACGGTCCAATTGGCTTACTCTACAAGGCAGAATACAGTATCAAGTGTGTCTTCTAGGAAAAAAAAAAACATCTTGGCCTAACTCTGCCAGCCATCCAGAACCTCCTCTTCACTACCCCAACCCCCACTGTACAAGAAGCACCACCAGACAATCAATCATTCCATGTCCAATTTTTCCGTACCTCAAAGATCTTTCGCTTATTGGGCCCCTGTATGCCTTAATGAACTCCCGGCCCCCTGAATATAATCAATGAACCCAAGCTTGGCCCATTTAAGAGACAACTCTGCCAACACCTCATCTGTCTTAGCATTTGCGATCGCTAGCCCCAGATTCCTGTCCTTAATCCCCACCTCTGCCCGTTAAGCCCTCTGCACATATTCCCCCCCCCCCCCCCCAACCCCTCTCTCATGGAACCTGACAAAGAAGTACTTATCCTGCTTAACTCTTGAGCTCGACAAAGAAACATTTATTTCTGCTTAAACACCTCATTTGATGTTACATTGTAATCTAATTGTATGTTATCCTTGTATTCTCTGTCAGACACTGGTGCCCTGTAACACTGTACTTTTACTGTTCCCAGTGTTCGAATCTTGTATTGTATGTTATGTGTCTTTTGTTCATTTGATGTGGAACCTTTGTAAACGAGCTTCCAGCTCAAAGGTATATTTCCAAGATTTCAATAAATAAATAAATAAAAGGAAGGAAGGGAGAAGGGGACAGAGAGACAGCAATAGATAAAGAAAGAAATTTCAGTAAAAATATGCAAGTAACCGAAATATATTCTGTAAAACCCCAGTGAATACTTAACAAGCACAACAATCTGGCCTAGTGGCATGAAGGGTTGAGGCACTGGATCCCACACCTCTGACCACACTGGCAGCCAGGGTTCAGGTTCGGGCTGCTGGGGGTCGGCTGTGAGGGAGAGGTGAAACATCTACTGGGCTGCTCTCCTCTCCCAGGAAGGGGGGACTTGCTGCATCACTGTATTGCTGCTGCCATATACAAGCATGGGGGCAGGGCAGCAGGCGCGCCAGCAATGCAGGACGGCAGGCTGCATGACATGCGGTGCGTGCTTCTACATAGATGTGCAATTGTGTAACTGCATGCCACTGGCTGAGGGGAAAAAACGGAAAACAGCACTGGTGGATGATGCATGGCTCGTTTCAGACCTGTGCTCCCGCCCAACTGATTGTGCTCGGAGGTGGGAAGGAAGGCACTACCTCTTCTGGTCCCACTGGGGGGCATGCCAAGGGACAACATGGCTGGTGAGTACTAAAGAAGGTTGGCTGCCAGGTGGGGAGAGGCTAGGGCAGAGAGGGCCAACCAGGCTCAGGGACAGAAAAACTGCCATAGAGAAAACAAAAGACAAGAGCAACAATCACAGAAACAATTTTTTTAATTCATGTTTATGCCCCTTACTCTGTGACTGACTCCCTTGTACTTTTCCCAGCTGCCCTCATCACCTGCCTCTCCCCCGATGTACCTCTGCTTCCTTCCATGGATTGCCATCCACTGTGGGGCTCCCATAGAATGGGCCTGACCCCCCCCAGTAGACACACTTAGTACAAGGGGAGTGAAGTACACTCTGTAGGGCCTGGGTGGGACCAGCACTATCCTGCTGCAGTTGGGGCTTTTGGTTTTTTTCTCTCTCTCAGCCTCTGGGATGCCAGCATTGGGGGGGCAAGCACATGCTCATGAGTGGAGCATCACCAGTTGATGTCCATCCTTTCCTGCAGCACCACAATGTAGTTCCATCTGTGGTCACCCAGGTGGAACACATGTGGTGGCATCTGACACCACTCCCTAGAGGAGAGCATCCCCTGTGAAACTTAATCCTCCTCACCCTAGCCAACCCACAACTTAATCCTGAACAGAGGTCCCCAGCATTGTGAGTGAAAGTACTACCACTGAGCCAATGGGAGGGCTTAATCACAGATATAATTTAGCCTTTGCTTTTGTGTGTGTGCATTTTTTTTCCTTCAAGGTGTTTCAGCTTTCTCTAATATAATTATGCTCTGTGTCAGTGGCTCAGTACTTTGCAAATGAGACTTTTGAGCCAGAAGTTTGACTGGTCACGGGTTCCATTTCCACACCTGGAAATCAGACTGACATGCAGTACTGACACTGTAATGCAGCACTAGGATGCGCTGCACTGCAGGAGGAGCAGCAGGAGATGCTTCCCACCCACGCTGGAGGAGCAGCAGGAGTCAATTCCCACCCAACCTGGAGGAGCAGCAGGAGATACTTCCCACCCCCACTGGAGAAGCAACAGGAGTCACTTCCAACCCACGCTGGAGAAGCAGCAGGAGTCAATTCCCACCCATGCTGGAGGAGCAGCAGGAGACACTTCCCACCCCTACCCCCACTGGAGGAGCAGCAGGAGACACTTCCCCATCCCTGCTGGAGAAGCAAGAGGAGTCACTTCCTACCCATCCTGGAGGAAAAGCAGGAGACACTTCCCACCCCTGCTGGAGAAGCAGCAGGAGACACTTCCCACCCAAGCTGGAGAAGCAACAGGAGACACTTCCCACTCCCGCTGGAGGAGCAGCAGGAGACACTTCCCACTCACACTGGAGGAGCAGCAGGAGACACTTCCCACCCCTACTGGAGCAGGGATTGCTTCCCACTTATGCTGGAGGAGCAACAGGAGACACTTCCAACCCCCACCCCCACTGGAGGAGCAGCAGGAGACACTTCCCCATCCCTGCTGGAGAAGCAAGAGGAGTCACTTCCTACCCATCCTGGAGGAAAAGCAGGAGACACTTCCCACCCCTGCTGGAGAAGCAGCAGGAGACACTTCCCACCCAAGCTGGAGAAGCAACAGGAGACACTTCCCACTCCCGCTGGAGGAGCAGCAGGAGACACTTCCCACTCACACTGGAGGAGCAGCAGGAGTCAATTTTCACCCATCATGGAAGAGCAGCAAGAGATACTACCCACCTCCACTGGAGGAGCAGCAGGAGTCAATTCCCACCCATGCTAGAGGAGCAACAAGAGACACTTCCCATCCCTGCTGGAGGAGCAGCAGGAGTCACTTCCTACCCATCCTGGAGGAGCAGCAGGAGACACTTCCCATCCACGCTAGAGGAGCAGCTGGAGTCAATTCCTACCCATGCTGGAGCAGGAGTTGCTTTCCACCCACGCTGCAAGAGCAGCAGGAGACACTTCCCACCCCCACTGGAGCAGCAGCAGGAGCTGCTTCCCACCCATACTGGAGGAGCAGCAGAAGATACTTCCCACCCACGTTGCAGGAGCAGCAGAAGTCACTTCCCACCGACACTGGAGGAGCAGCAGGAGATACTTTCCATCCCTGCTGGAGGGGCAGCAGGAGTCAATTCCCACCCACGCTGGAGAAAAAGCTGGAGTCAGTTCCCACCGACACTGAAGAAGCAACAGGAGTAGTTTCCCACCTATACTGGAGGAGCAGCAGGTGACATTTCCCCACCCATTCTGGAGGAGCAGCAGGAGTCACTTTCCACCCATGCTGGAGGAGCAGCAGGAGTAATTTCCGGGTTAGGTACGATTGTCTGACTGACACAATCCCAACACACAAAATGCGGACAGACTCGAAATACTGAATTTCATAAGCCCGACATTAGCTGTGTCGAGATGTGTTGTGCTTTGTCAAGTATCGTGTAGCTTCATGTTGCTCGAAGTATAGAGATTTCCTGTCCTTGCACACTCCTTCCATCTACAGTCCTCTCATATAGAAATTGCGAGAAAAAGGGGAAAAGAGAAAAGGGATTGGAAAGCCCGAAGGGGATGGCTCTTTCGCTGACCGAATGTTGTGCCGCTGCCCCCCCCCCCCCTTAGGCAGAGAGAACAGAATGCCAGAATGAGTCTGGTCTAAACCCTAGTAGTGTTTTGCACAAAAACAGTGTCATGAGCCAGGTTTACACAGATACCAAGCTTTCAGAGGTCTACTGCTAAATCTGATTCTCTGTGTAAGAAAGAAAAAGTTACTTACCATAGTAATCTTGTTTCTCCCAGGGGATACTCCCAATATTCATAACTCTTTTGCAGTGTGCCTTTAAGCCAGATCTGCCCGGAGATGGAACGTTGTGCTAGTGATAGAATCACTGGCTCGTGCCACATTTTCAAATGCTGCCACCCATCAACTGCCTACGTTCTAACTCTCAGATTTTGTGGACGCCTGGCAAGACAGGGCCCCAAAAGGAATTACAATTATCTATAAAATATTAGCCAACCTCCAACTGGAGGAAAACACATTTAGTAAAAACAGTCCCTAATGTCAGAATCACCTGATGAGGAAGAAAACCCCCCAGCTTCAAACATAAAAAGCCAGAGTGTGGCATACATGACCTTAATAAACACAGTATGGGATGCAGAGGCCACAGGCTCTGGTATAGGAGGCAGGGTGGGAAAGTTATGAATATTGAAGTATCCCCTGGGAGAAACAAGATTACTATGGTAACTTTTTCTTCTCACCCCAGGAATACTCCAATATTCCTAACTCTTCTGCAGACTAAAAAGCAGTGTCTTTGGAGGTGGGCACAGAACCTATTTTGGAAACAGGATCTGCAGGACAGCTGTGCTAAACCTGGCATCACCCCTAGCCTGCATATCCAGGCTCTAGTGTTTAGTAAAGGTGTGAACTGTTCTCCAGGTAGCTGCTTTGCAAATGTCCACCAGTGGGACATTCCTAGAGGCTGCCAAAGTGGCAGCTGTACCCTTTGTGGAGTGGCCCTCAGCCCTACTGGGGCCTCCCTGCCCGGTTTAGAGTAACAGAATTAGATACACTGAACAATCTAGTGAGAAATGGACGTTTTAGATGCTGGGTTACCTTTTCCCACATCCCCACAGGTTAGGAAGGGTTGCTTCTTTTCCTGTCTGTGGGACTTAGTATCTGTCATGTAGTAGCTCAAAGCTCTCTTGACATCCAGGCTGTGTAACCTGAGCTCACCAGTGCATGAGTGCTCAGTGAAGAACACCGGCAGAGTGATGTTTTGATTCAGGTGAAAATCTGAGACTACTTTAGGGAGGAATTTTCTGTTTGTTCGCAGGATCACCTTATCCCTGTGAAAGGAAATGTAGTCCTGCTCAATGCATAGGGCCTGAAGTTCACTGATCTGTCTTGCTGAAGTGATGGCCACTAAAAATACTGTTTTCCATGTAACATACTTTAGTGGGGCTGAAGACATGGGTTCAAAGGGGGAACCCATGAGTTCGGCTATATAGATGTTTAGGTCCCATGCTGGTGCCGGTTCCTTGACTGGTGGGTACAGGTGGGATAAGCCTTTAAAGAACCTTTTAAAGATGGGGGTTCGATGCCATAGTGATAGTCCTACCTGCTGAGGTATGAGCAGAGACTGAAGCTAAATGGAGCTTCAGGGTAGAGGGCTTCAGGCCCAAAGAATGCAAATAAACTGGATAGTCCAGCACATGTGGCACTTCTGCCTATACTGGTACTATATGCTTGGTGGAACACCAAATAGAAAACCTTTTCCATTTTGCAGCATAGGTTTTCTTTGTGGAAGGTTTCCTGTAACCTCTTAAAACATCTAAGACCCCTTCCGAGAGGTGCAAGCCTGCATACTCTAGGTCCTCAAGAGCCATGCCTTGAGTCTGAGAGACCTGAGGTTCGGGTACAGGAGTCTCCCCTGATTGGAGGTTAGCAGATTGTACCTCCTTGGGAGGTGAACTGGATTGGTCACTGTCACGGAGAGCAGAAGGGAGTACCATGGCTGTCTGGTCCAGTCTAGGGCAATCAGTATCATTGTGGCTGGATGAAGCCTGAGCTTGAGCAGTACCTTGTAGACCAGAGGGAATGGGGGGGGGGAGGCATACAGGTACTTTTCTGACCAGTCCAGTATTAGGGCATCCATGGGCACTGTGCCCACTGCTGGAGGCCTGCAACAGTACTGTGGGAGATGGTGGTTTTCGTGGGATGTGAAGAGGCCTATTTCTGGGGCACCCAACCTTCTGAAAATCACTTCCACCACCTGCTTGTTTAAGGCCCACTGATGATGGGCCTTGCTAATTCGACTTAGGGCATCTGCTATAGTACTGTCCTTGCCTGACAGATGAATAGCCTGAAGAGAAACCCCTACAGAGTAGGCCTGGGTCCAGACTCACATGGCCTCTGTGCAAAGAGAATTTGACCTTGTGCCCCCGTTTGTTTATGTAGTACATTGTGGTGGTATTGTCTGTTCTGACTTGTACCACCTTTCCTTGGATTAGTGGTGTGAAAGCTTGCAGGGCCAGGAAAACTGCCCTGTGCTCTAGCAGATTGATATGCTGAAGAGACTCTGCACTTGACCAAGTGCCCTGGGTAGTGTGCTCTCTCAGATGGGCACTCCATCCTAAAAGTGATGCATCTGTCATGAGAATGACTGAAGGGGCCTTTTTTTGGAAGGGGACCCCTTCCCTGAGGTTTGGGTCCTCTTTCCACCACTGAAGGGCCCAGATTAGAGTTTTTGTTACTGGGACCAGCTTTGAGAGGGGGTCTTTTCTGAGACCAATGAGCCCTTAGGTAAAATTGAATGTCTCTCATCTGAAACCTGGAGCCTAGGACAGTGCCTGTGGCAGCTGCCATGGCCCCAGGAGTTGGAGAAACTGTCTTGCAGTTTTTTGGCTTGTTCAGCCTGAAGGACCCTGCTATTTGTAGAATGCCGTTTATCCTGTCCAGTGGTAAGCAAGCTCTGCCCTCTAGGGTATTTAATTCTGCTCCTATGAACTGTACAACTTGTGTAAGGAGAAGAACTGACTTCCTGAGGTTTAGCAGAAATCCCAAGGACTCCAGAAGTTGTTGGGTGAGTTGCAAGTGTTCCCTTAACTGTTGTGGTGACTTTCCCACCACCAACCAGTCATCTGGATATATGGGTACACTGTAATACCTTGCCTTCGCAAGTGTGACACAGCCACTGCCAAGCATTTTGTGAACACCCTTGGAGCTGAGGTGAGACCGAATGGGAGGGCTGAGAACTGGTAATGACCTGAAAGGAGTCTGAATCTGAGGTACTTTCTGTGAGACTCCCTTATGGGGATGTGGAAATAAGCATCTTTTAGGTCCAAAGATGCCAGCCAGTCTCCTTTCTGGAGTGCTGGCAGAATCAGCAACAGTGTTACCATTTTGAATTTTGGTTTTGACAAGTGCCTGTTTAGCACCCTTAGGTCTAGGATAGGCCGCAGCTCCCCATTTTTCTTTGCTGTAAGAAAGTATCTTGAGTATACAGACCCTTTCCCCTGTGCTGTGGAGGTACTGGTTCCACTGTTCTCAACAGTAACAGGTTTTGAACCTCCTGTTCCAGCAGCTTTCTCTCCATTGTGCAGGCTGGTTTGAAGACTCTTGTTCTCAGAGAGGGAAGGGTTTTGAAGCTTAGGGACAAACCCTGACTCACTACTTCCAGGACCCACTTGTCTGTGGTGATCTTTTTCCATGCCTGGAAATAGTGAGTCAGCCTGCCCCCTACTGGAGGAAGGGAGGCAACCTAAGAGGACAAGTCAGGAATCCTGCTTTGCCTGGGGCTGGGAGTGGCAGCCATGCCTGAAACCTCTCCTGCCCCTTCCTCTGAAATACCCTTGTTGGGGGTACTAAGGCACTTGGGGTACAGCCATGGCCTGATAAAAAAGGCCTGGAATGAAATTGTCTGCCCCTGCCTCCCCTACTGTAAGGTCCTGGGAATGGAGAGGCCTTTTCCCTGGCTGAATTACTTCTGTAAGTGGCCTTATATTAATCGACCTTCTTCATATAGGCCTCTACTGTCAAAGAGGGAATTACCCTCCACTGGAAAGTCCAAAGCTTTATTCTGGGTGTCTTGAGTGAGGTTTGTGGCTCTTAACCAGACAAACTCCTCTGGGCTATTGTATTGGCCATCCACCTGGCAGCAGTGTCATTGGCATCTGCTGCCATTTGAAGCTGTTATTTAGCAGCTTCCAAGCCAAATCTAGCAGTTTCAGCCAAGTCTGCAGATGGGCCACTTGGTGCTTTATCTGTCATAGCCAACACAGACTGCCATAGGGATTTCTGATATTGGGACGCACAGGCCTGAAAATTAGCCTGATTGCCAATGAGGCTGACAAATAGCCTTTCTTGGCCATGCTATCCATTTGCAAGAGTCCTTCTCTGGGAGGTGAGAGGCCAAGGGACTTTTGCCTTATCACAGGCTGCAGCTTGCACCCCCACCCCCAGTGGTCAGGGTGTGAATATAGGAATTCAGTCCCTTCCCTGTCAAGCTGGTATTTTTTTATCCAGCCTTTTATCCAAAGGCGGGACAGACCCAGGTGTCTGAAGGAGCTTGAGTGCATCCCTTTTAAAAAACTTAATTGGGAGCAGCAGCTTTTTGGTGGGTATTAAACCCATCATTTCCAGGTACTCAGCTTCCTCCTCCTCATCTTCTATCACTTCAGTGGTAGAGATGTCCAGTGCATCAACAATTTTCCTTACAAAGGAAAAATGAGAAGAATAATCTTCAGTGTACCTGGGAGGAGAGCCAAACTCCTGTTCAGGGGAAACCTCAGGCTCTATAGGCTCTCCTTCATCTTCATCCTCATAGCCACCATAATCTTCCTTTTCCAGTAGGGAAGATTGGTTAGAATCAGTAGGGGTCTGGCCTGGGGGCTGCTGATCAGCAGGCAGCAGCCTTGCAAGGCTTGTAAAATCTTAAATGCCTGTGCTATTTCAAAAGGAGGCATGACAGAAGTCCCCTTAGGCTGACCAGCAGGGGGTTCAGTGTGTTTAGTCTTTTTTGTCTTTTTGGCTGGAACCGGAGAGCTAGCCGGCATACCTCTCAACCTTTTGTCACCGAAATGAGGGACATGGACATTTTTGGACACTCAAAATGAGGGACACATCCTCAAACACGGAGATACAAGCTCAACACACTGAAAACCATGGTATTTACATGTGTAAAGTTTATTTTGGATTTAGTATTTTAGAATATTAAGAGTTTCTGCTTTAAAGTCTGAATTTACAGCATATTCACTGTGTGGGCAGCACCTTTTCCATGAGGGACGGATGAGGGACAGAGCAATTTTAAAGGGCAAAATGAGGGATGTCCCTCGTAATGAGGGACACTTGAGAGGTATGCTAGCCAGTTCAGATGATCTTTTTGTACCCGTATCAGGGGTAGAAGTAATGCGATCTGTGGTTTCTCCCACAGCCCCAGAGGGTATTGGCTGGTCAGAGCCAGAGGGACCCTTAGGTGGAGGCACTTTTTTCATGCGTCTTTTCAGGAAAGGTCTTACAGATTTCACAGTCTGTATTTAAATGTTCATAGCCAAGGCAAATAACACAAGAAGAGTGCTTATCTGCCTTGGCAAAACCTTCTCCACTCTCTGTGCAATTTTTGAAACTGGGCTCACCGATCTTTATCTTTGTTTTTTCTGACATTGTGATAAAAACGCAAAAAAAAAACAGCAACCGCAAGAAATTAAAGTATTTTTAAAAGTAAATTATTGGTTGCGGTTGGTTCAGGAACCGATCGGGGAAACAATTGGAACTGGGAACCGAAAGAACTGGAACCGGGATTAGCAGTTCAGTAACCGATAAAGACAATTGCAATTATTTCTTTTTAAACAAAGTTTTAGGAAAAAAATAAGTGAATTTAAGGGAAAAAAAACTCCGCTAAGGCTAAAAAGCCTCAGTTTCCCAACGGTTATACTGAACCGTGAGAAACCGAGAAACTAAATAAAGCTAACAGTTACTAAATTAAACAATAGATAAGGGCAGCAGTTGAAAAGAAAAATAAAACTAGTATACTTATGTTTATTTTCGAGTTAAGGCGAGATGATGATGAGGAAATCTCTGAGCATCTAGTCTTGACAGGCGGAGAGAGAAATCTGAGGGTTAGAATGTAGGCAGTTGATAGGTGGCAGTATTTGAAAATGTGGCACGAGCCAATGATTCTATCATTAGCACGTTCCATCTCCGGGTAGATCTGGCTTAAAGACACACTGCAGAAGAGTTATGAATATTGGAGTATTCCTAGGGTGAGAACAAGATGGTTATTATTAAAGCAGACTGTTTCAGCCAGGCACTTAACAAGCTGTACCTGCATGGAATGAGTATCACTGCCCCCATTCTTATGCTGCATTCTAAGATAACATACATTTAGTGTCATTTCAGCATAAAACATTTTGCACAGCATTTGACTGCACTTCTGCAGCCGTTACCTGTGGCGGGCTGTGTTTACCCCGTGTCCAATACACTGTTCATATTTAGCAGTATGTGTGCAGGATGCTTGCAGGTCAAAGAAAGTCTAATTTTTGCATTTATGTTCTGTGCTGCTTCTGTAGTCCCTATTCACACATACTCTCTCTGATAATCAGTACATGCATGCTCAATGATTAACCGGCAGTATGAATGCCCGACACACATAATCCCGTACCATATTCGGGATTTCGCAAGTCTGGAATACAAACGGACATTTATTAATCGAGATTTTAGATATCCAGTGTACGATCAATTTGGGATTTTGGCGTCGATAATATCAATGACAGGATCAAGGATGACGGGATTTAGTAGGGATCCCATAATTTCCTACCCATGCTGGAGTAGCAGCAGAGCTAGTCCTCCCACAGCAGAAAACTGAGTCCGCTTGAGACCAATAGTTTTTTTTTTTTTGCTCCTTCCCTGAACCCCTCGACCGGCCACTCTGAGCCACCAAGGTAGCCCCTGCCCCAAGTCATCACCGCTCCAGCATCCCTGCCATCCCCAGTTCTGTCATGCCCTGGGCGACCAGATGTATCTCTTCATTGGGGGGGGGCCCTCCTGGGGCCCTCAGGAGGGCAGATGGGTTCCAGAACCATTCTGGGCACCCGACGGGGGATCAGCTGAGAAGGCTGGCTGCCAGGGCTGCATGGCTAGAGGGGAACAATTTTCAGTTTCTCCCCAACCCAGCCTCCACCCACATAGTGGCCACATGTTTGCGACATCCTTGGAAGACGCACCCACACTGGAGGAGCAGCAGAGCTACTCCTCCCACAGCAGAAAACTGCGTCCACTTGAGCCCAATTCTTTTTTGCTCTTTCCCAAGCCCCTTGACAGGCCACTCCAAGCCACCAAGGTAGCCCCCTGCCTCCAGAGTCATCCCTGCTCCAGCATCCCCGCCGTCCCCAGTTCTGTCGTGCCCCAGATGACCATATGTATCCCTTCATCTGGGACCCTATGGAGGGAAGATGGGTTCCAGAACCATTCTGGGCACCCAACAGGGGATAGGCTAAGAAGGTTGGCTGCCAGGGCTGCGTGGCGGGAGGGGCCAATTTTCCATTTTCTCCCCAGCCCAGCCCCCAACCACATAGCAGCCACATGTTTGTGACATACTGGGAAGACACACAGTGGCATGTGGTCACTCACGCTGCCAAGTGCACTTCCACGGAGAACCACAAGGTGCTGCATGAATAGCGGTGCAGGCTGCATCCTCCCACCTAGGGAGGAGAGCGTCAGAGTGGATGCTCGTAACCCTCCCAACCGGTCTCCACTTCTGTAATCCCCGGTGGTAGTGAACCCGGGCCACCAGCGTGCCAAGCAATCCCCCATCGTTTGGTGCTACAGAGCCGGTAAATTTTTTTTTTTGGTATGTAAAGTGGGTCAAGGAACCCTCAAATATATTTTCTGGGATTGCAGAAAGACTCAGCACTTATGGCAAGAAATACAGAAACGTACAGACACGCTTTTGGGCCTACAAGATGCCTTTCCCCTTTGCTATGCCCCACAGGCTTAAGACTAGAAAAGCTTGTAGGCCAGCAGAGATTTCATATTGCCTTGATATCAGCGGTGGTTAAAAAGATTATAACGGTACAGTGGGCAAACGATCACCTGCCTTCATATAAATAATGGCTAGCAGCCATGCTTGAGGCCTTCCGCATAGAACGTATGCTTGCCAGTACTTGGCACAATGATAAAGCATACCGTTCCCGCTGGCAAACTCTTCACACGTTGCAATTATCTTAGCTCATTTTATGTTTGAGGGTGCTTCTCCTTCATTTGATATCTTTTTAGATCATTTTTTTTCTGCATACCTGGCTGCTGCTGCTCTTCTTCTTCTTCATTCCCTCTGTCTAGATTTCTGCTGGCCTAACAACACTGGATTCCGGTTCCGTGACAGAGCTGCCTTTGATGCTGCATCCCATGAGGAAGGTTTCCCAACAGTGTGCCCAGATAACTCATGTTTGTGACAGCCATGGGGAGGAGCTGCTCCAGACACTGGGAACTGGGAACTGGGGGGGGATGGCGAGGGATTGGCAGCATCATTAGCCAACCAGGAGCCATTTTCCCCACCTCATGTCCCACCCAGGATCGTCTACAGGACCTATCTTAGGCATCACCTGGCATGAGGAGCGTGGTAGGATATAGTGTGGCCACTCACTATGTCCAGCTGCACCGCAACTCCCCAAAAAAGCACCAGGAGACTTCCACCCCACCCCCGTTTGCATCTTCCAGACATTATCATCCCATGACACAAGTTCACTGGAAGAAGCAAAAAGTACCAATTCTGATTCCCTGCTTCCATTACCCAAGGACTGCCCCGCCCCCAAACAGCGTCAGCCATATCGTGGCTCACGTGCTGCCGAGCACCAAGGAGCTGCCAAGGTCTCCATAGGGGGGAAGAGGCATTGGAGCTGTTTTGTGGCATCTAGGTGGGCGGGCCCTCTGTGTCATCATCCATGCAACCAGTGGATTTTTTCCTGCATTTTCTGTCCGCTCTCCACCCCAGGCTACAGCCAGGCATTCAACAGTACTACCTATTAGATGAATGCCAGCCAATGCAGCGTGGTCACCCACTGCATCAATGCTAGCACCGCTTCCCACCAGAAAAGGCATTAAGAGACCAAGACGCTTGTCACCTCCTCTCTCCTCACTTGAGCATGGGATATATCTGCATTGCATTCTAGACCCCATCAGCATGCCAGTGCAGTGCACCACTTGTGATCATATAGCCACTGGCTGGCAGTATAGCCTAGAGGTTACAGTAACGAGCTGTGAACGAGCTTGGTACATCCAGCAGACCAGACCTGGGTTTGATTCTCACAACCTCCACTTGCATACTGTGTGACTCTGAGCAAGTCACTTAACCACCCAGTGCTCCCAGGTCGCCCCACAAAACAGACACATGTGCCTAGTGGGCCTTACACAGTTACCAAAGACTGCAATAAAATAAATATATTTTTCTTTAACCTGAGACAACAGATTTAATATTGTGAGTTTTCCAGAAGCTGCAGCAAATTTCCATTAAAAGAAAAAAAAAAAGTTTACAGGGGCTGCACCAACTGCTGAGCTGCAATGCTGTTGGCCAGGGATTCAGGAGCAAGCCCTGATCCTTGTATGTCAGGCAGTCGAGAGGCAAAGCACAGCTATTGGTTGAGCCCTCTGCCTCAGGGAGGGTGGGGTGCCATCTTTCTGCTCCTAGAGCAACCCCTGCAGCAGGACAAAGATGACAGGACACATGTGGCTATGCTTCCTCTGTTGAAATATGAGCAGACTGATTTGATGGGCAGGGGCAGACAGAAGGGTGCGCGCCTGCCAGTCGTGAGTGACCACACAGCACTGACTGCTCCCAGGAACTAAAACTGCCACCGCCCCCACTGGATATAACCACTCCCCAATGGAGTTGTAGGAATTACAGTGGTCAGCAGGGGGTACACATATCTCAAGAGATATAGTAGCCACCTTTAGCTTGGTTACTGTCTCAGGATCAGAAACACCTTAAAAATAAAAAAAGGGGGTCTATTTCCATGAAGAGCACCAATTGCTCACTTGCACTTCCTTCCCTAAAGCCCAGGGAGCTGGCTTCTGTAACGGACGTTCAGCAGGCAACAAATAAAAACATTTTTAGTAGGGGAAGGAACTGTAAATAGTCACCAAGGAGCCAACCGCCCAATCCCTTCACCTTTCTGGTGAGAATGCCCCATCGCTCAAACATTTTATGACTGAACAAGGACAGCACAGGGTACTGCTTCATACAGCTAAATAGGGATTTCTTTTTAGTAACATTTTATTACATTTTAGCAGTCCGTTTGGGCCAACTTGAAGCCACCGCTCAACTAACAAGGTCCTTGTTAGTTGAGTGGTGGTTTTGACTTGACCCAAACATGCTTCTTAAATATGATAAAATGCTATTCAAAAGATCTCTCTTTTGAGCTATTAGTGCGGAGGAACCCCTCCATACTATTCTGTTACAAAATGTGAGAGTGTGGGGTAGGGGTACCCAGTCCACGAAGGGATCATGAGGCTGCTTAATGAGAGCCAGTTCACAGTTTCTTCCATTAATAAACACCTGGCCAATTTTTTTTCAAGTTGCCCAATGAACTCACATTAAAAGTCAGGTCCGGGGCTCTGGGGGAGGCACTGAAATGAGTGCACTTTAAATGGCAAGTAATATTAACACCATCGTATATACTTAGCAATAAACTGGAATGTTTCATCCGATTTGTTTTTTCTATATAGTTTTCCCCTTCAGGGCTCCGAGGCAGGCACGGCTACAGTCCTCCTCTGGAGGAGTTTGTTCTGCCCTGTTGGCTTGAGGGCTTCATTTATCTTGCCTCAGTGCCCCATTCTCCACTTTTCTCCCTGTTAAGCCTGAGACCTGCAGAACACGGTCGCACATGCACTCCATGGCTTGAGTGACAGCCCATTCCTCCCACCCGGCCTAATGCCTGGTTTTCCTTTGTGGCTTGGCACTGCCACCTAGCCTCCACCGGGTGGCAGCTAAGGGCCAAGGAAACCTATGTCCCTTCCTGGGCGAGGACAGCTGCTTGTGGTCGCTCAGCGCCCCCCACAAAGACTCAAGCTCATTCTCAAACCTGGGTCGCCAGCATGGGAGGAGGCAAGGCATCCAGCGCCTCAGCCCTCCATGCCACTGGGCCAGCCTCATCCGATTTGTTAAAGGACTGTGATTCTCTCTCTCTTTTAAAAATCAACTACGAACTTAACTGCCTTGAAAACCTGCAACTGTTTTAATTTTTGTTAATTCTGAGCAATGTATCCTTCATACTGCTTTGTATTGTGTGTTATGTAAGTTTTAAGTAATTTCTACATAAATTATGTATGACCCTAAATAATTTGAAAATAGTTTCATGCTAAAGGATTTTATGCCTAATAAAAATTAATGAATTGTCTACCATGTCACAAGTAAATTCTTAAAAGTCTGACAATGTGGGCACCTAGTCTACCCCATTAGGGGTTGAGCATCTTTTCATGTTTTTCTACAAATAACCTCAATTTTGTACAACAGTACAGGCACCACATACTCTGTCCTGCAACACAATTCAAAGGAAGTAAAATAAAACGCTATACTGTGCACCATAACTGCTAAAAGAAACAGAGGGACCGAGGTTGATTTATGTCTGCTTTATTTTGAAAAGAACTGTTGGTAGACTAACAGAATCCGTACAAAATATCCAAAAACACTACAGAAATGAAAGTTTAAAAAAAAATGAAATATTTACATACAATGCTGTAATTAAAGGCTTGTGGAATGCTTGGCAATTCCTTTTTTTTTTTTTGTTGCTGATCAACAAAGCGTCATCGTCCACCTACACATTTTTCAAAACAAAATACATTAGACGTGAGTACGAATATTTGGGATCAATTCCCCTCCCAAACTGGCCTCAAATTTGTACATTGGGAAATAACTGAAATGAGTAACCTCTCTGGAAGGGTAACTGTTAACCTTTAATCTAACCTAAAGCGCCAGGGCTTGGTATGGACTTCACCAATCAGGAATGATGTTCCTGGTCCTTTATTGGCAGGTAATGACTGGCTGGACGTGATAATGGTTGCCTGGGGGAAGTTGATTGTTTAAAGGAGGTAAAGACTCGGAATAGTGAGACATACTGTTGTTCTAAACTGTGTTTCTAGTTTTAAGAACACCCCAACCCCCCGAGTAACAGTGCAGCATATGGCAGCATGAGTAAATACAGGTTACTCACCTGTAACAGGAGGAGTTCTAGGAATGGTGTATGTTGTTCATCCACACTGTCTGGCAGGTTCCTTGCCGCTTTAAATCTTGCCCGGAAGGTCTTCAAGCTGGCTCCTCCCACCCACCCGGGTGGTAAAACTCTCGGCTCCACCCCATGATGCCAGATCTAGCCCGCTGGAAGTCAGGTTGTGCGTTGAAGACAGGGAGGCCGGGTGGGTCGTGTGGATGAACAACATATACCATTCCTAGAACTCCTGTTACAGTTGAGTAACCTGTACTTCTAGGGACATGGATATGTTGTTCAATCCACACTTATTGGCAGACTCCTAGCGGTTCTCCGGGAGGAGGGAGGTAAGGCGCGCATCCCCTACTTAGGGAATAATGACTTGGGAACCGAGGCCCCAAAACCAACATCCCGGCGTGACTCAAGGTTGATGTGGTAGTGGGTAATGAAGGTGTGTGCTGACTTCCAGGTAGCAGCCCTGCAGATTTCCTGGATAGGAATGTCCCTGGAAGCAGCCACTGATGCAGCAGTATGGCAGGTAGAATGAGCTCTTATCCCTCTGGGAGGCTCCATGCCTGTCAACCTATAGCAGAGATCTATGCAGGAGGTGACCCACCTGCCTATCATCCGCTTGGCTGCAGGTCTGCCAGGTGCAAACAGCTGGCGAACCTCTCCCCAAACTTCAGCCATCCGCTCCTTATAATAAGAGAGCGCTCTTCTAGAGTCCAAGGTATGGAGCCTATATTCAGCCTCCGACTTGTGATTGGGGTAGAACACCGGCAGAGTCAACACCTGGTTAAGGTGAAACTCCGACACCACCTTCGGAAGGAATTTTGGGTGGAGGTGCCGGACAACCTTGTCCCTGAGGAAGACCAGATAAGGAGACTCAATGGAAAGCGCCTGGAGCTCTCCCATCCTTCTTGCTGATGTGATAGCCGCCAAGAAGGCAGTCTTCCACGACAGGTGAGAGATGCCACACCTGTGCATCGGTTCAAATGGCTTGCCTATGAGCTTAGTCAATACCAGCAGTAGATCCCACAGAGGTGGAGATTCTCGCACTGGAAGGGATATGTGATCAAGGCCTTTGAAAAAGCGCGCCCAACCACCTTCTCCTGCGCCACCGACTGCTTGCCGGCCCGGTAAGCAGAGATGGCTGCCAGGTGCACCTTAAGGGTCGTCGACCGAAGCCCTAGCTGAGAAAGGGACCACAGGTAGTCCAGAATGCTAGCCAAGGAACAAGAAGAAGGGCCCAGCCCTTTGTCCTGACACCAAATGGAGAATCTCGTCCATTTGAAGGCATAGCATTTTCTGGTTGACTCCTTACGGGACGCCTCAACGACGTTGAGGACCTCATCGGAAAGACCCAAAGCCTGGAACTCTAGCCGCTCAGGAACCAGGCCGTCAGGTGCAGAGATTGAAGGTCCGGGTGGAGACCATTCCCCTTGTCGACTACTGAGAGCAGGTCCGGGCAGGCTTGAAGCCGCCTCGGGAGTCTGGAGCCGAGGCTGAGGAGATCTGGGTACCAGTACTGGCAGGGCCAGTCTGGGTCTATCAGAATCACCTGCGCCTTGTCCCTCTTCACCTTGAAAAGCACCTTGTGGAGCAAGGGAAATAGAGGGAAGGCGTAGAAGAGGCCCGGGGTCCACAGCCTCAAGAAGGCATCCCCCTGCAGCGAGCCCTGCTGAGGGGGGCGGGCATGAAACAGCCTCAGCTTTGCATTCTCCCTGGAGGTGAACAGGTCCACCTAAGGGGTGCCCCAATGGGAGAACAGATCTAGTACTACCTCCAGCAGGAGAGACCACTTGTGAGATGCAGCTCCTATCCGGCTGAGGGCATCGGCCAGACTGTTGGGAGGCTCCTGCACATGGATGGCTAGGAGATCCGCCTCCAGGTTGATCACGTGAGACCAAGTGCGGAGAGCCTCCTTGCACAGAGGCAAGGAGTGCGTCCCACCCTGTCGGTTGAGGTAGTATATGGTCGTGGTGTTGTCCGTCTGGACCTGGACCACTTGACCCCGTACAAACGGAGCGAAGGTGGTGAGGGCTAGTCGGACCGCTCAAAGCTCCAGCAGGTTGATGTGGCATCAAGACTCCTGAGGGGACCAGAGGCCGTGGGCTCTGAGTTCCCCCAAATGGGCACCCCAACCCATCAGAGAGGCGTCGGTCGTCAGAGTGACCGTCAACTTGGGGCGGACAAACGGGATACCCTCCTGCAGATGAGCTGGAACGAGCCACCACTGTAGGCCGTTCCACATCTCCTGGGTCACCGTCATTGGCTGGTCCAGAGGACCGGAGCGCTGTGACCACTGGCGGGCCAGCCCCCATTGCAGGGGATGCATAAGCCAGCTGGCCCAATGGACCACGCTGGTGCAGGCCGCCATGAGGCCCAGAAGGTGCAGGAAGTCCCGGGCAGGGTGCAATTGCCCAACAAGAAATGATTGGGCAAAGGAGGAAAGGACCTCGGCCCTGTCCGCCGGGAGCCGGGCTCTGGCTCGAAGAGAGTTGAGCTCTGCCCCAATGAACTGAATCACCTGCGATGGCACGAGTTCTGACTTGGCCTTGTTGATAAGGAGGCCAATCTGAGAGCAGACCTGGAGGACCAGATCCCTGGACCACTCCACCTCCAACCTGGAGGGAACTGCAATCAGCCAGTCGTCCAGGTAAGGGTACACCCAGACCCCTCGGCACCACAGGAATGCTGTCACCACTGCCATGCATTTGGTGAAGACCCTGGGAGCTGGAGAGAGGCCGAAGGGCATGGCCCGGAACTCGTTAAGGGATCCCTCTGCTCTGAAGCGGAGGAATCGCTGATGAGATGGAAGGATTGGGATGTGAAAAAACACGTCCTGAAGGTCCAGGGAACAGAACCACATGCCTGGCTCCAAGGATGGAATGATCTGAGCCAGAGTGACCATCCTGAAGATGCGAGACCTTAGGAACTTGTTCAGGTCATGTAGGTTGAGAATGGGGCACCTGCCCCCCATCCGTTTTGGGACCAGGAAGTACCTGGACATAAACCCTGGGTCTGGGGGTCTGCCACCTTGCTGATCACCTCCTTCTGGAGCAGCAAGGCAATGTCAGCTTGACGAGCTGACAGAGAGGCTGTGGAACCCATAGCCCACCGTGAGGCGACGGCTCGATGGGGGGGGGACTGCTCGAATTCCAGAGGCAGACCCCTGCCTACCACTTCCAACACCCAGCGGTCCGTGGTGATAGCGGACCAGGCGGAAAGGAAGTGGCGGAGCCGTCTCCCCACGAGGGGGGGGGACCCGGGCAGGAGCGACGAGGTTGGGGGCGACACCCCTCAACCCATCACTGGGCAGGCTTGGAGGAAGGGCCAGCCGAGGAGCCGCCTGGGCCTTTTCCTCCAGGCTTCCTGCTGGAGGAAGCAGCAGGCTTGGCTTTGGGGTGCCAAGCGTGAGCCTGCTGGCCCCGATGCTGGTGTTGCTGGGCCGGACATGCCGCAGGGGCTGAAGGACGAAAGGGCTTACGCTGCTGCTGGCGGCCTTTGTTCTTCTGGGCAGATGTGACAGAGTCCAAGGTGGCACTGGACTTCTCGATCCGTTGGAGATAACCCTCCACCCCGGGCCTGAACAAGTCGGTACCTAGGAAGGGAACGTCTGCCAGCTTGTTCTGGGTATCAGCCGTGAAGATTTGGAGATCACAGCCAGCTCTGCGGCGCGCATAGGCTGACCGCTGACTGGACACACGAATCAGCAATGTCCAACGAAGTTTGGAGCTGTTGTTTAGCTACCGCCCTTCCCTGATCCTGCACCTGCTTGACCGTCGTGTGAAGGTCAGCGGGGAGATGAGGAATCATCTCATCAAGGGAGCCCAAAAGGGCGTGTGAAAAGTGTGCCATCAGAATGGCCGAGCTAGCCTGACAAAAGCCTACAGAGGAAGCAGCGTATACCTTCCGCCCTGAGTAATCAAACTTTTTGGATTCCTTATGCGCAGTTTGTCCATCCTGAGCGTTCCTGAGCGCCGAAAACACTATCGTCACTAACCCTTCTGTAGAGGGGTGCCCGAGAACCGGAGAGTGAACCGTAGGGACCGGTGATACTTCAAGCCATCCTGGCAAGGTGAGGGACAAGATGCTGGCCGCCACATAACTCCAGGGCCGGCCAACAATGGCTTCGGCCACCAGAAAGGCCTCCATAGGGGAATCCCCTCGGTCCAGTATCTCCGTAAGGGGATACTTGGCCCATTTCTGAACTGGTTCAAGCTGCATCCCAGTAGACTCCGAGATGAGTCGAAGCATTCCCAAAAATGAGGATGGGCTCTCGTCCACCAACTGACCCCCTGCAGATTCCAGGTCAACCGGCCAGGAGAACAGGGAAGAGTCGTCGTCAGACTCCGAGAAGTCTGAGAACAGCTGCCGCGCGCCTGAGCCACCCTCCACCTGCCGAGGTCGATTGGGAGTGAGGGTGACCGACAACCTATGGGGCAAGCCCTGACCCGACTGAGAATCCTTGGTCGGGGCCCCAATCTTAGGTTGTGGAGGCAGATGTTCCACCACAATGGGTGGTGCAGCCGGTTTCGGCCAAACAACCGGCGCCGGTGGCGGCTCCTCAACTACGACGAGGGGTGGTTTCAGTTGCTCCGGTGACAGCCACTTAATGGCCGGAGAAGGTGACGGAGTTGGCTTGTTACCGGACAGTAACGCCACTTTCCATGGTGCCGAGACCGAGACCACCGTCAGCGGGACCGGCTGAACCTGGAAGAGGACTAAGACCGAGACCTTCAGGGATTCCGAGGGTGGGTCAGAGGGGGAACAGGGGAAACCCGCCCTTCCTTCGGTACAGGGACCTTAACTGGGGACTCCGGCACAGGCAAGTCCTCGGTAATCACTGGGGGAACCAGTGAAGTAGGCTTGTCGGAATCACCAGTCAACAAACCGTCTGACGGGTCGAGAAAAATCTCAACCGCGTCGACGGTTGTCTCGGCCTGCTGACCTGACGGGGACACCATGAAGCCAGCGGCCTTAGCCACAACCTCGACCGAAGTCGAAAGCCGACGGTCCGGTGAAGGGGATCTCTCCCGCTCCCACGAACGTCGACGGTGGGACTTACCTTTTGAGTCCTTCTTCTTGGACCAACTGGAATGCCCCGACGGTCCTTCTCCCTTGGTGGAGAGGGATTGACAAAGCTCCTTAAAGGAAGCTGTTATAGGACGAGCCCAAGGAGAGCGGGATAAATGCCGTGGCCGAGGAGGAAGAAGCAGTGGCCTGGGCCTCCTCCTCCTCAAGGGCGATCATCTGCTCCAACTGTTCCGCGGAGCCCGCTGCCCGTGGACAGTGCCCAACGGGCCTCCTTTGACTTGACCGGCGGATACCATTTTTCAGGGCACCCAAGAAGAAGCTGAGCAGCGCGGTCCTCCAAGACTGAAGCCGAGACGGAGCTGCACAATTCGCAAGCCTGCGAATCGTGGCCAAGCCCCAGGCAGTAGATGCATGTGGAGTGCGGATCAGTTCGGGACATCTTCTGCCCACAGGGGCACCGATGAAAGCCAGGAGTCGATTTGTCCATCGCAGCCGCGAGGGAAGACGAAGACTGGAGTATTGTAAACTTTAAATTAGTTTCAGGTTAACCGAAGAGTGTGGATCCAGGCCTAAAACGCAGAGCGCTAAGGTGGGAACCTGAGTTTTCAAGCGGTAAGGAAGATCTGGCATCATGGGGCGGAGCCGAGGGTTTTACCACCCGGGGTGAGTGGGAGGAGCCAGCTTGAAGACCTGCCAGCAACATTTAAAGCGGCAAGGGACCTGCCAACAAGTGTGGCTTGAACAACATATCCACGTCCCCAGAATAGTTCTGTTTGTATATGTGAAAGTGCCATGTTTATTTTTGACAGTTCTATTTATGACAGTAAATTGTGCTACATTGATACTTCTGTTTCATGTGAAACTGCCGCCTTGTTTCCTTTTCACAGTTTTATTTCTCTCACTGAACTGTGCTACATGGATTCTTGTCTGACTTCTTGCCGAGATATCCTGGCAGCAGGACACATAATAAAGTTCCACTGTTGCAGTACAATTTTTATGTTTTCTAGAAACTGTACAATTATGCTATTTTGCCCCATATTATAAGCGCAATAACCCACTCCAGGGTGTGCAGTTATTGGGGATTAACGCACACACAGGTGCTGTGAGGACACGCGGCCTGCAGTCCTGTGCCCAATGCATACCGGTAAGTGCATTCCTCAATAACTGCACACCCTGTCGTGGGTTATTGCTTACTTGAGGTCCAGGTTGTAAGGCTTCTCCATTATTACATTGGAGTGTGAATGGAAAGAACATGGGGAATGTTACGGATTGATTCATGTGAAATGAGATAATCGCTTTAAGTTTCATGTGTTCCAAGCACTACCAATATTCCTACTAAGCACTACCAATATTCCTATTAAGCACCATTAAATTATGGTCTGTACAAAGTGCTTACAACTCACTGACCCTTCTTACAGAAGTAATAGAAAAAAGTAATAAAATAACAGTTTTTTAGGTTAAATAGTTGAGCTCTGATGAAAACATACTCAGAGAGGATTCATCAATTGTGATAGAACCAAAGTTGAATTCTTGACTGGGGCGCTGGTTCCCTCATTGAGGGATATAGGTGATTCAGACCTTTGAAAACCATTAAACAATGGGTGAGCTGCAAAGGATTTTTCCCTTGCCTGCAGAGCTCAAAGCAAAAATTGCTGCCAAATGCACCTTATGGGTAAAAAATATTAAACGTGGGGGGGGATTAAAGTGTACCAAGCAGCACAAAACCATTAAGATATCCACAGATTTTGTAGTGACATAACAGAAGTTGTACTAAATAACAAATCTTTTCCATGTAGAAGTGCAAGTTCTCCTTGTTCCCAGCTCTACAGTAACTTTCAAAACTTCCAAGACCTGGTTTGAGAGGGTCAAGTAACAATATTCTAACTCCTCATGAATCATGCTCTGAAACAAAGGGATTTGAGGTCTGGGCGCGACACCCTGCCATAGAACAGTTAGCAAGCTTGTCTCGGTGGAAGGTCTTCTGGTATTCTGTGCAACACTGTCAGCATCAGTGAGTACTAAGACAGCCAAGCCCAGTTTGGTGTTATCAGAATTGCTGTATCTGTCTCCCTTCTCAATTTCAATGACATTGTGACTTAGTGGAAATGGAGGGACTGCATGCAGGAACATGTTTCTCCAGGTAAGATGAATACAGAAATATTTATTTTTTGAATTTTATTGCATTCCGCAAGTCCAGTGACCCTAGACAATCACCCTGATGTAGAGAGGGAATCACTATTTATAGTGTAACCATTCTGAGCCCCCCTTTTGAGTTTCTTTCCAGAAAACTCAGATCCAGAATGGATCACCAATTCCCATTGTTCATCAAAGGGGGACAGTACCTGGAGAAGAAAAAAACTCTTACCAGCTGAGTAACAGGAACCCTTTTCCGCAACTCTTAACTTTCTTACCTCCACTTCCAATAGGAGTTTTTACTATGGAATTTTTTTTTTTTTTTTTAGACTTTACTCTGGTTGCCAGCCTCTGGGGCCCCACTCAGGTGAGACCCACCCAAATGGCTCCATCACCCAGCCTGAACCCTCCCAGCAAGGAATCCGGAACAGAGTCCTCTCCAACTAACCCACAAAGCAGAGAGGACCCAGGAGAGTCAACTGGGAAGGGCCGGTGCTGGACGTGTGAGCCACCCCCTCAAGACTACCATCATCCTCCTCCCAGTGGCCAGGGTGTTTCCTCCTTTCTTGTTACACTGCCCCTGAGGCACGGATGTGCAATGACATCACTGCGCAAAGGGCATACACCTGTCCCCTCTTACAGATGTCCGCTGCTGCCTCCCCCGATACAAGTCCCTGCCGACTTGCAGTGCCCCCAGTCTCCACCGGGAGTCACTACAAGGTGGAGAATCCCCCAGAACCCACCCCAGGAGAGGAGAGCAGTCCTCCAGATGCTCCATCCTCTCCTCCCCTGCCGATCCCCAGCACCAGAGTCCACTCCCAAACCCGGGTCACCAGTGTGGTGCGAGGTGTGGCATCCAGCGCCTCAACCCTCAGCACCACAGGGCCAGCCTTTGCTCTGGAAATTGAACTGAAAACACTCAATTTGTTTAACTCTGGAAATTTTACAAACTGAAGGGCCAAGACCTCACTTATTACTTTCAGTCTGAGGTAACAGAGGCACACTCCCACTGGCAATGGCTCTGTGGTGACATGGACAAATTGTCAGGGTTTAGGATTCGCATGGACTGGGGTCGCTGATGTAGATTACTGTCTGGTTCTCCTTTTGCCTCTCCCTGTGCCCCTCTGAACTGTGTATTCATAGTGCATCTATAGGCCTGTAAGGCAATATGGACCTCTCTTTTCTTAACAGCTGATTTTTCACATATACTTCTGTTTTGTCATCAAAAAGTGAGGTACCTTACAGCGGAAATCAGCTGCCATATTTTCAATGTTTATTTAATATTTTATTTAGTATTTGTTGACCGGGTAAGTGCACTAGACAATATCTTGCCATTTTCAGGCACGACTCGAGGGGGAAGGGGGATACAGATGAATGCCAACTGACCTTGAACCAGATTAAGTTGTTGGTGGTATTTTAATGAATGGGGTGAAATTTGGCCAGGGCACCAGGGAAATTCCCCTACTCTTTTTGAGAAGTGCCATGGGATCTTTACCACCAGAACAGGCAGATGGGACCTCGGTTTAATGTCTCAACCGAAATATGGCACCCCAGGAGTGCAGCTCCCCCCCTCATGCTGCAGTGCAGTGTCAGTATTGGGATATTAACCCAAGTGCCTGGTGTGGGGATAGAACCCACAGCCTTCTGATCTCCCAGCTTCAGAGGCGAGTGTACTACCTGCTGAGCCACTGACACTGACTTGTGTTGTGTGACAACCCTGTTGTTCTAAGCCATGCAATTGTCCTGACAGATTTTAAAATAAAAAAAAAAAAAAGTGCACACCCTCCTCCCACCCCCAACTGGCAAGCTAATAAATTGTTACAATATGCTTTCTGTCTCAAATGGCTACTGACTTGCTACATCCCAAAAGGGAGCAGGGGGTCTTAGTTTTTTCAGATCAGAGCTTTAGTGTGAAAACAAACTGATCCACCTGACGGCAAGGTGGATCTCCCCTTGGCAGAGGCCAGATGCAGCTGTAAGACCTGCTCTGTTTAAAATATGGTGTACAGTCTTACTGGCTCACTTAAGAAAGGTGCAGTCCTCAGCCAGTGTACTTGAAGTCATCTCTGGCACTCAAGAGACTCAAACTGCAATATATTACCCACCACAAGGTGCAGTCCCCAGCCAGTGTACTTGCAGTCATCTCTGGCACCCAAGAGACTCAAACTGCAATATATTACCCACCACAAGGAGCAGTCCCCAGCCAGTGTACCTGCAGTCATCTCTGGCACCCAAGAGGCTCACACTGCAATATATTACCCACCACAAGGTGCAGTCCCCAGCCAGTGTACTTGCACTGCCTTACTGGCTTGCTTTAAATAAGGTGTAGTCCACAGCCAGTCTACCGGTAACTCGTGGGGAGCCAGCTAATGCAGACATGCTAGCAAACACTACAGTTGCTATAGCTATAACCCAGTCTTGTGTCATTCACATCAACAGCCATTTGAAATTGGTATTTAGTAGCTTCCAGACCCCTTCACTGTATGCACAGGGGAACCTTCTCTTGAAAAGGCAAGCTCTCACACAGTGGTAGGATTGAATTTCACAAGGCATGCTCGTAATGTGCAGAATAACTCAGGGATGGCTACCTGCCTCTACAACAGGGTGGGGGTAGTGTGTGTATGAGTGTGCGTGCGTGTGTATGTTTTTGTTTTAGCTGTTAGCAGCACCTACTGATAAAGCCTAAGTGCTGAGAGATTTTTAACAAGCAGCTACCTGAAAAATCCCCTCGGGGTAGGGTGAATATAAATGAACTTGGAGCCGTTCCGGAGTTTTTTTTTTTTGCAATTTTCTTGTCTATGCCCATAAAGGTTCATGGCATAGCAAGAATCTTTTTTAAGTGGGATTTTTAAAATCCATATAAATGGGCATGGATATTCATTTCATTGAGGTTAACCCCAGAATATTCATACATTCTGCCTCTATGACCACTTTTGACTGAGTGGCAAGTAGATTCAACATATCAGTCATCTGTCTCAAAAAACCATGCAGTGTGTTTCTAGGCAGGGAACAGAAGTGCTCCTCAGCAGTATCATAAGGCAGAACATTAGTCTTGGAAACCTGATTAGCAGTCTTTGCTAAACAATATCATTTTGATTAGTAACCAGCCAGGTTTAAAGAGCAATTTCACTAAATGGTTATTTTTATCAATGAGACACAGTCCAGAAGAGTGCAATTGCCTTGAAAAGTGTCAAACTGCAATATATTACCCACCGCAATCTGGAAATTGCACTCAGTGTGGCAAATCAGCTGATTAGCAACTTCTGCTAATCAAGGCAGCATGTGACCAGCAAATAGCATTTCTTGGGTAGCAAATTGCTATGCAAACCCACTTATGTTATGCCTTGGTATCCTGTGGGGAAATTGGTTCCTCCTCCTACATGACTGGTAGGCACACTGGAGGCAGGTTTTATTTAAAAATTGGCACATTTGTTTAACGCCCCCCCCCCCCCCAGGAGGGCATGTGCTTCTCCAGCACCAGTTCCTCTATTTACACTTCATGCAGAGGAACCTCAAGTAGCTTTTTTATTCTGCCAGCCATAGTATCTGGCTGGAGTTCGAAACCTACAATTTGTCAAGAGATGAGGACCATTTGGCACACCGTCTGCCCATTCTGTACCTGCCTGTACTGTTAACTGCAGACCCTACCTGACCTCCAGCTACTCCCCGGCTTTCTTACCAAGACTCCTTTGTGCCTATCCCATGCATGCTTGAAGCCCACCACTGTTTTTGCCCCCACTTGCACTAGAATTCTGTTCCAGGCACAAACCACTCTATCACTGAAGTACTTCCTCACATCCCTCCTAAATTCCTCCCCCCTTCCAGCTTCACAGTATGCCCCCTTGTTCTTGTGCCCCTTGTCTTCTGAAACATACTCCACTGCTGTACCTTATTCACCCCGATCGTACTTATAGGTAGGAAGCATTCTGTATGTGGTTGCTGTGAGTCAGCATGCTTGTGGTTGAAAGTCCTGTGCTCTCTACTTGAAGAGCTAAGCAGTTTTTTATCTTCTTGGGTGCCAAAGAAAACTGCTCTTTCACAGAGGCTGCTTTTCCACTTTTTGAGTCTCCTTGGGTGCCAGAGATGACTGCCATTTTACAGAGGAATCAAGCTTCACTGGGTGCCAGAGACCAGCGTGGGAAGAGGTATCTGAAGTGTACTTTTATCCACATTTTACACGAGCCATTTTAAAGCCACTGTCTCATGATGTGGCAGCTGGTGCAGACAAAGACTAACAGCGTTCTTTGTTTTAGGACAGAAAACTGTGACATCATAATCTGGCCCTAACAACTAAAGCAAAGGCTATTGCCTTTTGCTTTTGTTAACAAATGATTACAGGATATACACTGCTTAAATCCTGTAGGCCCGATTATCTTCTTCAGACCTTTCTGTCCTGCTAATTCGACAGAAAGCAAAAGGAAAATTTTGTTTTAGGAGTTAAAATGTTGGGGGAAAAAAAAATACAACCGGTTAAACAATGAATTCCTATTTAAACAAAATGCATTTCTGGTTGATTTGGAACCAGCAACCCAAACCTGGAACCGATGAAGACTGTGGTTCTCCCAGTTCAGGAAGCTGCAATGATTCCAGTATAAAAATAAAATTACATAAAACTAAGCTAAACTTACATTGTAACGAATAAATACAAAACAAAAACAAAAATCAATAAAATGGTAGTCAAAACTAAAAACATTTAGTCACAGGGACTGGAGTGAACATGGTGACTGCTTCAGAGGCAAAATTAAATCTGCTGCTAGACTGCCAGGGAGAGGGTGACCACACTGCAGAGTTTCAACTTCAACATTCTAAATTTCAATCTCCAGGGCAACACCTCAGGGTAAAGATGCCATTTGTATGACATCACAAATACTCACTTGTTACTAGAAGTGGGATGTTAAAAATGGCATTGTGCAAGAGGGAAAAGCAGTACCCCAAAAATGAAAACATTTTATCATAAAAAACGTTTCATTTTTAAGTAACTATTTTGCGTTCCCTAAATTTAAGCTACACTTTTAATGACAAGCAATAAGATCAGAAGGAAGCAGCATGTTTTTGGGAGGCAAAGTACAGTGTATAAGCACACTAAAGAACAATACCTGAAGCCAAAGTAGCTCCGGCCCCCGACAGATAAATCCCCAAGTTGAATGTTTCTCGTAAAAAATCTGTTTTTAATACCTTTTAGATCCAGTATTTAATTTTTGTCAATCCTCAGTTTGTAAACAATGGTCGCGCTGCGCTGTACCATTCTGAGAATGACGCATAGCTCACTTGTATGTATTCAGTACAAGTAAGCCGTGTGAAGCTGCGCTCCACACCGGAAATGGCACCATACAGTGCGGCCATTGTTTACAAACCAGAGGACTGACCCACATTAACTACTGGGCCTAAAAGGTACTAAAAATGGGGTTTTCATGAAAATCTCCCAAATTGGAGTTTATCCATTGAGGAGTGGGCTTCTCTAGCTAACAGGTGTGTTCCTTTAGATACTCTCGGCTTCACTTTGGGATACCTGATTTCCACGACAAGATCCACAAGTGCAAGTTCACCCTCTCCGGCACGCCTCCTGCAAATCTAAAGTTAAAGCCTTTTCCCAGTATCATGGGAAACTTTTAAAAATATAATATTCAAGCAGCAGCATTTGTTAGTAGGCAAAAAAAATTCACCTTAGTTTTTTTTTTGCCCATTAATATATTGATGACAATTATATTCATCATCAGTACTTTTTCTCTCTCAGATGTTTTTAAAACAGCTTTTATTACCAACTGTATAATTACTAAAGTCATTAAAGCTGACCGTCACTAGCAATGTTTAAAACTCCCTTCCCTTGAGGTTACCTTCTAGTCTCCACATACTGGATTCAAAATGTTGATGTAATGCGAGGGTGCTGGCACACATTTCTGATGGCAACCAGCACCGCACCACACCAACATGTCTATTTAATAGTGGGTGCAGTCAGAGAGCAAGGACTTTTAAAAACGCTAAAAACTGTTTCAATATTACGAGAACAGGGACTTCTAAAAACATTAAAACCCCAGATCTCGGTTCAAGAGGGAAATATAACAAAAAGAACAAGCATTTGTCAATGCCGAATGTTGCTTGCTTGTATGTGCTGTTTAGGTATTTGGAAGTGACAGTTTCATGCCTTCCTCCCAAGACATCCACTGTGTCTTTCCGTTCAGTATTCACAGAAGAGTGGGGGGGCAAGGCCACAGCAGTAGCCAAGGGGTGAAGAGGTGGACAATAGTCCATTCAAAGGCAAAAGAGTCCTGCAGGAGCTCACTAAATTGAAGGTAGACAAAGCGATGGAACCAGATGGCATATGCCCAAGGATATTAACAGAACTGCGAAGGGAGATAGCAGTACCTCTGGCAGCCATGTTCACGGAGTCATTCAACATGAGTGAACTGAAGGAGGGCACATGTGGTCCCTCTACACAAGTCCGGAAGCAGGGAGGAGGCAGGGAACAATAGGCCATTCAGCCTCACCTCAGTAGTGGGGAAGATCATGGAGACATTGCTTAAAGAAAGGATAGTGGGGCATCTAGATGCCATCAGAACCAGGACCATAGACAACATGGATTCACAGCGGGGACATCATCAGATAAATCTGGTTGATTTATTTGACTGGGTGACAAAGGAAGTGAATCAGGGTAGAACAGTGGACAACGCTTACCATGATTTCAGCAAAGCCTTTGACACCATCCCATATAGGAGGCTGATAAACTAGCTGGGTAGGCTGGACATGGGGGAAAGGGTGGTAAACTGGGTTAGAAACTGGCTAACAGACAGGAGTGGTAAATGGTATGCAGTCTAGGGAGAGGGGGCGACCAGTGGGGTGCTGCAGGGATCGGTCCTGGGGCCAGTTCTGTTCAATGTCTTCATTAGTAATATTGCAGAACATCTGAAGGGAATTTTTTCACCAAGTTTTCAACATAGCCATTTTAAGACCTCTGCTCATGAACAGTGTCACTGTGATTTTCTTAATTTGTCCCGTACATTGATTTACTTACCGACTGCGCCATTTATGCTACATGGGCAGAAACACATTTTAGGTGAGATGTGAAAATGACAGCTGTACTACTCATAAGAAGGTGTGGTAAAATGGCAATGTTGAAAATCTGAGTGAAAATAATGAAATTCTTGAACTTACGAGCCTGCGTAGGAACTGCATATAGCATAACTCGTAAAACAGTCATTTTGGAATTTTGGCACCAAATTTTCAACATGGGGTTTGGGACCCTTCTCATGAATGATGTCACTGTCATGGTTATTAAGACCCAAAAAGGTGATTCTAAAAATCGCCAGACGAATAACCATACTGTTTTAATGAATCATTCAAAGACTAAGATAATTATCAAAATACAAAACTACTGAGATATCGCAACAAAGTTGAAACCCCCTATCTAGCCCATTATACAGCTTACGGCATTTCCTCAGTTGGCAGTCGGCTTTGAAGAAGTGCAGAGCGTGTTCCCGGTCCACGAAGATCGTCGCGCGAGTCGGAGGAGTAAGTATAGAGGTGTGGGGAGGCTGGTGCGCAGTGGGTGGGTGCGGGTTGTGGGAGGGGGTCGGGAGACATGCCGCGGGACCGTTTTTGTTTTACAGGTATTTAAAAAAATTGACTACGTGGGACGTTTGCCACGCTGGGGTGGGCTCCCAGCGTGGCACAGGATGTTAGAGGCGTTCGGCCGGACAGAGATGGGCAACCCCGTCGGAAGGATCGCTGCCCGCTGGGGTGGGCTCCCAAGCGTGGCGCACCTACCTACGGGGGAGGGCGCACTCAGCCGGCGGGGATTGGGCACCATCGACTATACAGTCGCGTCACCGGGAGGCGGTGGCGCGCCTGTGGTGTCTGTGGGGGGAGCTGCGTGTGAGGCAGCCGATATCTGCTCGGTGCTCACTGAAGCGTAACTCCCCTTTCAACTGTATGCCACTGCATTTGGAGCGTGTCATAGACAGCTCCAGAATGCATTAACCCCAGAAACCCCTGCCAGCACCTGACTGAATTGGAGGAGGAGGTGACACACCTCTGAAATCTCCGATGATGGCACTGTTTTTTGCACATGCGTGCAAGCAACATAAAAATGGATATACTGATGTTTTTTGCCAGAAACATAGTATTATTAAAAAAAAAAAAAAACAAAACAGATTTTTTCCCCCACTATCAAAAGCTACTGCTATCAAACACAGTTCAACTTAATTGAATTAGTTTTAAGTGTGTATGTCCACTCTTTTTTTTTCCACTATTGATGAATTCAACTTTATTTTATCACCATACTACTATCCCCCGCTGAAGTTGTAACTCTGTTCTGATATAATCTACTGCTGTGGAAATGATTCTGATTTCCAATTACAGGATTGTAAACTCAATATGTATGTGTGTGTGTGGGGGGGGGGGTGAGGCAGCAGGAAGATGAAATTAAGTCGGAGACACAAAGATCCTGTTTTCATGCTAATGTCCTTGGTAATTAAGGATATGGGGACGGCTGCCCAGAGGGCCTTGCCGTGCAAGGAAGCAAGTTTGGGGTGCCACATTAGGAGGCAGCCAGAACACAGCATCTGTCACTCTGCAGTGTGCTGTAGTGAGGAGGGAATGCACTGGATAACCAGTGCCGCAGTGTACCCCTGGATTTGGCTAATGAAGTTTGCTCCCACAGCAGGACTTTGCGCGTGTAGTCGAGGCACTGCAGAACTCTGCCCACACCAAGGGGAAGAACCCAAGTACCATCACTCCCCGGCCTCTTAATACACACAGACACTGGATTGTAGCCTGTGTAGTGGGCTGCCTTGGGGGGGGGGGCCTTCACCCACAGAAGCCCCTGCCACAGAGGGAAAGCAGTGGGAGATGCTGGGGTGGCACTGGACAGATGGGGTGGGGGAGTGTCTGACAGGCCAAAATAGGGTATATCCTTGGGATCACAGTATATCTCTAAATGCTGAGCATGGCCAGAAAAAAAGAAAAAAATGAGGGGAAAAACACAGAAAATTAATGCAATATACACTGAACTCTGCTGGAAATTTATGTTTTACTAAGTTTTCCTGGAAAAAACGGGTCTCCTGACTCTCAGGTGTCAGCATGGCTCAGCTGGTTGCACATCCACTGCTGAGTCAGAAAGCTGTGGGTTCTAGTCGCACACTAAAATTTGGCTCATATCTGAAACGCCGACACCCAAGTGCAGTACTGGGGGGGTGCTGTAGAGTCAGGGTGTTCCAATCTATGGTTGAGATGTTAAACTGAGTTCCCTTCTACCCATCTCTGGTGCTGTCCTGGTGTGTGTCCAGGTGGAAGTAAAAGAACCAAAAGCACTTTTTGCAGGAGCAGGGATTTTCCCCAGTGTCCTGTCCAACATTCCCCTTCCTATAAAACTGACTCGCGTAACTGACCAAGGCTGTGCGTGGGTGTGGATGTGCAACATGTTCAGTCACTTCACTAGCAGTCTAGCATTGCTTGTAAAGCGCTTTGGGTACAGTGTGTACAAAAAGTGCTATGTAAATGCTAATTATTCTCCTCCTCCCTTCCCCCAGACTAGTTCTGTGATACCCATGTGTTGTACCTACTAATCCTGAAGCCCATTTTTGGGGATCCCATGTAAATGTGTTTGACTGCACTGCAAGACACATCTTTAACAAAGTCAAACTTCACACCAAACATGGAATGCACAGCCTGGATTGCAACAGACATCCTCTAAACGTATTAATCCAGGGCCCCAGTACTACCCCCATTAGACGATGCCCTGCAGATAATAACTTCAGTCACAACAAAACAAAGACATGTGTTTCAGGGGAAAACAAACAAAAACATAATGCTGAAAAGGAAATGTGGCCACTCAACACACAAACAAATTCCACATGGTATCTATAAATGTGAAGAAAAAAAATTACAATTTCGCTATTCAGTTATTACAAGATGTATTTGCACTCAAGTGGGATTTTTATCCCTTAAGGCATCTAGTCACCAGGTAGTTTTCCTTTTTTTTGGTACTAATTTTTTTGTTTGGCAAAATCATCAATATACTCACTTGCTTTCATTCCTTAATGAAGATATCTGAAGTTTTTAAAAGTTCCCGCTCCCATGCCATCCAGGCTATAAAAACATTAAAGGAAAGGAAATCATTTATCCTACTTTCAGAAATAATATTCATACCCTTAAGTCATCCATATGTAACTGTACCTAAATAAAAAGTGCTGTGAACACTGTAAACATGGGATGTACCTGGTCAGATGTTCACTGTACACTGACCCATGTGCATTTCAATAAACTTGAAAGTTTAAAAAAAGTGCTGTGCAAAAAAAATTGTATTGTTTTGTTTTTACAGGCAGCATTCTGTTACATTTTTCTTTATGGAACCAGCAAGTTGGAGTTCTGACTAGGTCACAGTTTGTATACAGACCTCTGAATATGGCTCTGATAGGTTAACAACTCATGCTGATCATTCTGTACAAAAACAGTGACATAGTAACAACTCCAAATTACTGGTTCCATGATAAGAACTGTGCAGAATGTTGTCCACAGAAAGAAAACAATTGAAAACACAATTTTTCAAAGTAATGCTTATTCAGGTGCAGTTAAAGATGGATCCTCTGGAGGTATGAATTTCATTTCTGTGAATAGGAACGTTACTAACTGCTGCCAATTAGCACACATTTCCTGTCCCTTTTAAATATGGATCCACCACAAGGCAAAAATGTTTCTTGCCCTTTTAAATATCTTGATGTAGTGCTGTGCAGTTTACCATCAGAAACATGTGACAGCATCCTCCTAATACATCTACAGTATACATCTAGTATGTATGTCCAGCAGTGTAACAAGGCTGGGTACGATCGTGACCAATTTGTTATGCACAGAAAGTTAAAAGTAAAAATCTATTTGCCCTCTCCTATTCTGCCATTTACCTCTCTTGCCTGTCCGACTGTGCAGTCACATTTTTTGTGGCACCTAGGAACTGGCCACTCCAATGGTCCCACAGTTTCCTCTTGTTATCTCAACTCCTTCACTTGCTGTTTCTTTCTCCCCTTGCCTCTCTATGGTTAAAAACATATTTGTGAATCTTTATGTGAAACTAGGATCCCTTGGTTTGCAAATTTGTATATCTATATTGTTGAAATGACTGCAGAAAGCTATACAAGTTCCTAGAAAAAATAATCTGTAATACAACGGGAAGACCCTGCAATGTAGTTTGACCTCCACAAGTTTGTTGACAGAACTATCAACAGGAAACTAGCTCTGGGATAAAATTTATTTTGTTGCACCTGTTAAATCTAGATGTGCTCTTCTGGCTGGACTCAAGAAAGAAACTGACAAAGTTCTGATACTTTTTTTTTTTTAATCTATTTACTCCCCCACCCTGGCCCTGGTCGGCCCTTGTCCGGCTGCCACCCATCAGGCCCTCATGGCTTACCTCCTGTGGTAAGGCTGCGGGGACATCCACCCGCTGACAAGGATCTAGCTCAGGGTGTTACCTCCGGGACGAAGCGTGGCCATCAAGCCACTACGACCAGCCACCAGGGTCCTTTTTCACTCTTTTCTGTCCCCGCAAGAACCGACGTGCAATGACATTGTGGCAGGCTCGCACACGCTCCCGTGCACAGCCCCACTTTCACCCCTCAAGTTTTTATACATCGATCCCCAGCCACTGCCAGGGGTCGGGTGTGCACCGACTGAAGGTGATCCCCCTCCCCAGAGATGGAGAGCTATCCGTCGGATGCTCGCTCCATCTCCTCCCCATCGCACCCTGGCAGCTCGCGCTCATTCCCAAATGTAGGTCGCCGGCGAGGTGTGGCCTCCAGCACCTCAACCCTCAGTGCCACTGGGCCAGCTTAGTTCCGATACATTTTGTAAAAAACAAGAAGTAAAACAACAGGATGCAGATTTTAGACTGCCAGGAAAAGACATCTAATAAAAAGAGAGCAATGTCTTGTTTACAGAGCTATATATAGAGAGATTGAGATTTAAATGTAGAGGGACTCATTTGTACGATTTCTTTGTACTCCCTGTATACATCTAGTATGTATGTCCAGCAGTGTAACAAGGCTGGGTATGATCGTGCCGAATTTGTTATGCACAGAAAGTTAAAAGTAAAAATCTATTTGCCCTCTCCTATTCTGCCATTTACCTCTCTTGCCTGTCCGACTGTGCAGTCACATTTTTTGTGGCACCTGTATGCAGAGCTATCCTGTACAGTTTTTTTTATTTTAACAACAAAATGCTACTTGCGAATTTTAGAACGTCTCGTCTGCCTATGCTTTCTGATCTATACCTCTATGACAAGCAGGTAATCTGAGTGGAAGAGACTTTTTAAAAATCGTGCGTAGGCCATCCTTAATTAGACTGCCCACAGAATTAGAACATCATGGAATTCTGGACTGAAATATCAGTCCATAGCATAGCATGGGATGATGACTAGAGCTATTAATTACAAAATTAGATTAAAGCTGTTTTAAAACTTTCTGCAAAAAAAGTCGCTAATGATGATTCTAAGGATGTCAGAAATACAATTTTACTAATGACTATATAATGAATTTTTGTGCTGACCAGCAAATACTGCTGCTTTAATGGAGAGTGGCATTTAACCAGCAAGTCATTTTTCTGTAAAAGCTGTCTGTAAATAATGGTTCCCATTCCGTTACTGTTTGCTCTTTACTAGCCCTTTTGCATATTCAGTTGGGGGGGGGCTGACTGTTACACTGGTGGTCAGTACCATTTCAGAACTGCATTAAGTAACTCGTATCCCTTTCAGTTGCAGAGTTCTATAGTACAGCACAGATGTACTGAGCCAGCAATCTAAGAGTTTAACATAGACATAAACAGTCCTTACCACCCATGTGTAACTTAGAAACACCCACGGAAGTAACTAAAAGGCCAGTAAGGCAGAACAAATATGTGAGCCAGGATTTGAAAATCAGGTTCTAAGGAAAATACTGACTTGCTGATTAAACACAGTTCTCCTTTAAGAGTTTGCCTGCTCCTAATAGGCCCAGCCCCCCCAACTCCCAACAAGCACTGCTTCAACTGATCTCTGTCCTGAGGGTTGTGTGCAGCGGACCACTCTCTCTCTCTCTCAGACCCTCCAAGTTCAGCTTGTAAGTCAGGCACTGTGTGTGTGTGTTGGGGGGGGTATGTGATGCACAACACCACACTCCAGTCCTCCCTGCCCAGACAGGGGCATCAAACCTCAGTGACACATTGCCCACTGCTGTCCAGTGGGTGAGAGGTGAGAGGTGCAAGGCCATTTGTGCAGTCAAGACACCGGGCCAAGCTAATTTTTGGTTTTTGGAGAAGAAAGCTATGAAAAAATAACTCACCGCAATAATCTTCTTTCTTCCAAGGGGTCCTTTAGCATCAGTAACTTTTTTGCACTTAGCTGGCTAGGTGCAACTGCCCCTCAAGTGTGCCTTTAAGAGATATTTAAATGAGCGTAGGGCCAAGCCAATCAAAAGACAGGAGGGGGTGTGAGCTGAGTGAGAGCTGTTGAATGCTTCAGAATTTTTTCAAGGAAAAATGAGGGCAAATGCCCCGAAAAAGAATCAACAGGATTCAAAAAACATGCAAATGTCCACAAAAGCGGAAACAGGAACAACAGCAACACGAGCTAAAAACTCATCAATAAAAAACTCCAAGTTTGGTAAAGGGCGACATAAGAGCCCTTCTCCGACAGGTGAACCAGGGAGGAAGGGTAGGAGCTAACTGATGAGAAAGGACCCCTTGGAAGAAAGAAGATTACTGTGGTGAGTAATTTTTTCTTCTTACCCCAGGAGTCCTTTAGCATCAGTAACTTTTTTGCAGACTACCCAGCAGTACCAAGTGGGAGGCGGGCAGAGAACCTACTTAGAAAAGAGGTTCTGCAGAACCACCCTGCCAAATTTGGCATCAGATCTGGTCTGCACATCCAAACTGTAGTGTTTCACAAAGGTGTGCACAGATTTCCAAGTAGCTGCTTTGCAGACATCCAGTAGGGGAATGTCCCCTGCTGCTGCAAGCCAGGCTGCAGTGCCCCTGGTGGAGTGGGCCCTGAGCCCCACTGGAGGTTGCTGACCAGCTTTCTCATAGCAGAGTCTAATACAAGAGATCAACCAATGAGAAACAGTTCTCTTGGTAGCTGGTCTTCCTCTGCCAACATCCCAGTAGGTGAGGAACAAGTGAGTGGAAGAGCCTTTGTACTATCTAGTATGCTCCAGGTAGTGAAAGATGGCTCTTTTGACATCCAAGCTGTGGAGCATTTGCTTGCCAGGCGTAGATGGCTCAGTAAAGAAGACAGACAGAGTAATGGACTGGTTCAAGTAAAAGTCTGAAACCACCTTTGGCAGAAATTTCGGTATTTGTCCTGAGCTCAACTTTATTGTTGTGAGGGATGATGTAATTCGGCTCAGTGCACAGGGCCTGTAGCTCTGAAATCCTCCTGGCAGACGTAATGGCTACCAGGAAGACGATCTTCCAAGTCACAAACTTGATGTGGGCCGTGGACATAGGCTCGAAAGGTGGATCATGAGCCCATCAAATGCAAAGGTTCAGGCTCCAAGGAGGAACAGGCTCCCTGGTTGGAGGCTGGCAGTGCAAGAAGCTTTTGAAAAACTGTTTAAAAATGTTGTGGGGAAAAAATAGATTTCTTCTTTCCCGCTGAAATTGCCGCCAGGTGTAGCTTGAGTGAAGATGGTTTCAAGCCTGATGCCTGTAGGTGTACCAGGTAGTCTAGCAGCTGAGGGTCTGAAGGTGATAGGGGTTTGACCTTTTCGCTCTTGCACCAGAGGGAAAACCTTTTCAATTTGGCTGTATAAGTATTCTTATTGCTCGTTGTTTTAGCCATCCTCAGTATCTTAAGGACTTGTTCAGAGTACTGTGAGGATGGAAACTAACTCCTTAAGAACCAGGCCTTGAAGTGAAGAGGGTGTATGTCTGGGTACTGCACTCCCGTCTGAGGAAGAGTCAGCAGGGAGCGAGTCAGAGGCAGGTGAATGGGCCTGTTGCAGGACATTGACAGAAGGAGAGGGTACCAGGCTTGCCTGGGCCAGTCCGGAGCCACTAGGTTCATTGATGCAGGCTGCTGAGTTTCAGCAAAACCCTGAATATCAGGGGAAAGGGAAGAAACACGTATAGGAACCTCCCTGACCAGTCCGGGATCAGGGCACCCAGAAGAAGTGTTCCCGGAACTGGGGGGCCTGCAACACAACTGAGGAAGCTGAAAATTGAGAGGAGAGGTAAACAGACCCACGTCTGGTGTGCCCCACCGCCTGAACACTGTGGCTAGTACTTGCTTGTTCAGTGTCCATTCGCTCTGACCTTGACTGATGTGGCTTAGAGCATCCGCCAGAGTACTGAGTTTGCCTGGGAGGTGAATAGCTGAGAGGCTGACTCCCAGGGCGACTGCTACAGATCAGAGCTTCCAGAGTATTCCTGATCTGGTACAACCCTGCTTGTTTATGTAAAACATTGCAGTGGTGTTGTCCATTCGAATTTGAACCACCTGCCTTTCTATGCTGGGAGCGAAAGCTTTGAGAGCTAGTAAGACTGCTTGGAGTTCCAAAAGATTTGTGTGCAACTGCGACTCTTCGGGAGTCCAGTTGCTGCTTACTGAGGCACTGTCTTAATGAGTTATCTAGCCCAAAAGGGAGGCATCTGTGGTGATCACCTTTGTGGGAAGAGGTGCTTGAAAGGGAACCCCTGCCTGCAAATTTTCAGGGTTCTTCCACCACAGCAAGTTTTGAAGGAACTGCTCCGACACAAGTATCAACTTTGAAAATTTGTTGCTTCTCTGAGACCAGCGAACTCTGAGGTAGGCTTGCAGGAGTCTCACCCAGTACCTGACCCCAGGGACTACTGCAGTCGTAGAGGCCATATGTCCCAGAAGTTTGAGGAAATGTCTGGCTGGTCTTGGCTGTCTCTGAGCGAAAGAATCTGCCATGGAAAGGAAACTCTGAATTCCTTCCTGCGGGAGAAAAGTATATCCCTTCTGAGTGTCCGGCTGGGCCCCTATGAAGGTGAGCAGCTGGGTGGGTTCCGGGTAAGATTTCTTTTGATTTACCAAGAAACCCAAAGACTCCACAGTGCGTTCTGTGAGGGGAAGGGATTCCTTGACCTGGCAAAGGAGACTTTGCTACTATGAGCCAGTCGTCCAGATAGGGGTAGAGAGTGAAACCCAGTCTCCTGAAATGTGCTGCTACCACTGCGAGACACTTGGTAAATACTCTTGAGGTCAAGGACAGACCAAAGGGCATTGCAGTGAACTGATAGTGACCCGAAGGAAGTTTGAACCTGAGAAACTTCCTGTGAGATCTCCTTATGGGTATGTGGAAGTAAGCATCCTTTAAGTCGAGGGAGGCTAGCCAGTCTCCCTGCTGTAAGGGCTGTATGACCAGTGACAGAGTGACCATTTTGAATTTGGGTTTTTTCAGATGTTTGTTTAAATATTAGAAATCTAAGATAGGTCGCCACTCCCCAGTTTTCTTTTGTGTCACAAAATACCTGGAGTAGAGGCCCTTACCCTTCTCGTGGGTGGGGACCCTCTCCATTACTCGTAAAACCAGAAGGTTTTGTATCTTCATTTCCAACAGTGGTATGTGTGTTAAGGACAGAGGTCTTGACACCTGGGAATGCTTGAGGTCTGGCAGCTGCTTGAACTGCAATGACAGGCTCTTCTCCACTATCTCTAGCACCCACCTGTCTGACACGATAAGGGACCAGTGCTAAAGATAGTGAGAGAGTCTGCCTCCAACTGGAAACGGGGAGGCGACCTGGACACTCGCATCAGGCAGATGGCTGGGTAGAGGTGGCTCTTCTTTGGCCCCTTCTGTCCCTGCCTCTGAAAGACCCCCTGTACTGGCTAAAGTCAGATTGGGGAGGGGGACTGTAAGGCCTGGGAACAAAACTTCTGCCCCTAGGTTGGGACCTCTGAGGGGGTGGTGAGTTTAGACTTGGATGAGTGGCTCTGCCAGGAAGCCTTGTACTCATCGACTTTTTTCATGTAGTCAGTGGTTCTGTAATCAAATAACATATTTTTATCACAGGGAAAATCCATGGTTCTGAGTGTCTGTGGTCAGACTTGTTGTTCTAAGCCAGGCAAAGCGTCTTAGAGAGATGGCATGGGCCACTGCCCTACAGACTGCATCACTGTTGTCATCTGCAATGTGGAATTGGTACACAGTAGCTTCCATGGGCAGTTTTTGACGTATCCACCAGCTCCTGCATCACAGAATCGGATCCGTTGCGGGCGATAGCCTGGACAGATTTCCAAAGGGCTTTCTGATATTTGGTTGTGAATGCCATGCAAGAAGAAAGCCTGAGAAGCAGGGAAGCTGTGGCATACATTTTCTATAAAGTCAATTTTCACTAGAATCCTTGTCAGGGGTAGAGGGCGACATGGAGACTCCAGCTTTCTCACAAGTTGCCTGTTGCACTATACTTTCATGGCTAGAGTGTGCAGACAGGAACTCGGTACCATTTTTAGACAATTTAAATTTTCTCTCAAGCAGCTTATCAACTCGATACTGAAGTGGGGTGTTGAAGTACCTTCATGGCACTTTTTCTAAATGCATTATAGATAGGGACGACCAGAGTCTGAGGATGAAAGACCCTTCATCTCCCTATAATAGTCGTCTTCATCGACATCCTGGTTGGGCTCCTGCGTAGGGAGATCCAGGGTATCCAGCATATTTTGCATAAATATAAACATAGAGGAAGGATCCTTGTGGTCACCCGGGGGATCCCCAAGGTAAGAGTCCAAGGACTCCTGGGGCTCAAGGCCCTCAAAATTCATGTCAGGGGCATCATACAATTGATCATCTGTATCACCCTCACAGTCTACAGAAGAGAGAACTGTGGAAGAGTGCTTGCCAGCCCCAGTAAATAAAGGACCCATCTTTTGAAGGGCCTGAAGCAGTTGCCATGCTTTTTCCATATCTTTCACTGATGGAAGACACCTGGCAACTGGGGTTTAATGCCAAAAAGTGCAAGGTGCTGCATTTTGGGATGAAGAACCCAAGGAGGAGTTGCCAGCTGGGGGGAGTGCAGCTAGCCCAGACAGAGGAGGAGAAGGACCTGGGGTGCTCATTACAGGGTCAATGAACAACTCGGCACAATGTAGGAAGGCAGCTGCAAAGGCCAACAAAATGCTGGGTTGTATTGCAAAGGTATATCCTCGAGGAGGGAGGAGGTGATTCTGCCACTGTATGGGTCATTAGTTAGACCACACCTGGAGTACTGCGTGCAGTACTGGCACCCGTATCTGAAGAGGGACATTAAGTTACTGGAGGGGGTGCAACGCAGGGCGACAGAGATAATCAAGGGGCTGGGGGACTTATCATATGAGAGGAGGTTGAAGGAGTTAAACGTACTTACTGGAGGAGAGGAGGGACAGGGGTGACATGATTGAAACCTTTAAATACATGAAAGGAATAAACAAGACGGGTACAGAGGGGCTGTTCAAAGTAAGGGAGGGAAGGGCCACCAGGGGCCATGATATGAGACTGGAGGGAGGAAGGTTCAGGAGGGAGATGAGCAGACACTTTTTACAGAGAGGTGGTGGCTGGGTGGAATGAGTTACCTGCAGAAGTGGTATCCAGTAGAACAGTGGACTGCTTCAAAAGGGGATGGGACAGGACAAGGGGGAGGGTTAATGAAGGGGAAGCGTGGAAGGGAGGGGCAGCTGCAGAATAAAGGGTGCTAGCTGCACATTCGAGCAGACTTGATAGACCTCAAGGCCTTTATCTGCTGGCAAATTTCATATGTTCGTAAGAACCTGCGCAGTTTGTAAGTGTTTTGTTTTTTCTGTATGCTTTAAGCTGCCCGTTGTTTCGCTATTGGCTTTCCCAGGAGCAACAGCACCAGAAAAGCACCCGAGGCTCTGCAGCAGCGTCGCTCCCCTTAGGGAGCCTGGATCTGTCGGCGGCTGCACGGAGGTAATTAAACTACCTCACCCAGCAGCAGCGTCTGTGAGGGGGGTTACCTTGTCTGTTAGGGGAAGGTTCAATTCGGGTGCAGAGAAATTGGTGTATTTAGCAGCGTCTGTGTGGGGAAGTTTTATTTCTGTTAAATGTGGCCTACAATTGCTGTACTCGTGGACTTCTGTTGGGGTTGGGGGTACTGTATCAAATATACAATCTTTTACCTGCCTCAGTCGGGACATTGTCCTCCAGTGACTCCCGCTGCATACTAATCAGTCGCCTTTGTCTTTCCCTCCTTTTAGCCGCATCGCCCTCCCACCCTGCCCAGAAAAGCACCCGAGGCTCTGCAGCAGTGTCGCTCCCCCTAGGGAGCCTGGATCTGTCGGCGGCTGCACGGAGGTAATTAAACTACCTCACCCAGCAGCAGCAGCAGCGTCTGTGAGGGGGGTTAGCCCGTCCACACACCCACCCACCCTGGGCAGGCATTTCCTTTATAGGCACCGGCCACTGACATCATTTCCTGTCTGCTAATATTTCTATCTCCCCACTTTCTCATTTGCAGATTATATCGTCTCACCACTAGAGGGACCCCACTGCTGTTGCACTTCCTGTTGTCTGCCTACCTATCCTGGAATCCTCCCTTCACCTCTCCTGCACTACCCTGCCTATACTCCCTCCTCTGCCCTACCCCATCCTCACCTTCCCCCCTTTGTCTTCCAATTACCACCCTTAGACCTGCCCCTCCTCCCCTGTACCTACACCCAGTGACCACTAGGGTCACTACATTCCACCCTCACGAGGCCAATTTCCCAGCCCGTTGTCCCCTTGACTACGGCTCTCTGTCCTCCCCAGGCATATTCTGTGCTGCCCTAGTTGGGACTTGAACCCTCTACCCTGTCCACCAGGGTCCGTGTCACTACCACTAATCTAAAGTGGCAGCCACGCTCTCTAGGAGGCAGTACAGCTATCTTAACTCCCTACTCCTCTACCACCTGCTTGCCATGCTTGCTCACCTTCTGTTAAACTCCCTCCCCGTCATCCTCCTCCTGGTTCCCCCTTCCCTCCAGCCGTTTATCTCCCCTAGGCCACAGGCTATTTCACCGTTAATTCCCACCAACCTAGTCCCTACTCACCCTACTATGCCCATGCACACTGACCTTCAACTCCCATCTCCTCGCCACTCCCCCCTCCTCCCATCCCCTTTCGGACAGCTCACTATCCTTGCCCTCCCTGACGTTAATTCCCTACCTATCCCTGCTCCTCCATGATCCCACCCCAACTCCTCCTAGCCGTAGGCTCAATCTATACCGCCGTGCCCTGGCCAGAACTGTTGTCCTTCTACTACTCTTATCTGGCAATATCCACCCCAATCCCGGACCCACCAGGACCACCTCTGCAGGAGGGTGTCCCGGACTGCTGATCGCCTCCATGAATATATGCAGCGTCCTGAAAAAATTCGACTCCCTCCAATGCTGGGTCTCTCAGCACAAACCAGACATCATTGCGCTGGTGGAAACATGGCTATCTAATTCCACCCCTGACTCCCTTGTTTCCCTCCCTGGCTACACCCTTTATCGTGAGGATCGAGTAACCAAACGTGGTGGTGGCTGCGCTATCTACACCAGGAGCTCACTCACTGGTATCGCCCTCCCTGCACCGGTCCTTGTAAATGGGGCCCAAGCCCTCTCCATTAGCCTACCCGGACCCCGCCAGATCCCCTTTACCTCACCACTGCCTACATACCACCCAGACTCAAAACCCATCTCTTTATCCCTCACTGACTACCTTGCACCTTCCCCACAATGCTGACAAAATCATAGTTGGGGACCTCAATGTGAACTGGCTTTGTCCCTCATCCTCCCCACTCGGGACTCCTTCACTGCTCTGGATCTAACCCAGCTAGTCTCCCAACCCACTCGTGTGAACCCCAAGAGGTACTAGCACCCTCCTCAATGTCATCATCACTAACCGCCCCCTAAAATTCTGGACATCCAAGTCCTCCCTGATTCACTCAGTGACCACTCCCCTGTGCTCTTCCGCTGGTTGACCACCCTACCTCGACCCGCTGCACAGCGCATTCCTCGCCAGCGTTTCAGACCTTATGGCCTAAAAAACCTTAAGCAGTACCTTGAACTGCAAGACTGGTCCCCGATTCTCCATGCACCTGATATAGATACCGCTCTTGCCTTCTTTACCTCCACCTTTAATAAAGCCTGCGATCTCTTTGCTCCCATCTCTACCGTCCGCTCCAAAAGACCTAACCTGCCCTGGATTACCCCTGCTCTCTCACTGTTGCTCAGACACAGGGACGACCTTTGGTACCGTGCCACTGAAACTAGGCGCCCAGCTGACAGACAGGCCTACAATGCTCTTGTGGAACAAGTGTACATGGGCAATCAGGAAGGCCAAAGCCGACCACTATCAGGCCACCTTCACTGCCTCCTGGGGGAGCGCCCGTACCTTCTGGGATAAGGTCAAACAACTGAATGGGAACACCCGCTCCCTTCCCCCATCCCAGATTACCACCAACACCACCATCACAGACCCCGCCGACATTGCAAACCTACTCAACACCACCTTTACAGACCTTAGCCCAATCCTCCCCAGTAACTTCTTTGATCAGCCACCCCCCCCATCCTACCCCTGCCCTCCATCGCCCTTGCTTCCACCTTCGTAGGGTTACTACCCAGGAAGCCAGACTGCACCTGACTCGTGCTCTAAAAGGCAACAGTCCCAGTGGCGTCTCCCTGGACCACAAAATTCTCCGGTTGGTCCTGGATCAAGTCCTCACCCCACTCACCTGCCTTCTTAACAAATCCCTCTGCCTGGGACAATTCCCCTCCTCCTGGAAAACTGCAACGGTTACTCCGATCCATAAAGGAGGTGACAGGTCCTTAGCTGGGAACTATCGACCGATCTCCATCCTCCCTCCCCTTTCCAAGGCACTGGAAAAACTAGTTGCTGCACAAATAACTGAACACCTGACCAAATACAACATCCTCTGCCCTGTACAGCACGGCTTCCGCGCAGGACACAGTACTAGCACTGCTCTCATTGAATTCACCTCCTTCCTTCACTCCTCTTTGGATACTGGCTCCCTGGTGGGGGCTGTGTTCCTTGACCTATCAAAGGCCTTTGACATGGTCTCCCACCCCCCTACTACTGGAAGCCCTCTGTCACACTGGTTTTGCCTCTGGACCACTGGCTTGGTGCTCCAGCTACCTTTCCGCCCGCTCCTGAGTCAAAATTGGTGGGACTCTTTCTGACCCACGTTTGATCCTCTCAGGGGTTCCACAGGGCTCCATCCTGGGGCCCCTTCTCTTCTCGCTTTACCTTAACACCCTGCCCAGTGCATGCCCGGGGAAAATACTGCTGTACACAGGCGATACAGTCCTCTTTGCCACTGACCGTAACCCACATCCCTCCAGGTTTCCCTACAAAGGGCCTCTGACAGCGCTTGAGGCTTGGCTTAAGAGCATAGATTGGTCATAAATCTTAAAAATCGAAAACTGCTCTTCGCCCACCCTCAAAATAAATCATCCAACTCCCTCTCCGTATCCTTTCCAGCTCCGGACTACAACTGACAAGTCCAATCCTATAAGTACTTAGGGATCTTATTTGACTCAGCACTCTCCTTCCATACCCACATCAGCCTTTTCGCCTCTGTAACCAATATCCGACTCGGTATCCTGCATCGTTACAAAAACTGTCTCCCCCCTGCTGCCCTCCGGCTTGCGGTTACTTCCTCTATACTCTCCCTGGTGGACTATGGACTGCCTGTCTATGGGGCTGCCAACAGGATGGCCCTCAACAAAATTCGCCTCCTCCTAAATAAGGCTTGCAGGCTTATCACAGGGGCCCCTAAGCTCACTCATACCTGCCAACTCTATGACCTTGCAACTATGCTTGACCTCGATGAAAGCCTACTATACCAAAAGTGCATCATTTAAAAAAAACCTTACTTGGACTTTCTCCCCCCGGGCTGACTTCCTCCCTCCTTCCAGCACAGCCCCTTGTCAGCACCCGGACCTCCTGCAAAGCCACCTTCCTGGTTCCTCGTGCTAGGACCTCACTTGGTCAGAGATCGTTCTGCCATAGAGCCCCTGCATGGTACAACAACCTTCCCCGGGACGTCACTGATACCCCCACCATCTCCACTTTCAAAAATGCCCTCAAAAGCGAGCTATTCAGCAAGCGCTGCTGCTCCTGTGCCTAAAGGATGCCCTAACCCCACCCCCTCCTCCCTGACAATGCCCTCTGGGCTGCTCCATCCCCTCCCCCCCTTATTCCTAACAACCTCACTACTTCGATTGTTTTCCCTCTACCAACTGTATCACTACTGATGGGTAGAACCACGTTGCATTCCCTATGCTACCTATAACTTACTTACTACCCAGCTACAGCTGTCAATTATACCATTTTTTGCTCTGTATTACACTACCAATGGTTGCTGTAACCAGGTGCCATTAATGCGTGTCTGTTTTATACTGATGCTCTTCTTTGTATGTACTCTGCTTTCTATTTTAACTATTATCTACCATTGTTGACGAGGTACCTTTGTAAATGAGCCGTTTGGCTCAAAGGTTGTAAACTGATTACATTAATAAATTAATAAATAAATATCTGTCTTAACAGTTTATTTTTAGCCACTTCATCAAAGGCTTGATGAAGCTTCCTTTTTTCGTCACTCTTACTATTTTTCAGCTTGTGAGGAACTTCATCTTTGGAAGCTTTATTTTATGGCTGGGATCTGAAGGGTTCCTCAGCACCTCTGTTTTTAGTATTAGTACTTTTGAATGGCCCCTCGTCGGAAGCAGTTGATCTATCCTCAGCCATAATAATCAAAGGTTTGTCTGCTATGTTTGCCAATTTAAGCAAAGCAAATCAGTTGTGTACCTATGAACTGAGTGCAGGTTTCTGTGAAAATGCCATCAGCCAGTCCTGCCCCAGTTAATAAACTCTATTACTAGTGCCTTTTTTTTGGTTGTAAAACTGGGATCTATACCTGTGCCAATTTTAATAGAAACCTAGTAATACTCAACTGTGCACAGGTGGCTGCTGGACCCTTATGGACAGTCCTGACACAGAGGATACCAAGGTCCAGTAATATAACAAAAAAGGTTTCCTCATAATTTCCAATCTAGAGAGAAACCCCCCAGGCACTTTTTAAATTTGAAATCTACTGCAGGTGCCTCACGGTAAACCCTGTGAAGTCTGAGGTAAAAAAAACAAGGCAACTGTCCTAATTCGATGGTTCCCAAAAGAATTTGCCCAAAAATTAAGGAAACTGTCGAAAATAAGCACTTGTGATAAAATTAGGCATTAAACTAAATAGTCGTGGTAAAAATAAAGTCAAAAATAAATTCAATGCTAAGAAGTGCAAGGTACTGCACCTGGGAAACAAAAGCCCAGGGGAAGAGTACACAATGGGGGGTGAGATACTAACAACAACAAAAATGGAAAGGGACCTGGGGGTAGTCATATCAGATGACCTAAAAGTGGGCAAGCAATGTGAGAGGGCAGCAAGGAGGGCTGGGGGGATACTGGGATGCATAGGGAGAGGCATCACCAGTGAAAACAAGAAGTTATTATCCCTCTGTACAGACAGCTGGTGAGACCACATCTGAGTACTGCGTGCAGTTCTGGAGACCCAATCTCCATAAAGACATAGACAGGATGGAAGCTGTCCAGAGGAGGCAACTAAAATGGTGCAGGGTCTGCATCGGAAGACATATGAAGAGACTTAAGGAGCTTAATATGTATAGCCTCGAGGAAAGGAGGGAGGGGGGACATGATAGAAACTTTCAAGTACCTCAAGGGAATCAACAAAGTCCAAGAGGGTAGCATCTTTCAAAAAAAGGTGTGCAAGAACAAGGGGGCACAATTTGAAGATAGAAGGGGGCGGCTCAGGGGTAATTTAAGGAAGTATTTTTTCACAGAGAGGGTTGTGGATGTATGGAACAGCCTTCCAGAGGAGGTTGTGGAGTCAAAAACAGTGGTGGAATTCAAGCATGCATGGGACAGTCATAAGGCAATTCTAGGGGTTGGGGGTAGGAAGAAGTAGGCTGCTGGTTAACTAGGATCTGCAACTTATCCATCAGGTAGGGAAATGGGCAGACTGGGTGGGCCAAGCGGTCCTTATCTGCCGTCAAATTCTATGTTTCTAAAATAGCGCTGCCACGCTAAAAATAAAAAATGTGTGCAGCGCTAATGAAAAAGTAAAACTTTCACTTAGCGCACTAAAGGAAATAATTTACGAGGAAAACTTTACCCAGATAAGTACTAGGAGTCTGTCAACAAGGAAAGTTGGGAGACACCTCAGAGGCAATATTGCTCAGTCCAGCGGAGAAAAAATTCTAAAGCATTCAACATCTCTCACTCAGCTCACACCCCTGCCTGTCTTTTGATTGGCCTGGCCCTATGTTCATTTAAATATCTCTTAAATGAGCACCTCGGGGGAAGATACACCTAGCCAGCTAAGTGCAAAAAAGTTACTGCTCCTAAAGGACTCCTGGGGTAAGAGTTCTGAAAGAACTCTTAAAACTGAAGGTGGACAAAGCAATGGGGCCTGATGGGATTCATCCCAGAATTCTAAAAGAACTAAGGGTAGAACTAGTGACACCACTGTCTACCCTCTTTAACAAATCATGGGAGGATGGGGCGGTACCCGAGGACTGGAGGAGGGCAGATGTGATTCCCTTCACAAAAGTGGGAGCAAGGCAGAAGCAGGAAACTACAGACCTGTTAGTTTAACCTCAGTGGTAGGAAAATGATGGAATCACTTCTGAAGGAAAGAACTGTTGAGTATCTAGAGGCCAGAGGGCACAGGACCCAAGGCAGCATGGATTCACAGCGGGAAGGTCATGCCAGACAAATCTGATAGATTTCTTTGGGTGACCAAAGTAGTAGATCAGGGAGGGGCTGTGGACATGCCCTACCTAGACTTCAGCAAGGCATTTGACAAAGTCCCACACAAAAGATTAATATACAAGTTAGCCAGCCTGGGAGTGGGTCCCAAGATGACAGCCTGGGGTAAAGAACTGGCTGGAGAATAGGACACAGAGAGTAACAGTAAATGGAGTCCACTCTGAAGAAATGGGGGTTACTAGTGGGGTACCGCAGGGTTCAGTATTAGGACCGGTCCTCTTCAATGTCTTTATAAGCGACATTGCAGAAGGACTGGAAGGAAAAGTATGTCTCTTTGCAGATGATACAAAGATCTACAACAGAGTTGATGCACAAGGTGGGGTGGAAAGGATGAGAAGGGGCTTGGCAAGGTTAGAGGAATGGTCAAATGTATGGCAGCTTAGATTCAATGCTAAGAAGTGCAAGGTAATGCACCTGGGAAACAAAAACCAAGGGGAAGAGTACACAATGAGGGGTGAGATACTAACAACAACAAAAATGGAAAGGGAGGGGGTAGTCATATCAGATAACCTAAACCTATAAGACCTGGGTTTGAATCCCACAGCACCCACTTGCATACTGTGTGACCCTGAGCGAGTACCTTAACTTCCTTGTGCTCCCAAGCTGCACCTGGAAACAAGTTTTGGCTTAGTGTGCCTCTCCTGGTTAAACAATTTCTCCTTTCCCTTTCCAGAGTGACATATTGTGATAATCATAAACACTGGACTGTGATGGCACATGTTGACAAGCAACCATAGTAGACAGAGTCCACGTGACCAGGATTCTAACAGTAAAGAATAAATGGGAGTTAAGCAGCGCGCAACAAAAGGTTCCAATTTTGCAGTCACTTGTGATTTTAATTTAGTCACATGCCGCTTGATGTCCATTTCCAGTTATCGTAAGGGTTTCCCTCGGTTCTTTGTTAATTTTTCTTATTTCAATACAAACTGTAATTAATCTGCGCAAATTAATGTACTGCCCCACAAGTCACATAAAGAGAATGAACATGCCATGCAAATTAATTACAAAATAATAAACAGCTAAAAGAAAGCCTCTGAGTAACTTAAAATGGACATCAATCAGCTCATTACTAAATTAAAATTACAGCTGAGCCGGCCCAGTGGTGCAGAGGGTTGAGGCACTAGTGCCTTATCTCACACCACAACGGCAACCTGGGTTCGAGAACAGACTCGGGTCATTGGGGGTCGGCAGGGGAAGGAGAGCATTGAGAATCCACAGGACTGTTCTCCTCTCCTGGAGTGGGTTCCAGGGTTGCTTCACTCTGCAGTAGCCCCCGGTGGAGACTGGGAGCACTGCACAAAAGCATCACAATGTGGGAAGTACCAGAACATGGAAATATTGCTCTGGATTTGCTGGATGATGGCATCTGGTCTATCAGCACACCCGGAAGACTTCCTGCAGGCTGGCTGTCTCAGCAGCACCAGAGGTCGAGGAAAAATATAGCGTACTGGGCTGCCCAAACCGGTGCCTTCCCCCCTCGGAGGAGAGGGACACACTTGGCAAAGGGCAACGCCAAGCTACCTCGAGGTAGGCAGCAATGTGAGGCGAAGGGGCTCGGGGGGTTAGAAGGGGTGCTGGTGACCTTGTATACCCGAAGGAGAGGTGGATTTAAGGCACGGAGGGAAGAAAAATAGATCACTCAAAAAAAAAAATTACAACTGACAAAATGACAACTTTCTGTTGCATTACTGCTTTAAATACTGAAAATATATCGATGAAAGCTAAATTGTTTCTAAATATTGTCTTTTTAATACTGTCCCAGTCAAGCTTCAATTAAGCCTTAAGGCATGACACAGTGTGCCTTACTGCAATTATAAAAATGGTTCCCCTGGTATTTATTTTTAAAAACTCTGTGACATGCAGAAAGTTACATATTCTTGATCTGTGCTACTGTGCTAGAATAATGCACTGTCTTGTGAACACATCTGACCAATCACAGGACTTGGATTTTCTTGGCTCCACTGTGAGGGCATTTAGTTTCACACCTCACTTCTCCTACCATTTTATCCAGCTACTGTACTCCAGCAGCACAGCCTGCAATGATACCCCCCTTCCCGTGACATTCCCTGGCTGCCACACCTGCAGCACTAATGCATGCCCTTCCTCTGCACTGCCCAGTGACACCTCCACAGGTGTGAGGACAGCAGCCCCATGCTATGCACAAGCTTGCATAACGCAACCTCTCCTACCTAGGTGCACTGCACTCCATCACAAGTACCACCTCCAACCCACCATGTAGTACAAGGAACGCGAGACGTTTTGGGTGAAGCAACATTTCTTGTAAATGGGCTGTGCTGGTGAAGACAAGATGGAACTAGTTCTCAGAATGAACTGGAGAGCTATTCCACATGCATTACGAAACACAAACCAACTACACATTCAGTTGGGGTGACCATGGTTCCAGGCTTCCCAGTCAAGCCGGCCCTGCTGCTAGCGTGATATTCCCAAATACTGAAATTTACAACAGAAAGGTACGCTTTTAAGCAAATGGTACCAGAAATAATTAATCAAAATAGGCCACCCGAGTTTGCCTCTCAGGCTAAGAAAAAGCGGGAACAACAAGAGGCAGAATTGGAGGCGGAACTCCAATTCTGGCAAGCTGCACACATGCAGGGATACAGGGCAGTCCAGCCTCAGGTGAACTCCATTAAAGCTAAACTCCAGGAGCTTTTACAATATAAAACAGAACAGGCCCTACTTTACCTAAAACAAAGATGCTTTGAAGGGGGAGCTAAAGCCTCTAAAAGTATTAGCCTTCTAGCTTAGGGCCCAGAGGAATAGGAGAATTATTAAACAGCTAAGACACCCACAAAGCAGACAGATTTTATCCAAAACCAAAGATATTTTGGAGGGCTTTAAGAGTTTTTTATGAGATCCTATACTCCCAAGAGGCTGAGCCAGAAGAAGAGAGTTACACAAATTTCTTCCAAGCTATAACTCTCCCCCACCTCTCTGCTGAGCAGAGAGACTGGTTATTACGCCCTATTGTTCCCTAGGAAATAAAGGCTGTTGTTAAGAAGGCTAAAGTGGGTAAGAGTCCGGGCACGGATGGGCTGCCCTCTGAATTTTACAAAACATTTATGAAGGGGCTCGTACTTTCACTGTGCTCAGTGTTTTGAGCATTACAAACAGATGACAGTGCCCCCCCTTGGCAATACGCAAATATTTCCACAATTCTAAAACCAGACAAAGACCCCCTTAACTGTGAGTCTTACAGACCCATCTCAGTACTCAATCAAGGCTATAAATTCTGGCCCACCGATGGGAACCTATATTGCCAACACTAATTAACAAGGACCAGAGAGGGTTTATCTCCAATTGCAGAACAGATAACATTAAGAGAACTTTATATCTATTGGAAAAAATAGCTGATTCCCCTTCCCCTTTCATTCTGTTAACTATGGATGCTCAAAGAGCTTTTGATCGCATTTCCAGGAGATTCTTACATTAAGTTATAAGTAAGTTTAATTTTCCCCCAGAATTTAACAAACTAATTGAGACCCTATACCTCCCCTCAGGTGGTAGTGAAGGCCAATGGTTCCTTCTCTTATTGTTTTTGTTTGGCTAGAGGCACAAGGCAGGGGTGCCCGCTCCCCCCCCCCCATTTGCTCTGTTTGTAGAACCGACAGCTCAGTTAATAAGGGAAGATGAGACAATCACTGGCTTAGAAGCAGATGGGGTAGTCTATAAGACAGCATTTTATGCGGATGACCTGCTAATTTACTTAACAAACCCTACTACTTTACCTAGATTGTTCGACAGGTTAGCTGAAGTAGAAGCCCTGTCGGGTTACAAGTTCAATACCTCCAAGACTGAAGTCCTCAGATGGCAATTTGAACCCTCTGAGGATCTGAGAGACAACCTCCCCCTTAGATGGAATACTAAAAAATTCAGATATCTGGGTATCCAGGTCCCCAGAGACTTAGGGAACTTGTAGGAGGTTCATTTTCACCCTATAACTAAACAACTGAAAACTGAATTACAAAGGTGGAGGGACTTCCCCATTCCTTTAACCCAGAGGGTGGACTCTATAAAACTGATAATCCTCCCATGCTTTTTATATTTATTTCTAAATCTTCCAGTTTCAATTCAGGATTCAGATTTAAAAAAAATGGGATAAAATGATCTCCAGATATTTGTGGCAGGGAAAAAGGCCAAGAAAGGCCTTAGGACTGTTACAGTTATCAAAGATTGAAGCAGGCTTGGCCCTGCCACAACTTAAATCATACTACCATGCGGCCCACCTCGCCCACGCTTTACAGTGGTGAGGCTCGAATACAGATACACATTGGAAGAGGTTAGAACTGCAGCAGAATGAACAGGTAATCAAATTTATACTTCGGTCCCCCCACCTAGAAGGAGTAGGATAAGAGAAAAAATACAGTCCCGATTCACGGCCCAGATCTTACAGATTTGTTGCCTAAAGTTAGAGGAATTTCCAATTAGTAATTCAGCAGTGGCCTTGATAATTCGGCCCTGGAGAGATCTTTCTCTCCAACACAACAGGATATCTCTTCTTTTGGCTGCTATTAAAAAAAAAAAAAAACATCCAGAAGATGGCTTACACACAGTCCTCCACGGAGAGGGGAGTGGGAGGACCTGATATACCAGATATATGAGATGGAAAAAATGACAGCTAAGGTTAACTCTAGGGAAGACAGAGTCAGAGATTTCTGGAGTAAATGGCTACTGTGGGTAATGAATTATAGGCAGGATATTATACCCTAGGGAACTGCTGAAATCTGCATTGTCATTCACCTCAACAGGGTGTGTAGTCTATAATACTCATATAAGAAATTCTCTTCAGTTGCATCTCCTCTGTACTCATGCTGATTGGACTGTTACGACAGAGAATGTACCCGCTGTACTACTGATACAACAACATGTAACCTGGACCTCTGAATAAATACACACACAAAAAAAAAAGAAAGGTAGGCTTTCACCCTAGAGCGCAAAAGATATCACCACCCCCACTTAAAAAATGTAACCGCAAGCTAAACGTCCTGTGGCAGTCTCTTGTGAATTTTGTTTTCGATCCTGTTGGGGGTGGATGCGACTGTGACTGGCCTTCACTTTAATGTGGGCTTTTCAAGCACAACGAAAACGATTACCCCAATTACTTGCTTTACAAGATCTGTTTTTGTGTTGAGACAGGTTTCCTGTAAAATGAAAGCTCAGTACTTTTATGCCCCCGATTTCTTTTCAAGGATGTCAGCAGTAAGCTATATAATAAGAAACCCTATGAAAAATAATGAAATGAGAGACTGGGCCTACCTTTAGATAGCAGTAGCTGGAGAGATATCGAAGACGCAGTCAGCCCTATATTCATGCAATGCTGACACTGTTTTATTCAACCCTGTGATGTCAAGAATGGGAAGCCATCCCAAACTGCAGTATAGTTAGGCAAAGTTTGCCTATTCGGGGACATCACAAGGTTCTAAAAACTGGAGGTAGGCTAGTATCAATACAGGGCACATAGTAATGGATATCTCGACTGCTTTCATACAGATGAGCCAAATATCATGTGTATAAGCACTTTACAGGGGCTTTCTAACAGTAAAGGATACGGCTCACCACCATTCTCCTTTTAACTACTGGAACATCACAGTGAGGGCCCCAGTTGAGTATCTGCTCTCTCTGGTCACTATGTAACCAAAGAGTCGGGTAACAACCTACTGGAGGTGAGCAAAGGCTTAACATTCCTAGCCATATTATACCATCACAGCAAAAAGATATCCGAATCATGCAGCATCTTTAGTTGAATTCGAGTAAAGGAGAGGTTAAAAGATCCTGCATGCTAGGACTCAGGCTTGTAAATATGCAACTAATGACCGTACAGATGCATGTAACCAGTTAAAGGGGAACATTCTGATACACTAGCCCTCCTAGTTTGAAAGCCTGTGAAAAGCTCTTTTAGGGCACTTGGTTTACCTGTAGCTGTGAGCAACCCAGAGATAAAGGTAACTTGAAGGGGAACTTAAAAGCACTTTCCTTGGTCAATCGGTAACGGCATTAAGAGCACTAACACATGCTGTATATGTGTTTATCTTTTCTGAGAAACATACCAGCACACAGAAGTCCCCTTATGACTTAGTCCAGTTGGTCACATAATCAGAGGGTTGGCCATACGGGGACTCTGGGCATTAGAAGCACCAACACATGCTGTGTATGTGAATCTATTCTGTGAAACATATTAGCGCAGAGAGTCCCCAGCGGCTTAGCCCATCGGTCACATCAGAGGGCTGGCCACAGGGGACTCTGGGAAAATAATGGCCAGTGGGGTGGGGGTTGCAGAATGAACCAGATAAAAATAAAGATTCCAGCCATGTAAGTTATTAAAATATATTCTTTGAGGCTGGCCCACTGGTGCAACAGAAGGAACTACCACTGTGACGCGGGTGACCTGGGTTTGGGAACGGACTTGGGATGCTGAGGGCCAGCCAGGGGTGAATTAAGCGGCCATCGCACGCTCTCCGCCTCTGCAGGGGTGTGTGGGTGGTGGTGGTGGTTGGATGCAGTGTCTGCTCAACACGCCCTCCATCAGAAAAAACAAGTAGAAAATCCTCCGGCGTGCCCAATGATGCCCCGGCCCTGTAGCGGCTCAGGGTCTTTGTTGCATCCCAGACTTCTTTGCTTCTGGGGTGTGGACAGTTTCCCTTAAGGTCTGCCATATATTAATACTACAGTACCAACATTTTATGGAACACTGATGTCATGGATGAACAATCTGTGCCTGATACACACGGTAAAGTGCAGCTTGTTCACATACGACATCATAAGGCTCCATAAAATGACAGATAAGGTGATATCACTATACAGTACAGCAGCCTTCAGTCACAGATATCTCTGGACTGCTTCCAGCTACTGCAGGTAAGCACAATGCCTTGTTTAAATGAGTTTCTTATAGGTTTACAGACTATTTTTTTTAATCCTCCAACAAGTCACTAATGTGCCCCAAAATTATGTTGCCAATTAACACTCGCATATGAATACACAACATGGTACCACTACACTGCTTAATATTTAAAAGGCCTCCGTCACACTCAGAACATAAAAACATAAAATGTTGATAGAATCCAACTTAAAAATCAGATGTTTCCTCTCCTTACCTTTAATTTATTCTTTATTATTGAAGACGTTTTCCTGAAAACAGGATTCTATGTCACTCAGTCCCTGTCTGCTCTGGCTATCTGTCTGCAAGTGACATCACAGTTCTCTGCTTGTAATGCTATAAATGTTTCTATAGCAACCGGCTGCAATGTCATGAGGAAGGACTGTAATGTCACTTGTAAACAAGTAGCCTGAGCGGAGCAAGTCCAAATGACTGAGATCCTGCTTTATACTGAAAAATATCTCAAGTCGGAGAAGGAGCTAATTATACGAAACATAAGCTAAACAGTTTGTGCTTACTGTATTTTGAAAAGTTAGGCCTGTGATTTTAGGTGCACTTTAAAAGGTTGTCATTTTGGCTTGGCCCAACTGGTAAGAGAGACGCAACCGAGTAGCAAGCTTTACGGAACCTGTACATTGTTTACAAGATTAAACAGACTGGTGTGCAAGGATTGTTCACTTTCTCTGCGTCATAGCATCGAGTTCTGACTGGTCATAATTTCTGTATTTGGTTTCGCCGTTCAGATGTGATATAGGAAGGAAATAAGAAACCAGGCTAATCTACAGGGATCTCATATTAGCTCAGCTAGGAGAGCTGCTCCTTTAGCCTGGTGGTACTGTAGAATCCTAGGTTGGGAGTCAGAGGATTGCAAGTTCAAATCCAGAGTTCCCTGGTCTGAAAGCATGAGGCAGCAATACTGGGGAGTAATCAGCAGGTGGCAGTAGTGGTAAAACCCTAACCTCCTTCTTCCAAGTAACTATACAAATTAAAAATAGAATTGTCTACATCAGAAATCACAATCCCATGGCTTGTGACATGACAGTGTACTGTTGTGGAAATAATGACAATGATGTCACAAGCATGGGATTGTGACATCAAAGCAAGACAAAGCAGCCACAGGAGAGGAGGTCTAATGGACAGCAATGCTGTTTCCATGTTAGTATGGATGGTGAAGCCAACCAGCCAGCACATCAGTAGACCTACATGACACCAATGACTGGGTCTGGGAACGAGCAAGGGTCATCAGGGGTCGGGGGTATACTGAACATCTCACATCAGGCCCTCTCCTACTCCGGAAAGGGAGGTCTGCACGTCCTGCCACTCTACCTGGCTGAACATGATTGGGCAGGAGAACTGCAGGGGTATGCATGGGGCGGGGAGTGTGTGTGCATCGCTGCATCTGACCTGCCAACACCAGCTGACACACTCTTGGAGGAAGGGGACTCTAAAATAGGAAAACAATAATGCTGGCCATGCAGATGAAGCCCTGCCTCCTCCCCACGTATATCTCGGGCACCAGTGTTCTACTCCTGCAGTCACTTGTGGGTTCTACCTCAGCAGCAGGGGGCTGGATGTTGTGGGGGATGGACACCACAGGGCTGAAAGGGGAAACCCAGCCTTGAGGGACAACACAGCGGTGTGTCTCAGGAAGTCAGGTTAATGGTGCCTCAAGGGATGAGAAGGTAGTACTGGTAGTGGTGGAAAGAGGTGTTAGGAAGAGGGCCCAGGGCAAAAACAGAATTAAAAAATGGGACACTGAATAATAACAATGGGGAAATAACATACAGAAAAATAATGACGACATTTTTCAAAGTTTAACCTCAGGCATCGGGGTTCATCCTGGAAATAAGCGATACTTCCTTCACAAACACTGAGGCCAGCTACGGTGACCTCCCAGTAACATATTCAACAGGTGATGATTCTCTACAAGGAACCACCGCAACTGCGCCATCACCTGATTAAACATCCCGGAAATACCTACTTCCAGCTTCCAACTGTCCCACAGGGCCCCTTTCGATATCTTACAGCTCATGTTATCTATTCTTGTTTTAAAAAAAAATAAATAAAAAAGGGAAAAATTATTTCCTTCCTGGCTACTAAAAACACATCCTTCTTTGAGTACCATATGGTACAACGGCTCCTGTCGTGTGATCTGTAATGGCAGTTTTTCACACATACTGTGGCCCACAGCAACTTCTTTGACACAAGAGAAGGGCTGCCCGATTCCAACCAAACTGGGAGTATAACTGTAGTTACTCTGGCAATGAAACTATATCATCAGATAAGTGGGGCGGGGAAGGGGCAACACGGGACAAAAAATGAAATCCGAAAAATATATATTCCTTCCTTTAAAAATGGGATGTTTATACATCATTCCCCTTAAGTGTTTATGCAGTTTTAGGTAGAATAAAGAAAAGTTAATTTAACACCATGTCTCTGCCGAAAGAAACAACAAATGTTTATCTTGTCTGTCATCGACAGATTCATTTTCCATCATCAAAAATTACAAGAAAGATCCGCTCTAGAGTTCGTGCTGCTCTTTTCTGGGGGTTCAGAGTTCAAGTCAGTCTATTATCTGACTAGGCAGCAAAGGCTCTGTATTGGCTCAGAAACCCAACTCCACGTTATAGCACCAATCCATCTACTGAGGCATCCAATCAGTAAAGAGAGGCTCCTTCACAGCAGCTCAGAGATCGCACCACCAACACCCGTTCCTCCTAAAGGAAATAAAACATCAAAGAATACAGATTAAAACACACACTGAAATGCAGACAGCCCTTTTCATCTCTTGAAATGAATTTTAGTGACTGTGAGTAGTCACAATGTTTGTCCTACAGCGAAACCCTGCTAACTGCACTGCCTTTCTCCAGTATGCAAACAGATCATACTTTTTTTTTTGCTCCTCCCCGAGCCCCAGCCGGCCACTCCTTCGGGCCACCAAGGCCCACCGCTGCCACACTGCCCCCGTCACCATCTGCTGCCCCTTCAGTGCCATGGCCCCCTGTGTAACCCGATGTAACCCTCTGCTGGGTAGGGCCCCCCCCCCGAAGTGCGGAACCAGGTGAAGAGAAATGTCCGCAAGCATCTAGTAGTATCCAGGGGTATGGCGGGGTTGGTACAGACACTTCCGAGCTACCATGGCAACAGGGACCACGGCCATAATCTGGCTGGCTGAGGGCAGATTTTTCACTTTTCTCCCGACCCTCCTCCCCCTCCCACAACGGGCTGGCCGCAACAGCCTCCTGGGGATGGGACGTTTGGCAGGGAGTGGAGACCACTCGCACCAAGAATGCCACTCCAAGCCACCCCCAGGGACTGACAAATAGCAGTCCAAAGTTCACCCCCCCCCCATGGGAGGGAAGCATCCAAAGGACACTATCAGCTCCCTCCCTCCCGGACCCCACTCCTGACACCCAGGCTCGGGGCACGAACCCGGGTCACCAGCGCGCTGAATGAACTCTCACTCAGCTCCACGGCGCCGGCAGATCATACTTTAAAGGGGAACAGTTAGTGGCAGGAGCCTCACACCCAACTGTGGGGTTTGTCCTAATTTGCACTTTGTGTGCAAAAATTTTTTTTTTTTTTAACTTATTGTTTACTGCAGAATAGTAGATTGTATCAGGTTGATTCTGCGGACTCACAAGTTGACATCTGCTGTAACCAGAACTCCCCACAGCTGACATCAGAGCAGGGCTACAGCAGTAGGAGATTCAAGAACCTGCAGTGCACTGCATGATGTTAGAAGTTCAGATCAGATGTTTGCTGGTCCCACTGTTCTCCTGCGGCTAAGTACAGTCCTCTGTGACTGTACTTTGTTCCGGGTGGACAGTGGCGCCAGCAAACAAGAGTTGTCTGGACATGTCAGCTCCTGAGCATGCTCAGAAAAACCATGAGAGTCAGATGGGCACAACAGCTTACATGTGCATGGAGATACCACGAGAGCTGGGTGGACACATACACTCAGGAGTACACATGGAGATACCACAAGAGTTGTATGGACACCTCAACTTATGTGTGTGTGTATGGAGATATTGTGAGAGCTGAGGCAGGCATGTCAGCTCATGAGTGTACCTGGAAATACTGTAAGAGCTGGATGGACACATCAGCTCATGAGTGTGCATGGAGATACCATGACAGCTGGGACAGACATGTCAGCTAATGAGTGTACATGGTAATACTGAGAGAGCTGGGTGGACATGTCAGCTCATGAGTGTGCATGGAGATACTGTGATAACCAGATGGTCACGTCAACTCATGAGTGTGCATGGAAATACTGTGACAGCCAGATGGATGTGTCAGCTCATGAACATGCACGGCAATACTGTGAAAGCCAGATGGATATGTCAGCTCATATGAGCGCATGGGTATACTGTAACAGCCAGATGGACATGTCAGCTCATGAATATGAAAGGCAATACTGTGAGAGCTGGACAGATATGTCAGCTCATTAGTATGTATGCGTATACTGTGAGAGCCACATGGACACATGAGCTCAAGAGTGTGCACTGAAATATCGTGAAAGCTTGAGAGACAAGTCAGCTTATGTGTATGGGTAAACAGTAAGAGCCAGATGGCCACGTCAGTTCATGAGTGCATATGGGTATATTGTGAGAGCCAGATGGCCACATCAGCTTACGAGTCAACTCATGACTTTGCATGGAGATACCATGACAGCCATATGGACAAGTCGGTTCACGAGTGTGCATAGATATTTCATGAGAGGCGGTTGGGCATGTCAACTCATGAGTGTGCAAGAGGATACCCAAAGAATCAACCCCCCCCCCGCCTTTTTCAAATTTCCATTTTCCCACACCAAGATGCAGCAGACATGACCTACATTTAAGGAACACAACACAGGAGCAGAGCAGGAAGGACTATGGGTAAGGTAGCGAACACGGGACCAGCAGCGAAAAACCAAAACCAAAGAGTAAGAATCAACAGCAGCAAGAGCATTAGCCAAGGATGTGCAAAATCCCGTACACCATCACACTGGACATTTCAGGAGGCCAGTTACAAAGGAACAGAGTTAATTAAAGTCAGAAGGAACTCTAGGTCTATCAGCTCCCCCTCCAAATGCTTGCAGACCAACAAGCATCATTTATAGGGAATATTCAGTACCCAGTGTACCCTGGCATTTCCACGGTAAACAGAAATTTTGTTCATGCTTACCCTGATGGCCTTTAATGTCTTCATTTCCACTCTCTCAGCTGGTTGGCTATTTCACAGGTTCACCACACTCTGTGAGAAGATATGCCTCCCAATGTTCCCTTTAAATTTATGGCCTCAGAACTTCAGGGCATGGCTCTACATCCTGTTACAGCAAACCACATGAAACTGCTCCATCTGTTCGACCATGTCAGTACACTGCAGCATGCAGGAGCTGGAGATAATGCCCCCCTCATTTTCCTTTTCACTGCTCCTCAGCATAAAATAAAATGCAAAACTGCCCCAACCAATCACGGCTGCCCCAGACTGGTGTAGCATGAAGCCATTAATCCTACAGACAAGAGGCAGCATTGATTGATTCTTCTCCTGGTAGTCTCAAGCCCACGTTATAAACATTACAGCTGGCATCAGCCACTACACCATCAGATTCAGAGGAATTTTTTTGAAGATGAAAACTATATATGTATTTTTTTAAAAACACTGAATATCTGATTGCGCAACAATCATCAAAAGAATGTTTGCTTTTAAAAATAATCAGCTGATGTCATTCTACTTAAAAGTATAGACTCTCTATATCCAATGATGCTGATCTAATTCAGGGCCAAAAAAAGGATTTCTCAATCAACTGATGCTTGTCTGATTCAGGGCCATATTTCACAATCAAGTGATTGTGGTCTTATGCAGGGCCAAAAGAAAACATTACCTACCTTATAATTACAGTTCTTCTAATCAATGTTTCATCTGATTACACTTTATGCAGAAAGCCTGCATGTGCTCTCTGCCCCAGAACACCAGAGTAGTTTGAACCAATCCAAGCACTGATCACGCGACACTCCCCCACCCCTCAAATGCCAGATAATTTCAGAGGTTCACCACCCTCTGTGAGAAGACATGCCTCCCAACGTTCCCTTTAAAGAGATGTGCAAGAACAAGGGGACACAATTTGAAGATGGGTGGGGGGGGGGTTCAGGGGCAATGTGAGGAAATATTTTTCACAGAGAGGGTGGTGGACGCATGGAACAGCCTTCCTGAAGAGGCTGTGAGGTCTAAAATTGTGGGAGAATTCAAGAATGCATGGGACAGACATAAGGCAATTTCTGTACGGGCTACGAAGAAATAGGCTGTTGGTTAACTAGGATCTGCAGCTTATCCTGTAGGTTGGGAAATGGGCAGACTAAGTGGGCCAAACGGTTCTTATCTGCCGTCAAAGTCTATGTTTCTATGTTTCAGTAAATACCAAAGGCCTAACAAAAAATACTAATACAATTATATTTAGTAAGGAATATAAATAGAATAATAGATAGGAGTGTGTGTATTACAAGGGAGTAATACCATCAACAGGTTCCCATGTCCCCAGAACCTCAAGATGATATTACTCCCTTGTGGTACACTCTCTTCTGTTCGTTTCCGTAATATATGTATCTGAAATGGATCCAAGAAGCTGCAAGTATTTAGGAAAATATGCTGCAATTCTGCAATGTGTCTGCTAGTGAGCCACAGTAGAGCTGTTTTTTTACGGTTGCCAGGCGGATGCTATGGATGCCTCAATGTCCACACACCTCTAAAGCTCCCAGCACGTGTTTTGATTGGTTGTCACTCTGTTTTTAAATTATCTGGGGAAAATGTCGGCACGTTTAAGCGAGGGGATCAAGGAGGAGCTGCGTTCCAGCATTACTGGTGTGGGTTCTTTTTTTTTTTTGTATTTATTTAACCGAAGTTGCTAAAAGGAAAAAAGTATTTTATTGTGTTTTGTTGGGGGTTTGAGAGAGAGGTGTTGACTTGTTCAGCAGCCAGGAGCTGGAGTGAAAAAAAGATGGTAGTTACGACTTCATGGCTCTACGTAACAGACTGGGAAGAGTATTTAGGAAACGGGTTTGAGTTAAAAAAAAATATATATTTATTTGTAATTTGGGGTCATGATTTGTTCTATGCTATTTCTGGGCTATTTAGCTATTTTATTGGTTTTCATCAGGCAGTGAGTCAGCGCTTACTATATGTGGCGGTTACAGTGAATGTTGGCTCCTGCTCTGTATGAGACAGTCCTGCGCTTGCCCTCTTGTGTTTTTGTGATAATATTATCGTTCAGATTTCTGAACGATAGTATTACATACAAACAAGCCAGCAGAAGGCAACCATTTAGTCTATCAAGTCTGCTCGTATTGCAGGGTCCACAGCTTGAGCTAATGTCCCTGCCCTCCTTCCCCACTCCAACCATCCTCCCTACCCAAGATCCTTACTTTCCCCCTATGTCTATCCCAGCATCTCTTAAAGCTGCCTACTGTCTTCAACGAGATGACCTCTTCCGGCAGTGCATTCCAAGTGTCCACCACCCTCTCTGAGAAGAAGTGCTTCCTGACCTCACTCCTAAACCTCCCACCATCCAGCTTAAGACTGTGCCCCCTAGTGTAATGGTTGCCACTCAGCTTAAAATGACTCTCCTTATTAATCTTAGTTATCCCTTTCAAGTACCTGAAGGTCCCAATCATGTCCCCTCTCTCTCTCTCCTGTTCTCCAGGGAGTACATGTTCAGTGCCCTCAATCTCTCCTCATATGACTTACCCTGCTGACCCACTATCATCTTTGTAGCCCTCCTCTGGACTTCTCCAGCAGGTTAATGTCCTTTCTGAGGTTTGGGCACCAATACTGAACTCTATACTCTAGATGCGGCCTTAACAGTGACCTGTACAAGGGCAGTATAACCTCCTCTCTCCTACTACTGATCCCCCTAGATATGCATCCCAGCATCTTGTTTGCCTTTGCTGCTGCTTTCTTGCACTGCATGGAGTGCTTCAGGTCACTAGTAATCATCACTCCCAGGTCCTTCTCCTTCTCTGATGCAGATACTCTGACTCCACCCAGTTAGTACTCTCTCCTGGGTTTCTTGGCTCCAATATGCAGACCTTTGCATTTCTTGGCATTGAAGCCAAGCCGCCAGATCCTGGACCACCTCACCAGCGTTTCCAGAGCTTACTGTAGGTCCTGTATCCCTTTAGCTGTGTCCGCCCTCCTGCAGAGCTTGGTGTAATCTGTGAATAGGCACATTTTGCCCTTAATGCCATCCCCAATGTCACTGATGAAGACACTGAACAACACTGGCCTCAGCACAGAGCCCCATGGGACCCCACTGGTTACATCTCTGGTACCAGATAACTCTCCCCCCACAATCACCTTCTGGGTTCTGTCCCTCAGCCAGTTTTCCACCCAACTGGCCATCTTTTCCCCAACCCCAAGATCCACCAACTTCCTGATCAACCTTTTGTGGGGCACAGAGTCAAAGGCCTTGCTGAAATCAAGACAAAGGATGTTTACCGCTTGGCCCCTGTCTACTGTCTTAGTGACACAGTCAAAGAAGTCAGTCAAATTTGTTTGACAAAATCCCCCCCTTCAACCTATGCTGCCTTGCATCCTGGAGACCATGCTCCTCTAGGTATTCCACCAACTTTTCCTTTAGTATAGTCTCGACTGAGTACCAATGGTATTATCACGTCTGTGGAGTGCTATTACCAGATGTTTTTGGTATCCTTTAGTACCATATTAGAATGAGGTATCCATATATTACAGTAACATTTCAAACCACACATTTTGTATAAAAGTGGTTATAAACTAATCCAGTGTAATAAACTACATTTGAGAAAAACACCCTATACAGCAGAACATAAATCTTCCAACGTATGTCTGAAGGACCTGCACCTATCCTTGGAGGGGAAGGCAGGGAGGGTATTACTAACAGAATTAGAAAAAAAACTTTAGTTACAAGGTAGGGAACTTTTTCTTCCAACAACGTCAAGGTTTTCACCTGCTTACTACTTTAAGCAGACTCTTACAGTACAACTAGGCAGTGGGAATTACAGCAGGCTTAATTAGGGAACAGGTTTTGATGGAGAGACTCCCCCAGCCCAGCATCCCTTCTGGAGTGTATATCAATATAATAATAGAATGTGTAAGTGTGGGTCGAGGACCATGCAGCACACTTCGTCTTCCAGCAGTGGGATAACCCTGGCAGTTGCTATGGAAGTGGCTACACTCAGTCGAATGAACCTTATGCCTAGCAAGGAGCTCTCTGTCAACATTACTGTAATACTGTGAAACACAAGATGACAGCAACCAACGAGAAACAGCTCTTTTTATCTGATGGGTGATCCCTAGCCACTTCACCATGTATGACAAATAACTGAGTATCGTTACCCCTAATGGCTTCTGTTCTAATATCCGAAAGACCTTTTTACATCCAATCTATGAAGCTATGACTGCTGAATCCACAAGGAGCCTAGGAAAGAATACAGAGTAACAGCTGGATTCAAATGGAATTCAGTCACCAACTTGGGAAGGAATTTCAGATTAGTTCTTAGGACAACCTTCTCAGTGTGGATAATAAATAAGTCTGATAAGAATGGAAACATCCAGAAGCTTGCTCGTTCTTCTTGCTGGAGTAAAGTAAGAGCAACCAGAAAGAACAGGTTACTCACCTGTAACAGTAGTTCTAGGAGTGGTATATGTTGTTCATCCACACTCATTGGCATTGTCCCTTTCCCTTTAAATCTGCCAGAAGCCTTCAAGCTGGCTCCTCCCACCCACCTGGGTGGTACATGCCTCGACTCCGCCCCATGACACCAGATCTTAGCCCCCTGGAAGACAGGTTGTGTGCGTCCGCAGCCAGGGAAGTCGGGTGGGTTTGTGTGAACAACATATACCACTCCTAGAACTACTGTTACAGGTGAGTAACCTGTTCTTCTAGGAGCGTGGATATGTTGTTCATCCACACTCACTGGCAGACTCCTAGCAGTTCTCTGGGAGGATTGAGGCAAGGCACACACCCTCTACTTAGGGGACAGAGATTGGAGAACTGAGGTCCCAAAACCAGTATCCCGCCCGGCGTGACTCAAGGTCAATGTGGTAGTGAGTAATGAAGGTGTTTGCTGACTTCCAGGTAGCAGCGCGACAGATTTACTGGATAGGGATGTCCCTGGAAGCAACCACCGATGCAGCAGTATGGCAGGTGGAATGAGCTCTTATACCTCTGGGAGGCTCCTTGCCCACCAACTCATATCACAGACCTATGCATGATGTAATCCATCTTGCTATGGTCTGTTTGGCTGCAGATCTACTAGAAGTGGCTTCAGCGTAGGTGACAAACTGCTGGCGAACCTCTCCCCAAATTTCTGCCGTCCTCTCCTTGTAGTAGGTGAGAGCATGTCTCAGGTCCAAAGTATGGAGCTTGTACTCGGCATCCGAGGTGTAATTAGGATAGTATACTGGAAGAGTCAACACCTGGTTAAGGTCAAACTCTGATACCACCTTCGGAAGGAATTTCGGGTGGGGGCACAGGACAATTTTGTCCCTGTGGAAGACCAGATAACGGGAGTCCACCGAAAGCACCTGGAGCTCCCCTGTCCTTCTGACTGATGTGATAGCGACCAGGAAGGCTGTCTTCCTCAAGTGTGACAGCTCAGACTTGTGCATGGGTTCGAATGGCTTGCCCATGAGCTTTGCCAAAACCAGCACTAGATCCCACGGAGGTGGAGGTTCATGCACCGGAGGGGATATGTGATCCAGGCCTTTGAAAAAGTGCACAACCACTGTCTCCTGCGCAAACGTCAGCCGACCGGCCCACGCCCGGTAAGCAGAAATGGCTGCCAGGTGCACCCTAAGGGTCAATGACCATAGACCCCTTTGGAGAGAGAGATCAAAAGGTATTTAGAATGTTAGCACAGAACAGGTTAGGGGTCCAGACCCTTACCCTGACACCAAATGGAAAATCTTTTTCATCTGAAGACATAACATTTCCTGGTCAATTCCTTTCTAGATGCCTCCACCACGGTGTAGACATCTTTGGAAAGACCCAAAGCCTGGAACTCTAGTCGCTCAGGTACCAGGCAGTGAGGTGCAGGGATTGAAGGTCTGGATGGAAGACCTTCCCCTGGTTGAGAGATATCAGGTCCGGGCATGTGAAAAGCCACTCCGGGGGCCTGCAGCCGAGGCTGAGGCGATCTGGATACCAGAACTGGCGTGGCCAGGCTGGGGCTACCAGAATCACTTTCGCCTTGTCCCTCCTCACCTTGAGTAACACCTTGTGGATCAAGGGAAATGGAGGGAAGGCGTAGAGTAGGCCTGGGGTCCATGGCCTCAAGAAGGCATCCCCCTGCAGCGAGCCCTGCTGAGGGGGGCGGGCATGGTATAGCCTCAGCTTGGTGTTTTCCCTGGATGCAAACAGGCCCACCATTGGTTTGCCCCAACGGGTGAACAGGCTGTAAGCTACCGCTGAATGGAGGGACCACTCATGGGATGTCTGGCCTATGCGGCTGAGAGCATCCGCCAGCTGGTTCGAGGCTCCTGCCACATGGATGGCTAGGAGATCCACCTCCAACCGGCTCACGAGGGTCCAGATGCGGATTGCCTCCTTGCACAGCAGACGGGAGTGTGTGCTGCCCGGTTTGTTGAGGTGGTACATGGTCGTGGTATTGTCCGTCTGGACTTGGACCACCTGACCCCGGAGCTGAGGAGCGAAAGCTGACAGTGCCAGTCTGACTGCTCAGAGCTCCAACAGGTTGATGTGGCATTGGGACTCCTCAGGGGTCCAGAACCCGTGGGCCCTGTTGTCCAACATGTGGGCTCCCCAGCCCATGAAAGAGGCATCAGTCATGAGGACGACCATCAGCTCGGGGTGAACAAACGGGATCCCTTCCTGCAACCGGTCCACCATTGGAAAGCGTCCCACATCTTCTCAGTTACAGTGATCAGCTGGTCAAAATGACCCTATCGCTGAGTCCACTGGGCAGCCAGCTCCCTTTGGAGGGGGCGCATGTGCAACAGGGCCCAACGGACCACTGAGGTGCATGCCGCCATGTAACCCAGAAGGTGCAGAAAGTTCCGGGCAGGGCGCAAGTGCCCAACTAGAAATGATTGGGCAAAGGAGGAGAGAACCTCCGCCCTGTCCGCCGGAAGTCGAGCTCTGCCCTGATGAAGCCCATCACCTGGAAAGGCATGAATTCCGACTTGACTTGGCTTGATCTGGAGGCCGAGTTGGGAGCAGGTCTGGAAGGCCAGATCCCTGGACCTCTCCACCTCCTATTGGGTGGAACCTGCCAGGAGCCAGTCGTCGAGGTAGAGGTAGATTCTGACCTCCCGACGCCGGAGATGGGCCGCCACCACTGCAATGCATTTGGTGAAGACCCGTGGGGCCGATGACAGGCCGAACAGCATGGCCCAGAACTCGTACAGGGTCCCTTTGACCCTGAAGCGGAGGAACCGCTGATGGGATGGACAGATTGGGACATGAAAGAACGCGTCCTGCAGATCCAGTGAACAGAACCACATGTTTTGCTCCAAGTATGGTATGATCTGGGACAGAGTAACCATCCGAAAGGTGCGAGACCTGAGAAACTGATTCCTGTAGAGTCAGAAATGAGACAGCATCCCTTGGAAGGAGGAAGGGCCTTCCTCCATGCCTGTGCCAGAGGACGACTTATCCCCAGGATGAGAGTGGAGCCCAGTGACATCCGAGTCCGAGGAGTCAGGGTACAGCGGCCTGCCGCCTAAATCACCCTCAACCCACCGGGGGCAGTTTTGGTGACCGTGACCGACAGACGTCGGGGAAGTCCGGTATCTTGTCGGTCCTCCTTAGAGGGAGTCCCTCCCACAGGCTATTTAGGCGGTTCCACCAGGATAGGTTGGCTGATCGAATAGGCGAACTGAGGACAGGCTGGCCCCCGGGCAGGAGACCAAAGGCTTTGGTTGGGGTGGGGGTGGCTGGCCTCGCCTGGGAGGCAAAAAGCCAGGTAATGGCCAGGGTGGGTGGCGGGCGGCTTCTGCCCACTCAAAATCAGCTGTTGCCACATACGGTCCTCATAGCGCCAGAGTTTCCGCCACAGCCTCTCCTCATCCGAGGAGGATGAGGATGAGGATGACCTGTGGCGTCATCTCTTCTTACAACGCTTATGGCTCTTCCTCGGTCGTTTGGCCGAGGGGGGTTCTGGACCTCGACCGGGATTGGGCAGGCCGACTCGGTGGATTGGAAGACACCGGGGGAAATCGGTGAAACCTGAGGGTCTGGGACTGGGTCCTTAATGGGGACGCCAGCGGGCTGGGTCTCCTCATCAGGAAACACAAGGACTGGAGTCCTTTCTAAAGAGTCGTCGACCACGGCCAGCGACAGAGGGTCGTTCGGGTCAAGAATGACCTCATCGGCCACTTCCTCGGTCGTCTGGTCAGACGGAAGATCTGTGAAGCCTGCAGCCGAGGAGACCATCTCAACAGAGGTCGAGACCGCATGCTCCTGGGACTGAGACCTCTCTCGGTCCCAAGAGCGCCTTTGTTTAGACAAAGACAAACTAGGTTCTTTGTCCCTCTTCCGAGAGCGGGAGGAGTGCGAGCCCATGGGCGCCTCAACCCCGGGTAGGGAGAGACTGGCACAACTCCTTGAAAGAACCTGTAAAGGTGGAACCTAGGTAGAGTGGAATGAAGAAGCTTTGATTCATCGAAGCACGAGCGGCTTCTTCTTCGAACACCTGCATGCGTTCCAGCTGTTCGGCAGGGCCCGCGGCCGTGGAAACCGCCCACCTAGCCTCCTTGGACTTCATCAGAGGATTCCTTTTCTCCGGTCTCCCCAATTTCAAGCGTCCCATGCGGTCATCCACGATGTTGGGATGGAAGGCCAAGCAGTAACTGCAGGACGAGGTGTCATGGCCGACACCTAGGCAGTAGACGCATGTGAGATGGAGATCGGTGCGTGACATCTTCTGGCCACAATGACACAGGCAAAATCCCGGGGAAGATTTCTCTTCCATGATCGAAGACACAAAGGTGCGATCGCTAACTCAAACAAGTTGTAATTTCGGTAAAACCGAAGTTTTGAAAGCCAGGGCCTACGAAATGCGAGAGCACGAGGGAGGCAATCTGTATCTTCCAGTGGAAAGGAAGATCTGGTGTCATGGGGCGGAGGTGAGGCATATACCACCCAGGTGGGTGGGAGGAGCCAGCTTGAAGACTTCCAGCAGATTTAAAAGGAAAAGGGAAAGGGACAATGCCAATGAGTGTGGATGAACAACATATCCAAGCTCCTAGAAGACAAGCTTTCACGTCAGGAACTTCAAATCACATTAAATCAGAGGTTCATAGGGTTTCCATATAAGCTGGGAGAGAGCCTAGTTCAAATCCCATGAAGGGCAAGGTGGCTTAACTGGAGAGTAAAGATATTTGAGACCTTTCAAAATCTTTTAAAAATGCTGTGGAGGCTATCATCTCGTGTGGATCTGCAAGCTTGCTGCAGCCAGAAGATGGGCATAGGCCTACCTCTTAAGTACAGCAAATATTCAAGAATGTCAGAAACCAGAAATGTTCTTTTTGTACTAATTAGAAAAACATTTCCACTTACAGGCTCTAGTTGTTGTTTTTCTGGATACTTTTAAAACTTAAAACCCGTGTTGAAAGACAAACTTGCAAACTCCTGCTCTTCTGGAACCATGCTTTTCAGGTGAAAGGCTCAGAGGTTTGGATGAAACACCCTCCACTGAGAGAGAGAATGTCCTGCCCCAAAGGGAGACACATGGGTTTTATGACAGACAATATGAGCAGTAGATGGTACCTGGGCTGCCTGACCCAATCCAGAGCAAATAGAATAATTTTGGCACTCTCTTCTCTGAATTTGAGATGGGCTCTTAGAAGCAGAGGGAATGGGGGAAATGCATACAAAAATGTCCCTTTCCAACACACAGTTATGGCATCCTCTGGTACTGTGCCCACCATTGGAGGACTGAAACAGAACAGAATCAGTTTCTTTTTCTCCCAGTATGCCACCAAATCCATTTCTGAAGAACCCTCAACTACATCCTGGGCTAGGGACAGTTTGTGTGTCAAATGACACAATCTGCTCAGATAATCTGCTAACACATTCATTCATTCATCTTCTCTGCTAGATGTGCTGTGGAGCTCTGAAATTGGTACTTGAATTCCAAGTTCAAGAATTTCTCGACAATTTCAAAGATTTGAAACCCAGTTTGTGTAGAACAGTGTCTGTATTGCCTGTTCCGATTTGCAACACTTTGTTTTGAACCTGATTGACAGCTGCTTTGAGGAACAGGAACAATGCCCTCAATTCCAGTAGGTTTGTATGTTCCAGTCTCTCTTGAGGGAACCATACCTTATTCATTGAGTTTCCTCCTGATGACCTCTCAATCCCAGCTGAGAGGCATCTGTAGCGAGGATCAGACTGCTTTCTGGATGAGAACAGGGAATTCCTTCCCAAAGAACAGCAGACTCTACACCAGTTGAGAGCTGACACCAGCTTTGGCTGGACTAGAACAATCATGGGAGCAATTCTCAGACATTAACGTTTATTCAGATACCACTGAATTTCCCTCATTTTGAAGACTGCCTCACATAGTCAGTACAGACTTCTTGTGGAGGCTATACAGCAACCGGAAGAGGCTTTTTGCTGTGTCTGCAGTTCACAGATGGACTATTTGCAGCGCAGGGATCCCAAGATAGTGAAGGAGATGCAAAAGCTAAAGCAAACCTGAGGAAAACCACAGAGATGGGGCAGCAGGGCACCAGTGACAGCCACTGTAGACAGAAAACAGTGGTCAGTCGCGCAGGCAGTTTTACCCAGACTCGAGAAGAATGTTGTGGTAGAGCAGTGGTTCTCCGTAAGACCCCTGTGTGCCCCTCTGGCCACTAGGTAACAACATCCATTCCTGACATATGCCACTGTCTACTTTGGCATGCAGCAGCTAACTCTCCGGGATGTGAACAGCAAGATCCAGCAGAAGGAGCAGATAGTCCAACGCTCACCGTGAAGACTGCACGGGATGCCACTTTCCTGTCCCAGTAAGTGCTCCCAGACGTGAACACGCAATAGCAACACAGCACAAGGTGAGAACATTAACGTACAGTTACGTAAGAACTTACCGCAACAGTAGATCTTCGAGAACAGCTCTTGCAGCAGGTTACACCATTAGAACTGAAGCCGGCAGGCACCAGGACCCCACGGAAATTTTCTAGCTAGCAGTATTCAGCGGGGACCGCCTCCGACGTTGGTCCCGCTCCCGACGTCAGGCGGTCCCCCAGAATCCCCCGTTCTCCCGCCAGAGACTCCCGGACGCTGGATGACATCAGAAGAGGAGACTGAGGATCTGCCATCAAATGGCAATAAGAGTGGTGTAGAGAACACCTGATCCTAGGAAAAGGATATTGGAACAAAAAATCTACCTCCAGCAGGGATGGTGGGAGGGAAAGTACCTGCTGCAAGAGCTGTTCTCGAAGATCTACTGTTACGGTAAGTTCTTACGTAACTGTACTATCTTACTTCGAGAAACAGCTCTTGCAGCAGGTTACACCATTAGAAATGATTCCCAAGCAATACTGGAAATCCCACACCATTGGGAGGAGGGAAGGTAGAAATCCTTAGTAAAACCTAAGCCTAGGACAGAAGTCCTTGAATGACTGCTAGACTAAAACCTGCTCTTTGTCTTCATGCAACGTCCAGGCTATAATGCCTGATGAAGGTGTGCACAGTGCTCCAAGTAGCTGCTGCGCAGATGGCTGAGGTGGACACGTTCTTTAAGGCCTCAAAGGAGGTAGCCACCCCCCATGTGGAATGACCCTTAACCGTGTCCGGTAAGGGTTTGTTGCGCTTCTGGTAACAGAACATAATACAACGAATGAGCCATCTAGACAGCGACTGTTTGGAAACGGGAGCTCCCGTCATCCTGTGGGCGAAGGAGACAAAAAGCTGATCAGATCTGTGGTGGCGTTTGGTTCTGGTCAGGTAGTATCGAAGACACCTATGCACGTCTAAAGTGTGCAACAGGGCCTCTCCTCGATTTGAATATTTAGGTAAGTACACTGGTAGATCGATGTCCTGATTAAGAGTGAGAGCTGAGACCAGCTTAGGCAAAAAGTTCGGATTGGTCCGTAAGGATACCCTGTCCTGGTGGAAAACCAAATAAGGTTCTTCGCACATCAGTGCGTGAAGCTCCGAAATTCTTCTGGCCAAAGTAACGGCAACTAAAAACAACGTCTTCCAGGTAAGGAGACGTAGCTCGCAATCCGTGGCTGGTTCAAAAGGTGGCAGTGTAAGCTGCTCCAGGACAAAGGGTAAATCCCAAGGCGGAATAGGATCTCTGATCAGAGGTCTAAGGTGGAGGACACCTCTCAGGAAGGCTCGTGCCGTGTCCAGCTGAGATATAGGACGTTGGCCTATAGGAGTGTGATAGGCTAAGATGGCACAAAGGTGTACTTTTATCGAGGAGCAGGCCAAGCCTGTCTGAAAAAGAGACAGGAGGTAGTCCAAGACCGACCTTTCTGGACAGTCCATAGGCAAAAACCCCCGTGCTTGAGCCCAGAGGCAAAATCTGCGCCATTTCATGGCGTAAGTATCATGAGTGGACGGTTTTCTAGCAGCCGCTAGAACATCTGCTACCTCCTGCGAGACCCCATATTGCATAATGGCTGTCTCTAGGAGCCAAGCGTGCAGGTTCAGTGAACGAAGGTCCGGATGGACAAAGGAGCCCGCCTCCTGAGACAGTAAGTGAGAGCTGATTGGCAGAGGCACCGGAGGTTCCCAGGACAACTGATGCAGTAGAGGGAACCAGATCTGCCTAGGCCAAAACGGCGCGATAAGTATCAGGGTCGCTTGCTCTCTGCGAAGTTTCAAAAGGACCCTCTGGATCAATGGAAAAGGGGGAAAGGCATAGAGGAATCGGCCTGCCCAGGAGAGGGACAACGCGTCTTGCCAGAAAGCACCAGGCCCTGGATCTAGCAAGCAGAAATTGGGCAGTTTTGCGGTGGATGGGGATGCGAAAAGGTTTAACTCTGGTGTACCCCATCTGCGAAACAGATCCTCTACTACCTCCTGGAGTAGTTCCCACTCGTGGACTCTGGCCTGAGAGCGACTCAGGCTGTCTGCGATGACGTTGTCCACCCCGGTACATGAACAGCAATGAGGTTTGCGTCGTGTTGTAAAACCCAATCCCACACCCTCATGGCCTCCCTGCAAAGCGAGTAGGAATGGGTGCCTCCTTGTTTGTTGAGGTAATACATCACCGCGGAATTGTCTGTCTGTCTGTAACAGAAGAGTACCTGGTGGAATCTCCGACTGGTAAGCCTGCAAGGCATAAAGAACTGCTCTCATTTCCAGGACATTTATGTGGAGATGAGTCTCTTGGGCTGTCCACAGGCCCAAAGACCGGACACCGTCGAGGTGTGCTCTCCATCCGAGCCCTGAGGCGTCTGTGGAGAGCGTCAGAATCGGAGATGGTGCAGTGAAGGGAACCCCCACCGAGAGGTTCTTCGAATCTAGACCCCATTGCCAATACCGGATTACGGCCTTCGTGATCCGAATTGGGAGCTGCAGACAGTCTTGCTTTTGATCCCATTGGACCCGTAACATTCACAGGGTGACCCACATGTGGAGACGGGCTAGCTGGACTGTTGCAATGGCCGCAGCCATGAGTCCGAGCAGGCAAAGGAACAGTCTGGCTGGGACGGTCTTCTTCGCCAAGATGTCCCTGATGAGGGATCTGATGTGTTCCGCTCGGTCCTGGGGTAGAAAAGCTTTCCTCTGGAAGGTGTCCAGAACTGCGCCTATGAACTGCAGACTCTAAGACGGAACCAGGCGTGACTTCTCTTGATTGATAATGATGCCCAATGTCTCGAACACAGACTCAGTACAATAAATGGCGGACATCAGGGCCTCCCGAGAGGGCGCCATGAGAAGCCAGTCGTCCAGGTAGGGGAACACATAGTGGCATTGTTTCCTCAGAGTCGCCGCTACTACCGCCATGCACTTCGTGAATACTCGAGGTGCCAATGACAGTCCGAATGGAAAGGCTCGGAACTGATAATGGTGACCCTGAAACTCGAAGCACAAAAACTTCCTGTGCGCTTGAGCAATGGGTATATGCAGGTAAACATCCTGCATGTCCAAGGATCCTAAGAAGGTGCCCTGCTTGAGCATGGGTATCAGACCTGGGAGGGTCACCATGCAGAAGCATTTGTACAGGACCGAAGCGTTGAGGGTCGCTGAAATCCAGTATCGGACGGAGGTCCCCTGTCTTCTTGGGAACCAGAAAGAAGAGAGAATAATAACCTGCACCTCTCTGGTTCCGTGGTACATGCTCTATAGCTTCTTTTCCAAAAAGCACGAGCACCTCCTGCTGTATGAGCAGGGCGTGCTGACCCTAATAATGGGAAAGCAGGGGAGGTCTTGATGGTGGGTGGTCGTGAAATTCTATGAAGTGGCCTTTCTTGACCAACTGGAGAACCCACTGGTCGGCAGTAATCGACTGCCACCCTGAAAAGTGGCGAGCGATGCAACCCCTGACCTTTTGTGCCCATTGATCCAGAGGAGGGGCCGGGAAGGAGTCATGCTGTGGCAGTACTGGTCCCTGCAGGCTGGGACGGTTTGGTATAACGCTGGCCTCTGCCTGGGAAAGACTTAGCCTGGGCTTTACGCTGAAAAGTGCCCCTTTGTTGCTGGCCGGAACATGGCTGCTGCCGTTGCTGCCAGCTGCGAAAACGGCTCTGGTTCCTACGAAAGGAACCAGGCCTTGATCTGTACATGGCCTGTACAGACCTGACAGCCTTCCCAGCATCCTGGAGCTTGGTGATAACCTTCTCTGAGGGTTCACCAAATAGTACTTCACCATTGTATGGGATGTCAAGGATGTTCTTCTGTACGTCCGGGGTAAAGCCGGAGACATGGAGTCAAGAGTGTCTCCGGAGACAGATGCCTGAAGCTGCAGCTCTGGCAGACGAGTCTGCAGAATCATATGTGGCTCGTAGCACTTGGGTTCCCACATCAGACCCTGTGCGGAGGAGGTTTAGGAACTCCGCCTTCTGATCGCCATCCGCTAATTTGTCGACACTGTCCTAGCCCTGTTCCCACAGGGCATTATGAAACTGTACCATGTGATATAGGTAGTTCAGGGACCTGATGGAGCATGTAGCTGCCGCATACATGCGCCTTCCCAGGGCATCCAGCTGTTTGGATTCCTGGTCTGGTGGCTGTGTGCTCATATGCTGCGGTCTTTGGGACCGGTCATGCGAGGCCGTAATGACAAGGGAGTTAGCCAGAGGTTGTTGAGCCAAGTACTGGTCCTCTTTTGGGGCCTTGTACAGGCAGTCAGCTTTCTTCGGCACAGCAGGGGCGGCGTGCGGACGCTTCCACACAGCCTTGGTGACGTCCACGAAGGTGTCCACCAAGGGTGGCACTACCATAGGCTTTGGATCTTTCTACGGAAGATAATGGGCAAGGCGCTGTCTCTCAGGATCGAGGTCTTCAGCATCCCATGTTGTCCTGGATGTGTCTCATGATCTCAGAGAAGGAGGGATCATCCGGAGGTGACCTGGGTAGGTCTTGTGGGTCAGGCGATGGGATGCTGAGTGGAGAAGGAGACCTGGAGATTTCAGAGGTATCCGATCTGGAGTCCTCCCCTGAAAGAGTGTACCGACGACGGCTGGGTCACTGGGGCTGGGAGACCCTGATGGAGATCTTGAGGGAGGCCTTCTCCGATCCTTGGATCTACCCCTAGGAGGTGGGGTCTGCTCCTTAGGGGTTGGTGGTCATCCTGCTGGCCCCTGTGGTGGAGGAGGGGGCGTAGGAGGTGAAGGAGGAGGAGGAGGTTTTACAGGGATCACGTCTTTTCGGATGGTGTCCCACCAGAAAGTAAAGAGATCCTTTACCTCTTGTATGTTCATGCCAGACGACGGGCCTGGCACCGATGGTCTTTGGCCGGGGTCGGATCTGCAGGTGTCTCCGGGGTAGGCGAAGGTTCCTTCGGAAGCCCGGCATCCTCTTTGTCGCCTGCCTGGTCTTCAGGCAATGCCATGTCCTCCTCCGTGGAGTCCCTGCGAGCGGTGTCCACCGGTGACTAGGGGGCGGTCTTCGGCTCCTGTGAGCGTGAGGCCAATGTCGGTCGCTTGGCCGATGACTTCGGGTCTGGCGAACCCCCGGCGGGCGTCTCGTGCTTGGCCGATGTCCTCGGCTCTGGTGAATGCCTGGCCGACTTTGGGTGCTTTGCCAACGTCGGGTGCTTGGCCGATATTGGGTCCGTCGTCTGTTTTAGGGGCGTTGGGTCTTTTGTCTTCCTGGGTGGTGGATCTGGACCCCTTGGAGGTTGGGAGGCCGATCTGAAGTCGAGGTCCCGGTGTCAGGCAGAAAAGGAAGACTTGTGGCGTTCGGAAGACTTGGAAGAGGCCAGAGAGGGAGTGGAGGAAGCTGAGGGCCTAGAAGTCTTAATGGGTTGAAGCGAAGTTGAAGAACTGCCTGTAGCCTTGACCTTAACCAGAGGGGGCTGAGAACGAGCCCTGGAGGGAGAGCGGTCAGATAGGGTGGAGCCTGAGCTACGCGAGTCCGAGGCCTGGTTCGGGGATCTGGATCTTGCTTTCTCCCAGTGTTTGAGTGTTTGTGGGCCTTCGATGAAGAATCACCCCTGGAGGAAGGTTCTTTATCCATCCTGCCAAGTTTTTCTTCTAAAAGGTATGCCTGAAGTGCCTTCTGACGGCAGATCCTGGTGCGGCTGTTGAACCCTTGACAGAAGGAGAAGGCCTCGGTGTTGTGGTCCGGGCCTAAGCACCGCAGGCAGGATGAATGAGGATCCTTGAAGGGGATCTGTTTTCCGCAGGCACACTTGGAAAGGTGTCTCTCTCAGAAGAAGGAGTTGGAGAGGACATCAGTTTTGTAGAAACAACTCAGAGAAGTTCTTAGTCGTCGTGTGCTAGATAGAGACCGAGAGGCCAATGCAGGCGAGTCGACAGCAGAAAAAGAACTGGGGATTCTGGGGGACCGCCTCTTATGTACTATGCCCGACGTTGGGTGGGACCGACGTCAGAGGCAGTCCCCGCTGAATACTGCTAGCTAGAAAACTTCCGTGGGGTCCTGGTGCCTGCCGACTTCAGTCCTAATGGAGTAACCTGCTGCAAGAGCTGTTTCTCGAAGTAAGATTATACTGCTAACGATGAAGTGGTCTCCATGTTCCTGGAACACACAATCATCCTTTCTGCTCATAAATGCTGAAGGATCACCAGTTTCAGTGATTCCATCAAAGCGCCCCCCGGGCCTTACCCTTCTGGATTTACAGAGTCCATATCTTTCAGTTTTCTGTACTTTAGAAAAAGAGGACGGGATCATAATTCTTGGCTCAGAGGAGCCGGCCACTAGAGCCTTTTCTTAGTTCTTCTCACTGATAGTTTTACCTGGCTCAACGTTTCATGAAAAGTTATTTGTACAGTACGGGACGATTGGATTGGAAATAAATGGGGATGAGTTTTAAACTTTTTGTCATATTTTAGAAGTTCACAGGGGTCAATTCAAAGCCACTGCAAAACTAACTACAGTCAGTGGTGGCTTTGAATTGACTACTAGACTTCTAAAATATGTGATTTGAAACGCACTTCATTTATTTGAATGCACCGCGCCCCATGCTGTACATATACAGCTTCATCACAAAATGTTGAGGCAACTGGGACTATCAACAAGATGAACTGGGAAGGACTGTTGCTCTTGAAGATTTTTGGAATGTTATTTTAGTTTTGTTGACCGGGTAAGTGCACTAGACAAATTCTGCTTATTTTCAGGCACGACCCGGGGTAGAGGGATACAGAGGAATGCCAACTGATTTTGAACCAGATTAAGCTGTTGGTGGTATTTTTTAGTGAATGGGGAAAAATTTGGCGGGGAAATTTGGCCAGGGCACCGGGAAATTCCCCTACTCTTTTTGAGAAGTGCCATGGGATCTTGAACCACCTGAACTACCACCAGAATAGGCAGATGGGACCTCGGTTTAATGTCTCATCCGAAAGACAGCACCTCAGGAGTGCAGCAACCCCCTCATGCTGCACTGCAGTGTCAGTATTGGGATATTAACCCAAGTGCCTGGTGTGGGGCTAGAACCCACAGCCTTCTGATCTCCCGGCCTCAGAGGCGAGTGCACTACCTGCTGAGCCACTGACACTGCATAAAGATGTTGCTATTTTAACAATTGCACACCGATGCCTGCCCAGATGAACTACAAATTCCCCATCTTGTAAATCTAATGAATTCTGGTGCAAACAACAAGTGTTGTTTCACCCTTCTGTATACTTTTGTTGCATGCTGTTACATATCTGAGAAAAGTAAAATATGTTGTGTACAGATTTCACTGAAGAATGTAACAGAGATGTGCAGTTATGTGCTGTGCCGAGCTTGCTATATACACAGACACTCAATGGAGTGCACAAAACAGTTTCAGAGGTGCATCCAGGGAATGCCTTTTGGCAATGTTTGAGCAGCCTCAGCGGCAGAGCCGACAGATCAGCTGGAAGGGGGGATCCCTCTCCCGTGGCACACTCGCCACTGCTCACATTCCAGAGGCACAGCAGACAGGGGTGAGGGGCTCCAGTGTTAGCCCATGGGGAAACGTGCAGAAGCTTGGGCATGCAATCCAAACAGCATAACAACTTCATGGGGAGGAAGGGTATTTCTGTTAAAGGGGAACAGTCAGCATAAAGGACCCATGCTCAAGTGTGGGGCTGGTCCCAATGTGCACTTCTGTGTACAAATGCATTTTGGTTTCCTTGCTGTTTACTGTAGTGTACTAAGCCTAATTTTGCTCATTTCTAGGGGCGGGGCCGACATCGGGGGCGGTCCCTGCTTGGTACTGCTGGCTGAGAAGTTTTCTGGAGGATCCTAGTGCCTGCGGCATAGTCCTGATTGTTATAGCCTGCTGCAAGAGCTCCCACTCGAAGTAAGATCTTCTGTTACTGCAAATCCCAGAATCCTTTGCAGCTTACTTCAGAGCAGTAGGCAGTAATGGGAGATTCAAATAGCCTGCAGTGAATGTTAGAGCTTTTATAATCTCCAATCAAAATGTTTTCCTGGTCTACTTCTCTCCAGGGGCCAAGTACAGTCCCTCAGTGACTGTACTTAGCCCGGGGAGGACAGCAAACAAAGGATCAGAGCTTATATAAACTCATGTGTAAATAGACTGGCATAGAATGGACCAACTCACCCAGTATAAAATAAACAACTAGTTGTTTGAATAATAACTCAAGAATTTATTATTAATGGTACAACGTTTATCAAACGTTTTGGAAAAATCCTTCTTCAGTGACACACTGCATATAGTCACGGCCTTACAATTTCCCATCCCAGGTTCATGGCCTTCCGATATGTTGTCTTTTAAGTACTGACTCACTCACAGCTTTAATTTATTTTCAATTTTTTAGTTGTCTGCAGTGTTGAAGGACCTCCAGCTCCATTACCAAGAAAGAGCTGGAGGTCCTGCAACATTGCAGACAACTGAAAAACTGAAAAGAAATTAAAGCTGTGAATGAGTCAGTCCAAAAGACAACTATATCGAAAAAGGCCATGAACCTGGGATGGAAATTTAGACTGTGACTGTAAGCAGTGCATCACTGAAGAAGGATTTTTCCAAAACGTTTGATAAACGTTGTACCATAAATGCTAAATTCTTTTCATTTATTATTCAAACAGCTAGTTGTATATTTTATACTGGGTGAGTTGGTCAATTTTGTGCCAATCTGTTTACACATGATTTTTGCCTTGATTAGTCACAGGACTACTCCCTTTAAACAAAAACGTTTCTTTTTACCGAGGTTGGCTATGCTGGAACACACACTGAAGGCTACTGAATGTCCCACTGCTGCCTACTACTCTGATGTCAGCTTCGGGGGGGGGGTTCAGGGATTTGTAATAAAAGAAGGGGTCAGCCTAGAACTAAGGAAAACTAGTTTGTTAGAATCTACTACACTACAGTCAACAGCAAGCAAACCAAAATGTTTTTGCACACAAAATGCACACTGGGACCAGCCCCCCACTTGAGCATAGGTCTTCTGGTGCTGACTGTTCCCCTTTAGTTTCAGAGACTGATGGATATAGGGAATAAATACTAATTATCAAACAGATAAAGGACAATGTGATGCTTTCAAAAAAAAATTATGCCATCATCTCTGTTATAATGTATGTATTTTTATTGGGTTTTCGGTAACCGGGCAGGTACGCTCGACAATTAAATGCCTATTTTCAGGTACGACCCAGGAGGGTACTGAACAGAAGTAACACATTCCAGGTACTGAACAAACAAAATACAAAGACAAATTCAGAAAGCCCACAATATACAGTAGGCATTACCCAGGAGGGTACACATCAAAAACACAGTAAATTACAATAAGTAAAAGATACAAAACAGACTGAGGAAATTCAGTGTGGGGGCAGACAAGTTTATGGCACAAATAAATAAAGAAGAAGTATCAATAAAGAATGTAATAATACACATAAATTAAATGAGGACTTTGGTAGGTTGGCAAGGAAGTAGGGGGAAGGCAGGGAAGCTGATGACTACAAATAGTTGCAGGCCATGGATAAAATGAGATGAGCTTTCAGGGCAATTTTGAAGGATGACCGGGCGGGAACACCGTAAACCTTGGTGGGGATGGAGTTCCACAGCTAAGTGGCAAACAACGAGAAAGCCTGGTCGCCCATTTTTGGTTGAACATTTCAGGATGACTAGTTATGTGGGATCTATGGATCTGAGTGTGAAAGTAGGACAGAAATGGGGTGACCGGGGAGCTACATCCAATTAGCTTGTAGGGAAAACATCTTAACGCATATGATCAAGAGGGGGTTAGCCACCCTAGAAAGGAGCAGAGGGAGCAACGATGAGTGAGGCGGGGGGTAGGGAGTAATGGCAGATGTTGTATGTAACATCCCATTTATGCAGTGAGGATTTTGGGGCATTAGTAAAGATGAGTAAGCTGCACTGTAAGCAAGGGAGAAGGATGCCTTGGGAGATGGCTGAATGCACTTCTGGAGTAAGGAAGCAGTGGAGACAGTAAGCCAGGCTGATCCTGGGATTTACGGATGTGGTATTTGGCACGCACTGTAAGGAGCTTGAGAAGGTTTTTTTTCTTCCTCTAAAAAATTACATTCTCTTAAAACCTATTAGGCTTGGAACTGAAAATTCGAACCACAAAAGAGAAAGAAACTTGAGTAGCTTTTTTAAAATGGAACAAACTGACTGAAAGAACTGACAGTTTCGCAGGAGACCTGAATCTTTCCTTTTCCCGGTGCTTGTGGGTTTTGCTCGAAGGCTCTCCCCGGGAGGAAGGTTCCTTGTCCATGGTTTTAAGTTTCTCTTCCAGGAGAAATGCTTGAAGTGCCTTCTGGCAGCGGATCCTGGTGCGACTGTTGAAGCCCTGGCAGAAGGAGCAGGCCTTGGTGTCGTGGTCCGGGCCTAGGCAGCGCACACAAGCCGAATGAGGATCCTTGAAGGGGATCTGTTTGCCGCAGGCGCACTTCGTATGGTGACCCTCTAAAGAAGTGGATGGAGAGGACATCAGTTGTTCACAATTGGAAAAATAGACTAAAATCGTCGTAGTTCTTATGGTCATTGCACACTAGAAAAGGAGACCGAGAGGCCGATACTGGCGAATCGACGGTGGGAAAAGAACTGAGGATTATGGGGGGACCGCCTCCTTATGTACTATGCCCGGCGTCGGGGCGGACCGACGTCGAGGCGGGTCCCCGCTGAAGACTGGAAGAAGCTAGAAAATTTCCGTGGGGTCCTGGCGCCTGCTAGCTTCAGTCCTAACGGTGTAACCTGCTGCAAGAGCTGTATCTCGAAGTAAGATCTGACAGTTATTGGTTCCCAGGAATGTAGAAAATAAACAAATTCATCCAAAACTGATCAGTGGCTGAATCGGAACAAAGTGCAAGTCAAAATGGGCTTAGAAACAACTTTTTACGAATGAAACCATGATATATGCAGTGGGAAGTCTGGAATGTCTTTACTGCTGCCTAAAATGACCTGGCAGTTGACTCAAAGGTTGTGTGAACAGTGCTTGCATTGCGTCCAATCTCTCTCTTTCCTACTCTAGCTTAGTGACAGGAATGCTTTGCACTACCTCAACTTTCTGCCTACCCTGTCTCGTTCTTCACCCCCCTTTCAATCTGGTTTTAGGAAATCCCACTCAGGGTTTTAAATAATTGATTAGCAGTTTTTTCCTTGGGACAATACTAACTGTACAGAAAGTATTTATATAGGTTTTCTAGAAGTGTTATGTTTGTTAAACACAGTGAGGCAAGTGCTATGCATTTTCACAATGTTTTAGCACTTTTATGAGCAAAACGCAAATCAATTTTTGGAGTTAAATAAAACCCTGCCACTCCACGTCAACCTCTCTCATATGGCTCACTGATTCCATCATCACAGATATGGATATGGGCCTGATTATGTACGCCATCTTTGTTGATCTTGCTAAAGCTTTTGACACGGTGGCATATCCCCTCCTTCTGGACAAGCTTCAATCAGCGGGTTTTTCTGATTCTGCAGTTAGTTTCGCACACTTACCTTGGAGGCAGATCACAAGCTGCCCACATTGGTAGCTCCATCTCATCTCCTCCTCCTATCTCTTCAGATGTCCCCCCTCTCCCCAAGGGTCTATCCTTGGTCATATTCTCTTTTCTGTATTCTTAAAATGACCTCCCCTCTGTCTGTTCCTCTGCATCCATTCACATGTACACTGATGAGAGTTATTTTTGCAACTGGCACCTCTTCCCATGATCTTACGTCACAACTTCAGAGGGATTTTGACAAATTCAGTGCTGGTTCCAGTCTAACCAACTATCACTCGATGCTAAACAAGTCTCCATAACTTTCAGCACCCATCGGACACTTTCCAGACTTTCCTCTCTCCCATCTTTTCACACTGTTGGTGGTGCTATAATTGAGGACAATTCTTTGCTTGAGTACCTCGGGATTTGGCTTGACCATCACTTTGATTTCTCAGTTCATACTGATGCCATACACCAGAAACTTCACCCCAAGCTTGGTGCACGGTACAGAAATTAAGCGTATCCCGCTTCCAGTCCACCGTGAAATTGTTTTAAAGATGATTCTCCCTATTTCTGATTATGGTGACCTAGTCTACAGTGGTGCCCCCAAATCCTCCATTGACAGACTGGACCCCTATTACACTCTTTTTGTCATTTTGTTTTAGATTGTTCCCCTCGTACCCACCACTGCTCACTCTACTCTGCCCTTTCACCGCCATCTCTTAATGCCAGGCACCTGCCCTACTGCGCCTCCTTTACATCTAAATTCTGGTTTGGTTCCCCTTCCTCCTACTTTACATCTCTCTTATCCTCTCCTACAGCTTCCTCCTACCCTCCACTCAATAATAGCCAGATAACAGACAGACTTAAAATAATAATAGTAGAAGCCAGACTTCAACGCAACTTCAACGATGTCCAGCTCTGGTTTCGCTCAAATCAGCTCTTCCTGAACACCAAGAAAACTGTCTCCATGACCTTCGGCATATGGCAGAGACTCTCTGTGCTCCCCACCCTCCCTCACCACCTTCCACACCCTGGATGGGACTAAGCTGGAGGACTGCACCTCCTTTAGATACCTAGGGATCTGGCTTGACCAGCACCTCAACTTTTCCATACATATCGAGGCCATCCACAAGAAGCTGCATCCCAAGCTGGGTGCCTTGTACCGCGACCGTGGATGTATCTCGCTGCAGGCTTGCTGTGCAATTGTACAGAAAATGTTTCTCCCAATTTTGACTACAGCGACGTAGTCTACAGTACCGCTCCCAGAACTTCTCTAACTCGACTGGATACCCTCTTTCACTCTTTCTGCCATTTCACCCTTGACTGCCCTCCTACTACCCCCACCACTGTGTCCTCTACCAATCCCTGTGCCTCCCCTCTCTTCAGGCTAGAAGGCTGTCCCACTGTGCTCAGCTTACAGCCAAATTCTGGATCCAGTCCCTGCAGCTCTCCGCAGCCCTACTCTCGGCTCCCCCCCTTGTACTCCCTCAGGCATTTTGACACCTGCTCCTTCGCTATCCCACATAAGTCCACCACGGCAGGTCAAGCAGCCTTCTCTTACCGCATGCCTAAATTGTGGAATTCACTCCCCTTGACGATACAACAGCCTCCTCCGCACACCACCTCAGCTCCTTCCTCAAAGCCAACTTCTGCTCCACTTACATATGCACCTAACCCTCCCTTCTTCTTGACTTAGGCCTGAGCACTTACTAATCTGTCTGCAAGAATGACAGTTCATGCTGTCTGATTGAAACTTCTGGCTGTATTTTATTTGGACTCGCTGTAATCATCTGAGATCATATTATAGCATAAAATATTTACTATTGCGTTGTATCACAATATCTGTTGTATCTCTGTTTAAAATGTACTGTTTCCTTTTATGCTGCTGTATATTATTTGTATTGTCCCCATGTCTCCCCCCCACACATCTGGAATTGAGCAGTCATCTGCTCAGCATACCTTCCTGGTAAAACTATTAATTAAATAAATAAATACCTCCACATTCCCTCACTATTCCTTCTAGAAAAATCTACTATTGGTCAGTCTGCTTTCTTATACCACTTTCCTAAACTGGTTATAAATATAATATGGTTAGTCATTCCCTCTGGCACCGGGCCTTCCTTGTGACTCCTTTCCTGCTTTGCAGCTCCACTGGTACAAGACATTTTCCACCATCATCGGACAGTGGCCCATTAGCCTGCCAACTTCCTCTCCCAGTCGCATGCCTGCAATACTAACTGCCTATGGTGCCCTCTATCTCTTATTGTTACCGCAGCCAGCTGCCTACTCAAACTGCTCGTTATATGAATATTATCTCAAAGTACTGTATGTTATAACTGAGTATCTTTATTTTTCCTTTTAGTTGTTTTGGTTGTTTATCGTGCATTCTTTTACTACCCATGTATGTACGTTGACCCTCATCCTTTGACGTGGAACCTTTATAAATGAGCAGTTTCTGCTCAAAGGTATTTGTAATCCGAGAATTTAATAAATACATAAACTCTGGTCCTCCATTCCCTTGGCAATTTGCTCTGCTGCTTTGGCTTTCTCCTTTAAATCTCTCCTTCGTGATTTTTCCTTCTCTCTCCTGCACCTGTCCCCAACAATGTTCCTTACACACACACACACACACACACACACACACACACCTCACTAGTTCTGCCCTTGCAATTTTGTTCTCTTCATTACCAGTCCATATGACATTTTGATTTGTCTTCAGTTTTGATTATGCTCCCTGATATACTGTATGTACTGCATATGATTTTTTCACATCTCCTACCCCCAGGATGCATCTGGAAACGAGCTGTTAGCAGCTCAGAATGTCTTTCCTGGTGAAACTTTTGAAATAAAATAAATCATAAATTGGTTCAAACTGCTCTGACATTCCAGAGCAGAGACCACGTGCTGGCGATCTGCCTAAAGGGGTAGGCAGATGGAAACACTATCATGGTTAGAATATATGATTTTCTAATCAACTTGATACCGGCCTAATTCAGGTTCCAAAAATTCTGCCGGCTTGAAACTATGCCCTTGTAATGGAGTTGATACATTTCGCTAAGATTTCATTTTACTTAGTAAAATGTTAAAAATTAATTAGCTACATAGCTACGAATGTAAAGGAAAAAAATCAGAATGTATTTAGAATTCATTTTGCTTAATTAGGTGTCCAGAACTTTGCCACTTCCTTTGTTTCAAACAGCATCCTGTGTATTTTCAAAAGCAATTCTGAGGATATTAGCAAACAAAAAAAAAGATCCGAGGCTCAAAATTAAATGCAGTGGTTTAACACACTATCATATGACCCAGCCTCCCTGCTGAGTTTTAAAGGAATTGAATTGACTCTTAGGGAGCCGAGAGTGTCTTCTAAAAGGAACACTGTCAGCTGTTTCTGTGATTATTTAAGCATTGCCTTTTAATGGCAACCTGTTGCATCCAGTGGTCTGATGGTATATCGCAGGGCTCAAAATTCCCTGCTATTTGGTGTTCTGTGCATACCAAAAACCATGCACGGAACATCAAATATTGTGAGGTGATAACCTGTGCTGTATATCTGTCTGCAGTCCCTGACTGGAGCAGCTGCTGCTGTTTTACTTCACTTTGCCTTGATTCCATTAGTGTGTTCTGGTGTTATGACTGAAACGGGACTCCTCAGCAACGTAAGTAAACTGCACATAAATTGCTGGAGACACCAGCTGACCTCTGATCTCTGTGCACTGCTCGCACTCACACAGCAGCGTAACAACAGGAGCCCATGATGCATCCGAAGAACTTTCTAGGGGAAGTCTCTAACAGAGCTGCTGCTCAAATGGGGTAATTAGACTCTGAAAAAACAACTGAGTGGGAGTGAGCATGATAACTGCGGAAGAGAAGCGGTCCCCATTTCTAACTGAAGTGTTAGATCCCTCATCAGGTAAGACCAATCCATTTTTTTATCTGGTAGAAAGCCTGCTTATTTAGTCTTACAGAACTAAATGGGCTTGCTTAACAAAAAAACAAAAAAAACTGGTGCTTGTTAAAGAAAACAAAAAGACTGTAAAACATACAAACCTAATTGAGCCACTATGACTGAGAGAAAAACGTTACTACCCAAGTCTTTAAAGCATGAAAGGGAGGGCAATGCTGGCTGTTAAGGACAAAAAAAAACAAACTGCAGCCTGAACTCCCATTTTTATTTTTTTGCTACTAATATCACTGCTTAGTGCTGGCAAGTTAATAAAAGTAATTTGTAACTGCCAAACAGCATGTTGGAAAGAGCTTTTCTCTCTGCTCCTTTGTTAAAGTTCAGGGCTGTGTTAAAAAAAAAAAAAAAAACATTGTTAAAGTAAAAAGATAAAATAAAGTGAGTGATTAAAGAAAAAACAAGTTTAAGTAAAAATACTGTGCAAGTTATTTGATTCATTTAACTCGGGGCTTTCTGCAACTAAAAACTCATGAACGCTACTGTGCCTGGACACCACAATAAAATAAAGCTAAGGACTTCTTGTGGCTGTGGGCTTAGCACAAGAGAAAAGGAAATTTAATGTATTTATTTGTTCAAAACTTCAGAGATTACCTTTGAGCACAAGTGCTCATTTACAAAGGTTCCATGTCAAACACAGTCACAAAAAAATTACAATATAATAAGCAGTTCCAGAGGAAATGCAGTCGAGTCAGGCTCAAAGCACTTAAGACAGAACAACTGTACACAGTTATGAAAAAAACAAAATCCAAACAGATTCAACTTGGAGAGATTCAGCAGTGTATCAGGCAGTTTGTTTAACGAGTTAGCAGCCCCAGCAGCAAATGATCGCTTGCCCAGCTGAATACACCAGAAAGGTGTCTTAAAGGCATTCCTGGTGTTGTATTGGTTGGAAAGGTGCAGAGGCAATTTGTTAAAGTGGGAGGAGGGGGTTAGGCCCAGGAGCGCCTTTTTGGCTAGCAAACAGGTCTGGAGCTTTATTCTGCTGGGTAAAACTAGCCGTTTAGTAAGTGTGTAAAGGGTACAACTATAAGTGCGGTTATCTGCACCAATTACAAAGACGCAAGCCTTATTACAGATCAGCTTTACTCAGTTTAGCACCGTGGCACAGGCAACTGCATAGACAGAGAGCCCCAAATCTATAACTGACAGAATAGAGTTGGTCGATCTAAGGCATCTAACATCCTCAATGACACTGTTCTGGTTACAGCACAGGGCACCCAGTCTTGTTAATTATGAATTATGGCCACAGGGGACAGATGACGGGGCTGGGGTCAGGGGGCAGGGGTCTAGCCATTGTAAGACGGCCAGGAGAGCATAAAAAAAAAAAAAAAGGCCATCAATATGGGGGGCAAAAGATAAGGTGTCACCCAGAGTTACTGCAGGGTATATGAAGGTCTCAGCCTACTCAACGTTTTGTCCTTGGCCATTTCGGATGACAAAGGGTAAAGGTTACTCTTCTGTGGGAGGCTAGAAAAGAACATGGTCTTACATTTTTATTTTTGTAAACTGAGGACCAGTTTGTTGTTGGAGAACCAGCTTTCCAGTGATCTACTTTGTCGGGTGGCAGTAAGGCTGTCAAGGTCAGGGTTTTTGGATTAGATGACTGCATCATCGATAAGTAGGTTGGCTGTATGTCAGGCATCAGTTGGTTGATTTATGAAGAAGTTAAAAAGGAGTGGGCCCTAGATGGAGCCCTTGGGAACACCAACAGAAACTCTCCTGATGTCACACAAAGATTTATCAGTCTTCACATGCAGGAAGTGATTGGTGAGACAGCTGTGGAACCAGTCAGTTTTGTTCTGTGACAAACCCAGTTCAAGGAGTTCGTTAAGTAGGAGCTTATGGATGACCACGTCGAAGGCTTTAATTTAACTGGGACAGTTATGTTGATAGGGAAAATGTGATGTTGAGCAAAATAAATAAGAAGAAAACACTGGGACATTCAAAACTTGTAGTTCTAGTTATTTTATTAAAAAAACTTAAGAAATAATTACTTGCCATGGAACACATTAAGAAAAAAATTGCTTACTATGGTAATAATGTTGTTCCTTCCAAAGGGATCCCTCACTAAGTTTAACAGCAGCAATCATTCCCTTGGAAGGAGCAGCCCTGGAACTTTTAGAATTCATGCCAATTACGGAATTTGGAACTAAATTCAAACTCTGCTCTGTGTGGTCATGCTCACTCCAGCACTCTAATTTCAGATTTATTTCTAAGGCTTGAGTGAGCTGTGACCACCAACACTAGCTAAATGCCTACCAAAGATTTTTAAAATTTTTACCAAAACTTTAAAAACAGACAATGCAGGAAAAACAGGGTAAATAAGACCCCTTAGTAACAATTGTAGAGGCACTGTAACAAGTAATGCTCTCGCAAGCAGAAAACAACTGATTCTTGTCTGAACCTTTTACCAGGTTCTGGAAGGGAAGGCAGATATTAGGGATTGTTAAACTTAACGAGAAATCAGTTTGGAAGAAACATTACTATGGTGCGTAATTCTTTTCTTCAAACCCCAGGAATCCCTTACTTAAGTTTAACAGCAGCAGTCTCCACAGCAGTACCTTGGGAGACTGGGTACAGAACCTATTTAGGGAAAAGGTTCTGCAAGACAGCAGTGCCAAAGTTGGCATCTCTTCTGGACTGTATGTCTAGACATTAGTGGTCTGTACAAGTGTATACTGTTTACTAGTTATCTGCTTTAAAGAGTTCCTGCAGGGCCATACCCCTCGATGCTGTCACAGAAGTAGAAGTAACTCTTGCAGAGTGTGCCATGAGGCCTCTAAGGTGGCAATTTACCAACTTTGTCATAACAGAACTGAATACAGGAGACTATCCAGCGAGGGTTGGTTCTCTTGGGTGCTGGTTTACCTTTTCCCACTTCACCAGAAGTGACAAACAGCTGAGTGTTAGTGTATCCGATCCATCCATTGTATAGTCCAAGTAGTAAATGAACACACTTTTCACATCCAGGCTATGGAGTTTTTGCTCCGTCAAGCTGTATTTTCCTGTGAAGAAAACTGGGAAGGGCAACTGACTGATTCAGATGGAATTTGGACACCACTTTGGGAAGGAATGTCCCATTTGTCCTCAGGACTAACCTGACCCTATGTCAAATTGTGTAGTTTGGATCTGTGCAGAGGGCTTGCAGCTCACTCACCCTTCAAACAGATGTCACTGCCACTAGGAAAATTGCTTTCCAGGTGACATACTTTAGTGCAGTAGTGGCCATACGCTCGAATGGAGCCTATCAACTGGGCAATGCACACATTCAAATCCCAGGGTGGGACAGGGTCCCTCACTGGACGGTACATGTGACTCATGACAGAAGACACACATATATAGCATAAATACCGCACCTCCCGCGAAGGCAGCAGGATGGCCTGCCAGCTGGTACATCATAACAGGGAAGGCGAGTGGGTGCACTATGGCCCAGTGGAGGAGATTTTCTCAAAGATCTATTGTTACTGGTAACTGTTCAACCTTCACTGGGGGTATCTTCACCACTGGGCCACACATTTGGAACAATTTCAAGACAGTACAAAGTCCCCAGGGGAGGCAGGCAAGTCTGATATGCTACCAGAACAGAAGGACTTGCAGGACAATGAGACCAAATCCTGCACATCTGCATGAGATAATGTCCAGGCTGTAATGTTTAGCAGAAGTGTGGACAGTGCTCTCTGTGGCAGCAGCACAAATGTCAGCAGCAGACACACCTGGAAACAGGCAACAGACATGGCCATACGACGAGCAGAGTGGCCACAGACATCACCAGGAAGTTCCATCATACTTCCTACAACAAAATGTAATAGTCAGCCAGCCATTTGGACAGGCACCACTTAGGCACTGGTGCGCCCTCTCTCCCAGGGGCAAACGAGATAAGAGAGCTGAGAAGACTTCCTGCAGTCCTTTCTGTTTTCCAGATGGAAATGTAGGGTTCTGTGGACATCAAGGGTATGTGGTAACTCCTCACCCTTGTTAGTATACTCAAGATAATATACAGGTGGGTTAATAGTCTGATTCAGCGTGAAGTCAAGACACCACTTTAAGTGAAAAAAAAAATGCCACCCTATGCTTGTGGAAAATCAGGTATGGGGTGCACCTGGCAGGAGGCAGTATAGTGCAGTGGGTTAAGGCTCTGAGCTGCAGATCTGGAGACCTGGGTTTGAATCTCACAGCGACCTAGGTGCATACTGTGTGATCCTGAGCAAGTCGCTTAACTTCCTTGTGCTCCCAGGTCGCATCTGGAAACAAGCTTCGGCTTAGTGTGCTACTTCTGGTTAAACAATGTTCCCTTTCTACACTCATCAGAGCCTGAAGTGCAGAAATCCTTCAGGCTGAGGTAACAGCAACTAGAAAGAGTGCCTTCCAAGAAAGGAAGCGTAGTTCACAATTGCAGAGGCAAAGATCAACTTTTCAAGTATAAAATTAAGGTCCCAAGGCAGAAATGGTTTACAAATCAGGGGACACATGCAAAATACCCTTCACGAAGGTATGGGATCTGCACCGGCAACCTGGGTTTGGGATCAGACTCTGGTTGCCAGAGGCCAGTGGGGCGAAGGAGGATAGAGTGTCCCAACAGATGCTCTCCGCTGAAGCCGGTGGAAGCACGGGCTTTTGGGGCACTGTCGGCTCTGTTCTGTGGAGTAGGAAACGCTGTTAGATGCTTGGCAGACAGCGTGCCTCAGCACGTCGCCAGCCTGGATTTACGTCCTTCACATCGGTGTCCCAGGGGTTGGGAGAAAAATCGGGGAAAAATGAAAAACACCTTGGCCCTACAAGTAAAAAATGAAACTGGGGATGGGATGCCTTGGGATTGCCCTGGCAGATGGAGTAGGCGGAGGTACAAGGCCTTCTCTGAAGCTGTGGGTGCCGGGCAAGTGGGAGAAAAAAAGAAGGTACAGGATATTCCAGCTGTGCCACCGTGTGTCCATCAAAAGGCACACGGAAACCTAACACGGCAGTCAAGTACACCTTGACAGAAAAATACTGCAGATTGGAATCTGACAGAAATGGGAGTTAGGCAATTACAGTATTAACAGGACACATAAAAGTACCTCAGAGAAGGAAGCACCAATTACTAAAACATTTCTACTTCAGTGAATACGTATGCCTAGTGGAAGGCTTTCTAGCTGCCAGTAAAACATTAGCCACTTTGGGGGACACCCCAACCAATGCAATACCTATGTCCTCAGGCCATGAGAGAGTGCCCACTGCTATACTCTCATTGCTTCCCTGCACAGAGGGTACGAGTGTACCCTTGCTTACTGATATAGTGCATCACATCGAAGTTGTTGGACCTTATCAATAGGGGACTTGGACAGAGATGTTCCATGAAGGCCTGAAGCTCAGGAAGAACAGCCCTCATCTCCAGATCGCTGATATTGAGAGACGAATCTCATTCTGTCCACAACCCCTGGATCTGGTAAAGGCCCAGGTGGGCATCCCATCCCAGAGGTATCCACTGCGAGGATGTGCTCTGGATTTGGGGAAAAGAAGGATATATCCTACAGTAAGTGAAGGGGTTCCATCCACCCCAGTAGAGACTTTCGGAGAGGGAATGTGACGAGGATCACATGTTCCAACTCGCCATCAGCTGGCCCCTGTGCACCCAGAGAATCCACTGTGGGATTCTTATATGAAGGCGTGCCAATGGGACGATTACAGTAACAGCTGCCTTAAGGCCCAGGAGGCATAGCATAGTCCTGATGGACACATAGTGACTCCAGTGCATGAGGCGGGCCCAAGCAATCAGGGCATCTGCTTTGACCTAGGGCAGGAATGTGCGGCCAACTGGCATGTCCAGTACTGCTCCAATATATTGGTGGCCTTGGCATGAAGTGATGACTGCTTTCAGTACACTGAACAGGATACCCAGATCCTTGAACAATTGCTGGGTTCGAAACACTAAGTACTGGACCACTACCCTGGATGTTCCCTGTAGGGGGTCAGTAGTTCAAATAGGGAAAAAATATAAAGCCCTTCCCTCCAAATAGTTCCTGCCACACCAGCAAAGCATTTGGTAAATTCCCATGGTGCAGAGGATAAGCCAAAGAGCAAGACTCGGAACGGATAAGGGCAGTCCTCCAGAGCGAATCTGAGGTACTGCCTGTGGCCTGTTCCGATTCCGATATGAAGGTAAACATCCGTCATGTCCAGAGCACAAAGTCAGTCTCCCTTCTGCAGCAGCAGGGGAATGACAGCCTGAAGAGACATCATTTTAGATCTGGCCACTGCACCGAAACAGCTCTGGTCAGGTTCACCAGCAACATTCTCAAGGCGAACGACAAAGGGCAGTACACCTGATCCGTCTTTGCCGACCTGACCAAGGTGTTCAACCTTGTTGATCATAACCTCCTCCTTGGCACCAGTCAAGGTCTGCACTTCTCCAATAATGATCTAAAACGGGTTGGTAGCTACCTCTCCAGGAGATTCCATTGTATGTCCATTAAAGGCCATCTCTCCTCAGCGTGTTCAATCAAACATGGGGTCGGTCCCCCAGGGCTCCATCCTGGGCCCTCTTCTTTTCTCATTTTCATTAATAACTTCCCTTCCATCTGCCAAAACACTCAGCTTGTCCTCTACGCAGACGATGTGGCCCTTTGCTGCAGCCACGAAAACCCATCCTCTATGCTTCACTTCCCTCAGTCAGATTTTTTGAAACTTCACTCCTGGTTCTCTAGGAACGGCATGGTCCTTAACACCAAGAAGACAACATTTATGATCTTCTCTGGACTGAGGAGAGACCCTGCTTCTGGACTGACCCTGCTCGACAACTCTGGCAACCTTATTGAACAGGTGACTGAATTTTAATATCTTAGTCTCTACCTGGACCCTCATCTATCTTAAAACCTTCATATTAATAACCTCATTAAAGAAGATTCATGTCAGGCTTAGTCTTCTGTACAGGATCAGAAAGTTCCTGCTTCAATCTTCCAGACTACGCCTGGCTACCTCCCTGCTCTTACCCCTTATCGACTATGGCTCCATCCTCTACTATCCAGCTTCTTCACTACTCTACTCCAAACTCGAGTCACCTACAACAGTATAGCTCAATTCATCTCCAGGCTCCCCTGGAAAACCCAACACTGCACCCTCTACTCCTGCCTCAGTTGGCCCACCCTGGAAGGAAGGTTCTACCTTAAAATGCTCACCTTTCTTCATAAAATCCACTGCAATCTTCTGCCTCCAAGTGTAAACTCCCTCTTCCAGCAGTCAGCACCTAGGCGACTGACCAGAGGTGCCGCCACCATGGTCTTTGACACCCCATTCTTTTGGACCAAGCAGGCTCAAAACTCCATCTTCTTTTCTGTCACAAAGCTGTACACTAAGTTCCTCCCAAAATCCAGGCCTGCAAGTCAATCGACTCCTTCAACTCCTCCCTCAAGGCTCACCTCCTTAGTTTGTCCACCTGTAGCTGCCCAGGGCAGTCTCCTTGTTAAACACGTTCAACCATTGCCCCTCCTCCCTTTTCTACCTCACCACCCTAACTCACTCCCCCTCCCCTCTCCTCTCACCACCACCTTCCTTGTGACCTCCAAACCCACCAACCCCTTTATTCAAGCACTTTTACCTTATTCAGCACTTTATTCTGTAACCCTAAGTGTTTTCGCTCAGCCTTCACATCATAGGATTTTGTAACCCTTTGTATTATGTTGATCTGTTTTGCTTCCACTTGTTATGTTTATTTTACCTTATGCTGTAATATGTTGATCTCTTTTTTTATCTACTCTTACTTCCATTGTTTATGCTACCAGTATGTTGTATCCCACACTGGATGTTTGTGAAAACTGGCATTCAAACAACATGAAGTCTTGCTGTATTCTGACACATGTAGTTAGGTCCTGCCTTTCAACTGCCCCGGAGAACAAAGAGTTAACTTTCCATGGCCAGCATGGAACGTTCACCGCGAGCTCAGTTGAAGCCCCTGTCTGCTGTTGTTTAAACTCCAACTGTCAGATTCTTTACTCCGCCTCACTGAACAGTCGCTCCGGAGATTTCTTCTTTGCTCAGTTCAAAAAAGTCGTTTAAAGTGTCGTTTTTTCGCTCGGTTTATACCGAATTGCTGCTATCGATCTGTCGGTTTAAGTCTCTGTCTGTAGTACCGTGAGTACTAGATAGGCTTTCTGTTTAGTTTCTGTGTGGAACTTGTGAACTGTGGACTGGTTCGGCTTAATCGATCAGTTTCAGGTAAAAAAGTTTGTAATTTACTTAGAGTGTGGTAACCAGTCCATATCGGTTCTAAAAAGACGATTTTATTAAATTTTTTTCCAAGACCCGTCACACGGTCAGGAACAGACAGAGGAGTCTTGCCTGGCAGACTGCCGAAAAAAGGGTAAGTTTTGGTTAGGATTGGCCATGTCTGAGAAACCCAAGGAAAAAACCGGGCCCACTGGGTTTCAACACTGTAGTGTAAGTGGGGAAGTCTTTGCCAAAGGCTGATCCCCACACCACCTGTGTTTATTGTCTGGGGTTTGACCACCTCGATTCACACTGCCAAATTTGTAAAAATGTTCCCAAATCTACCCTGGAAAAGAGATTAGGTAGACTGAGGGAAAGGGAGGCCGAGAAGTCCGCTGACCCGGATGGCCAGCCCAGTTCGGTTCCGACCGAACCAGAAGGAGTGCCCTCTAACCAGGGCGATACTTCGGGCAAAAGAAGAGCGGATTCTGAGGAGTCAGTTCCGGTAAAAAGAAAGAGAAAGGATAAATCGTCCAGTTTGGACCCAGAAATTCATACTCCGACCGCCAATGAGATAGCCAAGGCGATAAGGATAGCGCAATCGCTTATTTTGGTTCCGACCGAACCGGCACCATCTGGCAGGGGTTCAGTTCGGTCGGATCCCCTGGTTCTGGATTACACTTTGGAAGAATTTTATGAACCGGAGGAGGAGGACAGAGAGTATGAGGATGATGATGGTGATTATGAAAGTCTGGATGTGCCTATTGACCCGGACATCTCCCCAGACAGACCTTCAGGTGTTTCTCCTCCTAGGCTTTCTGAGTCCCCTTCTCACTATGTTTTATGAAAAAGTGGCTGAGACCCTCCAGCTTCCTGTGGAGGAAGCAGTAGAGGATCAGGAGGAGCCTGATTTTGTTGAAATGATGGACATCCCAGAGTCCAGGAGACTTGTCTATTCCCCTCCACAAATCTTTTGGGAAACAGACACATAAAATTCTTAAGACTCCTAATTCCATACCTCCTGTGGACAGACAAATGGACTAGAGGTATACTCTTTCAGGCTCAGACACGGAGTACCTTTCCCAGCAATGCAGCCATGTTGGGGTAGTGCAGGCTGCTGCCTGTGATAAGGCAAATATCCCCTTGGCATCACCCCCCCAGACAAGGACTCCAGGAAGATTGATGCCATGGCAAAGAAACAGTACATGGCAGCATCTTGGAGACTCAGGCAGGCTAACTATATGGCCTACACAGCAAGATACCAGAAGTCCAGAAGAGACACTGTGCTGGCTCTGGCTAAACAGGCCCCTGACCAGCTTGCCAAGGAGCTGGAGCAGGTGGCTGCAGATGGGATTGAGGCATCCAAAGTGCAATTTCATGCTGCTGTGGACTCCAATGATGTTTCATCAAGAGTCATGGCTACATCTGTGGCTCTTCGGAGGATGGCTTGGCTCAGATGTACTAGCCTATCACAGGATGCCCAGGCTAAGGCCATAGATTTCCCTGTTATTGGTAATTCTCTGTTTGGGGAGCAGACAGAGAACTACATGAAAAAGATGGACCAGTACAGAACCACTTACAGGAGTGCTCAGGCCAAAGAAAGGCAAGCTACTCCTCAAAGGCAGCAGTCCAGGGGCAGGGGCAGGCCTTTCCAAAGGCCTTTTTACCAAGCTCAGGCCTCCTCTTCTTACTCTCAGAGGTTTTTTTTTCAGAGGGAGAGGCAGATGGGGGATGAGCAGGCCTGCATCCACCCCTCAGTCTAAAGCCCTTGCCAAGCAGACATCCTGATGGATCTGCCCAGGCCGATTCTCCAATACCAGCAGGGGGCAGGCTGGCTTACTTTGTCCAGGACTGGAAGTCTCTGACATCAGACAAGTGGGTCCTGGAAGTAGTAAGCCAGGGACTGGTTCTCAGCTTCAAAAAATGTCCCAAGATGAGAACCAGATCCTTTCCACCTGCAAATCCATCAGAGACCCTTGCCTTAGAGGCAGAGGTTTCTTCCCTCCTAGCTCTCAGAGCTATGGAGAGGGTTCTCACCCTACACAAGGGCAAAGGATTGTACTCCACGTACTTCCTAACCCCCAAAAAGACTGGAGAATGGCGGCCCATCCTGGACCTAAGATATCTGAACAAACACCTTTTAAAACCAAAGTTCAAAGTGGTGACTCTGGGAATAATCCTTCCCTCTCTAAGGCCAGGGGACTGGCTAGCCTCTCTGGACCTCAAAGATGCCTATTTTCACATTCCAATCAGGTGCTCCCACAGAAAGTACCTCAGGTTCGAGTTGCCCTCAGGCCACTATCAATTCAGAGCAATGCCCTTTGGCCTAACATCAGCCACAAGGGTTTTCACAAAGTACCTGGCAGTAGTGGTTGCTTTCCTAAGGAGAAAAAAGATCTCCATCTTCCTATACTTGGACGACTGGCTCATAGTAGGTCAGTCTCCAGACCAAGTCAAGTCACATTTGCAAATAACTCAGCAAGTGCTCACTTCCTTAGGATTCCTTCTCAACCTTCCAAAGTCAGTTCTCAAACCAGTACAGCTCCTCACCTTCACAGGGGCGGAACTGGATACAATAAAGGCAAGAGCCTTCCTTCCCCTGGAAAGGGCAAGGACCCTTATGGAACTGGCCTCTTCATTCACCCTGCAGGTGTCTCGACCAGCAAGGCATTTCCTTCAGCTTCTGAGCCAAATGGCAGCTTCCACAGCACTGGTCCAAGGAGCAAGATTCCAGAAGAGGGACATTCAGTTCCACTTAAGAGCCCTCTGGTCCCAAAGAAAGGATTCCCTTACCAAACTAGTCCCAGTGACTCAAACCCTGATCCAGGCCTTGCAATGGTGGCAGGACCAGGACAATTTGAGACAAGGGGTTCCTTTTGTCACTCAGTCTCATTCAGTGATACTCACAGATGCTTCTCTGCTGGGCTGGGCAGCCCATCTGGGGGATCTTACCACCCAAGGGCTGTGGTCACCTCACGAGTCTCTGCTTCACATCAATCTCTTGGAACTCAGAGCAGTGTTTTTAACACTGCAAACCTTTTCCAAATCTGTGCAGAACAAGGTGGTCCAGGTCAGAACAGACACCACCACCACCATGTGGTACATCGACAAGCAGGGAGGCACTTGGTCTATGGTCTTGTGCACAGAAGCAATGAAGCTGTGGTCCCTGGCCTATTCCCTGCAAACCTCTCTGATAGCAGTTCACCTACCAGGGAAGGACAATGTCCTAGCAGATGCTCTGAGCAGAATATCCCAGGACCATCACAAATGGACCTTAGATCCTCTAGTTTTGAAAGTGATTTTCTCGAGATGGGGCACTCCACAGATAGATCTTTTTGCAGCCCCAGACAATCACCAACTTCCTCTCTTTTGTTGCAGACCCACAGTCTTGGGCTCAGTCCCCCTGGATGCTCTGATCCTGAACTGGGAAGGGAAATTTCTGTATGCTTTCCCTCCTTCCCTCTCCTGTTCAAAGTGTTAGTCAAGATAAGGTCACAGCCATGCAAAGTGATTCTGATTGCTCCAGACTGGGCCAGATATCCCCTGTTGCTGTCCCTAGCAGTCCACCTTCCCCTGCCTCTTCCCAGGAATTACAACCTGTTGACATCTTCTCAGGGGAGGATTTGGTACCCGAACCTTCAGTCTCTCAATCTCAAGGCATGGCTCTTCAACAGTTAGAGTTTGCTGATCTGCATCTTCCTCAAGGGGTTCTGGATATCCTTAAAGCTTCTCGAAAGCCTTCCACCAGAAAGACTTACAACTCCAAATGGAAAAGATTCAGTATTTGGTGTTCTAAGAGAAATATTTCTCCAGATTCTGCTCAGTTGCCTACAATTCTGGACTATATGGTCCATCTCAATGGCTTAGGCCTTAGGCCAGCTACACTTAAAAGTGCATTTGGCAGCTGTTTCTGCTTTCCTGTCAGAAGGCAAGCCATCCCCTCTGTCAGCCCATCCTGTGTTTTGTAAGTTCTTCAAAAGGGATTGCTTCACACCAATCCCCCCCCCCCTTAGGGATCCTGCTCCTGCTTGGGACCTTAATGTTTGCATTGCTCAGCTTATGCAACCCCACCCCCCTTTGAGCCTTTGTCCTCTGCAGAGCTTAAGTATTTGACTTGGAAAACTGTGTTTTTGGTGGTCATTACCTCTGCCAGGCGTATCAATGAATTGAAAGCCCTGTCAGTGGAACCTGATTTCATCTCTTTCCATAAAGAAAAAGTGGTCCTAAGAACTAAATACAGGTTACTCACCTGTAACAGGAGTTCTAGGAATGGTATATGTTGTTCATCCACACTGTCCGGCAGGTTCCTTGCCGCTTTAAATCTTGCCAGAAGGTCTTCAAGCTGGCTCCTCCCACCCACCCGGGTGGTAAAACTCTCGGCTCCACCCCATGATGCCAGATCTAGCCCGCTGGAAGCCAGGTTGTGCGTCGAAGCTGGGGAGGTTGAGTGGGTCGTGTGGATGAACAACATATACCATTCCTAGAACTCCTGTTACAGGTGAGTAACCTGTATTTCTAGGGACATGGATATGTTGTTCACCCACACTGTCTGGCAGACTCCTAGCAGTTCTCCGGGAGTAGGGAGGCAAGGCGCACATCCCCTACTTGGGAAATAGAGACTGGAGAACCGAGGCCCCAAAACCAGCATCCCAGTGTGACTCAAGGTCGATGTGGTGGTGGGTGATGAAGGTGTGTGCTGACTTCTAGGTAGCAGCCCTGCAGATTTCCTGGATAGGGACGTCCCTTGATGCAGCGGTATGGCAGGTAGAATGAACTCTTATCCCTCTGGGAGGCTCCATGCTCGCCAACCTGTAGCAGAGATCTATGCAGGAGGTGACCCACCTGCCTATCGTCCACTTGGCTGCAGGTCTGCCAGGTGCAGCTTTAGCGTAGGTGACAAACAGCTGGCAAACCTCTCCCCGAACTTCAGCTGTCCGCTCCTTATAATAAGCAAACGTTCTTCTAGGGTCCAAAGTATGGAGCCTATATTCGGCCTCCGAGGTGTGACTGGGGTAAAAGACTGGCAAAGTCAACACCTGGTTAAGGTGAAACTCAGACACCACCTTCGGAAGGAATTTCAGGTGGGGGCACAGGACAACCTTGTCCCTGTGGAAGACCAGATAAGGAGACTCGATGGAAAGCGCCTGGAGCTCTCCCATCCTTCTGGCTGACGTGATAGCCACCAAGAAGGCGGTCTTCCATTACAGGTGAGAGATGTCACAACTGTGCATCGGTTCGAATGGCTTGCCCATGAGCTTAGCCAATACTAGCAGTAGATCCCACAGAGGTGGAGGTTCTCGAACCGGAGTGGATATGTGAACAAGGCCTTTGAAAAAGCGCCCGACCACCTTCTCCTGTGCCACTGACTGCTTCCCGGCCCGCGCCCGGTAAGCAGAGATGGCTGCCAGGTGCACCTTAAGGGTCGACGACCGAAGCCCTAGCTGAGAAAGGGACCACAGGTAGTCCAGAATGCTTGCCAAAGAACAGGAGGAAGGGTCCAGGCCCTTGCCCTGACACCAAATGGAGAATCTCTTCCATTTGAAGGCGTAGCATTTTCTGGTCGACTCCTTATGGGACGCCTCAACGACGTTGAGGACCTTGTCGGAAAGACCCAAGGCCTCGAACTCTAGCCGCTCAGGAACCAGGCCGTCAGGTGCAGGGATTGAAGGTCCGGATGGAATACCTTCCCCTGACTGACTAAGATCAGGTCCGGGCGGGCTGGAAGGGACCTCGGGAGCCTGAAGCCGAGACTGCGGAGATCTGGATACCAGAACTGGCAGGGCCAGTCTGGGGCTACCAGAATCAGCTGCACCTTGTCCCTCCTTGCCTTGAGAAGCACCTTGTGGATCAAGGGAAATGGGGGAAAGGCGTAGAAGAGGCCCGGGGTCCATGGCCTTAAGAAGGCATCCCCCTGCAGCGAGCCCTGCTGAGGGGGGCGGGCATGAAACAGTCTCAGCTTCGCATTCTCCCTGGAGGCAAACAGGTCAGCCTGAGGCATGCCCCAGTGGGAGAAGAGATCTTGTACTACCTCCGGCAGGAGAGACCACTCGTGAGACGCAGCACCTATCCAGCTTAGGGCATCGGCCAGGGTGTTGGAGGGTCCTGCCACATGAATGGCTAAGAGATCCGTCTCCAGGCTGAACACGAGAGACCAAATGCAGAGAGCTTCCCTGCACAGAGGCATGGAGCGCGTCCCGCCCTGGCAGTTTAGGTAGTACATGGTCATGGTATTGTCCGTCTGGACCTGAACCACTTGAATCTGTACAAACGGAGCGAAGGTGGTAAGGGCTAGACGAATCGCTCGAAGCTCCAGCAGGTTGATATGGCATCGGGACTCCCGAGGGGACCAGAGGCTGGGCGCTCTGTGCTGCCAAAGATGGGCACCCCAACCCATCAGAGAGGCATCGGTCGATAGAGAGACCATCGGCTCGGGGTGGACAAACAGGATGCCCTTCTGCAGATGTGCTGGAACGGTCCACCACTGGAGAGCATTCCACATCCCCTAGGTCACTGTCACTAGCTGATCCAGCGGATCGAAATGCTGTGACCATTGGCTGGCCAGTCCCCACTGAAGGGGACGCATGAACCAGCGGGCCCAATGGACCACACTGGTGCAGGCCGCCATAAGGCCCAGGAGGCACAGGAAGTCCCGGGCAGGGCACGACTGCCCAACCTGAAATGATGGGCAAAGGAGGAAAGAACCTCGGCCCTGTCCACCGGGAGCCATGCTCTGGCTCGTACAGAGTCAAGCTCTGCCCCGATGAATTATATCACCTGCTTTGGCACGAGTTCCGACTTGGCCTCGTTGATGAGGAGGCCAATCTGAGAGCAAACCTGGAGGGCCAGATCTCTGGACAGCTCCACCTCTGCTCTGGAGGGGGCTGCAATCAACCAGTCATCCAGGTAGGGGTACACCCGGACCCTTCGGCGCTGCAGGAATGCTGTCACCACTGCCATGCATTTAGTGAAGACTCTGGGAGCTAGGGAAAGGACGAAGGGCATGGCCCGGAACTCGTACAGGGATCCCTCCGCTCTGAAGCGGAGGAATCTCTGGTGGGACGGATGGATTGGGACGTGAAAGAACGCGTCCTGAAGGTCCAGGGAACAGAACCACATGCCTGGTTCCAAGGATGGGATTATCAGAGCCAGAGTGACCATCCTGAAGGTCCAAGACCTTAGGAACCTGTTCAGGTCGTGCAGGTCGAGAATGGGGCGCCAGCCCCCCATCCGTTTTGGGACCAGGAAGTACCTGGACACAAACCCCGGGTCTGGAGGAGGATCTGCCACCTTCCTGATCAGCTCTTTTTCGAGGAGCAGGGCAATATCGGCTCAGCGAGCCGACAGAGAGTCATGGGACCGTGGTCCCCCCAAGGGGCGACGGCTCAGAAGGGATGGGCCTGCTCGAACTCCAGAAGCAGGCCCTTTCCTACCACCTCCAACACCCACTGGTCCGTGGTGATAGCAGACCAGGCAGAAAGGAAGTGGCGGAGCCGTCCCTCCACGGGGGGAACCCAAGGGGGAGTGACGAGGCTGGGAGCGACACCCCTCAACCCGTCACTGGGCAGGCTTGGAGGAGGGACCGGCCGAGGGACCTCTTGGGCCTTTACCTCCCTGCTTCCTATTGGAGGAAGCCGCGGGCTTGGGTTTGGGATGCCAAGAGCGAGCCTGCTGGCCCTGGTGCTGTCAGGCCGGATGTGCCGCAGGTGCAGAAGGGTGAAAAGACTTGTGCTGCTGCTGTCGGTGGCCTTTGGCCTTCTGGGCGGAGGTGACCAAGTCCAGAGTGGCACTGGACTTTTCGATCCGCTGGAGGTGACCTTCCACTCCAGGGCCGAAGAGGTCGGTCCCCAGGAAGGGGACATCCGCCAATTTGTGCTGGGTATCCGCTGTGAAGGTGGATATCCTCAGCCATGCTCTGCGGCGCATGGCCACCGCGGCCGCAACCGATCTAGCACAGGAGTCTCATATGTCCAGAGCCCTTTGGAGCTGCAGCTTAGCCATTGCCCTACCCTGGTCCCGCACCTGCCGGACTGTGGTCTGCAGGTCGGCCGGGAGATGAGGAATCACCTCATCCAGGGAGCCCATGAGGGCGTGGGAGAAGTGTGCCATCAGCACAGCCAAGCTGGCCTGGCGGAGGCCAAGACAGGATGCAGCGTACACCTTGCGCCCGGCGTAGTCCAGGTTTTTGGACTCCTTGTCAGGGGGCTTGTCCACGTCCCTAGCGTTCCCGGAACGCCAGAAAACACTGTCAATGACCAACCCCACGGCAGAGGGGTGTTCCGAAAAACCGGGCAAAGAGCCGGTAGGGGCTGCATACTTCCTGCCCATCCTGGCCGAAGGTGCAGGGCAGGAAGCAGGCCGCTGGCAAAGCTCCAAGGCTGGGCCAACAATGGCTTCAGCCACCGGAAAGGCCTCCGTGGGAGAATCCCCTCGGTCCAGTATCTCCGTCAGGGGATACTTGGCCTGCTTCAATACGGGCTCGAGCTGCATCCTGGTGGACTCCGAGATGAGCCGAAGCAAACCCATGAAGGACGATGGGCTTTCATCCAACGACTAGCCCCCAGAGGACTCCAGGTCAACGGGCCTGGAGAACAGGGAGTCGTCGTCGTCAGACTTGGAGGAGTCTGCGAGTAGCTGCCTGGGGCCTGAGCCACCCTTCACCTGCCGAGGACGGTCGGGAGTGAGGGTGACCGACAACCTGTGGGGCAGGCCTTGACCTGACCGAGAGTCCTTGGTCAGCGCCCCCGATTTCGGTTGTGGAGGCGGAGGTTCCACCACAATCGGTGGGGCAGCTGGTTTCGGCCGAACAACTGGCCCAGGCTTGGGCAACTCGACTACAGCGAGGAGCTGTTTCGGCCGCTCGGGTGACAGCCACTTGATGGCCAGGGAAGGTATCGGCGTCAACTTGTTCCCAGACAGAAGTAATTGCTGCCACATCAGGTCCTCGTAGCGTCGACGCAATTTGCGCCGAAGCCTCTCCTCTTCCGAGGAGGAAGACGAGGACGAGCGGCGGCGCCACTTACCTCGTGCCGAGGACCGGTCGGCGGGATCGGCTGGACCATGACGAAGTCCGAGACCAAGATCCTCGGTGTTTCCAAGGACGGGTCTGGGAAGTAGAGGGTGACACCCGCTCTTCCCTCGGCTCAGAAGCCTTAACCGGGGACTGATGCACCAGGGGCGCAGGCAGATCCTTGGTCTCCACCGGGGGAACCGGTGAAGAAGGGTTGTCTGCCTTACCAGTCGACAGCCCGTCCGACGGGTCGAGAAAAATCTTGACCGCGTCAACAGGTTTCTTGGCCGGCTGGCCTGACGGGGACGCCATGAAGCCAGCGGCCTTAGCCGCAACCTCAACTGAAGTCGACAGTCTGCTGTCCAGGGAAGAAGACCTCTCCCGCTCCCACGAACGCCGACGATGGGACTTACCCTTTAAGTCCTTCTTTTTGGACAGAGAGGAAAGTCCTGATGGCCCCTCTCCGTTCGTGGAAAGGGACTGGCAAAGCTCCTTGAAAGAAGCTGAATACGAGGTACCCAGTGAGAGTTGGATAAATGCCACGACCGAGGAAGAGGATGATGTGGCCTGGGCCGCCTCCTCCTTGAGGGCGATCATCTGCTCGAGTTGCTCGGCCGAGCCAGCCACTGCGGTAACCGGGCGGGTAGCGCCTTCTCAGGCCTGGCCAAGCGGGCAGCGTCCTCCAGGACGCTGGCCAAAACGAATGGCATGACTCGCAGGCCTGCGGTTGTGTCTTTCACGCTGAGGCAGAGACGACGTGGAATGCGGGTCCGTCCTGGACATCTTCTACCCACAAGGGCACCACCGAAATCCGGGAGTCGATTTGTCCATCGCAGCCATGAGGGAGAAAGATGACCGAAGTCTTGAAAATTTTAAAATAAGTTTTGGGCGAACCGAAGAGTTGGGATCCAGTTTATCACGCAAAGCGTTAAGGAGGGAACCTGAGCTTCCAAGCAGTAAGGAAGATCTGGTGTCATGGGGCGGAGCCGAGAGTTTTATCACCCGGGTGGGTGGAAAGGAGCCAGCTTGAAGACCTTCCGGCAAGATTTAAAGCAGCAAGGAACCTGCCGGACAGTGTGGATGAACAACATATCCATGTCTCTAGAACAGAAAGTTTCTGTCTAAAGTGGTTTCAGATTTCCACCTCAACCAGTCTATGTCTCTCCCTGTTTTCTTCACTGACCATTCCTCCTCTGGAGAAAGGAGGCTACGCAGCTTGGATGTTAAAAGGGCCCTCAGCTACTACAAAGAGCGCACCAAGGGTCACGGGTTTGCATCCCTCCAGTTATTCCTCATGTATGGAGAGGTTGGTAAGGGCAAACCTGCCACTAAGAGATCTATTGCCAAGTGGATTGTTTCTTGTGTACAATTCTGTTATGAAAAAAATGGGAAGAACTCCACCCTCAGGCCCGAGGGCTCATTCCACTAGAGGTACAGCTGCTTCCCTGGCTCCTGCCAGGGATATTCCTATCTTAGAAATCTGTCAAGCAGCCACCTGGAAAACAGTCCATACATTCACCAAGCATTACTCTCTGGATATCCAGGCTAGGAGTGATGCTCGGTTTGGCACAGCAGTACTTCAGAGCTTGTTTCCAAAGTAGGTTCTGTCCCTCCTCCATGGAGGTACTGCTTGGTAGTCTGCATATATCAGAATACAGCAAGACTTCATGTTGTTTGAAGAAAAAATTACTCACCTTAGTAATGTTGTTTCTTCTAATGGAGTCTTGCTGTATTCTGACCCCCCTCCCCCCCTCTCAGAACTTAGTTTTTAGGATGTGGGTGGGCAGGAGCAGTGTTGGCACCCTAGGGGTGTCCCTTTTTCACCCTCCTTTATTTTGGGTGAGTGATTATGTTCTGGGATGTGTTTTGTTTTTTGGGTTTCCTGACTTGAGTCTTCTTTTTGAAACCAAAAAAACCCTTTTATATAGATATAGTTGCCAGTTGGCTAGTTTTGAGTTTTACAGTTTCCACACAGAAGTTCTAGTGAGTATTGCTCATAAAGATCTGACGGTTGGAGTTTAAACAACAGCAGACAGGGGCTTCAACCAAGCTTGCGGTGAACATTCCATGCTGGCCATGGAAATTTTAACTCTTTGTTCTCCAGGGCAGTTGAAAGGCAGGACCTAACTGCATATGTAAGAATACAGCAAGACTCCATTAGAAGAAACAACATTATTAAGGTGAGTAATTTTTTTCTTTTTGCTCACATACTTTCCAGTATATAAATAAAATTGATTTTGCTATGTAAAGTATATGCATTATTTCTGTACAACTTGCTTGAATGTTATTTTGTGTAAGGCTTTTGCTATGTACAGTATATACATTAGTTTTGTACAACTTCTTTGCTATTTTATGTAAGGCTTTCTTGCTACATACAGTATATACATTACTTTTGTATGACTTGTTTGCTAGTTTGTGTATGGATTTTTTTTTTAATATATATATACATTTTACCTCCCAATCTCGCCTCTGGAAGCCCCCCATCTAACTGCCCTAGCCCCGTTAATCAGCTTCTCTGGGACTTACCTTCACCTTTGGTCCTCTGCCACAGGACCTACAGTTGAGACCAGCCACCGGCGCGGAGCCTGCGGGCGGTCATTCATCATCCTACTGCCATCAGGGTTTTTTTCCACTGGTTTTCTCCCCAGGCCCATGGACGTGATGTCCAAGCTCCGCCTCAACGGAGATGGCCCTGGTGTCCTGAATGTGGGGTCCCTTCAAATGCATGGTAGCGTGTATGTGCCGGCACCCAGACACTGCTGGGCTTCAGGCAAGCTGTATGGCTCACAAACCGCTCCTCCCAGAGAAAGGAGAGCTGTCTGTGGATGCTCAATCCTTCCCCACCCCTGCCAGCACCCGAGCGATCCAAGTCCGTTCTCGACCCTGGGTCACAAGCATGGCATGGGGTGTGGCGTCCAGCACCTCAACCCTCAGCGCCATACCTCTCAACCTCCTGCCTCATAAATCAGGGACAAGGCATAAAAAAAATCAGGGACAAAGGACCAAAATCAGGGACACTTCTTTAGAATTAAAGATATCCATCCAGAAAGCTAGTACAATATGGGGCTTAGTGCAAAATGCATTTTCTAAAGAAGAACATGTCTGTAACTTTAATATTTGACATTATTTTGTGCTTACAATCCCCAATGTTTAGCCATGGAAACACAAATTTTAGGAGGGACAGAGTCAAATTCTGAGTCAAAATCAGGGACATCCCTGAAAATCAGGGACAGTTGAGAGGTATGCTCAGCGCCACTGGGCTGGTTCTATGTATGAATTTTTTTGATATGTACAGTATATAAAATATGTTTGTACGACTTATTTGCCAATTTGTTTTTTTATGCATACTATATATAAATTTTATATATATATTTGCATATATATACACACACACAGTGTGCATATGTATGTATATATACACACATATATACACATACATACATATTGAACTTGTCTGCTTTTTTGTATATGGATTTTTTAATATGCACAGTATATACATATTATTGAAGGACTTGTTCGCTATTTTGTGTATGGATTTTTTAATATGCACAGTATATACACATTATTAAAGGACTTGCTTGCTATTTTGTGAATGGATTTTTTTACTCTTTATGTACATATTTTTGCATGACTGCTTGTAGTTTCAGGTACACCACTGTAGATGAGCTTGCCTCAGTTGTCTATCCTATTCTTAACAGAATGAACGTACTGACTGATGGATATAAGGACTGTAGGGGTCACCATGTAACCCTCTCCAGTCATTATATGGTGCCAGTTGCACAGTGGTGTCCAGAAACATGAAGACTGGTTATCTGTGTTTTTTTTTTTGATAGATTTCTACTAACATATTTAACAAAAAAAATGTCAAATACAACTGGACTTTGAGTCATAATTCTTTACTATAAAAAGTCAGCAAGTGACGGTGGGCAAGGAGAGAGAGAGGGGCACACAGACTTCTGTGTTTCTAGTGGTCTTCTACTCACCTGAACATAGCAGCCAGCTGCAGCCTATGAAACCAAGTGATGCTCCCTACAGTTTCTATATACGTCTCCGGGGGTTAGAACATGTAGAGGCAATGAGGTGCTCAGAACTCAGGGACGGCATACAGGTACTGGCTAACTGCAGAATGGTAGTGTTGCCCTGTCCCTCGAAGGTGAAGCTGCAGCCACAGATGGTCTTGTATTCGGTATGCAGAACAGGGGCTGGGAAACATAAGAAATGGGTAACTGGGCCAGCTCACAGAGCAAACACCTGGGAGACTAAGATTCGTGCAGGAGTCCCAGAAACCTACCTTGAGGCTGTGCTGGGGGCCAGGTGTGTCACAGAGCAGAGGGGCTCAGCTCCTGGGGGGGGGAAGGGGTGGCCCACTTGGCACCCAACCCCCAACACCAGCCATACAGAGCAACACTGGCCTAGGCTGTACGGGAGCTGCTTTTCTGCCATGTATACAGCTATAGCAACCAAATCATGGCAGGGGCGGCGAGAATCAAGGGAAAAACAGAGGAGGGATGGGGACTGGTCTATTAAAAACAGAAAAATGATTAACTGCTGGGCTTTAGACTGCCCCGATGATCTAACGGCAGCATGGTGCGCTGCCATGAAAGCCTACCCAGGTTCCGTACCAAACTCTTGTTGCCATGTCAGGAGGGAGGTCAGGCTGTGTCAGCTGCTGTGCAGCAGTGTGCTTCAGTCATGGAGGGTCAGCAGTGAGCTCCGGCACAACAGACACCCCTGTGACTGGGCCAGGGAGCTTCTTCTGCCACAATGTCTGCAGTACGCAAGCAAGAACAACTGCATGGCTGCACTCATGTGGTGGGAGGGATCTAAAAGGGGCAGAAAACCCAACGTCACTTTATGTAATGGTCTAGGTCTCTCCTGACTCCTAGTGCTTGCTGGCACTGAATCCTAGTCCATGACTGCTTGGGGGGCTGTTATGAAGGGAGAGCAGTGGGGTAAACTGGTGAGTTACTGGGATCGAGGGGAGGTGGGAGCATTCGGGCCTGAATAGGGGTATATCCCTGGAATGACGTGAGTGACCAAGGAAAAAACCTGTATAAGAGAGAGCAAGAGAGAAAATAAAGACTATCGGACATTAGAGGGACAGTATCTCACACCGAGGGTATGAAAGGGGTCCAATTATACTGAAAAATATAGAAGCCCCTAATGTTGTACTGGAGCTTTAAAAACAAGCAGCAGAGCCCCCACCAAATCTTAGTAATCATCTGACAATTTCTTTCAGGGGCATGTTAGCCTTTTTCCCTTTACTGAATGTCCTGTGATGCATCCAATTTTGCTCATCCTTGGCAGCAGCAAAGCACCCAGCGAGCCGAGGCGCCCGTCTTTCATTCAATGTCGGAAAGCCGTTCCCCAGAGAGTGTACCAAGACAGCAAACTGAGCCAAGAGTCAGTGCAGAAAGCATGGGTACCAGCAAGCTGCTGGCGCTCGCAGCAGTCCTTACGCCGTGATCTGTCCCAGCTCTGCCTGCGTTTCCCTTCATTGCACTCCTTCCGATGTAAGACTCTATCCCCTTTGTAGAGTTTCGCTTTAAAGGGAGAATCTTTCTCTTTACCTTTTGTTCCTTTCGGTCGACCCCCCTGCTTCTTCTTGGACTTGCCATCTCCTTTCACTCCCAGCAGCGGGTGAACTTCTGCAGAAGTGGTAAAAACCAAAAACAAACAAATAAACTTAAAGATTAGCCATGCTGATACTCAGTCCCTGTTAAATCTTCTTGGAAACATGAAACAACACTGCATTCCTAGCTGATACTCGGTCACAGAGAGACTGGGATATGCATGCAAGCCTCAGAATCTCAAATTGTGGCTGGCTCCCCCTGCTGGCTGCACAAGGAGCAGAATTAGGATCATTTGGGAAAATGGACTCTTGCCCACCCTCCCAACTCAGATTTTTCAGAAGCAAAGAAATAATTATATAAGTGATTTTATTTGTAATCCTAGGTATATCCTTGAGAGGAAGTGATCTGTTTAGCAACAAAAGAACCAGAGACATTACAATACAGATGGTACGGACAAGTTTTCATCAATAACTGAATGAAAGGATCACTATGCTAAATATAGTGACAACAATGTACAGAGCAGTTACATACCAGTAACAACTGATCTTTGAGAGACTCTCCTCCATTGAGCCACACCACTGGGCCATATTTTTGCAACTGTAAGCCATCTGCGTCACAACCTTCTGGAAACTTTTGCAAACTGGGGGTCACAGATGGTGACATGCAACGTTGGCACCTATAAAGTGTGGGCGGCCCCCTCACTCCTCAGTTCCCCATCAGAGATACGCTTGGAGGGCCACTTTCCAAGAGGAACCAGGAAACCACACCAGGACCAGGACCACAAGCAAAGGCTGGGACTAGTGACAGAAGACACACATATAGCATAAATACCGCACCTCCCGCGAAGGCAGCAGGATGGCCTGCCAGCTGGTACATCATAACGGGGAAGGCGAGTGGGTGCACTGTGGCCCAGTGGAGGAGATTTTCTCTAAGATCTATTGTTACTGGTAACTGTTCAACCTTCATTGGGGGTATCTTCACCACTGGGCCACACATTTGGACCAATTTCAAGACAGTACAAAGCCCCTAGGAAGGCAGGCAAGTCTGATATGCTATCAGAACAGCAGGACTTGCAGGACAGTGAGACCAAAGCCTGCACATCTGCATGAGATAACGTCCAGGCTGTAATGTTTAGTAGAAGTGTGGACAGTGCTCTGTGTGGCAGCAGCACAAATGTCAGCAGCAGACACACCTGGAAACAGGCAACAGACATGGCCATATGACGAGCAGAGTGGCCACAGACATCACCAGGAAGTTCTATCATACTTCCTACAACAAAATGTAATACAGTCAGCCAGCCATTTGGACAGGCACCACTTAGGCACTGGTGCGCCCTCTCTCCCAGGGACAAACGAGATAAAGAGAGCTGAGAAGACTTACTGCAGTCCTTTGTGTGTTCCAGATAGAAATGTAGGGTTCTGTGGACATCAAGGGTATGTGGTAACTCCTCACCCTTGTTAGTAAACTGAAGATAATATACAGGTGGGTTAATAGTCTGATTCAGCGTGAAGTCAAGACACCACTTTAGGTGGAAAAAAAAAAAAAATGCCACCCTATGCTTGTGGAAAATCAGGTATGGGGTGCACCTCGCAGAAGGCAGTATAGCGCAGTAGGTTAAGGCTCTGAGCTGCATATCTGAAGACCTGGGTTTGAAGCTCACAGCGACCTAGGTGCATACTTTGTGATCCTGAGCAATTTACTTAACTTCCTTGTGCTCCCAGGTCGCATCTGGAAACAAGCTCCGGCTTAGTGTGCTACTCCTGGTTAAACAGTGTTCCCTTTCTACACTCATCAGAGCCTGAAGTACAGAAATCCTTCAGGCTGAGGTAACAGCAACTAGAAAGAGTGCCTTCCAAGAAAGGAAGCGTAGTTCACAATTGCAGAGACAAAGATCAACTTTTCAAGTATAAAATTAAGGTCCCAAGGCAGAAACGGTTTACAAATCAGGGGACACATGCAAAATACCCTTCAAGAAGGTCTGGGATCTGCACCGGCGACCTGGGTTTGGGATTAGACTCTGGTTGCCAGGGGCCAGTGGGGCGAAGGAGGATTGAGTGTCCCAAGAGATGCTCTCCTCTTTCTGGAGTGGGACACCAGGGGTGCTTCAAGCACCTGACGCTCCTGAGGCCGGTGGAAGCACAGGCTTTTGGGGCACTGACGGCTCTGCAGAGTCGGGAACGCTGTTAGATGCTTGGCAGACAGCGTGCCTCAGCACGTCGCCAGCCTAGACGTACGTCCTTCACGTCGGTGTCCCAGGGATTGGGAGAAAAATCAGGAGGAAAATTAAAAACACCTTGGCCTTACAAGTAAAAAATGGAACTGGGGATGGGATGCCTTGGGATTGCCCTGATGGATGGAGTAGGTGGAAGTACAAGGCCTCCTCTGAAGCTGTGGGTGCTGAGCAAGTGAAAGAAAAAAAGAAGGTACAGGATACTTCCAAGCTGTGCCACTGTGTGTCCATCAAAAGGCACACGGAAACCTAATACGGTAGTCAAGTACACCTTGACAGAAAAATACTGCAGATTGGAATCTGACAGAAATGGGAGTTTGGCAATTACAGTATTAATAGGACACATAAAAGTACCTCAGAAAAGGAAGCACACCAATTACTAAAACGTTTCTACTTCAGTGAATATGTATGCCTAGTGGAAGACTTTCTAGCTGCCAGTAAAACATTAGCCACTTTGGGGGTAAGGGTGGGAGAACACACCAGCCATGCAATACCATGTCCTCAGGCCATGAGAGTGCCACTGCTATACTCTCATTGCTTCCCTGCACAGAGAATGCAGTGCACCCTTGCTTACTGATATTGTGCATCACATCGATGTTGTTGGACCTTATCAATAGGGGACTTGGACAGAGATAATCCATGAAGGCCTGAAGCTCAGGAAGAACAGCCCTCATCTCCAGAATACTGATGTTGAGAGACCAATCTCATTCTGTCCACAACCCCTGGATCTGGTAAAGGCCCAGGTGGGCATCCCATCCCAGAGGTATCCATTGTGAGGATGTGCTCTGGATTTGGGGAAAAGAAGGGTATACCCTACAGTAAGTGAAGGGGTTCCATCCACCCAGTAGAGACTTTCGGAGAGGGGATGTGACGAGGATCACATGTTTCAACTCGCCATCGGCTGGCCCCTGTGCACCCAGAGAATCCATTGTGGGATTCTTATATGAAGGCATGCCAGTGGGACGATCACAGTAATAGCAGCCTTAAGGCCCAAGAGGCATAGCATAGTCCTGATGGACACATAGTGACTCCAGTGCATGAGGCGGGCCCGAGCAATCAGGGCCTCTGCTTTGACCTAGGGCAGGAATGCACGGCCAACTGGCATGTCCAGTACTGCTCCAACATATTAGCGGCCTTGGCATGAAGTGATGACTGCTTTCGGTACACTGAACAGGATACCCAGATCCTTGAACAATTGCTGGGTTTGAAACACTAAGTACTGGACCACTACTCTGGATGTTCCCTGTAGGGGCCAGTCGTTTAAATAGGGGAAAAAATATAAAGCCCTTCATCCAAATGGTTTCTGCCACACCAGCAAGGCATTTGGTAAATTCCCACAGTGTAGAGGATAAGCCAAAGAGCAAGACTCGGAACGGATAAGAGCAGTCCTCCAGAGCCAACCTAAGGTACTGCCTGTGGCATGTTCTGATTCTGATATGAAGGTAAGCATCCATCATGTCCAGAGCGCAAAGTCAGTCTCCCTTCTGCAGCAGCAGGGGAATGACAGCCTGAAGAGACATCATTCGAAATGTCTGGTATTCTATAAGTCTGTTCAGAGCTATGAGGTCCAACACGGGACATAAGTTTCTAGTGGCATTTGGGACCAGAATATATTTTGAGTGAAACCCTGTTCCCTTCTTTGGGAGGAAGAGGCTCTATGGGCTTTTTCTGAATCGTGGACTGAACTTCTTCCCTCAATAGGGACAGGTGCCCAGGAGGTTAATGAGAACGGAGTGGCGGGTGCACTGAAGGTTTTGAGAGCAGTTCCAGTGCATGCTCCTTTTCCAATATTTGCAGGACCCTTTCGTCTAAGATGATCTACTCCATTTCTGCAGATGAAGGGAGATCCTGCCCCCACTTGTACCCCTGGTGGCAGCTATGAAGGGATAGGAAATGGACAGTCAGAAGGTGCCCGGGGTGGCAGGGCTGCCTGAACCTTTGGGTACCTTGGAGTGGCCACCCTGCACTGCAGGTCCAGCCGAGGGACCACCACCTCTGAAACACTGGGGCTGACAGAAGCCACAGCTTCCTCGGTCAGCAGGCTTCTGAAAAGCACCATTACTACTACCCCTGTACACAGTGGGGGTCAGGGACTTCACAGACTTTTGGATGACTGTATGTCCTTCAATGCAGTATCCACATCTTGGCTGAACAGCTTAGAGCCCCTAAAGGAACAGTGAGCATGGCCTGCTGCACATCTGAAGCAAATCCTGCCACTCTGAGCCAGGAGCACCTTCTGAGATGTATATCAAAGGCAGCTGATCTAGCAGCAGCATCTGAAGCACCATATGCCGACATTAGTAAATGTCTATCAGTATCCAGGTCAGCAGAGGCAGCTTTAATCAATTCTGCCCTTTGCAAGACTATCTGGCAGTGTCTGTACCGTAGCCAAAGCACAGTTCCAGAAGCTATTCTGATACAATCATATAGGCCTAGTAGTCTGCAATATGAAGGCCCAAAGTGGAAGGGATGCAAGTCCTTTTCCCCATTACATCCAATCTTCTAGACTCCTTGTCAGAAGGCAAGGTGCTCAATACTCTAGGAGTCCTACTGCGATCATGGGCAGGCATGATAACCATGTAAGCATTAATCCATGACAAAGGAGGACTATATTAGGTAATTAATGCCTGGCTGGTGGGGGGGGGGTTGGGGCAAAAGTGCCTCCAACCAGGCATTAATTCCCTAGTAGAGCCTGATTTTGGAGTGGATTAATGTGCTTGTAACATGGCAAGCGCTTCAAAAATGATTAATAACCATGTTAATGTGAAAGACTTACACATACACAAGTTCCAACAGTTCAAATAATTTTACTGTAGTTTTTAGGTTTTTAACATTTCTTTATATTGTGGTTCCGTGCACCATTATTTATATTACAAATATCAGCATCTGGTCGGTTACTCTATATTAATATGACAAACATTTGTAACATTTTTTTATTCAGATAAACAATTCTGTGGATATTCCACTTGAAAACACTGCTCGCACCGTCTGGTTACAGGTGCATTGAATTCTGAAATTATACATTTACATATTCCAATCAGAATAAACAATGGTGCTACGGAAACTTTTCTAATACCTCATTAGTTAAACTGAGGCACATAAACAGTGCAGAATTTAGTACTTTATGCTTGGAATTTTGTGACAAACATTTTAAACTACTAACACACTGGTAAGCTACAATACTACATGCGCAGAGTCCCTTTTTTGTCTTTACTACCATTACAGATTACTCTGTTATTACTGGGACCAGCAGTACAATCGCTGCTCTTTTTGTGATAGTTTTAAATGTCAGCTACTACTCGGTAGTTCTATAGATGCAAATTCTGATTTTCGTTTTGCTGAAAAAAAAAAAAAAGATTTGCAAATTAATAACCAAATCCAGAGGTTTACCTCACTTTGGCAGAGATGGACGCTCCACCAAGCTAGAACAGACTCTAATTTCTGTCCTTAACAAGCTCAGGGTCTTGGGGGTGGGGAGTGTAGACACACTGAAAGGTCTCTTAGGAACCTCTCCTATGTTATTGAAAGGAATTATTTCCTACCTGTATATGACAGTATTGTTAGAAAAAAAAAAAAAAGAGAAAGGTTTCCTCTTTGTTTGAATAAAAGAATACTTTTAATATGCTAATTCTGAAGTAATGACTATATCTTTACTGTCTGTAATTTGTCTCCCGTTTCCCTAGAAAAGAGATAAAAACAAAACAAAAAAAAAAAGTGGTTTGCGGTGAGTCTCACAGTACCGTGGGGCAGGTGGGAATAACCACGTGCTTACATTCAGTATTTTGGTAATTCTGATGTGGCTAACTAGAGTACTACATTATGAAGTGGGCATTACTAGAGAATTAATGCCCGCTTCATTTTGTGTCACGGGTTGTGTTTGGGCCAGTCTAATTACTGTATCCCAGAAGAAATGAAAATTATGTACCTACCGCAACTCTGACCTTTCTGTGTATATTCACCATTCATCACCTTTGGGTATAGTGGCCGGAGGTCACGACCTCACGGGAGCTCTTTTTTTTTTTTTTGGATAGGCGGAATCGATGCACCATTGGCACTGCCCTCGAGGATGACGCACTGCGTGGCACTGACGGGTAGGCGGTTATGCGTGGCCGACCCCGCCCTCCTGCCAGTTCTGAGTCACTGTAGAGTAAGAAAAGGTTGGGAGGGAGGGACAAGGGAGTCCAAGGGACAGATAAAGGAAAGGATATACAAACTAAGAGGAGAAATAAACAACTGAGAGGATAGAATAAAGCTGGAAAACTAAGGGGACTGGGAGGGGCCCCAATCTCTGGAAGTAGAAATGGAGGAGGAAGGGAGGGAAGGATGGTAGGGAATTTTAGAAGTAAGGATGTGAGGGGGGATATACCCTGGAACCTTGACCTGTCTCCAGATTGTCTAGGAACTGCGAAGGAGTAGCCAGAAGGCTAAACTGCCAGAATTCAAGGCACAGAATCACTGGCAATAACCCCAACATAAGCAGAACCGGCTATTCTGGAAGAAAAGACAGGATACAGGGAATACCCCCCCAGTTTCTTAAATTAAATTGAGGTTGTGTCCAAAGGACAAGAAAATTAAAGGGAATTAAGGAAAAGCTGACGGGGAGAGGGGGGGAAGAGAGCAGGAAAGAGGGCAACTACCAACCCCCACCCAAGGGGGGGCCGAGGCACTGAGGAAGGAGTGCCCACCATCCTAGCCACTCTCCCCTCAGAGAACCCCCCCATGTGCCCAAGGTCACCCCACTCCTGACTGACAGAAGGGGGGGTGAAGAGGGGGCACAGAGAGGGAGGAGGACCCAGAGACTGAGGCCCCAGGGGGACGGAGGGTGGGATAGTGATGAATGGTGAAGATGCACAGAAAGATCAGAATTATGGTGGGCACGTAATTTTCATCTCTTATCTGTGTCAATCTTCACCATTCATCACCTCTGGGTGAGTGCCGAGCCCCCCTGAAGGGGGCTTAACCCTAAAGGACTAAGTCCCTTAGCTCTCAGTGGTTGGCACTCCGAGAGAGAACCTTCATGGGGTCTGGAGAGGCCCAAGAGTGGAGACAGTGAGATGGGGACTCCTCGGAAGGAGTAGGAATTTGCCCTGACAGATGCCGTCTCACCCTACGGGAGAAAAGATGGGTTCTCTGGTAGGGGGAGGAAATCACCCTATGCCAGGCCAAGGGTGACAACTGGGAAAGACACAGCCATGCCATCTGCCTAGTGCAGATCGCTGTCCCTACGACCCTGGAAGCTACCTCGTTGGCGTCGTAAGATGCCCTCGCTTGGTGCCTGGCTAGCTCCAGGCCATGTGCAGAGACTGCAATGGCTTGTCTGGTTACCTCCATGTCAGTCATAGCAGCAAGGAGTTGACCTAACCTGGACCACAGGAACCTATCATAGTTAGCATAGTGGGCCTGCTGTGCAGAAATAGAGAGCAGCAACCGTGCCAAGTAAAAAGTCCTCCTCCCCCAGAAGCCAAAATACATAGAATCTTGATCTGGGGGGCCGGTCAAGGTGAGGGGTGCGAAGTCCATCAGGAGTGTCCAGCTACGTCAATCCTGACTGAGGATGATGCATAGAACCTGGAGACTCTGGGGGGGCACAATACCTCTGGCAGAGATCCCTAGGGGCTGGGACTCCAGAAAAGGGTCTCTGCTAGAAATGCAACAACACCTCCCGAAAGGGAGCAGGCCAGGGGGGCACCACAAGGGTGTCCACACTGAAATCGCCTAAAAAGCCATGCGTTGAGTGCTCTGGATAGTGCTGTGCGGGTGGGGTGATGTGCAGGTCCTCCAACATCCTCACAAGGAATCGCTGATACTTTATGAGATCAGCAGCTGGGGAGATGTGGACAGACTGTTCCTCTCCTCCAGAAGAGGGGGCTGAAGAGTCAGAGTACCTCAAGAGTTCAGAAGCTGGCTGCTCAGGGGGAGGTTGAAAAACCTGTCTTTCCATAGCCCTGACATAAGAGGGAAATTGAGCAGCCACAGCTCTGAACTGCTCCCAGGAGAGAGAGACCTGCTAGGACCATGAATACCTGGGAGAGCAGGAGAAAGTGGCAGAGGAGAGGGGACAGAGTCGACAACAGGAATTGGCTGTCCCCTGCCTGGGCCAGAGAGCTCACTTGGAGCCCCAAGGGAAGAGGGAGCTCCAGAAAACTCAACAGCTGACAGCTGGTCAACCATACTGGAACTGCCTAGGCTGTGCCCCGAAGAATCCCCCCATGAGGTGACCGGGGCCGTGAGAGTCCAAAAGGATGGTTCCCTAACTCCAAAGAAGAGGGTCTTTTCGAGGAAACAGAAAAGGAAGGGCGGAGATCCGCACTACGACTCCTTCTGAAACGCGAGTGGGTCCCAAAAAAGGGTCGCCGTGTCAAACCCCTACCCCTCGACCCCTCTGAGTCCAAAAGAGCCCTTCTCTTTGAAAAAGCCAGCCTAGGCAGCTGGCAGCCCTGGTCAGTCCCCGAAGAGACTACCCAGGGAGCAGCACCCTCCCCTCCTGTGGGTGCTCCGATCGGCCCCAAAGTTGGGCAATCCAGGCACACCATCTGAGAGGGTACCACCACTGAGGGGGTCAGAAAACCCTCCGAGGCCAGGTTACCGGGCAATGGTGGCCTGCACCACCGCCTGCTGGTCGGAACCCCTGACCCTGGACCCAGGGGCCACTGTCCACTCCTCAGAGGGGAGCTGGCTCCGGCCTGTCGAGGACACTACCAATGTGTCCACGTGAGCAGCCAACTCCAAAGAGTCAGACTGCCTATTTGACTCAGAGTCCAATTCCGCCTCTGAGGAGGTGCAGACCGAAGTCCTATGCCAGACGGTACGTGGACGCCCGCTGCCATCCCGACTGAATGGGGCACCAGAACGAGGGACTGCACCAGAGTCGGCACAGAAGCCCTCAAGCGCACCGCGAATGGTGCGTGAAGAAGACACAGCGCTGAGGATGGCAGCAGTATCGGAGCCGTGACCTGTCACAGCGCCATCCTGACTCACGGCGCCACAAGTGGCTCCGAGACCAGAAATAGCACCGATGATGGCCCCGACCACGGTGCCAAGGTCGGAAACCCCTATGGCACCATGTTGTTGCTCAGCGCCGCAAGTGGCACCAGAGCTGGACATGGTGCCGTGCTCAACCACGGTACCGCAAATGGCACAGAGGCGAAAAATAGGAAAGGATGGCACTGTAGAGTCTCCCACAGCGCTGTCAGCACCATCGGTGCCACGAATGGCTCAGGTAGCAGAGACAGCTCCGAGCAACAGGCCGGCGACTGCGCCATCAGGGCCCATGGTGCCGATGCAGGCAGACACGGACAGACTGCGTCGAGGGCGATGCCGACCGGCTTTCCAGCCTGGGGCAACACTGGGAAGTCTTCACCCTGAAAGCGACTGCAAGGCGGTGCCTACTGCCCGCACCCCCGAGACGGACTGAGCCTCCTGCACCGCAGAAGGGCTTCTGCAATGGCTAGGTTACAAGAAGCAGAAGCCCCCTCCTTCGCGGTCCGTATAGAACCGGAAGGGGACCCGGAGGAAAGGCCGAGAGACCGTGGTTTGGCCGAAGAGTGCACGCCTGTCCCCCAAAAGTTGGTGAAGCTCGTCCCACTTTCCACGTGCGTTGTTCAATGACACGACGGTCCATGGAGAAGCAGGCGTCGCACGAATCCATGTCATGTAGCAGGCCAAGACACGCGAGGCATCGGTCATGGTGGTCGGCGACGGAGTACTTACGGCCGCACTGGCACCGTCGCATAGGGGGCCGTCCCATCTTCAAAGTTTTTGTGCCCCCCCCAACACCGAGACATGACCTACGGAAAAAACAACCAAAAACAAGATTCAACGTGGCAAGAATAGGGAACAGTCTTACCAGGCGTCCGGTGGTGGCGGGACCAGAACGGCAGGAGTCGAAAGTGGCACTGAGATAACGCAATCGAGCTTCAGAGCAGGAACAGGCCTCTTGCAGGACAGATTCCACGAGGTGCAACCTCTATGGCAGGAGACGAAGAACTGGTGGGAGAGCGGGGTTGACCACATATACCGACCAACTCGCGAGCACCACACAGTGAGTCGGCCTCGAGGGCGGCGACAATGGTGCGTCGACTCCACCCATCCAAAAAAAAAAAAAGAGCTCCCGCGGGGTCATGACCTCCAGCCACTATACCCAAAGGTGACGAATGGTAAAGATTGACACAGATAAGATCATTAATTGCCATGTTACAAAGTCATTTCAAGTTGGGAAGCATAATAGGGCTTGACAGATGGAGCAGAGTACTTTTTTGGGGACTGCTGGCAGAGTGCCAGAGCTATGCCAGGCAGCAAATGTAGCATCTTCCAATGCAGGGTAAACCGGTGACACCACAATACTAGGGGCAGTTGATACCTCTAAGACGTCCATTATGTTTCTTTTGCAGGGGTCTTCCTCTTCACCTTCAAATCCCATCGCATCAGGTATTTATTTAACAAAGACCAGAAGGAGGGATTCTTAGGAGACCTGGTGTTATACACCACAAAATCCTCAGTGCATGATGACAAAGTTGAGCTGGAAGGGAAACACCCCTTCATAGTGTTCCTTGTCTCCACATTCATCTTCTAAATCTTTTTGTAACATGGTAGAAATATGAGGACTCCAGGGAAGAAAGGTGATAGGTGTAACAGGGTCAGGTGGTACAAAAGCAACACGGCATTATGGCATGATAATACCGTGTTGCCTTAGAAAGTTCAGAGCAATAATCCCCTGTTAAGAGCGTGAACGCGCTCAGCGAAGTAGCCAAGCAGTGAAAGTGTTAGAAATATGTTGACCAATAGGTGGCGCGATGAACAGAGCAGGAAAGCTTAACCAGCAGGGGAAGAGAGGAACAGCAGAAATGTGTGGGGCAGTGTGGACACCGTAGAGAACGGGAGAGAGAGGAAAGAACGGGGAAGTGCGGTATTTTGGAATGAGTAAAAGAATGAGTTTATATAGTAGAAGTCGGCGATGGATAGAAAAGAGCACTACAAAGGACAGCTGAATAGGAGATCAGCGTGAGGGAGACAAGTTGTGCCCATGTGAGAAAGCGCCACCGATAGGTCGGACTGATGAGGGAGAGGTGAGGGAAAAAGTGCTGTGTGGGCAAATGTGTGAATGTGAAAATAGTGGAGAGAGGAATGCGCAGGAGAAGACGTGTAGAAGGGCAAAGCATGGTGTGCAGTGTGGCGCGAGTCAGGGGAGGGAAATAACGATAGCGGCAGCAGATGTGAAAGGGAACAGAATGCGTGTGAAAATGGATTTACACGGAAATGGAGCAGAAGTTCCGTGGTGCTGTGAAAGCGCCACCTGCTGGTGGTAATCGTTAGGCGGCGGTGTACAGGGAGCGGAGAACAGAACTGTCATTTGTGGGAGAATGTGAAGGTATGCACGGACATGTTGCCCAGAATGCAGCAGAGCAGCGATCTCAAAACAAACAAGGGTGGAGAAACAGAGCAGCCAGCACAAGTAGCAAAGCTGCAGGTGCAAAGATAGTTTTATGCGAATAGTTATACATACACCAGAGTTGAAAGATGAGAAAAAGTAGTCACCACTATATTAGTCGATCTTGGGTGATCAATGTGCATGCGCACGGTTCCAGCAACAGAAACGTAGGAAAAGTAACAGATGTGCACCATACTTGAAAAGGTAAAATAAGTGTTTCTGGTGATTAGTATTCTATGGCAAAAGAAGAGCATCTGAAAAATAGTACACTTTCACTTGCCATGTTACAAGCGCATTAATCCCCTCCGAAGGTGGCATCTAATGGGGAGTTACAGCATGGTTGGACCATTGTACGTACTCTGCCTCCGGCCTCATGCCACAACAGTCCCAACCATGCATTAACTCCCCATTAGATGCCACCTTCGTCGGTGATTAATGCTTACCTGTATTTCTAGGAGGTCAGGATTGTACTCCATTTCATCGTGTCTTAGAATGGTAGACGGAGCCAGCAACAGAGCCAACAGCTGTACCGTCGGTGCAGCAGGTAGGCTTCTCAGTTTTGTTGATGACGACTGTGCTGATGGTGGAGGCTTTGTCAAAAGAATCAACATCGCTGCCTGCAGAGATGGAAAAAGGAGTGTAAAAAAGCAGAGCGGTTCAAATGAAAGAGGACAGGAACACGAGCTGTAAAAAGAAAGAGGAAAGAAGGAAGGGAAAAAGGAGACAGAAGGGTAGCAGGAAGAGTGGTGGTAAAATCTGGAAGGCCATGTGTGCAAACACAAGAAGTCTAGGAAATGAAATTCCAGACCTAGAGGCAGACCACAATATCATGGCCATTACTGAGTCATGGTGCACAGGAAACCACGACTGGGACACGACCATACCAGGATATACTCTGTTCTGGAAAGACGGGGTGGGAAAGAAAGGAAGAGGGGAGATGCTGTATGTAAGGGAGGATATCCAAGAGACACGGGGTATCCAGTGGGGAATGGAAGGGTTGGAGGTACTGGGGGTCACACTGTTCGCACAGGCGTGAGCTAAAGACCTCCAACACGGGGAGAATTTATATAAGGCTTCCCACAATTCTAAAAGTGAATAATTTAAGTCGGTAGTCATACAACTTGCATCCAGTAGACCTTCAGCCTGCTAATGAGCGACACTATCTGTCAGTATCGAACAATTCAGTCTTCATACAGGGGCCTTGGCCTTTGAAGTAAAGACTGCACATATAAAAACTTTGGTAGCTTTGGGATCAGATATTTCCACAGGGATAACCTTTAAATTATAAACCACTAGCCAAGGAGAGAGAAAAAGAATATCAATCTGTGAAGTGACTGATCCTTCAAATAAAGCATGTTCCTGGGCAAAAGGTGTGACCTGAGCAGCATCCACCACCAGAGCAGAGGATATCATCTTACTGAGATAGTTCATATCACACTACATTTTTCTGTCACCGCCCATCGTGGGCAAAGACTGATAACCACAGTTAAAATCTGACAACCCCTCTCAGATGTATATAAGAAGGGTTTAATATGTTTAAACACATCATACATGCTGTTTTTGACTGTGGGCAGTAAAGGTTAATAAGTCGGAGGTTAAGCCCCATGATGGACAGACTTCATAGCCCAGCCAGGAATGAGGTCTATGTGTTTGTGCACCACCACAGAGTAGCCCATATAGAGTATAGCTACTCTCAAACATTTATTCACCCCCAAGTGACAAAAAGGAAGGGCCACTTGACGTTAACATTATACAATGTGTGTATGTGTGTCTTGAAGACAGTGTCCGATTTTATATCTTTCAGTATGGAAAAGGTCTGTCAGTCACGTTACATTATTATGGATACTACTGGCATTCAGGGAGGGGACATTAAATTCCTGTCTCATTAGGAAAAGGAACAGAAGAAAGGATGATAGCAACATCGTTAGGTCTGCCCACCCCCACCTTTTACTACTACGTGTTGACTGTGTACTATTACTTTTCTTCGAGTTTCTTAGTTCAGGACCAATATATTCTGCACTGGGGGGAGGATCTGGATCAGAAGAAGAGACTCAAGATTCATCTGACTCATCCCTCTATTTCCCCACAAAGTTTATGAGTGGCCAAAGGTTCCAACCGATTGTCCAATACTAAGGAACATCTCGTCATTTTTGACTGCAGGAGGCCTCATTTTTTCCATTGGCGAGTGACCCTCATAAATACCTCAGTCTCTGGAGTAGGAAGGATGGCCATGTCAGCATCCTGAACTATGTTTTTTTCTTCAGCACCTGGGGCGGGGGCTGCAAAACCACCTTCTGAGCAGAGGCTTCTACTTCAGATACAACTACTTCAGCTTCAACTGGGTGCACAGTGGTCTGCTCCACAACCATATCCTGATCTGGATAACCTTTCAGAGATGTGGAAGGGACCTCATCTTTGTGATTCACATAACAGTGGAATCAGATGGAACATGGGCAGAACTATCAGCTCTCGTTCTAGAGGGAAAGGTCTAATTTCCTGTAAGTAGGCTTCCATGCCATGTTCACACAGTTATCTTGCTCCGCCCAATTCATGGTGTCAGCATGATTATGTGATGCCCATGACCAAGATCTACAGGGGTGGTCCTCCTCATCACATAGGTTGTGTCTCATTTTATTAATGCATTGTGCACTGAAATGCCACATCTCAGCATAAGCCACTTCTGATGGTATCACAGGCGCTGCTAAGGTGCGTTTTCGTCCTGCACCTATACCAGGCCTTAGGCTGTCAAATACAGAAGAGAACATCCCCATCCTTTCCCAAATAAAAACAATTAGGCAGATGCTAAATTCCCTTTTCATTCTGCAATAAATTAACTTGGGCCCACCACCCTGGTCCAAATTTTCTCAGAATCTATGATCGGGTCTGGGATACCCATCACGGTACAACGCTGTTTGAGCCAATGAAGTATATCCACCACATTCACACCCTCATTTTTAAATAAAAAAAAAAAAAGTCAACAGTTTCATGTTTGGTTACGGGGATGACCATAAGGGAGAACAAACAGGTGCTTTCCTTACTTAATGAAATTCTGCCAGAATCTTTCCAAACTGACCGCAGTTTTAAAACCAACATCAAGGAAGGTGTCCCATGGTGTCTTAATTATAGCATAGATTTCTGTTGCAATGAATTTCAAACCTCTTAATAAGGATCTAGCCAAAAAACACCTGTCAGGAGGGTCCTCCATTCCCCTCCGTATATAATCCTGACAGCATTATGCCATTTTGCAGGTTCGAAGGACGACTTGAAGCGATCAGCAAACTTCTTTGTGCAGCTGCACTTGAAGGTGCTCTCCAGGACTCCACAGGGACAGGACCTGTATCATCACCAGCACCTTCCTGAGGCAAAGCGGGAAACAGAGTTGGAATGCTTTCCTGAGCAAGCACTGCCTCGTCCTGTATTTTAGCAGTTACAGGAGTCTTAGGCTCCACACTAACACTTAAAAAAGAAACATTCCCCCCCAGCACTGGAGGCATCACCAGCTGATCCAGATGCCATATTACCAACTTCACCTTCTGCGGGTGGGGTAAAGTTCCTTTGTATAGGCGCAGCATTTACACTGGGACCAGGAGCATCAGTCAGGGGAGGGGGAGGAACAACATACACAGTGGTTGACCCCAGTCCATTCTTTTAAACAGAGCCGGTTCAGTCCCCGTTCTAAATTCAAAGGTGGTAAGAATGTCTAAATCAAAAGCAGTGAGACTCAATTACACAACATTTGCACTCTAGTTAGTGCCCGAAACCGACTTCCACCATTGCTTCAGAGCAGGAAGCAGTGCTGGCAGTCTTTACACTGGTACCCCCCTCCTGGGACAATACAGAACTCAGTCTCAGATTAACAGTCTTTTCCTAGGTCGGCAGCACTTACTGGCCCAGGCAAATGCCAATGTGCTCTTTCTCCATCATTCTTCCAGCCAGCTTGTTTCAGTGCTGTCTCCACGGACCAACCGACTTCTTCCTCAGTACTAGTGCTGGGACCAGCAATAGTTTTTCTGCACATGTATCAGGGAATGGGATCAATATGATCTGCCACAGAACCAGGAGTAAGAAGGGCGTAGGACAACCCATGCACTCATGGAAACTGCTGCTACCTTCTGCCGTCACTGCAGCTGTTTCAACTGACAGCTGTCAGCTGCTGCCATGTTATCACCAGCCATTGCTGGCTGTACCTCGACTGTTTGTTCAGGAATCTCCATGAAGCCTATACATTTCACTGTGTTCTTGCTCTTGGTAGCATGCAAGGCCATCAGGGCTATCTGGGGTATGATACGCCTCTCTGTCTCTCTTACACTCTCTCACTCAAGGCCAGATAACACAGGAACAGAGACCCAAAGTTGGACCAGCAGAAGATACCAGGGCTGATTTAGACGTCTGGGCCAGAAACTTTTCTTCTTCTTCTGCCGGAAGAAGCAGCACGTATTCCCTCTTCTGATAAACCAACACTGATGCATCCTCAGCTTTCTCCACATCAGTATCAGAATTCGTCACAGGCATATAGGTCACAGATGGGCCCCCAGTAGGGCTACCTCTAGAAGCCAAAGTATTCTCACCAGCACAACATAATCCTTCCATGTCCCTACAGCTGATACATGGATGCTTTGCCTTCTCATTACTCTGGGTGGGGAGGGAAGCAGTCTCCTCCACCAGGGCAGCAATGCTGTCCTCCTCTCCAAGCTCCAGCCTCTGACAGGAAATCAGCATCGCCCCTACCAAAGAGTTGGGAAATTTCCACAGTGTCCTACACAGCATAGTCCCACTGTCAATAAAACAGGTCCACATAACCAAATCCGAAGGACACACCTGAAAATTAGCTCTCATTTCAATGTGCCTCTCTTCGTTTAACCATCCATCCAACCACTCCACATTTCTAGCCCATCCACCCACCCTTCCAACCCATCCATCCATCTTTCCAATCCATCCATCCAACCATCCTTCCAACATATCCGACCCATCCATCCACATAACTCACCCATCCACCCTTCCCATCCATCACATGAGCCATCCATTCATCCAACCCACCCATCCCATTCACCCTTTCCATCCATCCATCCCATGCATGCTTCCTGTCTGTCCGTCCATCACCCTCCCATCACCCAACCATCCCTCCACCCATCCATGCTTCCCATGCATAATTCCACCCACCCACCATTCAGACATCCATCCCTCAAGCCCACCATCCTTCCATCCCACCCAGCCAGATAGTCATCCATATCACCCTTCCCTCCAACTTACCATCTTCTCCTTTCCAGATGGAACTGCCGGCGCACCTCCAGCCTTTTCTCCTAGGTCTTCTCTTTTACCCCCAGATCTGCTTGGTTGCATTCCTCTAACTACCTGTCGGACCTCAGGTTCATTAATTGGACTGATTTCTACCTGGCTTCCAACATCAATGATGCGGTTTCATTTTTCAACAACATCCTAACCACCATCATCGACAGACACACCCCTATGGTAAAATGCAGAGTACAGAAGTTCTCCTGCCCCTGGTTCACAGCCAAACTAAGGGCCTTGCTAAATGGGAGGGATCGCCTCTGGGCTACAGCCAGGTGGACCAACCTCCCTTCTGACTGGGCAGCTTTTAGAGCCTGTTGTAATAACTGCACCAAAAGAAAAAGGGACACAAAGGTAATTTTTTACCTGTCAGCCTTTGGTACTGCTAAAGGTAACTCCAGTATGTTCTTGTGTATCATTAAGCCTGTTGAAGGCAATTAACAGTCATCCTCATCCTCATTACCCGGGATGATTTCCTACTCCTACTACTCTCTCTCTGATAAATCAGATATTCTACTCTGCTTTAATGAGCACTTCTCTACCACGGGTCTCACATTTGACTCCTCCAAAGCTGCCTCCCTTGTCCCCAATGCTCCCACACATTCCCCAACAACTCCCAGCTCAGTCTTTGGCTTCTCCCCATTCCAGTACAAAGAGGTGGAAGACCTTCTTCTCGACCTAAAAGTTAACAAAGGTGCTGGTTCCGACAGTTTAGAACCATACTTCCTCAAACTCGGCTTCCAGTACCTCATGGCCCCCATCTCACACTTATTTGACCTCTCCATTAACTCCAGCACTGTGCCTGCGACTTGGAAAATAGCTCAGGAACTTCTGCTATTTAAGTCAGGCGACCCTACTGACCCAAACAACTACCGACCTATCTCCATTCTGCCTCTGCTCTCTAAGCTCCTTGAGAAGTTGGTGAATGCACGAATTAGAAACTACCTTGAGAAAGCAAACCTTATAGACCCAGTCCAATCAGGATTTCGTCCTTCCCATGGCACCACTTCAGCTCTAGCCTCAGTTACAAATAACTGGCTCCTTGCAATGGACAGGAAACAAGCCACAGGGGCAGTCTTCCTGGACCTCAGCAAAGCATTCAACACAGTTGATTATGCTCTACTCCTTGATTCACTGATTTGGGATGGAATCTCCGGCACTGTGCTGTCATGGTTCGACAGTTACTTGTCACCTAGATCTCAAAAGGTGAAGGCTGATGGCTCCCTATCCCCGCTTCTTCCGCTCAGGAGAGGGGTACCCAAAGGTTCGATCCTTGGACCACTTCTATTTATGATATGCAACAACTACATCGGAAATGGCATCAGCAAAGCAAAACTATGTATTTTCATGGACAATACAGTGATATACATAGCCAGTCCCTCGGCAGATGAAGCCCATGCAGAATTACAGGCAGAATTCGATCTCCTCCAGCACACTCTCGTATGTTCCAAACTGCTGTTAAACGCTAAAAAGACAAAAGTGATGTTCTTCTGTTCCAACCACTTGCCCTCCATCCCCATCTCGTTTGCTTCCTTGTCCCCATCAAGACTCTCCATGGTGATGATCTCGAGTTAGTCCACAATTTTAAATACCTACACTGTGAACTAGATCGACACCTAACTTTTTCAGCTCCCATCAACTCCCATGCAAAGAAATTACATTGAAGAACTGGCTTCTTTTGTAGGAATAAATCTCTATTTGATTCTAACTCCAGACAGCGCCTGGTCTAAACAACCTTTATACCACTTATTGACTATGTCGATATTCTATATGGCAGATGCTCTGATGCCCTGCTACGTCAACTGGTCATTCTCCATCACAGAGCGATATGCTTTGTTTCCAACGCTCACCGTCGGACTCATCGCTGTGACCTGTATGCCTCCCTCAGGTGGACCTCCTTAGCAACCAGGCATCTCTTCTACTCTACCACCTGGTTCTACAAAGCCCTGCTGGCAAAACCACCCCCCCCCCCAATATTTCCAACCTCTTTCAACTAATTATCTGCCCCTACCCCCTAAGCAGTAACTCCTTTATTATGCTAGACGTTCCAATCTCCCGTTCCCGGTTTGGAAACATGGCTATAAGCCGTGCCCTCCTGGTTGCCTGGAATAAAGCCCAATCCAGGCTCAAACTGCAAAGCCTGATCCCCTGAATAGCTTCAAAAGACTTGTTTATGACAACCTATGGGACTTCGGTTGATAAAGCACCTTCTCCTTTCCTGGTCTATTGCAGTGACCGCTCTATCCTCTTGTCCATCCCCCCTTCGCCCCTAAATGACTTTCCATTATACTTCAATTCCCCCTTCTTCCTCTCCCCCTCCCCTCTCTATGTTACACTACCATCACCACATAATCTACCCCTAATCTGCATTCCACAATATCATCACTCAACAGTCCCTGCCCTTATCTACAGCTATCCTTTCTTTACCTTCTATCTCCACCTCCTCTCCCTGCCACCTCCACAGTGCCCTTGCCTCAGCCAACATAGCTCCCCCGTCATATAAATTTTTCCCACACCCTCCACCTTGTTGTCTGCCGCCTCCTACCTCCGTTCTATCATCCTTGTCCCCCCTTCCTTCTGACCTTATCCCACCCCGCCTGTGCCACTCTTTACTTTCCTTGCAGTCTCTACTTCCCTCACGAGGTACTATCTTGTTACCCAGAGCTAGCCATTTATTTAACTCCTAGCTTTAGTGCACCTATGTATATATGATGCAAATGTTATTGTCCCGTTTTCTTTTCATGGTTTATTCGTGTGTTTAATGCATATTACTTTGTACATGCTTATGTAATGTTCTTGTTGTTAATCAGGACCTCCTTGTAAATGAGCTTGCTCAGTGGAGTTTTTTTCCTGCCAATAAACTTGAACCTCTGTACCCAGTCATAATGTCATTTATATAGTAATATGCACAGAACTGGCAGCAATGCTTCAAATGTAGCAGAACCAATAACCCTTCAAGCAGCATGAGCAATTCTCATGGCATGCACACAAAATTCTTCTGATGCACCCCCAGTATTTGGCTCCATATTTTGATCACCTGTAGATTATGAGATCCTGGCTTCGAATCATTTGCAATAAGGACCCCCCCAGATCTCTTTTCTAATCAGTCTTCCTCAGCTTCCTCCCAATAATATAAGTCTGGCTTCCTGTTTTTGTTGTTTGCTAAGGTGAATCTCAGCACAGCCGTCCACTTGTCTGCAGTTGCTGCTTTAGATTTTGCACAGCCAACAAAGCATGGAAAGAGCTCTCATACCCAACACATCCTCTTCTGTCTGTGGGAAAGGGTGCCAAACATATGGTTACAGCCACACTGCTGCATGCAAAGGTTCAAACCCTAGGAACATGACACCCAATCACCAAGCTTCTGGTATATTTGTACACGGTTGCATTTCCTTGTATTTGTGACATTACCTTGCAACTCATTCTTGCTTAAAGGGGAAGAGTCAGCACTAAGAGCCCCATACCCAACTATGGAGCTGATCCCAATTTACACTTTGTATGTAAAAACTTTTATTACTTACTGTTTACTGCAGTATAGTAGAGCGTATCAGAATGAGTCTGCTGAATCCCAAGATGACTTTGGCTGTTACCAGAAATCCCAGAATCCCCTGCAGCTGATGTCAGAGCAAGGCTGCAGCAGTGGGAGACTCAACAGCCTGCAGTACATGTTAGTTTGTATAGGCTCTGATCTTTGGTTTGCTGGTCTCTGTCCTCACAGAGCTATGCAGAGTCACAGAGGACTGTACTTAGGCCTGGGTGTAAAGCGGGACCAGAGAACATCTGACCTGAGCTTATAAAAGTTCTAGTATGCAGGCTACTAATTCTCCAGCTGCTGCAGCCCAGCTCTGACATCAGCTGCAAGTGATACTGAGATTTCTGGTTACAGCAAAGGTCAGCTCGGGAGTCAGCAGAATCAGCCTAATGCCATCTGCTCTACTACAGAAAAAGCAAGTAAAACACTTCTTTTTTGTGCACAAACTGCAGAATGGGACCAGCCCCACAGCTGGGTGTGGGGCTCTTAGCAAGGTGTAAATTAGTACTGGAGACTTGATTAGCAAGCACTCAGGTTTGAAGAGCATTTTATAAAAATGTTAATTCTCTACAGTAGCATATAAAGTGCTGAAACGTACATCTCCCAATAAAATGGGCAAAAGACAAAATTATGTGTAATTTTTTTCTGGTTTATTTTGCCAAACAGACTTTTTCTTCTCAAGGGCAAAAGTTAAAAAATTGTGTTTTTTTTTTTTTTACCATAGTTCTCATTTAGCCTCTAAAGCAATACCAGCTCACTCATGGAAAATACAAAAATAAAGGCACTACTCAAATAAACAAATATTTTGTTTTAAAAGTGCTCAAAACATAAAATCACCATATACACATTTTAATTAGAATTTAAAGGTATTTATGTTATATTATTATTTTAAGCTGTTCTAATATATTTAACAGTTGCAAGATTATGAAATGGATTTCTTTTCAATAGATAAGTATGCATATATATATAAACAAAAAGAAGAAAAAAAAGAAAAAAAAAGAAAATCACCATATAAACATTACTTTTTCTCGGGCACCTTACTGTGGTCTCCAAACTGGATACACGACTTTTTGCATGCTAACCACCAGGGTCTGTCAAGCTAACTAACAATTTCAGAACACAGACTTTTTAACATTCACCATCAAGCCTTGATGATTTTCAGCTCTGCAGATAATTTGTGGCATGACCTGCCTTTTCCTTGCCTGGGCACTGGCAGTTGTGATCGTTCTAGCGAAACACCCATGGTGACCTCTTCTCTCAGCTGAGCTGACCGATCAACTGCACTTTGTAATTACTACTATTTGCACTGTGCAGCTCGTTCCTTCTCCTCTTTTCTCCCGTCATGTCTGCTGCTCTGTCTGCACGTGCCTCAAGGCTAGAGGATGTTATATGGGGACAGACTCAGAAAACTGGTTGGCTATACACCATAGCGAGGTGGCGAGCGGGCAGGTGGATGGGTGGAAAGGGAGTAGGGGTAGTGGGGACTGGCCAGAGATCACTCAGGAAGGGGAACAGATTGCTATTTTTAAAACAAAACTAGCCAGAAGTTCATTAGCAACCGCTGCTAATCAAACCTTCATTGATTTGTTGCTGCTGTTTTTTGGGTCACAAATTGCAATGCAAATCCACTTATTTTGTGCCTTGCTTAATTCTAACTGTTCCTCTCTGATGTAGATTTTTTTGTAACTGATAAACATATAATAATGTTATAATAATGCAGATTAGTAGAAGGGCAATGTGGAGTAATTCCCTCCTTAGTGCGACTCACCATCACTGGGCACTCCCTGCAGCTCCACAATTGTAGTTTTGGTCTTTTTCTTTGGTGGTTGTGGCCCATCAGACAAGACCTGCCGTCTCTTCTCCTGACCACCTCCTTCCTCCAGCACACCGGTCTGCACAGCATCAGGCGGGGGGCCATAGGGGTTCTCCTCAGGATCTTCAACTTCAGGCGCAATGGGTAGGTACAGTAGAGCTTTGCTGTCCTCAAACTCTTCATCACTGCTGGGGCAATAGGAAAATCAAATCAATACGCACCCCAAGTTATCCTTCTTGCGAGTGCCAATGTCTCTCTCTCTAGACTCAGTGGAGAACGATGTGCATATTTAACTCAAGTGCGACAGGAAGGATAGGAAGATATCAGCTAGGACAGACTGTAAATGACTGAGGGAGTCTGAGAAGAGGTGTGTCCTGAGCCTTCTCTCAGAGCATTACAACCTGTTCCAGCTAGCAGTGGATGGTAGACCAATCCATGTGACTGCTCACAGGAGCCAATATCCGAGAATTAACTCTTTCGGTTCCATTTCCTGTATCTCCTGCCGACTGGCGGTATAGCCTTGTTCTAGGCAGGGTCTACAGAGATACTTCAGACAAGACAGAAACAAAACGTTTAACTTAAAACAAGCATAGAATCATATTTTACGAGTGTGTCTCAAAAACTTTACAGGCAGCTAGGAGACCTAGCAACACCAATAGATGCATTTGTGATGTTCGGCTTGACTACTGGTACGCTCTGCACCTCGGGGTCAGTTGAGGTATGCTGTGGTGCCTGCAGCTGGTGCAGAACGCGGCTGCTAGGTTGCTAACTGGTCTTTCTAAGTCGAGTCATGTCTCCCCAGCACTATGTGAACTGCACTGGCTCCCAGTAAAGTGTTGCATCTCCTTTAAAGTCGGTCTTCTGACTTGTAGGGTCTACACGCGTTGGGTCCTTGTCTTGAACTGGGGTCCTACAGACTACCCCCAGCCTCACTTTCCTTCATGTTGCTTTTCTGGATCTGTACTAACAGTGCCTCTCCCTTCCCTTCTCCTGGCTCCTCCCTGGTGGCAGTGACGTCCTCCCTCACATAAAGTGCCACGCATCTTTCCTTTTCTCCCTGTCCCATCTATAGAGAGTATACCCTGGTATGATGAAGTCTCATTCATGGTTCAGGGTAGCCCAAGTCTCTGTGACCACAGCCACATCTACCTGTTCCCTGCCATCATGGCCTGCAGGTCATCCATTCTATTCCCAAGACTTACAACATTTAGGGACACTACACTCCACCACTCCTGCTTCCTCCCCTTCTTTTTTGACCAAGAGCCACCCTCACCTCCGCCAGTCTGCCTTCCCCTTCACTCATCATCCCCTTGTTCCCTCCCCTATTCTTTTGCATACCCCTAGCCATCTTCTGTTCCTCCCGCTCACCCACTTTCCGACCCCCATATGCTTTCTACCGGACTACCCCCTACTGCTGAAACTCCACCCCATGCCATCTTCCATTCACCCACCTTCTTCCCCTTACTAACCCATTTGTGCTTCTAACCTGGGAGGGGGTCTGGCTGCACTCTCCTCCGGGAAACCCTGGGTGCTTCAACCCTTTCTGGTCCTCCATTTAGTTTAAATTCATGCTTCTGCTGATATAGTCTCCTAGCTTTCTGTATATATTAGAGTGTGTTTTATTTTCTAGGTGCTTTCATTTACTATTCTTTCTACAATATTTATGATTCTGCTTGTATTTACTATATTATTGTATTTTACTTTGTTTTGTTTTATTGTTAGCCATTTGTTAGCCATTTTCCTTTCCTCCTCTCCCCAGGACACATCTCGAAACTAGCTGTTTTCAGCTTAGCATGCATTTCCTGGTCAAACTTTTAAATAAATAAAAAATCCATTCCCTGATTAGCCTGGATCCTCTTCGACTTAGATGCAACCCATAAGGTGCATAGAGAGCCCTATTCCAGGATCCTTACCAGTTCTGTGTGTACCCTAGTCCTTTATCCCTGCACCATGTTCTCAGCCAGTCAAACTCCCCTATCCTATGTTTTCTAGCTCTGCTGGCTCTAGGTACTGGCAGCACTTCCGAGAAGGCTACTGATCTAGCCTCCCTCCTACAAACCTGCCCCACCACTCTAAACCTCTCTTTCACCATCTCCACCTCACATCCAGCTAGGTCAGTCGTACCTAGGTGGAAGACCACGTGCGGGTTCCCCATCTCTCCTTTGCAAGTGGGCCTACCATCGGTCCAATGCATTCTGCTATCATTCCCAAGATGCACACCACTCTCCTACCTTGCTGACCTGCCTTTCCTAGCCCATCTAATTCCTTTTACTACAGACTCTGTTTCATTATGTAGTGAAACAAAAGAGGCAAAGCTAAATTTTTCAATGAATACTCCTGCTTGGTCTTCTGAAGTGGTGGGGGGACAGGCCATTATGCATTAACAGACACCTGGAGGAGTGGACACAATATCATTTACGGAACAGAGAGAGTCTCCATTGTGGGTTGGAAGTCCTTAAGGAAAACAAGGCGATGGGGCCAGATGGGATGCACCCAATGGCAATTCAGGAACTGAGCACAGTGCTAGTCACCCCTCTGAAAATGCTATACAGCACCTCAATGGAGAAGAGGGTGTTTCCAGAGGAATGGAGGAGGGCTGATGTGGTCCTTCTGCACAAAATGGCAGTAGGGAGAAGGCCGGTAATTACAAACCATTCTGTCTCACATCAGTAGTGGGAAAGTTAATGGAGTCCCTGCTGAAGGAGAGACTGACGTAGGACCTGGAGACACATGGACTGTAGGACAACCAGCAGCACGGCTTCAAAGGGGGGGGGGGGTCATGTCAAACAAATTCCACAGATTTCTTTGACTAGGTAATGAAGAAGATGGATCAGGGAAGGGCAGTGATTGTGGCCTATTTGGACTTCAATAAGGCCACTGAGACTGTTCCACACAGGAGGCTGATAAAGAAAATTAGTAGCTTAGAGGTGGGTGAGAAGGTGGTTTGCTGGGTATCAAACTGGCTGAAAGATAGGAGGCAGAGGGTGGTGGTGGCAGACAGCTGTCACTCAGGGATGGGAGTGTGACCAGTGGAGTACCACAGGGAAGTGCACTGGACCCTGTCCTCTTCAATGTCTTCATAAGTGATACTGCAGAGGAACTGGAGGGGAAGGTGCGTCTCTTTGTGGATGACACAAAAATCTGCAAATGTACAGGCACCCAAGAGGGGGGTTTAGAGAATGTAGAGAGATCTGTGGAAACTAGAGAAGTGGTCTAGGAAGTGGCAGCTGGTTTTGAATGCCAAGAAGTGCAAAGTCAAGCACCTAGGGCAGAGAACCTCGGACCTGTATAAGATTTTTGGGGGACACTTACAATTACCAAACAAGTAAGGGACCTTGGAATGATCATATCGGATGATCTCAAGGTGGCAGGGCAGTAGGCAAGGTGAGCAGGATGCTGGGGTGCACAGGGAGGGGGATCTCCAGCAGAAGAAGGAGGTGGTGTTGCCTCTGTACTGATCACTTGTGAGATCCCACCTGAAGTGCTGTGTCCAGGTCTGGAGGCCGCATCTCAGCATGGAGAAATACTAAAATGGTGCAAGTGTTGCACCAGAAACCATATCAGCGAGCGGGGACCTGATTGAGACCTACTAGTACCTCATGGGGGTGAACAAGATGCAGGAAGGGAATCTCTTACTTTATCTATTTAAAAGTTTGTGACAAGAAAGGCACACTGAGCCGAGGCTCATTTCCAGGTGCAACCCAGGGGAACAGTCAGGCGGGGGATACAAGGTAAAATATACATTTCTACATAATAATACACAAAAATCAAGACATTACATTAGAGCGTGAGTGCAGCACCTGGGTAGGTGTTGGGAATATACTGACAATTTTTTGTTTTACGTACAAGCAGAATTAGGACAAGGACAGTTCAGCGTTTAGAAGTATCACTGCTAAGTACAGAAGTTGGGAGCTATAATAGAGGGGTAGAGCAAAAGTGGGTGGAATAGCAGCAGGAGGGAGGTACAGGGTAAAAGGGGGGAATTAGAAGGCTAGGTGGGAGGGGGTGGGGAGAAGGAATGGCAACAGCAATTGGAGTTGGAAAGGAGACGAAGGTTGGACTTTAAAGAGGCGAGCGAGTGTGAGTGGGGAGTAGCTAGGGGGAGTTGGTTCCAGAAAAGCGGGAGGCGACAGGAGAATGAATGCTGTCCCAACTTAAGAGTGAGGGCTGGGGAGGGAGAAAGAGCGAGAATCCTTGGAGCGGAGAGAGAGTAGGTAGAAGGGTGAGCAGGAGATGAGACAGGGGGGTAGAGACCCGAACCAACACTTGGCAATGAAGGAGAGGCAGTGGGGCATCCATCTGTGGGAAAGAGGGTTGACACAAGAGGGGGAAGTAGTAGAGGAGACAGTGGTGAGTGAGGGGAAAGGAGGAGGTAGAAAAGCAACAGAATGAGTTTAGGAGTGTATCAAGTTTTGCGAGGGAGGTAGCAAGAGCAGAGGCATAGACTACATTGGTGTACTGAAATATGGGCAGAATTGTTTTGGTAACCAGGTCGCGGCATGTTGTTAATTGGAGGCAATCTCTGTTTCAGTAAAGTATGCCAAGTTTTGGGCAGAGTTTGGTGCAACTGGCATCAATATGGGAGGAAAAGTCTAGCTGGCCATCTAGCCAGACTTCTAGCTATTTGAAGGTGTTGACCACTTCTAGAAAAAGCTCGTTCAGTGTGACGAATGTGGGGGAGGGCTGGAGATGAGCCAGCTTCTGTCTGGAACCAAATATCATAGGAAAGTTGTTTTTTTTGTGTTAGTTTCAGCTGGTTTTCCTGAAACCAGTGTTGGACTTTGGTAAAATCTTGCTGGTGGGAAGCTTGGCGCTGCCTGGGTGGGAAGCCAGAGGTATATCCACGGTGTCATCTCGTGACACCTGTATGTGGGAGGTGGAACAGATGGGGGAGATCACTTATAAATACTGAGAACAAGACAGGTCTGAGTAAAGAACCTCTGTGGAACGCCAGCTAGGACGGGAAGGGGAGAGGCGAGGGCATTTACACACTGGACCGATTGCTGACTGTTGAGTAAATACTGTAGGAGCTGAACCAGTTGCCTGAGGTTGGGATAGCCCGGATGTGTGTAGTGTGTTTTTTCCTTTATACCAGGGGTTCTGACATCACTTCCTCAAACAGGCAAAGGATATGCACCTGTCATAGCAGAAGCTGACATCCAGGAAAGGAACAGCAGCAAGTGAAGAGATGACTGCTATCTCAGTGGAAGGGAAGTAAATGCAAATCTAGGAGCTTTCACTATTACTTCTTCGCATTGATATTGCATTGGGGAAAGCAGGAGTAGGAGTTTGAAGAAGGTTGTGCAATGGCTACTTAAAGTCTCTTTTTGAGTGTGGATAGGAAGGATAGGAATATAAAAAGCAGTTGCTCAATATATCTAAACGTGTGCAACAAAGGAGGTAAGGGAAATAAAATAAAGAATGTTTTGCACTGATAGAGGAGGGAGAGGGGAGACTTGGGGGAGTGTTTGGTATCCTGCATCTGGAAGGGTGGGGGTCACCGGTGGGCAACGACAGCAATGGGTAGGGTGGTAGGCTGCAACAACTGCGGTGCACCAATCTTTCTAAAAATTGCCTGGAGTGTGGGAGGATGTTTAGTGTGCAACCACATAGAAAAGCTTAGAAAGGAGATTGAGGGTCTGCAGGAGGAACTAAGACAGGCAAGGCAGATTGGGGGTGGGTTTAGCCCAATACTGGAGGGAGGAAGAAGGGGAGATGAGGGAGGGATTGAAGCCAACAGTGGTGAGGAGAGGGTCAGAATAAGGGAAGCAGAGACAAAGGGGCCCAGGCCAGGAAGAACAATTGCTGGGGAAACCGGGTCAGGAGACAAAAGACAAATGGAAGGAGGAGATAGGGACTTGTGAGGGGAGGCGAGGAAGTGGCAAAAGTCATGGAGTGGAAAGGAGAGAACAGGTTACTATGAAGAGAGAGGGAGCGGGCATTTGTGAAGGGTCTTCAGAAAATAGTTTTGCACTGCTAGAGAGGAAGAAGGAGGAGGAAATGATGAAATTAGAGGAGTAATTGATAAATGCCTGGACCAAACTGGAGTGGGGGGAAGTTCTGCTGGGAGAATTGCAACAGGGGTAAAAGGGAGAAATAATGTGCAGGAGGAAGAAGAGGAGCTGGAAATGAGAGAGGGAGATGAATGGAAGCAAGCAGGGAGTAAGAGGGTGGAATCTTAGTGCTGGGGGACTCAATACTAAGAGGAGTCAGGTGGGGTAGCAAGGGGGAGAGGCATAGTCGCATTTGGGTGGAGGCCATGCCAGGAATGACAGCGGAAAGGGTGGGACAATCTGTTCTGAAATATGCTAGAAGGGGTAGGGACAAGCCTCATTTAATTATACATCTTGGGACAAACGACCTGGCTGACAAGACAGTAGATACAGTCCAGAGGAGGTTTGAGGAACTCGCACAATTATGTGAGGGGGCAGGAAGATCAGTAACTTTTTCAGAGATGCTTCTGGTGCCAAAGGCAAGCACAACAAGAAAGCTGAGAAGAGAGGAATTTAACGGATGGCTAAGAACCTGGTGTTGTGCTAAAGGGTATGGGCTGTTGGGGGTTGGGGAGGGACCTGGGAGAACAGTAGTCTCTATGCCAACGACAGACTACACTTGAGTGAGGAGGGAAAGAAAGTCTTGAAACAAAGGATGGAGGAGTACATAGAGGAAGTTGGGAATTTAAACTAGGAGTGGGGGGTAGCAGTTGGGGAAGAGATATGCAGAGACCACAGGTTGGGAAACCATAAGCTTACCCCCATAACAGTGACAAAGGACAAATGGCAAGTACTGTTGGTGATGCTAGGAAAGGAGGGCAGGATGGGAGGGGAAGGGTGGAAGGTGGTTACCCTTAATGCTAGGAGCCTTGGGAGGAAAACTGCAGAGTTACAGGTTCTCATGGCAGAGGGAGAGGTGGACATTGCAGCCATCACGAAACATGGGCCACCCAATACAATGATTGGGACCTGTCTGTACCAGGGTACAGGTTATTTCGTAGGGACAGGGTGATTGGGAAAGAGGGGGTGGCACTATATGTGAAGGAAGGACTGAAGTGTGTAAGGGAGGAAGGGGAGGAGGGTAGTACGGAGTCACTTTGGATGCAAATCCAGGATTCCAAGAATAGGATTCTTAGAATGGGAGTGGTGTACAGGCCACCATCTCAGACGGAGGAGTTAGACAGGGAACTAGCGGGACAGATCAGGAGGACCTGCGAGAAGGGTAGTGTGGTGATTGTGGGGGGACTTCAACATGCCAGGAGGAGCACCCCAACAACCAGGAACAGAAGGGAGCAGGTACTGCTGGATGCCTTCCAGGACAGCTTCCTGCTGCAAATGGTCAGTGAACCAACCAGGTTAGGAAATACCCTTGACTTTGTGCTGGCAAATGGGGACTTTGTGAGAGAACTTACAGCAGAGGAACCGCTGTCAGGGAGTGACCACCACTCAGTATGGCTCACATTGGATATGGGCAAGGAAGGAGTGGAATCTGGCACAAGAGTGCTGGACTTCAGGAGGGCCGACTTTGGGAGGATGGGGGAAGTGGTAAAAGGGGTACCTGGCCAGAATTCAATCTAGTATGGACACTAACCAGAGGTGGGAGCTCATAAAGCTGGGGATAGTGGAGGCAACCAAAACCTGCTGCAAAGCCCAGAGCAAGAAGGCTAGGGCTAAGAAACCGATCTGGTTGAGCAAGGAGGTCATGGAAAAGGTAAGGAGGAAAAGAGCTGCCTTTAGGAAGTACAAGAAAACAGAGGGGGAGGACAGGGAGGAGTACTTGACAGAATCGAAGGAGGTGACAAGGGCAGTAAGGGGAGCCAAAGCATCTACGGAACTCAGGCTGGCACAAGGCATTAAGAAGGGGAGAAGGACTTTAAGTACATCAGGAGAAAAGGAGCTGTAAGGACCACATAGTAAGGATTAGGAAGGAGGGGTTGGGTGGAAGCAGGGTGCGATAAGGCAGAAGCACTAAATGAATACTCTCATTATTTACTAAAGAGAAGAGGGGTGATACAAGGTGGGAGAAATGGCAGAAGCAGGGGGAAGTGGTGACAGATGGGAAATCATGGAGGGCAGAGTTAAGAGGGGTTTGAAGGCATTGAGGGTGGACAAGGCGCCAGGCCCAGATGGCATCCACCCAGGGTACTGACGGAGCTGGCAGAGGTCCTTGCAGGACCTTTGGCAGACCATTTAATGCCTCACTACATTGGGTGTGTACCTCAGGACTGGAGGATGGCTCATGTGGTGCCCCTCCACAAGAGTGGCCCCAAGGATGAACCGGAAACTACAGACCAGTGAGCCTCACATCCATTGTGGTAAGCTAATGGAGACTATCCTGAAGGAGGCTGGTGGCCCTCCTAGAGGCTAAGGACTACAGGACAGCAGACAGCATGGCTTCATACGTGGCAGATCCTGCCAAACCAACCTGGTCGAGTTCTATGACTGGGCAACTAGGCAACTGGACAGGGGCCATGCAGTGGATGTCCTGTATCTGGACTTCAGTAAGGCATTCGACTCGGTGCCACATGGAAGGCTGGGAAGGAAGTTAGTAGGCACAGGGCGGGTGCAAAGCTGGTGAGCTGGGAGGGAACTGGCTCAGGGAAGACAACAGAGGGTGGTGGTGGGTGGGGAGCTCTCACACCCAGGGCAGTGACAGGGTGTTCCACAGGGCCGCTGTTGGGACCAGTGTTGTTTGGGATATTCATTGCAGACATATCATGGGACATCAAGAGCAAGATCAGTCTGTTTGCTGATGATACCAAGGTAGGCGAGTGGTGGATGACCTAGGGGATGGCAGGGGTTGCAGGATGATCTGGCAAAGCTTGAAACCTGGTCAGACACCTGGCAACTGGGGTTTAATGCCAAAAGTGCAAGGTGCTGCATTTTGGGATGAAGAACCCAAGCAGGAGTTACCAGCTGGGGAGTGCAGCTAGCCCAGACAGAGGAGGAGAAGAGATCTGGGTGTGCTCATTACAGGGTCAATGAACAACTCAGCACAATGTGAGGAGGCAGCTGCAAAGGCCAACAAAATGCTGGGTTGTGTTGCAGAGGTATATCCTCGAGGAGGGAAGAGGTGATTCTGCCACTGTATAGGTCATTAGTTAGACCACACCTGGAGTACTGCATGCAGTACTGGCGCTCCGATCTGGAAGAGGGACATCAAGTTACTGGAGGGGTACAGGCGAGGCGTGACAAAGATGATCAAGGGCTGGGGACTTATCATATGAGAGGAGGTTGAAGGAGTTGAACATGTACTCACTGGAGGAGAGGAGGGACAGGGGGACATGATTGAAACCTTTAAATACATGAAAGGAATAAACAAGACCAGGTACAGAGGGGCTGTTCAAAGTAAGGGAGGGAAGGGCCACCAGGGGCCATGATATGAGACTGGAGGGAGGAAGGTTCAGGAGGGAGATGAGGAGACACTTTTTTACAGAGAGGGTGGTGGCTGGGTGGAATGCGTTACCTGCAGAAGTGGTATGCAGTAGAACAGTGGACTGCTTCAAAAGGGGATGGGACAGGACAAGGGGGAGGGTTAATGAAGGGGAAGGGTGGAAGGGAGGGGCAGCAGCAGAATAAGGGGTGCTAGCTGCACATTCGAGCAGACTTGATAGACCTCTAGGCCTTTATTTGCTGGCAAATTTCGTATGTTCATAGTCTGTGGATCAGAAGATTTGGGGAAATTAAATCAAAGGCCTTGGCCAGGTCTACAAAGACGGCAGAGGTGGCATAGCCTTGATCCATTGCAGAGTGGATATGGTCTGTAACTCATGGCAGAGAGGTAATAGTGGAATGGTGTTTCCTGAATCCTGACTGGTAGGGGGAGAGTGTACCAGTGGCTGTAAGATGGTCCAGGAGCCTGGTGTATATCAGTGATTCTTGCAATCTGGCAAGAGAGGGCAGGAGTGAGATGGGTCTATAGTTGCTGGGCGAGTCGGATCCCCGCTTTGTGTTGTGAATCACTTTGCAAGTTTCCATGCCTGGGGAGACCATGCTGGCAAGAGGGAGAGGTTTAGAGGTGGGCAAGTGGATAGACTATGGGTTGGGCTGAGATGGGAGGAGTTTTGGATGGAGTCCGTTAGGGCTAGATTTAGCTGGATTCAAAGACATGAGTGCCTGATAGACTTCTGTGGACGATGGGGGGGGGGGGAGTTAAAGACACGTTCGTGTGGAGGTGGAGGGGGTTCTACTGGAGTGGGAGAGGGGTTGTCTGGGAGAGCACAGGTAATAAAGAATTTGTTTAAAGAATCGGATACAGAGGCAGGGACAGAGGTGATCAAGCCATCAAAATTGGGGGCCGGGGGCGCCTGGATTTGCAGGTGGGTCCATGAGTTGAGTCTTGAAGCAGATGGCTTTGGCTTGAGGAAATGCTTTGGTGCAGGCATTTCTGTGCGATTTGCAGAGTTGGAGGTGAGCAGGGAACATGGAGGATTTGAATACTGCCCAAGATTTGTCCCTGGTTCTGCAGAGGGATGAGAGGTCTGATGTGATCCAGGGGTGGTGGATACGCTTGACCCTTGCTTTTTATAGGGGGGGTGGGTATTTCAGATCCGAAGTAGGGTATTTGTGAAGATGTAGATGGCCAAGTCTATGTCAGGGGCCTGGAACATAGGGGACCAGTCAGCAGAATGTAGGTCATGGAGAAGAGTAAAAGAGTACAAAGTGCGGAGAGAGCAACACCAGATGTATTTGGGAGTTGATTGGGAGGCAACCGCTTTTCTTACACAAAACGTAATGCAGTGGTCACTGGGAGTGTCTGGCAGGACACCAGCAGCAGTGATGCGATGGGGATGAGAGGACAGCACCCAATCTAGAAGAGTGTGGTTTGTGGACTTGGGATTTAGACAAGATGGTTCAGAGATCATTTGAGAGAGGTTTAGGGTCTTGATCTTGAGGAGGGTTGATTTAGAGAAAAGGGGAGAGCCAATCTATATTGAAATCTCCAAAGAGGATGAGCTCGCCTTTGTCAATGTGGGAGGAAATACAGGAGACAAGAGTCATGAGCCCGCGTTGGGGGGCATAAAACACTGAAATGTACTATAGATAGGCAGTGGAAGAGTGGGAGAGAAAAGCAATGAGAAGTTTGTGGGAGGAGGGAAGAGACTCCTAGAAAGAAATAGAGGCTGACAGAGATTGGCGTATGTACAATGCTACCCCACTTGCCTCAGTCCTGGCAGTAAAGGGTGAAGTCAGGGATTGAGAAGGAAGAGTTGGGAATCCTGGTAGACAACCAGGTTTCAGTGACACACAGGGCGTCAGGAGCATGCTGGGTAAACCAGATTTTAAGGGCATCCATTTTTGGTAAGAGACTCCTTGCATTTAGATTAAAAAGACTGAGACCCTTAGACAGGACAAGGGAGGAGGGAGGCCCAGGGTCAGGCTCTATGGCACTGCCCGAGAGTAAGAGGGAGACAACAAGGAGGACGCGGGTCAAGTGTATGGGGTGAGGCATTGTGAGGACACAGCAGTTGAAACGTTTAAGCAGGAGGCATGCAATGAGGAAACATTTTCTGTGCAACCGAGTTAACGAGTGGTGAGAGCGCTTGCGAGGGGTGACTGATAAGGAAAAATCAGTTAGGCTGGGAGGCTTGTCTTCAGGAGAAAAGGTCCATGGGCAGAGTGTCTGAAACAATCAGTAATGCAACAAGGGCTGTAAGGATAGTGGCATGTGCATTTTTTTTTTTTTTTTTTTTAGAATTGTAGCAGCGAGTAGCTCTTCCAACGCAGGCATATGACAGAAAGGGCTAAAGTCAGGGACATGCTGCCAGCATTGTTAGGGATGCGGGGAAAATTGGAAGAAATCCTGAGCCTTAGAACATAGGGTTATTTGTCAATCAGTAGTTTCCTTGGAAGTGCTGGGATATCAATTTACTGAGCAGAGCTGCCTCAGAGGCAAGGGAGAGTTTACTGAAAAAGGGAGATACCAAGAGAGCTCGGGGTGGGGGGATACAGACCATGTTGCTCAGTTGTGGGTGTGTGGAACAAAGCTGATTGGTTTTGGCAACAGGACGATCCTATAAAAGGAGTGACAGTTAAGGTAGTTGCATGGTAGTACAGTGCTGCAGGCGCTGCACTGTACCAAGTGCAAAGTGAAGTACCTGTTGAGCTGCTGGTGATGGTGCCTCGTTGGGGGTAGGGCGGGTGAAACGGCCCTTTAGCCCCTGCAGTCCGGCAGCCGAGGGAGGTCTTTAGAGGGCTGTAGGAGAGAAGAGAGATAGATATAGTGGGGATTAGCAGACAGGAATTACTGGGGGTGTGTGCAGAGTTGAGGAGCCAACAGGTAGGGTGAGGGAAGTGAGACAGACATAGAGTGTGGGGGAGAGGGAGGGGAACCAGGTAGACAGAGGGAGGCAGGTACAGAGCGAGAGCTGAGACAGGAAACGGCAGGCAGAAGTTACACTTTTAGCAGGCTCCCTGGTTAAGACAGCATATGTTCCACAGTTTAGCTAAAATGTACTTAGGAAATATACTCAAATTCACTTAGATTTGCTGCGGGATTGTTTTACAGACTATAAACCACACAGAGGGAGCAGTTAAGCTGGTACAGCTACATTTAAAGCACAACTTAAGGATACAAGCACTCTGCAGGAAAAATGCACTGAAGGCAAATTAAGGTCAACAGGAGAACAGGAAGAGGAGCACCAGTACACGTGGGCATGCCGTGAAACTTTTGGGGGAGGTTAAGAGGAATGTGAGGAAATACTTCTTCACGGAAAGGGTGGTGGATGGATGCCTGCCAAAAGAGGTGGTGGGGAAAAGACAGCGGGGAGCTTCAAGCAAGTGCTGAATAGGCACACAGGTATAATAAACAGAGGTACGGGAGGAGGGAGGGACACCTGTGACAGAGTCCAGGGTGTAGTGTTACGTAGGGCAGACCAGAAGGGTCTATACTGCTCCTATTGTGCTGACACATTCTATGTTTCTATGAATACTCTATTACTAGGACTCTACCACTACCCACTCACTCCCCACCTAATCTCGTACCCCTCTTCCTACTGCCCACTTCCTTCCTGCTACCTTCCCCTGTCCCTCCTTCCCCTCCCCAGTTGTCTTCCTATCCCCCCCCCAATCTGCTTCCCCTGCCACAGGAACCAGAAATTATGTGGTCCAGCTGGCCGAAAGGAGGCTAACTAAATGATAAAAAAAAAATAAAAAAAATGTTGGTAGAGTGTTGTGTTTGCCATCAGAAACATGTATTAGCACCATCTTTTTTTTTTTTTTTTTTCTTTCAACTATCTTTCTGGCCCTCCGTCTCGGAACTCTCTCAGACCACTGAGTCGCCGACTCGCTCTACTGCCCGCTGTGTTCCCCTATATCTTCAATTTCGTCATGGCTCCCCAGGTCGGGGGACGGCAACCTGGGGAAACCACAGGGGCAGTGACGGGGAACCAGTGTTGGGCGTGTGGCGGTGGCACTTTCAGGGCCGTCACCTATCCGAGCCAGAGGGGTATGTCTTGATGTTTACACCCTCAACACTGGATGTGCAATGCCCAGTCTGCAGACGTGGGTGCTCCACCCACATCCGGAAGGCAGTTGTCCAACATCTTCCCTCGCCATGAGCCTCGCATCGCGAGTGCCGTCTCCAGTGGGGGGCTGCTGCGCTGGGCTACCCCTGGATCCCTCCCCGAGAGAGGAGAGCAGTCCTCCGAATGCTCGATCCTCTCTCTCCCCAGCCAACCTCTGGCAGTCCAGCCTCGTTCCCGAACCCGGGTCACTGGCATGGCACGAGGTGTGGCGTCCAGTGTCCCAACCCTCAGCACCACCAGGCCAGCTCTATTAGCACCATCTTAACACAGCCACCATAGGACTCTAGTCTGTATATTGAACTAGTAATCTCAATGAAAGATTTTTAATACTTGAGTGGCAGCCATCTTTAATGACTTGGGTCATTAATTGCAAAATTAGTTATCTGTTTTAGAAATCTGAGAAAATTAAAAATACATGTAGGATGAATCTAAGGAGGACAGAAATACATTCCTATTTAAAAAAAAAAAACAAAAAAAACACAACTATAATAAGTTGGGCCAATGACATAGCAAGCTGAGGCACTATAAAAGCGCCTTACCTCATGTCACACCAGCGCACGAGTTGCCGGGGGGGGCCTGAGAGACTGAGTGAGCAGCCATTCTCTTCTCTTCTAGGCAGGAGCTGTTCACCTTCCCAGCTCCTGGATGCTACCAGGTAGAGGACTGATGGTAATGCAGATGCAACGGTGGGCCAGGCGGACATCTGGGTGGGTGGAAGAAGGATGTGGTTCCAGAAAGCATGAGCGCCTCTATGCGCATGAGCTGCTGTGCCACGCTGTGGCTCTGGAACGGTGGGAGAAAACCAGGAGAAAAACAGAATGGGACAATGCAACACGAAGCCCTGCCTGAGGCGAAACGACCCGCCCTCCTGCTCTGCTAGGTAAGGCGGGAACTTCTGGATTAGAGTCATGGTGGGGCGTGGCCCCACTACGGAGGGAACTCTGCAAGGCATGAGGGAAATACACCACAAACACACCAGCAGGAGAGAGGCAGCAGGGCGGTCAATGGCACCCGGGACAGGGCTGAACAGCCACCTGGTCGGTCCAGGAGGATAAACACCTTTATAACCAAAAAAAAAAAAAAACCCTGATGATTTTTTTTTTTTGCTGACTAACAAATACTGCTACTTGTTATCTAACTCCCTCATACCAGGATGAAAGAGAAAATAAGCCATTTACAGCTCAGTGTTCCTTCCTGGCCAAATTTCTGAATTAAAATAAACAAAAAGGAGCACACAAGATTTTTGATATTTTTTTTTCATATCAACACACCCAAGTGTAGAGCTGGTCCCAATTTGCACACAAATTTTTTTTTTTTTTACTTACCGTTTACTGCAGTATAGTACACTGTATCAGATGGATTCTGCTGACTTGCAAGCAGATATTTTCTGTAACTACAAATCCCAGAATCCCCTGCAGCAGACATCAGAGGAGGGTTGCAGCAGTGGGAGATTCAACAGCCTGTGGTGCATGTTAAAATGTTTTATAGGCTCTGATCAGATGTTGGTCAGTCCCGCTGTTCTCCTGGGGCTAAGTACAGTGCTCTGTGACTGTGCTTAACACAGGAGGCCAACAGGACCAGCAAATAAAAGATCAGAGAGTATAAAACAAAACTAGACACTTTCTGAGCAGAGTTAGTTTTATATGCATCCTCCCTAATTTATTCAGAAGCCAGGGATATGCACCAGCCCTTGATTGTATCTTGCACTCAGCTAAGCTCTGTACCACACTCTTGGAGTGTTGCTGCTCCTGTCACTTACTCCACCATGTAACCATTATCTGTTGTACCTGTTCACCTGTGTATATCCGTAACCTGTACAATGTACTGTATTTTGTCTGACTTGGAACCATTGTAAACGAGTCTACAGCTCAAAAGGTATTAATCTGAAACTGAAATAAATAAATAAATATATAAATACATTTGATGTTGCCACTATCCTCTCCTTTGCCTCATTTCATTATGCAAATACACATTCCTCTTCAACTGTGACACCACTGTGTAACCAATGAAGGCAAACTAGGTAGATCCCTAATTTCGCAATTTAAAGTAAAGATGTGACATTTTCTGTTACAGTTTTGGGATTCACAGCCCGTTTCCCTGAAGCGGCATTATTCCATTTGTGCCACAATTATAACATTTACTACTGTCCATTAAGGGAGGGAAGGGATCGTACCTCTGGCCGAACTGCCGGAGAGTCGATCCCTTTCCACTTCCTGGTCTGCCCCTGCACTCAGACATTTTGTGACGTGTAACCAGAGAGAGCGCTGGGAGGCACCCCATACAAGTTTATGAGGCTCATTTATAAAATGTTTTTACAGATGTTTAAGCAACCGTTAATAAAAAATATGAAAGTCACCACTCACCTAACAGGGACCCTATTAGTTGAGTGGTGGGTTTTATTTTTTATCAAAGGTTACTTAAAGGCCTGTAAAAACATTTTGAATATCAGCCCCATAAGGCTGGCCCGGAGCTGCTGAGGGTTGAGGCGCTGGACACCACGTTGGCGACCCGGGTTCGGGAGTGAGCTCAGGCCGCTGGGGGTCGGCAGGGAAGGGAGAGGATTGAGCGTCTGACGACAACTCTCCTTTCCCGGGGACGGGTGGGTACGTCGTCCTGCTCCTTGACCGCCCTCTGGTGGGTGGCCATGGGCAGTGCCACAGTCAGAGAGACTACAAGCATGGCTTTGTCACACGCACGTGTTCATGGCTACAAGAGAAGGGCCAAGGAAACTGTGAAAATGGACGACTGCAGGCTCTATGAAGGCCCCTTCCAGCACGCCTGCCCAAAATTGTCCTTCCGGATGTGTGTCTCGGAAGGGGGGGGGGGAGATGGCCTTCTCTCCTTCTGCCCCACCACGGGGGGTAATCCGTGAGAGAATAAGGGCTCAGGGGTACAGAGGGGCACTGTCCAGGAGCCTGGAGCAGGGGCAGATGCCTGCCCGCCGCCAAGGAGGATAAATAGATTATGAAAAAATAAAAGAAAATGAGCCCCATAGAACTGTATGGGGAGCCCCCAGAGCTCTCCCTGGTTTCACATCACAAAACACTGGAGCACAGGAGTGGATCAGGCAGACCAGGAAGTGGAAAGGGATCGAATGTCCGGCAGTTTGGCCAGTGTTACAATCCCTTCCCTCCCTTACTGGACAGTAGTAAATTTTATAATTATGGCAGACGGGCTATCGCTGCCTCTGGGAAATAGGCTGTGAAGCCCAGCACGGAATGTTACAACTTTAACATTTCCCCATTATCATTAGTTTTCTCCTGGGAGAGAGGCTGCCCGACTTTGCCATGCCAGCAGCACCAGGGTGACCACAGGTGGTACTATAGGTGGAGTGTCTGGGGCGTGTGGTGGGGAAGGGGTGTCAACTGGCTCCATATAAGCATGTTTGTGCTCTTCAACCCTTGGCACCAATGTCCCGTGGGAGGGGATGGAAAATGGCTATCACCTGGGCAAACAGATGTAGCTAACAGTACTCTCAAACTGTGCACTGCCGCCCGCCCTGAAAGAAGCCCTGGCTTCAAACTACAGAGGGCCTTGGATCCCAATGACCCCACTATGTGAGGTAACTGGTTAGATTTTTTTTTTTTATTTAATCGGTGTACATTCTTCCTAATATTTAGGCTGAAATACAGGAAACTTCTGCCCAATTAAATAGTAAAGGAGCACCTTCCCGCGGATCGTATGTGCCACTTAGCAAAAAGGCATCAGTTTTGACAAAATAAATTTTGAATTCTGATTATTGTGCCAAATTCCACAAGCATACCTAACAGATGGGGGAGTGAGGATTTAGGGTCTTCTATGAACAGTAGGGTACCACTGGCATATAGGGCAGTTTTGTGTACTGTGGGGCCAATCTGAATGCCTTTTAGCTTGTCATTTCTGTTATGGGCTGCTAACAGTTCCATACCCAGTGTGAAGAGCAATGGTGACTGGTGCATCCCTGCTGTGTTCCTCTTTTTAACTGGAAAACTGGGGGAAAAGCACCATTCACGCCCACCAGAGTTGCAGAACCTCTATATAAGGCCTGCAGTTTTTTTTTATAAAATCTTTGCCAAATCCAAAGGTGTCCAGAACTTCTAATACATACGATCAATTAAGAGCTGTCAAATGCCTTTTCTGCAATTGTGATTGCTAATGTTTTGGATTTACAGTACGGGTTTTGGTGTGCATGATGTTGAACAGGTGTCTGACATTATTATAAGAGCTCCAGTGTGGTATAAAACATGTCTGGGTTATGGTGTACTAATTTGGAGATCAGCTTCTGGATTCTATTGGCCAAAATTCTGGCATAAAGTTTGGTATTAATATTTATTTGGGCTACAGGGCAATATGACGACTAGTGTTCAGGGTTCTTCAGGAGCTTCGGGATCACTGTTATCAGAGCTGCCTGACATCTTGAAAGGTGGTTTTGTGTACCGTAAGCCATTGGTTTCTGCAGGAAATCTCTCTCTCTCTCTCTCTCTCTCTCTCAATCTCTCAATCTCTCAATCTCTCTCTCTCTCTCTCTCTCTCTCTCTCTCTCTCTCTCTCTCTCTCTCTCTCTCTCTCTCTCTCTCTCTCTCTCTCTCTCTCTCTCTCTCTCTCTCTCTCTCTCTCTCTCTCTCTCTCTCTCTCTCTCTCTCTCTCTCTCTCTCTCTCTCTCTCTCTCTCTCTCCTCTCTCTCTCTCTCTCTCTCTCTCCTCTCTCTCTCTCTCTCTCTCTCTCTCTCTCTCTCTCTCTCTCTCTCTCTCTCTCTCCTCTCTCCTCTCTCTCTCTCTCTCTCTCTCTCTCTCTCTCTCTCTCTCTCTCTCTCTCTCTCTCTCTCTCTCTCTCTCTCTCTGCGGCAGGTGAGGTTCTGCAAGAACTGCCTAATCCTGTCCCTATCCTCTGCAGGCTGTTCAGGGTCATACAGCTTCTGATAAACTTTACCAAGTTCCAGCACAACATAATGTGGTAAGCTGAGGTTCTGGGTGCTAGTTCTCTCAGTACGAAACCTGCAAACCACCAAACTGATTAGAGTTTAAATGTAATCCTTTAAAATAACCCACATGCAGTCTGCTGATTGCAGAAAGCCTGCTATATTATTTGTAAAGATGGCTGCTTGTACGAACCATGACTCCATGATTAGTAGTGTGTACACGCACACGCACACACACACACTTGAAGAGAACTGAAAAAAAAAGTCACCAAAATACTTGCTTTTTCTCTGACCTGCTACAGAAGGCAGCGATGGGGTCCACCGTGGTAACATCGACCTCCTCGTCTTCAGCTGCATCGCCACCTAAAACCAGACAGAGAACACCAGCCCTTTGACAAACTGCACAGAGAAAGAAAAAGGGTCACTTGTAACGATTAAAGGGAAAGGGTGCCATTCCTTATAGAACTACTTTAAACATTCCCATAGGGATCCAACGGCTGGACTGCAAGATTTTCCATTTTCTCAAGCACCCTGGAAATTGGGGTTTTGTTTTTATACTATTAGTTTTCATGGAACAGCCCATCTGAGATGCCACACCTTACTCTTAATGGAGTCCGGTTTGCATGCAGTTTTACTACTGGGAGGACTGAAACACATGGGAGGTCAAAGAGACTTGCTCAAGGTCACACAGCAAGCCACTGAATGAGGTGGGATTCGAAGCTAGGACCTTATTTCATAGTTCAATACTGGGCCACAATACCTCCCTACAAGAAATGGAACAGATTAGGGGCTCATATTTAATACAAGCCCTTGGCCAACAAGCAAGGCTAATGAGTCTGCAAGGGTTAGAAAATTTCACTGGACCAGAGTCCCGGACCTGCTGTTTTTTTAACCCACAGAGCTTTTTCTTCCTTTGGCCACACTGTCAGGGATATACCCTGCCCTCAGGGATATAATCTGTTCAGGCTCGGTACTCCACTCATCCCACTAGTTCCAGCTACCAACCGACAACTCCCACCACTTCCTCTCCATGGGTAGGGGCTCGGGGGAGAGGGGAGGGCTGTCCTTCACCCACCAAGACAGTCCACCTGGTGGACAGGATCCAGTGTCACTGCTGCGAATATCCAGGAACCCTGGCTGTCACTTAGATGGTACGTGGTAGTTTTATCTTTGTTTTTTTCACCCCAATCTCCCTCCTCCCCTGGCAGAGGTGGAGTCTGTTGACGGCCTCAGATGCATACAGTTATGGCCTTGGGGGGGCAAGCTCCACTGACGCACCACTGGAGTCACTGCAGCACCAGCTGCCCGACGCCCTTCCTCCAGACTGCAGCGCACTGACCAGCAGCAGCTGTTGCGGTCTAGCCTGCCTCCCGACAAGGCAACCAGTGTTCATTCTTGAACCTGGGTCTCCTGCACAACAGCATGACACACTGCCCCTGGGCCATGGGGTGGCAAGGACCTGCTTTTTTTCCCCCCTTTATTGGACCACTAAGAATAAATTCTTACTGATCCAGTGAAGACTGAGGGACTGTTCTGACATACTGATCAAGGAGAAATGAATGTCTGTTTCTATTAAGGCCGACAGACTGATATTTGTACACAATAATCAGCAAACATCAGCTCTATGTCATTTTAAGTCTTTTTTTGTTTTGTTTTATTCAAGAAGGACTTGAGAAAATATTTCTAAGACTACTGATTTTTGCTACACACTTGTCCTAGACTAGTCAGCAATGAGAAAAAGGTTAAACCTGTAAAGTGGATCTTGGTAAGAAATAGACTCTGGCAAATCATGAAATAAATCCCTCTTGCCAACAAAAAACAATAAAAACGTGAAGAAATCATCTTCATCTGAAGGCAATACACCAGTTAAACATGGCCCTATAGAGAGTTTTGTTTCCCATGAACTATCTAGTCCAGATTACGTCGACAAGATGGTGTCTGGTGCGAGTCCTGGGCACACTGACCCAAAGGGCATTCTTGCAATCATAATTTGGAAAGGTGCAAAAAGAAAGTGAGCGCCAAAAACTTCAAACGATGTAAGTGACTCAATGCAATTTTTTATTTAAAGCACAAGTTGGATAAGAAAGTGGACTCCCTAATAGAAAAAAACTAACAGTAAATCATAAAAAATGTAAAGTGTCCAAAGAGGGGGCAAGTGGATGAATGAAAAGGTGGTGTGGTAAAACTTACAAGAAACTAAGTGCTCCAAAAATTCAGGTAGAAGCACATTAACATCTTTTTTTTAGTTAAAGCGGAACCATTAAAACAGAACCCATCTAAACCATGAATTCACCAGTCAGTGCGAGTTAGGGCATCTTTTGCGGTTTAGGCCAAGTAGTAATGACAGAAATCAAGTTTTTGTGCTAAAACACAGTTTGGAAGAGACAGAAAACATAGAGTAGCCGAATAAACTTAAACCTTTATAAAAACAACAAATCTTTAGTACTTAGTCATCAAATTAGTACATCATGGGTAACCACTCTTCAGCAGAAACTGAAGATCTACCCTTGTAATGCAACAAGACCAGCACAGCGAGAGAGACAGCATCTCCTAAAAAAATATTCTAAGTTCCAGGGCAGCACAAACAACAAATGGACTACAGCAAATGCTGAGTGGAGCAGGAACGCAGGCAAGCCTTCTGGAAACCAGAAACAAATGAAAAGACCACACTCTCAACCAGGGCACAAAAAAAAAAAAAATGAATTTGCCACAAATATCAGGTGTATAGCATTATGCTAAAGTGCACTACCACGTAAAGTGTATCACTACAACTAACACATCTTTTGTGAAACTTGTTGCATTTAAACAGAAATAACTCCCAATAGTCTGCCTGGAGATGCTGACAAATGTGGCCCCCCCCTCCCCGACGAAGCTCTACTGAGCAAAGCACCAGGGCACATCAATCAGCACCTCCATGCTGACTCCTGGGGGTTATTTCCATTTAAATACCGTAAAACAATTTGCACATATGATTTATTTGTATTGGTGCACTTTCCTTCACGGTGCACTTTAGCACAGTCGAAGTTTCAGGGCACCGTGCCCTCACAGCAACGATGCACAAGTCTGTCTGGGCTGTTCTAACAGAAACACAGAATTTGACAGCAGAGAAGGACGACTTGGCCCACCCAGTCTGTCCAGATGTTAATACAATTAGGCTCCCACATCAGAGCTGGCTGCAAGTGGCACAGCTCACAGCCTGCCCGGAGTGACAGCCAGCCAGGTAGTGCGTGCGCCAGACAGCATGTGTTCACTGGAAAGTACTAACTGACTGAATACTGAACCATGGGCAACTAAGTGCTAAGTGGATATGCGCTGCACCCAGATGGATGAAGGCTGCATATGGAACACAGGAGATTGTGCTGCCAGAAATGGGATCGCACCAGGGCTCCTGTGGGCCATATTCAGCCTGAGCATGCAAATGAGCTCACTGGGCACAAAGCAGCCACCTACACGCCCATTACAGTCTCATATGCATTGGCGCCACCTACACGCCCATTACAGGCTCATATGCATTTGCGCCACCTACACGCCCATTACAGTCTCATATGCATTAGCGCCACCTACACGCCCATTACAGTCTCATATGCATTGGCGCCACCTACACGCCCATTACAGTCTCATATGCACTGGCACCACCTACACGCCCATTACAGTCTCATATGCATTGGCGCCACCCACACGCCCATTACAGGCTCATATGCATTGGCGCAGCAAACCCCTAGCTTCAATGCAGGGTGACAGCAATAACACTGCCCTGGTAGAATAGGGGTTCCCCCCTCCCTGATCTCCCATGCTATTGTTTCCACAAGTAATGCTAGTAGTCTAAATTCCACCCCCCCAATCACGCATGTTGTTGAATCCGTACATATCCCTGGTAGTCTAGTGGACCCCTCCCCCCAATCACCCATGCTGTTGTTTCCATAGGTAACCCTGGTAGTTATTTATTTAGTTTTGCTGACCAGGTAACTGCACTAGACAAATTCTGCCTATTTTCAGGCACGACCAAGGGGAGGGGGATACAGATGAATGCCAACTGACCTTGAACAAGATTAAGCTGTTGGTAGTATTTTTAGTTAACGGGGAAATTTGGCCAGGGCACCGGAGAAACTCCCCTACTTTTTTCAAGAAATGCCATGGGATCTTTAACATCCACCTGCGCTACCACCAGAACAGGCAGATGGGACCTCAGTTTAACATCTCATCCGAAGGAAAGCACCTCAGGAGTGCAGCACCCACCTCATGCTGCACTACAGTGTGAGTATTGGGATTTAACCCAAGTGCCTGGTGTGGTGACAGAACCCACAGCCTTCTGATCTCCCAGCCTTAGAGGAAAGTGTGATACCTGCTGAGCCACTGACACTGATAATGTACTGGATCCCTCGTTGTCCACCCCTTCCCCCATCCTGTTGTTTCCACTGGTTACTCTGGTAGTCTACAGTCCACCCCATCACCCATTCTGTTGTTCTATAGGTAACACTAGTTGTCTAGTGGTCCCCCTGATCACCTACGCTGCTGAATCCATACACATCCCTGACAGACTAGTGGAACCCCCACCCAGTGATCACCCATGCTGTTGTTTCCATAGGTAACCCTGGAAGTTTAGTGGACCCCCATCCTGTGATCACTCATGCCGTTTCCATAGATAATCTTAGTAGTCTAGTGCCCCCCCCCCCGATCACCCATGCTGTTGATTCCATATATATCATTAGCAGTCTAGTGGTCCCTCCACCCCCTCAACCAACAGCCAACCCCCACATCCACATCCACCAAGGACCCTACCTGCACCCCCTATTCGCCCCAATCTCCTCCGCGCAAGAAGGGCATAGACGGTGGCCAGCACAGCCCTCTGCTCACCTCATCAGCCAGGGCGCCTGCGCCTCTTTCAGGTAAGAGGTGACTGGGGTGAAGGGGTGCTGGGAGGGTTCTAAGCAGGTATGAGTTTGGCAGTCAGTTGGGAGGTGGGCAGACCACTAGGTTATGTATGGAATCAAAGCATGGGTGATCGGAGTGGGGTGGGAGGACCACTAGATTACCAGGTTACGATGGAATTAATAGCATGGGTGATTGGGGGACAGACACACCATAGACATGGAACGACTGCCTTTGAGGGGGGAGGGAGCTTGGCATTAGCACCACGATAAGATGCAGTTTTTGGCAGTGGTAAACAGCGCTGCTCTGGGGACTCCTTTGCGCTACCACAAACCTCTGAATATACCACTTTGACAGTATGCATGATGGACCCCCTCATTTGCATAGGCACAGTGGTATGGTTAGCACGATTGCACTGCCGGGTTCGAGCAGTGCTCTGCGGCCTCTGAATACGGCCCTGCCCAGCGTGCCGGTGCTGGTTGCTGGTGATACCTTCTAAATATAGGGCCCATAGTTAAAGGAAAGTCGTAACAAGGGAGACATCAGCTACAACAAACACTAGTAAAATTGTCTCTCTACAACAAAAGAATAGTATAAAAGGATCTGGTACAGAATCCCAACAGTGAGAATCCCGAAAGCCCAAGAGTGAAATCCCGACAGCCATATTCCCGACGATGTCAGACAAGTGTTCACAGGGGGCTCTGCCTCCCACACACCCCCGTCATTCATATTATATATATACATATATATATATATATAAATATATACAATGGGGGTGAGTGGTAAATGAGTGTGATAAATTATGTTATTTTCAACAGGAGGTGATAAATATAAGACCTGACATTTATCACACCTGCGCAAAGCCACGCATAGCTGCGCAAATGGTATATTTTGCAACAATAAGGCCCCCATTGTATATATCGGATACATGATGGGTACTCGTGTGATATGGGAAATATGTTCAGTCCTGTACAGTGACCTCTGAAACCTCACTTGTGGCTTTGCCACTCGTGAGTATTCACAGGTCACTTTATAGGAGTGAAGATATTTTCCGTATCACACTTGTGTCCATCATGCATCATATATATATATATATATATATATATATATATATATATATATATATATATATATATATATATATATATATATATATATATATATATATATATATATATATATATATATATACATACATAACACACACACATACACACATATACATACACACACACACACACACATACACTCCCCAAAACTGCACACATCTGGATTTTACCATAGTTGGGAATCTGGCTTTCAGGCATCGGGATTCTCAGTGTCGAGATCTTGTAGGGATACCATATAAAATTCTGAGGAATGTCAGACTGCCAAATGATACAGGAATTTTTGTCGCTCCCAAAGTTAATTATTTGCTGAATTCCATACGTTTCTGTCTGATAACTTACCTTTTCTTTCTAAAGGCCTTTAGGATAAGAGTGAGAATACATCTATGTTTGGATCAGTCAGACAGTTTAGCCTTTTGTAATATTAATTTACAAACACTAACCCATGTGGAAGGGTGCCTGGTATTTGTGTTCATATGCTCACTGTTTTCTAAAAAGTCTACTACAGTAGCATATCTGTTTTTTCTCTGCTTTTTCTCTTTCTGTAGTGCCCCATTTTTAGGTTGGCCACCTGAGCGCAAAAATGGGTGCTTCCTTACTGTATTCTTTTTCTAGCGGTCTAGTGCTTTTATTTTTTCCTTTCTGCTCTGCATAGGAACAAATACCAGTCTTCCCTTGTCTCATTCACTGAGGTATAATATGTTTCAAAATCATAGCTAAGCACAGGAACTTGCACAGAGCTACTTAACCCGCGAGGAGACCGTGGTGTAGCTGCTGGTCTTAATGTGTTTTGTGTTTGTTTAGAAAGCCATGCTCCCCGACTATTAATTAAAGTACACTGGGATAAGGTCTGGGAACAGGTAGTTAAGCGTAAGAACCATTAAAAAGTATAGTAGTTTGAGTGTTTGAAGTATAGATACACCGCAGCTAATCCTGTGTGCTATTGTTTCAGTGTGCAGTGCTGTACAGAGCACCTTGGACACACTGATTCAGTCTTGGGTGTACATTCCCTTTGTAAATAGCTCAAATGCAAATGTTATAAAGGGATTTTAAAGCCACTGTGTTGAAAATGTCAGCTGTGGTTATAAAAATATATGAGTACAGTTTTTAGAGTGATGGAGCATGACGTTTACAGCATGAAGCACTTTACTGGGCAGTTAGAATTCAGAAGTTGTGTGCTCCATGCTGTGAGACTGCCAAATATTGCACACTGAGACATTGTGTGTGAGGCAGTCAGCAATATTATCCCCAAAGCTCATGCTGTCTGTGGTTTTGGTTAGTTAGCATAAGATAGTTTAGCCCTTTTCATTTTTGGGTTGCTCCCCTTGTAAACAAACAGCCTTCCACACTGTTAGAACCTGAAGTTCACTCCTACCTGAAAACAAAGGAACTGGGTGTGGTGCTCTCACTGAGGCTGTTGCTTCTGCTGCCTCCTTAGGAGGCAGCCGGCCCTTTCCTTCACTTAGTTATAGCTGGGGGAAGGGGAGGAGCCATCTGTTCCTGCAGCAAAGCTGTTTTTCTGTTATACTGTTTTGTTTTATGAACTTTAACATTAGCAAACATGTATAAAGGTAATTCATTCAGTTGAGCTCATGGTATTAAAATAATAAAATTATTATGGGCTTTTTGCTGTAATAGTTGGTTTGAGGGAGGAGTCAGCAATAGTCACATGTTTATGCTTTACTATAAATGAGGTATCCTTTCAGGGAGATCTCAGATTCGTCTTGGGATCAGCCGGTTACTGACCCCTCTGTTTAGGTCTGCTCCTTTCCAGACCTGTAGCCAACTCTATGTGCTGGTGAGGTGACTATTGCTGCCTGTACCTCAAGAAAGCAGGAGCTGAATACTATCTGATGTTGTTTTTGTTCATTTTGTATTTTATTTGCCGAAATGCAGTTGATTTTGACGGCTTTTTAAGTTCTTTTTTGTGTGCAATAAACTTCTGGTCTGGCAATTGCCTTTCCAACACCTTACATCTCTGTGTCAGTGTCCATCAGTACACCCACAAACCCCGACAACCCAAAATAAACATACTATAGGAGCAGAAAATGAAAACCACCAAGAGACATACTTGGTACTGTTTTCACCCTTGCCTTTGAGACAGCTTGAGAAACAATTGTCAGAACTGGTCGGTTAGAAAGGTATATCCCCCCCCCAATCTTCCCTGATGTTCTCCTGTAACTCGGCAGCGGAGGAAATGCTTTATAGTTTTTTTCTCGGCAGTCAGCATGTCTCACAGGGATATACACTGTTCACAGGTAAATACCCTGATCAGGCGATATCCAGCCTTCATTTAGACAGCTACCACGTTTTTCTCTCCCTGGATTTTCTTCCCCACCCTCCTCTCCTACTGGGGAGGTACCTTTTAACAGCCTTGCACAGAGCTTCCCCTGCAGCAGCAGCAAGCTCCCTGGCCCAGCCCCTAGGGGGCCACTGTGGACAAACGCGAGCTTTCATGGCTATTTTGTTGTATTTAATGGCCAGCTCCTGCATTTGGATGTTGGAATTCATTCTGTCTCGCTGCATGTGTACATATGCTGCAGCTGCTGCAAGGGAAGGACCCATAGGGACTTTGTGGTAGCCAGTTCCTAGGTTCTGGAAGGGACTGGCTGTAATAGCTGTGCACCAACCTGTCTCGTGTGTTTTTTACCTCTACAACATGTTGCTGAAGAGGCATACAGGAAGGAGCATCACTGCAAGGGAATCCCTCCTCACACCTGAAAACCTAAATGAAACATCACTCACGGACCAGCAAACTTTGTGCCAGAGTTTAACTCCACAACAGGTGAAACAGGCAATATAATCACAAACCACTGGACTATGTTAAAGGGGGCACAATACCCTAAGTGAAGCAGTAGCCCAAAACCTCGCGTTGGGAGCATAATACCCTAGGTGAAGCAGCAGCCTAAAACCCTGCATCACATTTTGTCAAGGTAAAAAAAAAAAAAAACAAACATATGAGACAGGCTGATGCACAGCTGTTACAACCAGTCTCTCTGTATGTACACATGCAAAGAGAAGTAAAAAATTCAAACATATAAACGTAAGTACCACCTATAAAACAAGAGATTTTATCATGTACAGGACGAGCTTTGTAGTTTCCACCCTCAGATGCCCTGCTAAACTTGTGTGTGTGGGATGAACTATTCAGCCACTTCACATACATATATAAATACAGGAACATATCAGGTCAAATTTTTTTTTACTCCCTCATCGTCTCGCGGCAGCCCCCATCCTACTGACCCCCCCCCCAAGCCTGGTCACTCGGCTCCTCTAGTTTTCTCCCCAGACCCATGCATGTGCACTGGGCAGGGCGACTGCCCATACCTCCACGTAGGCAGTCTTATGCCCTGTGCATGGGTCCACCCCATTCTGAGCAGAACTCTGTGCTGACCCCCAGCCTCCGCTGGGTGTCAGTCTACAGCACGCTACGTTGTCCCCCCCCCTCGAGGAAGGAGAGCCATCATTGGACGCTCAATCCTTCCTCACCCCAGCTGACCCCTAAACGACCAGAGTCCGTTCCAGAACCCGGGTCACTGGCATGGCGGTGGCGCAAGGTGTGGTATCCAGCACCTCAACACTATGCACCACCAGGCCAGCATATCAGATTCATTTTAAACAGATGACACACCAGTAGGGATGCATTAAAAAAAAAAAATCAGCACACTTTGCATGTTTCACTATTCTGGTTCAGTGACTTGGAATGGTTACTGGGGTAAGTTACACATCTCTTACAAAAAAGAAAGCAACTGTATTCAGGTTAAAAGCACTTAAATCTGTAGGGCTAGATTTAAAAAAACTGACCAAGCCTTTTAAGGGGAAAAGACAGCATATGCTGTTTGCACTTACATGTTGCCCATCTCTTGCCTCTCACCAGCATGCTTCTCTCCTCTAGTTATTCTACTCTGCCTGCCTTGAGACCTAGGACTGGATCCTCATTTGGAGGGAGATCGCCCAGGACCCTGGAGGATCTCTCATCTCTTTATAGAACAAAGAGTTAAATGTTTGCAAAGTTCTGCACATCAGGTCAAACCTGCAGATTTTGTATTGATGTTATTTTCACTACAGAGAGACCCTTCATTAGATGTTCAGTATCTTAAAAAAATCTTGCATTTTTTTAGCACTGAGTGATGGCACAATGTTGTCAGAGCCGGCAGCCTTAAAATGCCCGGACTTACACTTCTGCTAGCCCCCCCCCCCCAAAGAAAACTCTGGTGGACTACTCTGGTGTTTGGACTCCTAATTTGGATATGCTACCTGGATAACTGGATGTTGCCTGGACTGGAACTTTTTAACTTTATGAAATCTGTGATTTCTTTGCATTTATACTTCTACCGAGAGCTGCAACACTGTATGTATTGGCTATTTTGTGAGTATACACCGCACCTGTTGTGAGTAAAGGCAAATTAAGCAACATCTCAGAGTGCTGCTTTAGTTCACAAAAGATACAGTCCACTTGCTGCTAGCACCACATTTCTGTCTGTAGCTGTAAAAACAGGTTACTCACCTATAACAGTAGTTCTAGGAGTGGTATATGCTGTTCATCCACACTATCTGGCTATCTAGCAGGTACCTTGCCACTTTAAGATGTGCCAGAAGGTCTTCAAGCTGGCTCCTCCCTCCCACGCAGGTGGTAGAACCCTCGGCTCCACCCCATGATGCCAGATCTATCCCACTGGAAGCCAGGTGTGTGCACTGAAGCCGGGGTGGTCGGGTGGGTCCATGTGGATGAACAACATATACCACTCCTAGAACTACTGTCACAGGTGAGTAACCTGTTTTTCTAGGGATGTGGATATGTTGTTCAATCCACACTTTCTGGCAGACTCCTAGCAGTTCTCTGGGAGAAGGGAGGCAAGGCGCACACCCCCTACTTAGGGAACAGGGACTGGAGAACTGAGGCCCCAAAACCAGCATCCCGACATGACTCAAGGTCAATGTGGTAATGGGAAATGAAGGTGTGTACTGACTTCCAGGTAGCAGCCCTGCAGATTTCCTGGATAGGGATATCCCTATAAGCAGCCACCAACACAGCGGTATGACGGGTCAAATGAGCCCTAAGCCCAACAGGAGGCTCCCTACCCACCAACCTACAGCAGAGATCAATGAAAGAAGTGATCCACCTGCCAATCGTCCACTTTGCTGCAGGTCTGCCAGGTGCGACTTTAGCATAGGTGACAAACAGCTGGCTAACCTCTCCCCGAACTTCCGCCGTATGCTCTTTATAGTAAGCGAGTGCTCGTCTCAGGTCCAAGGTATGGAGCCTGTACTCGGCCTCCGAGGTGTGACTGGGGTAGAACATTAGCACAGTCAACACCTGATTCAGGTGAAACTCCGACACCACCTTCAGAAGAAATTTCGGTTGGGGGTGCAGGACAACCTTGTCCCGGGGAAGATCAGGTAGGGAGTTTCGATGGAAAGCACCTGGAGCTCTCCAATCCTTCTGGCTGATGTGATAGCCACCAAGAAGGCGGTCTTCCACGATAGGTGAGAGATGTCACACCTGTGCATCGCTCCGAATGACTTGCCCATGAGCTTAGCCAATACCAGCAGTAAATCCCAAGGAGGTGGTGGTTCACGCACCGGAGTGGATATGTGATCTAGGCCCTTGAAAACGCACCAGACCACCTTCTCCTGCACCACTGACTGCTTACCGGCCCGCGCCTGATAAGAAGAAGAAGAATCAGCATTTATATAGTGCTTTTCATACACAGTATCCCAAAGCGCTTTACAAGCAATGCTAAACTGGTAGTGAAGTGACTGAATGTGTGGTGGCGGCCATATCGCACATCATCACCCACACACAGCCTGGATAATTGCATGAACCAGTTTATGGGAAGGGGAAGGGGAATGTTGGCCAGGACACCGGGAATGTTCCCTGCTCTTTACGAAGAGTACCCTGGGTTCTTTTACTTCCACCTGGACACCCACCAGGACAACACCAGGATGGGCAGACGGGACCTCGGTTTAACATCTCATCCGAACGATGGCGCACCCCAGCAGTACAGCACCCCCCAATACTGCACTCGGATGCCAGCGATTTTTAGGTGCAAGTCCATCCCGGTGTGGGATGAGAACCCACGACCTTCTGGTCCAGAGGCGGATGTGCTACCAACTGAACCACGCTGACACCAAGCAGAGCAGTAAGCAGAGATGGCTGCCAGGTGCACCTTGAGGGTCGTTGACCGAAGCCCCTGCTGGGAAAGGGACCACAGGTAGTCCAAAATGCTAGCCAGCAGACAGGATGAGGGGTCCAACCCCTTGCCCTGACACCAAATGGAAAACCTCTTCCATTTGAAGGCATACCATTTTCTGGTTGATTCCTTGCAGGAAACTTCAACAACGTTAAGGACCTCGTCGGAAAGACCCACAGCCTGGAACTCTAGCCACTCAGGAACCGGCCGTCAGGTGCAGGGATTGAAGGTCCAGGTGGAATACCTCCCCTGATTGAAGGAAAGCAGGTCGGGGCGGGCTGGAAGCCGCCTCGGTTGCCTGGAGCTGAGGCTAAGGAGATCTGGATTCCACAACTGGTGTGGGCCAGTCCAGGGCTACCAGAATCACCTGTGCCTTGTCCCTCCTGATCTTGAGAAGCACCTTGTGGATCAAGGGCAGAGGAGGGAAGGCGTAAAAGAGGCCTGGGGTCCACGGCCTCGAGAAGGCATCCCCCTGCAGCGATCCCTGCTGAGGGAGGCGGCTATGGCACAGCCTCAGCTTGGCATTCTCCCTGGAGGCGAACAGGTCCACCTGAGGGGTGCCCCAGCGGGAGAACAGATCCTGCACTACCTCCAGCAGGAGAGACCACTCATGAGATGCATCGCCTATCCGGGGGAGGGCATCGGCCAGACTGTTCGAGGATCCTGCTACATGACTGGCTAGGAGATCCACCTCCAGGCTGATCATGAGAGACCAAATGTGAAAGCTTCCTTGCATAGGTGCAAGGAGTGCGTCCTGCCCTGTCTTTTGAGCTAGTACATGGTCGTGGTGTTGTCCATCTGGACTTGGACCACTTGACCCCGAACAAACAGAGCGAAGGTGGTCAGGGCCAGATGGACGGCTCGGAGCCCCAGCAGGCTGATGCAACATCGGGACTCCTGAGAGGACCAGAGTCTGTGGGCTCTGTGCTCCCCCAGATGGGCACCCTAACCCATCAGAGAGGCGTTGGTCGTCAGGAAGACTGTAGGCTCAGGGTGAACAAACGGGATCCCTTCCTGCAGGTGGGATGGGACGATCCACCACTGGAGGTCATCCCACATCCTCTGGGTCACAGGGACCAGCTGGTCGAGATGACTGGAGTGTTGAGATCACTGGCTGGCCAGTTCCCATTGGATTGAATGCATATGCCAGTGGGTCCATCAGACCACATTGATGTAGACCGCCATGTAGCCCAGAAGATGCAGGAAGTCCCGGGCAGGGTGCAATTGCCCAACCAGAAATGATTGGGCAAAGGAGGAGAGAACCTCTGCCCTGTCAGCCAGGAGCCAAGCTCTGGCTCGGCAGAAGTCGAGCTCTGCCTCGATGAACTGGATCACCTGTGCAGGCACGAGTTCCAACTTGGCTTCGTTGATCAGGAGGCCAAGGTCTAGGCAAGTCCAGAGGGCCAGATTCATGGACCGCTCCACCTCCAGCCTGAAAGGACCTGCTATCAGCCAGTCATCCAGGTAAGGGTACACTCGGACCCCTCGGCGCCTCAGAAACGCCGCCACCACTGCCATGCATTTGGTAAAAAACCCTGGGGGTTGAAGAAAGGCCGAAGGGCATGGCTCGGCACTCATAAAGGATTCCTTCTGCCCGAAAGTGGAAAAACCGCCGGTGGGACGGATAGACGGATCGGGATGTGGAAGAACGCGTCCTGATGATCCAGGGAGCAGAACCACATTCATTGATACAGAGATGGTATTATTTGTGCCAGAGTTACCATCCGGAAGGTGTGTGGCCTTAGGAACTTGTTTAGATCGTGCAGATCTAGAATGGGGCGCTAGCCCCCCGTCCATTTCGGGACCAGGAAGTACCTGGAAACGAACCCTGGGTTGGAAGGAGGATCTGCCATTTTGCAGATAACCCCCTTGTGGAGGAGCTGATCGATGTAATCTCGAAGAACCAACTGAGAGGCTGCAGACCCGGTAGCCCCCCTCCCCGTGTGAAGCATGCTCGAAAGGGAGGAACCTGCTCCAATTCCAGAGGCAAGCCCCTGCCAACCACTTTCAGCACCCAGTGGTCTGTGGTGATAGCGCACTGCCGGAAAGGAAGTGGTTGAGCCTAGTTTCCAATGGGGATCCAGGGGAGGTGCAATGGGGTTGGAGGAGGCACCCCGCAACCCGTCACTGGGCAGGCTTGGAGGAAGAGGGTCTGGCCGAGGAGCCACCGGGACCCTTCTCCCTGGGCTTCCTAACCGAGGAAACCATGGACTTGGCTCTAGGGTGCAAAGTTGGAGCCTGCTGGCCCTCTGGCTGGTGCTGCTGGGCTGGTCTAGCCGCAGGAGCGGAGGGACGAAAGGGCTTATGCTTCTGGTAGTGGAGGCCCTTGTTCTTCTGAGCAGATGAGACAGAATCCAAGGTGGCATTGGATTTCTCAATGCGCTGGAATTGACCCTCCACACCGGGCCCGAACAGGTCAGTGCTCAGAAAAGGGACATCTGCTAGCTTGTGCTGGGTATCTGCTGTGAATGTCGAGATGCGCAGCCAAGCCCTGCAGCACATGGCCACTGCGGCTGCTACAGAGCGAGCACATGAATCGCTGACATCCAGAGCAGTCTGGAGCTACTGCTTAGCCACCGGCCAACCCTGATCCCAGACCTGCTTAACCATGGTTTAGAGGTCAGCTGGGAGATAAGGAAGCACCTCATCCAGTGAGCACAACAAGGTGCGAGAAGTGTGCCATCATAACGGCCAAGCTGGCCTGGCAAAGGCACAATGAGGAGGCAGCACAAACTTTTTTGCCCGAGTGGTCCAATTTCTTGGGACTCCTTATCTTGGTGTTGCCGGAGTGCCGAAAAACACAGTCTGCCACTAACCCCTCGGCCGAGGGGTGCTCCATGAAGCCCCGAGAGGGAACCTGTGGGGACCGCATACTTGCAGGCCATCTGGGCCGACGGCACTGGGCAAGAGGCTGGACACTGCCATAACTCTACTACTGGACCGACAATGGCTCAAGGCAACAGGGAAGGCCTCCGTGGGGGGAATTCCCTTTATCCAAGATCTCCGTCGAGGGATATCTGGCCCACTTTTGCATGGGTTCGAGCGGCATCCCGGTGGACTCCGAGATGAGCCAAAGAATACCAAGGAACGAGGACAGTCTCTCGTCCACAGAGACCCACCCCTCCCGGAGGACTCCAGGTCCACTGAATGGGAGTGCAACGAGGAGTCTTTGGACTCTGAAGAGTCTGCATACAGCTGACGACCGCCCGAGCCACTCTCCACTTGCTGAGGCCAATCGGGGGTGAGAGTGATCGACAGCCGATGGGGCAGACCCGTAGCCGACCGAGAAGTCTTGGACAGTGCCCCATTTTTCGGCTGAGGAGGCAGTGGTTCCACCACAATGGGCGGGGCAGCTGGTTTCGTTTGAGCCGGCAGTGCCAGAACCGGATCCTCAACCGAGGAAACGGTGGCGGGAGTCGTCGTTGGCCATTCGGGTGACAATCACTTATTAGCTGGCGTAGAAGCCAGCGTTGGCTTAGAGACGGTCAGAATGAGCTGCCGCCACAATAAATCCTCATAGCTCCAACGCAACTTGCACCAGTGTCTCTCTCCACATTCGAGGAAGAGCAGTGGCGGAGCTGCTTTCCGCGATATTGGTACCGAGACCACCGACGTCGGTAGGATTTACCCGATGCAGATGTGGACCGAGATCTCGACCATCGGCGATGCCAACGGTGGGCCGAGGAAGGAGCGGGGGAGACCCGCTGCCCGTTCGGTTCAGGGTCCTGAGCCAGAGACTCTGGCACAGGAGGCTGAACAGAGTCCCCAGAAGGTACTGGAAGCACCAGTGTCTGAGACAAAGAGTTGTCGGCCTCCTCGGTCAACAACCTGTCGGTGGGCTCCAGAAAAATCACGGCCGCATCGACAGGTGTCTCGACAAACTGGTCTGATAGGGACACCGTGAAACCAGGGGCCCGGGCCACAACATCGACCGAAGTCGAGAGCCGATGGTCTGGGAGAACAAGATTTCTCCCACTCCCAAGAGCGTTGACGGTGGGTCTTACCTTTTTTCGGATCCTTCTTCCGGGACCGAGGGGTCTGAGACTCACAAGGACCCTCCCTTTTGTCGAGAGGGACTGGTACAGTTCCCAAAAGGAAGCTATGTAAGAAGAACCCAGTTGGAGCGGACTAAAGGCCAAAGCCGAAGAGGAGCTCGCCACAGCCTGGACTGCCTCCTCCTCGAGGGCTGTGAGCTGTGCAAGCTGTTCCAGTTGTTCCACAGAGCCCGCTGCCACGGACACCACACAATGGGCCTCCTTCAATTTGACTGGCGGGTACCATTTCTCAAGTCGCCCCAGCTGGAGTCGAGCACCGGCGGAGAAAAGGATAGACACAGACAGCAAGCCTGCGGATCGTGGTCATGCCCAAGGCAGTAAACACACATGGCGTGGGAGTCGGTGCGAGACATCTTCTGCCCACAAGGGCACCAATGGAACCCGGGAACAGACTTGTCTTCCATCGCAGCAGCGACAGAAAGTGGAGAAGACCGAACTCGGATGAGTTTAAGGGTAAGTTTTGGGGAAAAAAAAAAATCAGAAGATTTAAGATCCAGGGCCTGCAAAACGCAAGAGCTCTAAGGAGGAAACCTGAGCTTCCAAGCAGTAAGGAAGATCTGGCGTCATGGGGCAGAGCTGAGGGTTAAATCACCCGGGTGGGTGGAAGGAGCCAGCTTGAAGACCTTCCGGCACATCTTAAAGTGGCAAGGTACCTGCCAGATAGTGTGGATTGAACATATCCAGGTCCCTAGAAATAGATTTTTAGTTGGGTACAGATGGGATCCCCTTAGTGCTTCCTAAGGCTCATGTATTATGGGCCCCCCAGGCTAAAGTGTTGGAGACCAAAACATTCTTCATAAGCCTCAGCAGAAGTCCTGTCGAAGAAAAAGAAAATAATCAGTCAACTGATATGCAACAATGGGAAAGGTTAGGAAGAGTGAGCCCTGCGGTGAGGTCCACAGGAACAACCAGACCATACAGCACCATGGCTCACAGGTCAAGAGTTAGTCTTTCAGGGAGGAGAAAAACTGACTATTATTGTACAAAGGTTATTTAAATACCAGTACAAAAAACACATCTGTTCTTTTTATTTCTTTGTTTACAGCCACTATAAGAGAAAACAGTAGGATCAGTCAGGAAGAAATAATTCAGAGAACGAGCTTAAACCCCCCAAAAAAAGGGAGGCAAAACTTGCAAAGTATAATGACTTGGCTAAGCAAGAACTCTCATATGAAATGTTATCTATTTATTTATACAATCGGATTTACAACCTTACTTTGTGTGCTTACTGGGCACTACATTGTTACCACAGATTTCAATGCACGTTTTTTTCCCAGCGGACAAGCTGGGTCTGGAAAGTGACTGCCCATGGCACTAACAACATTCTGTGTACCATTTTGGGTAGCCCACTGGACTGATTGGGACCAGAACTGTAAAGGAATAAGTGGCCTCAGAAACTGAACTTGTGACTGTAGCAGAACAATTAAAAGCAAGATTATTTTGTACCTATACTTTTATAATTCCATTTTAGAGGATTGGTCTTGATCTCCTGTGTTTTATGTTAGTGCTGAAGTAATTAAAGAGTGCCATTATATATGGCTGCTCCAAGATTTTCAGCAATTCTGTTTTTAACACCTACTGCTGAACAACCACCGGACTGATGTTGTGACTATGGCGATATTATCAACTAGATGCTACCCCCCGATGGGACAACGGCTAATTCCTGGCCATCAAACTAAAGCTCCTAACGTGAAATGTGGCTCCGTAAAGTGGATTTAGAAACAGAAGTGAACTGCAGGGATCAACACTGGGAATTAAAAAGGAGTGCAACAACCAGCCTGTCAACGTAGCGCTAACAGCGATCCGTGTTCGGGAACAAGTACAGGCTTCTGGGATATGCTGGCATGCCAGCAGCACTACCAGTTGCGGCACCAGCAACCCGGGTTCGGAGTGAGCTCAGGCAGCTGAAGGATCAGCCGGGGTGGGTGGGGGTGGATCAAGCAGCAATTGATCGCCTTCATCTCCGGGGGTATTTTGCCTCAGTGTCTCTCGGTAGCACCTCTGAGGCTGGGAGGCATGCAAACGCTTGACATGTATACAGTATGGCGTCACTGCACATCACGCCTCCCCATCTGGTGCCAGTCTCTGTGTACCATCTCCATTAGCCTGCCCAACTGTCGCGATGGGGGGGGGGGGCAGCTGCCCCCTGGCCCTGCCTGGAGGTTAAACCAAGGCTCTGTGGGGGTGGGCTGTGGTGGAAAAGCCAGGAGTACCAGCCCAGAGATGCAGGGGGCATAAAAAGCATAAAAAAAAAAAAACAACAACATTTCTGGAGTCCAGCCATGGAATGGAGGACTGAGTATCCCAGGAACAATTCTCCTCCCCCCCTCAGCGTGGAGGTAGCCTGTCTCTCGCCACCAGATTGCTACCTGAAGGACAGCAGGTGGCAGTAGGGCTGTCTGCCGATGCAAGCACACAGGTGCATAAATGCGTGTGTACGTGTGTGTCACTGCACACAGATACCCCTGGAGAAAAAACAGGAGGAAAAAAATGCCCTGGCCCACTCAGCACCCACTGCAGGCACTGCACAACCAATGTGGCTAGCTACCCACTGAAATGGGCCTGTGTAAGTGATGGATGACTGCTAAGTTCACCAGAAGGTCATTGATGGAGCAGGGCAGAGGAGTTGCTGGGACCAAGGGACACAGGAGGAGAAAGTACAGATAAGATTTTAAAATAAAGCAGTGCAGAATTACGTATAGGAATTTTTTTAACGTTAGAAGCTTTAGATTTTGAGATATAATTGTGTCAAATGGCTTTCTCATATGAGCATCGCACAAGGACCGACACTACTGGGTGCTGAGCACTTCTGATGGCCATTTTGGCAATACTTTTTTCCTTAACTACACTGTAGTTACAGTGTAACTACACTGTAATTGCATTGCTGCTGCAATGCAGTTACATGCAAGAAACATATAACTACAGTGTAATTACCCCGTTGCATGTAATTAATGATTACCTACGCCAGTTACATTGAAACTGACTCCTAAAGTGTGACCATTTCCTTTTAAGTTTTGTTCCTAGTGTAACTCTTGGCCCTCCACAAGCATTTTTTTTTTTTTTTTTTTTATTTAGTTGTTTAACCAGGTATAGCACACTACGCTGAAAGCTTTTTTACAGGAGAGACCTGGGAGCACAAGGAGGTTAAGTGACTTGCTCAGGGTCACACAGTATGCAAGTGGAAGCTGTGGGATTCAAACCCAGGTCTGGTCTGCTGGATGTCACCAGATTTGCAGCTCAGAGCCTTAGACCACTGCGCTATGCTGCCTCCTAACACTCCTCCTGCACTTCCTGACCTTTCGCCTGGGAATCCGTCTCGCTCTCAGCTGAGCTGAACTCTGTCTAGGCCTGGTGGTGTGGAGGGCTGCAGCACTGGTTGCCTCATCTCCTGCCACGCCAGCAACCATGGTTCGGGAACCAATGAGGCCCACTTATGGGCTGGCTGGGGGAGAGAGGACTGAACAAACCTAGGATAGCTCTCCTCCCTCAGGGAGGGGTGTAAATGTGCCCCGCTGTTCATCTGCTACCTGCAGCAGTCTGGGCAGCAGTATAGTGAGACCACATGGGGGGAACCCCACACATGAGGCGCCAGGGATGTCTTTGTGGAGGCTGAGCTCGTACATTTTGCCCACTGCTTGCAAGTTGGGCCTGGGATGAAAACATGGCAGAAAAAAATCCTCAACCGCAGGATGAAGGCCCGATCCCTCACAGGCCCTGCACCAGCAACTAGACACCCCCACCCCCAACAGTCCAGGGGAAAAACTTTTTTCATTTTATAAGTAAATGGACTCGATTTCTTGGTCAACAAATGAAAGGAGGATAGGATATAATCTTTAAATAGCACCTTTCCGGAACTTGAAGCACTTTACAATACAAATAAATTCAAATTCTAAGTAATACATAGCAACAAGCAGTAAATCCTAATACATAAATATAAATTAGGCCCATGAATATTTCCACAGAGTTGGCGGAGCTCGTCAGTCTAGTGAAAAGGCTGGTCTTTACAACCAAGTCTTTAGCCGTGATTTAAAACATTCCACCGAGGGGGCAGAACAGATGGATTTCAGGACAGTGTTCCAGAGTCTCAGTGCAGCCACAGAAAATGCTTGGTCCCCAGTTAAACCAATGCATGGCTGCTACTGAAAACCAGTCAGCTGTGCAGTGGCAGATTAACTTGTTTTGAGATGAGACGCAAGGTGCATTTACACTATAGCTGCATTTAAAGCTCCTGCATGAGGTGCACAGCACTGCAGCTGTGGCATGCGCCTCCATTCACAGGACCCATGGGGCACTGCGGGTCCTAGCTCCTTCCAGAACCACAATACAGTTTGACTTTTTTTTTTTTTTTTGAATGAAACCTCCCTCTGCTGAATTCCTTCTGGCAACATTACAGACAGTGGAGAGCATCCCACAAGGGGGGGGGGGGGTCTGCAGCATTTAACTCTTCACTGCCCCAGTGCAGCCAAATCAGGTAGTACCTTAGGTGTGTTCATACCACTCTGGGTGGTGCTCACAGCAGTGCACCCAGGTTTACTATGCTCACATCTATAGATCTACTTCTGACACTTGTCCTGAGCAAGTGCTAAACTTTTAAACACATCACTCCTTGCCTTCCCCTCACTGCCCTAGAGAAGTCTTATAATGCAGTTTAGCTGATTATCAAACCAAATGTCATACCCCTTAATCTTCTAACAGATCAGAATTCCACGCAAAAGCACTTGCAACAACTAACTACAAGAGGCAGCTCGTGCCACGCTGCTCAGTTATACCGATATTGTATGCCCGCTGCAGTTTAAAGAGTACTAATTTTGGCAATTTCTTAAAACGCCCTTATTCCCTCAAGCCTGCCCAAGCCAAGTCCTATCTGCAGGCCAGAGTAATTTGTAGTGTTAGATGTCTTTATAGGGCAGGAAGGGATCATATTTTGGTCACATGGAGTAGGTAGCCTAATCGATTTTCCACCCTGCCCCAAGGCCACGATTCATCACAAAAACAGTTCCACGTTTCCACTGTGGGGAGAGATTAAAATTGGGCATTTTAAAATGTTTAAACCCCCTTTTTTTTTAAATGTATTAACATTAATTGTTAAAAACAGTCCCTTGATATTTAAGATGTTGCTGGTTGAGAACAAACAGAATTTCTCTGCTGGGAGGTACTGAAGGAGAGAGAGAAAAACACACTATGAATTCTGAAGCACACAGAAAGGTGAAGAGCTTCAAGGCTGTGCTTCTTGTCCTTTCACTGACCACAAAGCAACTGGCTGGCTTGTGCAGGCAACTGCCTAGTGGAACGCTGGTCAGGATAAGCTCCATGGTGACATCACAGCTTTATGACTATTTCAGTGTCCCATGCAGGATGGCCCAAATACTCAGCAGTTTTAAATAACCCAGTGACATCATGGAATGAAAATACAGGTTACTCACCTGTAACAGGAGTTCTAGGAATGGTATATGTTGTTCATCCACACTCATTGGCAGTATCCTTGCCGCTTTAAATCTTGCCGGAAGGTCTTCAAGCTTGCTCCTCCCACCCACCCGGGTGGTATAACTCTCGGCTCCGCCCCATGACGCCAGATCTGGCCCGCTGGAAGCTCAGGCCAGCGTCAAGCCGGGAGGTTTGAGAACAGGATGAACAATATACTATCTCCTAGAACTCCTGTTACAGGTGAGTAACCTGTATTTCTAGGGACATGGATATGTTGTTCATCCACACTCATTGGCAGACTCCTAGCAGTTCTCCGGGAGGAGGGAGGCAAGACGACACCCCATATACTTACTTGGGAAAGAGAGACTGGAGAACCGAGGCCCCAAAACCAGCATCCCGGCGTGACTCAAGGTCGATGTGGTAGTGGGTAATGAAGGTGTTTGCTGACTTCCAGGTAGCAGCCCTGCAGATTTCCTGGATAGGGACGTCCCTGGAAGCAGCCACCGTTGCAGCAGTATGGCGGGTAGAATGAGCTCTTATCCCTCTGGGAGGCTCCATGCCCGCTAACTTATAGCAGAGATCTATGCAGGAGGTTACCCACCTGCTTATCGTCCGCTTGGCTGCAGGTCTGCCAGATGCGGCTTCAGCGTAGGTGACAAACAGCTGGCGAACCTCTCCTCCGACTTTCAGCCGCAGCTCTTATAATAAGCGAGCTTCTAGGATCCAGGAGTATGGAGCCTATATTCGCCTCCGAGGTGTGATTGGGGTAGAACACCGGCAGAGTCAACACCTGGTTAAGGTGAAATCCGCACACCACCTTCGGAAGGAATTTCGGTGGGAGCGAGGACAACCTTGTCCCTGTGGAAGACCAGGTAAGGAGACTCATGGAAAGCGCCTGGAGCTCTCCCATCCTTCTGGCTGACGTGATAGCCACCAAGAAGGCGGCTTCCACGACAGGTGAGAGAGAGCACACCTGTGCATAGGTTCGAATGGCTTGCCCATGAGCTTTGCCAGTACCAGCAGTAGATCCCACGGAGGTGGGGGTTCCCGCACTGGAGGGAATGTGATCAAGGCCTTTGAAAAAGCGCCAGACCACCTTGCTCTCTCATACCCATTGCTTCCAGCCCAGCCAGTAAGCAGAGATGGCTGCCAGGTGCACCCTTAGGGTCGTCGACCCTAAGCCCTTGACTAGAAAGGGACCATAAATAGTCCAAGATGCTTGCCAAGGAACAGGAGGAAGGGTCCAGCCTTGCTCTGACACCAAATGGAAAACCTTTTCCATTTGAAGGCATAGCATTTTCTGGTCGACTCCTACGGACGCCTCAACTACATTGAGGACCTCGTCGAAAGACCCAAAGCCTGGAACTCTAGCCGCCAGGAACCAGGCCGTCAGGTGCGGGATTGAAGGTCCGGATGGAACACCTTCCCTGATTGACTGAGAGCAGGTCCGGCGAGCTGGAAGCTGCCGCGGAGTCCTGGAGCTGAGACTGAGGAGATCTGGGTACCAGAACTGGCGAGGCCAGTCTGGGGCTATCAGAATCACCTGCGCCTTGTCCCTCCTCGCCTTGAGAAGCACCTTGTGGATCAAGGGAAATGGGGGAAAGGCGTAAAAGAGGCCCGGGGTCCATTGCCTCGAGAAGGCATCCCCCTGCAGCGAGCCCTGCTGAGGGGGCGGCATGGAACAGACTCAGCTTCGCTCTCCATGGAGGCAAACAGGTCCACCTGAGGTGTGCCCCAAAGAGAACAGATGCTGTACTACCTCCGGCAGGAGAGACCACTGTGGGATGCAGCCCCTATCCGCCCAGGGCATCGGCCAGGGTGTTGGAGGCTCCTGCCACGTGAATGGCTAGGAGATCCGCCCAGGCTGTGCACGAGTGACCAAATGCGGAGAGCTTCCTTGCATAGAAGCATGGAGCTGCCCCGCCTCTGGCGGTTTAGATAGTACATGGTCGGGTATTGTCCGCCTGGACCTCGGACCACTTGACCCCGGAGGAACGGAGCAAAGGCGGTGAGAGCTAGGGCGGACCGCCGGAGCTCCAGCAGGTTGATGTGGCATCGGACTCCGCTGGGACCAGAGGCCATGAGCCCGTGGTTCCCCCAGATGGGCACCCCAACCCATCAGAGAGGCATCGGTCGACAGAGAGACCGCCGCTCGGGCGGACGAACGGGATGCCCTCCTGCAAATGATCTGGAACGGTCCACCACTGGAGAGCATTCCACATCCCCTGTGTCACCGGCTACAAGCTGGTCCAAGGGATCGCAGCGCTAGACCACTGGCTGGCCAGTCCCTCACTGAAGGGGACGATGTTCCAGCGGGCCCAACGGACCACGCTGGTACAGGCCGCCATGAGACCCAGGAGGCGCAGGAAGTCCCGGGCAGGGCGCAATTGCCCAACCAGAAATGATCGGGCAAAGGAGGAAAGAACCTCGGCCCTGTCCGCCGGGAGCCGCGCTCTGGCTCGAAGAGAGTCGAGCTGCGCCCCGATGAATAAAATCACCTGCTTCGGCTCGAGTTCCGACTTGGCCTCGTTGATAAGGAGGCCCAGTTGAGAGCAGACCTGGAGGGCCAGATCTCTGGACCACTCCGCCTCCTTCCTGGAGGGAGCTGCTATCAGCCAGTCGTCCAGGTAAGGGTACACCGGACCCTCGGCGCCAGAGGAATGCTGTCACCACTGCCATGCATTTGGTGAAGACCCTGGGAGCTGGAGACAAGCCAAGGGCATGGCTTGAACTCAAGAGAGATCCTTCCGCTGGAAGCAAGGAATCTCTGGTGAGACGGACGGATAGGGACGTGAAAAACGCTGCCCTGCAAGTCCAGAGAGCAGAACCACACGCCGCTCCAAGGATGGTATTATCTGAGCCAGAGTGACCATCCTGAAGGTTCGAGACCTTAGGAACTTGTTTAGGTCGCGTAGGTCGAGAATGGGCGCCAGCCCCGTCTGCTTCGGAACCAGGAAGTACCTGGACACAAACCCTGGGTCTGAAGGAGGGTCCACCACCTCTTTACCACCTCCTTCTGGAGGAGGAGAGTGATGTCGGCTCGACGAGCGCCAGTGAGGCTGGGGATCCCAGCCCGAGGGGCGACGGCCTGAAGGGTGGTGCCTGCTCGAATTCCAGAGGCAGGCCTCTTCCCACCACCTCCAAGACCCACCTGTCCGTGGTAACAGCGACCAGGCGGAACGGAAGTGCGAGCCGCCCCACACGGGGACCTAGGGGTAAGGTGACGGGATGGGGGCGACACCCCCTCGGCCCGCCACTGGGCAGGCTTGGAGGAGGGACCGCCGAGGGACCTCCTGGGCCCTTTCCTCCTGCCTCCTGTTAGAGGAAGCCGCGGTTTGGGTTTGGGATGCCAAGGCCGAGCCTGCTGGCCCTGACGTTGCTGGGCCGGGCTACCGGGGCACAGAAGGACGAAAGGGCTTAGGCTGTGGTTTGCGGCCTTGTCCTTCTGAGCGGAAGAGACCGAGTCCAAGGTGGCATTGACTTCGATCCTCTGCAGGTGACCTTCCACCCCAGGGGTCAAGAGGTCAGTCCCAAAAGGGAACATCCGCCAACTTGTGCTGGGTATCCGGGCAAAGGTGGATATCCTCAGCCAAGCCTCCGACGATAGCCACTGCGGCCGCCACCGATCTGGCACATGAGTCCCCACATCCAAAGCAGTCTGGAGCTGCTGTTTGGCCACTGCCCTGCCCTGGTCCCGCACCTGCTTAACCGTAGTCTGCAGATCGGCGGAAGATGAGGATGACCTCATCCAGGAGCCCAACAGGGCATGAGAAAATGTGCCATGAGGACGGCCGAACTGGCCTGGCGGCGCCGAGAGAGGACGAGCGAGACTTTCGCCCGACATAGTCCAATTTCTGGACTCCTTGTCAGGAGGTTTGTCCACATCCCTGGCGCGCAGCGGGCGCGAAAACGCTGTCGGTAACCAACCCTCAGCAGAGGGTGTTCCAAAACCGGACAAGGAACCGTAGGGACGATACTTCCTGGCCATCCTGGCCGAGGCGCAGGGCAGGAAGCAGGGCGCTGCCAAAGTTCCAGTGCTGGACCCACTATGGCCTCGGCCACCGGAAAGGCCTCCGTCGGAGAATCCTCGGTCCAGAATCTCCGTGAGGGGATACCTGGCCCGCTTTGAACGGGTTCGAGCTCCATCCCGTAGACTCCGAGATGAGCCGGGCAGTCCTAGGAAGGACGACGGGCTATCGCCCATTGGCTGACCTCCTGAAGACTCCAAGTCCAGTCGCTTGGAGAAGAAGGAGGAATCATCTTCGGACTCGGAAGAGTCCTCGAAGAGCTGCCTCTGGCCTGAGCCACCCTTCACCTGCCGAGGTCGGTCGGGAGTGAGGGTAACTGACAGCCGATGGGTAAACCTCAGTCGACTCGAGAATCCTTGGTCGGAGCCCCAATTGGTGGCTGTGAGGCGCGGAGGTTCCACCGAATCGGTGGAGCAGCTGGTTTTGGCCGAACAACCGCCTGGGTATAGGCCTCGGACAAGTCGAGGGTTGTGTCGGCTGCCCGTGACAGTTATTTAATGGCCGGGAAGGCGCGGAGTCGGCTTATTCTCGCCAGGAGGAGCTGTTGCAACATAAGGTCCTCGCACTGCCGGCGTAATTTCGCCGAGCCTCCTCATCCGAGGAGGAGGGCGAGGCAGCGGCGGCGCCGCTTACCGCGGTGCCGAGACCGAGACCGCCTATGACGGTGGGAACGGCTGGACCGCGAAGAGGTCCGAGACCGAGACCGAGAGTCCCGGAATTTCCGGGGTCGGTGCGGGGAGGTGTCGGCCGGAACCGGCACTCCCTTCGGCTCGGAAGGTCCATCCGAGGGCTCCGGAACCAGAGGCACAGGCGAGCCCACGGGATCCTCAACTCCTCCCGGGGGAACCGGGGAGAGGGGAATCTCGGCTGCTAAAGGCGACAGCCCGTCCAATGGGTCGAGAAAAATCTCGACTTCATCAGTGGGAGTCTCGGTCAACTGACCTGACGGGGACACCGTGAGGCCAGTGGCCGAAGCCGAGCGGTCGACCGAAGCCGACGGTCGACGGCCCGGGGAGAGGGACCTTTCCCGCTCCCAAGAGCGTCGACGGAGGGACTTACCCTTGTCCCTCTTTTGGACCGAGAAAAGTCCAGCAGACGAGGCCCTTCTCCTTTAGTGGAGAGGGACAGACAAAGCTCCTTAAAGGAAGCCGTAGGAAGAACCCAGAGAGGCGGGATAAATGCGCGGCCGAGGAAGAATCCCAACCCGCGCCTCCTCTTCGAGGCGACCATCCGCTCGAGCTGATCCGCTGAACGCCCGCCGCGGACACCGCCAACCGGGCCTCCTTGACTTCACATGAGGGAACGCTTCGGACGGCCCAGTTGTAATCGGGCACACGGTTTCGAGGACGAGGTCGGTGAAAGATGAGCACAGGTCGCAAGCCCGCGGGTCGTGCTCAAGGCCTAAGCAGTAGACACACGTGAGTGTGGATCCGTCCGAGACTTTCTTCACCGCATGGGCATCTCCGAATCTGAGTCGATTTATCCATCGCAGCCGCGAGGGATCAAGACTGAAAGTCTTTTGCAAAATATTATTTTCAACCGCAAACGAAGAAATAGGAACTAGTCGCAAAACGCAGAGCGTTAAGGAGGGAACCTGAGCTTCCAAGCGGTAAGGAAGATCTGGCGTCATGGGGCGGAGCCGAGAGTTATACCACCCGGGTGGGTGGGAGGAGCAAGCTTGAAGACCTTCCGGCAAGATTTAAAGCGGCAAGGATACTGCCAATGAGTGTGGATGAACAACATATCCATGTCCCTAGAACAGAATATTTTGTCAAAGTTTTCAGTGCTCAAGACCCCCGTGTCCACCGATTTATTGCAAGGGGGGGGGGGAACTGTACAGCACTTCTTTTCAAGGCAACCTTCCTGCCCACTTTGTACCAAATTCCCTTGCAAAACACCCATCTGGTGCCAATTCTGTTGTATAAAAAAAACATTTTGGCAAATGCTATTTTTGAAACCAGCAAAATAAACGGCCCTACTAACCTGCACTCGTATTATGGGATGGCTGAATTAGTTTACAATAGGCCATAACCAAAAAAAAAAAAAAGGACTATGATTCACCTCTTTTAAAAAACAGAAAAAAAATAAAGACCTTTTTGCACAACTATGTACCACCTTACATATTTTGCCATTATAAACAACAAATGTAAGCATGTGAAGAGAAAAAAATGATTAAAAAAAAAAATGTAATATGCTGCTGCCCCCCCCCAATCGAAATATTTATTTTTGGGTGCCATAGTGTTATAACATTTTAGGATGCTCTCCCTCCCCACCAATCGGAGCCACTGTTTCATTGATGAGGACTCTGTCATTGCAACAGTAGCTCAGATATAAAAAAAAAAAGGCATTCCGTAATACTTTCACAGTACTCCAAACAGACACTTTTATTCTAAGGCACACAGACCAGGCTCACTCAAATGGCTGCCACATCAAAAAAAAAAAAAAATCGGATTCGTGCCAAGTCTAACCTGTCTGTTCAGGCTCGCTCTTATCTTCGTCCTCGATATCGAACTCAGACTCCCTCTCCTCATACTCTACATTTTCGTCCAGTTCCTTGAAATCGGGGGCAAAAGCGCTCCAGTTTTCCTAGAAACCACAAAGACGTGCTGGTGATTTACGCAGGCATATCACTGGACTAGCCAACAGTAATGCACAGCTGAAGAGCACAGGGGCAGGACACACTGCGCTACTTACCACTTGATTCTGAGCCCATATGGACACCACTCCACTGGAAATGGACGCAATGATCGGTCGTACTGGATGCCACTGAAAAAAAAATGATAGACTTGATTGGTCTCTTTTTGCCTTTCTCCAGCCTCCCCGGGCAACCATCTCCATTCCCTTCACTGGCTACGACCCTGCAGCTTCACCCCAAACCCTCCAACAAAGCCCTTCAGGGACTAACATAATGACATCTGTGTCAGTCTGAGGCTCTACTGACAGCACATTTAACTCTGGGGACTGGAAGATCGGAACCGGGAAAACAGAGTTCCAGCCCCACACCAGGTACTGTTGGTAAGCCCCACACCAGGTACTGTTGGTAATACCCATAACTGACAGCGTGGTGCAGTACAAGGAGGTGTCGCACTGCTGTGACGCTGTCCTTTGGATTAGACATTAAACTGTGACTCAGTCTGCACATCTCTGGTTCTTGTGCAGGTGGAAATTAAAGATCCAATAGCACTTAAAGAAGAAGAGTATGGAACTTCTGCTCTGCGTCGTGACCAACATTCCCCCTCATCAATAAAACAGGTCCACGAAAACCACCCCTTAGGGATACACCTAAAAACAAGCTGTCACATTGCAGTGTGCGTTTCCTGGTCAAATGTTTCACATGAAAAAGAAAAAAAAAAAAAAACTTTTGATCTAATGTTGCTATCATTGTAGGAGGTCATAGATCACCCAGGAGCCATCACGAGTTTCTAGAGGATTGCTCTGCTGTGGTACCTAGATCGGTGTACCCCATCTAACGAAAATGCATGTGCACACACACACACACGGACGGAAAGAAACTCAGCCATCAGGCAGCCCCATAAATGCCCCTTTTCATAGGCACCCCAGATCAATATATATTAAACAAGTAATTCTACGCATACATTAATGCACACAAGTAATTTGTCAAGACATTTAAACAGTAGAAAATCATGTTTCAAAATCAGTGACACTGATTAATTTTCCCTCTCTACTCAAATGAGTATCAAAAAATGAGCGGAAAAAGGAAAATTGGTCAGTACATGCCAGTTTCATCTAAAAGGGGCATATGGTATAGGGATGTCACCATCAAATTCTTAGTATCACGATATTTGTGTAAAATATATCACGATATATTATCATCATGATAATCTGCAGAATTTCTAATTTTAGGAATAGTAAAAATCTGATTGAAGGAAGGTGGAGAATCAAGAATTATGGTTTTTACCCAGAGGGAGAATCAAGAATCACGGTTGCACCCAGAGAGGGACACGCTGCTGGAGAAGCAAGTTGAAATGTTTCACGATGGTACATCACAGTATACTGTGCTGCATCATGATAATCACATTTTTTTTTTAACAATAAATTATCGTCAGTGGTATATATCATAATATATTGTTATACTATGTTATTGCGATATCCCTAATATGGTAAGTATTGCTTACTGCAACATCTAGAAGCAATTCCCCGCGGGTTCCATGGAGGATTTTCACCAGGTTTCCTATACTCTTCTCCCAGATGTACAAGGCATGCTGCCGTGCTGAACCTGCAACAATGTACTCTCCATCTCCAGAGAAACAGCACTTCTTCCACGGCGTCCTGTAGTAAAAAAGGAAAGCAGCTATTCACTGTAAAGTCCACACAGAGAGGGCAAGAGACAGTGAAAGAGCTCTTTGCAAAACTCTGTAAAAATGTTGGAGGAGTTATGTAGATTCAGAAAAAAAAAAAACAAGACTGCAAGACAGACATGTCAACAGTGGACTCCACATAAAATGCAGAGTCTGCAAATACAGAGCAGTTCAATATGCGACAAAAGAATGAATCCTGCCTTGGGACTAGTGCAAACAGAGAGTACCAGAGAGATAAGCAGTGTGGCTGCTGGGGTGGCAGACCAAAGTGGGGTAAATAATTATAAAAATATTAATAGCGCGGCCCTGCTGTGGACATCATCTGGACTGTGTGGAAACTGATTTTAATCAACTAAGTGATCATCAGGAATGAGCTTCAAACGCTGAAGGACTGGCAGGGGAAGGATGGCAGCGTGTCCCACAGTACGCTCTCCTCTTCCTCCGGGTGGGCGAAGACCAAGCTCCGATGCAAGAATGCCACCTGGGGAACTGCCCAGAACATCTAGCAGTTTCAGTGCAGGCCCTCAGTGGCTGTTAAGAGTAACAGTCATGTCTCCAGACCCCTCATAGGTGGTGGCTGTGGAGGGGGAAGTAGACGAGAAAATGGCGAGTGGTCTAGGCGAGGAACATCTTGTTGCCCGGCTCAGATGGGACGCACTGACCACAAAAAGGCCACACCATCTCCCCTCATTACATTAGGTCCCAGGCAGTGAACAGGTGGAGCTGCCCGCCCCATCATTAATCACCCCAACTTATGGAACCAAACAGAGGTGGGTATGAGATGGGCAAGCAAATGCTGGCAGTCATGAAGCCCTACTGGATCTCCCCCAAATATGGGTTACCCCGGAGCACCATTCTGGGTCCGTGTGTGTGTGTGTGTGTTACTGATGTACACATTACCTGTTCACCAAATCCTGCAACTTCTGCATGGGTTCTGGCTCTCCATCACGTCCACATGTTAGAATTTCCCTCCCATCGTAAACTCGGATAATCCTGTCTGCTGTATTGATCAGGAAGCAGCTGAAAAATAATGTGCAGTTTGATCAAGCAAAGTCCTCGGATACAGATCAAAGGACGTGGGCTTCTGTGTGCAAATTACCACGTTTCAGATATACCAACCAGATCATCTGCATTAGTATCCACCTTTTCCTCCTCTTCTGCCAAATGGTAGTGACTATATCAGATTTAACTATGAATACACATTCAAGCTGCTAAGCTACCCCAGCTCATGCTGTGCACCATCAACGCCACTCTCCCTCAAGAATCTGCCTAGTTCTGGGCAATCTGTTTTTTTTGTTTGTTTTACGTAAATTGCAACTGGGTCTGTGAATTTCTACAGTTTTTTTTTTTTTTGAGTGCTGTCCTTTTCTGGATTAAACTTTTGGTTGGGCTAACCGTGACTGCACCAATACCTGCTCCAGGAAGGGCTGCTTTTCCTCTGTAGGACTCCCTCAGGAATATGCCTAGTCCTGTGTTACCCCTACTGACGCTTTGTAACCCTGAAGACCATGCACACTCAGGTGTCTCTCTAGTCCTGTATTACTCCTCCTCATTCTATGTAACCCTCAATGCCATCCTCCATCAGGAAATCTGTCTAGTCCTGTGTTACCCCTACTCAGGCTGTGTAACCTTCAGTATCATTCTCCCTCAGGAATCCATTTAGAACTGTGCTACCCCGCTCATGCTGTGTGTAACCCTCACTGCCATCCTCCCTTGGGAATCGGTCCATAAGAAAACACAGAGTGAAGAGGACAATGAAGTATACCTAGTAAAGCACAGCACAGGGAAGCATGAGAGAGGACAAAGGCACAGACAGAGAAAACAATCTCCAATGGGGTCACTTTCTTCAGATACATAAGTGAGAAGAATAAGGCAAGGGAAGGACAGCGAGGATTGGAGAAGAGGACCAAGAAAAAGCAGGCATCCAGAACAGGTACTTCTGCTCATGTTGGGGGTGGAGGGCAGGGAATGGAAGGAAAGGAGGGAGGGGAGGTGGACACAAGTCCATTTGCAGAAGAAAAGAGTCTGAAAGGGACTTCCAGCTCTGAAGATGAACAAAGTTATGGGACCATACGGGATACATCCAAGGGTTCTAAAGGAACTCAGAAAGGTGCTACCTGCTATACAGCTCACTGGAAAAAGATGTGGTTCCAGAGGACTGGAGAAGAGCAGACGTGGTCCCTCTATATAAGAGCAGCAGCAGCAGGGAGGAGGCTAGCAACCACAGACGGGTCAGTCTTACTTCAGTGGTGGGGAAATTAATGGAAACCCTACTAAAATAAACTGGTACAGTATCTTGAATCCAATGGGTCATAAGACCATAGGCAGCACAGATATACACACACACACACACATATATACATATACATATATCTTTCTCCCATGGGGGCTGGCAGGCAAGGCTTCATGTCTCTCTCTCTCTCTCTCAGGGCTCCGATCCACCAGATGAGGGCATCATGAAGCCTGCCAGTGTCCCCTTTTTCTGTTTTCTCCCGTTCCCGTTGCTGGGGCGTGCACACTGGAGAAGTCCTTCAGCACCCTCCCACCTTTGGTGCCCTCAGTTCCATACTATCCTCGTGCCTCCACCTAGGGGCAGTCTTTTGGCGGAACGCCAAGCCTCCCTCCCTGGGAGAGGAAAGCAGTCCACCAGATGCTCACTCCTCTCCTTCCCCCAGGAACTCATGTTTACCACCAAACATGAGCCTCTGGCGTGGCAGGAGGTAAGGCACTGATGCCTTAGCCCTCCACGCCACTGAGCCAGATAAAAAACAAAACAAAACAAAAAAAAAAACATTTTTTAGAGTTAATAAAATTCTCCAGAATTGTCATTTATCACCATCCTGTATCACACTACTACCCATGTTTTGATACCAGTGCACTATATGTTACTTAAAATCCATTTATACAGTACAGTACATATAGGAGGTCCAAAGAATAATACACCCTTTGACTGATCACTATCACCACCGTGGGTGAGCACCAGAAAAGGTGCTCTTTAAAAGAGTGGAACAGACCAACAGAACAGGAGAGTGGCTTGCGCTAGTGTCCCCCAGCAGATGTTTCTTGAACTTTAATCTAAATTCAGTATCAAAGTTTGACCTTTTTTGTGGTCCTTCACTGTACTCCCTGTATTGCCCTTTATATCGTCTTTACAGGAAGTGCCTATAACTGCATGCAATACTCTGAGGCTTGCAAAGTGCGGGGTTCGTCCCCTGCTCTGCTGGCACCCCCACCCTGGAGACAGGCTCAAAATCTAAAGCCAGATTGGTTCATCATGTGTGTGTGTATGATATAAAAATAAATATATATTATAATATTATACACACACACACACACACACACACACACACACACACACACACTAGCGAGAGAGAGAGGATGTGTTCAATATTATGTTTTGTAAGTTTAACCCATCCTTTCTGCACACTGTAATGTTTTTCTGCTGCCTTATTTGTCTACTGCTTTGTTACCTCCTCGGTTGTGACTGAAAATAGGCAATTTATTGTCCAGTGCACCTACCTGGTTAACAAAAACTAAATAAATAACTAAATACAAATATAAGTTGAAATGTCAAGTGAATAAAGTCGATAGGCGCACTTTATTTTTTTTCACCTGTCTATGTCCTGGTCTGGCTATTGATGGAGTCACTTCCCTGACTTCTTTTAAGGACGGTCACTCTGATCTGCAACCACTGAATTTTGACCTTTCACAGACAGCAAACAAATAAGTCAATAAAATGACCATCTCTACTCACCTGCCCTTCCGGGCAAACTCAATGGATTTAATAGCCGTTGTATTGCTGGTACCTGTCGTTACTCTAAAGGAGGCCACCAAGTCTTGGGTGTCTGTCTTCAGAACCAAGATCTGTTAAAAATGAAGAGAGAGATAGATCAAATCTGAATTTGTAAATGGATTCAGCTAGACCAAAGTTAAAAGCAAGACAGCAGTACCCTAGTCTCATGGACAACTACCACTCCATTCCCATCCTCTCTCACCTTAGCAAACTGCTAGAGAAAGTTGTTCACCACCAGATCACTGACTATGTGTCCAAATACGACCTCCTCTGCCCATGGCAGCACGGCTTTAGAAAGGGCCACAGCACTATTACTGCCCTGGCCTGTTTCTCCAATCACGTAATCTGTAACATGGATAGTAAACCCACCGGGGCAGTCTTTGTGTATCCTCTTTGGCAAACTCAGCAGCCTTGGCTTGTCCCCTGCCACGTCTGCCTAGTTCCGCCACTACCTCTCCAGCTGCACCCAACGGGTCTGTACCGGAGGCACCTCCTCCACTGCTCTACCCGTCTCCACTGACGTGCCCTAGGGATTGGTCCATGGGCCCATTTTTTTTCTCTCTCTCTCTCTCTCTCTATACATAAACCTCCTCCACAAAGATAATCTCTCCTGCAAATGTTACTGTATGCGGATGACCTCATTCTGTATTATAGTGACAAATCCCTGCAAAACCTCTATGCGATGCTCACCACCAACTACTGCAGTGCCCATCACTGGTTCCTTACAAACAGACTGCTGATTAATGCCAATAAAACTAAGGCCGTGCTTCTTGGCTCCAAGCCCAGACTAACCAAGGTAGCCCAGCGACTAACACTCTTCCCATCCCATCTCCAAATGGCTCACCCCTAGAGACAGTCCTCTCCTTTAAATACCTTGGCATCACCCTCAATCCCTCGATAACCTTCTCAGACCACATCAAGATTACTACCCATAGCATAAACCAAAAATTGGGGATCAGTTACCAGTTAATAAACTACCTCAACCCTGAAGCCCGGCTCACCCTCACCCAGTGCAGCCTCCTCCCACTACTGGATTACTGCTCCCCTATTTATTCCTAAACCTCTACCATTGGTCTATCTGGATTAAACACTACCTATAACAAAATTTGTCGATTTACCCTTCTGACATCCAACCCCACCCATCACTGCTCCCTCTATCAGGCCCTAGGATGACTCACCACTCAGGTCAGATGTGCCTACCTCCTTGGTTGTACCATTGACAAGGCTGTTAGAGATCACAGTGCCTCCCCATTCTCATCCCTCCTCCAACCCAAGACATGTTGCCGAGATCTCCACCACTCTTTTTTTTTTTTTTTTTTTTTACACTTTATTTTTCTGGCACTGAGGGACAGGGCATCTTTAGAGATGCCCACGCATGTCTATCTCTCTGCCTGAAACCACTATCCACCGGGATTACAGCGGCTGAGCACCCTTCCCCAGACCCTCGGCTCCACCCCCGCAGGAGGGTCCGCCTCACCAACCTGGCGACCTTTTTGAAATTAAAGGGATGGTCCTGGGCTGGGTCGAGGAGCCTGGGAGAACCGGTGGAAGGATGGTCTGGCGTCGGGATGTGGGCGCTGGCTCCTGGAGCCTCCGTCACCTCCCCGAGACCTCTGGCATTTTTCCATTTTTGCCTGCGAGGGCTCGAACATGCAATGGCGTCCTGCTCGTGACAGGCCTGCTCCCACGCCTGTGCAAAAGACACCCGCCGCAGCCCAACCCCTACTTCCATGCCCACGCAGACTGCAGTGATCACCAGAACACCAGGTGTTACTAATGCTGCACGACGCAGAACCCACCCACCCCCAGGAGAGAACAGTCCATTGGATGATCAATCCTACTCCTCCCCGGCTGTTCCCCGACGATCCAAGTCTGCTCCCGAACCTGGGTCACTGGTGTGGCGCTAGCGGTGGCGTCCAGTGCCTAAACCCTCAGCACCACTGGGCCGGTTACTCCACTAGTCTCTTGTTGTCATATCCACAGGTCTCCATATGTATGGGTAAAAACTCTTCCACCACCCCTACCCTGTGGAATAGCCCACCAACCCACCCGAGGGCCCTCGACTTCCACTGGCAGTTCAACTCCCTCTTCAAGACGCACCCGATAGCCATGTCAAACTACTCCTGCTCCACTGGGTAAATGGAACTGTCTACAATACAAACTCCTTATGATATCCTAAAAAACTGTATTTGTACTTAATAGCTTATGTCAATTTTACCAAATTGTTGGCCTTTCCTGAATGTACATATATTCACTTATCATTTTGGATGCATTTACAATTTCCCTTGTCCACATGTATTTGTGCTAACCTGTACTTCTCTCTGTACTTTTATTGCTCTGTGTTCTACCTGAAGTATTGTATTGTGTTCTCTTGTGCCATCTCCATGACCCGGGTCGTGCCTGAAAACAGTCCTTGTGATCAGTGCACCTATCTGGTTAACAAATGCATAAATAAATAAACCCCTAAGCACGTGACAGCCTTGTTGAAGTGTCAGCGTGATGCGTAATGATGGGGAATTGGTTGTCACGTTGCAGAGGGCTGGCACGCATGTGAATATGGAGTAAAAACCTTTACCATCTGTGAATACATTTCATTGAAACTATGAATGTCTTGTGTGTACTAGCTTTTGTTGTGACGACTAAACACCTGACCATGTGACAACCATCACCTCATATTTTTGAGCATTAAAGGGCCTTTAATATCCACGAACACAGGTGACAGCCCTAAACCAAAATCTGTCAGCGGGTTGCAAGGATGGCGCCTCTACAAGTGAGCTGGACAGCACTAATACTGAGCCATCAACTGCCTCAATATTACAGGCAGTTCAAAATCTGGATAAGAAGGCAGACGCCGCACAGCTTTTCTATAGATAAGGGGCTGACAGCGTGCAGACTGAGGCACAGATAGCTTCCGAATTGGGAAGGAAACACTTCTTCAAGCATTAAAACAGGCAGGCACCATCCATTTCTGAGACGGCACAGTAAGACTCATTCATGACCTCAGTTTTAGCACCCACAACGCTAAAAGGGATATGATGGGATACAGAGTCAGCTTAGAGAGCTTCGTGTGAACCACTACATGCTGCTGCCTACAAGGCTGAGACTAGACTATGGCAGTCAGACCTACATGTTTTCCAGTCCGTCAGACACAGGGGTACTTAATGGAGAAAATTCATAAGGAATTTACCTACAAAGCCAGCTGGTAAGAATCAGGACTGACTGACTTTACTGTTCTACAAACTTGCATTTGTCAGTAACTGAAGGAATAGCGAACTGTGCAAGGAGAGTTTCTGGGTTGTGTTGTCTCTTCCCAGATTATGGAGCTCTGTCAGAGGCGGTTCAAACTTTTTTGTATACAATAATTACACAGTGACTTTATTTTATCTACTAAAATTATAATAGTAATTTTATTCGTGGCATGCTGCTAAATATGGTGTCTTCCCACACACAGAAACACAGACAATGATGACAGGAAAAGACCAATGTTCCCTCCAGTCTGCCCACAGTTCCCTATCAAACATTGGGACCTACTGTCCATACATGGTACTAGTCATCACTATCCACCCCCCATTCCCCTCCCCACTACTACTGCCCTGAGTAACCACTTTACCCTTCATGCCATCCCAGCCATGCTTGAAACCATTTATGGTTTTGGTGCCCACTAGCTTGGCTTGAATACTGTTTCACGGTTCCGCCACTCTCTGTAAAATAAAATTCTCTCATATCCCTCTTGAACCTCACTCCCATCAGTTTCTGCTCGTACCCCTGTGTCCCTGAACTATTATTAATGCTAAATAGTTCCTCACACTTCACCCTGTTTATTCCTTTCAGGAACTTGAAGGACTCCATCATATCACCCCTCTCTGGTCTGGTCCCCAGTGAGTATATGTTCAGTGCCTTAACCTGATCCTCGCAAGATCTGCCCTGCTGGTCAGGAATCATCCAGGTCACTTTACTGCATTGACTCTAGCCTGTCCTTAGGTTTCCTGAAGTGAGGACACCAGAACAGGTGCAGTCTCATCAACGATCTATAGAGAGGTAGTAATAACTCTATTCTTCTACTCTCAATGCCCCTTCCGATACATCCCAGCACGCTCCCACGCCTGTTTTTTTTGCCTTATTGCAGGCTTTGCTGCGCTGACCTGATTGTTTAACAGAGTCGCTAATGATGACTCCTGGGTGCCCTTCCTTAGCCATAGTGCTCAGCTTTACCTCTCCCATCCAGTACTCTGCCCTGGGGTTCTTGTTCACAAGGTGCAACACCTTGCACTTTCTGGCACTGAATTTCAACTGCCAAACCTTAGATCACCTCTAATCTTTGCAGGACATTCTGTATCTCCCCAGTTCCTCGCTATCTACCCTCCCACACAGCTCAGTGTCATCTGTGAGACTTGCCCTGGATTCCTTCTCCAAAGTCACTGATGAACATACTGAAGAGGACAGACCCCAAGGATGGATCCATGCGACACCCCACTCCTGACCTACTCATGGTCAGGCGTTGGTTGCTCTTGGCTACAAGGGATTTTTATTAGCAGGAATTTAAATGTTGGTATACCTTCTTTATCTTGTACAGTATGATCAGCACCTCTCCTTTCCTTACATTAGCCTATCTGGTATGTTTGATATATTGGGCTGCTCAAAGTCGATTATTGCAATATTGTCAAACAGTGAATCATGATCTGCCTTCCTCTCCCAACAAGTCCACTTCGCTGTAAGTTACTGATCGCTAGATGACGTGCTTTCATGCAGTTTATGTAGCCACTGGTTTAGAAGCATATGCACTTAAAGGAGAACTGTGCTGAACCAGATCAGTTTTTTTTCTGTGGAAGCTGGGTGTTTTTAAATACAGGTTTTATTCTGGGAACTCCCTACCTTGATTGGTATTTTAGCAATTTCAGTGGATGTTAGAAACACAAAAAGCGGCTGGCAAAAGAAGGCAGTGTGATGTATGCAGTCTGCCCTGTGAGGCTGTACCTGCCGCTGTTTCTTATTTACGCACTGGTATAAGTACCATTCTTTAACTGTATGCTGTTAATTTATGTCCCTCTCAACCACAAAATTCATTAATAGAACACAAATGCATTTTGCCAACAATCTGTGAGCTCAACAAGGACATAACTACAGCACACATAGTTCAAAAATGGTCTTTAGCACCAGAGTGCAAGTCAGACATAGCCGCGGAATTTAATAAAAGGCCAGTAAAAGTTAGCCCAGTAGCACAGCATTAGTGGTAGTGCTACTGTTCACTACGCTGTTAATCCAGAGTTCGGGAGTGGTCTCAAGTCATAGGGGATGACCAAGAGAAGGTGGATTGAGCATCCAACAGTATTTATTTACTTCATCTGGGATAAGCCAATGAGATGTAGCATCTCATTTTCATAGGGGTCCCAGGGAGGATAGCAGCGTTCAACAAGTTAACAACGTCCAACAGAAATAATCACATACTGGCTAAAACATAAAACATGAAAAACAAACTGTAAAGGCAAAAGTACATCCAAACAGTAATCAAAGAGAGCTAACAAAGTGGGGTCACGACAAACAAAGAGTGTGAGGATGGTTATGCAACATGAACATGGCCAGGGAGAGGGGGATTCTGTACCAAAACAAATACTGTGAGTTTTAAGGTGGCTCGAAAGACTGGGCTTCAACACTTGCAGCATGGATGTATTCCTCAGCTGGAGGGGGAGTTTGTTCCAGGTGTCTGGTGCTGCAAATGCAAAGGCCTTTCTACCAAATTCACGTTTCGTCCTGAGAATTGAGATGGTAAGTGCTGCTGCTGAATGGAACAATCGACATTTTAGCAATGGGCCAGTGCAAATCACAGTGAGAGAGCGCAACCTCTTTCTGACTTTGCCTGATGATCAATCCACAAACAAACAAAAAAAGCTGAATGAACCCTTGAGTCGTACTGATGGCCCAGTGACAGCGCATCGCACCGCCGAGCAGGCAACCCAAGTTCAGGAGCAAAATTGGGTCACCGTGTCGGGAGGCAGGCCTGGTCGCAGCAGCTGCCACTTACCAGTGCACTGCAGTCCAGGAGGGAAGGTGCTAGGCAACAGGGCTGCAGCGCCCCCTGCAGTGGGCCAAGGATGTCGCTGCGTGCAGCCAAGGTAATCACAGGCAAAGTCCATGCCTAGGGTGGTAGGCAGAGCCCAGGAGAAAACTGGGTTAAAAATCCCATGATTATCTATATGACAGACTGGACTCTGGATCGATGGTGGACGGCATTGTTTTGGGGGGGCGCAGACTCATGGGAGATGCCAGACTGAGCTGGGTCCAGAGGAGGACAAGGGCTAACAGGCCAGATCAGGGTATAGCTCTGTGAAGAGGGTATGTCCAAGAAGAGAGATGACCAGAGCTGGGAGAGAAAGCTATCGTAACAAGGGAAAAAAAAAAAAAAAAAAAAAAAAGTGAACCCTTGAGTTTTTGCACACACAAAGCACACTAACAGGGATCTAGTACAATGTGGAGGTAGGGAGTTGCATGACAAACAGGCATTAACAAAGGAGTTTCAAGCAAAAGAACTGGTAGCTCCTGGTAACCTCTTACCTTTCCCTTGGCATTTCCTGTGTAAATATACTCCCCTCGTCTGTCGAAAGATGCCACCACATTCAGGTCTGAATCATCGTCGACAGGCAGTACCACGTGCTTCGAGTCAGATAACGTCAACAACACTGGCGCCGATTTCATCGGACACACAAGCACTTTGTTTCTAGATGGTTATGTTACAAAAGAGAAACAGAAAAACATGTTACTCAGTGTTCACAGTTTCTTCAAGTCAAATAAAATTTTATTTATAAAAAAGCGCCTTTCCAAAACCAAGGCACTTGTACATCATTCATTAAAATAAATCAATAAATAAAACAATTAATTAAACCATAAATAAACAGGTTAAAACTCATGGCAGCAGCATTAAAAATCAGTATACACCAGACTAAAAAGAAATGTCTTCAAAGCTACTTTAAAACTTCGGACGGTCGGGCAATCTCACACCTGACGAGGTAGAGAATTCCACTGGGTTGGGGCCATAAAACTAAAAGACCTGGCCCCAGATGTCTTTAAATGAACCCTGGGAATCTCTCGCAATCCCTTGTCAGTGGATCGGAGAGCGCGGGAAGGGCAGTAGGGATGAAGGAGATCTTGCAGGCAACCAGGGCCCTGGTCATGTAGGGCCTTGTAGGTCAGCAAACCGACCTTGAAGGTGATCCGCCACCGTACTGGCAGCCAGTGCAGTCTGCGGAGCACAGGCGTCATATGACTGGTCCTAGACGAACCAGTCAATAGCCTGGATGCTGCATTCTGCACAAGCTGCAGCAGAGGATATCAACCCCCGGTAACCCAAGGTAAAGGGCGTTGCAGCAAAGTCCCTGGGATGCTGCAAAACTCAACAAGGTACTGTGCAAATAAAGTCAGTATGCAGAGCCCTAAAGGAACATTTTATAGACTTTATTTCTAAGGTGCCAAGGCTGACTCACAGCCACTCTGACAACCTCCCACCCTAAATACCACTTACACAGCTAGATACCCCACAACTTGCCCCTTGTGGTAGTAACAAACAATGTCCAGTGCATCCCCCCATGGTAAATCTTTGAAAAGTTAAAAATTTCTTTCTGTGTAATTTATCTATTTTCTTACTTTGACGCCATGGAAAACGAGTCTCTCTGCTTCCTATCAGAGTTCTAATGTGAGCTAGGCCAAACCACAAGACACCAAGGTGAAACTTCTTGGTTCAGTTCTAAAGAACAGTTACGTGAGAACTTATTGTAACAGTAGATGTTCGAGAAAATCTCTCATCAGGTCACACTTTTGGAACTTATTCTATGTCAGCGCTAGGACCACATGAAAACTTTTGCCAGCAGTCAGTCAGGGGCTGCTCACAACGACGTCAAGCATCCAGCACCCATATAAGGTGTGGGCAGCCCCCTCTCTCAGTTCCATGCCAGATATTATGCTCAAAGGACTACTGTTAGGGGAACCGGGAGATCAGGCCAGGATCCTTGCTGCCAGGCGACATAGGGTGCTGTGGAAAACAGCTATGGAATGAAACACAGCATAGAAACCGTAGTCAGAGTCCATATGGGGACAGAGGGTGAGACAGTATGCCCTTAAAATCTACTGTTACAGTAAGTCCTTACATAACTGTTCTATCTTCTTCAAGGATATCTCTTTCATCAGGCCACACCTTTGTAATGAGTCCCCTGCAGTACCAAAGCGAACAGACTGGGTGGATTGCAAGAAAATGCTCTCAGAAGTAGGCCCTGTGACACAGTTGTAGCGAAACCCATCCTCCTACGAGATTTACTGTCCGGACTATATTGTTTAGGAGAAATGTGGACTGTATGCCAAGCAGCAGCTGTTCGCAGTGTGGTAGCAAAAGACGAACACGTGATGTAGAGTAGCCATGCCCTCCCGTGAAATGGCCATTAACCTCACCAGGTAACTCCTCACTGTACTCCCTTTCACAGAATGTATTACAACTTGTCAGTCCTTGGGACAGGCACTGTTTAGTCACAAGTGTGCCCTGTTTCCTATGGATGAATGAAACAAGTGGAAATTTTTTTTGTTTTCTTTACACACTTAAAGAATGGAGCAATGCTTCCTTTGGATTGGCAGGCTCCTGGTAACGTACTACACCAGATGGTGGATGGCCCAATTTAATGTCACCTCTGAACCCACCACATACAAAGAAATGTAGGAGTGTGACATCAGGATATTCTATCTTTAGATAAAGCAGAAGAGGAGGCTCCTACATTAGAGGCAACAGCTCCAAAATCCCCCACGGAGATACAAATGTAATCAAAAAGTACACCTTCCAGAATAGTAAACAAAAACCGCAACTTGTGGCTAGCTCACAAGGAGCCAACATCAGAGTTTGTAAAACAAAACACAAAGTCCATAGCCCAGATTGGAATGCAAATGAGAGGAATCAAATGTAAGATACCACTCCCAAAAAGTACAGGTTACCCCCATTAGAGTAACTGTAATGTTATCAACAGGAACATAAGAGGCTGCAGAAGAGGTCAAGTGCACCTTGAACAAGAGACACTGGATAGAGGACTGAAAGGTGCAGCAGGTATAATGTCCGGAACCTGCTAGGTCAACAGGTTGCAGGGTGTAGAAATTGTCCAGAAATCCACCCACTACCAAGGCATTACAGTAAGGTACGTATGGTGGAAGGGTTGTCTGTCAGCTACTACGGCACTAGCCACCTTAGGTGAAGGCTACTAATCTGCCAGGGCCACATCCTCAAGAATCGTGTAGGCCTCTTCGCCAAGGCAAAGGCATCAAGCTCAAGTGCCAAAACTGTTGTGGCCATAGCACCCTATCCCCCTTGATTGAATGAAGATCAAAAGGACCTGAGTCGTCCCCTCCACTGACTTTGCGATTAATACTCCTTGTGAGGAAGCAAAGGGGGGGTAAGACTGACAGAAAATGCCATTGCTGGGAGAGGAGTAACACCCTTCTACACAGACTTTAAGCTCACAATCAGAGTATCTGTGTTATCCTGAGCAGCAGGAAGGAATGGGATGCCCTTTATTCCCTGGAGGGGTCTATAAGAGCCAAACTGCCTGATAAGGAGAGATGTACAGGACATCTCTGCCGAGGTTAGTGCCACCTGTTCCCAGTACTGATTGAATACCCTGTGCTGAGGCCGCATGCTACAGGGCTAGAAGACTGAAAGGACTGTGGTCCCCTGCCCATACAAACTTCAGATATAAATCGATAAGAGTTCCGAATTGATATACGAGGACAGACAACTTACTCTGCTAAGGATATTATTAGCCCCTGAGCTGTAACAGAAAGGGGGATTCTCCTGATATCATGTGCACGACCTCTAGTATTCAAAGTAGAAGGTATAGCACTTAGGCCCACCACAGACCCTGAATCCCCTCTCTAGTTGAGAGGCGTGGAAGTATCCGGACTAAAGCCCTATGCCCCATGATTGGGAACAACAGGATCTATGGAATATGCTGGTCTCAAGTCTCTGTGGCCCTTTTTACAGCGAGGACCTGTGCACCTGAGACAGACTGAAAATGTGACAAATATCTGGAGGAATGTCCATAGCTCCAGATCATGACCTACTGCAATAGTATCCAGTCGCTTGAAGTGATCACTCTCCACTAATCTATCCAGAGGGCAATAGGACTCCCTACAACTGCCCCTAATTCTGATAATGGAAAGAGATTAGGCTGAGCCTGTAGGGGCCATAGCCTGGGCATCACCGGTTACTGTATGGGTACGCGGGACTGGCAAGATACTCATATCCCTGCTCTTGCTTTCATGTTCAGAGGCTTGACCTGCCTGTTTGGTTGTGGACAAGTGAGAAGAAAAAATTACTCACCTTAGTAATGTTGTTTCTTCTAATGGAGTCTTGCTGTATTCTGACTATTGCAGTTAGGTCCTGCCTTTCAACTGCCCCGGAGAACAAAGAGTTAACTTTCCATGGCCAGCATGGAACGTTCGGCTCGAGCTCGGTTGAAGCCCCTGTCTGCTGTTGTTTAAACTCCAACCGTCAGATCTTTACGAGCAATACTCACTAGAAGTTCTGTGTGGAAACTGTAAGACTCACACTAGCCAACTGGCAACTAAATTTATTAAAAAAGGGTTTTTTGGTTTCAAAGCAAAGACTCAAGTCAGGAAACCCCAAAAACAAAACACAACACACACCCAAAATAAAGAAGGGTGAAAAAGGGGCATCTCTAGGGTGCCAACACTGGTCCTGCCCACCCACATCTCAAAAACCACGTTCTGAGAGGGGAGGCAAGGGGGGCGGAGGTCAGAATACAGCAAGACTCCATTAGAAGAAACATTACTAAAGTGAGTAATTTTTTCTTCAAACAACATGAAGTCTTGCTGTATTCTGACTATTGCAGACTACCAAGCAGTACCTCCATGGAGGAGGGACAGAACCTACTTTGGGAATAGGCTCCGAAGTACTTCTGTGCCAAACCAAGCATCACTCCTAGCCTGGATATCCAGAGAGTAATGCTTGGTGAATGTATGGACTGTTTTCCAGGTGGCTGCTTGACAAATTTCTAAAATAGGAATATCCCTGGCAGCAGCCAGGGAAGCACCTGTACCTCTAGTAGAGTGAGCCCTCAGGCCTGAGGGTGGTGTTCTACCCAGTTTTTCATAGCAGAATTTGTATACAAGAGACAATCCACCTGACAATAGATCTTTTAGTGGCAGGTTTGCCCTTACCAACCTCTCCATATGTGAGGAACAACTGGAGGGACTCAAACCTGTGATCCTTGGTGCACTCTATGTAGTAGCTGAGGGCCCTTTTAACATCCAAGCTGTGCAACCTCCTCTCTCCAGAGGAGGAATGGTCAGTGAAGAAAACAGGGAGAGACATAGACTGATTAAGGTGGAAATCTGAAACCACCTAAGGCAAAAACTTCCTCTTAGTTCTTAGGACCACTTTATCTCTATGGAAAGAGATGAAATCAGGCTCCACTGACAGGGCTTGCAATTCACTGATACGCCTAGCAGAGGTAATGGCTACTAAAAACACAGTTTTCCAAGTCAAGTACTTAAGCTCTGCAGAGGACAAAGGCTCAAAGGGTGGTTGCATAAGCTGAGCAATGCAAACATTAAGGTCCCAAGCAGGAGTAGGGTCCCTAAAGGGGAAATTGGTGTGCAGCAATCCCTTGAAGAACTTACAAAACACAGGATGGGCTGACAGAGGAGAGGGCTTGCCTACTGACAAGGCAGAAACAGCTGCCAGATGTACTTTAAATGTAGCTGGCCTAAGTCCCAAGCCATTAAGATGAACCATATAGTCCAGGACTGTAGGCAGCCCACCAGATTATGGAGAAATATGCTTATTAGAGCACCAAATAGTGAACCTTTTCCATTTGGAGTTGTAAGTCTTTCTGGTGGAAGGCTTTCGAGAAGCCTTAAGGATATCCAGAACCCCTTGAGAAAGGTGTAAATCAGCAAACTCTAACTCTTCAAGAGCCATGCCTTGAGATTGAGAGATTTGAGGTTCGGATACCAAATCCTCCCCTGAGAGGATGTCAACAGGTTGTAATTCCTGGGAAGAGACAGGGGAAGGTGGACTGTTAAGGACAGCAACAGTGGGTACCAGGGCTGTCTGGCCCAGTCTGGAGCAATCAGAATCACTTTGCATGGTTGGGACCTGATCTTGACTAGCACTTTGAACAGGAGAGGGAAGGGGGGAAAGCATACAGGAACTTCCCTTCCCAATTCAGGATCAGAGCATCCAGGGGGACTGAGCCCAAGATTCGAGGGTCTGCAACAAAAGAGAGGGAAGTTGGTGATTGTCTGGGGCTGTAAAAACATCTATCTGTGGAGTGCCCCATCTCAAGAAAATCACATCCAAAACTAGGGGATCTAGGGTCCATTCGTGACGGCCCTGGGATATCCTGCTAACAGCATCTGCTAGGACACTGTCCTTCCCTGGGAGGTGAACTGCTATCAGAGAGGTTTGCAGGGAATAGGCCAGAGACCACAACGTCATTGCTTCTGTGCACAAGGCTGTAGACCGAGTGCCTCCTTGCTTGTTGATGTACCACATTGTGGTGGTATTGTCTGTTCTGATCCGGACCACCTTGTTCTGTACAGATTTGGAAAAGGCTTGCAGTGCCAGAAACACTGCTCTGAGTTCCAAGAGATTGATGTGAAGCAGAGATTCTTGAGGTGACCACAGTCCTTGGGTGGTAAGGCTCCCCAGCCCAGCAGGGAGGCATCTATGGTGAGTATCACTGAATGAGACTGAGTGACAAAAGGAACTCCCTGTCTCAAATTGTCCTGATCCTGCCACCATTGCAAAGCCTGGATCAGGGTTCGAGTCACTGGGACTAGTTTGGTAAGGGAATCCTTTCTTTGGGACCAGAAGGCTCTTAAGTGGAACTGAATGTCCCTCATCTGGAATCTTGTCCCCTGGACCACTGCTGTAGAGGCTGCCATGTGGCCCAGGAGCTGCAAGAGATGCCTTGCTGGTCGAGACACCTGAAGGGTGAATGAAGAGGCCAGTTCTATAAGGGTCCTTTGCCCTGTCCAGGGGAAGGAAGGCTTTTGCTCTTATTGTAGCCAGCTCTGCCCCTATAAAGGTGAGGAGATGTACTGGCTCGAGAACTGACTTTGGAAGGTTGACAAGGAATCCTAAAGAAGTGAGCACTTGCTGAGTTATTTGCAGATGTGACTTGACTTGGTCTGGAGACTGACCCACTATGAGCCAGTCGTCCAAGTATGGAAAGATGGAGATCTTTTTTCTCCTTAGGAAAGCAACCACTACTGCCAGGCACTTTGTGAACACCCTTGGGGCTGATGTTAGGCCAAAGGGCATTGCTCTGAATTGATAGTGGCCTGAGGGCAACTCGAACCTGAGGTACTTTCTGTGGGAGCACCTGATGGGAATGTGAAAATAGGCATCTTTGAGGTCCAGGGAGGCTAGCCAGTCCCCCTGGCTTTAGAGAGGGCAGAATTATTCCCAGAGTCACCATTTTGAACTTTGGTTTTAAAAGGTGCTTGTTCAGATATCTTAGATCCAGGATGGGCCGCCATTCTCCTGTCTGAAGTACCTGGAGTACAATCCTTTGCCCTTGTGTAGGGTAGGAACCCTTTCTATGGCTCTGGGAGCCAGGGGGGAAGAAACCTGTGCCCCTAGGACAAGGGTCTCTGATGGACTTGCAGGTGGAAAGGATCTGGTTCTCATCTTGGGAAATTTTTTGAAGCTAAGAACCAGTCCCTGGCTTACTACTTCCAGGACCCACTTGTCTGATGTCAAAGACTTCCAGTCCTGGACAAAGTAAGCCAGCCTGCCCCCCTACAGGTACTGGAGAATTGGCCCAGGCAGACCCATCAGGGTGTCTGCTTGGCAGGGGCTTTAGGCTGAGGGGTGGAAGCAGGCCTGCTCATTCCCCGTCTGCCTCTCCCTCTGAAGAACCCCCTCTGAGCATAAGCAGAAGAGGAGGCCTGAGCTCCGTAAAAAGGCCTTTGAAAGGGCCTGCCCCTGCCCCTGGAATGCTGTCTCTGAGGAGTGGCTTGCCTTTCTTTGGCCTGAGCACTCCTGTAGGTGGTCCTGTACTCGTCCATCTTCTTCACGTAGTTCTCTGTCTGCTCCCCAAACAGAGAATTACCAATGACAGGGAAATCCATGGCCTTAGCCTGGGTATCCTGTGATAGGCTAGTACATCTGAGCCAAGCCATCCTCCGAAGGGCCACAGATGTAGCCATGACTCTAGATTAAATATCATTGGAGTCCACAGCAGCATGAAATTGCACCTTGGATGCCTCAATCCCATCCGCAGCCACCTGCTCCAGCTCCTTGGCAAGCTGGTCAGGGGCCTGTTTAGCCAGAGCCAGCACAGTGTCCCACCTGGACTTCTGGTATCTAGCTGTGTAGGCCATATAGTTAGCCTGCCTGAGTCCCAAAGATGCTGCCATGTACTGTTTCTTTGCCATGGCATCAATCCTCCTGGAGTCCTTATCTGGGGGGTGTGAAGCCAAGGGAATATTTTCCTTATCACAGGCAGCAGCCTGCACTACTCCAACATGGCTGCATTGCTGGGAAAGGAACTCCGTGTCAGAGCCTGAAAGGGTATACCTCTTGTCCATTCTTCTGTCCATAGGAGGTATGGAATTAGGAGTCTTTAGAATTTTAAATGTCTGTTTCCCAAAAGATTTATGGAGGGGAATAGACAATCTCCTGGACTCTGGGATGTCCATCATCTCAACAAAATCAGGCTCCTCCTGATCCTCCACTGCTTCTTCCATTAGAAGCCGGAGAGTTTCAGCCACTTTCTTGTAAAACAAAGTGGGAAGGGGACTCAGAAAGCCTAGGAGGAGAAACACCTGAAGGTCTGTCTGGGGAGATGTCCGTGTCAATAGGCACATCCAGACCTTCATAATCACCACCATCATCATCATTATCCTCATACTCTCCCTCCTCCTCCTCCTCCTCCTCCTCCGGTTCATAAAATTCTTCTAAAGTATAATACGGAACCGGGGGAACTGACCGAACCGAGCTCCTGACAGATGATGCCGGTTTGGCCGGAACCAAAGTTAGCGATTGAACTATCCTTATCGCTTTGGCTATTTCATCAGCGGTCAGAGAAAGAATTTGTGGATCCGAACCGGATGATTTTTCCCTTCTCTTTCTTTTAACCGGAACAGACTCCTCAGAATCGGCTCTCCTTTTGCCCGAAGAAGTTTCGCCCTGGTCAGAAGGCACTCCTTCTGGTTCGGTCGGAACCGAACCGGGCTGGCCATCCGGATCAGCGGACTTCTCGGCCTCCCTTTCCCTCAGTTTACCGACTCTCTTATCCAGGGTAGCTTTGGGAAAACTTTTACAAATTTGGCAGTCTGAATCGAGGTGGTCAAACCCCAGACAATAAACACAGGTGGTGTGGGGATCAGCCTTAGCAAAGGCTTCCCCACACACACTACAGTGTTGAAACCCAGTGGGCCCGTTTTTTCTTGGGTTTCTCAGACATGGCCAATCCTATCGAAAACTTACCCTTTTTTCGGCAATCCGCCAGGCAAGACACCCCTATCGGTTCCTGACCGTGTTACGGGTCTTGGGAAAAAACGTAATTAAATCAGTAGTTTTTTTTAGAACCGATACAGACCGGTTACCACACTCTAATAAATTCAACAGTTTTTTAAAACCTATCTGATCGGTTCAAACCGAACCGATCCAATGTTTACAAGTTCCACACAGAAACTAAATGCAAAACCTATCTAGTACTCACGGTACCACAGACAGAGACTTAAACCGACAGGTTCAGTAGCAGAAATCGAGTGGGAAACGAGCGAAAAAACGACACTTTAACCGACTTTTTTGAACCGAGCAAAGGAGAAATCTCCGGAGCGACTGTTCAGTGAGGCGGAGTAAAGAATCTGACGGTTGGAGTTTAAACAGCAGACGACAGAGGCTTCAACCGAGCTCGCGCTGAACATTCCATGCTGGCCATGGAAAGTTGACTCTTTGTTCTCCGGGGCAGTTGAAAGGCAGGACCTAACTGCAATAGTCAGAATACAGCAAGACTTCATGTTGTTTGAATGTCCCTTGTCATTACCTCTCCTTAGGTTATCTGACAGGCATTTGGCCGGCCCCAGTTTCATTCCTAAAGACTGGAGGCTTTTTAAAGCTTCTTCCACATGGTGGCTAAACAGTTTTTGGCCTCTGCAAGGGGCATTTGGTACTATTTGCTGCACATGTCTCGCAAAAACCTGTGACACTGAACCAGGAGTAGCATCTCAGGCAAATGCCAGCGGTTGCAGCCCTGGCATAGGTATCCGAGGCATCATAGGCTGAGCGAGGTAAATGTTTGCCCACTTCCGCCAGTACCTTAAGTAATGCCCATGCACCAATCTGTGCCTTCCTCAACAGCGTATTTTGATATTTTATCATGTGAGCCTGGTAGCTGGTAATACACAGGCTGAGGGAGACAGAGGCATGGGCGCATTTGCCCAAAGCATCCAATCTTCTTGATTCCTTAGTAGGAGAGACCTTAAATGGCTAGGTGCCCTGGATTTATGGTGGGCAACTGTAAGCACCACTGAGTGAATCTCAGGCTGGTGGGCATAACAACATTTGCTGGATGTCTTGTCTGCCTTTCTCGGAACCGCTAGTATTGTGTTATGCCTATATCAGGTGGCATAAGTGGCATCCCTCCAATACTAGGTATATTGGAGGGATGACTGCCAATGGAGTCTCTGATAAAGTCCATAAGTGACCTTTTATTTGAGTCTTGCTCCTCCATAGTAAATCCCATGGCAGCCTGCATGATGGGTAGGAATGAGGGATCCTCTCGTGGTGATCTGGGTGCACTAGCCACCAAGTCCTCACTAGAGGAGGGAAGGGTGGAGCTGGCGTCATGTGTGAACTGGCTGTCCTCAGCATACTCCTCCTCATCTTCCCAATCTGTCTCCATTCTGAGGTCAAGATTATGGGCCAATTCATTGTCACTGTTGTGGACAACTGGCAGAGAGGCTGGTATGGTATGCACTGTAGGCAGAGGTGGCACAGACAGGTTAGTAATATCAGTGAATTACATTGACGGGATGACCGGCTGCTGTGGCAGGCCTGGCAAGATACATCTTTTCATATCACAGAAGGAGACCAAAACTGTCTGGGTGTCGATGCCTCCTGTAGTAAGAACTGCGACTGGTGATGTCGATGGTAAGCAGAAACTCTACACCAACGGTGACATACTGTCAGCAGTAAGCCCAGTAGTGCCTAAGCCTGGCCACGGCCTTGATCTATAGTCGATGGCATGGGGGTGCCTTGGAAGTGCCTACAACATCTACATTAGCTATAATAACTGATAGTGTCGATGGTGGGTGAAACCCCATTGACAATGGCGACATACTATGCAGAGCGGGCACTGTTGCAGCACAACCTCGTCCCGACTTTGGTGTCTGGTCAACACTGGGGCAGAGCCAAAGTGTCATGACTCGTACTAGGGGTCATGACTGTGCATGTTGACAGCAGGCAAAGGCCTGGCAACGATGACGATCTACAAGCTGTAACAAGCCCGGTAGTGGCTATGCCATGCCCCGACCTAGGTGTTTGAATGACTGTTGGGGGAGGGCAGGAGTCACCACCAACAGGGCAGATGGCGAGAAGTGGAAGACATACTTACTAGCCGCTGCAGTGACCTGGATCTCAACAGGGAGGCTTTATCCTTTTGCTTGGGAGGTCTACAAAACCCCCAACATGTATCTGCTCAACACAAAAATATCCCTACTCTGTTTGCCCGACAATAGATGTTTGCGTGCCGTGGAGATGATTTATTTACTTTTTTAACTTACTGTTTAAGCCCCCCTTCTCTCCACACCTACTCCCTCCCTCAGGGACTCCCAAGGCAACCCCCTAGGCTGCGCTGGAGATTGGTGGACTTCCACTCCCTTCATGTGTCCTCCTCGTTCATGCACTCGGATTGTCTCCCCCCCCACCGAGCGGGGTGGAGGGGGAGACCCAGACCCCTCCATCCTTCATGCAATGATGGCAGACAAACTGCGGAGCTTCTCTCCCGATCCCCAGTCACCGGTGCCTGTCTCCAGGAGCTTACATGGGGTTTTTCAGTGTTTTGTCTCCACCCCTGCAGACAGCATGCGAGGAGGAGCCAAGGAAATGAAGACATACAGAGACGTGCCTTCACTCTGGATCCTCAGCTGACATCCACCCCTCCCTGCATCTCTGCCTTCCCATCTGTACCACCACCTGTGGTCACCCAGGTGGCGGTATTGCAGTGGGACTGCAGCCCTCCCTCCCTCCCTCCCTGAAGAAGGAGAGCAGCTTGCCAGGCGCTCAGTCCTTCTCCAACTGGCAAGCCCTCCAGCAGCCCAGGCTCAATACCGAACCCAGGTTGCTGGTGTCACAAGCGGTAGCGCAACCGCTGCACTGGAGGGCCAGCTGGCGATTATATTTAAAGGACAACTAAATCAGCTAATGAAATGAAAAAGTCAAAAATCAGACAACATAGGGCTGTAGACTAAGCCCTTACCTGCGATATAGTGTCCTTCATTTTAACCATAAATTCATTTTACCAGCATTTCAGCAAGTTTAAAAAATGTAAACAAAGCTGCTGCAACCTAAGATGGCCGTGTTGTGCTTACGTGATAATGTCATCAGAACTACAGCGCTTCGGAGCGATCACAGGATCTCTATAGGGACCTCATATATATTACTTTTAACTCCCTTGGACTGCACATATGGGTACAATTCTTTACTGTACATGTGTGATACCATCTTAAAACATGTACAGTAACGGTAGACATGTCGGGATTTCATAGAAGATCTCTTTTGCTTTCAATGTTTCTTATGCTTGTGACTCCCCAAGGACATCTTTCCTTTGGTCTTCGATGATCGGGGTTTAGCTGATGCAGCTCTCTCTTGCAGCTGCTTTTCCATAGCAGCTACTGTTTTCTTGAGAAGAAAAGTCTCAAGAGCTCCCTGTCTGCGTTGCCTGGTAGCAGAGTTGAACCCCAGGCAAATCTCACAGGCCTTAACATTGTGAAAGAGGCCTAGGCAGCAGGTGCATATCTCGTGTGTGCCATCCTCATAGATTTTCTCACTGTACTCGCAGTAGTGAAAGAGCTTCGGCATCTTTTTCAGTGGCATGCGGTGAGTCTATAATCACTAAAAATACTGATTCAGTTAAACTTACAGAAGAAAGGGGGCTTGTGAATGTTTGCATTTCCGCTGGTGGGTCCGAGTTTAACCGACAGCAGGAAAAGAACTGAGGAAAGAAGGGTCCACCCATGCCTTACATGGACACTGGATGCAGGACATCATCGTGGGTGGCCCCTGGCTAACTGCTGGCAAAAGTTTCCATGTGGTCCTAGCACTAACACAGTATAAGTTCCAAAGATATGACCTGATGAAAGAGATATCCTCGAATATCTATGAACTGCCAACAGTGGCCTCTCTTATACAGACTGCATCGCATTTCAGTCAGACCCACCAGCCCAGATGAGGGAGTCGGGACCCGAATCGATCCGAGGTTGCCCACGTAGTGAAGCAGCGCTCATCAGCCAGCATCACTGGGCACAGCCTTCTTTTGTTTACCTAGGATAGCTCAGCTCAAATGCAAAATCTTGTTTTCAGTGGGGTCCTGCTTTCACCCATTTCTACAGATGTTTTGTGACATCCAAGCAGGGAACACCACAGAAGCACGCTCCATAAAGGTCTATGGGGAAAGTTTTCCGTACATTTTTATATATGTTTAAACAACCTTGCAGAAAAATGAAAGCTAATGCTCAACTAAAATTGACAGAATCCCTTATTCAACTAACACATTAACTCCAAATTAAAGCCACCGCTCAACTAATAGACTGAACTCTCCAAATTTGGAGGGGCTGGCGGTATAGTCTAGAGAATAGACCTGGGACTGATTCCCTACAACTCCACTTGCATACTGTGCGACTCTGAACAAATCACTTAACCTCCCTAGTGCTCCCAGTTCACTCCTGAAAACAGGCCTCAGGCCTAGTGGACCTTACCCGGTTACCAAAGAATAAAATTAAAAAAAAATTAAAATCAGTACCTTCCAGCATTCCCTCAAGTAATTTGCAGATTCCAATTTATTTCTGAAAAATCTAATTTCATTGTTTTGAATGTGCTTCGTTCCCTCTGTCTGAACTAACCTCCTCACAGCACCTCCCTTTTTATTAACTTTTTATCCATTCTATCTCAGTACCAACTCTTTTCATCTAATGCTCTTTTAACCTTTGTATGATGCACAACCACTACAACATCAGCAGCTCTTCATAATTACCCTAAATTTTAGTGCCTAAACTGTGTGTTTTGGTGTATGTAAATAGCCTGCAATTTTTTTTGCCGACTCTGTTATACGATTTTTGTATTTGCTTATGTATGTATATATGCCCTCTGTATGTACTAGTTCACACCTGTCCCCGGGGCGCACCTGGAAACAAACCTAGGCTCAGTGTGCTTTTCCCAGTTAACAGATTTTAAATAAAATAAATTGCGTTTAAAATGTTGCCAAAAGCCATCCTCATTTGATATGTTCAACTTTTTTCTACATCCTAGCCATCAGTCTTATTTTATGTAATATTTTATCACTCATCCAGGGCATGTTATCCTTCTTTTGGTCTTAAAGTCTTAAGAGGTACAAGAGAACTGCCCACCTACCAAAATTCTTCACTTAAATAAGAAACAGCATCCTCAAGATCTGGAATATAATCCATATAAATCCTATTTTACTTTATACAAGTCGTTTTGAAAACAATTTTTCCTTCGTTTGTTACACATACTTTCCTCCTTGGCCCATTGGTCAGACCTTATTCCACCATCACCAATGGCTGCTGCCGGGTGGCCCGGTGGCACCGAGGGTTGAGGCGCTAGATGCCACATCTTGCGCCATGCCAGGGACCCATGTTCGGGAGCGAGCCCGGGTTGCTGGGGTTGGGGGGGGGAAGGGAGAGGATCGAGCATCTGGAGGACAGTTCTTCTCTCCCGGGAGGGACAGGGGTTCCTGTTCGGTGCTTGGCTGGCCTCTGGTGGAAGCCAGAGACACAGCAACGCTGAAGTGTGAGAAGGAGTCGAGAGTGGCAGACGTCGGTACCAATGCCTTGACGTCAGGGCACTCGCCACTCCTAGAAACAGTGGAAAATACCCTTCGGGTTCAAGGAGACGAGTTGAGTTTGCCTCGACGGTGGCCGCCTCCTGGCACCCTCCCAACCGATGCTACTGAAGATATTGGGGTGTCGTCCCCCAGCCAACTCCCATCATCCACTCTTCTGTCAGTCTTCCTGCAGTTCTTAAATAACTGGGATTTTAAAACGTGGCAGATGATTCCGAGATTGTCCTTTTAGAGCTAGACTACCTGTATTTACAGTGTTATCCAAAAAGTGGCACCCCCTACTCACCAATTTAATGTGGTGAGCTATGGAGACACACACAAAAATAAATCCAGAACTGTCAAGGTCATTTTTACTGGTCAGTTTTCATAGTGATAATTATCTGGATCAGATTTAAAATTTTAAATGCCTTCTATAATCTTTTACCTCTTTCTCCAATCCAACCTGCACTAAAATCCTGCCAAGATGTTTTTTCCACTACCAATAATTTGTTCTAAAAACATTAATACATCTTCAAAGATGTCCGAATGCACAAGTAAACCTGGACAATAATTGGATGAGTCAGTGCAAACAAAAGCTACACTGGGAACTATACCAGCTGACCAGCCCTATGAATGGAAGACGGGACTCCCTCGTTCAATGACACACACAACATCTACCGATCGAATGACCTGAGAACACAGCGAACCCAAATATCTTTCGTCTCCACCACAAGCCAATGAAAGCCCTCAAGATATGCAGTGAAGTCTTACTTACTGGTCTCTGGGATGGAACTGGACTTTGAGAATCGGAGAAGGGAACCGGAAACGCTGATCGCAGTCGCCAGTCAGAACATCCCATAATGACACGATGTTATCAGTTGACGCACTCACCAATTTGTGCCCATCTCTACTCCAACTTTGGGGAGAAATGAGAGAAAGAGAACTCAAACATTTAAAAACTGAAAATCTAAGCAGCACTAATTAAACTGATCACACTCTATATATGTTTTTTCTCGGTAGGAGAGGCTAGAATAGTAAAAAGCCAAATTTAAAGGGATCACAAGGCTTGCTTTGCCATTTTTATATAATCAGATATGTGTGGCAAGTGTTTGCCTCCTTAATCCCAGTACTGTGCATTTTCTTTGGTTTGTGCTGAAATAATCTCTTTTTGTCCCCTTCTTCAGGGTCCCTTGTTTATGCTGTCTTTTCCCCCACCTGATATTTTTCACTTAGTTCCAGAACCTGGGGACATCAGTTGAGCGCAAGCTCCTGCTACTGCGTCACCGGGTTTCAGAACTGACCAGATAAATAAAAAAAAAAAAAAAATTTTCGGGTGTGGGGGAAGCATTGTCAACATGGGACACTAAAAAAGGGGATAAACGATAATTTCAACACAAACAAATGAAAAAGCACAGCAGCGAGATTCCGGAGACTACACATATACCCAGATTTTCAATTATATTAAAAAAGCATAAAGCAAAGTATATGTTCCCTTTAAAGCAGCAGTGAAAAATGAGCAAAAAAATTACCCCACTTTTTTGGGGTTGAATGAATACATTTTTATTAAAGAACATCCAACAAAACAATTACAAATACTGTTATCTAATAATATACAAAGAAACAATTTCTAAGCAGTAACTGAACACTCAATACATATAGTAAATTGCTTAGAATAACTGTGAGGTCTAAATGGCCACTATCTCAAACCTTATGGCCAATGCCGTTGGTCCCCGCTATCCTCCTAGCGGACTGCTGTCTAGACTCGTCCTGCCCCAAATCAACATTAAGCGACGTCGTGTCTGGAGGCCAGAAATCAAAAGGTCCCCCCCGAGAGGACCCCTTCTGTGGCTAATCTTACTGTCCATTGCCCTATCTGGCGACATTGAAGTCAATCCTGGCCCCACCACCCTTGACTCTCCTCAGAAATGGTGGAGGGAAAAGGGCCTGAAAGTTGCTCACATCAACATTCGAGTCTTCTTTCCAACCCTTAGCGCTCACTGCATGGGTCACTCAATACAAGCCTGACATCCTGGGGATAACCAGACCTGGCTAAACCCCAGATTCACGACTCGGTCTGCAGGCTCCCTGGCTATGAGCTAAAATGGCAGGACAGAATAGAGGCAAAAGGGAGGAGGTATCCTGATTTACTACAGGGACCACCTCAACGTGATCCCTTATAAACCACACCATGCTGCCGTCAACCTGTGAGTTCCTCCACACCGTGCTGCTGCTTGGCAACACCAAGAAACTGTATCATGGTATGCTCCTACAACCCACCTAAGGGCGGCTGCAGGGCCTCTCCCATCTCCCTGGATACTGTCTGTCCCAGTCAGGGTAAATGAACTCCTTATCTTGGGGACATTAACCTAAACTGGGATGGGAGCGTCAAGCAGTTTGAGGCCCTGCTTGCCACCAAATCCCTAACACAACTGGTAAAGGCCCACCGTCAAAAGGCAAACGGCACTTCCTGCTCCCTCTTGGACTGGATTATGTCAAACCGTCCGAGAGGATCTCCTCAGTAGGGGCCCTACCACGCCATACGGACCACTCCGGTTCTGTGTATATGGAATATCCCCTCCCTAAGGTTCCTACAAAATCATCCAGGTTGAAACTTTGCCAGATTAAACCCTGACCTGTTCTTGGAGGAACTCAGGCTTACGGACTGGTCAACAGTCTACAGAGCACTGGATCCCTCATCGGCCGTCGCCGTGTTCCACAACATCTTTGTGGATCTACAAGATAGGCATGCCCCTATCACTAGGCGTAGGGTCCGTGGGACAGCCACCCAGTGACTGAAAGGGGGTCTCCTCTCCCACATCGGCGACAGACAAATGCTGGCATCAGGTAAGCTCACCACGACACTGCCCTGTTGCAGCAATACAGAAAACTCAGAAATGAGTGCAAGAAAATGATCAGGAGGAAAAGCGACTTCTGCAAGGCTGCCCTTCTCAGCTCTGCTAAAGACCCAGACGGTTCTGAGAACCATCCAATCACTGGTTGGCGGTCGCTACTCCGGGTCACTGACATGCTCATGAAGGAGTCTCTGCAACAATCCTCACGTGATTGCTAATGCTCTAAACTCTCATTTCACAGACCTCCCTTCTGCTCTCCGCTAAGATCCTCAGACCAAAACTCAAACTGCCCTGCCTCCCGTCCCAATGGGAGTCTGGTCAGCCGCCCCTCCATTTACCTAAGGGCTGTATCGTGGCAGGTCAGGTCTCTCTTTGATCTCTCCCAGAATGCTAGCCCTGGTCCTGATGATCTGGAGCCAAAGCTTCTCAAACTAGGTGCTCCTTATAGCCTCCCGGTGGCCCACATTTTCAACCTATCCCTTGCCCAGGGACTGATCCGGATATCTGGAAGTTTGCCAAGGTCGCCCCTGTCCCTAAGCAGGGTGACCCCAAAATCCTGGACAACTACTGTCCCATAGCTATCCTCTCTGCTGTCAGCAAGCTCCTGGAAAAGGTGGTCACAAAACAAATCTTGGAGTATATCCACTCCCATGGTCTGCTGACCCGCAGCTATACAGCTTTAGAAAGGGCACAGCACTTCCACGGCTCTCATCTCAGTTTCTTCCAGCATCAGAGCTGCTATGGATCAGGAAAACTCTCAGGTGTGGTATCTATTGACTTATCCAAGGCGTTCGACCTGCTGACCCGATCTGCTTACCCTGCAGATGAGGTCCTTGGTTTGTCCCCACCCCTAAACTGGGTCTCTGACTACCTATATGGCGAAAACAACTAACTAAATTCAATAAAGTCCTCTCTGCCCCCGCCTGTCACCTCTGGTGTCCCTCAGGAGCTCCGTGCTGGGTCCCCTACTCTTTTCCTGTTCATCAACAATCTCCTGATGTGGTGCTCCAGCTGCCGTGTCATCATGTACCGGATGACCTGGTTCTCCTGGCCCACTCCTGTGATACAGTCACACTAAACCGTCACTTATCTGAAGACCTCTGGAACATCCATTCATGGCTCTCCAACCATAAATTGGTCCTAAATCAAAACAAAACCCAGGCTATGCTCTTGGTTCCTCTGCCAATATCTGAGCCTCTTCAACTCCCTACATATCAACTACGAAGATGGCTCCCTCTCCCTACCTGACCTCCCTCAAATATCTTGGAGTGGCTTGATCCCAATGGACCTTGGTGGTCATATCCATAATGCCTGCAGTGGGGTAAACGCAAACTGGGGATGGCCTACAGGGCTCGGTACAACCTCACTCCAGCGCTCGCTTAGCTCTTGCCAGGGGGTACTACTTCCCTCCCTCAGCTCTGGCTCCCTCATATTTGCTCATGCTTCTAAGACCCTCCTAAGCAAGTGGGCACAACGTACTAACATCATCTGTCGTTTTGCCCTGGCACGCCCCGCCTCACCCATCTTTCACGAGCTCTCTGAGAAGCTTGGCTGGTTATCCAGCTCAATCACCTTAACTTTAGCACTGGGTGCCTCGTGAGTAAAGTACTTAGCTCCGCACTCCTGAACTGGCCCGGGTTTCTTGCTCCTGCTGACCTCTCCCCCGACCTGCTTAGATCCCAAGGCCCCGCCTACTAAGTGTACTTACTTCCACACCAACATGGGGACCGGAGTTTTGCTGTCCATGGCCCCAGGCTCTGGAACTTCTTTCCTGAAAGAGTCCGTCTGCCTCCTCTCACAAGAGTTTCCGGACCTCCCTGTGGGATCATCTTAGAGTAGCTTCTCGCTGTGAATGTCCTAAGCCTCCTTAGCCTCCGGTGTGTCCACTGGTGCGGCTTCTTCTCTCCTGCTCTGGCGTCACCACTCTTGCGCTATGTCCTCATCCAAATCCCTCTCCTTGCTTGACCGCGCTATGATGTTACTATGCTCATAATCCTCACCAGCCCTGTTGGTCACTGAATTTATCTCTAACTTATACCTTGCCCCAGCACTGTATCTGGGTGTACCTTCCACGTAAATGTAAAAACTGTAAAAATTGTCTTTTCTCCTGTTTTTGTACCTGAATGTATTCGTCTGAACCAATTACTGTATCAATGTACCTGTTGTACCCTTTTGTACTCTCCCGGGTCGTTCCTGAAAATAGGCATAAAACTCGTCTAGTGTACTTTCCCGGTAAACAAAAACTAAATAAATAAATAAATTAAATAAAGGCAGTTTATCATTTGCTGAGCATTTGAAATTGCTTTGGTAATATCTATTTGGGCTTCACAGTCCATTACACCTTAAGGCAGTGCTAGCCCATTCCTGGCAAAAGTTACATTTTAAGCATGTAATTTTCAGGGGGGAAGGGATCATAACTGGAGCTGAACCCACGGACAGTCAGTCCCTTTCACTTTCTGGTTCACCGGCCCCACCCCTACACAGAGACATTTTGTGACATCTAAACAGGGAAAGCGCAAGGGCGCACCCCATACAAGTCTATGGGGATATTTTTCAGTGCATCTTCCTATATGTTTAAATAACCTTGGAGAAAAATGAAAGTCACCGCTCAATGCACTTAAAAATCTCCCCACAGACTTGTATGGGGCGCACTCCAGCACTCTCCCTGCTTAGACATCACAAAACGTCTGAGTACAGGGACGGGGCTGGCAGACTGGGACGTGGAATGGATCATCAGGCCATGGGTTCGGCTCCATGATCCTTTCACTCCCAAAAACTGCATGCTTAAAAATTCAACTTTTGCCAAGAATGGTCTACTTCTGCCTTAAAGAGACCCACCAAGGCAATCCAAACAGCCCCTGCACCCGGTATATGGGTGCATTACCTCATAAGAAACTTCCTCATGTGAATCTTGCCCCAAATAATTCAGTAATAAAAAAGTTGTAACCCTCGTAAAATCCAGAAAACCGCGTCCCAAGGACTTCCCGGTTTCTGGTGCCACCCACACTCTGCCAAGTTATGACGTGATGCTAGGGAGAGTGCGGGACGTGCTCCATTATACTCTATGGGTGGCACCTTTCTGATCGCTTTTTTACATTATAATGGCAATTTGGTGAGGAAATGTGAGTACTGGTTGACTAACAAGGGCATTGTTAGTCAGCAGTGCTATATTTCCTCACCAAATTGCCATTATAATAAAAAATGATCAAAAGGTGCCGCCGTAGAATAATGGAGCGCATCAGCTCTCCCTGGCATCACATCACAACTTGGCAGAGTGCGGGGGTGAAGCGTGGGCGGAATCAGAAACTGGGAAGTCCTTGGGACATGGTTTTCTGGATTTTACAAGGGTTACAACTTTACTACTGAATTATTTGGGGCAAGATTCACATGAGGAGATGTCATATGAGATAATGCACCCATATATCAGGTGCAGGGGCCGAGGATGGTAAATCTCTTTAAGGTTTAATTTACTTTAAAAGCTAAACTTCCATCATATGTTCAATTTCTAGGTCATATATTTGGTATCGAAGGAAAGTATAGATGGAAGGAAGGAAGAAAGAAAGATAGAAACTTAACATAGAAACATAGACTTTGACAGCAGATAAGGACTGCTTGGCCCACCTAGTCTGTCCATTTCCCTACTTACTGGATAAGCTGCAGATCCTAGTTATCCAACAGCCTACTTCTTCCTACCTCCCACCAGAATTGCCTTATGTCTGCCCATGTATCCCTGAATTCCCCCACTGTTTTTGACTCCATGACCTTCTCAGGAAGGCGTTCCATGCATCCACCACCCTCTCTGTAAAAAAAAAAAATACTTCCTCACATCGCCCCTGAGCCATCCCCCTCTATCTTCAAATTGTGTCCCCTTGTTCTTGCACATCTCTTTTTCTGAAAGATGCTACCCTCTAGAACTTTGCCAATTCCCTTGAGGTACTTGAAAGTCCATCATGTCCCCCCACTCCCTCCTTTCCTCAAGGGTATACATATTAAGCTCCTTTAGTCTCTCTTTGTATGACTTCTGTTGCAGACCCTGCACCATTTTAGTTATCCTCCTCTGGATTGTCTCTATCCTGTCTATGTCCTTGCGGAGATCAGGGTCTCCAGACCTGCATGCAGTACTCCAGATGAGGTCTCACCAACTGTCTGTACAGAGGGATAACAAATGCCTGTTTTTTACTGGTGATGCCTCTCCCTATGCATCTCAGTATCCCCCCAGCCCTCCTTACTGCCTTCTCACATTGCTTGCTTACCTTTAGGTAGAAAGGAAGAAAGAGAAGATAAGAAGTCATCTGACATCAGGAATTAAACAGGAAGACGTATAAAATTGTTTTAAAGAAAATCATAATTTACTGTAACACATTCCAGACATCTTCCAATTTAATTTGCTGGTAAAATTGCCCAGTTCTACTACAATTTAGGAATTATATAAATTTTTTTCTCAAGAAAAAAAAAAGGCTGACTATTCATTTAGCTAAGAAACAGCATCGTAAAACTGGGAAACATTGAAAAAAAATATATATAGTAACCAAAACAGGAATTACCTATAAAAGCAACTATACATATATAATAATGCATGGGGTGGTGTGTTTAGCAGTTTTACCCCAAAGTGCTGGATGCTACATAAACCCTGAGAAGCGAAGCTCAAGGGTTTATTTAAGCTTATCAACGCCTGAGGCGCGTAAAATATCACGTAAACACATTATTTCCAAGGTTTTTTATTTTTATACAATTGCTGGGGAGTGTTTCTCGCCACAATTATATAAAATAAAACGGCCACTGTTCCGGTAGGGATGAAGCCTGTCTGCGGTTGGTGACTGAGCAGCTGCAGAAAACTTTTCTTTTTCTATTTAAATGGAGGATTACTTGTTTACTGAGGAAGAAAAGCCAATTGTTGTGAGGCAATTACTTTTTTTTTTTAAATGCACTTACACCAACGTCGAGTGATGGTGGCTGCCAACTGTCTGGCAGCACTATGTGAGGGGAGAGCGGAGGGAAGCGCATGCAGGGAGCGAGGGAACCCCGGCTCCTGTTATTAGATGTATGCTAATATTTTTATTAAATGATGCTGGAAAATAGATTGTTTGAAAAATATACAGTATATATATATATATATATATATTTTTTTTACTGGACTCCTGCTTTAAAAGAAAATGTATTTTGTGGCACTAATTTTCTTTGAATTTATTAGTAAATAATACCAGGAGATTCCATTGACCACAACATGAAACGCCCCAGTAACAATTTCAGGTATTACTATGATTAGCAGGGAAGGATACTGATATGCCAGGAAAATGGCAGAATGCAAAATAGGACAAGGAGACATACCATTACATCTTTGGGCAGGGAGGGAAGGAGTAACTATAAAGATAGGCAGACATTTAGACAGACAAGCACATGTGTGGAGATAGTACCGGTAAAATATCCAATGGCGTCCCCCGAGAGCCTGCCCGGTGGCGCTGAGGGTTGAGGTGATGGACGCCACACCGCGTGCTATGCCAGCGACCTGGGTTCGGGAGCCAGCCCGGGCACTGGGGTTCAGCGGGGCGAGGGGGTAGGATCAAATGTCCGAGGGACAGCTCTCCTCTCCCTGGGGTGGAATCCAGGGATTCCCTGATGCAGTAGTGACCCCTGGTGGAGACTGGGGGTTTCACCTGCTGGGGTTCTAGTGGGGACGTGCACGGCAGGCATCTTCCGGGGCTCTGCCTGCGTTGTGACGCCACTGTATGCTCGCGCACGAAGGGGGACATAAAGAAAGAAAAAGCCTCCCAGACCTCCGGTGAGATGATGGAGGCCCCAGGGGAACGTCACACATCCTACAGCCAGCCCAGGCGCACTCTTCTCCAGGGGCCATTCGGATCCAGGTAGGCACTTCACACTTAAGCGATTAAGCAATAGGGGGTAGGGTGGAACCAGCCTCAGAGGTGATACTGAGGGTCGAGCCTGCCGTGGGTCTGTGCAGAAAGAGTATTCCGGGAGATGCAAGGGGTTCAGGCCAGGAGTAGTGGCATATCCAAGTGGGCACTCCGAAGGATGCCCGGCGGTTGGGAGTATAAAGAAAGTTTAAAATATATATATATATATATATGCATGCAATGGCCAGATACACAATACACTTTTTATCACCACCTATGAGGGAGCTGGGCTTCATCACTTGCGAGTGGTGATGGTCCTGCCCCCTTAGTCATGAAGATAAACAGCATACTGTGAGTGGAGACACTATGCATCACAGGTACATATTATCGTGCATCACAGTTGGGGGTGGTGGTGGTGGGGCAGTCTGCTCCACAGGTGAAATGCGAAAAAGTTCTCGAAATTCTGCAGTTCCACAGAATAAGAGAGCTGCAGATTATTTCCTGTAGTAAAACCCCCTCAGAATGCGGCCTTTTTTTATTTATTTTTTGTTAACCAGGTAAATACACTAGGATAGATGCAGTCTGTATTCGGGTACAGCACTTAATTACAAAATGCTGAATGAAAAATATACAAAATAAAATTATGCCGACATAATGCAAAGTGCTCTCAAGTACCCGTAAAAAACAATACATACCAGTCCAGCTTGTTGGCGCACTTTTCATGCTACCCTCACAATACCAGCTACCTGAGTTTGGTAATTAACTTGAGTCCTTGAGAGACGGCTGGGGGGTGGGGGAGGGAGGACTGAACTTCCTAGATGACCTCTCCTCCTCTGAGTCAGGAGGGTTTCGTTTGCCATAATACTGCCACCTGAGTGACCACAGTTGGTAGTGCAGTCAAAGGGCCACTCGAGGGTGTAAGATGCAGTCGCCAGCACCCGACAAGCTGTAAGCGTGCACATCAAAGACAACATTTGCATGTGACATCCCAGGGAAGTTGAGAAATAGCAAAAATGGCTCCAGCTATCATGATGATGGACCGCGGTAAATCAGTGTCACACAACCCTGCTTCAGTGCCACCTGACAAGACAATGAGCTTAGAGGTAAATCTCCCTGCCTGCCTGGGGGGCAAACCAAGGCTTCATGGAGGACTGGCAGCCACAGATATGTGGGGGTGGATAGCCACAGGTGTTCAGGAAAGACAGAGAGGAACGCTGGAGACTGAAGGAGGCATAAACAGAAAGCAAAAAAACAAAACAAATATGTTTTGGACTAGCCAGTTGCTAACAACACAAATGATCTGGGTTCAGGAGCAGACTTGAACTGTCGCGGTCAGTCAAGGAGAGAAGAATCAAGCGCCCACATTCTTACAGGAGAGTGAGCTGGCACACTCAGCCAAGATATTGCAACCTGGGAGACCACAAATGACAGTGCGACACAGTGGAGAACGTTACCGCATCGGCATCAGCATGCTGCGTGCGCATTCCTGCCCTGACGTCTATATGTGAAATATCTCTTAGGGCTGAGAGAAACACAGCAACCACCAGGCTTCAGCAGGAGGAGGTCAAGCCCACCCCTCACCCCAAAACAGGTCCCACATCACTGACAGCGGTACCAAGTGTAATTATAAATGTGGTGCAAACAGGGTTTTTTGTTATGAAAGTGTCTCTAAGGGTTTTTAAAAATTGCAAATTCCATTTTTAATCCCCTTTTTACATTTCTGAGGGGGAAAAAGGTGGCATGTAAATATCAGTACTTTACCTGGAGGCTGATATATCTAGTTCTATTCCTCTTATACCTCATCAGCATTGTCACCTGACTTATTGTGACCTCACATGTGACTAATCTGACAGCAGGTGATTGGCTCTTCTTGATCAGTTATGAGGTCACAGACAGTGAGTTCACAGGACTGATTATGTACGAGGAGGAACAGAACCACCGGTAGTTACATTAACCTCCAGGCAGAGACTGTTCAACAAATTTCACCAAGTACTGTCGGCTAGAAAATCTACTAATTAGCAAAAGGGAAAAGAAATATACAGGTTACTCACCTGTAAACAGGAGTTCTAAGAGTGGTATATGTTGTTCATCCACACTTGTTGGCAGGTACCTTGCCACTTTAAGATGGGCCGCAAGGTCTTCAAGCTGGCTCCTCCCATCCACTCAGGTGGTAAAATCCCCGGCCCCGCCCCATGACGCCAGATCTAGCCCGCTGGAAGCCAGGTTGTGTGCATCCGCAGCCGGGGAGGTCAGGTGGGTCCGTGTAGATGAACAACATATGCCACTCCTAGAACTCCTGTTACAGGGGAGTAACCTGTATTTCTAGGTACATGGATAAGTTGTTCAATCAATTTGTTGGCAGATTCCTAGCAGTTCTCTGGGAAGAAGGAGGAAAGGCGCACACCCCCCCTACTTAGGAAACAGGGACTGGAGAACTGAGGCCAAAAAACCAGCATCCCGGCATGACTCGCGGTCGATGTTGTAATGGGAAATGAAGGTGTGTGCTGACTTCCAGGTAGCAGCCCTGCACATTTCCTGGATAGGGACATCCCTAGAAGCAGCCACCGACGCAGCAGTATGGCAGGTAGAATGATCTCTTATCCCTCTGGGAGGCTCCTTGCCCGCCAACCTATAGCAGAGATCAGGTCTGCCAGGTGCGGCTTCAGCGTAGGTGACAAACAGCTGGCGAACCTCTCCCTGAACTTCCACCGTATGCTCTTTATAGTAGGCAAGCACTCTTCTCGGGTCCAAGGTATGGAGCTTGTACTCAGCCTCCATGGTGTGATTTGGGTAGAACACCAGTAGAGTAAGCACCTGATTCAGGTGAAACTCCGACACCACCTTCGGAAGAAATTTCGGTTGGGGGCGCAGGACAACCTTGTCCCTGTGGAAGACCAGGTAAGGGGATTTAATGGAAAGCGCCTGGAGCTCCCCGACGCTTCTGGCTGACGTGATAGCCATGAAGAAGGCGGTCTTCCATGACAGGTGGGAGATATCACACCTGTGCATCACTCCGAATGGCTTGCCCATGAGCTTGGCCAATACCAGCAGTAGATCCCACAGAGGTGAAGGTACATGCACCGAAGGGGATATGTGATCTAGGCCTTTGAAAAAGTGCCCGACCACCTTCTCCTGTGCCACTGACTGTTTACCGTCCCGCGCCCAGTAAGCAGAGATGGCTGCCAGGTGCACCTTAAGGGTCATCGACCGAAGCCCTTGCTGAGAAAGGGACCACAGGTAGTCCAAAATGCTAGCCAACGGGCCGGACGAGGGGTCCAACCCCTTGCCCTGACACCAAATGGAAAATCTCTTCCATTTAAAGGCATAACATTTTCTGGTCGACTCCTTACGGGACGCCTCAACGATGTTGAGGACCTCGTCGGAAAGACCCAAGGCCTGGAACTCTAGCCGCTCAGGAACCAGGCCATTAGGTGCAGGGACTGAAGGTCCGGATGGGGCACCTTCCCTTTGTTGATGGGAAGCAGGTCCGGGCGGGCTGGAAGCCGCCTCGGGAGCCTGGAGCTGAGGCTGAGGAGATCTGGATACCAGAACTGGCAAGACCAGACTGGGCCTACCAGAATCACCTGCGCCGTGTCCCGCCTCACCTTGAGAAGCACCTTGTGGATCAAGGGAAATGGAAGGAAGGCGTAGAGGAGGTCTGGGGTCTACAGCCTTGAGAAGGCATCCCCCTGCAGCGAGCCCTGCTGAGGGGGGCGGGCACGGAACAGCCTCAGCTTTGCATTCTTCCTGGAGGCAAACAGGTCCACCTGAGGCATGCCCCAAAGGAAGAACAGGTCTTGCACTAGCTCCGGCAGGAGAGACCACTCGTGACATGCATCGCCTATCCAGCTGAGGGCATCGGCCAGACTGTTCAAGGCTCCTGCCACATGGATGGCTAGGATATCTGCCTCCAGGTGGAGCACAAGAGACCATATGCGAAAAGCCTCCTTGCACAGAGGCAAGGAGTGTGTCCCGCCCCGTCGGTTGAGAAAGTACATGGTCGTGGTGTTGTCCGTCTGGACCTGGACAATAAACAGTCAGTGGCGCAGGAGAAGGTGGTTGGGCACTTTTTCAAAGGCCTAGATCACATATCCCCTGGACCAAACAAACGAAGCAAAGGTGGTCAGGGCTAGCCGGACTGCTCGGAGCTCCAGCAGGTTGATGTGGCATCGGGACTCCTGAGAGTGTTGAAAGTGGCCAATGGCCAAAGTTTAGTGACCAGTGACCAAGGTTTTAGTAACCAGTGACCAAACGTTTATTAACAATATGTAACTGGCTAACCAAAAGGTTGAGGAGATAGAAAGGTGTAAAATGGCTAGTGTAAAGGCTGCAAATGAGTAATAAATAACTAAATGATGCCAACATGTGAATTAATAGGTATGGCTAGCCAATGGCTGCAAGTGGCTAAGTAAATGAATGATACCACCATGTCAGTAAATGTGCATGCATGTGTAAGACTTTAAAAGGTTAATGGTTAAAATGAAGAAAATGAAATAATTCAAGAAAAACAAAGCAGAGGTCTAACTTGGAATTGCCCTATTCAGCAGAAAATACTGTGTACCAAAACATGTCTTTTTAAAAGGTTACAGCTAAGATAAGAATGCAGCTGCTAGTAACCATGGCTGGCCTTGATAATTGAACTTCCCCATCTTGTGATACAATCTGGCCATTGTCTGGGTTTTATCTGTAAGCAGAGTATTTTTAAAACAGTCACATCCCCTTGCATGTTTTCTGTATCATGAAGAAGGTATTTTTGATAAATAAAAATCCCCTGATTACTTGTTTTTCCATTTAAGAATAACTGCATGTCTCAGCAAAGTGTCAGAAGTATCTTGTGACCAAGGTATCTTATGGCCAATGTATTTTTGAACCAGAGTCTTATGATTTGTTGAATGACCTATTGTCTATGTTTAAATCTGCTGTTGTAGTTTTTGGGAAATTCCAGCCTTGCATTTTTTTTCTAAGCTTGCTACACATAAATATGGGACCTATGGTTATGTCCAGCATCCCTTCGAGAGAAGACGCAGTCTCGGACAATCTGCAGTCTGAGACTATCCATAGACTGCTTGGGGGATCCAGAGAGATATGGTTTCATGTGTCTCTGAAATTATGTAGCCCTGTAATGCAAATAATACTAGCTGTCTAGATTGCATGTTAGAAACACCCCAATGGACTGTTCCATGGACTGTTTCCTTGGCTGAAAGATTAAACTGTATCAGGTATACTCGGGTAGTGGCAGGCTACCTGATGCCTAGAAATTATATACTATCTCAATAAATTACAACTAATTTGGCAAATAAATAGTATGGTGGCTTTATTGAATTATTGAGAATTACCAACCAGGAATCTGTATAATTGAATCCATTTTACAAGGGGACCAGAGACCGTGGGCCCTATGCTCCCCCAGATGGGCATCCAACCCATCAGAGAGGTGTCGGTCGTCAAGATGACTGTCGGCTCAGGGCGGACAAATGGGATACCCTCCTGCAGATGAGCTGGGATGAGCCATCACTGCAGGCCATCCCACATCTCCTGGGTCATGGAGACTGGCTGGTCTAGAAGACCTGAGCGTTGAGACCAATGGCGGGCCAGCCCCCATTGGAGGGAGCGCATATGCCAGCGGGCCCAACAGACCACGCTGGTGCGGGCCGCCATGAGACCCAGAAGGCGAAGGAAGTCCCAGGCAGGGCACAACTGCCTAACAAGAAATGACTGGGCAAAGGAAGAAAGGACCTCAGCCCTGTCCACCGGGAGCAGGACTCTGGCTCGGAGAGAGTCGAGCTCCGCCCTGATGAACTGGATCAACTGCGAAGGCACGAGTTCCAACTTGGCCTCGTTGATAAGTAGGCCTAGTTGAGAGCAAACCCAGATGGCCAGATCCCTGGACTGCTCCGCCTCCAACCTGGAGGGGGCTGTTATCAGCCAATCATCCAAGTAAGGGCAGACCAGGACCCCTCGGCACCGCAGGAATGCTGCCACCACTGCCATGCATTTGGTGAAGACCCAAGGAGCTGAAGAAAGGCCGAAGGGCATGGCTCGGAACTCGAAGAGGTTCCCTTCTGCTCGAAAGCAGAGGAACCGCTGATGGGACGGACGGACTGGGATGTGAAAGAACGCGTCCTGAAGATCCAGGGAGCAGAACCACACGCCCAGTTCCAGGGATGGTATGATCTGAGCCAGAGTGACCATCCAGAAGGTACACAGCTTTAGAAACTTGTTCAGGTCGTGTAGGTCGAGAATGGGGCGTCAGCCCCCCATCCATTTTGGAACCAGGAAGTACCTGGACACAAACCCTGGGCAAGGAGGAGAATCCGCCACCTTGCTGACTACCCCCTTTCGGAGGAGCAGAAGAATGTCATCTCGGAGAGCAGACAGGGAGGCTATGGATCCGGTAGCCCCTCCCCCGTGGGGTGCGGGATCGAAAGGGAGGGACCTGCTCGAATTCCAGAGGCAGGCCCCTGCCGACCACCTCCAGCACCCAGCGGTCCTTGGTGACAGTGGACCAGGCAGAAAGGAAGTGGCAGAGCCGGCCCCCCCACGGGGGGACCCAGGGGAGGTGCGACAGGGTTGGGGGCAGCAACCCTCAACCCGTCACTGGGCAGGCTTAGAAGAGGAGGAACCGGCCAAGGGGCCGCCCGGACCCTTCCCTCGGGCTTCCTGACTGAGGAAGTAGTGGACTTGACTTTGGAAGGAGCCTGCTGGCCCTGCTGCTGGTACTGCTGGGCAGGATTTGCCACAGAGGTGGAAGGACGAAAGGACTTATGCTACTGTTGGCGACCTTTGTCCCTCTGAGCAGATGTAACAGAGTCTAAGGTGGCATTAGACTTCTCGATGCACCCGAGTCTAAGGTGGCATTAGACTTCTCGATGCGCTGGAGGTGACCCTCCATCCCCGGGTCAAATAGGTTGGTCCCTAGAAAGGAGACATCTGTTAGCTTGTGTTGGGTATCTGCCGTGAAGGTCGAGATCCGCAACCAAGCCCTGCGGCGCATAACCACTGCGGCTGCAACCGACCGGGCACAGAAGTCTCTGTTGTCCTGAGCTGTTTGTAGCTGCTGTTTAGCCACAGCTCTTCCCTGATCCCAAACCTGCTTGACCGTGGTCTGAAGGTCGGCTGGGAGATGAGGGAGCACCTCATCCAGGGAGTCCAACAGAGCATGAAAAAAGTGTGCCATCAGAGCAGCCGATCTAGCCTGACGAAGGCCTAAGGAGGTGGCAGCGTATACCTTCCTCCCAGAGTAGTCCAGCTTTCTGGACTCCTTGTCTGGGGGCCTGTCCAGGTCCCTAGTGTTACCGGAGCACCAGGAGACGCTGTCAGCCACCAACCCCTCAGCCGAGGGATGCTCCGAGAAGCTGGAGAGGGAGCCGGTAGGGACCACATACTTGCGGGCCATCCTGGCTGAAGATGCAGGACAAGAGGCCGGATGCTGCCAGAGCTCTAGAGCCAGACCCACGGTGGCCTCGGCCATGGGGAAGGCCTCCGAGGGGGAATCCCCTTTGTCCAGAATCTAAGTGAGTGAATATCTGGCCCGCTTCTGCAAGGGTTCGAGCGGCATCCCAGTGGATTCCAAGATGAGTCGAAGGATACCCAAGAACGAGGAGGGTCCCTCGTCCATGGACAGATCCCCCCGAGGATTCCAAGTCAACTGGACGGAAATGCAACAAGGAGTCTTCAGACTCCGAAGAGTCCGCATAGAGCTGCCGGACTGCCCAAGCCACCCTCCACCGGAAGATGATCGGGGTTAGGTGACTGAAAACCGATGAGGCAGACCTGCAGCCAACACAGAATCCTTGGTCGGAGCCCCCAAAAAAATTGGTCATTGAGTCGTTGGTTTCCACCACAATGGGTGGGGCAGCCGGTCTGAACCGGCGATCGGAACCAGGTCGCCCGGCGAGGAACCAGGGGTGAGCGGCTTGTTCTGGCAACAGCTGCGTAATCGCCGGTGAGGGCGGAGTCGTCTTGTTGCCGGCTAAAAGAAGTTGCTGCCACATAAGATCCTCATAGTGCCGACGCAACTTGCGCGGAGCCACTCCTCAGCCGATGAGGAGGATGAGCGATGGCGCCACTTTCCACAGTGTCGGGACCGGGACCTCCGACGTTGGCGGGACTTACCCGAAGCGGACCGAGACTGTGACCTCAACCGTTGGTGGCGCCGATGGCGGGCCAAGGAAGGAGTGGGGGAACCTGCAGCTCTTCCAGTTCAAGGTCCTTGACCAGGGACTTTGACTCTGGAAGCTGAAACAAGTCCTCGGAGGGCACCGGGGGAACCGGTGTCAGAGTTATCGGCCTCCTCGGTTGACAACTTGTTGGTGGACTCGAGAAAAATCTCTGCCTCATCGACACGAGTCTCGGCCGGCTGGTATGTCGGGGACTCCGAGAAACTAGCGGCCTGGGCCGTAACCTTGACCGAAGTCCAGAGACGATGATCCAGGGAGGGAGATCTCACCCGCTCCCACAAACATCGATTCTGGGACTTACCTTTCTGGTCCTTCTTCTTAGACCGAGAAGTATGAGACCCAGAAGGACCCTCTCCCTTGGCAGAGAGGGACTGACAAAGCTCTCGAAAGGAAGTTGCGTAGGAAGAGCCCAGGGAGAGTGGGATAAAAGCTGACGCCGAGGAGGATGAAGCCGCAGCCTGGGTCACCTCCTCCTCGAGGGCCGTAAACTGTTCCAGCTGCTCCATGGAGCCCATTGCCGTGGACACCGCCCAATGGGCCTCCTTCAATTTAACCGGTGGGAACCTTTTCTCCGGTCGCCCTAGATGGAGTCGGGCACCGCAGTCCATGAGCACTGAAGAGGAGGAGGACAGACAGAGACCGCAAGACTGTGGGTCGTGGTCGAGTCCAAGGCAGTAAACGCACATGGCTTGAGGATCAGTGAGAGACATCTTCTGCCCGCAAGGGCACTAAGCGGAACGGAGACAGATTTAACATTCATCAGTCATGGAGGGAGTTCAGTGAAAACCGAACTCGAGTGAACTTGAGTACAAGTTTGGGAAAATCCAAAGATTTAGGATCCAGGCCTAAAAAATGCAGAAGCGCTAAGGAGGGACCCTGAGCTTCCAAGTGGGAAGGAAGATCTGGCATCATGGGGCAGAGCTGAGGATTTTACCACCCGGGTGGGTGGGAGGAGCCAGCCTGAAGACCTTCCGGCCCATCTTAAAGTGGCAAGGTACCTGCCAACAAGTGTGGATTGAACAACATATCCACATCTCTAGAAACATACTTCTGATATAAGTAACAGTTCGCTACTTTTGGAAAATATTAATTACAGGCAGTACAACAGCTCCAAGGCTAATGGTGGGTTCTGACATTCCCTAACAGTGCACACTAACAGTTATAAGTAACATTTAGCCTACCTAGTTTGTTTTTCTGTTCCCTAAAATGTCTGCCGGATGGACTTCCAGTGACATCATCGCTCTGATGGCAGCCTAGAAGATCGCGGATCTCATAATGACAACATAACAAAAATTGAAAGAATTTTCTGTTCCCTCCTCCTCAAAATCTGTTAAACAGCCCCTGTTGGATCCACCGCGCAGCAGGGCAGATTAAGTCTCTCATGCCCTTCCTTCTTTCCCATCTACCTGTGATTTGGAAGATGAAGATAATTTTACTATCACCTTAAAAAAAAACTATGCTCACAGCTCAGAAGTATCAGTGAGACTCTTTGCAGACTGGAAACAATGGTGGCAGATGACAGTCAGGATCTCCGAGTCACTAAGAAGAAGACAGGAGCTGTGGAGGCCTGTCTAACTGAATACATGCAGACAGTAGATATTCATAATACAGCCCTGTTGCACCTACACCATAGGGAGAAGAATTTGGCTGCTAAACCAGAGAGTTTAGAAAACTGCCATCGGTGGAATAATATTCGCCTGTATGGGTTACCTGAAAAATCTAAATCCGGCGACATACGAAGAAGCCAGCAGAAGAAGGCCATTTGGTCTATCAAGTCTGCTCATGTTGCAGGGTCCACAGCTTGAGATAATGTCCCTGTCCCCTCTCCCCACTCCTCCCATCCTCCCTACCCACGATTCTTACCTTCCCCCATGCCTGTCCCAGCCTCTCTTAAAGCTGCCCACTGTCTTCAACGAGATGACCTCTTCTGGCAGCGCATTCCAAGTGTCCACCACCCTCTCTGTGAAGAAGTGCTTCCTGATCTCCCTCCTAAACCTCCCAAACCTCCAGCTTAAGATTGTGCCCCCTCGTGTTATGGTTGCCACTCAGCTTAAAGAGACTCTCCTTATCAACCTTATTTACCCCTTTAAAGTACCTGAAGGTCCTAATCATGTCCCCTCTCTCTTTTCTGTCTTCCAGGGAGCACATGTTCAGTGCCCTAAACCTCTCCTTGTGTGCCATACCCTGCTGGCCGGCTATCATCTCTGTAGCCCTCATCTGGACTTTCTCCAGCAGGTTAATGTCCTTTTTGAGGTGGGAGCACCAGTGCTGAACTTCATACTCTAGATGCGGCCTTACCTCCTCTCCTACTACTGATCACCCTAAATATGCATCCCAGCATCTTGTTTGCCTTTGCTGCTTTCTTGAACTGCGTAGAGTGCTTCAGGTCACTAATCATCACTCCCAGGTCCTTCTCCTCCTCTGATGCAGATACTCGGACTCCACCCAGGTAGTACTCTGTCATGGGATTCTTGGCTCCAATATGCATAACTTTGCATTTCTTGGCATTGAAGCCAAGCTGCCAGATCCTAGACCACCTCCCCAGCTTTTCCAGATCTTCCTGTAGGTCCTCTATCCCTTCAGCTGTGTCCACTCTCCCACAGAGCTTGGTGTCATCCATAAATAGGCACATTTTGCCCTTAATGCCATCCCCAATGTCACTGATGAAGACAGTGAACAACACCGGCCCCAGCACAAAGCCCTGCGGGACCCCACTGGTTACCTCCCTGGTGCCAGATAACTCTCCCCCAGGCAGTTTTCCACCCATTTGGCCTTCTTTTCCCCAATCCCGAGATCCACCAACTTCCTTTTTTTTTTTACATTTCTTTTTTATTAAACGCTTTTTTGTTACACTTATGTCAAGAGTACATTTCATATATTTCATTATATTGTCACATGTTTTAAGTTCTATGTGTATTATTGACAGTTTTTTGTTATTCACCCTGAGGTTTAAATGTTTGATATAAAGTCTTATGCATTCTTTTGGTCAGAGACCATATGGAAGGTAAAGCTCCAACTCTTTCTATTTTAGCTCACACCTTGTTTACCCCTTAAATTGTGTTTACTTCTTTATTTCTAAAATAACCAAATGAGTAATTTCCTCTTCTCGGTTAACTCCTCCTCCTTTAATTAAATTTTCTTCCCTTCAGATCTTTGGTAGTTGTTCGATCATCCCCCGTTACCTTCCCCACCAACTCCACCAAACTTAAGGACAGGAGTGTGGATCCACCTCAGTATGATAGAGAACCCACTTCTGCCATCTCTTCATGTATGTTGGAGCTTTACCCTGAATTTTAGCATTAAGATTTTCTGTTTCATATAATTCAGACATGGTGGATCTCTATTCTACTACTGTTGGAATTATACTGGTCATCCATCTACGAGTAATGGACTTTTTGGCCGTCAAAAGACTGGGAGGCAAGAGAGTTTTTTTCCCATGGAGAGGAATGGTCTGGAAAGATCCCTAGCAGAACCTGTTCAGCTGTCAGTTCTACCCCTTGTTCTATTAATTTGGTTAATTCTATTTGTAAGGACAGCCAAAAGGGCATCAAACAAGGACACTCCCAGAATATGTGTCCCAGTGTAGCCCTCGGACATCCACACTTTCTCCAGCATACTCTTCCAGAAGGAATTTAATCAGGACTGACGGGGCTCTAAAAAAGCAGGAACGACACTTCCACGCAAATTCTCTCCAAAGTGGAGAGGAGATCCACCAACTTCCTGATCAACCTTTTGTGGGGTACAGAGTCAAAGGCCTTGCTGAAATCAAGATAGAGGATGTATACTGCTTGACCCCCGTCCACTGTCTTGGTGACACAGTCAAAGAAGTCAATCAGATTCGTTTGACACGATACCCCCCACCCCACGAACCCATGCTGCCTCGTATCTTGGAGACCATGCTCCTCTAGACATTCAACCAACCTTTCCTTTAGTATGGTCTCCATAAGCTTGCCCACAATTGAGGTCAGACTGACTGATCTGTAATTCCCTGGGTCATCCTTTGGACCGCTTTTCTGGAGGAGCACTACATGTGCTGTTCTCCAGTCCTGCGGTAACACACCTGACTCTAGTGAACTATTAAATAGGTCTGCCAGTGGCCCTGCCAGCTCCTCAGCCAGTTCCTTTAGTACATTTGGATGTACTCTGTCCAGGCATGGTGATTTGTCCACCTTCAATGCCAGTGGCCTCTCCCTCACTCTATCCTCCTCTATCAATACATCTGTGTCCCCCCCCCCCCCGACATGCTCATTTATATAGAGAGACTCCTTCAAGAAGTACTGGGATTACCCACAAATAAACGTTTAAAACTCATACAGGCACACAGAGCACTATCTGCATCCCCCCGAAGGCTGCCAACACCAGGCCATGCTCAATTATCATGGTTTTTCTCTACTACCGAGTGAAGGAATATATTCTCATGACTGCCTGGGGGAGGCACGAGGTGTTCTTTGGGGATAACCGCCTCTTCTTTGAGCACAATTATGCCCCCACCACTATGCAGCACTGTCACCAAGTCCTGCTTGTCCAGAAAGCCTCAAAGCAAAAGGGGGTAAAGCCTATTGGGAGTATCCAGCTCGACTTAAGGTGGTTACTTCTGAGGGGAGGCAACACTTTTTTGGAACTTCAGGAACATACGAACATATGAAATTTGCCAGCAGATAAAGGCCTAGAGGTCTATCAAGTCTGCTCGAATGTGCACCTAGCACCCCTTATTCTGCAGCTGCCCCTCCCTTCCACCCTTCCCCTTCATTAACCCTCCCCCTTGTCCTGTCCCATCCTTGTCTGATGCAGTCCACTGTTCTACTGCATACCACTTCTGCAGGTAACATTCCACCCAGCCACCACCCTCTCTGTAAAAAAGTGTCTCCTCATCTCCCTCCTGAACCTTCCTCGCTCCAGTCTCATATCATGGCCCCTGGTGGCCTTCCCCTCCCTTGCTTTGAACAGCCCCTCTGTACCCGTCTTGTTTATTCCTTTCATGTATTTAAAGGTTTCAATCATGTCAACCCCGTCTCTCCTCTCCTCCAGTGAGTACATGTTCAACTCCTTCAACCTCCTCTCGTATGATAAGTCCCCCAGCCCCTTGATCATCTTTGTCGCTCTGCGCTGCACCCCCTCCAGTAACTTAAAGTCCCTCTTCAGATACGGACTCCAGTACTGCACGCAGTACTCCAGGTGTGGTCTAACTAATGACCTATACAGTGGCAGAATCACCTCCTCCCTCCTCGAAGATATACCTCTTGCAATACAACCCAGCATTTTGTTGGCCTTTGCAGCTGCCTTCCTACATTGTGCCAAGTTGTTCATTGACCCTGTAATGAGCACCCCCAGATCCTTCTCCTCCTTTGTCTGGGCTAGCTGCACTCCCCCTAGCTGGTAATTCCTCCTTGGGTTCTTCATCCCAAAATGCAGCACCTTGCACTTTTTGGCATTAAAGCCCAGTTGCCACGTGTCTGTCCAGGTTTCAAGCTTTGCCAGATCATCCTGCAACCCCTGCCATCCCCCTAGGTCATCCACCACCGCGCCTACCTTGGTATCATCAGCAAACAGACTGATCTTGCTCTTGATGTCCCATGATATGTCTGCAATGAATATCCCAAACAACACTGGTCCCAACACTGAGCCCTGTGGAACACCGCTCGTCACTGCCCTTGGGTGTGAGCTCCCCACCCACCACCACCCTCTGTTGCCTTCCCTGCAGCCAGTTTCCTACCCATCTCACCAGCTTTGCACCCGCCCCTGTGTCTACTAACTTCCTTCCCAGCCTTCCATGTGGCACTGAGTTGAATGCCTTACTGAAGTCCAGATACAGGACATCCACTGCATGGCCCCTGTCCAGTTGCCTAGTTACCCAGTCATAGAACTCGACCAGGTTGGTTTGGCAGGATCTGCCATGTATGAAGCCATGCTGTCTGCTGTCCTGTAGTCCTTTGGCCTCTAGGAGGGCCACCAGCCTCTCCTTTAGGATAGTCTCCATTAGCTTACCCACAATGGATGTGAGGCTCACTGGTCTGTAGTTTCCCGGTTCATCCTTGGGGCCACTCTTGTGGAGGAGCACCACATAAGCCATCCTCCAGTCCTGAGATATACACCCAGATGTAGTGAGGCATTAATAGGTCTGCCAAGGTCCTGCAAGGACCTCTGCCAGCTCCTTCAGTACCCTGGGGTGGATGCCATCTGGGCCTGGTGCCTTGTCCACCCTCAGTGCCTTCAAACCTCTCGAACTCTGCTCTCCATGATTTCCCAACTGTCACCACTTCCCCTGCTTCTGCCATTTCTCCCACCTTGGGTGTCACCCCTCTTCTCTTAGTAAATACTGAGCAGAAGTACTCATTGCGCTGCCTTATGCGCACCTGCTTCCACCCAACCCCCCTTTCCTAATCCTTACTATGTGGTCCTTACAGCTCCTCTTCTCCCGGATGTACTTAAAGAAGTCCTTCTCCCCCTTCTTAATGCCTTGTGCCAGCCTGAGTTCCGTAGATGCTTTGGCTCCCCTTACTGCCCTTGTCACCTCCTTCGATTCCGTCAAGTACTCCTCCTTGTCCTCCCCCCCTCCCTGTTTTCTTGTACTTCCTAAAAGCAGCTCTTTTCCTCCTTACCTTTTCCATGACCTCCTTGCTCAACCAGATCGGTTTCTTAGCCCTAGCCTTCTTGCTCTGGGCTTTGCAGCAGGTTTTGGCTGCCTCCACTATCCCCAGCTTTATGAGTTCCCACCTCTGGTTAGTGTCCATACTAGATTGAATTCTGGCCAGGTACCCTTTTACCACTTCCCCCATCCTCCCAAAGTCGGCCCTCCTGAAGTCCAGCACTCTTGTGCCAGATTCCACTCCTTCCTTGCCCATATCCAATGTGAGCCATACTGAGTGGTGGTCACTCCTGACAGCGGTTCCTCTGCTGTAAGTTCTCTCCTAAAGTCCCCATTTGCCAGCCACAAAGTCAAGGGTATTTCCTAACCTGGTTGGTTCACTGACCATTTGCAGCAGGAAGCTGTCCTGGAAGGCATCCAGCAGTACCTGCTCTCTTCTGTTCCTGGTTGTTGGGGTGCTCCAGTCCACCCTGGCATGTTGAAGTCCCCCACAATCACCACACTACCCTTCTCGCAGGTCCTCCTGATCTGTCCCGCTAGTTCCCTGTCTAACTCCTCCGTCTGAGATGGTGGCCTGTACACCACTCCCATTCTAAGAATCCTATTCTTGGAATCCTGGATTTACATCCAAAGTGACTCCGTACTACCCTCCTCCCCTTCCTCCCTTACACACTTCAGTCCTTCCTTCACATATAGTGCCACCCCCTCCTTTCCCAATCACCCTGTCCCTACGAAATAACCTGTACCCTGGTACAGACAGGTCCCAGTCATTGTATTGGGTGGCCCATGTTTCCGTGATGGCTGCAATGTCCACCTCTCCCTCTGCCATGAGAACCTGTAACTCTGCAGTTTTCCTCCCAAGGCTCCTAGCATTAAGGGTAACCACCTTCCACCCCCATCCTGCCCTCCTTTCCTAGCATCACCAACAGTACTTGCCATTTGTCCTTTGTCACTGTTATGGGGTAAGCTCATATGATTTCCCAACCTGTGGTCTCTGCATATCTCTTCCCCAACTGCCCCCCACTCCTAGTTTAAATTCCCAACTTCCTCTATGTACTCCTCCATCCTCTGTTTCAACACTTTCTTTCCCTCCTCACTCAAGTGTAGTCTGTCCTTGGCATAGAGACTACTGTCCTCCCAGGTCCCTCCCACCCCCAACAGCCCATACCCTTTAGCACAACACCAGGTTCTTAGCCATCCGTTAAATTCCTCTATTCTCAGCTTTCTTGTTGTGCTTGCCTTTGCGCGAGGAAGTATCTCTGAAAAGTTACTGATCTTCCTGCCCCTCACATAATTGTGCTAGTTCCTCAAACCTCCTCTGGACTGTATCTACTGTCTTGTCAGCCAGGTAGTTTGTCCCAAGATGTATAATTAAATGAGGCTTGTCCCTACCCTTTCTAGCATATTTCAGAACAGACTGTCCCACCCTTTCCGCTGTCATTCCTGGCATGGCCTCCACCCGAATGGCGACTATGCCTCTCCCCCTTGCTACCCCACCTAACTCCTCTTAGTATTGAGTCCCCCAGCACTAAGATTCCACCCCTCTTACTCCCTGCTTGCTTCCATTCATCTCCCTCTCTCATTTCCAGCTCCTCTTCTTCCTCCTGCACATTATTTCCCCCTTTTACCCCTGTTGCAATTCTCCCAGCAGAACTTCCCCCCGCTCCAGTTTGGTCCAGGCATTTATCAATTACTCCTCTAATTTCATCATTTCCCTCCTCCACCTTCTTCCTCTCTAGCAGTGCACAACTATTTTCTGAAGGCCCTTCACAAATGCCCGCTCCTTCTCTCTTCATAGTAACCTGTTCTCTCCTTTCCACTCCATGACTTTTGCCACTTCTTCGCCTCCCCCTCACAAGTCCCTATCTCCTCCTTCCATTTGTCTTTTGTCTCCTGACCTGGTTTCCCAGGCAATTGTTCTTCCTGGCCTGGGCCCCTTTGTCTCTGCTTCCCTTCTTCTGACCCTCTCCTCACCACTGTTGGCTTAAATCGCCCCCCCTCATCTCCCCTTCTTCCTCCCTCCAGTATTGGGCTAAACCCACCCCAATCTGCCTTGCCTGTCTTAGTTCCTCCTGCAGACCCTCAATCTCCTTTCTAAGTTTTCTATGTGGTTGCACACTAAACATCCTCCCACATTCCAGGCAATTTTAGTAAGATTGGTGCAGCAGTTGTTTGCAGCCTCCACCCTACCCATTGCTGTCGTTGCCACCAGCGACCCCCACCTTTCAGATGCAGGATACCAAACACTCCCCCCGAGTCTCCCCTCTCCCTCCTCTATCAGTGCAAAACATTTTCTTTATTTCCCTTACCTCCTTTGTTGCGCACGTTTAGATATATTGAGCAACTGCTTTTTATATTCCTATCCTTCCTATCCACACTCAAAAACAGACTTTAAGTAGCCATTGCACAACCTTCTTCAAACTCCTACTCCTCCTTTCCCCAGGAAGCTAAGGATTACCTCCAAACACAAGGCAATAAACTGGCTGAAGTATTGTCTCAATTTCCTCAATGCGATATGTAAGACAGAATCTGGCAGAAGGCTCAGATCAATAAGTCAAGCTCTACAAAAGCCTCGGACCTTTGGGACAGTGTTCAGCAAAAATCCAAGCCATCTTTGGCTAAAGCGTCCTTGCAGAAGAGTTGTAAAACAGCATTTCCCTCCTTGGCATCTGCCAGCACCACTGGAGAGATTCGTTGATTTCCATTACAGACCACTGTCAGACACTATTTTGTGCTGAGCAACATTTCCCTTGAAGTGGGCATAGCCTTTAGCAGCGTCTGTATTATACATCAGAGCTTTAAATTATGACATTTTGGAATGGACGTGCTTACTAAGTGAGTGGTGGGATGGAGACCGCTTCTGCACACTGCCATCCACATGAGTAACAGGTAGGCACTGGAGCCAGGGGTGGGGTGGTGAGAGTTGCTCGGGACTAGGCCAGCCCGTGTATCATTTAAATCTTGTATATATTCAATGGCAGTTACAACTGGGGACCCAGGGATTTCGGTTCTGGGGTGGGGGTTCCGGGCTGCTTTTCCCGCCACATGTGCAGTAGTTTGGGGGGAGGCATTCCGGCCAGCATTCACCAGTTAGCTTTGCCCATGCCGTCTCCACACTATGGCTTACCTTGCATGACTTTCCTTCAGCATAGAGTGACAGAGAGACACCGGCCCGGTGGCACTGAGGGTTGAGATGCTGGACATCACACCTTGTGCTACGCTGGCGACCCAGTTTCGGGAGCAAGCTCGGGTCGCCGGGGCTCGGCCAGGGGTGAGAGGGACGGCGTGGACTTGGACTAAGCTGCAGTTCTCCTTTCCCGCGGGAGGGTCAGAGGCCTCGCACAGCTCTGGTGGTGACCAGGAGGTGCACCTATCATGGGGCATGTAGAAGAGGGTAAGGAAGCCGCGGCAGACATCCTGTAGGTGGGTGTGGGAGGGTGCCCACGCTGCGCTGGACTTCAGTGCATGTCCGCACTCCCAGGAACTACATAAACACGGAAAATACCCTGTCCCCTGGTAGGCAAAGGTGGATCCAGTGGCCAATCTCCACACCCAATGCTGGGTCTTCCGGCCTGCCTTTCATGCCCCCTCGTTCCCTGGTCATCAGTCTGGATTACAGAAAGGTTGCCAAGAGGAGTTGGAGGTCCCGCCCCGGGGGACTCAGATCGGGGTGGGGGGTCAGAGACCAGAGGAGCTAACAGGAGCTCCCGTGGATGGTAAGGCTGGAGACTTTAGGCAGGGTGGGACAGGGTTGTGCCAACAGACCACACCAGAGAGTGTCTGGGGATTGGAGAAGAGGAGGATAAACGGAGTTGAAGAAAAAAAAAAAATGTGACAGAGAGCTCTTCCTGATTCGGAGGGCCTCAACACTAGTTGTTTTTTTCTCCTATTCTTACAATATATAAGATGGGGCAGATGTCATAGCAATCATTTAGCGCGTACCGTTCCTTATCTACACTCCCTCTGTGACCTCCATGGGAGGCGCAAGCTCAAAGAATTTTGCAAACAATGGCTTTTTTGCTCCAGATCACCTTTCAGAGAGCCCATTGTGCACACTACGTCTGGTTGCTGGCGTGGGAGTCTGCCTACTCACCATCCACGCGTGGCGCTTTAGTTAGTCTACATTATAATAAGTGACATGCTTAATCTCTGGGTTCCAGAAGTTAACGTTGGTGATAGCAGTGGTGGTCGGTGGGGGGGCTGGGGATCCTGGCTTTGGGTCCATGCTGCAGTGCTGGGAAACCCAGGTGTAATTCAAAATAATTGGCTTTGCCTCAGGGGATTGCAGATTAAAAATGTCCCCACATGGTGTTTTAAGTGGTCCTTAGCCTAAGTGCCCTCTCCTTGATGCACCTCATTTGCCCATCCTATGGACATGATCTATACCTCAATCTTTTTCCTTTGTTGAGCTGGATTCTACAATTGTAAGTTTTTTCTGTAGTTATAAAGGGATGCAATTTTCTTGTTCCATTTCTATAGGCTATTTCCAGTCTGTGTTGACAACTTGTTCCATCTTTTGCAAGACACGGACTGACTCAATTGGCAACACTGCCCCTCTGGCATAAGTGCCTATGCTAGAGTGTCAAACGTTTTCTCTTGCGGAGAACCTAACACCCCTTCACCAGACCAAACGATCATGAGGGGGTGCCCCTGGGTGGCCCCCTTTGAAGTACTTAACTTTCTCATTTATTTTTTTCTGTTACTGGTTTTAAAGCCATCTGTTCTTATTGCTTGTTGCAGATGACTGCTCATACTGCCTCTTGCAGATGCCATTACATGTTCTGTTTTTACTCATTGACCTGCATAATGCCCCCGAGTCCAGTCATGCCTGCTCCAAATATCCAATACCAACATGGCAGATTTACCCACAGTATCTTTTAATGTCAAGGGTCTCAATAATCCAATTAAGAGATCAAGGGTCGGTAGGACAATTCATACAGAAGAAGAAATAAAGCAGACCTTTGTACATTACTACCAGCAATTATACACCCCTCAGAACATCTCAATCTTGGAACAAATACAAGAATTTCTCAAAAAACTAAATTTACCGAAACTAACGGTTTCACAAGCCCAGAAATTAGAGGCCCCGATTGCTACTGAAGAAATACAAACAGCGATAGCCAACCTTTCCAGTGGACGTTGCCAGGGCCCTGATGGGTTCTCTGGAGAATGGTACCGATCCTTTCAGAAGGAGCTGGCCCCCAGACTTCTCCAACTATACAGAGAGGTAGCTGAAAGCAAACCCCCTCCTATATCACGGGAATATGCCACAATAGCAGTAATTTCCAAACCAAACGGGAACGAAATTGATCCCTCTTCATATCAGCCGATACCCATCTTAAATTCGGATTATAAACTCTACATGGCCATCTGGGTGGCCAGATTAGAAAATATTCTTCCAATTCTCATACATCTGGACCAAGCAGGTTTTATTAAACAAAGAAACACTATGGCTAACATCAGAAAGATCCTAATATTACTTGAATATATCCAAACCAGACAAATACCAGCCGCTTTTATAAGCTTAGACGCAGAAAAAGAGTTTGACCGGGTTTATTGGCCCTTTTTATGGGACACACTGAGGGCATTCAGATTTCCAGATTCCCTTTTGACCTGGCTTCAGCAAATCTACTCTTCTCTTAAAGCTTATGTTTGCATAAATGGGAGGCTGTCCTCACCATTTTCACTGCTTCAGGGTACACAACAGGGCCGTCCATTATCCCTTGAACCACTCGCAGCAGCCTTAAGAACATCAACGAAGGTGGAGGGCAACCCACTATACCAAACAGAGCATAAAATCAGTCTCTATGTGGACGATATCCTTCTTTCTCTTATATCACCCTCAAACTTGATCCTAGAGGCATGGAATATTCTCACAAAATATGAAGAACTAGCAGGTTTTAAGTTAAATTTATCTAAAAAACAAAGGCGCTGTTATGTAACTATACCCCTCCGAAAACGCTAAAGTAATCTCTGACACTCAAATGGAATTCCACTAAGATGAAGTATCTGGGCATATACATCTCCCAAAATCTACATGTAATAGAATTAATAAATTATGAGCCCATATCCCTTACTACTGGAACAGCTAAGCAACGCTGGAATTTCCACTGACTCTAATGCCTGGTTTAAACGCTATCTGGAGAACCGCATTCAACAAGTGAAAATTGCCGATGTCATCTCAGACTCTAAACCAGTTCACTCAGGTGTCCCACAAGGGTCCATCCTGGGCCCTTTACTATTTAGTCTCTTATTAAACAATCTCCCAAGATCCTGCCCCGAACAAATCCTACTACACCGGACAATGCTGTTACCTACACCGTCACACAGACCACGCTCTTGAAAGCCAGCAGCTGCCTTTCGAGGTTGCTTCAGTAGAAAATGGTTCAGTGATCACAAACTGGTGCTAAACTATAAAAAAAATTAAGCTCATGCTCTTCAGCAGCTCCCACAATAAACACAGGCATCAACCCCTGGCTATCTCTAACCGCCTTGGGACCACTCTTGAGCAGGTACATTATTTTAAGTATCTCGGCATCACCATTGACAGCAACTTATCGTATGGGGTGCATATTGACAACATTGCCAAAGCAGTTAATACTCGCATCCACCTCCTCTACAGACACAGGAACTCCCTTACACCAGAAGCCTTAAGGTTGGCCATATAGAGCTGTGTTACCTCCATTATTCACTATGGATTGATAATCTATGGATCTGCCACTGAAACTGCCCTCAGACATATTTCCACTGCTCTAAACAAAGCATGTCGTCTCATCTCAAGAGCCCACAGTCTCACCCATTCTTGCGACCTCTATGCCCAAACTGGTTGGCTCCAGCTCAAAGATCGCATCAAATATCAAACATGCCTGATGGCCAAGAAAATAACCCTAGGCCTCCTACCACCTGGAATGCAAGGTCTTCTCAGACCATCTCTTAATCCCCGCCATACCTGTGGTTCTGAATCCCAGCTCTTTCTGGTCCCTCGCTGCCGTACCTCCCAGGGACAAAGATTGTTTGCCTACAGAGACCCTCTTTGGATGAATGCCCTCAACCATGACATCTCCTCCGAATCCAAATTGGGCCCTTTCAAATCCAAGCTACAGCGACTACTCTCTGCCACTTGTTTCTGTGACTGTTTCCGCTAAACCCTCTTTGGTGATCTAAAACCCTAGCACTTGATTACTGTTAAATCTCCTTAGCACCATCTCTGACATCCCTCCACCTGCTACCTACCCTTTCACCTTTCCTCCCTCTACCTAATGCCTCTCGCTCTGTCCTGACAAGGTCTGTTGGCCGATTTCAACTTACCTTATGACTTTACCAGTAACTGACAAAGCTTGTTTTGGCTGATTTTCAATTTACTGTATGCATTCCTGTGCATGAAACTGCTTAGTGTTACTCGTTTCTATTCTTTAATTCCCTGTGAATGTCAACTATTGCTTTCTTTTCTTATTTACAATAATTTTACCATACCCTGTTTAGTCTGTAAACCTGTTGATCTCTTTTTTTCTATGTATGCTGTTTTGCCATACTTTTTGTTCTGTTAACCTGTTGTATTATGCAGCTGACGTGGAACATTTGTAAAAGAGCTCTAAGCTCAAAGGTATTTGTAATCAGATATCTAAATAAAAATAAATATCCATCTCAGTACAAAAAGACTAGATAAATGGGCACAACTACCTCTATCATTATTTCAACGAACAGAGACAATTCGGATGAATGTCTTGCCCAGTTTACTACACTTATTTCAAAGTATCCCTTATTTTCCATCCCCATACTTTTTTTAAATCCTGGAATAACATGATTTCATCATTCATATGGAAAAAAAAAAAGTCCCACAGAATACATCTTACGATTTTGCAATTATCTACGGGCGGGGAGCAAATCTTCCGGATCACAAAAATACGCAGAGGCTGCATTTTGCGTACCCTCCTCTTACAGCTTTCAAACAGTTATGAGGCCCAATGGAAAAAAAACTAGAATTCCATCTAAATGACTTATATGATATTAAAAAGATTTTGTTTGCTTCCCCTGAAAAAAACCCTCCTTTAAAAAGATTTTACAGACATCACTGAGCAAGTTTTACGAACCAGGTTACAACTTCGAAAAAACAAACTACTTCAAATAATATACGAATACTGCAAAGTGATATGAGGATGAATATTTTATCCTGTCTTACATGGACATGTCATTCTCCAGGTGGAGAAGACTGGCACTAGAACAGGCTTTTTAATTGTTGGGCCTGTCTGGGGTTTTATCATTTGAAGAACCAAAACAGAAATAAAATTTTACGAACACCAGTCAATACTGATACTTCCAAATTAGAAACCACGTTTTATGAAATCGTACTATACAAGTAAAACTCACTCATCCAACTCCTCCACTTTTAAAAATATTTATAAATCATTTCTTAGGAAATCACTCGAATCATTTAATTGGTAATTTATACAAAAATAAGAAACCTCACTAAGGAGTCAACAGCTTCAATATTAGCTAGCTGGAACAAAGATTTAAATCTTGAAGTATCGCAGGAGAAATGGGCCGCCGTAGCTTTAAGGGTGGTAATGTTCACTCATTCCTATATGTGGAGAGAGTACGCATGGAAGTGCAGATCAAGATACTTCCGATCTCCTGCCAGACTAACAAAATACTTACCAGCAGAGTACGGATACTGCTGGAGGGGGTGTGGGTGTACATTAGCTGACATTGCCTTATAATGTGGGAATGCCCAATACTGATGCCTTTTTGGATACACCTTCAAACTGAAATTACAGAATACTTGGGTGAACAGGTGGACCGGACAGCAGAGGTTGTTTTGTTGTCCATATACCCAGACCATTCCCTCCCCCCCGGACAAAGATTCTCCTACCTATCCTTTTACTAGCTGCAAAAAAAAGTCAATTACAAAAAAAATGGATGACTTCTGACATCCCAACCATATATGACTGTAGATGAATTACGGCCTCAATATACCAAATGGAGAGTCTTACAGCAAAACTGAATAATCAGTCCATGGTGGTTACTGGGACATGGCAACGCTGGATAAAGCATCAGACTACAGATGATCCAGATTTTTGTCCACAATGTAGTCTAATGGATTTTGGGGGTTATGCCAGGGATTGAACTGGACTTTAAGAACAGATTTTACAGATGTGCTTTGTACATGATGCTGTCTATTATATCAGTTAAGATACTTATGGCTGCTGTATGGAAGACATGAGAACAAATGTTTGGCCCATCATTACCATAAGAAATTTATCCCTGAAAAATACAACAGTATGTTGTTTTTTACTGTGTCTCAGAAGGTTATTGAAAATCATAATAAAAATAAATTTAAAAAAAAAAAAAAGAGAGATCAAGGGTCCTGCAAGAGTTACAGACGCTGAGAACAGGGGTTTCATTTCTCCAGGAAATGCATCTAACAGACACAGAGCACAGGAAGTTGCAAAGGGCGTGGGTAGAAGACATGTACGCTTCACAGTTATGTGGCACATCCACATAAACATGGTGTAACTATTTTAATCTGGAAAAATTTCCCACTACATGTCTCCCAGGTGAAGTCCGATCCAGAGGGTCGCTTCGTAAAATTAATCAGGGAGTTCAGTGGCCACCCATGCATCTTATTAAATTTGTATACCCCAAATGAGGAGCATCTGCAGGTCCCGTTTTTGACTACGGTGATTTCAGATACCATTACTGACACTACTGGTCTTCTCGTCATTGGTAAAGATTTCAATACCACGCTTTCCCCCACACTGTATAAATCGGGCCGGGGAGGAGGGCAGTCATGGGCAGATGGCACCTTATTATGTCTTGGTGATGAATTTGGTTTACTAGGAAATATGGCGGTATTTGCACTTGAGAGTCAGGGATTACTGTTATCATTCACCAAGGCACAACCAATACTCACAGAGAGCCTATTTATTTATACCGGTCCAATAGGCACATGTTGCCCACAAATGTCAGACTGGGAGCATCACCTCATCGGATCATGCCCCGATCATTTTAGATATGGTTATTAATGCCCATCCTTGTAATACGGCTTGACGGTTCAAAGTGAGACACCTTAACAAGGAAGAATTTCATAGCCTCGTCAGGGAGGAGGTTACATTGTTTCTACAGACTAACCCACCAGAGGCCGCCCCTGCCCCCCTTTATTGGGATGTGCTTAAAACTACACTATGGAGGCTGGCCCGGTGGCGCAGAGGATTGAGGCATCTAGCCTTTCCTTGTATCACGCCAGCGATCCGGGTTCGGGAACTACCTCAGGTCGTCGGCAAGCCAGCCCGTGGGGGGGAGGAGCAGGATTGAGCCGCCATCTCCTCTACTCTCCTGGGGTGGACGTTGTCATTCCCGTAGTCCCATCACCACTGGGTGGAGGTCCGGTGGTGGCGCCGGCGGAAAGGGCTACTTGTAGTGTGTGGTGCTCCACAGTGCCTGATGTGCGTGTGCTTCCACACGCCTACGTCAGCATGCAGGACAGGTGAAAAGGGGGACTACACTATGAGGGAAAATTACCTTGTATGCATCCATGGTGAAAAAAAATAAATTACAACAGCTCTCCATAGACAAACAAATTGCAGAACTTGAGTTGCAGCATAAGGTTACTCTCAATGACAAAGTAAAAATTCAGTTTACTCTAAAAAAGGTGCCTTGTCTCGCTAACTCAAAGATAAAATTGAGGGAGCTCTTAGATATTCCCGACAAAGATTTTATGAGCGTGGTCCGATTACTGGCAGGTTAGTTACAGAAAGAGGCTACCTCCAGGGCAGTCCTGAAAATAAAGAGGGACGGCATTGGGCAAGAGCTAGTACATCAGGAGGACATTCTCAACAGGTCTGCAGGATATTATAAACACTTCTACCGATCAGAGCGGAGTCTTAACCATGTTCAAGATATATAATCGTACTTGGAGACAATACCTCTGCCCCGTTGTTCAGAGGAGGAGGCTGAGGCCCTGGGAGCCATTAGTGCTCAAGAAGTCATAGAAAAAAAAAATACAGCACCTGAAAAATGCTAAAGCTCTAGGCCCAGATGGCTACCCAGCTGAATTATTTTACATTTTTCTAAATGAATGTGTCCTTCCTGGTGACAGGTGAAATTTCTGTTTTGTTAAAACCGGGAAAGGACCCAAAGGAGTTTGGGTCATATTGCCCAATTTCATTACTTATTATGGACCTTAAGAATTTCACAGGTATCCTGGCCAACAGGTTTCAGAGATACATTACTAAGTTGGTACACCATAATCAAATGGGTTTCGTCCAGGGTAGGTTCCTAGAGGATAACATACGCCGATTTCTAAATGTTATATCTGCCCAAAAAGATAAGAGACCCTTCCAGCTCACCATTAGCCTGGACACTGAGAAGGCCTTCAATAGGGGTAGAGTGACTGTTTTTGTATCAAGTTTTGGAAAGATTTAATCTTGGAGAATGGTTTGTAGGAGCCATCTCCGCACTTTATGAGGGTCCTAAGGCCTCAGTGAGGGTTAATGGTGACCTCTGCCAGAGATTTTCATTGGGGAGGAGTACGCGGCAGGGGTGCCCTCTCTCCACAAATTACTGTTTGCACTCAGTCTAAAACCCTTAGCGACACACATCTGTGGGCATCCTCGAATAAAGGGAACCAAGGCAGGGCGGTTCTAAACAGAAAGTTGCTCTATACGTGGAAAACTTTTTGTTCTTCCTGGGAGATCCAGTGTCCTCTCTAGTTTCCCTACTAGAGGTTCTGGCTCGATTTGGTACCCTGGCAGGGTATAAAATTAGTCTAATGAAATCAGAGGCTATGATCCCCAGTGGTCTCCCCCATACCCCGGATTTAAAAATAATTTTCCATTTTCTTGGGCCCCTAGGAACAGTTTCTGCTATCTAGAGATTATTATATCAGCTGACATTACACGGCTCTTCCAGGATAACTACCAAAAGTTACTAATCTTGCTCCAACAAGATACTGCCCAATGGAAATTGCTTCCCTTAATATTATGTGGGTGAATGCAGACAATTAAAATGAATATCCTCCGTAAGCCGGCCCAGTAGCCTGGAAGGCCGAGGCACTGTGCGCCTTACCTCCTGCCATACCTGTGACCTGGGGTCAGGAACGGGCTCGGGTTGTTTGGCGGACGGCAGGGAGAGGAGTGATCGAGCGTCCTAGGACAGCTTTCCTTCCTCGGGGGGTGATGATGTGGTCCACTGCTTGCTGATAACCAGTGGCAGCTGGATGGCAGCTCACGCAGCGCCACTAAGAAGGGAAGGGGACCCCACATTCAGGTTACTGGGGTGTCTCCACAGAGGTGGAGCATGTACACTGTGGCCACTGCATGTCCGTGGGCCCCGGGGAGCAAACAGTAGGGGGAAAAAAAAAACACCCTGGCAGCAGGATGAAGCTCAACCTTCCACAGGCCCCACACCGGGTGACCAGACACAACCACAGTTCTGTGGCAAGACAGTGGTGAAGTTAAGTCCCGGAGAAGCCAGATGATGAGGCTGGGGAGGTTGGTCGGTAAGGTACCGTGCCAGAGAAAAACAGGAGGATAAAATGTATATGAAAAAAAAAAAAAACACAATGAATATCCTCCAACTACTTTTTTGTTTCAACATCTCCCTCATGTAATGGAATACCCAAACAAAAGAACAGAATAGGTTAATCTGGTTGGGAAGACAACCTCTGATAGCACAACAATTATTACATCTCCTTAAAGACTGGGGGCAGGGTTTGGTCTCCCAGACATTCACAAATATTACTTGGCATTAAGTAGCTTACTTGAGAATCTGTGCAAAACAACGTATTGAAGCAGGATGGTATCGCATGGGGGTGACTGACCTGCCCCAACTTGCTTTATGGACAATTCCTATGCAAGTTCTACCAGACAAACTCCTGTGGGAGGTTCGTGACCCCTGGACGAAACATAGGATTCAGATCTTAAACTACACCGTGACACTTATATCTCCAACACCTTGGGTCCACTGACCCTTATTAGACATCATGACCACCCCCAAAAAAACCACTAGATATGGGCTTTCAGTATTGGGAGGCCAGGGACCTGACCAGATTTGTTCAGCTAATTAAGGGACAATACTGTTTTTCCTTTCAGACCTCCAAAATATATTTCACCTACAGCGGGAAGACTACTGTTTTTTCCAAGTCCAACATTATATAATACATCAGCCACACCCAGCCCAGTTAACGAGACTGCAAATAGGTCTAGAGGATCATTTTTATTGGCTGGTCACGCAATGTTAAATCAGACCGATTTCCTGTCTATATGTATTACTTAGTAAAACAGATACACCACCTACAGAAACAATATGGGCAGGTGGGTAGGAGAGTCTGGATACCTATTTCCCTTGACCAATGGGAATGTAGGATGCTGAAGGGCTGGACGGTCACTGCCTCCCCAACGTGGAGGGAATTTTACTGAGAAATCCTAGTAAGATACTTCCGTACCCCTACAGTTACAAAACATTTTGGAGCTGTTCATTCGGACACATGTTGGAGACAATGTGGTAGGATGGCTCCCATAATCATGTTTTCTGGGAGTGTCTAGTGATAGTTCCATATTGGCAGGCCATTCTAGATTCCCTGCAAAGAATCTTCGGCTCTCAGTTTACTTTTACTTTCACAAACTTAGTTTTAGGGTTCCCGGATTTCCTTCAAGGACCTAAAAATAGACATAAATTGAGCCAAATTCTCCGTGTTGTAGCTCTTACATGCTTAACGATCAACTGGCTGAATCCTCAATCTCCCACACTCGTGCAGTGGAAACAGAGTTTTGGAAACTGAATCGATGGAGCACACTGCAGCAGTTCTCCAGCTTGAACTGAGACAAGTTTTAGAACTTTGGCAACCCTGGCACCAGCTGTAAGCTTTCCCCATAAGGTCACGGAGGAAGAGCTTTAGTTCCTAGTTCCCATATTATCGCTTGTCGACGTCTCCTGGGCCCGACCTTTCTGACCTTAGCGGCTTGCTGGGACAAGGTTTTGAGTACCAATACTTTTTCTGTCCCCTTTTGATATACCCTTGTCCCTCCGGCAGATTACCTCAGTTTGATACCCTTGCCTTAATCCATTATAACAATCTCTTATTTAGCTAGCACTGCAACTTTTGCAACTGGTCTCTCGTGTGCAGGTCTGTGACTTTGGTTCTTTTAACACCTGCAGTGCATTCGTTAGTTTCTAATCATTGACAAGCGTTCTTAAAATATACTGCTTTTTTATAGCTACAGTTGTTGGATGAGGATTTTTGTTCTACAGGAGATTTCATCTTCTCTTTGGGTTGTTTAATAGATGATTTGATGTAATCTACTCCTTGTTCTCCTGTATGTGACATGCATTTGCTTCAATAACTAGCAGTTAAAAAAAAATTCTGCAGCATTACTGAAGTCCAGATTTATAATACAGAATTTTCCAAACTATTCCATGGAATTAAAAATAAATGGAATGTTAAAGAGCTGGTAACACGTTCAGGTGAAATTTAACAAATCATCATATTTAGGCACTGTCCAGCTTGTATTTCCCATTAGTTCTGTATTCTTCCTCCCCATTATTTAGTAGTGAGGTCATCTACATGAAAACAGGATCTTTGCTCCTGAAGAGTTCATCTATTCCTGCTGCCTTCTCCCTATCTGAAGTCATGGAGCACTGCTTGTGACCTCACAGTTACTCCCATGGCAACAGATTGTGATGTCACAACAGATGATTATGATTTGAAGTAACAGTATGCTATACAGACAGATGAACTCTAAATTAACTATACGGGACAACAATCATATATTCGTACACATTTCTTTAGTAATAAATTATGGGAAAAAGAAATATATAAAATATAAATGGAATGCAATCAGAATTCTACCTAATTATTATGTTTTGTTTTTTAAAGTTTTCTTTGAGGCGTCAGTAGCTCATTAATTATGTAATTACTCTGCCAGACTGCCAAATAAAATAAAAGTATTTGACATGGTTAAGGGTTAAAATACCCACCTACCCAAAATTACTGGAAAACTTACCACAAAGAACAGACAGGATGAATGTGTGCACTGATGATTTTGGCAATTCCTCTCGTCAGGAAATCCCAGATTACGATGCGCCCATCATTGCAGCCCACTGCGAGCAGTGTGCCCCACCTGTTGAAAGTGCAGGTCAGGGCCATACTGATGCAGTCCAGCGTCCCATCAGCCTCCTGGAAATCACAAACACAACCACCACCATACAGATTGATCTTTCTGGTACTTACTGGATATACAATGTAATGCATACATGCATACATACATACATACATACATACACACATGGTATAGAACAAGTAAAGACTAAAAGTCCATCCTTATCTGCCCTGCTGTTCCTACCCAGAATTCCTCAAACCTATCGGAGCTTCCAGATCCTCCAACCTCCCTTCTGTTTCTAAATTACCCCCCTTGTAACAATCCCACTGGGATTTGAACCACAACATATAATACTAGCAGTAATCATGTGGCTGAGCAGTTGGTTTCACCTGTGATGTGTACAAAACCTAACATATTAAAAGAAAAACTACAAGCCGGCCCGGTGGCGCTGAGGGTTGAGGCGCTGGACGCCACACCTCGCTCCACACCGGCAACCCGGGAGCAGACTCGGGTCGCTGGTGGGTCGGCCGGGGGGAGATAGGCTTGAGCGTCCGACGACAGCTTGCCTTCTCCGGGGAGGGTTACGACTGAAGCCTGAGCACTTGTCTGACCCCGAGCGGAGGCTCGGGGTACTACGAGCCCCAATTAATGGGGAATGGGTGGCTGCTTCACAGTGCAGATGTCGGCGCTTGTCGCCTTGACGTCAGAGGACTATGCACTGTAGGGGAGGGAAGAAAAAGAGGAAAGATGCCTGCTTGCTCCAGGAAGACGGACTTCCCAGAACGTGCCCTCGATGTGCCCCACTCACCAGTACCACCATCTCGGCCTGACGAGACTAGATTATGGGGTATTGTGCCCCCGCCTCGACCCTGCTCGGTGGCGGGGGGGAACCGAAGCTCCATGGAGGAGCGAGAGGTGAGTCCTGGCGGGTGTGTGGTAAAGGGATGACTTGTGGATGTCCCAATGGGTCGGGGCAGGCAGGCAGTGAGGAGAGAGAGCGTAATTTCAAAAAAAGAAAAACTATACACTCATATCTTGTAAATGTTATTTGTTTCCATGTCAGACAGCTCATTCTCTGTAGCTGTTAGGGATACACATGCTTTCCTTAGTTTGTTTTCACTATTCATGCTAGTTCCCTGTAACTATCCTGGGGGTCTCCATTTTACGATTGTTGAAATCTCATTATCCATGAGAGCTGCATTGGCATACGACAACATGATGTCACATCACCCTCTGTATCTCCAGTCTGAAAGTACAAATATCCTGAAAACACTCACTGGAAACACAAAAACTGAATGCAATTGAAATGGGAAAAACCCTGCATTTCAATTCAGACAGTCAGTAAAGGTAAATGTGGCATTTCACATCTTGCTGCAACTTGTTTTGTTGAATACTGTGCAGTCGAAAGGGTGCTGACACATCATGTTCTCATATTGCTCCAGGAAGACGGACTTCCCAGAACGTGCCCTCGATGTGCCCCACTCACCAGGATCACCATCTCGGCCTGACGAGACTAGATTATGGGGTATTGTGCCCCCGCCTCGACCCTGCTCAGAAGAAGCCAGAAGGTGAAGGAAGGAAACATATTCAATTCAGTGCTCTAGAGTAACTGGTAATTGGTATTTTTCTTTTAAACTTAGATTGTAGGCTTGTAGTGACACTATACTTTCTTTCTGTGTTGTCTTTACTTATAATTGTTTTTGGGCTGTTGAAAATTTAAAACATAGTGGTGGTGTAATTCTGTGCTGTCTTTAATGGCTGCAATTTCGCCCCTCCTCACCCCTTCCCCAACTCTTAATTATATGCCCTGATAAATCTGATTGACAGGAGCTAAACACAGGGTATAGTAAGAGGTGTGAAGTAGGAGGGGCATAAGGGAAAAAGACCACCTCAGCACGACAAGTATTTTGACTCATTTATTTATTTATTGGTTTCTTTTCCTTAAAAATATATATATATATATCTGACGATCAGTTACAGGATTTTTAGTACTGTAAATAAATAAAGAGAGAACTAAGAGAGCTTCAGTAGCAGAAGTAGTGGATTGCAGTATAATGTGGGGAGTGGTGCAATGCAGTGGCTGTGGGGCAGCCATATTCAGGCAGACCTTCTGGACACTGAGGTGCTGCCCTATCTGCATCATCTCTCTGGACTGCGGGATGAGGTAGCCAGACTCAGAGCGGAAGTAAACTGGGTCAGGAGTACCATCACTATCCAGGGACCACCCAGTCCAATGCAGCTGCCTCAAAGGATGCAGAGAGCGAGGAGCACTTGGATGACAGTGGGCTCAGGAGGGTTAGAGCAGTCAGGCAGAGGCACATCCCAGATCCTATTCCTTAAGAACTCATATGCCACACTGGCAAATGAGGACAACCAAACAGAGGTACCCAGGGAAGTGGAAGGAAAGGATGTGGAGGTTAGGCAAGGAGGTGACCTCAGTGGGAAAGCAGTGGACCCCAGAGGAGGAGGAGGAGGCGAATCCTGGTGGGGACTCCATCGTAAGAGGGATCCAGCTAGGAACACAGGAGGGGAGGACAGGGAGGTGAGGTGCTACCAGGTGCCACGGCATGGAGGGATGGAAGGAAGATACTGGGGATCACTGGGAAGGCAAGACGGAGGGTGAGCTGGATGTCATTATCCACCTAGGTACTAATGACTTGGCAAATGGGAGCCAAAGGAAGTTCAGTAAGAGTTTAGGAAACTGGGAGGGTCTCAAGCAAGTAGCTACTTCTGTCACTTTCTCAAGTACTACCTGTGAGAGGCAAGGAGAGCATAGAGTGCATGCACCAGGAACTTTAACTCATGGTTGAAGAACTGGTGCTGTGAGGAAGGGTTTGGATTCATTGGTGACTGGGGACCCACCTGGAGGATGAAGGTTTGTTCAAGCCTGACGGCCTGCATCCATCCTGGGGAATCCAAGCACTCAATGATAAGTTTAAATGCTACATTGACAAGCATTTAAACTAGCAAAGGGGGTGGCAGGCCAGCAAGGATGGTACCTTACTTGCTCACCCCCACAGCTAGTAGTGGAACCAGTGAACCAGAGGAGTGGCTATCTCTGCAAAGCAGTGTGCAAAAGATGGAGATCAGTGTCCAAAAGGTGGATAAGCAGAAAGGGCAAAATTCAGCAGAAGGGCAAACAGCAAGGAGAACCAGGGATAAATGACAACCAAGCAAGGGGCTGGAGTAGAACAGTGAAGCAGTCTAGGAGGTCAAATCATGAAGCCATGTGTGCAAATGCCAGGAGCCTTAGCAACAAGATGGAAGATCTGGAGGCTGTCATGGTACAGTCAGACCTGGACATTGTGGCCATCACTGAAACCTGGTGTAATGATAACCATGACTGGGAGATGGCCATACTGGCTACAACATATTCAGAAGAGACAGAGCAGGCAGGAAGGGAGGAGGAGTGGCACTGTATGTGAAAAATGACATAAGGCCACACAGATCCAGGAGGAACAAAATGGGGAGAGATACTGTGGGTTAAGCTGGAAAGGAAAATGGGGCCAGCCATCCGACAGGTGTGGTCTATAGACCACCAGCCCAGGAGGAAGAAACAGATAGGAGCTGATGCTAGCCATCCAAGGATGGCAGACAAGAGTGAGGTAGTACTGGTTGGAGACTTCAATATACCAGACGTGGACTGGAGCATCCCAGCAGCAGCATCAACTAGGAGCAGATTTATCCTGGACTCCTTCAGGGTGCCTTCCTCAAGCAACTGGTCATGGAACCAACTCGGCAGAAGGCAATACTGGACCTTGTGCTCACAAACAGGGACAGTGTGATGGGGGTAACAGTGGGGAGCACCTGGGTAACAGTGACCACCAGTCACTGTGGTTTGAAATCACAGAAAGAGCAGAACCAAACCACACAAAACACGATCCTGGATTTTAGGGGGCAGACTTTGGGAAAATGGGAGATACTTGAAAAGAGGCATTAAGGGAATGGGACAGGAATCAGGGTTGAGGAACAGTGGGCAGTATTTAAAATGGGGATTATAAGAACAACAGAATTATGCATTAAGCAGTTAGCAAGAGGAAAGGAAGAGGAGACCATTATGGTTTTCCAAAGAGGTAGCAAAGAAAGTGAAAGCCAAAAGATTGCATTCAGGCAATACAAAAGACACAGGCAGAAGGGATAGGGAGAAGTACCAGGAGAAACAAGGAGGCAGGGAAGTCAGTAAGGGAAGCCAAAGCTCAGACAGAAGAACACATTGCAAAATCAGTGGGTAAAGGGACAAAACCTTTTACAGGTACATAAGTGAAAAAAGAAAGACAAAGGGAGGGATAGTGAGACTGAAGGGGAGGATGGGAGCGTGGAGGATGACAACAATAAAGCTGACATATTGAACAGGTATTTCTGCTCAGTCTTTACTAAGGAAGAGGGGGTAATGGGTCTGAAGGAGTACAAGGTGAGAATGGTGCAGAAATGGACACAAGTCCTTTACACGAGAAAGGGTCCTGAAGGAACTGGAAGTAATAAGAGCTGATAAAGCAATGGGGCCAGATGGGTGCACCCAGGGTCCTTAAAGAACTAAGAGGTGGTGGCTGAACCTCTGGCTATCCTGTTCAGCCAATCACTGGAAACAGGGAGGTACCCAAGGACTGGAGGACAGCAGATGTAGTCCCTTATACAAAAGTGGGAACAAAGAGGAAGCAGGGAACTACAGACCAGTCAGCCTCACCTCGGTAGTGGGAAAGATCATGGAAGCACTACTGAAGGAGAGATTGGTGGAACATCTGGTTGTCAATGGACTACAGGACCCAAGGCAGCATGGTTTCACCAGGGGAGGTCATGTCAGACCAACCTCATTGAATTTTTTGACTGGGTGACTAGGGAGGTGGATCAGGGAGGGCAGTGGACATGGCCTATCTGGACTTCAGCAAGGCCTCTGACACTGTGCCACATAGAAGACTATTACACAAACTGGGGAATATGGGTGTGGGCAGGACAGTAGTGTGGTGGGTAGGTAACTGGCTGGGTGGCAGGACACAGAGGGTGGTGGTAAATGGCTGTCACTCCACAGAGGGAAGAGTAACCAGTGGGTACCACAGGGATCAGTGCTGGGACCGGTCCTATTCAACATCTTCATCAGTGACATTGCACAGGATCTAGAAGGCAGAATTTCACTGTTCGCTGATGACACAAAGCTCTGTAACAGAGTAGACACACCAGAGGTGTAGACAGCATGAGAAGGACCTGCAGAAACTTGAAGAATGGTCAAGGGTTTGGCAGTTGAAATTCAATGCAAAGAGTGCAAGATAATGCATATGGGGCACAAAACCCTGGCACAATATATCAGTTGGGGGTGAGGATATAGCATGCACCAAGCAGGAAGGGATCTTGGGGTTGTCATCTCTGATGACCTCAAGGTAGGAAACAGTGTGACAAGGCATCAGGTAAAGCAAATAGGATGCTGGGATGTATAGGCAGGGGCATCACCAGCAGGAAAGGGAGGTCATAATTCGCTTATACAAGACACTAGTGAGGCCCCACCTGGAGTACAGTGTACAGTTCTGGAGACCATACCTACGTAAGGACATAGACAGGGTAGAGAGGGTTCAGAGGAGGGCAACAAAGATGGTGCATGGGTTGCATCACAAGTCCTATGAAGACAGGTTGAAGGAACTGAACATGTACTCCCTGGAGGAGAGGAGGAGAGGGATATGATGAGACATACAAGTATCTTACAGGGAGGAACAGGGTGCAGGAAAACACTATTTTTAAGCGAAAAGATGTTTCAGGACTAGAGGGCATGGGATGAAGTTGGAGGAGGACGATTCAGAGGAAACATGAGAAAGAATTTCTTCACAGAGCGGGTGGTGGACAAGTGGAACACCCTGCCAGAGGAAGTGGTGGGGCTGAAACAATCACGGGATTTAAGAATGCATGGGATAGACATAAAGGAATTCTAGAGGGCAGGGGTAAGGGGAAACAGACTTCTAGGAAAACAAACTGAACTTACAAGCTCAAATGGGCAGACTAGGTGGGCCATAGGCCCTTATCTGCCGACACTGTCTATGTATCTATGTATCTATATGCTAATACAGCTCCCAGGGACAATGTGATTTCAACAACCAGAAAATGGAGATCCCCAAGACAGTTACAGGGACTAGCATGAACAGTGAAACAAACTAAAGCAATCACACACCTCCCTAACAGCCACACAAAGAGAGCTGTCTGCTGACATGGAAACAAAATTCATAAGATACAAGGGCCAGTGACAGCGCTAACATGCACCAGAAGGGCAAAAGTTGCAAGCTTTCCAAAACTGACCCCCTTTTTGCTTTGCCAGTATGTCCAAATTGATGCACCTACTCTATAACAATAACTAAAGGAAGGGAGCGTGAACTCTTCAAAATCTGGCACCGATTATGTTTTGCCCCAGTAGGTTCCTCTTTAGACCCACATTTCTTACACCAGTGGGTCCAATCTGACCCATGTTTTACCCCCCCCCGCTGTCACTGATGAGGGTGTAGTTTTCCTTTAAGGAAATCACATACTGTATTTTGAGTTAGCACTTAGGTTCTCAGTGGGTTAAGTTGTAGTATCAGACAAAGAAATGTGGTAGCCATGTTAGTCCAGTTGATGATGTAGAAGAAAATCAACAAATATGTTGCATTATTCTATCAAATTAGTAAGAGAAATCCTGTATTCTGACTGGCTAACAGACATTCTAATTGTGATAACACTTCAATTTTTACCTCATGCCGTGGCCCTGGTGCTCCTCTTGTTCCGGTCCTCTACTGGTCGATACCTCTGCCTTCTGGACTCACGTTTGATGCCGACGCACACCACCCGACTACCAGTGTTATCCTTGGACTCCTGGTTCTGGGGCTATCCCTTCCTTGGGGGGAGGGGGGAGCTCACCCCTCTGTGGCCACTGGAGAGCCAGAAGAAGTGCCTTGGGGACCCTGATAGCAGGGCTGGGAAGTATTTGCACCGCAAAACAAGGTCTGCGGGGTGGAGACAAGGGCACATGGAAGACATCATCCAGAGCAGCTGAGCCCACCCTTTTACTGTGTTCCGTAGCCCCACCCACCTCACTAAGGCACATCCACCACGGAAACTTAGAGGAGGAGCAAACTCGTCCTGTGGTCACCCATGTCACACATACCACCTCACGACAAGAGCAGACAGTGCTCGACCTTCCCCTCAGAGGAGAGCATTCATGCGGCTGGCCTCCACTCCCGACGTCTTGGGCTCAGGCTGCAAACCCATGTCATCAGCATGCCGAGCAGAAGCCTTGCTGCTCAGCACTATGGAGCCAGCTATAAATCTGTTTCAATTTTTTTTTTTTTTTTATTATTTAGTGTGCTCTATGCTCCACTGTTCACCCCAGTCAGCCTTCCTTTGGTCCTGACCCTAAGCCCAACCCTGTCACATGCCTTCTCAGGGACTTACCTCTGCACCAGTTCCTCCCTGGTTTACCCCCCACCCGGCAGTACTGCTGAAGAGTGGACCCTCCTTCAATGGAGTTAAGGGGTGGTGCAGTACAAGAGGCACAGTAGGTGGTGTGAGTCCTGCGGTGAGGGTGAACATCATCTCACTGTAGCTGGGGGAGGAGGGTGTTCCTTGTCGCTGCTCCCAACCCCTAGGACACCAACAGAGATCTTCATGGGTGCACATGCTAATGTGTGTCAGCGTGGGTCAGAGCACGCCGGCACCCTGCTCACTAGCTCCAACTTGCACCACTACCTGTGGTCAAATGGGGTTAGCGAAGGAAAGACTGCAAGCCCTCCCTGAGGAGAGCGCCCCATGGGAGGCTCAATCCTCTTCCTCTGGCTGGCCCACCAATAGCTCAGGCTCCTTCCCGAACTCTGGTTGTCGGCGTCATGAGCAGTAGCACTACTGCTGTACCCGCAGACAGGCATAAATTTGTTTTAAATTAAAAAAAAAAAAAAAAAATATTTTTCCTCTATTTCGATCATTTGATAATAGCAATAATACAGTCCAGGATGTGTGTCATTTGAGAAACTGCACTTCTCAGGTAACTGAAGGCACTTAGCCATGCCTCACACTTCAAAACACACCCAAGGTGTGGAGTTTTCCCATCACACGCAACCCCTGTTGTGTATCATTACTTAAATGAACTTCCTGGCAAACATTTTTATTTAAAATTAGAAATGGGGAAAAAAAAAGGATTGGATTAAAAACCCATACATACCTCTGGGTAGTTCTGCCCAAAGGACTCTGCAAAACACAAAAACAAATAATGAATATATAATTCACAGATCATTATAATCCATCAACCTTATTTCACAGAAGGGAATTATTAGAATGTAATAATTGTTTACAAGGGCCAAATGCCGAATTGGCTGCACTGGGCATTAAATGCCTGGTCCAAGTCAGTTCAGTGACGTGAAGGGCTGGGGCACTGGACCTTCTACCATGGCGATGACCCAGGTTCTGGAATTAGCCTGGGTGCGGGGGGGGGGGGTCAGAAGAATTGGGCATCCGACAGACATCTCTCCTCTCCCAGTGTAAGGAGGCATGCCGACTCGACCCTTGGCTGCCACTAGGTGCAGGCCTGGGGTAGCGCTGGCGCACCAGCGACACATATGGAAGGGACCATGGTTCCGTAGCATGTGTATGCCTCCACATGCACGTTCTTACATGCCAAGGCAGCAGGGAAACCAGGGGAGGAACACGGAAAAGGTAGGCGCAGACTACATGAAGGCTCATCCACCCTTCCCCAGCCCATACCACCAAGCCCATCACTGGATGAAAGTCACTGGGGCACCCTCCTCTTCCTGGCCCCACCACAGGACAGCAATCTGTGGGAGTATTCAGCTGCCAGAGGGGAGCGGTAGGAAAAAAGGTAATAGTCCGCCTGCAAAGACCACATGGCACAAAGCTTTATGGGTGGAGGGAGGAGGAAGCCTGGTACAGCTGACAGCAGCACACTGCACATGTCTGAAGTGGGGTTCTCTCTCTTTAAACTAACAAGATTTGAGTTATAATCATAAGAACACCCTCACAAGAGGGCATTTCCTGGGCTGAACGTCCTTGGTGGGTTTAATGGCCCCTGGCATGTCGTCAAACCCAGCTGGATGTCAATCCCAAGAAGACACCAGTTTGTTGGGGCTTTATTGCTTAATTATTTTCAGTTCAACTTATACTAATTGAAAAAAATTTTTCACAATTTGGTTTGTTTTTTGTGTAAACCTTTTTTTTGTATTATTTACCATGACAATAAAACGCTTAACATGAATAAAAAATTAGAACTATGTACTGTAACTTTATGGGAGATTCTAGATCTGTGTTCCACCTCCAGTTTCACCATTTAACAGCAGCAAATTCCATTTAACACTATTAGCACACCCAGCACGTGTCAGTACCTGTCTTCTATGAGAGGGCAATGACTGACTAAGCTAGTGTCCATCTGGCAGCAAAGGTACCACAACATGTTCCTGTGAGGGACATACTGTTTGTTTACGCAGGCAATAATGTAAAAGCCCCTGCCAAGATTAGAACTCAGGTTGCCATCTATGTCAGGATGTCACAATATTAAATTTTGAATACTGCAATATTTGCATAAAAATGTCACAATATTATAATAATTAACAGCATTTCTAATTTGTGGCAAAGTAACACAAATCTGTTTGGGGGACAGCTGGGAATTAGAATCTCATTCGCAACTAGAAGGGGACAGACTGCCAAACTTGCTGAGATGAGAAAGTCAAGACAGTTTATTGTGCTGCTCGATAATCGGGATACTTTTTTTTTTTTTGCCACAACAGATTATCGTCACTGGTATGCATCACAATATATTGTCACACTGCATTTTTGTGACATCCCTATAGCTATGTAGGCATGCGAACAATGCAACCACTAAGCTTCAACACGGCATATTCACCGTAGTGCAACTCCGCAGCTCAGTACAGGTGTTAGAGGGCAAGGAGGTTCAGGCTTACTTTAAATACTCGCAAAACAATACATTTTTGTATTTCAAGCAAGAGGCAAGGGTTCAAATCTCAACAGAAGTGGGAAAAATGTTTTCTTGAAATGTTATTTTCAGTTTTTGTTTCAACAGAGTAGGAAGCCATAGCAGTTTATAGCTGAAACTGTCAACAATATTAAACAGACAAAATATGTTCAAAGTGAAATGTTCAAATGAAACTTTATCATTTATTTTTTTTAATAATTTAACACTTGTTTTCAGTACTAATTCCACCAGAAGGTCGATTCAAGGTGTTATGGGGCTGGAATAATAAAATTTACTGTACAGGAGCTTGGTAATTAACAGTTTGCATGAAAAGGAAATGTTGCCTACAGAAAAATGTTGTGGTAACTTGCTGATCGGTGCTATCTGACCTATTCTTCTGATTATGTTTGCTCCCTCCAGAGCATGTGTTCTCCCAGGGTGTTTCAACCTGGTTAATACCATCAAGGCTGAAGATTACAGACTTGTGCTACCACAGAGTTTGAGGCACCGCCACCAAGACAGAAACACTACTGCTAAAGTTCCACCCGAAAGATGTGCAAATATTAGTGCAGATAATGTGGGAAAATGCATGCAACACAGGTGATCTGAACAAAACACTGTGATTGGTTAAATGCAATCACATGGTTCTGCAACATTATACCAACACAATTCACAGGTCGGAAATATGTAGCGGTCTAGCCCTCATCACTCAGTTGTTAAAGTTTAAGATCGGGGAACCTTTTTTATCATCTCAGTCACTCCAGGGTGAGTGAGGGATAAGAACACTTCGTGGGTGTGAAAGGCACAGAGCGTCCCCTCATGTCTCACTGCCCGAGGCAAGTCATTATCTTGCAATAAAGTAAATTATGTCCTGCCTTACTGTCTAATTATCAAAGGGTGGGGGGGCTCTAAATTCTTCTAGTTGAAATGTTACCTACGCTGTGACTACAAATATGGAGGCAGAATAAGATCTTGTGATGCAGATCAGACAGGACAGGACTGAGGCACATCGATGCAGGAATTAGGGGATGCCTAACATGTGGTTAAACAGGACTTATAAAATGGCAAGGAAAAATCCTGAGACTTCATTGGCTGAGTGACATCCCCTCCAAGCGTGCATTAAAAAACTAGCTATGCACAGTCAGGCGCCATCTCTCATTACCAAGGACAAAAAAAAAAAAGTCATTAACTACAAAAATCAATGACTGTTATTTCATGTATATATTTTATTACTTATATGTATTTAAATAAGTGATTTTGTATTAAACAATTATTAAAAATGTTTGACTTTAAAGGGGACAGGAATTGATTACTTATGTGCAGCTGTTTGAAATGTCTATTATCATAAATTATATTCATACCTCTAAAATGATCCCTTTTTAACTGTGCTTGAATAAAAGCTGAAACTGTCAGTTGTGTTTTGTATTGTTTTCTTTGTATGGACAACATTCTGTGCAGTTCCTTTCATGGCACCAAGAATTTGGAGTTTTGACTAATACCTTGTTTACATGCACACTGGAACCTGGTTCAAACTCCAATTACAATGGAATCAATGCTGCATTCCTCAAGTGGAAGCTCATGTAAACTCACTCTGAGTTGGGTTCCTGTTTCACTCTGAATCGGGTTCAACTGCAGTGGTTCAAAAGCATTGCTTATTTTGAACCCAGTTACTTTGTACGTGTAAACCTGATTGTGAACTGATTCTGCTATACTTACTGTTGAAACTGCAGCAGAAGGAACACAACCAGACTGAAAATCCTCAGTTGCTGTGTGTTTACATGCAATGGTAATCAGTCACCTTGTAATCAACTCAAACTGATAAGGTGACCAATTCCCATTTCATGTAAACAGAGCAATTGAGCATTTTAAATCTGGTTGTTCATTCTCATCAATCCAATAGCATGTAAACCAAAAAGGATTACAATCTGAATGAAGTAAACTGATTACAAAGTAACTGATTCCTATTACATGTAAATAAAGCATATGTCATTTCATGGTTTCAGAAATGTGAGCATGAACTTATCAGTACAGTGCCCACGGTTCTGAAACCATGATGTGACAGTCAAAACTCCATATTCTTGGTTTCATGAAAGGAACTGCACACAATGTTGTTCATACAAAACAAAAATACAAAACACAACCGACAGCTTCAGCTTTTATTCAGACACAGTTAAATAGGGATCCTTTAGAGGTATGAATATCATTTATGAAAACAGACATTTTGAACAGCTGCACATAAGTAATCAACTCCTGTCCTCTTTAAACATAATACAGAAACAAGCCATTCTATAAGCCCAATAAGTCACTCCAGGGTGCATATTAAAGGATTTGAATGCACTTCTCAGGGGTGTAAGGACACTCCGCCATTGGCCTTCTGCCTCACTCCCCAGAAGCGGGCATTAAAATCCTTCAATGCACACCAGCTGTGGCTTATTGCTTACTTCAGTCTAAAGTGTGGTCAATCAGGGACCACTTTATGGGCCCTCAAATGCATCAGAAAAAAAAGCCTGACCAAAAGAAACCTCCAGCTGTTAGAAACAGACTTGTTTTCTAGTTACATAGTAACAAAACAATTTAAAGCAGCAGTGCATGTTCCATTCAGTGTTGCATTGCCCCTTACCTCCTGTCTTGTACGATAGCCATCTTCCCCCATTTTGAATCTTCTTTAGAACTTTTTTTTACATTTGAAATAATAAAAGGAGTGCTCCATTTAATAATGTTCGGAACTGGTTTTCCTCACTATTCTCTGTTGTTTAAGTACGCCCTGTTTATTATCCCATAAAGTCAAGGAGCGGTTTCTGCTGCAGGCTAGTACATCAGTCACTAGAAAGAAGAAGTTTAATAATGGTCGTTCAAAAACAGAGAATAATGATGAAAACCTGAACTGAGCCATTTAAAACAAACAAAAAACACTCCTCTAATATTTCAAACTTAAAAAAAAAGTGCTAAAGCAGCCTAAAAAAATGTGTGTGTGTGGGGGGTCCCACAAGACAGGGCATGAAATCTTTAACACAGAATATAAAGTATAGATCTGCTAATAATTTATTTTCCTTTTATTTATTTTTCTGATGCACCAGAAATTAATTTAAATTAATGTATGCTGAATAACAGAAGTTTTATTTTCATTAGTATACTATCTTGAAGAAACCTTACTGAACTGCTATTTGATCACTAGATTTAACTGTAATCTTCCTAGAGTTTTAACCATGAAATTGCTCCCACTCTGAATGGTTTTGCTAACATTATATGTACTTATTAGTTTTCGGAATCCTCCTGTCTTACTTATGGACTTGTACTGTGTTAAATAATATGCATTATTCCGTATAGTTATTAATCCAATCTATACCTTCCCTTCATTAAGATACAGATATTATCTTACTTTGTGTCATTATATGCCATTGTGTTAGCATGCGACATTCAAGTGATTCTACATGTATTTTTTTGAAACATAAAAATCTAAAAAAGCTGAAAAAGATAAAGTATACGTTGAAATCTTTGCAGCTACCATGCAATGCTGCATTAGGCTGAAAGGGACTCGAGATCCATCAACCCCCATCCACACCCCACTTCATATGTAGGGACCAAAAGAAGCTTGTACCAACTTAGAGACTTCCTATCCACAAGTTATAGCACCTGACACTTCAGGGGACATGATGCAAAAACCGTTTTAGACACGTTTCAACTTACACTTCACATATGTTCACTACTTTAGCTTCCGCTGTTTCTTTAGAACCATGCACATTACCAGGCAACAAGGATGTCACGGTATCATGGTTTTATGGTATACTGTGGTATTAGAAGTATGGTATTAATACCGTGGGCAACAGTGGTTCACAGTATAACGCGGTATTCAGACCTTTCAACTAACTTTTTTGTATTTTAAGGGACAACTGCCCTTTCCACACCAATGCTCCGATGCAAGAGTTTGAGGAGGCTTCCTTTTTTGTACAAAAATTACTTCTTTAGCAATACCGTGATATAACGGTAACCACGATATTACATGTGACAGTTATCATACCATCAAAATTTCATACCGTGACATCCCTACCAGGTAAACAGGATCACTGCTTGTCTGCAGCCATCATAATCCCACACTTGTAACATCAGTCTGTTGCTGTGACACAGAAACATAGAATTTGACGGCAGATAAGGACTGCTGGGCCCAACTAGTCTGCCCATTTTCCTACCTAACAGATAAGCTGCAGATCCTAGTTAACCAACAGCTTACTTCCTCCTACCCCCCACTAGGACTGCCTTATGTCTGTCCCATGCATTCTTGTATTCCCCCACTGTTCTTGACTCCACAACCTCCTCAGGGAGGCTGTTCCATGCATCCACAACCCTCTCTGTGAAAAAATACTTCCCTCACATTACCTCGAGCCATCCCCCTCTATCATCAAATTATGCCCCTTGTTCTTGCAATCTCTTTTCTGAAAGATGCCACCTCTTGGACTTTGTTAATTCCTTGAGGTACTTGAAAGTTTCTACCATGTCCCTCTCCCTCCTTTCCTCAAGGGTATACATATTAAGCTCCTTTAGTCTTTCTTCATATGTCTTCTGGTGCAGATCCTGCACCATTTTGGTTGCCCTCCTCTGGACAGCCTCTGCTCTGTCTATGTCTTTGCGGAGATGGGGTCTCCAGAACTGCACACGGTACTCCAGATGGGGTCTCACCAACTGTCTGTACAGAGGGATAACAACTTCCTGTTTTCTACTATTGATGCCTCTCCCTATGCATCCCAGTATCCCCCCAGCCTTCCTTACTGCCTTCTCACATTGCTTGCCCACCTTTAGGTCATCTGATATAATTACCCCCAGGTCCCTTTCCATTTTTACTCTTTGCAGTATCTCACCCCTCATTGTGTACTCTTCCCCTGGGTTTTTGTTTCCCAGGTGCATTACCTTGCACTTCTTTGCATTGAATCTGAGCTGCCATACATTTGACCATTCCTCCAACCTTGCCAAGTCCCTTCTCATCCTTTCCACTCCATCTGGTGTATCAACCCTGTTGCAGATCTTTGTGTGCTCTGCAAAAGACATACTTTTGCTTCCAGTTCCTCTGCAATGTCACTTATAAAAGACATTAAAAGGACGGTCCAGTACTGAACCCTACGGTACCCGCTAGTAACCCTCCTTTCTTCACTGTGGACTCCATTTACTACTACCCTTCGTCCCTGTTGTCTAGCCAACTTTTTATCCAGGCTACCACCTTGGGACCCACTCCAAGGCTGGCTAACCAGGTATTAATCCTTTATGTGGACTCGATCAAATGCCTTGCTAAAATCTAGGTAAGCCATGTCCACAGTCCCTCCCTGGTCTACTACTTTGGTCACCCAGTCAAAGAAATCTATTAGATTCGTCTGACACGACCTTCCCATCGTGAATCCATGCTGCCTTGGGTCCTGTGCCCCACTGGCCTCTAGGTACTCAACAATTCTTTCCTTCAGAAGTGATTCAGTCATTTTCCCTACCACTGAAGTCAAACTAACTGGTCTGTAGTTTCCTGCCTCTGTCCTGCTCACACTTTTGTGAAGAGGAATCACATCCGCCCTCCTCCAGTCCTCAGGTACCACCCCATCCTCCCATGGTTTGTTAAAGAGAGTAGTCAGCGGTGTCACTAGTTCTACCCTTAGTTCTTTTTAGAATTCTTGGTGAATCCCATCAGGCCCCATTGCTTTGTCCACCTTCAATTTTATTAGTTCTTTCAGAACCCTTTCTTCTGTAAATGGACTGGTATTGACCCCCTTCTTCAGAGTGTTTCTCTTGTTTGGTTTAGGTACCTCCCCCTCCTCTTCCTTTGTGAATACTGAGCAGAAATATTTGTTCAGTATCCCTGCTTTTTCACTATCACCCTCTACCCCCATTCCCTCCCCTTTATTAAGCCTCAGTATCCCTCCTTTGGTTCGCTCCCTAATGTACCTATAAAAGGTCTTATCCCCCTTCTTAACAGAGTTGGCTATCCTTTCCTCGGTTTGTGCCTTTGCTATTCTGACTGCCTTCCTAGCCTCCTTCTGCTTTAACTGATAAAGTTCTCTGTCCTGTTCCTTCTGTGTTTCCTTATATTTCCTGAACGCTATCCTTTTCTCCTTAACCTTCCCCTGCCACCTCTTTTGAGAACCATAGCGTTTTTTTCATTCATTGTGTTTTGTTGATTTGCTTTACACAAAGGCTTGTTGCCTCTGTGATGGCTGTTTTGATTACTCCCATTGTTCCTCCACCTCCTTCTTGCCTGTTTGCTAGTGCTTTTCTGAGGCACTCTCTCATTTTCCCAAAGTCAGCCCTCCTAAAGTCCAATACTCTTGCTTTTGTATGGCTTGATTGTATGCTGTGTTTATCGTGAACCACACTGTTTTGGTGGTCGCTTGTTCCCAGATGGCTACCACTTCTAAATCTGAGATTCTTTCTCCGTCCCATTTGACAGTACCAGGTCTAAGATTGCTCCCTCCCGAGTGGGTTCCAATACTAGCTGTCTGAGGCATGCCCCCTGTAGGGCATCAAGAATGACCCTGTTCTTGGATGTGCCTGCAGCAAAGGTGCTCCAGTTCACATCTGGCATATTCAGGTCCCCCATCAACAATATCTCCCCTTTTCTGCCATCCTAAGGAAGCCTTCTATCATTTCCTTGTCCATTCCTTCCCCCTGAGATAGGGATCTGTATACAACCTCCATGCGGATTGTGCTGCCATTTCCTGTCTCCAGGGTGACCCACAGTGCCTCATCTGCTCCCTGTTTACTCTAGTTCTGCTGCTTTGATCCCTTCCTTTACAGAGAGAGCTACTCCTCCTCCTCTTTTGCCCTCCCTGTCCCTCCTGTAGATTGTGTATCCTGGTATGTTGACATCCCAGTCATGATTCTCTGTGTACCATGTTTCTGTGACTGCCACAATATCCAGGCATCCCTCTTCCATCAAGGCCACTAGTTCAGGGAGCTTGTTACACAGACTACGGGCATTGGTACTCATCAACCTCCACTTTTTGATGGCCTTACCCCTTTTAGCCCCATTCCTGTCCTTACTGCCTTTGCCTTTTTTTTACATTTACCTCTGTCCTGCCCCCTAATGACTTCTCTACCTTGGTGTTTACCTCACTAATTACCGTGTTTTGTGGGGGAGGCTGGGATTTCCCTGCTCCTTTTCAGTGCTTCCCCCCTTGGCTAGTTTAAATGCTTGCCAATGAAGCATTTAAACCTCTCACCTAGGATCCTGGTTCCCCCATGGACAGATGCAGACCATCACACCAGTACAGGTCTGCATCCCTCCAGGTGGCTCCCCAGTCCCCAATGAAGCCCAAACCCTGAGCTCCACACCAGTTTTTCAACCATTCATTGAATTCCCTGGTGAGCAGTACCCTAGCATCACCCTTGCCATAGACAGGCAGCACCTCCGAGAAGGTTACTGTATGCGCTACTTGTTTAAGGCCCCTCCCCAACTCTGCACACTCCTCTTCCACTGCTCTGATCCTATTCCTAGCCAGGTCATTTGTCCCCAGGTGGACAATGACATCCAGCTCCCTCCCTCGTGCAGCTGCTCCCACGATCCTGAGAATTCGCTTCCTGTCCCTCAAGCCGTGGCACCAGGCAGGCACCCACCTCCCTCTCCCTTCCTCCCCATTTCTACCCCTAATGACTGAGTCCTCCACCAGGAGTTGTTTCCTTCCCCTGTGGGGTCTCATGCCACCCTCCTGTGGGTCTCCTTTGTGAAGGTTCCCAGCATCCTCGGTCTCCACTGCAGGTGCCTCCATAGAGGAACCACTATCCTCCAGAAGAGCAAATGAATTGCGGAGAGGTACAGCTGGAGGGATGCAACTCTGTTCCACCACCCTCTCCCTCCCTGAGCCCACCCTGGTCCAGCCTCTCCTGGACTCCACAGAGTCTGAGAAGGACAGAGTCCCTACACAGAGTCGCAGTTGGTGGTTGCCCAAAACTGGGGTGCGAACAGCTCATCCTTCCACCAGCACCGAAAAAAAAACTACTGCACACACAGAGAAAATGCAATCGCTAGGTGGGGGGAGTCGCAATAAAGTTGCACTGCAAACGAGATGGCCACCAGATTTTACCAGAATTGCGACCACAAGGAGGACTGTGCATGGAACAGAGCCTGTTGCATGGTGCACTGCCATGTATAGTGCTCAGTGGTAAACAGCGTTACTTCCATAGTCTCCCCCCCCCTTCCAAAACCTAACCTTTTAGGCCTGTTTGCGGAATATGAGAGGTTACATTTTTGCTGCCTCCTACAGCTATCCCTCGTGGGCCACTGGCCCTCTGCCCTAACCCCAGCCTGTCAACAGTACCTAGCATTCCATGGACCCCCTCCATAGCCCGGTTCTCCCAACACTGTTTTTTTTTTTCGTCGGGTCCCTCACCTCGATGGCTCCTCCAAGTCCCTGTGTCATACCTCACACCTGTAATGCCCAAGGAGAACTGTATCTCTCAGTTCTACTGGTGTCAGTGGCACTCAGGTAGGTGTGCAAAACTAGACGTGCAAGGGGGGGGCATATGCCTGTGCACAGCACAGGGTACAAGCTGAAACAGCACAGCAAAGTAACCATTCCAACTATTTAGTGTCACTAAACTGCCATTTATGTATTGGGCAGGTAGGGCTGTCACGTGGTTCATGATAACCACAATCATTTTCACCAATAATATTGTTAGCACACTAGTTTTCCTATATCGCTAAAAACATTTTTCACGGTATACCATGATATACTGCAATAATGTATGAAACGTGGGCTCTCAGAAGCTAGCCCAGCAGGGCAGCGGTACGGCCTCTGCTCATTACACTGGCTGCTCTGGTTCGACAGTAAACTCAAGTCACCAGAGGTGAGAGGATCAAGGGTCCAAGAAACTGCTCTCCTCTCACAGGGTGGGTCATGCTTCCAGCAGCATGCCTGATACCTAATGGTGGCTGGGCATCAAGGAAGTCGGGAGGCCCAGAAGGGTGTGGACCACTGACAGATGTCCTGTGTCACTGCATGCCAACATCCCAGGAGCAGAAAAACTCCAGAAGAAAATCTCTTGCCAACAGAATGAAGGATGGCCTCCCGGTGGCCTGACGCCACCGATGAAGCGCCCACTTAGATCCTGTTTTGGAGGGCCAAGGGCAGGACCCTCCATCCCCACCACAAGGGGTAAGATGTGAGGAGAAATGGGAAAGTCCCAGAGATGGTAGGGACTGGGCTGAGGGGAACAACAAGATGGCGGCTGGTAAGGAGACTACAAACAATAATAAGAACAAAAATGTATTGTTTCACAGTGCATTATCGCATTCCTCCACCAAAATAATTTTAGGGTGCCTCCTACAAAACCCAAACCAGAGGCCAAAAGATCATGTTAATACAATAAGTCTGTAATACAGTTCTCAAGATTGTACTACTGTGAAAATGTTCATATTGTGATCCCTCTAGCCCCAAGCGTAGACAAGCAGTCAAGGCATAAAAAGCCCAGGATGGAAGTGGGTGCTATTTTCATATTAATGTGCACAGTTCTTCAGAACAGGGTGAGACAAAATTTAAAATACAAATGAAAGCTCAGCTGAAACTGATCTAAAATAATGTTTTTCCAAAGTTTTCATTGTGATGTTAGGTTCCCTTTAAAGATGGTCCTCTGACTATAAGAGAGAACCACTTACAGGCAACTGGAGGCAAATGCCATCGTAGAGAGGCAGCAGTTCCATGCTGGCTCCAGTACTGTGCCCAGATATTTTCTAACTTTACCAAGTGATGTGTAATTTCACAGACTCTTCCCCTGAAAGACATAAAAGGTTGGGAGGAACACAAACAGGCACCACATACCACGTTTCCTTTGTCAGCGTTACAACTGGGACAAGTCAGGTAACTATAACCACTTGTCACAGAACTCTAGCACAGTAACTGGATTTGGTGGCATTTACCATGATGCACCTAATGGGATGGAAACAGTAGGGGGCGACTCAAAAATTGGTGCCCGATTCGTGCCTCGTCAGCATGCTTCATCACCAGCATCTGGGAACACATTCCCCCTTATGGTAACTAGCAAAAAAAAAAAACACTGTTGCCCTTTGAGCATGCAAGTATTTTCTGAAGAATTCACAACACTTCACATGCTAGTGATGTCGATGTGTTTAGCGATATCTTATTTTAGACACCGGTTGCTTTTTTTTCTCCGATTTTGTCAGTACTATCACATTATCAATATTTATTATAGAAGTGTTTTTTTCATATTTACAAACTATTTTCTTCTACGAAAAAATAGTTTTTCTATAATATACCTGAAGTGCATTTGTTTTATACATAGCACAATCACTGAAAATCAGTGCTTTGCTCGTTTTATCATTTCATTCATGACTTGTTATTAAAAGCAGTGATGGTTTTTAAACATTTTATAAAACTGTGTTTTTCATAAAATACACATTTTTGGTAGCCCTTTACATCACATCATATCCGACATGTTTTGAAAACCATTCCATGCTTCCTAACTGGTCTAGTATGGGTTTTCAAAATTGTCATTCTAATGTCAGGTTCTCTTTAAACATGGCCCTCAAATTAAAAATAGGAGAACTGCTTCCAGGCAAAAAGGTTGGCACACATTTCTGTACAGATTCTAGTAACCCCATCATCTTCCTTACTTTTGTTGGTTCCAGGCCAAATATATACTGCATGGACATTTTGCAAACCTCATACCATAGGGTCATGGCTCCTAAGGATCACACCCCTACATATCACTTCATGCAACTATATTCCTTGGTGGTCTCCATAACTGTGGCAACTAAATGGCGCAAGTAGCAGAATTAGGAAGCTGGGGTTCCCCAGTTTGCGTGAAAGACAGATAGAGAGAGAAGCACAAAAGAAATACTGTTGCAAGCTTACCCACAAAAGCAATTCTAAAAGCCATTTCAGCAGTCTTTGGTCCCGGAAAAGGAATCAAATGTTTATGCGAAGCTGAACAGCTAAAGCTTTACCATTTGATTCCATTTGAATCCATCAGCCTATAGAAGTGAAATGGAGAAAAATGAACATTCTTCTGCATTTTCTCACACCAAGGAGGGAGGGAAGGGAGGGGTCTCCCCAGTGCAATCGTAACAAATCTTTTAAAAATTAAAAAAGAAGCTGTGCTCTACAAACACACACACACTGGGGTTCAATCAAACTATTAACTAAAAATCACTCTTTATAGAAGGAAAAAAGTAAATTACGTTTCTTTATATCAGCTTCCTTAAATTGTTAGCTCTGTCACAGCCCTTGGCAAATTCACTTAATTAACTTTTTATTCATAAAGTGTCCTACTAAGAATACTGACTTTTTTTCAAAGGATGGCTGATGCATTGTTGCAAGAATAGTGTTCACGTGCACCAAAGTGCTGCCACAGATGCTGCAACAGTAACTTAGCCATACAATGAAGAAGAAAGACTCCAGGATGCTTCAGCTGGGACCACGATATCTTATTGAAATCAATGTAGAGGGGGCTTCCCAATATGGCACAGATGGTGAAATACATTTAAACACATTTACATTTCATAGACTTGAGCAGTAGCCAAAGAGCCAGAGGGCGTCAAAGGCCATGCGGTGCCTCAATGGATAGCTCACACTGCAGTATATTCCATCTCCCTTTGTCAGGCGTCCTGGTGGCTTAGTTGTTAGCAGACCTGTCACAGGACCGGAAAAGCTGTGGGTTCACATCCTGCACCTAGGACTCTGGCTCATATGCAATTCAGACACTGCTATGCAGTATTAGGAGGGTGCTGTCCTGTTACAAGTGTCATCCTTCAGAAGATACATTAATTGTGGAACCTTCTGTCAATGTCTGGAAGTTTTCTAGGTAGAGGTAAAAGATTCCATGCCATGTTTCAATATTAGAGATGGGGATACCCTCCAGTGTCCTGGCTACCATTTTCTCTATCCATAAACTAGTTAAAACAAAACTGCCATTAACTATGCGTGTATGTGCCAAATTTCCCCCATTCACTAAAAATACCACCAACAGCTTAATCAGGTTCAAAGCCAGTTGGCATTCATTTGTATTATCCCCCAATGATGCCTGAAAATAGGCAAGAATCTGTCTAGTGCACTTACCTGGTCAACAAAAACTAAATAAATATGTTAACGGTCACTACCTGTAAATGATTACAGTACTGTCTATATACTAACAGTGTGCAGTTTGAGAGACACTGTGCATGAGTCACCATATAAATCAAAACATTCATACCACCGGCCATAAGAATGAAACCCTTAATACAAAACAAATGAGGCATTGACTCTTTCCTAATGTCAAAGACAGAATGGCAGCATAGATGTTAGAAACATAGATGAGGATGGCATAAAAGGACCCTTAAGGCTGTCCAGTCTTCTCCTTGTTGAGAGACATATAATGAAGAACTCCCAGTACCATCCGCCTCTTGAATCTATACACTGCTCTAGGAGATCCTACAATTTTTTTTTTTTTTTTTAATATAGCTTGAGAGTTAAGCAGGCTTGTCAAAACTCAGTCTCATTTAACCGTTATCTTGGAAAGGACTCATTCTGACTCCACGCCATTTGGTAAAGATGCAGAAGGACAGGTGTTGTCTCCTAAACAAAGATTCCCAGGTTTACAGGAATTCCTCTATTTGGCAACACAAATGGTGCTAACGTGTTCCCAGACTGCACTGCTCATACAGGAAACTAGAACAATTCAGGTTCCAAATGAAATAATAATACACAGTAAAATCACTTGGGAGTTACAAGGAAAACCTCAAAATGGTCTTGGAGCCATGTGCCTTATACTATTCATTTCCCAACTCCATCCCTCCAATCATACCCCTCACCTGTCCCATATCATGATGGCCACAGCCTCATGTTAGTCCTCAGAAGTTGTGTATCCCATCCCCATGTGGATGGTGGTGTTCCACATCTTATGTTACCCCTTTGAAGCAAAAAACCTTTGCTAACAGTGTATCGGTTAATTGTTTTCCAGGGGCAAGAATTGAAGACATCACAAATTGTGTGGATAATTTAGTTACCCATCCTTCTAATATTGTACTTCATGCAGGAACACATACTGTTGGGTACTCTCATGAAAAGGACATTTGTTATGATCTTATAGAGTTAGGAAAACACCTTCAAGTAAAAAACATGTGAAGTAGCAATATCAGGTATTTCTTCCGATTCCACAAGCAAGAATGGGAAAAAAAAATTCAGACCACTGCTCGCATTAATGCTAGACTGCATAATTGGTGTCTTCGTGAGAACCCCACTTCCATAAATCACTGGTCTATTTTTCACCAGAATAATAACTTATTTGCAAGAGATGGTCTCCACCTTAATAGAGCTGGAGCCGGAGCAACTCTGCAAATTTGTTCCATTTATTTCTTTAAACTTGTAGAGAAGTGGTAAATCAATAGTGATGCATTCTGTTTTTCAATTATCAATCTGAAGTATCAAAATAACAAACATAAAAGAAAACTGAACTTCATTCTTTTAAATGCATGTAGCCTGGGTAATAAATTTGAAGAACTACTCACTAGATCTAAAACAGACCAGCCTGTCATTGGGGTCACAGAAACCTAGTGGCAGGAGAACAATCTTTGGAACACTTCTGTCCCTGGCTATAACCTTTTCTTCTTAAATAGACAACACAAAAAAGGAGGTGGCATTGCTTTGCTTACTAAGAAATCTTTGAACCCTACCGAAGTTTCTGATAAAAATCAAGACTCCTTCCTCTTTGGTGGAATCCTTATGGATGTGCATAAAGAATTCATATAATAACAATTTAATAGTAGGGTTATGCTACGGGCCCCCTGATTGTTCATCACAAGCTTCTAATGAAATAGAATCAGCAGCAGAACTTGGCAATATTCTATTTATGGGTGACCTTAATTTTGCAGATAGTAACTGATCTAATAAAACTGCAACTAGTTCAACGTCAAAGGATTTGTAATACTTTGTGAAGAACTGAACCCAACTCAAAATGTACACTCTCCAACTACAGGACACAACACACTGGACATTGTGTTAAGCAGTGAACCCTTAACTATTCAAGATTGCAAACTTATGGCACCTCTAGGGAACAGTGACCACTATGGAGTTAAATGTGCTCTTCTTTCACCATGGACTGAATCGTATAAATTGACCAAAGTTTTTGCCTATAATAAAACCAATACATTAGCCCTTAATGAATATTTAACAAATGTAGACTGGAAGACTGTGTTAAGGGGTCCAGATATTGACAGTATCTGGAATTCCTTCAAAAATGTTATTTTGGATGCAGCGCATAAATTTATTCCCAAAAAAGGAAAAAACATTCTCATTTAAATCCAAAATGGTTAACTGATAAATTGGTTAAACTTATTAGAAAGAAAAAGAAAGCATTTAAAAAAGTATCTAATAAATGTGAAAGAACCTGGTCTATATTCAAAAGGATTCAAAAGAATTGTAAAACTGCTATTAAAATTGCAAAATGACATTGAGATATATATAGCAACTCAAGCAAAAAGGGCAATCAAAAGATTCTTTACAGTCATATAAATTCATTAAAGAAGCAGGATTGTAAAGTGGGCCCAATTATAATTATAAAAAGGGTCTGAGAAGTGGAGCTTTCTGATTGGCTGCAAACATTCTAACAGCCTTATGTTAATCTTTTATTAACATACATGTAGAGCTTAACCATATGCTGAACAAGGTTAAACACTGTTTAACATTTTTTTTTATTATAATAGCAATAAGGCACTCCCAGGGATTATGTTAATGGTCAGTTAATCACCCTCTAGGGGCATGTGGCACTCGGCTACACCTCGTGCCACAGTACACCCCTAGAAGGTGATTAACAGACCATTAACATAACCCTTGGTCATGCCTTATTGCTTAAGTAATGAAGTTGTAATAGCAAGCCCGGAGGATATGGCTGAACAACTAAATTCTCACTCCAGCAAAGTGTTCAACAACACATCAGGTACTGCTACCCCCATAATCGATAAGGTCACAGATATGGTTGTTTCATCTTTTGAAGACATAAAGTCCAAATTAGATAATGTTAAGTGTGGTTCCTCCCCAGGTCTGGATGGCATCTCAGGAGATATTATTCACTTAATGAAGGAGCGCCTGTCCCATTCCCTAAAAATTATTTATGAAAGTAGTTTAAATTCGGGCTTGATTCCCTCTGATTGGAAAAGGGTGAACAGCACCCTCCTTTTTAAAAAAAGAGATGGAGGAAATCCCGACAACTATCATCCTATTAGCCGCACATCTATCTTTTATAAAATTTTAGAAAGAATTGTCAAAGACATGATTACCCCTGAGCTCAAGAATCTAGACCCAACATAGCTTTGTCAAGGGTCATTCCTGCATTACTAATTTAGTGAGGTTTTTATGATAAAATAAGTCAATACTTGGACAACAAAATCCCCAGTGATGTAATCTTTTTAGATTTCAAGAAAGCATTTGACACTGTCTCTCACTGGTCTCTAATACAGAAACTACTATTACATGATATTAATCCACTTCTTATATGTTGGATTGCAAATTGGCAAAGTAAGAGATATCAAAGGGTTGTCATTGATGGCTATGAATCAGCATGGCTTTCTGTTAATAGTGGTGTTCCCCAAGGCTGTGTCTTGGCTCCTGTAATATTTCAAATCTTCATTTCAGATCTATCCCAAAATTTAAATTATACCATAGTCAAATACGCAAATGACTGCAAAATCAGCAATCGTTGCAGTAGTTCTGAAGATGTCAGTTTACTACAGAAAGACACTGACTCTCTAGAGGCCTGGTCAGCTAAGTGGGGACTGGCCTGTAATATCTCTAAATGTTGTGTTCTTCATTTTGGAAAGCAGAATAGTAAAAATCAATATTTTTTGTATAACGAGATACTTACCAGCAAATTCCACAAAAAATATTTAGGTATTACAGTCAATTCAGATTTAAATTTTAACTCGCACACCTCAAACATCCTCAGTACAGTCAATAAACTTTGGTGGTCCATTAAACATAATATAAAATCCAAAGCTCCAGATATTCTACCACCACTATATCGAGCCTATGTAAGGCCTCACTTTGACTACGGCTCCCAGCAATGGTGCCCTTACCACCGGAAAGAAATTAATAGGTTAGAAACATTTCAGAGAAAAGTTACAAAATCAAGCTGCCCAGATAAAACTCTACCCTATGAAGCAAGACTTGCTAAATATAACTTGATGTCTCTAGAACTCTGTAGACTGACAGGTGATCTCCTACTAGCATGACAAATCATTAATGATCAGTCCCTTATAGTGTGTGGCCTAGATTTTAAACAGGTAGTGATTAACACAAGAGACATCCACTTCAGTTATTAAGATCTAGAGCAAAATCCCCAAAAAAAAAGCCTATTTCTTTTCACAAAGAATTGTTAAACCATGGGATAAATTACCAACAACAGCTATTGTCAGTAATAATAAAAATACATTTAAAAGTAGAGTGGATAACTTTTTATTGGTAAATAACAATTTGACCTACTATATGTAATATAGCAGCTATTAAGGGCATTTTGCCTTTCAGCTCCATTCAATTCCTTAGCATGATCTAGACTGCTTTATGAAGAACAAACTTGGGGAACATAAAACCATACATTTTTGATGTTTGGAGCATCTATCTCCAAGACTTAATAGTTAAAGGGACACTGTCAACTGTTTTCATCGTATTATTTCTAGATACAACCCCACATGTTATGATTACCTTCTCTAAAATTCATTGATGTTGCTGGTTGTTTTCTCTGCCTCCCTGCTTAGCAGAACTGAAATGCATGCCAATATAGTATTACCCAACCTTGTTTTGTCACAAATTATTGATCTGCTCTTATTGCATACGTCCTGAACATTAAAGCCACTCATGATACAACAATCTCTTCCACTCTCACTGAATTATACGTGGCTAGACTGCATTGGGAGATGTTACTAGGTCCAGTAAAGATGCAGTGGGAGTTTATCAAGGAATGTAAACAAATACGTTTTGTGTGGTAACACCAGTATTACCAGTATTGTGAGCAGTCTATTTTTTCACTTTTTTTAAAGAAAAAAAAGATTCAGAATCAAACTACCAGCTACTTCAGCATTCTCTACATAAAGTGAACAATCATAAAACGTGTATTTTAAACTAAGGACACTTTAAGGCCTAAGGGGGTTGACAGTGTCCCTTTATATTGTTTAGGACACACTTTCATTTTTAGACTGTGAGAGACACTGTGTCCTGTATTTGGGTATGTACCTCCTCACCTGTCACATTACAAGTCACATCACTCGTTTCACCACTCAGAATTCCAATAATGTTCCATGTGGAGACAATGCCATTCCACACTTTCCTGTCATAACAGTAAGCCTGATGAGCACCAAAGCCCTCTTTTTCAGTTTTCAAAGCTTCACTTTCCAATTTACTTGCTTGCTTGTTTAGAGAAATACTGTAATTAAGATTATGATTATTACTTATTTTTTGTGTGTTTTTGCTAATGAAACCTAATATACTCTGGCCCAGATATTCAAAAGGGTTGCACATGCGCAAGTCCAAAAATGCGCCATTCTGCGATACTCAGCAGGAGGCAGTTACTCCACTGACAACAGGTTTAGCATAAAGAGCAATGCAAATGAATGCATGCTCAACAGGAGGGAGGAACCATGCATAACCTCGCAACCCGATATTCAGTCGGGTTGTGCAGAGTTGTGCATGCGCAACCCAACCCGCGCCTGCAACCTGAGCCAAAAAAAAAAAAAAGGATCAGTTGAGGCCACCACAGGTGAGCTGCTGTATTGCAGGCGCACACAGCAGCTGCCACCACTGGCTGGCCCCAACTCGTCCCTGTGCCCCCACCAGCCCTATCGCTGGGCAGAACGTAAAAACAACCCCCACTCACACACATCTCCAGCCCGATCGGCGGGCATAACCTGTATCAACCCCCCACCAGCCCGATGTACGGGCGCCGGTAACAGACCCCCCCATACACATCCCTGGCCGATTGCGGGCATCACAGTTCAGAAACCCCCACACATATCCGAAGCCGATCGCGCGCGGGCATTACAGTGCATGAAACCCCCACATATCCACAGCCGATCGCGGTGGAACATGTATGAACCCCCAAGTGCCTGATCGCGGGCAGGGTCTAACCCTCCCCAGCCGAATATCTCCTGGTGGGTCCAGTGGACCGTAAGTCGATCGTCTGGGCAGAATGTCACATCTACAACCCCCAAACATCTCCCTGGTGTCTAGTGTCCCCACCACCCACAAGCCCTCACCCGCTCGCCTCCCCGCGGCGGCGGGCGACAGCATCCACCCGCCTGCCAATTTATGCATAATTTCTCTCAGCTTTAAGTAGTGATCTGGAAGCAAAGCAATAGGCCTGCCTCTTCACAACAGACATGCACCCAGCCCTTCAGAGAGTCGTCAGATAATTCAACAGGTTTCCTTAGATCATAATAGGCCAGCACCTGGGGGGGGTTGGGGACAACTGTTTTCAGCTCTTGAAAGGCCTGTTGGTGGTGCTCCTCCCAGTGCCATGCTGTTTCTTTCTCTAGTAACTCTCTCAACAGCTTATTTATAATACACCGGTTTGGAATGAACTTTTACCAGGTAGTTTACCTTGCCCATAAATCTCTGTAAGTCAGTCTTATTTTGGGGAACAGGCATTTGGGCAATTCCTTTTATGTTCTCGGAGTCTGCCAACAACCTGTTACTTAACTTGTGTCCAATATATTGGACCTCTGACATTTTTTTTTTTTTTTAAGGTTTAGAAACAAATGCTTATCTCTGGCTCTTTGCAGAACATGCCGTAATCTCACTGTGCTCTTGTACTTTAGCTCCCCATATTAGGATGTCATCCATAATGACCTCTGTGCCCTCAAGCTCATCAAAAACCTGTGAAATTTTCTTTTGAAAGACTTCTGGTGCTGAGCAAATCCCAAAGGGGGGCACTTGAACTTGTACCTCCCAAAAGGTGCATTAAAAATCACTAGATCAGAGCTAGGCCCATCCAGTTTAATCTGCCAAAAGGCATGCCCAGCATCTAACATTGTGAATACTTTAGCCCCTGCTAGCTTGGCTGCAACCTCTTCAACTGTTTTCATCTGGTCATGTTCCCTTTCAATTGCTCCATTAAGATCTCTGTAGAGAAACTAAAGTATGAATTTGCATAGATTCCAACCACCGAGCTGACCTAGCTCGTGGGTTTCTCCACCTTCTCAATAACCCCCAATCTTTCCATATTCTCTAACTCAATTTTCACTTTGTCTTTTATGCGAAAGGCATTTTCCCATGGGCAGACTGTCTTATCTTATTTTAATGTGGTATTCACGCTCTAAGCATCCCAATTCCTGAAATACATCAGCAAATTCAGTCAGTCATGCCTTCTGTGGTTTCCTCTTCACTTTCACTTGCAGCATCTACTGAAAATAACTTCTTTATAAGCTTAGTTTCTAAACAAGTAGATAGGCCCAACACTGGGGTCACGTTTGCATTAACCATCTGAAATGGCAGCAGGTAATACTTTTGCTTAAAACATGTTAGCAGCATCACTTTGCCCTTCACATCAAGTTTATGCCCAGAATAGGAGACCAATCTAGCTGACGACCTTTGAACAGCTTCTCCAGACAGTCTTATACATCTGAAAAGGCATCACATTACTGTGCTCCAGTGTCTAATCTGAACATCACCATTTTCCCCTTTATGCTCGGATTTACTTTCCAATCAGTCTCAGGTTTATAGGTAGCCACAGCCTCAATACTAAAAGTACTTTCATTTTCCTGAGCATCTTCTCCACCAACATAGATCTCACTGCGTTTACCCACACGACATACTCTAGCAAAGTGATTTTTTCTGTGGCATTGCCTAGAATATTGTCCATATATTGGGCATTTATCTCATGCTCATGACCCCACTTTTCACATTTGACTTTATTTACTCACAGTGCATAACTCCCTTTGCTCACACTGGCACTTGCTTTTACTCTTTCTTCCTGCACAACTGCTATTGGCACTGAGCTTTCATTCTGAACATTTCCACGTAAGCGTTTAATTACATTTCATTCAGTTCAGCGGGCCTGCATATATCTATGGCATCATCTAATTTTAAGTCTGTGTCTCACATGCTCACTCTGTATGCCTCATACAATACTATCTCTGATTAGCGAATCAATTAAATCTCCAAATTCACAAGATTAAGCTTTTAGCCTCAGTTCAGTTACATATGAATCAATGGACTCACCCAGATTCTGACTCCTAGTATTGAACAAATGTCTCTCATAAGTCACATTCTTTCTTGGGTTACAATACCTCTCAAAGTATCCCATCATTTTATTCAGTTGCTCCTTCTCTTCCTCATTTTCCCAAACTAAAGTACTGAATACCTCTAATGCATCAGGACCTACCACGTGCAAAAGGGTCATAGCCGGGATTTTTTCAGCTAGTCTACTGGCAACAGAGAAAGTAACAAACTGCTGCTTAAATCTTCTCCAGTTTTCAGTAAAATTTCCTTGGAAATTGAGAGCAGTGGGAGGCTGCAGGCGGTCCATTCTCACACCACGTAATAATCACGCAGACACCAACGTGGAGTTAACTGGTAGGTTTACTATAATGTAACACACCTAGAACTGCAGAAAATGTGGGCTACTGTACGCCAGATAAGGGTTTGTATGTCTAGGTTGGCGCATTAGCAAGGCATATGCAAATTGAGCATGCTAATTAACTTCTATACAGGCCCCTATTAAATAGTGTGTTATGACCAATTTGTACACACAGCAAGTTAAGGTCTGTAAATTCCACGGAAATTATCCAAGCTTGTTTTATTGGGATATGTTATGATATAAACAGAAAGTCTTTTCTGGTTTTTAAACTTCCTTTATGGAACGTTGGGCATGCTTTCCTGTGTCACTGTGATAGGCATCCTTCAGTCTAGATGTACCCATTACTGATTTCAGAAAATTCGAATTATAAAAAAGTTTCCTGGTTTTAATATGATAACTTTTATCCTGTATGGACAGTGTGCAATTAAAATCCCCACCAAAAGCTATTTGATGTGAGAAAAATAAACATGGTTGAATCAACTTAAGCATTTCTAGTTTGTCCGTTTTTGTCTGGGGTGCGTATATATTAATAAAATAGATAAGAGTAGTTTGGATTTTGGTATCTAGTATCAAAACCCTTCCTGTAACTAAATCTATTCGTTTTGTAACAGTTACATCTGGGATCTGAAATAAAATGCCTATTCCAGAGCAGGTTTCCTGGCCAAAGGACCAACTGACAAGTCGAAAAAACAGACTTTTTGTGCCTGTATGGTTTCTTGTAATGAATGAAAGCGAACATCCTGGAGAAAAATAATATCCCATGTGTGTGCGGCAGAAAGGAAAACATAGCATTTCTTTTCTCAAGTCTTTTTATGTTATTAATATTCAGGGTACTGAGAAAGTGTGGAATACATTTGTACTAACATACTAAAACGCCAGCAGAGTAGGCCTTATGGTCCATCAAGTCTGCTCGGTCCTCAGCACTCCGACTGGGTACCATAGCCATCTACCTGGCTCCTTTCCTGCCTACTCCATCCCCCGCTCCTAGCCCCCCTCCGGGCAAGCCATCCTCCACTTCACCCCTTGCATATACCTGCCCCATCCTCTTTTAAACCCATCCACAGTAGCTACTTGTACCAGCTCCCTGGGCAGCACATTCCATGGTTCCATCACTCTCTCAGTGAAGTACCTCCTCCATCTTTCCCGCTAAGCCTTCCACCCTCAATCTTCAAACTGTGCCCACTGGTGACTCCACTCTCCTTCAGCCAAAGGATCCCATCTAGGCTTACCTTATTAACTCCCTTGAGGTACTGGAAGACCTCAGTCATATTCCCTGTCCCCACTCTCCTCCTCCGAGAACAGGTTGAACTCCTCCAGACGCTCCTCCATCATCATATTCCCCAGTCTCCGGACCATTCTAGTTGCCCTCCTCTGAACCTTCTCCAGGAGATGGATGTCGCTCCTTAGGTGCAGCTGCCAAAACTGCACACAATATTCCGGGTGCGGTCTAAGGCAAAATCACCTCCCTGCTCTTCAAGATAATCCCCCTAGCAAGGCAGCCCAGCATCCTATTTGCCCTGACCGCGGCCCTCCTGCACTGCTCTGAATGATTCACGTTGACATCCAACAGGACACCCAGGTCTTTTTCCCATGCCGAAGCCTGCAACTTCTCCCACCCCCACCGGGTGTATACATATTCGGGGTTCCCTCGCCCTAGGTGTAGCACCTTGCACTTGGACGGGTTAAACTGCAATTTCCAGGTGCGTGACCATCTTTCCATAGTATCCAGATCCCTTTGCAGGGCCGACCTCCCTTCCTCTCCTTTCACTACAGCCCCCACTTTAGAGTCATCCGCAAAGGGACTCATTTCACAGCCGATATCTTCCCTGATATCAGAGATGTAGGCATTAAACAGGAGCAGCCCCAAAACTGACCCCTGTGGGACTCCACTAATGACCTCCCTAAGAGACAAGACCTCACCCCCCCACACATGCTTGGTGCCCTCGGAAAGCCAATTTCCAATCCACCTAACCATCAGCGGTCCTTCCCCCATTCTCCTTAGCTTCTCCAGCAGACCCTTGTGTGGGACAGAATCAAACACCTTGCTGAAGTCCAGGAACAGTACGTCCACCAGTCTCCCCTGGTCGAGTGCTGATGTCACCCACTAGTAGAACTCCACAAGGTTAGTCTGACACGACCTACCTGGCATAAAACCCATGCTGCCGATCATCAATGTATCCCTTCCATTTAAGAAACCCCCCATCCTCTCCCCAAGTTTGCCCTCCATTAGCTTTCCCAACACTGACATCAAACTGACGGGTCTCTAGTTCCCTGGCTTTTCCCTCGAACCACCTTTATGGATGGGCACAGTGTGTGCCTGCCTCCAGTCCCTGGGCACCCTCCCTGTCTGCAGTGACAAGTTAAAAAGATCCGCCAGTGGTGCAGCCAAAACATCACCCAACTCCCACAGTACTCTGGGATGGATAGCGTCAGGACCCGGAGATTTGTCCTTTAGGGACTTGAGGGCTTCCTACACATGGCCAATAGATATAACAGCATCCATTCTCTTCCCCCCCCCAGGCAGATCCATTCTGGCTTCTTGCCCCAAGACCTTCTCCCTCAGTGACCCAGTTCCCCAGCAGGTACTCTAACAGACAAGTCTGCTGCCTCATCTGTTCCCTGCAGACTCTTATATGGAGTATCCCCAGCACCCTCTCTAGTGAATACGGAAGCAAAGTACTCATTGAGTACTTCTGCCTGTTCCCCAGCCCCTTCCGCCCCCCCCAACAACTAACTGAGCTGACCCTCAACTTTCCTCCTCTCACCAATAGACCTATAGAGCCTTTTTTCCCCACCCCGTATCCCTGTGCCAGACTCTTTTCCTAGTCTTTGCTCCCCTCACTACTCAGGTGACCTGCCTGGCTGCAAAACGATAGCCCTCCCTATCCAACTCCCCTCGCGATCTTCTGTACCTACTGTAAGTAGCCTTCTTCTCCCTCACCGCCTCCTGGACCTCCTTGGTCCACCGGCAAGGTTTTCGAGACCTACCACCCTTGCACCTCACTTTCACACAGGACCTGATAGCTTCCCGTAGCCCCATTTTATGACCCCACCGACCTTCTACGTCCATACCTGGTTTTAACTCCCTCAAATGCCCATTGAGAATTTCCTCCATAAGCCTAGTCTGCCCCTAAAATCAACTGTCTGTCTTAGTACAATCCCTCCACCCTCCCCCCAGGTCAAGCTGAAACAAGAGCGTGTCATGGTCACTCCCCATCAGGCGATCCTCCACAACTAGGTCTCTTACCAGGTCCCTGTCTGCCAGAACCACATCCAGGATACGACCCTCCCTCGTTGGGTCCATCACCTGTCGATTTAGGAATGTGTCCAGGAAGCCATCCAGCAGCCTCTTCTCTCTAGTCAGAGTGGACGTCATAGTATCCCAATCAGTAGCTGGCATATTACGATCCCCCATCAACACCACCCCTTCCTGCCCGCACTGACTCAATGTTAGCCAGCAGACAATCCTCCAGATCCTCAGACAGGCCTGGTGGCCTATATACCACCTCATCCTGATCTTCTGTCCCTCAGGGGTTCGCAAGGTGACCCATAAGGCTTCCACTTTGCCCTCTGCCTCCTCTACTCTAATAATTCCAATGTTATCCCTGATAAACAATGTTGTAGATAATATTCACCTGGGTCTCCCTTTCCTGTCTGTACCTTCTATGTGCTTGCGTTTTTCTGAGGCTTTCCTTTTCTGAGACACTGGTTCTTTTATGGCATCAGAGTCTGTTGTTATTTCTGGTTGGGAGAATATTACAGAGGAGGTGTCCGAATCCTCAGATTCCTCTGAAGGGCTTTGTAGCACATCATATTTATTTTGTGCTGGAATGCTATCGGTCTTTGGTAGTTTGGGATTTGGTAGATTTCCTACTTGACGTTTTCTGGTTCTCAAAACCCTTCTTCCAGGGAGGGGTTGGAGGGGCATGCTTGTACCAGAGTTTCCCCAACTCCTCATTTTGTTTCTTCCTGTTCTTTCCCTGTAGAAACCACTTCCATTTGCTGTACTGAATCTACTCTATCTGTTATCAGGAGTTTGTTCCCCAGTGTTTGGGGGAAGGAGGGGGAAGATTCTTAGTCTAATGTGAAGCACTTTGAACTGGAATCGAGTGGTTCCTACCCTCGCTTTGTGCCATTTCCCTAACTACAGGGGTAATGTTTATTTTTTTCTCCAGAATCTTGCTTCTTTGTGCCAAAGTCACATATAACCTGTGTTCTGCTCTGGTTGGTTGTGTGCTGCCCACTTAAAAGTATGGCCTGTTTCTTTACATAAATTACACCTCCTTATCTCATCACACTGAATACTAGTGTGGCCAATCTGGTTACACAAAGAACACCTAATATTATCACAAATGCTGCTCAAGTATGACACTTACCCACACTTGTAGTAGGCTTTTGGTTGCCCCTGGTAAAAAATTACCCCCCATCCCTGCTGAGAAAAAAAATATTTGGGAAATGTTGTACCCCAGTATCAGTGGTTCTGAGTGAAACCTTCACCCTCCAACCCCCTGTCCAGATGCTCTCTGAAGCAAAATTAGTTTTTGGTTCTCCCACCACTGTGCATTTTTGTTTTAACCAGTATGTTAGATTATTCATACTAACTCCCCTCATTCCTAAAAAGTACCGTAATAGTTTTTTGTGTTGGTTTTGTCATGCCATGAAAGGTGCCTACAGGGGAAATATTTTTTTAAGTGTTAAACATGACCCAAAACAGTTCTAACCCACTCATAGTTTTAAAACAGATGTCAAATTGCCCCCAGCACATGTATTAAAGCGTAAATTTCATTAGCAAAAAACTTCAGAGTCCTTAAGTAGTACTTCTGCCACAAAAATTCTATCTGGAAGGTCCTCCATTCCCCCATATACAATAAGCGCACTGCATTATGTCTCCTCGCCAGAAAGATTGGGCTATGAAAGAAAGAATAATAAGGTCTGGAGGGGCCTTGACCAGCTTATCTTTGTGGAGTGCTCCTGTTCTGGCTAGTAGACGTGCTGGGGTGGGTTTCCATTTGGTTTGTAAATCATTTTGTTCTGTTGCAGCCTCCGTATTGCTACTTATGACATTTGCCTCTGGATTTATACTTGGAATCTTTTGCTTGGGTTACATTAAGGTGCAGCACTGGATTTTGCATTAAGCACAGTTCAGGAGGCAAGTCACGTATTAAAAGGAAAAATTACTCACCTTAGTAATGTTGTTTCTTCTAATGGAGTCTTGCTATATTATGACATATGCAGACTACACAGCAGTATAACCCAAGTTTAGAACTGCTCCGGAGGTGAAAGAGCTAACTTCCATGCAGGGCATGGAATCTTGAGCTCGAGCTCGGTTGAACACTCTTGTCTGTTGAAGCTCAAACTTAAACTGTCAGATCTTTACGAGCAAAAACTCACTAAGGTTCTGTGTGGAAGCCGTAAACCTACACTAGCCACTGGCTACTAACTACAAAAACACAAGTCGGGGGATTCAAGAAGGAAAATTTAAGCATAACACCTAAGCACCCTAGAAGGGTGAAATAAAGTGGGCACCAAAGAAGTGCCAACATTGCACTGCCCACCCACATCCCAAACACAGAGGTTCTGAGAGGGGCAAGCTGGGGGGAGGTCATAATATAGCAAGACTCCATTAGAAGAAACAACATTACTAAGGTGAGTCATTTTTTCTTCAAACAACATGAAGTCTTGCTATATTATGACATATGCAGACTACACAGCAGTACCTCCATGGAGGAGGGACAGAACCTACTTGGGAAATAGGCTCTGAAGCACAGCTGTTCGAATCGAGCATCACTCCTAGCCTGGATATCAAGGAGTAATGCTTAGTAAAATGTGAACTGTTTTCCAGGTAGCTGCTTGACATATCTCTAGGATAGGAATGTCCTGGCAGCAGCCAGAGAGCAGCTGTACCTCTGATAGAGTGAGCCCTCAGGCCTGAGGAGGAACCTTACCCAGTTTTTCGTAACAGAATTGGATACAAGAGACAATCCACATGGCAATGGATCTTTTAGTGGCAGGTTTCCTTTACCAACCTCACCATAAGTGAGGAACAATTGGAGGATTCGAACCTGAACCTATGCGTTCTATATAGTAACTAAGGGCTCTTTTGACATCTAAACTGTGCAATCTCCTCTCACCAGAGGAGGAATGGTCAGTGAAGTACACAGGAAGAGACATGGATTGATTAAGGTGAAAGTCTGAAACCACTTTAGGCAAAAACTTCCTGTTAGTCCTGAGGACTACCTTATCTCTATGAAAGGAGATAAAATCAGGATCCACTGACAAGGCTTGTAGCTCACTTATGCACCTGGCGGAGGTGATGGCTGCCAGAAACACAGTTTTCCAAGTCAAGTACTTCAGCTCTGCTGAAGACAATGGCTCAAAAGGGGGTTGCATAAGCTGAGCGATGCAAATATTAAGATCCCAAGCAGGGGCAGGATCCCTGAACAGGGGGTTGGTGTGAAGCAACCCTTTAAAAAACTTGGAGAACACAGGGTGAGCTGATAAAGAGGGCTTACCTGCTGACAAGAAGACAGACACAGCTGCCAAGTGCATTTTTAGGGTAGCTGGTCTCAGCCCCAAGGAATTCAAATGCACCAAATAATCCAGGATCATGGGCACACCAGCAGATTCTGGGGAAAATGTTTACCAGCACACCATATGGAAAATCTCTTCCATTTTGAATTATAGGTAGCCCTGGTGGAAGGCTTCCTAGAGGCCTTCAAGATATCCAATACACCTTGAGAAAGGTGTAGGTCAGCAAACTAACTCTTCAAGAGCCAAGCCTTGATATTGAGAGATTTGAAGTTCGGATACCAAACTCTCCCCTGGGCACAGGTTAACAGGTTGTGATTTCTGGGAAGACATAGGGGAGGGTGGACTGCTAAGGACATGAGGAGTGGGTACCAGGGCTGCCTGGCCCAATCTGGAACAATCAGGATCATCTTGCAGGACTGAGATCTGATTCTGACTAGCACTTTAAAAAGAAGTGGGAAAGGGGAAAAGCATAGAGAAACTTCCCTTTCCAACTGAGAAGGAAGGCATCCAGAGGGACTGAGCCCAACACTGGGGCCTGCACCAAAAAGGGAAGTTGGTGATTGTCTGGGGCTGCAAGAGATCTATTTGGGTGCCCATCTGGCAAATATACCTCCAGTACTAGGGGATCCAGTATCCATTCATGATGGCCCTGGGAAATCCTGCTGACAGCATCTGCTAGGACATTGTCCTTGCCTGGGAGGTGAACTGCCGTAGGGAGGCGTTCAGAGAATAAGCCAGAGACCACAACTTCATCGCTTCGGTGCACAAGGCCGTAGACCGAGTGCCCCTTTGCTTGTTGATGTACCACATTGTAGTGGTATTGTCTGTTCTGACCTGAACAACCTTGTTCTGGACAGATGTGGAAAAAACCTGGAGTGCTAGAAAAACTGCTCTAAGCTCCAGCAAATTGATGTGGAGCAGAGATTCCTGAGGGGACCACAGTCCTTGGGTGGAAAGGTCGCCCATGTGAGCTCCCCACCCCAAGAGGGATGCATCTGTAGTAAGGGTCAAGGAATGAGACTGGGGAGTGAAGGGAACCCCCTGTCTCAGATTGTTCTGATCCTGCCACCACTGAAGGGCCAGGATCAGGGTTCGAGTCACTGGAATCAATTTGGTTAGGGGATCCGTCCTTTGAGATAAAAAGGCTCTCAAATGGAACTGAATGTCCCTCATCTGAAATCCCGCTCCCTGCACCACTGCTGTAGAAGCAGCCATGTGCCCCAGGAGCTGTAGAAAATGCCTTGCTGGTCGAGAGACCTGTAGGGTGAAAGAGGAGGCCAGAGACACCAGGGTCCTTGCTCTTTCCAGAGGAAGGAAGGCTCTGGCTTCTTTTGTGTTCAGTTCTGTGCCTATAAAGGTGAGAAGCTGGACAGGCTCCAGAACTGACTTTGGAAGACTGAGAAGGAAACCTAGAGATGTAAGCAGCTGCTGGGTTACTTGTAAATGCAGTTTGATCTGTTCTGGAGACTGGCCTACAATGAGCCAGTCGTCCAGATAAGGAAAGATGGCAATCTTTTGCCTTCTTAAATGAGCAACTGCTACTGCCAGGCATTTTGTGAACACCCTTGGAGCCAAGGAGAGGCCGAAGGGCATTGCTCTGAACTGGTAATGGCCTGAAGGCAGTTCGAATCTAAGGTACTTTCGATGGGAGCTTCTGATGAGAACATGGAAGTGGGCATCCTTGAGGTCCAGGGAGGCTAGCCAGTCCCCTGGCCTTAGAGAGGGTAAAATAATCCCCAGGGTCACCATTTTGAACTTTGGTTTTAAAAGGTGCTTGTTTAGATACCTGAGATCCAGAATGGGTCGCCATTCTCCTGTCTTTTTTGGGGTAAGGAAGTACCTGGAGTACAACCCTTTGCCCTGGTGTATGGCTAGAACCCTTTCCACAGCTCTGAGAGCCAGGAGGGAAGAAACTTCTGCTTCCAGGGCAAGTGCCTCTGATGGGTTTGCAGGTGGAAAAGACCTGGCTCTCATCTTCGGAAATTTTTTGAAGCCGAGAACCAGTCCCTGGCTTACTACTTCCAGGACCCACTTGTCTGATGTTAAAGACTTCCAGTCCTGGACAAAGTAAGCCAGCCTGCCCCTACGGTCGTGGAGAATCGCCCTAGCTACCCCATCAGGAGCCTGTTTTGCAGGGGCTTTGGGTTGAGGGGTAGAAGCAGGCTTACTAGTGCCCCTTCTGCCCCTTCCTCTAAAGAACCCCCTCTGGGCATAAGCAGAAGAGGAGACCTGGGCTTGGTAAAACGGCCTATGAAAAGGCCTGCCCCTGCCCCGACATGCTGCCTTTGAGGAGTGACTTGCCTTTCTTTGGCCTGTGCACTCCTATAGGTGGTCCTATACTCATCCATTTCTTCATATAATTCTCTGTCTGCTCCCCAGACAATTCCCCACAACAGGAAAATCCATAGCCTTAGACTGGGTATCCTGTGACAGGGCAGTACATCTGAGCCAGGCCATTCTGCGAAGAGAGACAGATGTACCCATAACTCTAGATGAAACATCATTAGAGTCTACAGCAGCATGAAATTGCACCTTGGATGCCTCAATACCATCCGCAGCCACCTGCTCCAGCTCCCTGGCAAGCTGTTCAGGGGCCTGTTTTGCTAGGGCCAGGACAGTATCCCACCTGGATTTCTGGTACCTAGCTGCGTAAGCCATATAATTTGCCTGTCTGAGTCCCAAAGACGCTGCCATGTACTGTTTTTTTGCCATGGCATCCATCCTCCTGGAATCCTTTTCAGGAGGGTGAGAGACTAGAGGAATATTAGCCTTGTCACAGGCTGCAGCCTGCACTACCCCACATGGCTGCACTGCTGGGATAGGAACTCCGTATCAGAGCCTGATAAAGCATACCTCTTGTCCATCCTTTTATCCACAGGAAGGATAGAATGAGGAGTTTTCAGAATATTTACTGTCTGTTTCCTAAAAGATTTATGCAAGGGAATAGACAGTCACCTAGACTCTGAATATCCATCATTTCCACAGAATCAGGCTCTTCTTGATCATCAACAGCTTCCTCAACAGGGAGTTGCAGAGTGTCAGCAACTTTCTTGTAAAACAAAAATGAGAAGGGACTCAGATAGCCTGGGAGGATACTCCTGAGGGTCTGTCTGGAGAGATGTCTGGTTCAATGGGCACATCCAGACTGTCAAAATCACACTCACTCTCCTCATACCCCTCCTCCCCTTCTCCTGGTTCATAAAAATCTTCAAAATCATAATCTTGAACCGAGGGAACCGACCGAACTGGGCGCTTGCCCAATGGTGCCCGGTTTGGACGGAACTGGGGAAAGAGACTAGACAATTTGAATAGCTTTGGCTATTTCCTCAGCGGTTGGAGAAAGAACTTTTGGCCCCAAACTAGCTGACCTTCTAGCCCTTTTAGTTGGAACTGGCTCCTCAGAGCTGGCTCTTCGTTTGCCCGAGGAAGCATCGCCCTGGTCAGAGGGCACTCCCTCAGGTTCGGCTAGAACCGAACCGGGCTGGCCATCCGGGTCAGCGGACTTTTTGGCCTCCCTTTCCCTGAGCCTACCAACTCTTGTTTCCACGGTGGCAGCAGGAAAATTCTTACAAATCTGGCAGTCTGCATAGAGGTGGTCAAACCCCAGACAATATACACAAATGGTGTGTGGGTCAGCCTTGGTAAAGACTTCCCCACAGAGGCCACAGTGCTGAAACCCAGTGGGTCCGGTTTTTCTTTTGGGTTTCTCAGACATAGTGCCAGCCTAACCAAAACTTGCCCGTTAATGGCAATCCACCAAGCAAGACTCTCTTATCGGTTCCCAACCGTGTCACGGGTCGTTGAAAAAAACCGTAATAAAATCCGTTTTTTTTAGAACCGATAAGAACAGGGAACCGCACTCTAAAGGGCTAGAAAGTAATTTTAAAACCGCTCTGATCGGTTCAAACCGAACCAAAAAAGACGTTTACAAGTTCCACACAGAGAAGAAAAAATAATAAATAAGCCTATCTATTACTTACAATACCACAGACAGAGCTTGAACCGACGATTGCGGTTAAATTTCGGTAAAATAAACCAAGAATTACACTTTAAAACCGACAAACAAACAAACCGAGCAGCAGGAGGAATCTCCGGAGCGACTGTTCAGTGAGGCAGAGTAAAGAATCTGACAGTTTAAGTTTGAGCTTCAACAGACAGAGTGTTCAACCAAGCTCACGCTCAAGATTCCATGCCCTGCATGGAAGTTAACTCTTTCACCTCCGGAGCAGTTCTAACCTGGGGTTATACTGCTGTGTAGTCTGCATATGTCATAATATAGCAAGACTTCATGTTTGAATCAGTATCTTGTGTATTTACAGGGTTTTGTCTTTCTTGCGAAATCTGTGTAGAAAATATTTCAGTACCTTTTTTTTTTTATATATATATATATAAACAAAATCCTCAGGTTGTGGCATCTGTATCCGGACACCCAATGGCCATCTGTGTTCTCCCATCCTGCAACCCTTAGTGCTTTTCCCACAGATCAAACGTTCTCGGTTGACGCGTTTTGTTCTGCAGATTGAGGTTGCCTTAGGCCGAACCTGGAAGAGCCCATATGAGCCATTCCCGGGCCTCCCGGCTGACCTCTGTTCCTTGAGCTTGCTGCTTGCTCTTTTCTTCCTTACTCTGGTTCAGTAGCCAACTGCTGGTTTACTTTTAAAGGAGTTGGATCCGGTGGTCAAACATTCGTGAATGGCCTTGTCGCCCCATTTGCCGGCAGCGCATTTGATGCTTCTACGTCAGAATCTCTGGCAAACAGCTGAGTGCTACTGACAGGATGTGGCATGGACAGTTCTGCTTTTATTATCTGCTCTAGTTGTTCCTGCAACTGCTTTTTCCGCATTTTGTAATATTGTTCTTCCAGAAACAGTTCTTTTTCTAAGGCTTCCGCTGAAACAGGTACCTGTGTATATCTATTTGTTTATGTTCCCTTACATTTTCAGATTGCTGTTCCCCCGGCATACTATCTCCATTTCCACCAGTTTTGTTGCGAATGTCAGATGTCCCATTCTGCCATGTAATCTGGGCTTCACAATCCTGGCCCGTTTTTTCCCCATAAGTCATCCGATCTTTGACTGTCGTTGGTCTCTAAAGTTGTCGAGGCAGTGGAGGAGACCCACTCCTCTGCCTCCATCAAGCCATCCTCTCCTCCCGGTTACCAGCAGCCGCCATCTTGGCAGAATGCCAGGATGACAAGGGTTCCCCTTCAGGAGAAATGGGGAATTTTCCCCTGTGTTCTGGCCAAATTTCCCCCATTCACTAAAAATACCTCCAACAGCTTAATCTGGTTCAATGTTAGTTGGCATCCATCTGTATCCTCTTCCACCGGGATGAGGCTGAAAATAGGCAGAATTGTTTAGTTCTCTTTCCCGGTCAACAGAAACTAAATATAAATAGGAAGACTAAAGTTTGCAGACAAAAAGCACATAAGCTTTACCTGGGCTTTTTGTCTAAGTTTGCTTGAAAGGACAGAGCAAGGAGCAACACTAACAAAGCAAGGAGAAACATTAAGGCTTCTTTTGGCTAAGCAGAGTTACTGTCTTGCTACTATTTTGTTTTGTGCTCACAGGTTGTGCTACTGTTTTGTTTTGTGCTTAGAGATTTTACAGTTTGATCTATCTTTAAGCTAAGCAGATTTACTGTTTTGTTACAATTTCGTTTTGTGCTTACAGGTTTTGTTTTGGGCTTACAGGTTTTGCAGTCTCTTTCTCACATTGAAGGAGCCAATTGTTTTTCTTCCACAGGATTAGGAGTGTACTGGAGAGCCAACAAGGCTTAGACCCATCCAACAGAAGGAAGACTTAAAGGTCAGATTACCTCTACTTTCGTCCGAGAATGTTGTGTTTGGTGGTGCCACTGCCAAAAGTTGATCGTTTTTCTCTACAGGAACATTTACTGATTTTCTGCAGGGGGAAGTATCCACTCACCCTGCCTCCATTCCAACCCACCGCGTGCTCATCCTCCAATATAACCCCTGACCGCCTCATATCCTTCCTGCGGAAGTAAGGAAGGGGCAGAACTTACTGCACATCTCAAAAAGGAAAAAAAAAGTTTATTTAGCTTCACTCTACATGTTCTTTCATCCACTCAGGCCCAGGACAGGAGACTGGCATCTTAATTGTTTATTTTCCACCCTCTTTTTGTCATCCACTGGCAACGTACATGGATATCATTGGCTGCCAGCACTGTGGGACACTCTAATGGATACATCACCTGGAGGCAGGGCTGCTGTCCCATATGGGACTGGTAATATAGCCTAGAGGTTAGAGGAACAAGGTGTGAACGAGCTTGGTACATCCAGCAGGCCAGACCAGAGTTTGATTCTTACAACCTCCACTTGCATACTGTGAGACTCTGAGCAAGTCACTTAACTGCCCAGTGCTCCCAGGTCGCCCCTGAAAACAGGCACTTGTGCCTAGTGGACCTTACCCAGTTACCAAACACTAAAATAAAAAATAAAAATATGCTGGGAGATATGTCACCACAAAGCTGAGCTCCGCAAAGCTTGGGGTGACAGCAACCTCCTACATAACTGCATACAGGACAACTTTTCTTATGGGAATGCACCCCCGCATTGCCAGCACCAAACCAGCATGCCTCTGCCTCAAACAACAACTAAGCGGGGGGTGGGGGGTGGCAGCTGGTTAAGGGAAAAGGAAGCAGCACCCGGGAAAAACTCTCTAACAGACAAAACACTCTATAAACACATCATCAGAAAAGAGAGATGAGGCCTCGGGTCAGCACAAAGCTGAAAGCAACAGGGTAACAAAACGCCATTATAAACTGAATTCCAGGGACAACAGGATAAAGTTCATAATCAGAGGGGACTCTTTGATTCACGGTGTGGATCTCCACCTGAGCCAAAATGAGCAGGCAGATGTGCAGGTCAGTCGTCTCCCAGGAGCGTCAGCTTGGAGGGACACTGACCGCATAATCGGCATAATTCAAAGAGAAGGTATAGTCTCCAACATCATGGTCCTCCTAGGAACCAATGACATTCATGGCTGGCTGGTAGAGGACGTTAAGGAGCACACTGCTCAACTCAGGGAGAAACAGTTTTCCCTTTCATCCAGCATTGCCTTCTCAGAGGTTCTGCCTGTTTGGGAAAAGGGAAAAAACAGGCAGAAAATCAGAGAGAAGGAAATAGGTAAGCTCCACGCATGACTCAGACTGGTGTCATACCAAGGGGCATAACTTCGTCGGAAACTGGGAGTTCTGGGAAAGGAAGGTCTTCAAATTCCACGGCCTCCACTTGACTAAGGAGGGGGTTAGAGTGCTGGGCTAAAAATATAATGTCCATGCAGGGCATTTAAACTAGCAGATCGGGAGAACACGGCAGCTCTAGGAGTGGCACACGTAAAGCCTGCCGTCTCTCCCCCTCCAACTAGCACCAATCCTACAGGACACTCCAGGATAACAGTTGCAGAAGGCAGAAAGCATGAAAGTCAGTAATTGACAATGGCCAAAAAATAAAAGGTAAAGAGAGAAACAAAAAGGGAGTTATCACAAACGGTGATGCACATTGGGAATGGACAGCTTTATGTCTCAATACACGCAGCCTGGCTAACAAGATGCCAGACCTCACTGCCACAATAGCAGAGCCAGGACTGGACTGGTTTGCTGTGACTGAAACATGGTTCACAAGCACTCACAACTGGGAGAAAACTATCCCAGGGTATAACTTATTCAGGAGAGACAGGACTGAGAAAAAGGGAGTGGGGTAACTTTTTATGTTAGGATACCTTAAGTGCTACTGAAATCCAGCAGGCACAGGGGGAAACAGAGGATCTATGGATTACAATCGGGGCTGGAAGCCGGACAGCTATCGAGGTAGTAGTAATCTACAGACCCCCCCAAATCAGGAAGAAACCAGGGACAAGGACACCTTGGAAACCATCCTTCAGATGTCAGTCAAAGGGGACATGGTGCTGGTAGGGGACTTCAATTTACCAGACACTGACTGGAGTTCCGCACAGCAGCATCAGAAAAAAGCAGGGAATTCCTAGTTACACTACAGGAAGCAGGCCTAAGTCAACTAGTGAAGCCACCCACAAGAGGGAGCGCAATCTTAAACCTGGTATTCACAAACAGCGACAGGGGTTTGGGCATCAAAGTGGGGAACCACCTGGGAAAACAGTGACCTTCGCACAGTATGGGTCAAGGTAAGCAGGATAACTCCACACCCTCTAAGCTAAAGGTCCTTGATTTCAGGAGGGCAGACTTTACAAAAATGAAGGCCTGCCTGCAGGACAATCTTAGTAACACAACTGAGAGGCACATCGAGGAGTGTTGGACAAGGTTGAAAGATGCAATAAAGTACAGTTACGCAAGAATTTACCATAACAGTAGATCTTGAGAGAGGCTCTTGCAGTAGGTAATTACATATAGGACTGGCGGCTGGCGTAGGACCCGACGGAAAAATTTCTAGCTAGCAGTCCTGGCGAGGGACCACCCCCACGTCAGGTGACCGGCGTCAGAAGACATCAGTATAAAGGGGGTGGTCCCTGACGCCTGCCTTCCAGTTCTTTCCCGCTACAGACCAAAGGAGGCCGAACGACAGAGGAGCGGATATTTCCTTCAACGGAAAAGGAGCTGAAAAAGCTTAGGAGGATGGAGGGTGGGAAGGTATTACCTACTGCAAGAGCCTCTCTCGAAGATCTACTGTTATGGTAAGTTCTTACTTAACTGTACTATCTTACTTCGAGAGGGCTCTTGCACTAGGTAATTACATATAGGACTGAATCCCAAGCAGTCTGGAACAAGAAGAAGCACACGGGAGGAGGAAATCTACTCCAAGTAGAACCTCTAGTTGTGCAAGCCTTAAGAGAGGAGGCCTTGCAGAACAGCAAGCCCAAAGCCTGCTCTACGGCGAGAGGCAATATCCAAACTGTAATGTTTGTGAAAAGGTATAGGCGGAGGTCCAAGTGGCGGCAGCACAGATGTCCGCGTGACACATTCTTGAAACAAGCTACTGAGGCAGCGACTCCTGGTGGCGTGGCCTCTTACTTGACCCGGGAGGGTCTTGTTGTACTTGTCATAACAGAAAGTGATACAACGAGCCAACCATTTAGATAGGCGTTGCTTAGAAACAGCACTGCCTTCCCTTTTGGGTGCAAAAGAGACAAACAGTTGATCAGTCTTCCTGAGATCCTTTGTCCTGTTAGTGTAGTATCTCAGAATCCGGTGAATGTCCATAGTGTGTAGTAAATACTCCCCTTGATTGGAGTACTGCGTAAAAAAGGTGGGTAACTCTATGGACTGGTTCAGAGTAGACTCCGCTACCACCACAAGAAGAAACTTAGGGTTAGTGTGCAGAGCCACACGTTCCTTGTGAAAAATCAAGTATGGAATTTTACACATCAGGGCCTGAAGCTCGGAAATTCTCCAAGTGGAAGTAATGGCCACGAGGAAGAGAGTCTTCCATGAAAGGAACCTCAAGTCTGCGCAAGCTGCTGGTTAAAAAGGAGGCAGAGTAAGTTTCTCAAGAACAAAGTTCAAATCCCAAGGAGGGGCAGGAATACGTATAGGAGGTCTCAGATGGAGAACCCCTCCGAGGAAAATCTTAGAGACCTCCAGTTGAGCGAATGTCCTGTCTGCAAAGGGAACATGATAGGCCGAGATGGCCGCCATTTGAACTTTTAGAGAAGAGTGACTAAGACCCAGGTCAAAAAGATGGCGTAGGTACTCCAGCAGTAGCCCAGCTGAACAGGAAAAGGGTTCCACGTCTTTCGAAGCAGCCCAGATAGTGAACCTTTTCCAGTTCATTGCATATGTAGATCTAGTGGAGGGTTTTCTAGCCTCCACCAAAATCTCCGCCACTTGGGGAGAAACCCCAAAGCGACTTTGAACTATGTCTGCAGGAGCCATGCATGAAGCTGAAGTGACTTGAGACCTGGATGGACCAGAGTCCCCTGATCCTGGGTCAGCAAACCTCGTGATAGAGGAAGAGGATGATCCTCTGAGTATTGCTGTAGAAGAGAGAACCAAACTTGCCTGGGCCAGAAAGGAGCGATCAGAATCATTCGTGCTCCTTCTGAACCTAGTTTCTGCAAAGACTCGTGGGATGAGAGGATTTGGGGCAAAGGCATAGATGAATATGTCCTTCCAGTCTAGAGACAGAGCGTCTCTCCAGAAAATGCCTCACTCTTGAACGAGCGAGCAGAAGTCGGGAAGATTTGCGTTTAGAGGGGAAGCGAACAGGTCGACCTGTGGTGTTCCCCAGTGTCTGAAGATACCATCTAGAACCCCTTGGTCCAGTTCCCACTCGTGAGCCAGAGCAGACGAGCGACTTAGCTTGTCTGCCAAGGTGTTGTTGATTCCCGGAACATGAACTGCCGTGAGGTGAAGGTCGTGTTGTGCTGCCCAATCCCAAACCCTCATTGCTTCCCTGCAAAGAGGGTAGGACCGAGTCCCCCCCGTTTGTTGATGTACCAAACTACGCATATATTGTCCATCTGGACAGCTAGGTAGCCGGGAAGAATGTACAGGTGAAGGGCTTGGAGAGCGTATAGAACTGCCTGTAGCTTGAGCACACTGATGTGAAGTGTCTGTTCGAGCTTGGACCAATAGCCCGGGGACTGAGATTGGCTCCCCAACCTTCGCCCGAGGCGTCTGTGGTTAGAGTCTGGGAGGGGGGAGGAAGGAAGAAAGGAACTCCCCGAAGTAGGTTCTCTCGAACCATCCACCATTGCAAGTCTCAAAGCATCGGTGAGGAGACTATAACCAAGTCATCCAAGTCGTCCACCAACTGATCCCATTGGGAGCGGAGCGTCCACTAAGAAACCCTCATGTGGAGCCGAGTGCGAGGGACTGTCGGGATAGCAGCCACCATGAGCCCGAGGAGGCGAAGGACTGATCTTGCACTGACCCGCCTGCGGCCGGACAACAGACTTACTTGAGTCTGGAGAGTGGACACCCTGTCCGGTGGCAGGAAGGCCCTGCCCACGGTCATGTCTAAAATCGCCCCTATAAACTGTAGTCTCTGAGATGGGATCAAGAGAGACTTGGAATGGTTGATGGTAATATCCAGGCAGGCAAAAACCTGCTGGGTAAGGGCGAGGAAGTGCAGAGTTCCTCCCTGGATGAGGCTGCCAGGACCAATCGTCCAGGTACAGGAAAACTTACCCAGTCTCATGGGTGGGGCCGCTACCACTGCAAGGCATTTGGTAAATACTCGGGGAGCCGAGGATAGGCCACAAGGAAGTGCCTTGAACTGGTAGTGGTCCCCCTGGAATGCAAAACGGAGATATTTGCGGTGAGATGGGCGAATGGAAATGTGCAGGTAAGCATCCTGCATATCCAGAGCGCACAGCCATTGGCCCGAATGGAGGAGGGGCAGAAGGCTCTGCAAGGAGAGCATTCTGAACCTTTTGTACTCCACAAAAAGATTCAGGGAACTGAGATCTAGAATGGGTCTTAGATCTCCTGTCTTCTTTGGGACCAGGAAGAAGTGGGAATAGTAACCTGTCCCCTGAAGATGAAGAGGGACGGGTTCTATCGCTTCTTTCAGCAACAGAGCTGAAATCTCTTCCTGGACCAAGAGAAGATGTTCCTGAGAATACGACGACCTTTTGTGGGGGGGTGGTGAGATGGTTTCTGTAGAAACTCTATTGAGAGTCCTTCTGTGATCAGCTGGAGCACCCAAGAATCTGATGTTATCCTCTCCCAGCCCCGAGGTTGAGGGAAAACCTCACTCCTACCAGTTCCTCCGGGGAGTCCGGAGGCTGTGGGAGGAAAGGAGTCAGGTGGTGTGGGCAGCGCCGAGCTGAAGCACCCGCTGCTTTTTGGGCGGGGGCTTAGCAGCTGTAGAGGCCAGCATTTAGTGGCCCACTTTCCCGGAGGTTTTCGCCTTAGGCTGATTCCATCTCACCCGAAAGGCAGCACTGCGGCTGGTGGGGATGGTACATAGAGTCGATGGACCTTAGTGCTATCCCCTTCTCCTGCAAATCGTTGATGATGTCCTTGACATCGCCACCGAAGAGCACCGACCCTCAGAAGGGCGCTTCCTGAATAACGGACTGCACTTCCGGGACCAAGCCTGACACACGGAGCCAAGCGTGGCGGCGTAAGCCTCAGCGGCGGCTGAGCTCCGTCCAGCAGTGTCCACTGCATCGTAGGTCACACGAAGCATGTGTCGACTGGCCGAATGTGCAAAGCGGACAAGGTCAGCCAACTCCTGCTTGACCCGAGAGTCCAGCAGGGAGTTCAATTTGGCATTCACCTAAGTAAGAATTGCCTTCTGGTAATCCCCCATATTCAGGGCCCTGATCCCCAGCGCGGAAGAAGCAAAAATCTTCTTACTATACTGGTCCAGTAGGCGGGATTCTTTATCAGGTGGTGACGAGCTAAGGTGTTTTGGGTTAGCTGACCGGCCATGAGCGGCGAAAATCACTACCAAGTCAGCACGAGGGTGAGAATCTAAAAAGTCAACACCCTCGGGAGCCTGGTATAGCCTGTTCGACTTCCGAGGAAGTGGGTCTAGAGCCGACGGCTGTTTCCAAATGGCGGTAACAAGGTCGGCATGAGGCTCGATCCAGGGTGGCACCAAGGTAGGAGTTGTTCCAGGCAGATCCAGATGCTCAGCGAGTTTCATCCGCTGAGGGTCTGGTTCCAAAGATTGGCACTTATGTACCTCCTGGATTTTGCGTAGCAGCTCCATAAAGGAAGGATCTTCCGGAGGAGACTTCGGAGGAGTCCTTGGCCTGGGCTTTGACGGAGAGTGTGGCTCGTCATCCCTTTCAGAGCAGCCATTGGAAGAGTCTGAGGGAGAAGAGGAGGAGGAAGAAGAAGAAAAAGACTCCCTTTCCCGTCCAGGGGGAGGAACGGACCCCTTGGGAAGCGTGTCCTGCCCCTCTCTGGACCCAGAGGGAATAGCCCTGGTATCCAGAGGTGGTGAGGGAGTGTGTCGTCGTGGACATACAGGAACCGGAACTGGCACCATTGTCGGTAGACGACTCTCCACCTCTCTGGTGAGCTGAGCCTTGGCCTCAGCCCACCAGGAGGCCAGAGTCTCCTGTAAATCCACTGGCGGCTGAGGGGGCGGTGGAGGAGGAGGAGAGGGATATGGGTATGGACTATATCCATAAGGAGAGTATCCGAAACCTGGCGGCGGAAAGCCAGGAGTCGGGTATTGTGGCGCTGGATACTGTGGTTCCCGGTGCAGCGGGCGCTGGATACGACGGAGGGTACCCGGGAGCCTGAGGAGCTGCCGAAGCAGACGGCCCGGCCGGAGGCCTCACGGGCGGGTCTGGGTTGAAAGGCCTGGAGGGCGGAGGGCCCGGCGTCGGGGCGACATCCGGGAGCAGGATGTCAGCCGGAGTCAGTAAAGCAGGTGTCTGAGGTACGGCGTCTGAGCGGCGTCGGGGAACCAATGTCAGATCGGTGGACCCGCAGGTGGGCGGTCTGCGAGGTGGAACCCGCACCGCCGGGGATTGGGGGAATCCCTGGGGTCGGGCTGGGGAGACTCAGGGTCCCCGGAGGGCAGCGAAGGCTGCGGGGAGCACGGGACAAGGCGATGGGAGGGTTGGCGTCTGCTCTTCTGCTGTATGGACGTCGGGCGAACCGACGTGCAGTTTATCAGTGGGATCCGGGTGGGCGCCGGAGAAGCCGGCGTCCGACTTACGGGACCCATGGCCAGAGGCAGACCGCGATGGAGGAGCGGCCTGGTCCGGCCGGAAGAGGGCCGCGTGCGGCCTGAAGGGTCATGCGACTTACCAGCCTTCTCTGTGCGGGCGCCCGGAGAAGCGACGATGCCTGGCTTAGCAGGCCGCCCGACGCCAGTAGGCCGTGAAGCTACGGCCAAACCGGGGTGGAGGCCTCCAATAGCCCAGAGGTGCTCGAAGGGCCCAAGCGAGCCAGACAGGTGGGCCACCGCTGTCGAGGCGATCCCGGAGGGGCGTTACCTGTAAACTGCGACTCCCGTGGGAGTCGCGGTGAAAGCCCTTGTCCCGGTGCTTCTCTGTCTTTTTCTTCCGATGGCCTTCGGGGGAAGTTGACGCCTGCCGCAGTTTTTTGAGTTCTTTCTCCATGGAGCTCATCTTTTTCTTGAGAATGTGGGCTTCCAGGACTGCTGCCGCCTTTCCGGTGGCTGCGTTAAAACTGAGACAGTGCTGGCACTTCTCTACCCGGATGATTGGGGCCTAGATAAAAGGCACGAGGAATAGCGATCCTTGTGCGGAGTTGGGCACTGCCGCAGGAGTCGCACTTTGTTTTGTGCTCGGAGGGTGTAGGGGACGACATACACTAACGGATGACTGACGATTTATCAAGAAAAAGCGAACAATACTTGGTAGAACACCGATGAAGGGAGTCTGAGAAGCGAAGAACTTTTCGCGAGACGCTGCACGACCTAACGGCAGGAAAGAAAGGGGGAGGTGGGCGTTAGGGACTGCCCCTTTATACAGACGTCTCCTGACGCCGGTCACCTGATGCGGGGGCAGTCCCCGCCAGACGTAGCCAGAAATTTTTCCAGGTCCTGCCGCCTGCCGGCGTCAGTCCTATATGTAATTACCTACTGCAAGAGCCGTCTCGAAGTAAGATCCATGGTTACACATCACAGTGTGCCTGCCAGGTCAGCAAGAAGAAGAGGAAAAACACACTATGGTTTTCCAAAAAGGTGGCAACCATGGAGAGGGAAAAGCGCAAAGCCTTCAGAAAGCACAAGGAGTCAGGGGAAGAGGCTGTCAAAACAGAATATAAAGAAAAGCTAAGAGAGACAAGGAAAGTGCTGGCCCGGTGGCGCTGAGGGCTGAGGTGCTGGACGCTTTACTTTGCGCTATGCTGGCGACCTATGTTGAGAAACAAGCATGGGTTGGAGCGTCCAAGGGACTGCTCTCCTTCTTGGGGGGGGGACACCAGTGACCGGTCCTTGACTGGTCCCTAGCAGAGACTGGGGGGCAGTGCACCGACGCTGTAGAAGAGGGGTGGAGATGGGGCAGATGCCTTGAGGAGCGCATGCAGACTCGTGTGTGCTCCCTCTGCTGGCATCATTGCACGCCTCATGCACGCAAGGGGAGAAAACGGAAAACCGGTCCCAAGTCACGCAGGATGAAGCAGCCACCCACTGCAGGCCCAGACTCCAAATGGCACTCCCTGAATCTGGATCCTGGTCAGTTGAGCTGGAGGGGGGGGCGCTCCTCACCGTTCTGCCACAGAGGGTAAACCATGGGGGAAGAGGGGGTACGCTGCCTGATGCTGGGGTGCAGGGCTGGACAGATGGCTGAAGGACAGACGCCGACCAGGACCCGATGGAGAAATGGAGCCACAAAAAAAAAAAAGACAAGACAGGAAAAGTGATAAGAAATGCCAAGGCACAGACAGAGGTGAGGATAGCGCAGGGAGTGAAAAAGGGTGACAAAATATTCTACATGTCCATACAAGGGAAAAAAGGAAGACTGAGGGAGGCATTGTTAGAATCATGAAAAAGGACGGGCAGCCCACGAAAAAGGACGGGCAGTCCCCTTAGCAGTGCTCTTAAAGAAAACTGTTGGAGAGTGGGAAGGTTCCGGAGGACTGGAAGAGGGCAACAGTGGTGCCACTCCACAAGAGAGGAAGCAAGCAAGAGCCAGGAAACTACTGCCCAGGAAACTGATGGGAGTCCCTAGTGAAGGAAAAAATCTTTGCTTGTTTGGAGGAAAATGGTCAGTTTGACACAAAGTAACAAGGTTTCATGGCAGGGAGGTCCTGCCAGACAAACCTGGTTGGTTTCTTCAACTGGGTCACCAGAACAGTGGATCAGAGTGGGGCAGTGGATGTGGTTTACCTGGACTTCAGTAAGGCGTCTGACTCAGTTCCGCACAGGAGACCAGTCAATCAACTGGAGAATACAAGAGTCAGGCTTAAGGTAACAGGCTGGGTCAGAACTGGTTAAATGGAAGAACACAGAGGGCATTAGTAAATGGCACTCTGTCAAAGAAGGGCAGGGTGACTAGCAGGGTTCTGCAGGGCTCAATTCTGGGGCCGACCCTCCAACACATTCATCAGCAACACTGCTGATGGATTGAAAGGAAAGGTGTGCCTGTTTGCTAATGACACCACAATCTGTAACAAGGTTGACACACCAGAGGGACAAAAATGCATGGAATCTGATCTCTGAAAGCTGGAGAAATGGTAAAGGATATGGCAACTGAAATTCAATGCCAAAAAATGTAAAGCCATGCATCTGGGGAAATGTAACCCAGGGAAACTGTCCTCAATGGGAGGAGAGCAGCTGGTGGATACAAGGCTAGAACAAGACCTGGGGGTGATCATACAGTATAAGATGACCTCGAGGTCAGCAAACAATGCAAGAAGGCAACACTAAAAGCCAGTGGCGTCCTGGGATGCATAGGAAGGGGCATCACAAGCTGGAGGCATGAAGTGATCATGCCTCTCGATCCCTGATAAGACCCCACCTGGAATACTGCATCCAGTTCTGGAGGCCACACCTCAGGAGGGACATAGATAGGCTGGAGACAGTACCATACCTCTCAACTGTCCCTGATTTTGCCTCAAAATTTTCCTCTGTCCCACGTAAAATGTGCATTTTTGTGACAGAACAGTGGGGAATAAAATCACAAATTAATATCAAACATTAAAGTTACAGACTTCTTCTTCAGAAAATGCATCTTAACATACATCCCTTTATTCTATCAGCTTTCTGTGTGAGTAGTACCAATGTTTAAGATGTGTCCCTGATTTTGGGTCTTTGTCCCCGATTTTTTTTTTTTTTTAAGTCTTGTCCCCGATTCATGAGGCAAGAGGCTGAGTGGTATGGACAGTACAGAGAAGCGCAACAAAGATGGTGCAGGGCTTGCACCAGAAACTGTACAAAGCCAGACTAAACAAACTCAATCTATACTCCCTAGAGCAGCACAGGAATCGGGGGAGACATGATAGAGACATTTAAATACCTTGAAGGCAACAAGAAGATACAGGTGCAGAATCTCTTTCAGGTAAGAGACTACAGCAGGACAAGAGGGCATGACCTTCACCTCAAGGGGGGGGGGTAGGTTCAGGAGCAGTATGAGGAAATTCCATGGAATAGCCTGCCGGAAGGAGTGGTGGGGACGAAGACGGTGGGGGAATTCAAGCGTGCATGGGACAGGCATTACGGGATACTCAAGTAGGCCACTAAGTAGGGGAAATAAGAAAAAAAGGGTAGATGATGAATCATAAGGTCCCCATCTGCCAACATCATCTACGTTTCTATGAAACCAAAATAAAACTATAAAATATACCCAAAAATGAATATTAAAATAACTTTGATTCTATTAAAAGCTTGCTCAAATAAGTATGTCTTAAAAGAGGTTTGAAAGCCTATACAGAGTTGGCTGCACGAATGTAATGGGGGATAGAATTCCAAATGATAGATGCTGCCACCCCAAAGGCTCTAGCTCCAGATGTCGGGACTACTAGCAGTCTAGCTTTGGTGGAGCGGAGTGGTTGATAAGCAATCAGGAGCTCTTTTAAGCAGTCTGGTCCCAAACCATGTAGGGCCTTGTAGGTTAACAAACCAATCTTGAAGGTGATGTGTGACCGCAAAGGCAGCCAGTGCAAAGTGCGCAGAACCAGAGTGATGTGATCCCTGGACACGGAGCCCAACAACTTCTGGAATGCAGCATTCTGCCCCAGCTGCAGTAGACTCATCCGACCTCCAGATAACCCTAGGTACACAGCGTTACAATAATCTAAACTTGTGGTAACAAAGGCATGGATAATCATCGCTAGGTCATCCTGGGCTAAAAACGGACAGATCCTAATGATGTTCCAGATTTGGAAAAAAGACAGACTGGACAACAGACTACACATCTGCTCTTCAAAAGTTAGTCTGTCGTCTAGTATGACCTCCAGATCTCGGACTGTACTCACTGCAGAGTTGCTGACCACCCAATACAGGGGAGGGCAACATCTCCACCAGCAAGTAAGCCCCAGCACCCAGGTTCGAGGTGTCGTCAGGGGCACAAGACAGGTACAACTGGGTACCATCAGCATAGCAGTGAAACCCTATGTTCTATCACCTTATGACTTACCCTAGTGACAACATATACATGGAGAACAGAACAGGGGATGAGGATTGATCCCTGAGGAACAGTGCAAGGCAGCACAAACAGCCCTGAGGTAAAGTTCACCAGACCCACATGCTGTGCCCTCCCGGTCAGATATGAGCTGACCCAGCGCAGAACTGCACCAGTAGCGCCCACACAGTTCCTCAGTTGATCAATCAACACCCCATAATCCACCATGTTGAATGCCAAAGAAAGGTCCAAAAGCACCAAGATAGTACGTTGCCCCTGGTCCCTCACCATGAGATCATGTGTCACCCAGACCAAAGCTGTTCCAGTGCAGTGCTGAGGCCAAAAACCCAACTGGAGAGGCTCAAAGAAAGCAAGACTCTCCAAATAGTCTAACAGCTGCTCAATCACCACCTTCTCAATAGCCTTCCCTAAAAAGGAAAGATTAGAGACTGGCCTATAGTTTGCGAGAATGTCAGGGTCCAAGGATGGCTTCTTTAGGAGGGGCCTCACCACTGCCTCCTTCAGGATGTAAGGAAAGACACCCTCCCTCAAGGATCACTTAAGAACTTCTGTAAATATCACAGCTTCAGTAAAGACCATGGCACGAATTCAGCACTGGTATGCTTCATCACGGATGTCCTCATTGCCTCAGACCATGGCTACCACACAGGGGCTGTATTTTTGTACCTCACACAGGCCTTTGACCTAGTCAGCCACGAATTTCTACTGCTAAAACTGAAGAGCCAGAGTCTGACTAACTCTCCTGTCAGTGGTTCACCAACTATCTTGCAGGGCGATAGCAGGCAGTCAAATGGGGATCATGCCTCTCCTTCCACTATTAGATCTCTAACGGTGTCCCCCAAGGCTCTATCCTGGGGCATATACCATTCTTGCTTTTCTTCAACAAGCTCCCCTCTAACTGTGGGCAAAGCAAAAGTGCTTTTATATGCAGATGATGCGGTCAAATATAGAACTGGTCTGGACCTGCATGGTATCTCAACTTGGATTTAATAAGGATTTCAACGAACTCTGAGCATGGTTCATCTCAAACTATCTTGTGCTCAATGGAGAGAAAAAACACTAAGGCCATGCTCTCTGGTTCCAGAAAATCTGTCTCCTAATGAAGTAAGCTTCTACAGATCTCCAACTCCACTGGTGCCCAACTGAAAGTGGTAGACACAATCTTGGTGCTATGGCTTGAACAAGAGCTCACTTTCAAGACCCACACCTAGGCTGATCTGGTAACAGAGAGGGTTGAGGCACTGGACGCCATGCCTCGTGCCACGTCAGTGACCCAGTTCGGGAACAAGCCTCGGTCATCGGAAGAGGGAGGGTGAGGATGTGAGCAGCTGCTGGCTGGCTGCCCTCCGTCTCAGGAGGGAAAACTTGGGCCACCTCGGAGCTTGGCGGCCCCCTGGTGGAGAACATAGTGGCTGCGTCACTGTGAGGAGTGGCAGTGTAAGGCCGAGGGAGGGCAGAAGAGGCTGGTACTGGAGCTGCAGTGTGCATGTGTGCCTCCATGTGCATGCGTCACCTCTTCTGTGGCCGGGTGGGACAGTCTGAACATAGGGATGAAAATGGAGGAAATGTCGGGGGCCACCTAGAAGACGCTCTCTGGGCCGGCTCTGTCTCTCTGCCAAAAGGAATGGTGCTATAAGACCTAAACGATCCTGAGTCCAACAGGTTGGCAGACGAGCAGGCAGCCTGTTGAGGAGGATAAATAGAACTGTTAAAAAAAAAAAAAAAAGGATCCACACCTAGCATACCATTAAACTGGTTTCTTAAAAACTGGGACTGCTCCACAGGCTCAAACTGTACCTTACCAGTGAAGCTCTTATGTCTGCAGCCAGCAGTGTCCTCCTCCCTATGCTACTGTAAGGAGCCCCAAACTTCTCCTCCCTGAAAGGTGCAGCGTTTACCAAGCCTAAAGCTATGTACCACAAAATCGTCACAGTCACATTTGCAGTGGTTTTCTTGATTTCCTGTGCCAATGTCCTTGCCTCTTTACACTGGCCCCCTCTTGAAAAGCATCTCTACTACCCTACCCTTTAGCTAGCCTAAGACACCAACAAATTGTATCCCCAGTCTCAGCGATATACAGGCCTGGAAACCCTCTAGAAGGCACCTCTTCTCCTCCTCCTCCTCCTCCTCTTCTTCCCAGACCCTTCTAGAGGCTCCTTGGATCCACACAACATTTGGCATACAGCCCTTTTCACACAATGCCGTACACCTATCAGGCCTTCAAAGGGCTAATGAAAGGGTGCTCAACACCTTGCTCCTGCCTCAGTTGAGCCCACCCGTCTCAGCTAGGCCAAACAGTGGCTGAGGTACTTATCACCCCTCTGTCATCCTTAAATTAGTCCTTAGAACTTGGTTTGGTGCACTGTATTATTATTGCACGTTGCACTTTGTCTCACCGACTTGTATGAAGGACTTACTATGCAATATTTTTTGTTGATCCTCACTGCGATGCCTATTGTAACTACCACGGTCTCTATATTCTCCATCTTGTTAATCAGCACCAATGTGAAAACAAGTCATATTTCTGTATGTTACTTATCCCTGGTCGCACCTGGAAAAGGGACGCAGGTATTGAGCCTACCCGGTCAACAGAATCCAATAAATAAAATAAAAGTTCTACTACTGCACAAAAGTTTTGAAAGCAACAACTTGTTACACATCCAATGCTGCCCAGGAGGCTTATTGCAAATTATTACAGTATATTAAAAATGATGCATATATTTTTCCAAATGTCACTCAAATTAAAATGCACCAGATGTCACAGGAGAAAACAAAAAGGAAACTTTTGCACATTTAAGCTTCAAATTCACTTATTCTCTGGGTTTAACTTCCTGTTTTTCATAATAATTTACATTAATCATGAAAACAGGCCAGTGTCTCACAGACTTCATTTGCGCTGGCTACACTTTATATCACATACTGTTACTGTCGAAATGTTTAGTCACAGAGGATTGCGTCGTCAGGTGCAGACAAGCAGCCAGAGCAAGTAAGGTCGATTATGAAACAAACCAAGACGGCTGGCAGAAATACTGCCCCCTAACTGGGTGAACTAGATCACCAGCCATGCTAATACTTACTCATATATCCACTGTGCTGCATTCTTCTTTATTACCTGCATTAATACACTCCAGGGTGCATGTTTGTTGGGAGAAGATATAGGCACGGGCTCGAAATTGGCACCAGCCCGCTAGCCAAATGCTAGTAGATTTTGTATTGGGCTAGTAAGATTTTCATTTAACTAACCCTGTGGGCTTGTACTGGAGAAGGCAACACTTCAGTATGTACACCAACTGGGCCAGTGGAAAAGTCTGTAGGGCTAAAGGATTTTCCCAGTCACTAGCTCTGCTGACTAACGGCTGCAAAACTTAATTTGACCCCTGTGAAGCAGTCCTCTTGTGTGTGCCAAGGCATTCTGTCATAGGCCTCAGCAGACTGCATAACTTCTATCCTCCCCCCAACCCCCTTCTCCTTCTGTCTCCTGGTCTTTCACCTTGGCACATATTGCATTCTGTGCTCTATTTTACTGCCTATTATCTGGACTATGTATTCCTTTTACACCACCGGTGCTTTGGACTGTGACTATTTACCTACCTGTATTTTTGAGCAATTTACTCTCCTCTTTTTACCACTATCTTTTGTATTCCGTCTCCCGCGTACCCCTTCCCCCATCTCACACCTGGAAACAAGTCTTGACTCAAGAGTGCTTTTCCAAAGCTCCAATTTATAAATAAAGGAAATAGATATCTTGCTAGGCTTCCTACAAAGCTTAACTTGTTCAAACTGTTATTGATGCTACTCTGAAGTCATGCTGTCCTTTGAAAGAGCCAACCCTACCCCCAAAAATTCAAAGGAAGGTTAACGCATCTCTGTACTGTTTACTGCAGTGTGTCCCTTATTGCAATCATGGGACCCTAAATGAAAAACGTCATTTTATATAAGACTGATTCAATTAAAGAGCAACAACTGTGCTCATTGTGTAAATCCCTCAGAGCCATGGCTCAACTAACAAGGCTCTTGTCAGTTGAGCCGTGGCTTTGATTTGATGCTGGCAGCCCTCTGAAATAAAAAATGATTTTTAAATTCTGCTCCCATTATAATCAATGAGATGTGCCCCTACGCTCTACAAATACCTACATCACAAAACGTGGGAGCACAGGGGGGTCACAGAGGCAGAGCTTGTCATTATCTATAGCAGGAAGGGGAAGGGATCAGGTGGCAAAGCAGATCTTATGACCCTTTCCTCTGAACAAACCATCCATTAAACACTGTGCTGTGTGACCTATGTACAATACTATTAAATGTTATGTTTGGGCTTTCCGTGTACTGGCGTGGAGCTTTTGCAAAGGAGTCTATGACTCAAAGGATTGTAATTCCGATTCTCTTCAATAAATAAACAAACTGTGCAAAGCAGACTGTTTCAGTCCAATCTGGGTAATGCAGCATGTGGGGGCTTCATTAAAGCACCAAAACAGGTGTTCTAAGCTCAATATATGATTTGGGTGTTTTGGCAGTCCTCTTCCGATAGATGAGCAGCTCCATCGTGTAAACCAAGGAGCCAGTCAGGGCTGTCTCTCAGAGACAGACAGCAGCACCATACATAGTTAATAAAGAATGCAGTAACAGCAGCAATGCCTGCAAACAGAGTTCCTGAGCAATACGGACTTGCAAATTGTTAGTCAATTGGGACCACAGCGATGCTAGCTAGCTCAGCGAACAATGCAAGTTTAGTTAACCATTTATTTGCCCTGGACAGCCAAAATGAAAGGCAAAATCCCATTTATAGTGGGATTCTGCCTCTGCATAATGTTATTGCTGGGAAGAAGAAAACCCCAGCGGGGCCAAGTAGTTTGCTCAAGGCTACACTGTGAATTAAGTGGTTGTAAGGATCCTAAGATAGCCTAGTAAACAGTTCTATTCTCTGACCAAGTGAACCAGGCTGCATCTTGAAAATCACTTTTGAGCTCAAAAAAGTGCAAAAGTGCAGTTACGTTAGAACTTACATAGTAGTAGATCTTCGAGAAGAGCTCTTGCAATAGGTAGCACGGTTAGGACTTAGCCGCCAGGACCACATGGAAAATTTCTAGCTAGCAGTCTACAACAGGGACCATCCCCTGACGTTGCACTGGTAAAAGAGGGGCGGTTCCTCGTGCCCATCTCAGTTCCCCCCGCTGGAGACACTGAGATAAGGTCCAACAGTAGAAAAGGACGACTCCTGGAGCCAAGAAAGGTGGAGATGGAAAGAGTACTGGGGTATGGAGGAAGGCAAAAACCTGCCTACTTCAAGAGCTCCTTTTGAAGATCTACCGTTACAGGTAAGTTCTTACGTAACTGCACCATTATACTTCAACGGGGCTCTTGCAGTAGGCAACACCATTAGGACCGAGTCCCAAGCAGTGCCACAAAGAAAGTAAGAACCCCGGGGAGGAAGCCTGCAGTATGCAGAGAGGAAAAAGATGGCCCATAGCCCAAATCTAGTCCTCTGAAGAAGAGGGTAGCAGCCAGAATGCCCTGCCAGAAATAGAACGGGGCAAAGCCTAAAGGAGCTAAAAGGCAGGATGATCAAGAACATCCTGATCCTGAGAGCTGCAAAATATGCAGTCTAGCCTCCCCCAAAGAGATGGCCTTACCCAGCCCCTTTGAGGATACAAACAACCAGAGGAGGACTGAACCGGGAAAAGGTAATGTCCCCTAAAGTCAGACACACACTGGAGCCAAACTGGCTCCTCTTGGGGGGTGAAGAAACAACCAAAACCCAAGGATGCCACATGGCTTGGGCCAGAGAACTGGAAAGCCCCAGAAGGAGCCAATCCTGAAAGACGGAAGAGTCAAAACCTCTTACAGGAAGCATCTGAAAAGATCACTTGAGAAGATATGTCTTGCTTCTGGAAAGAAGGGATTTTGGCCCTAAGCGAGGTAGCAATCAGGAGAAGGGAGCACAAAGCTGAAAGGACTTTGTGGAGCAGAAAAATGGGCCCCCTGGAACATCGGGAGTCCTGAGGACAGAGGGGTCTCCCCTGCTGAGAGGTCCCTCCCAAAGATAAGGGGACCATCGAAAGGGGGCAATACCCCAAAACAAAGCTGGAAGACCCCAGTAGGACCCGACCCTCGCCCGCCTAGGAAACACAATGTGCACCGAGGACACCCAGGAAAAGATCTTCTGTCAACTGATCAAGGCAAGAGGTGCCCCTGTCGTCTCCCCCCCCCCGACCTGCAGGTGGAGAAAGAGGACGGAGGGGGCCACCGAAAAGACCTACAACCCCCCTCACAGAGGAAATGGGGGGTGGGAATGGTGATAGCTAAAAGTCGGACCGCTGCCCTAAAAGGGCTGAAGGGTAAAGACTCAGACAAGGGTAACAGAGACCAGAGCCATGCCCAAAGGTGAAGAGTCTCTAGGCCATCTGCCTGAAGCCAGACAACACAGGAACACCCCTCTGAACGAGAGCTGGAGCCAAATACTGGGCTATCCCACAACGCTGGGTTGAAGGAGGCCAGTGAACTTCTCAAAACAAATGCAGGAGGGGCTCTAGAGATACTATCCCAACAAGGCACAGGGATCTAGAAACAAAAAAAGACCCAGCACTCAAGTGCAGCCACAGATTCCAGCAGACTCCAATATCATTTCAGGAATGCTTTTAATGTGACCCACAAACAGTGTGACAAAGTGTCCAGTTCAGGCATGAAACACTGGGCTAGTGGGTAGCCTCCCTGGGCTACACCATTTTCCTGTATGTACGGTTTGTGGATCACATTAAAAGCATTCCTGAAATGATATTGGAGTCTGATGGAATCTGTGGCTGCACCTGAGTGCTGGGTCCTTTTTTGTTTCTAGTTCAGACTTTGGACCCTCAGCACCTACACTCGAGGGAGCGACCCTTTTATTGTTTTTCTGCCAAGGCACAGAGATTGTTGGACAGGCTGCCCTGGGTACCAGGTGCCAGGGAAGGTAGACTGACAAAAGCCGAACCATAGGGTTCTAGTCCCAAAACAGTCCGGCCCCAAGGAAAGAGAACACTAATGAGGATTCCCCCACCAGCGAAAGGCTCCAAGGCACTTGCATAACTGCCAATCCACTAGAGCAGGGGTTCTCAAATGGTGAGGCCAGCCTCCTTGGGGAGGCCCCAACCTGTTCCAGGGGAGGCTCAAGCAAGTCTTGAAAAAAGTATTATATTTCAATTTTGAACTTTATAGATTTTGTGTGAAGGGATAAGGCAAACTGAAAGAGGATAATAGTAGGTGAATTTATGTATTTATTCACAAGTCGTTGACCAGGGAAGGTACTGTACATTGAGCAATGGCTTATTTCAGGTGTACCCAGAGAAGGGTAGTGAGAGAATAAAGTTCAGAATATAACTGCAAAACACTCAAGCAATACAAAATGAATAAACATGCAAACAAATTAAGAACAGTAAACTAACAATGTGAGGAACAATTGATCAATTAGACTGGCAGCAGAACTGTCCAAATACAAGAGATAACCATATAGGTACTAGGAATAAGAACAGGAGGCAGCAAAATGATCCCTGAGAAGTTGCTTAAGAGCAGGGTGAGGGGGGAGAGGCAGCGGTCGGCAGGAAGGTTATTCCAGTTAGAGGGGAAACAGAAAAAGCAGTCTGACCCAGGAAGGTATGGCAGTAAGGGGCAACAATGGTTCAAGAGTCAAAATATTGGAGCAAGTAGGTTGTCTTGTTGGGGGAAGGGGTGTTACAATAAGCGTAATAACATGAGACTCAGCTATGCAAAGAGGTTTCAATGTATTCCTGATGTACTGTGAAAAGTAGGCTATTTTCTATGGGGAGGCCCGAACATATTTCAGTGTTTTGGGGGAGGCTCAAGATCTTTTCCATGGCTTAGGGAAGGCTCACTATAACAAAGTTTGAGAACTGTTGCACTAGAATGCCCGAGAAGATCAGGGGTAGGAGAGCTCAGTGAGTGCACAAAGCTTCTCCAGTCATAGAATGGTTGAGGAGACCAGGGGGACCCTGACCTGGGGTAGAAGGTTGAATCAAGGCCGAAGCCAAACAACATCTGGTCCGCAAAACCACAAGGAAAGAAGGGGGTCCTAGAGGGGTCGGACTGAGCAAGTGCTAGACGTGTCCCTAATGAAAGGTGCTGCGGCCAAGGAAGAGGATGGCCTCTTCACGAAGATGAGGAGAGAAAGAACTACTCGTAGCTTGCTCCTGGAGCAACCGCATCACCCTTTGCAAGGAGCGGCAGGCCTCTGCCACCTAGGAACTGTGTCACACCCCAAGAAAAAGGTCCATGAGAGGGGCCAACGGGCCTGTGTTGGGCTCCAACGCAGCTCCGGTCGAGAAGGCAGGCCCTGGAAAAGGCCTGGAGGGACGCTGGAGAATTAACCCCTTGCCAGGGCACACTGGGAAGACTAGAGAGATTCCTACCCCGGTCCTAGCCTCCACTGAGGGAGCTGCCCCTCACAGGAAATGGGAGTCTGTGGGAAGAGGCCCATATGCCAGTAGGAGTGGGTTAGGGTCTCCGATTTTCCCCCCTCACTCGCCCACTAGGGAAGTGTGGATCCAGGACACTCCTAAGTTCCCTCCTGAAGATCCCTCTTTCCTAGCTATGATTAAGATGATCCAAGCTTCTCAGTGGTGGCATACTGAGCAGCAGGACCCTCAAAGACTCCATCTGGCGCAGCATCTGAGCTTCCCGGAGGTCGAGTGGGTGGTTATCCCCCCCTTAGTGGTACCACACGGTGACATCTCTTCTACAGTCTGGCAACAGCTGCCGTTAGGCCCGGCCATTCCAAGGAAGGCGGACTGACTATACCATGTCCCTGACAGCAATCCTCATTTTGTTTCCCACCCCAAGGCTGACCCCTCTGTATTATCAGGGAATCCAGACAGAGTGTGGGGAGAGAAGAGGTTAGGGTGACTTCCTCCAGATAGAAAGTCTAAGCATTTGGACCTTGTGGTGCGCCGGGTCTACGCCTCTTCGACCCTGGCCTTGTGTGCCCAGAACTACCTCGCCCACATGCTAGTACATCAGCAACATCTTTTAGGGCAGGTAGGAGACCTGGTCCAATCCCTGTCGGAGTCTTCAGCTCAATCTTAGCTACAGCATCTCTTAGATTTTCCTTCTGGCATGGGCTTTCACACCCTCCATGCCTCATACGACACGGTGGACACTGCCGCTTGCTGCATGGCTTCTGCTGTGTCAGGTGCCATGCTTGGCGTCGCCTGTCCAATTTTATCCAAGAGGTACAGGCTTCCACTATAGATGCCCCCATTCCCGGGGCCCTTCGCTGTTTAGGGAGGACGTGCAAGCCTTGCTGTCCTCCCTGCAGGAGTCTGGAACAGTCCTTCGCACTAGTTCCCGTGGCCAGCAGGGCAGGTTGCACCTTCCATCACCCCGCCATCTTGGGCAGCGACTCCGGCATCTTCAGCTCTCTGGGTCTCGGGGTTAGCATTAGCTCGAGGCTCACAGGGGTGAGACAGAGGCGCTTTTGGCACCTACCGCCTCCTTATAAACCCTGGTAACACACCCTCCCCTTTGTAGGGTAAGATGATTGGGGAAAATGGGACGGAGGGGTGAAGGTTCCTCTCTTTCCCTTTTGCTCCTTTCAGCTCCTGTTTCCATAATGTCTGTCCTATAGGAGATATCTTGTTGAGGGGCACTGACTCAGGATTCCACCTCGTGCGGCAGGTAATCTGGCCCCCTTTAATTAAGGTAGGTTTGAACACCTTGCTCTTACTTTCCATTTCCAGAGGGTCGAGTTTCTATGTTTCTTCTGCCCTGGCTATTGGGCCTCAAGCTTTTCCTGGCACCTTTCTGGTCCCCCCTTCAGGCCCGGGCAGAGACCCACTCCTACTGGCATATGGGCCTCTTTCCACAGACTCCCATTTCCTGTGACGCAAGTCGAAATAGGAAGCTCTGAAAAATGATGTTCGCCAATGCTGCAATATCCAGAGCATGACCTGATAAGGAGGTAAACTGTTCTTCGAGTGGATAGAAGGATCTGACATTGCAGGGCAGAGTCAGGAGATATACCGCTCAGGTGAGGGAAGGAGCTTAACTTAAAGATGTCTGATGAAAAGCCTGTTTCAGTGGAATGGCCAGAGTCTGGATAGAGAACTGTATCCACGCCCCTAGAATAATTTTATCCATGCAAGTGTACTGAAACGGTTATGAAAACTATATTGTATTGAACCCTTGTCTTTTTAATTTACATTTGTATTGTATACATGTTCTATCAATCTGCATACTAAACAAATAAAAAAATGTTAACCAAAAAAAAAAGATACAGCTGTACCACTGTGTGCACCGTGTTCCACTACAGGTTAGAATCTCCAATTTCTTGGAGTATACTATACAATAAATAACCCCCAACTTTTGTGCCGTCTTTTATTGTATATTGTCACGAATACCACTGGAGAGCAAATACATTTTGCAAATAAGTTACTCTAGCTGAGAACAGAGCTACTTCTAAAATATCATTTGGAAAGCATATTATTTTACCACTTGTCATGTCACACAGTGAAGTAGGTTTTTGAAATCCCATGGCATATACAGGATATCCCATGAGGTATCTCAAAACATGATTGTTATCTGGTGTGGAACATGGTGTTATTGTTCCCTTGCACCCCTGGCTTCACAATGTTCAGCTACTCCTACAAGACAACAATAATACCAACACCACTAACCTAATGATTTTCAGACCTGTTGCAATCAGTGTTAAACTCTTGTTTTATCAATGTAATGTACGTCTTACTGTTTTATGTAATCTTTCTGCATAACATTCAATAAAACGTTTTTCAACCCCTCCAAAAAAATTACCCATACTGAGTAATTCCCATGGACGACGCGGAACAAGACAGAAATCAAATATGTATTTCACAATGGATTTGGGAACCACAGCTGGGTCAAGGCATTTTGCAGTGGCACATTTAATGCTGAATTTGTGGGAAAAGAAAGCAAGAGACTGGGGAAGGGGAAAAACTGCCAGCAGACACAATTCTAACATGCCAAAAAAAAAAAAAACACCATCACACACTGGCATGACATTAAATCCATGGAAGATGGAATGGCATGTGCAAGTGTAAGAGCAACCCTGAGCTTCTGAAAACTGACAAGGATCACCTCTGAACAGTTATACCCCAGTCTGAGTATTTGCACTCATCATTGCTTAGCTGCTGGAATGTTACCCCTACTCACTGCACTTAAAAGCCTTAACAGTGCCAGCTTCCACTAACTTATCAAGGAGGCTACTGCACTTGTTGGCACCTCTCTGTGAAGTGATGCTTTCTGATGTTTCCACTTATCCTAATCCCCCTTCCTCCTCCCCCCAGCACGTTCTGCATACACTCAAGGCTCAAACAACAGTGCATGCTCCAGCCACTCTATCCCCTTCGGTATCTGGAACACCGCACTTATGTCCCTTCTCAGCCTTCGCTACTCTAGGATAAATAATTCAAGTCTCCAGCAGCATAGCCAAAACAGCCACCTTCTGGTTCCCACTGAACTTCACTGACACAGTGTGGCATTTTAAATCACATGAAGTTATGGGGTCAGTATTTCTCAGTAAAATTTCCCATGCTATTTAAACTGCACATTCCACTTATTTCTGTCTATCTGCCTAGGGGAATGGCACTCTTGAATGAAGGCTCTGGGAAGCAAGATATGTTTTCTGGTTCCTTTAGGTTTGTTTGTTGCTTTATAATTTTCTGTTTTGCACTTCTGTATTTTGAAACATTTTCAAATATGTAAATGTTCAAGGAGGTGTTGCACCACCAAGAACCTCCCCACCCCAAACTTAGAGCAGTACTGGCACCATTTATGACGGTATCTGTTTGCGCGCCACCCCGCAATACAGCCCCCATATATGTGCATCGCTCAAGGGAGTGTTGTGCCTTCCAGAACCCCTGGACGACTTTGGGGTATTATCGATGTCAGTGAAGGCAGTTGCTCTACTCCTTCCCCCTGCATTAAGGATCCAGGCAACGCCTTGTCAATTGGCAGGCAAGGCACCAGCTTGTTCACCTTGCACAGACTGGGGAATGACACCATACCTCTCAACCTGTAAACCTGCCAGTGTGGAGACCATGGCAATGTGTGACAAATGACCCAAATGTGGAACACCCCATTTTCTGTAGCAGCGAGTAGCGTGTGGCCATCTGATGGTGCACCAATAAAGTTATTTTAACCATGTGGTGGTGTGTGTTTTTGTAATAAAAACTTACTATACCAATGTGTTGTCTGCACTTTATTTTAATGCTACTCATCATTCGGCATCAGCCCTCTCTCACTGTCAGCCAGCTCAGGTTGGAAGGAACTCCGGTTGCCACCAAGTCAGACACGGACCTGACCTCCGCTCTGAGTCCTCTTTCTCTGGTTGCTGGCTGCTCAGGCTGGTGTGCTGACTGAGTGACGATTCTCATTTCTTCACATCTCTTCCCCGGCCGCCCCCCAATTAACCCAAAAAGGCATAAATAAATATTTAAACATAGGATGGAGGACACGCTCTCCACCTTTTGTCACTGAAATGTGGGACACAGCCATCATAACGTTGTACACATCATCAAACATGTAGATAGGATCTCCAAGCACTGTGGGAAAGGGTGTTTTGTCTGTGCCAAGTGTAATTTTGATGCTCCATATTAGAACACGATGAGTCTACACCCCCATCTCTGCCAGCACATTTCCCATATGGAACAGAACAATTTTGGGGGGGTTCCCTATGGCATGGGACAGTTACATACAAACATACCAAGATAGTTGAGAGGTATGTCTGCAATGCTGAATCAAAATTAAGCAACACACACACACACACACACACACACACACACCTTAGCACTAATGCATCTACAAATTACATGACTAATAAGGAAGTGTGTTTTGTTTCAGTTAAACCCATCCAGTCCCTCCAACCCCACTAACTCTGGCTTGGGATCCCGAGATGCCCGTGCAATGCAACGGAAGTTCCGTTCCATAAAGATCTGTAATAAAATAACACTGAATGTGGGAGGTAAATATGAAATGACTTAAAAAAAAATACTTTACATCTTTGCAGTAGTCAGTCCCAGAGTTCGAAAACCGGAGGTTTCCAAGTTAACCTCTTCAGAAACTTTTTTTTTTTTTTTTTTTTAAGAGGGATGGGATGCGCAGTAACTATTTGTGGAGGTCCAAGTGTTGACCCTCGTTTTATGATGTCCAGCAGTGGCGTTCGATTTTAATTTTCCCCTGGCATGGAACCCTCAAAGCAGTCCAACAAGAATCGTAGCCCCTCCACACTCCAGCTTCCAAAGAGGTCTGTCCTGAATCCCGACTCAAACCCCACCACTTCCTTTGGGTTAACCGTTTCGGGGATGACTGGCGACCATCAGCTCCTTGCTTCGAGCCCCCGATCACTGCTGCTGAAATTTCTTCCCAGTCGATCGGTCCCACAGATATAACCCTTCCAGCTGGTCTGGCTCTGGCAGTCCGTGGCTGGTTGGCAGAGAGTTCTTCCCTGCAGTCTGACTCTGGATAGTTGTTCCTGCTTCCTGGCAGCTGAGCGCGGCGGGCGGCGGCAATTGGTGAATTCTCTCTCTGTCTGGGCAGGGCAGGTCCTCCTGGCAGGCAGTCCTCAGCAAAAATGCTCCTGAAGCTATGGTTCCCTCCAGGCACAGTGTCTTATAGACAGGCAGCGGACCTGAGTGGGGATTGGGGAACACTGATGACATGGGGAACTAAATCGATTTCAGGGCAGGACGGCATTGGAAAACTATCCTGTTACTCAAGTTGCTTACAAACAAGCTCCATTAACCTTTAGGCACCTCCCCGAGCCCCCCCATGTCATCATTAGCAAACCGGGAACTTCAAGACACAGGAAGTTACTGGACACAAAGGCCCTAAGGGACAAAGGAATCACTGCTTGTGTGGTGCATCGCGTGGTTTTGGCGTCCGATGCGGGGGGACGAATGCAGGGGCTGCAGTACCAGTGGACTACAAGGGTCAGAATCCGGGATGTCACGCCAAATCCGGTACAGTTGAGAGGTATGAATGGCACAGTAGAAATCTGGTCTCTGAAAAAGGCCAACAAGGCTCTACTTGCCATAAAAGAAAATTACTGAATTTAAAGAAAACTTTAATAGAGCTTGAAGAACGAAAGGCTTTGGGGCAGTTTCCTTGGAGAAAGGTTTTTCCTTCAAAATGTTGGCAAGGCAACTTTTAACAGTACTGTCACCAACCAGGGCATAATAAACTGTGAAGAAAGTGGACGACATTGTTTGATGAGTGAGCCATTATCTCCAGAGGTGGTTTGGACTTCGGCAGGCTTTGTCTGGAGCAGACTCCTCCCTGCTGTTTCTCTTCAAAGGAGGCAGGCCACACTGGATTACAGCTAAGGCAATTCCAACACTGGGACAGGGGAAGCCACAAAAACAAAACAGGGAAGGGAGGAAGAGTACCATGGGGACAGCAGCTAATGCCTTACCCATGAATCCAAAGTGGTGGAGGAAATTACCAACATTTCCTCTAGAAAGTGGCTAGAGCACATTGTGTTATCAATGATTAGGGCATCCTTTAAATGTTTTTATAGTGTTTTCTTTAATGACTATTCTTCTGAAGTTTGAGCATCCACACATTACATGATGTGTTATAGTCATTTCTTGGTAGAAATCTCATTGGTAATTTCAGCCAATTTGAATCCAAGGGTGAGGTATAAACTGTACTTTACCCAAAGGTGCACTCCACTTTACAGAGGTGTATTCTAGTTCAGAAACAAATATCTCAATGAAACAAAAAAACTACAAAGGATTGCAAAAATCTGACCCATCTGGGCACCTTTTGGTGTAGTCAGAACTTTTATTTTCAACTGTTAAAACTGATGCAAAAGAAAAAGTAGGTTGTGATACCTTTTATTTGACGAACAGAAACCAATTACACAAGCTTTTAAAGTCACACAGGTCTCTTCACCAGGCACAAACAGTTACCCCTACTCGTGGGACTTCAAAGCCTCAACAGTGCCAGCTTCCACTTACAGAGACCTATGTGGCTTTGAAACCTTGGAGAACTTGTTTGTTACTCAAATAAAAGTTACTACTACCTTTTTTCCTTTTTGCATCAATTCTATTCTGATTAACATGACAGTACAATTCCTAAATGCTGCAAGAAATGTGTAAGAATTCTTTGACAAATAAGGCAGCCAGAGGCACTATGGCCCAGGGGAAGCATGAAGCACTCCCATGCCAACATTCCAGGGTCAGAAGCAAACTTGAAAGCTGGATCAGGGTGGCCGGGGGACTGGGATGGCGCCACCGAGTAGTAGTGCTCCCAGCCTGGTGAAGGTGGCATCCAGGCTCTGCTGCCACAGCGAGCCCTGCAGTGTGCTGAGAGAGCTCGTCTCCCTTGAAAGGTGTGCTATGTGCGTACAAGGGAAGTTAGGGCTCATGTACGAAGATATACAAGCTTCGCCAGGATGCTGGGGGGTGGGGAGATGGAAAACAAGGGTAAAACCCACTGTCTCCCTGTGGCCAATCATGACCACCTCTGCGCTCTCGGACCCTGCACCTTGCGGATCACCACCAGCTTGATGATGGGGGAAAAGGAAGTTAGGGCTGAGGGTGGCCGGCACCAAGGTCTGACGTAGCAGTAAGGTTGCACCAGGAAGAAAAAATTACTCACCATAGTAATGTTGTTTCTTTTAATAGAGTCTTGCTGTATTCAGACATAATGCAGTCAGCCCCAGCACTTTAACTGCCCCGGAGAGGAAAGAGTTAACTCTATGCAGAAGCATGGAACGTTGAAGCTCGAGCTCGGTTTTCAAACCTGTCTGTGGTACTTCCCAGTGTAACCGTCAGATTCTTACGAGCAACTAACTAACTAGGCACTAAAATATGGAAATTGTTTGAAACATATAGCCAAAAGGCAAAAAATAGTTTTGGGGTCCAAAAGACAAGTCGAGAACCCAAGAAGAAACAAGGTAGTGACAATTTAGGCTATGAACATAAGAATAATAAACATACCAGCTACCCCACCAAAAGGAGGGTACAAGGTACACCACTGAGGCAACACTGTACCTGCCAGCCCACTTCCCAAAACAAGTTCTGAGAGGGGAGGAGGAGGAGAGGTCTGAATACAGCAAGACTGCATTAGAAGAAACAACATTACTACGGTGAGTAATTTTTCTTCAAACAACATGAAGTTTTGCTGTATTCAGACATAATGTAGATTACCAAGCAGCTCCCTATGGAGGAGGGAATGCAGAACCTACTTTGGGAACAGGCTCTGCAGTACTGCTGTGTTAAACCTAACATCACTCCTAGCCTGGATGTCCAGGAGTAATGCTTGGTGAATGTATGTACTGTTTTCCAGGTGGCTGCTTTATAGGTCTCTAACAAGAGAATATCTCTGGCTGCAGCTAGAGAGGCAGCTGTACCCCTAGTGGAGTGAGCCCTCAGGCCTGAAGGGGGTGTTCTACCCAATTTGCCATAGCAGAATTGTATACAAGAAACAATCCACCTGGCAATAGATCTTTTAGTGGCAGGCTTACCTTTCCCCACTTCAACATAAGTGAGAAACAATTGAAGACCGTAATTTCTGTGTGCCTTAGTATGCTCTATGTAGTATCTAAGAGCCCTTTAAACATCCAAACTGTGTAATCTTCTTTCCCCTGAAGAAGAAGGGTAAGTGAAAAACACAGGGAGAGATATGGACTGGTTTAGGTGGAAATACGATACCACTTTAGGCAAGAACTTCCTATTAGTTCTTAGGACCACTTTATCCCTAAGGAAGGACATGAAGTCAGGTTCAACTGACAGGGCCTGTAATTCACTAATCCTCCTGGCAGAAGTAATAGCTACCAGAAACACAGTTTTCCAGGTCAAGTAGTTCAATTCAGCCAAAGCCATAGGCTCAAAGGGTGGCTGCATCAGCTGAGCAATGCAGACATTAAGATTCCAAGGCGGAGTAGGCTCCCTAAAGGGAGGGTTAATGTGGAGCAGACCTTTGAAAAACCCTCTGAAAACAGGATGGGATGCCAGGGAAGAGCCCTTCCCTGCTGAGAGGAATGCAGAGACAGCTGCTAGATGAGCCTTCAGAGTGGCAGGCCTAAGGCCTAGACTATTCAGATGAACTAGATAGTCTAAGGTTGTGGAAATGTCTGCAGAATCAGGCAGGATGCCTTTCTGAGAGCACCAAATACTGAACCTCTTCCATTTGGAATTGTAAGTTTTTCTAATGGAAAGTTTCCTGGAGACCTTTAAAATATCCAGAACTCCCTGAGAGAGAGAGAGAGAGAGAGATGAAGTGCTGCATATTCTAACTTTTCAAGAGCCAGGCCTTGAGGTTGAGGGACTGGAGATTGGGGAACCAGATCCGCCCCTGGGAGGAGGCGAGAAGAGTGCATCTCCTGGGAAGACACAGGGGACGTGACACAGCCAAGGACAACAGAAGAGGATACCAGGGCTGTCTGGCCCAATCTGGAGCCACCAAAATCACTGTGCAGGGTTGCGTTCTTATCTTGATCAGAACTCTGAACAGGAGAGGGAAAGGAGGGAAGGCATAGAGAAACCTGCCCTTCCAGTCCAGAATGAGGGCATCCTGGGGAACTGTCCACAGGACTGGAGGTCTGCAACAAAACAGAGGAAGTTGCTGATTGTCTGGTGCTGCAAATAGATCTATCTCTGGGATGCTCCACCTGGAGACAATGATCCTCAGAATGTGAGGATTCAGAAGCCATTCGTGATGTCCCCCGTGAAATCCTGCTCAGGGCATCTGCACTGCTAACACATTGTCTTTCCCTGGAAGATGAACCGCTACCAGGGAAGTCTGAAGAGAATAGGCCAGAAATCAAATCTTCATGGCCTCTGTGCACAAGGCCGTGGACAAAGTGCCTCCTTGCTTGTTGATGTACCACACTGAGGTAGTGTTGTCCGTACTGATTTGGACCACCTTGCCCTTGACTGAATCTGAGAAGGTCTGAAGGGCTAGGAAAACTGCTCCGAGTTCCAGGAGATTAATATGAAGAAGGTACTCTTGCAGGGCCCAGATTCTCTGAGCTGTTAGGGCTCTCAGGTGGGCTCCCCAGCCTAGGAGAGAAGCATCCATAGTCAGTACTACTGCTGGATCTTGAGGGAGAAATGGAACCCCTTGTCTGAGGTTGTCCTGGTCCAGCCACCACTGGAGAGCTTGTATAGAGTTCGGGTCACTGGAATCATTTTGGAGAGAGTGTCCCTTCTCTGCGACCAAAAGGACCTTAGATGGAACTGAATGTCCCGCATCTGAAATATGGCTCCCTGAACCACTGCAGTGGAGGCTGCCATGTGGCCCAAGAGTTGGAGGAACTGTCTCACTGGAAGAGAAACCTGAGGCCGAAAGGAGGAAGCTAGGTCTACTAAGGCCTTCACCCTTGCCAGAGGAAGGAAGACTTTTGCTTGGACAGTATCCAATTCCACCCATATGAAGGTGAGAAGCTGTACTGGTTCGAGGACAGATTTTGGCAGATTTAGAAGAAACCCCAGAGAACTGAGCAAGTCCTGGGTGGTTTGCAGAGCTGCCCCTGACCTGATTTGATGACTACCCTACCAGCAACCAGTCGTCCAGATATGGAAAAATGGTGATACTCTGTCTTCTGAGGTAAGCCACCACTACTGCAAGGCACTTTGTGAACACCCTTGGAGCTGATGTTAGGCCAAAAGGCATGGCCTTGAACTGATAGTGGCCTGAAGGCAACTCGAACCTTAGGTATTTTCTGTGAGAGCACCTTATAGGGATATGGAAGTAGGCATCTCTGAGGTCCAGTGATGCTAGCCAATCTCCTGGCCTTGAAGAGGGAAGGATTATTCCCTGAGCTGCCATTTTTAATTTGGGTTTTGACATGTGTTTGGTCAAGTACCTTGGATCCAGGATGGGTTACCACTCCCGTTTTCTTTGGGGTAAGGAAGTATCTGGAGTACAGGCCTTTTCCCCTGTGTTGAGTAGGAACCTTCTCTATGGCTTTGAGAGCTAGGAGAGAGGAAACCTCTGCCTCCAGGGCAAGGGTTTCTGAGATTGATGCAGGTGGAAAAGACCTGGCCCTCCTTTTTGGGTACCTTATGAAACTGAGGGCCAGTCCCTGGCTTACTATTTCCAGGACCCACTTGTCTGAGGGAACAGATTTCCAGGCCTGAAAGTAGAAAGCCAGCCTGCCTCCTACTGGGATTGGGGAGTCGACCCGGGCTGACACCTCAGGGTGTCTGCTTGCAGAAGCCTTAGAGTGGGAGGAGGAAGCAGCCCTGCTCATCCCCCTCCTGCCTCTCCCTCGGAAAAAAAAAATGTTTGTGGGTAAGAAGAGGAGGCCTGGGCTTGGTAAAAAGGCCCGTGAAAAGGCCTGCCCTACCCCTGGACTGCTGCTTTTGAGGAGTGGCTTGCCTTTCCTTGGCCTGTGCACTCCTGTAAGTAGTCCTGTATTCATCCATTTTCTTCATGTAAGCCTCTGTCTACTCCCCAAACAGAGAGTTACCAACTACAAGAACATCCATAGCCTTAGACTGGGTGTCCTGTGGTAGGCTAGTACATCTGAGCCAAGCATGCCTCTTGAGAGCCACAGATGTAGCCATGACTCTGGAGGTCACATCGCTGGAGTCCACAGCACCATGAAATTGTACTTTGGATGCCTCAATTCCATCTGCAGCCACCTCCTCCAGCTCTTTGGCTAGCTGGGGGAGGCCTGTTGAGCCAGTTTCAGAACCATATCCCACCTGGACTTCTGGTACCTGGCTGTATAGGCCATATAACTTGCCTGCCTGAGTCCCAAAGAGGATGCCAAGTATAGTTTTTTGGCCATGGCATCAACTTTCCTGGAGTCCTTGTCTGGGGGGTGTGAAGCCAAAGGAATGTTTGCCCTGTCACAGGCTGCAATGTGAATAAAGGAACTCCACAGCTGAGTCTGATAACATATACCTCCTGTCCATTCTTTATCTACAGGAGGTAAAGAGTTAGGAATCTGTAGAATCTTTTGTGTCTGTTTCCACAAGGACTTATGAAGGGGGATAGACAACTTTTGGACTCTGGGATGTCCATCATCTCCACAAAATCAGGCTCCTCTTCCTCCTCAGCAGCTTCAACCATATGGAGCTGGAGGGTTTGGACCACCTTCTTGTAAAACAAGAAGTGTGAAGGGGACTCAGAGAGCCTGGGAGGAGAGATATCAGAGGGCCTGTCTGGGGAGATGTCCGGTTCAATGGGCACATCCAGACCCCACTGGTCATCATCTTCGTCTGGATAATCTTCGTCTCCCTCCCACTACTCATAGAAAGCATCCAGATCGTAATCCGAAGGAGCCGGTTCGGACGGAACCAGGTGAAGCGACTGGACAATACTAATCACTTTGGCTAGCTCATCCGCGGTTGGAGTATGCAGTACTGGATCCGAACTGGCAGACTTTCGTTTCTTTTTTGATGGAAACGACCCCTCAGAGTCAGCTCTCCTATTGCCCGAGGAGGTATTGCCTAGGTTAGCAGGCACCTCCACAGGTTCGGCCACAACCGAACCGGGCTGACCATCTGGATCCACGGACTTCTCAACCTCCCTTTTCGTCAACCTACTCAGTCTTTCTTCTAGAGTGGTTTTGGGAACATTTTTTGCAAATCTGGCAGTCTGACTGGAGGTGGTCAAATACAGATGAGGTGGGGGTCGGCCTTGGCAAATGTCTCCTCACACTCAGTACAGTGTTGAAACCCACTGGGACCGGTTTTCTTGTTGGGTTTCTCAGACATGGCTAATCTGCCAAAATTACCCTATAGCAGCTTTCAAGCCAGGTAATACCAACCAATCGATAATAACCATGTCACGGGTTTGGAAAGAACCAGAAAAGCCGGTTCTTTTGAAATCGATCGGTACCAGAACACCACACTAATCCCAGAAAGATATTATTTAAAATAGAGAATTCACAAGATCGGGTTCCTAACCGAACCGACCGAAAAAAACGAAGAGACAAACAATTTCCACAGTTAAATAAAATTAAAACACAGTCACTACCTATCTACAACACTACCTGTACCATAGACAGAGGCTGGAAATCCGAAAAACAATAAAGAAATGTTTTTAAAACCGACGCTTTACTATACCGAACTAAGCAGAGAGAATCTCTGGAGCGACGTCACTGTTAGGCGGAGTAAAGAATCTGTTACACTGGGAAGTACCACAGACAGAGGTTTGAAAACCGAGCTTGAGCTCAACGTTCCATGCTTCTGCATGGAGTTAACTCTTTCCTCCAGGGCAGTTCAAGTGCTGGGGCTAACTGCATTATGTCTGAATACAGCAAGACTTCATGTTGTTTGAAAGCAAAAGGCTCTATGGGGGGCACCTAGTAAACTCCTTGCCTTTGCAGATTCTAGTTTTTGCTTAGTGTCCTTCAGGAGGTAAGGTATCATAATTTGCCCTAGGAAGGCAGCCAGCTGACTACCTTCCATTTCCGATTTGGCAGGCACTCCATGGAAGTCTATGGGGCTTTTTATAACTTATACCACAGCAACTACTACCTACTGTGCCCTATTAACAGTCCAGCTGCTGAGGAACTAATCTTTTATAACATTTTATTAAAACCTTTTCCTTTTAATACTTTTTAACATTTATATTTTCTTTAAATTATCCTAGAAAACACATTATGCAAGAGAAATTAAGACACTCGAGGGTGTCGGTTGTCTTAAGTTAAATGAACTTCCAGGTACTAAAGACACTCGACATAAGCACCTCTGGCATCATTACACACCTGGGAAATGCATAAACCTATAACAGCTGGTACCTCTCATGCCCAATTGCTTACTCACACGATGCCAGGAGTGGCTGAAGCCACAAGGGCGCCAAACACACTCAGGGCATGCAGCAATATAGATTATGAAATGGGTGTATGGAATGCTGAATCATGATTGACTGAGGGGTATTTTCAGTCGGCCAGTTATCCTAGCACAACAGGCTGGCTGAAAGTAGCCCCCGCACAATCAGGACTCTGCACCTGCACCACAGAAATCTGCAAAATGCCTGCAACTAACATGGTGCCAGTGCATCTGGTTCGCCAGCATAGTGGCAGCGCTACCACCACCTGAGTAACCACAGGTGGTAGTCAGCACAAGCTGGAGCTGCAGGAGGACGGGAGGAAGATGCAGACTGCCTAAGCACATCTTAACATTTCCACCGTTCCAGTTCAAATACCCCAGCACTTACCAATCAGTCTTTGCACCCCAGCACCTTACCTGTCATATTCCTCGACAAGGCCCCTGACTGCACAGTCTCCCATCCCCCGCCTCCCTCCCCGTATCTCCTCCTGCCCCTCCAACCACCTCCCATACTCCTCCTTACCCCGGCACCTCCTTCCCCCTCGATCTCCTATCCTCACTTCCCCCACCCCACCACCTTCCCTTGTCTTGCTCATAGCTCAAGTCTTTGTACTGGTTATTACATGTCTGTAAGTCAATGACTATATGTTTTAACTAAAATGATGACTTTGCTGACGATGACGTGAACCTTGTAAAGGAGCCTCGCTCAAAGGTATTGTAATCCTAGATTAAAATAAATAAAGCACATGTCATCACGCATTAGCATGATCATGCACATTCACTGGGTCCGGATCTTGTTTTAAGGGGGCAGGAGAAAATGCTGGGCAAGACTAGGCTGGCACCATTCCACAGGCTCCACATTGCAGACTGTGGCTCCTACCACTGAACCAAGCTTAAACTCTGTTGGGGAACGGGGAAGGGGGGGACAGGGAGGAACAGGCGGTGGTGGTGAAGTCCCAGGGAAGGCAGGTGATGGGGGCTGGGGACAGAAGCATGGCCAATAGGGATAGCCTGGGTTAAAGGGTTGAAAAGCACAGTAAATTAAAGGGGAAAAAAAAAAATAAATAAATCACAGCAGTGTAGTACAACTATTTTTGGTAAGTGTTCCAGTTCTAAAGAGACCTAACAGGATGTTTTGCTATCCTCTACACAATGGCTTTTTTGGGGGAGAAAAATTTCTCTTTACTTTAACCGCTGAATATGGCTAAAGCTGAAGTCTCCAGGAAGCACTCTACCCCTGCTGCCGGTCACTCACTCCAGTTATTCTCCCAATCTGACAAGCTGCTGGTGGCAAGGTTAGCTGCCACAATGCCATTGCCCACTTGCTCTCTGCAACATTAAAATAAACATAGAAGTGAACAAGAACCTGAGGACAGTGTACTAGATTGGGGGGTAAACCTATGCACGAGCTCGGAGGAAAGACTAGGAGTCATCATCAGTGACTCCCTAAAACAATCAAACCAGTGTTAACAGGGCCTACAGTAAGACATACAGGATGCTGAGGTATTCAGACAGGGATACTGATAGCAAAAGGAAGGAGGTATTACTATCGCTCTACAGATTTCTGGAGAGTCCCCACCTGGAGTACAGAGCCCAATTCTGTAGTCCTCTCCTAAGGAAAGATAAGGACAGGCTGCAGATAGTGCAATGTACGGTGACCAAAATGAGGGCCAGCAGGGAAGATCTAAGGAGGATCACCAGCTCAAGGCACTGAACATGTACTCGCTGGAGACCAGACGAGAGAGGGGAGATATGATCGAGAGCTTCAACTTCATGAAATGAATGACCAAGGTAAACTGTGAGAGACCATTTAGCATGAGTAGTGAATCAAGAACACGGGGGCATGAGTGGAAACTACTGATGAGGGGTAGATTCAAGGGGGACGTGAGAAAGTTCTATTTACAGAAATGGTGGAGGAACTGTGGAACAATCTGCCAGCTGATGTGGTGGGTGCCAAAACTATCAATGGTTTCAAACATGGCTGGGACAGAATGAAGGCGTAGTGGGGACAGCAGTAGAGTGGGGTTCATAGGGTGGATAGTCTGGGTTAGAATCCGGTACAGACAATAGGTCCCAGGTTTGTTAGGGTTTATTGACAGACTGGATGGACCAGTGGTGGTCTTCTGTTGCCAGTTTCTATTATTGCCCCAAGTCCCAACCTGAAAATAACCGACTCTACCTCGACATGTCGCTCTGCACTGGTGGTCACGGCTTACTTAAACACATACACAAAGGTTTCTTATGTGGCCTACTCTGCCCTGACCCGCGATGCCGCTACGATGTGAAGCCACTGCCTGTCCTCACTAGTGCCATTACTTGCATGGGGGTGGGGAGAGAAGAAAAACAGTGCTTAAATGCAGCACTGTCGCCACCAACAGGCAAGGTGGCCAAAATAAGATGTCCAAACTGGACTTTCTTTTTTTCTTATTAAACATTTGATAATGTAATTTTTCTATATCTATTTTTGACAACTAATACAGATTCTATTGATTTGCTACTCATAAGAGCCCCATTTCATTATCGCAATAAGGCACTCCGGGAGGTGTGTTATGGTGGCTAGCCACCCTTCTCTGCTGGCGGAAGCACTCACCTCGTATGCCAATCCACCCAAGAAGGGCCATTATCCCACCATAATGTACCCCCTGACATACCTTACTACTTAATTAATGAACACCCAGATTGTGTTATTACTTACTCCGATTTTTTTTTTTTTAATGCACAATTTATCCCACTTCCTGTGAAATGTTTCCATATTGTGCACAATACTTTAGGGTCTCTTCTCCTAAAAAGATGCATTCAAAACACTGCAGCAGCATCCTACTATGGGGGTATATAAAACATTTTGATAAACGAGTCCAGATGACCAAGCAGCTGTCAATAACCTAAAAAAAAAACACTGGCATGGGCGATTATCCCAGGAATCCCAGGCAATTAGGATCTGCACGTTTTATTCTATAAGTAAGAGATATTCAGGAGAAAACAATTAAAATGTGCAATACTTTAAAAATATCATGCCAGAAATTTAATTTGCAGGTCTTCAAATCTAATTAAACATGGTACAGCACAGTCCAACACGCTTTGATTTAGCAGTAAGGCACGATGGTGGAGGGGGATACCATGAGCTAATACCACCCCATTCCCCTTAACCACACGAGCTTAACGATAGTGCAGCTTGCCATGGGAGTAGGGTTACAAATCTGTAACCTACCCCCACAGTCGGCTTATGAATATTATGAAATGCAACAAGACAGTTCAAAGTTATATAAAGCAAAAGAAACCTTTGTGCCCAACTCCTGTAGTATGCAAACCAGAGGGATACCATGTAATATTTAGATGGGCTGCAGACAATCTGAAGGCGTGCTTTCTCACTCCAGGTTTTTTTTTTTTTTTTTTTTTTACTTTATTATACGTTTTTCCACCCTGCCTGACTGTCTTCAGCAGTCCTCTCCCCTCCCATCCCCCACTGTCTTCGGGGCTCATCATCCGACCAGTTAGTGCTCACAGATTGCCCCACCATAGCGAAGCCTCACAGGTAACCCAAGCCTGGGAGGTGTTTGAGCTGGACTGCGGTTGGTAGCCTGGTGTGGGTGCAAGCCCTGGGAAGGAGAGGCAGCGTTAAGGTGCTGTAGGCAAGGTGGTGTTCTTCCCCTGTTGATCTCCTCCCCTGAACATCTCGTGGGCTAGGGCCAAGAGGACAGAGGTGCCCACCCATCCATTGCGACTCTACTGCACTGCGACCTCTGGTCATCCAGGCAGTAGTGTTACAGCGGAGTAAGTGGTCCTCCCTCCACCAGAAGAGGACAGCATTATCTAGGATGCTTTATCCTCCTCCCCCCATTCTTTAAAAAGAGTATGTAAATTTCCCTGGTGTCCTGGCCAAATTTCCCCCTTCACTAAAAAAAAAAAAAAAAAAAACACCTACAGTTAATCTGGTTCAATGTCACTTGGTTTCAATCTGTATTCAACCCTCCCCAGGACAAGGCTGAAATAGGCATAATTGCCTAGTCCACCTCTCCCAGTCAAGAAAAAAAATCAATAAAATTTTCATTACAGTTTTACTAATCAAAGTCCCCAGAACTCTATTTTTAAATGGAATGCCTTGGTTTTCTCCATCCCATCTACTGCAATACTGAATTCAAATGCTACAGTAGGGTAGGGAAGGGAACATTGTTTAACCAGGAGTAGTACACTAAGCCAAAGCTTGTTTCCCAATGCGACCTAGGAGTACAAGGAAGTTAAGTGACTTGCTCAGGATCACACAGTATGCACCTAGGTGGCTGTAGGCTCGTTTGTTCACTGTTTTCAAGTCCAGAGCACAGTAATATTTTTAAGCATAATTTAGTTTAACTCATTTACTGGATTTATAATATATGTTTTATATAATGTTTTACTGTATTTTGTACAGTGCTTAGTGTTTAACGCACTATTTAAATTAATAAAATGAATATTTTTGCAAGACTTTTTGTTGACAAAGGGACGTTTCTCACAAAGTCCACCTTTTTCAGTCAATGCTGTCCTTTGAGGAAACACTTCTTTGCCTCGACTGACGTTAATATATAGCCTCTAATTCCCAACTGCAATTGACCTTGTTTCAAGATAACATGTTCCGGATATATCTGGGAACTTGTGGGGACAGGCAGGTACACTCATATGGCTGTCCTCTCTGTTTTGTTCCCATAGACCTTTTTGCATTCCTCAGCTGCAATACTTCAGTCCAGAGGTGACAGGTCATGCCACCCAAAAATAACCTCTTGAACAGAATCCAAGTATAAACCCACTCTATCTAGACCTTTTGAGGTTTTTTTTTTGGTTAATGATGTAAGGACACTGCACAAGTCTTCCAGCGAACCCTAGTAAAAGCATGGTGGCAGTATCGCTGACTGCAAAGGGCGGCTACGCTTTGCTGGGTATACCCCATCCCCAGATCAACACAGACATGTGGGTATATGGGAGGTGAACGGGGGGGGGGGGTGATAAACATAAAAATGAGAGACCAGACTTGGGCCAGATAATAGCCACTGTGCTCCCACCCTCCAGTATGCTGTGCTCACCCCATCCCAGTGACATCCACCTGTACCATTTATGTTCGCTCTCCCTGGTGGCAGGGGGGGATGACTTCCTCCCCCATTCGAAAGGATTTTTTTTTTATTTATTTATTGGGTTCTTTTGTAGGCTGGGAAGGGAGGATTGGTCAATTCTGCCTATTCTGGAGGTGTGGATACAGTTCACTATCCACACACACTTGGGAGTTCCACTTGAGGTGCTGATTAATTGGACATCTTTGGGCTGGGCTCCTCCCACCGGACCCGGCGGTATCTCGTCTGGCTCCGTCCCATGGCATCAGATCTTTCTTTCTGCTGGAGGAGACGGGTCTCCTCCTTCACAGCTCTGCTACTGTTAGAGGGTTACCTTGCATACTGGTGATTTCTTCAATTTGTTTTTAAAATTTCTACTCTTCAGGAAATCCTTCAGCTCTTTTGCTCTGGCTCTGCCTTGCTCATCGACCAGATGGACATGGAGGAGGCTAATCCATCCCGTGGCTTCAAATTCATCAAGCGTTAGCAGACAGTGCTGAACATGGACCCGTACATGTCTTGCGTTTATTGTTCTGGAACACAGCACAATGTATCTGGCTGCAAGGTTGTAAGCCCAGGCTTATTCTTGGTCAGCCAGAAGATAGGGATACAGGGAGTGGACCTAGGGGCCACAGGTGGGGCCTTGGCTATAGTCAGGTCGGCTGCTCAGTTTGGGGTCGGGGGGGTGGCGGTGGATGCTGACGTGCGCATTTTGCCTGCCTTGGTGCTGCTCCCAGTTGGTGCTGGTGGAGGATCCTTTTTGGACGGGTTCTGGGGCATGTGTCAGGCCCTCCAGGCCTTTGGGGAGAGCCCTATCCACCATGGTTGGGAAGACAGGCATCTCCAGTGCCAATTATGGGATCCGGAGAGACTGTGGTCGAACGGTTGGTCGGCATCTCCTCGATACCCTTCGTCGGGCTTGTCGGCCTTGACACTGGTCGAGCAGGTGGTCGACCAGTTGTCAGAGGAGACTGACAAGGAGTTGCTATCCCTGGCCCCAGTTCTCCCAGTCTTCACTAGGAGGACATGGCCCGGTCAATATCCCCGACTGGTTCCACTTGGGATCGGTCTCCACCAGTGGTCTTGCATCCGAGGTCTATGCTGGTGAGCACGGATCGGGCATGTAGTCTACACCAACCCTCTGGTGACCTCTTCTCAAGGTCATCCCCAGGTCAACACTCGAGGTTGGGGCACTGTTCCCGCCTCAATCTCACTCCACAGAAAGGCACTGTTGTCTGTGCTCCTAGACTTCCTCATGCTTGGGCAAGGAGAAGCACCCTGCAGCTCTGTCAGCATCCACCATTCTTCCTGGCACACCCAGGGACATGGACAAACCTCCCAAACAAGGAGTCAAAAAGCCTGACCATGAGCCAAGATGATCTACTCACCTCCTCTGGGCCCGTGTCAGGCCAGCTATACTGTCCTGATGGCCAACCTGGGTCACTCCCACTGGGAGTGCTAGAAAATCCTCCCTCACCTGCCTGCCAACAAGCAGTTGCCAGTGAATTTGCTAAAGGACAAGGGTCAAGCTCTGGCTAAATACCAGCTTCTGACTGTTTTGGACATGATTACTCCTGCACTCATGCCAGGGCTGAAGCTGTCCCGATGTGTTACAGGGCCTGGCTGAGGCTCTCCACCTTCATAGCGGACACTCAGCACAAGCTGCCTGATGTCCCCCTTCTTGGGCAAGAAGAGCACAAATCTCTCTGGCTCAGGGGTGTAAGGACATCTCATAAGAACAGAGAAATCCAATGCCATCCTGAATTCTGTGACTTCATCCCAGAAGGACCCTAATGCTCAGAAGCTGAAAAAGAAAGATCTTCCAGTATCAGTCCTTTTATTTACAGCAGCCTCTGCAGCAGCCCCAGCAGGGGCAATACCAAGCTTGGCACCCCAAGGCCAAGTTCAGTGGCCACAGACCCAAAAGTGGTGAGGGTAGGGGACATGGTGCCCCTTCAGCCGAAGCAGCTGGGGCCCCCTCCAACGCTGACCAATGATGGGTCGGGTGGTGTCATCCTCGCACCTGTCCAGTCCCTGACAGCTTCTGGTCGGGGGTCAGTTATGCAACTTCTGGCCACACTGGTCATCATTACTACAGACAAGTGGGTATTGGAGATGGTTGGAAAAAGGGCTGCCTCTCGACATCGAGGATCTCCTGACTCCACAATCCATGGGAGCCTGCGTCTCTCAGGACAAGCTGTCCACCATAAGGGAGGTCACTGCTCAGCTCATCGTAAAAGAAGCCATAGTCCATGTCCCAGACATCCAGGTAAATCAGGGGTATGTATCCAGGTACTTCCTGGTCCAAAAACAGAAGGGGGGCTGGCACTCCATACTGGATCTGCACAATCTGAACCAGTTTATACAGAAGTGCAAGTTCAGGATGGTCACTCCGAGACAGATCATACAATCCCTGGAGCACGGCATGTCATTCTGTTCCCTGGATCTCCAGGACAAGATCTTCCATATCCCAGTCCATCCATCCCACTGGCAGTACCTTCTGTTCAGTGCAGAAGTTCTATATCAGTTCCAGGTCATGCTTGTCAGCATCTTGTCCGCACCCAGGGTCTTCACCAAGTAGACTGCAGCCTTCCTGCTGTGCAAGGGCATCCGGATGCATCTCTACCTGGATGACTGGCTGATAGCTGGGCCGTCCAAGAAGGCCACAGAGTGGTTCAGAGATCTGTCCCTCCAGGGCTGCAGAGACTTGGGTTTGTTGGTCAACCCCAATAAGTTTGAACTAAGCCCCATCCAGTGGTGGCTAGCTCTTCACCATTTGGAAGAAGGAATCCCATTTGTCTGTCCAGAGCTGAATGACATGCTTGTAAGGGACGTGTCTCTGGTGGGGTGGGAACATACCCAGGAGCCCACAGAGACCACAGGGTTTGGTCACCAAAAAGTTCCATCACCACATCAACCTGCTGTAGCTCCGTGCAGAGTGGCTGGCTCTCACGGAGTTTGCTCCTCTAGTCAGGGGTCACGTTGTGCAGATCCAAACGGACAACACACCAGCCATGTTTTACCTGAACAGGGAAGGACAGAATTTGCTCTTTTCAACTGTGACAGTAGACCCTCCACACTGTGGAAGCCTCCCAAAAGGAGCCGACTCATCGATGCTATGCCTTTAAATGGAAGGGGTTTTCCATTTGGTGTCAGAGTAAGAAGCTGGATCCCCTTGCCTGCCATGTGGCTAGTATCCCAGAGTACCTCTGGGTCCCTCTCTCAGTTGGGACTGCGAGTGACGTCTCTGAAAGTGCACCTGGCAGCCATCTCTGCATACCAGGCGTGGGTTGGTATGCAGATAGTGGCTCAGGAGAAGGTAATGGGGTGCTTTTTTTAAGGGCCTTCACCACACGTCTCCTCCGGTGTTTGAACAACCACCATCACCACCACCACCACCAAGGAACCTACTTGCTGGTGCTGGCTATACTCATGGGCGTGCCATTTCAGCCAATGCACAGGTATTGAGATTTCACACCTGTCATGAAAGACAACCATCTTGGTGGCCATCATGCCAACCAGAAGGATCAGTGAGCTCCAGGTGCTCTTCAGGGTTTGAATTTGGCACCTGCCCACCAAATGCGGGTGGATTTCACCTCAGGCGGGTAAAAGTGCCCATGTTCAGCGCCTGCCGGGCGCCTCTACCATTTTAATAAGTGAGCTGCTGTTCCCTTGATTGCTGTTAGGGGCTGCCGCTAAGCACCGCCGAAAACTGCTAAAAAGCTGCCACAGTGAACTCCTGAGGATCAACTTATGCAAGAGGAGGACCTGTTGCCGAGAACAAGGCAGTGGTATGCAAGGGAACTCTGTTTCTTGTTGGCGCCATCTCAAGTTCAGTCGAGGGTTCAGTTCATGCTGTGGAGTGCTGTGACCGTTCCGTGGGAGAAGCCAGCATCTTGAGAGTCAAGAGGTCGGGAGTTGAGTGGGAGCGACTGATCCAGAGAGGCTCAGGGAGCCCAGAAAAAAACAAGTCAGACTTAGTCTAAGGCCTGGTAAGTACTGATTTGGGGAAACGTGCTACTGGTGCTGCTGCTCAGTCTGGATCATAGATCATAGGAGTCCCAGTGAGTTAAGGTCCTGCTGCTGGCTTTTGTTAAGTCTGGCCTACTAAAAACTACCTGGTGCCACAAACTGGCAGGGAGGTGGTGGGGGAAAGCACAAAGGAGAGGGGAAAAGTGATGGGCAAGCAAGCACAGGTGGGAGGAAGAACAGGAGCTAATGGTGATGTGCTGCAATTTCTTCCTCCCTAGTCTAATAAGAGTGGAGCCCAGGTGTAAATCTCCTCTGGAAGGACTGCTGTCTAGTAAAGTTTAGGAAGCCTCTTCAGACTGACATGATTCCATGCTGCTGTGCCTGAGACAGACTGAGTTACTTAAAACCAGGACAGCAGCAGATCATTCTGAAGAGGCTGATGTAGGAGCAGACCGTCAGTACTGGTAGTTTGAGTGACCAGCCAGGTATATGTTTTGCTGCAGCTCTAAAACTTTGTCATTTAGAGCTGTTATGATGTAGGATACAGAGCAGGCATGACAGGAGCAGACTGAGCAAGTGACCAGCAAGGCAGGGTATTGCTAACTTGAGACGTTGCTAACTTGATGATGTTCAGTTGTTGTATGCTGTGCATAATAATGCTGCTATGTAATTATTGTAATAAATATTGCTCTCTGACTGCATAATAATTGAATCTTTTTGTTGCCAATATATTGTGAGGATGATTTTTGTCACTGGTACGCCAGGTACTCAGACATTTTTAGTGCCATCTCATAATACCTCCACTGTTAGTCAAAAGCAGCTTGTTGCAGTAGTCAGAATGCATTGTCTGTGACAATCCATCCTGATGCATTTATTCACTACTGACAACTGCAGCATTTAATTTAACTGCTTTTTGCTCTGATCCTGAACTCAGCAGTGCAGGTACTGAATGCTGGCACAAAATAAAATGTCACTACCAGTGACTGTGGTACAGAATGATGTTATTTAGTCAAGTGCCAAGATTAAATACCTGGGCGCTGCACTGATGGGTTCAAAAACTGGAGGAATATCCCTTGCCAGTAAAATAAGACAACAAAACTCGTCCTTTTTACATACAAGTTTAATAATTAAGTATTGTGTACAAGTTTAATAATTAAGTATTGTTGTACTACAATAAAACTTTTTTTTTTTCCAAAAAAATGAATCTCTCATTATTTCTGTGCTGGGATGGTGAAGATCCTGTCGAGTCGGTGGATTTTTCCAGTCACTAGCCCTGGTGGCTAGTGGCTGAAAAAGTTAGTTTCAACCCCTGCTCTTGGTGAAGTCTCCCTATCTGGTCTTCCACGAGGACAAGGCCATCCTTCGCTCCCACCTGAAGTTCCTCCTGCAGGTAGTATCAGAGTTTTACCCTAATGAGGTGATTAACTTTCTAATATACTTTACCGACTCAGCTTCAGTGGCAGACTGTAGACTCCATACTCTTGACCTATAGAGGGCGCACTCTTTATTACAAGGCGCATACAAGCTGGCATTCAGGGTAAGGCTCACCAGCTGTTCATTACATACACGGACGAAAGCGCATGGTAGACCGCGCATGCAAGCATGATTGGCAGGTGGATAACATCCTGCATCGACTTCAGCTACAGGCTGGCTGGCAGGGAGCCTCACATAGGGCTTTGGTCTCATTCCAGACATGCTGCTGCCCCAGTGGCTGCTTCCAGGGACATCCCCATACACAAGATCTGTAGGGCTGCCACATGGAGATCAGCACACAGCATCAACCTACAGTCATGTCCGGATACTGCTCTTGGGACCTTGGTTCTCAGTCTCTCTTCACCAAACAGGGGTGTGCACCTTGCCCTTTCCTCTTGGAGAATGGCTAGGAGTCTGCCAGAGTGTGGATAGTGAACTGTAGCCAGGCTGGAAAGACAGGTTACTCTCTTGTAACTGTTGTTCCAATAGTGGTATCGGTTCCACATCCACACAACACACACCAGCCTCCCCTGGAAAAGTGGCACATGGATCCCTGCTTCCACTGTGCAAAAATCTGATGTCACGGGTGGGAGCTGAAGGATATACAGCCCAGGTGGTCAGAGGAGCTTAGCTAAAAGACGCCCAATGAAGCAACAATTCCAGTCGATCTGCCAAAGTGTCGATGTGAACTGTATACCACTCCTAGAACAACGGTTACAGCGGAGTAGCCTATCTTTTCAGCCTCATCGGTGGGCGGGGAGGGGTACATACATATCGACATACTGAATCAGGCTAAAAGCAGTTGTTTGTATTTTAGTGAATGGGGAGAAATTTGGCCAGGACACTGGGGAACCATGCCTGTTGTAAAGTCTGAACAAAAGGACATAGTGACTGCTGAAAGACAAAACTGGAGGCGAAATGAATGAGGAAACAACACTTACTCAAATTGATGGCCAATGAAGAAAGGTACTGCAAATGGAAAGCCTCGCTGCAGCAACAAACGTTAAGACCACGGACGACTGCTGGCAAACCGGAGTTTACTGCTCCAGCAGGGGAGAAATCTGACTGTACCAACACAAGACATGGCAGGCTGCGGCACGGACAATCAGCTGGGGGTGAACATCAAAGTGTCCCTCTGACAGCATGCCAACAGCTGACTTCAGCTTTTCTCCTTCAAGAGACACCTGTACAAGCAGACCCAGTGACAGAGGGCCAAGGCACTGTGGTGCCTTACCTCTCAACACACCAGCAACCTGAGTTCGGGAACGAGCCTGGGTTGCCAGGAGTGGACAGTGGGGCCGGGTGAGGATCGAACAGCTGCCAGGCCACTCTTCTCTACTGGATCAGGGCGGTGTGTTTCAGCTCTTGGCTACCAAAAGTGGAAGTCTGGTCGTAGTGCCAACTCCTGGGAAGCAGACTTGGGTCAGATTGGGTGGACAGGGCTGCGGTTCAGGAGTGAATGCATGCCTCCATGGACAGGTGTCCTCTGTGTCGCCCCGGCGTCAGGGAGAAAATGGAAATCTGATGGTGGGGTTTAATGAAGCTGTGCTGCCTACCTCTGGACCACGCTGCTAACTGGGCTACCTAGTCTAACCTGGACTTGTGGATGGGGGGGCCCTCCTGCCTCTGGCCCCACCACAGGGAGCAAGCCATGGGAGGACTGAATAAAGTACAGTTACGCAAGAACTTACCGTAACAGTAGATCTTCGAGAACAGCTCTTGCAGCAGGTTACACCATTAGGACTGAAGCCGGCAGGCGTCAGGACCCCACGGAAAAATTCTAGCTAGCTATCTTCAGCGGGGACCGCCTCAGACGTCAGTCCCGCCCCCGACGTCAGGCGTAGTATATAAGGGCGGTCCCACCAGACTCTTAGTTCTCCCGGCCAGAGACCCGGCCGCAGGATGACATCAGGAATGGGAGACCCGAGGATCCACCGTCAGAAGAAAATAATGAATGAAAATCCCAACATGTAGAGGTAAAGCCATACTCCTCAAGGAAGGTGGTGGAAGGTACCTGCTGCAAGAGCTGTTCTCGAAGATCTACTGTTACGGTAAGTTCTTCACGTAACTGTACTGTCTTACCGAGACACAGCTCTTGCAGCAGGTTACACCATTAGACTGATTCCTAACAGTAACGCTGCCAGAAATTCGGAAGGAGGAAAATAGGAAATACATTCCAGGTCCTGAACCTAGGACAGGAGACCCTGCAGCACCGCAAGGCAAACCAGCCCCTACGCCAAGAGGCGATCGTCCAGGCTATAATGCCTGATAAAGGTATGCACAGAACTCCAAGTGGCTGCAGCACAAATAGCAGAGATGGAAACATTTTTGAGTGCTGCAAAGGATGTGGCCACACCCCTGGTAGAATGACCCCGGATAGAACCCGGGAGGGGCTTTTGTTTTATATCATAACAGTAGGAAATACACTGGACAAGCCAGCGAGACAACGTCTGTTTGGATACTGATTGGCCCATTCTCTCAGAGAAGGAAACGAAAAGCTGATCAGAACTACGAGAGGGTTTAGTTCTGTTGAGGTAATACCTCAGGCTGCGGTGAACATCCAGGGTGTGGAGCAAAGCCTCTCCTCTATTTGAATAACTCGGGAAATAGACCGGAAGGTCAATATCTTGGTTTAGAGTGAATGAAGAGACCACCTTAGGTAAAAACTTAGGGTTCGTCCTCAGGGATACTCTGTCCCGGTGGAAAACTAAATAAGGCTCTTTGCACATGAGAGCGTGAAACTCAGAAATTCTTCTCGCTGAAGTAACAGCAGCTAAAAATAACGTCTTCCACGACAGAAAACGTAGCTCGCAATCCGCAGCAGGTTCAAAGGGAGGAAGCGTGAGCTGTTCCAGGACAAAGAGCAGATCCCATGGAGGCACAGGGTCCCTAATGGGAGGCCTAAGGTGTAACACTCCCCTAAGAAATTCCCGAGAGGCATCCAATTGAGCTATTGTACAATGCCCCACCGGGAGATGATAGGCAGAAATGGCACAAAGATGTACCTTAATAGAGGAGTAGGCTAGGCCTGAATGAAAAAGGGAGAGGAGATAATCCAACACTACTCCCACAGGACAACCTAAAGGGGAAAAATCATGAGCACGTGACCATAAACAAAAACGGCGCCATTTCATGGCGTACGTCGCATGCGTTGCCGGTTTTCTGGCTGCAGAAAGAACCTCTGCAACCTCCCGCAAGATGGCTATGTCTCTAGGAGCCAAGCATGCAGGTTCAGAGAACGTAGATCCGGATGGACCAATGAACCTTTCTCCTGAGACAGGAGGTGGGAGCTGAGCGGCAACGGGAGCGGGGGTTCCCGAGATAGTTGCACCAACAAAGGGAACCAGATCTGTCTGGGCCAGAATGGGGCCACCAGAATCATGTGTGCGTGCTCCCTGTGCAGTTTGAGAAGAACTCTCTGGATCAACGAAAGGGAGGGAAAGCGAGAGGAATCTGTTCTCCCAGGAGAGGGATAACGCGTCTCGCCAGAAAACACCAGGCCCTGGATCTAGCGAGCAAAAATTGGGCAGTTTTGCGTTGGATGGGGATGCGAACAAGTCTAGTTCTGGAATTCCCCAACGAAGAAACAGGTCCTCTGCTACCTCTTGAAGGAGTTCCCACTGTGGACTCTGGCCTGGGAACCACTCAGGCCGCTCTGCGAATCGTCCACTCCGGGAACATGCACAGTGATCAGATTTGGCGCCAGTGTCCAATTACTCCAATCCCACACCCTCATGGCCTCCTGCAAAGGGGGTAAGAGTGTGCGCCCTTGTTTGTTGAGGTAATACATCACCGCCGTGTTGTCTGTCTGAAGCAGGAGAGTACAGTGGGATTACTGACTGAAAGGCCTGCAGGGCATAGAGAACTGCCCTCATCTCTGGGACATTGATATGGAGTGAGCTTCCAACGGGTCCACGTACTCTGGGACTTTACCCGTCCAGGTGTGCCCCACCCAAGACCTGAGGCGCCCGTGGTGAGGGTTACCTCCGGGGATGGCGCTACAAACGGGACGCCCTTGGGGAGCGACCCGGGGACTAGCCACCACTGCCAGTCTTGGATCACTGAGTTCGTGATCCTGACCGGATGCTGCAAGTGGTCTTGCCTTTGGTCCCATTGCACTTTGAGCATCCACTGGGTTACCCGCATGTGGAGCCTTGCGAAAGGGACAGTAGGAATGGCCGCAGCCCTGTGTCCAAGCAAGCGAAGGACCGACCTGGCAGGTACGATCTTGTTCGACGACAAATCCCTTATGAGGGATCTGATGCGCTCTGCTATGTCGTCTGGAAGAAAAGCTCTTCCCTGAACAGTGTCCAGTACTGCGCCTATAAACTTCAGTTTCTGCGAAGGTACCAGGAGAGACTTCTCGTAATTTATGAGAATGCCCAGAGATTGGAACAAGTCCTGGGTGCTCTGGACCGCGAGTAACAACGCCTCTCTGGAGGCGGCCATGAGAAGCCAGTCGTCGAGGTACGGGAACACATAGTGGCCCTGTCTCCTCAGAGATGCTGCCACGACTGCCATGCACTTGGTAAAGACCCTTGGTGCGGATGACAGTCCGAACGGAAGAGCTCGAAACTGAAAGTGGTGGTCGAGAAACTTGAAGCGCAGGAACCTCTGGTGCGCGTGAGCTATAGGGATATGCAGGTATGCGTCCTGCATGTCTAGAGATGCTAAAAAGGCGTCTTGCTTCAGCATGGGAATAAGGCCTGGAAGAGTCACCATGCGGAATCTTTTGTAGGTGACCGACACATTGAGGTCGCTGAGGTCCAGAATCGGACGGAGGTCCCCTGATTTCTTGGGAACCAGGAAGAAGTGGAATAATATCTCGCCCTTCTGGTTCTCGGGACGATTTCTATCGCTTCCTTTTCTTAGGAGTGCGAAAACCTTTGCCAGATCAAATTTTTGTGCTGACCCGGATACCGGGAGAGCAAAGGAGGCCTCGAGGGTGGCTTTTCTGAGAATTCTATAAAGTGGCCTAGACTGACCAACTGCCGAACCCACCTGTCGGTGGTAATGGCCTGCCATCCCGGCAGGAAGTTCTCAATGCGACCCCCGACCATGATTTCCCGTTGATCATGAGGGGTGGGGGCCGGAAAGGAGTCAGGCTGTGGCGGCAGATGGGCCCGCTAGCTGGGTCGGCCTAGGGGAACGCTGACCTCGGCTGGCGGGCTGTTTTCCCTGGGTTCTACGGAAACCGGAGCCCTCTGATGTGTAGCGGAGCGGGGCTGCTGCCTCTGTGTCCGCCCACGAAAACGGCTTTGGTTCCTACGAAAGGAACCAAGCTTGGGTCGGTACATGGCTTGAACAGACCTTACCGCCTTCCCGGCCTCTTGAAGTTTGGTAATGATCTTCTCGGAAGGATTACCAAATAAAACTTCTCCCTCGAACGGAGCGTCCATAATGTTTTTCTGGACATCCGGGGTAAACGGGACACGTAGCCAGGAGTGTCTCCGGAGGCATAGGCCAGAAGCTGCTGCTCGGGCCGATGAGTCCGCGGAGTCGTACGCGGCTCGAAGCACTTGGGTCCCCACGTCTGAACCCGTACAGAGGAGCTGGAGCATCTCCACCTTCTGCTCACCTTCTGGCAGCTTTTCAGCCACCTCCAGACCCTGTCCCCACAAAGCGTTCTGGAATTGAACCATGTGGGTCAGGTAGTTCAAGGATCTGATGGCGCAGGTAGCGGAAGCGTACGTGCGCCTGCCCAGTGCGTCCAACTGTTTGGACTCTGGGTCCGGTGGCAGGGTGCTCAAATGTTGCAGCCTCTGTGACCGGTCATGTGAGGCTGTGATGACCAGAGAGTCGGCCTGAGGTTGCTGTGTCAGGTACTGGTCATCCTTAGGAGCCTTGTACAGACGATCAGCTTTCTTCGGCACTGCCGGGAGCGAACATGGACGCTTCCACGCTGCCTTGGTGACGCCCACGTAAAGTGTCTACCAAGGTGGTACCACCACAGGCTTGGGGTACTTCTGCCAAAGATATCTGGCAAGGTGTAACCTTTCGGGGTCTAGTTCTTCTGCATCCCATCCCATGTTCTCCTGGATATGTCGCATAATATCCATGAACGAAGGGTCATCCGGAGGAGATCTCGGTGTCTCACGTGGGTCCGGAGAAGGGATGGAGAGAGGAGATGGGGATCTAGAGGAAGAGTAGACTGATCCCGTGTCCTCCGTCGACGGCGAACGTCGGTGTCTCCTGGATCTCTTGGGGCTGGGTGATCCAGAAGAGGATTTCGACGGAGGTCTCCGTTTTTCTGATCTTCCCCTGGGAGAGGATCTAGGCTCCCGGGAGAAGCGGCCTGCCGACCCCGAAGGTGAAGGGGTGGCAGGTACCGGAGGAGGAGGGAGAGAGGAGGAGGAGCGGTGGGGGCCATGTACCTTTTAATGGTGTCCCACTAGTAAGTGAAGAGATCCTTCACTTCCGCTAAAGAAAGTCCCGACGACGGCCCAGCGCCGGCTCCACAGGGGCCTCAGGTAAAGGCGAGGGGGCCCTGGGAGTTTCGGCGAGGCCGGGGTCGCCCGTCTGGTCCTCGGGCTGCGTTAAGTCCTCCTCAGTCAACGTCTCCTGACCGACGTCGGTCGGAGGCGTGGGAGCCCTCTTCTCAGGAGAACGGACGTCGGTCTCCCTACCGGCGTCCGCTGGGATGGTTTGGCCGACGACGGCTCCAGGGAGGAATGACGTACGGCCGACGACGGTCGAGCCAGCGTCGGGTCCACAGGTCTCTTCAATGGTGTGAGCTCCAAAGTTTTGGCGAGAGGCACAGAAGATTTGACTGACGCCGGGAGCCGAGGCGGGAACCCGACTTATGATGATGGTGGTGGCGCTCCCCGGACTTCGCCTAGGCCTTGGGAGAGGAAGACGACGACGGCTTGGCGGACTTGGCCTGAGAAGAAGGCTTTCTTACCGCAGCCGGGGGAGGCTGAGAGCTGGCCCTGGAAGGAGAGCGGTCGGACCGAGAACCGGAGCTGCGGGACTCCGTAGCCCTGGAAGGGGCCTTCTCCCTTCTTTTCTCCGCGTGCTTGTGGGATTTGGACGAAGATTCCCCCTTGGAGGACATGGTCTTCAGTTTTTCCTCCAACAAAAAAGCCTGGAGGGCCTTCTGACGTCGGATCCTGGTTCGGCTGTTGAACCCCTGGCAAAACGAACAATCCCGGGTATCGTGGTCTGGGCCCAGGCACCTAACGCAGGCCGTGTGGGGGTCCTTGAAGGGGATCTGTTTCCTGCAAGCACACTTGGAGGAGTGACCGGAGGTCGGAGAGGACATCGGCAACTATCTTGCTTGAAGAAAATTGAATTTCCCGAAGGAAAGCTCTGAACCATCGCGCGCTAGACTGAAACTGAAGGGTTGAGACATGCAAGTCGACGGCGGGAAAGAACTCATCGGGACCGCCCCTTATGTACCACGCCTGACGTCGGAGGCGGGACCGACGTCGGGGGCAGTCCCCGCTGAAGATAGCTAGCTAGAATTTTTCCATGGGGTCCTGACGCCTGCCGGCTTCAGTCCTAATGGTGTAACCTGCTGCAAGAGCTGTGTCTCGAAGTAAGATCGAGGTAGATCCCAGAGGCAGCAGGCTCTGGTGGGGAGGAGGCAGGACAGGGCTGAGCATCTGTGGAGATAAAACTTTATGAAAAGAAAAGAAAAAAAAAAAAAGAGACACCTATATAAGACAGCCTGTTCATGGTCAGTGGAAAACGGCCTTACTTGAGCTGGCTGGAAAAGGGATGAAGGGCAGAACTGGATCCTTGACTCAAAGTGGGAACCGAGTAAGTCGTCAGAGTCAGATGATAAGCAGGAGTCTGGTCAGTATAGACAAGGATGTTACGTGCTGCTGATGCCACTGTGCTGAGTGAGATTCCAGAGAATGCAGAGCTTGCAGCAGAACCTATGAAGGGTGGACTGCAAACCATTTTTATATGTTAGAGTGCCAACAGGTGTTATTTCGATGCAGCCCTTAACTAACAAGGCTCTACAAACTCATGCGTCACAAAATGTATGAGAACAGGGCAGGATTCTGAGTAAAGAGGGATCAGGAGCGGATTGTGTGGCCAACTCGTCAATATGAGGATTTAAGATCCCTTCCCCTACACCAATTATGCAGAAAAAAAATTATGAAATTAGCACCGTTTAAGTCCTGAGCCAGTAAACTAACAGTGGGGGTCTTGGAGATTTTGCTAAATTTAGGTCAATTGTTGCTCTTTAAATGCTCAAGCACATTTTCAGTTATGTGGACAACAGTTCCATACTGTAACTGTACAACTGCTGAAGATGCCCAATCAAAACTTCAATCCAACTTCATGGATCCATAAAATTGGCTTTGGGACTGCAACGTGTTATTAAAGGAAAACTCAGCTTAATGAACCCCACCACCCAACAGACAACCCCCCAGATTAGGGGTTTTAGTTGAAAGAACACATTTGTAAATACCTTTCAATATCTTCATTTCAACTTATAAAATCTCCTGTATAAACTACCACCGCACTGGGCAGCCCATGTTGAGAGTAAGCGCAGCTTGGCATGGCTCACTTGTACTGAACGATACAAAGTGAGCTGTGCCAGCGCTGCTCACATTCGAAATGGTGCCACACAGTGCAGTCACTATTTACATACTGGGTTTTTTTTTGGGTGGTTGTTTGTTAATGAGATGAAGTAAAGATGTTGAAAGGTAGTTACAAAATTCTTGAAAAGTAATTAAAAATTTATTGTTTAACTGAACCCCTAACCAGGGGTTTATCCATCGGGTGGTGGGGTCAGTTCCATTAAAGGAAGTTTCTGGCAGAAGGTATTGGGCTTCATAGCCCAGTACCTTATGCCAGCGTGAGCAGATTTTCCTAAAATTACATTTTTTTTTTCTCACTCTGTGTACTTAGTGATGGGATCGTAGCTGGCTCTATAGCCACCGCCAGCCGATCCCTTCCAGCTTCCTACTGGCTCTGCTCTGCCCCAGCGTTCAGTGTTTTTTGAGATGTGCAGCAGGGAGGCGTGGTGAGCCCTGTACAGAATCTCAGTGCGTTTTAAAGGCGTTTCATGAAGCTGTAAACAATCTGAGATGGAAATGAAAGCCACCTCAGACTGCTTACAGCTTTAAAAAGCATCTTTAAAAATACTCCATGAGACTATGCAGAGCTCATAACCTCTCCTGCACTGGGCCTAAAACACCGGAGCGGGGCAAACGTGAGAGAAAACTGGAAGAGATCAGGTGGCTATGGAGCCAGCTACAATCCCTTCACTAAAGTCCACAGTGTGAGTTAACAAAATTTAGTTTTAGGAAAAATCAGCTCATGCTGGCATAAGGTATTGGGCTATGAAGCCCAATACCTTATGCCAGTTCATCGGAAATTCAATTTAAGGAGTGTGTTCCTTTAAACAAAAATGTACATCTACAATCTTTGGCAATCAGCAAAAACTGGAACACCAGCCTGCACATGGTTTGTCAATGGTGGACAAAGTCACAAAACTACAAATACTAGAAACATTTCTGCTTAATCAAAGTCTATTCGTGAGGAACCATATTTTGAATCATTGGACACTGCTCCATTAACCCACTTTACACACTCAACAAGGCAAGTATTTACCACTGGCATTTTCACAAAATTGTCTCGAAAACAATATCAGGAACACCCACCAATCACCACAGGATAAAAATACCTATAGTCACCAACTGTAAAACTCTCGAACTGGCAACGAACCCTAAAGCTAGCTGCCTGTCTGTACAAACCCTACCCGACGACACAGACTATCCTGAAGACAATACCATATACATCTTTTCATTACGTCCTGGTGGTGGCCATCTTGCTTCACAGCCTCTGAAGAAATAACCACCTGAAATCAAGACTTTGGACATAGTTAAACCAAAATCAATAACAGAACTGAGATTATGCACTGAAGTGCTTTCAAGCTTCGGAAGGTTTTCATTGGAATAGCCACTCTCTATGGTTGAGGTCACTTCCTGTTGTCAGTATTTTCCTACGTGAATAGTTCCAGTAGTTTCAGGCACGGAATACACTGAAATATCAAGAAGTACAGATGATGTCTTTATAGTACCAACACCACTGTCTATCAGATGCTTCATGTTCAGTCATCTAATTTTTCAGATGAACAGGGTACCATTAGAACCCTGAGTGACATATAAAACACTAGAATCAGTAGTTTCCCAGCAACTGAACATATGAAGCACTTTACTGAATATTTCACACTCCAGGATAGCCTCTCACAGGTGATGCATCTCATTTCCTAAGCGTCCAGGGGCATATTATAGCAACATAGTTAAATAGTTACATAATGCATATACTTAAGGTTTTAGGAACATGGCTACAGAGAATAATCATAGGCAACCGTGTGTTATCAAGTTTTTTTTTGTTTGTTTTTTTTTTAAACAAGGTGTGTGATGCCCCACAAACCTTAAGAATGAGAGCCCAAGAGGTTTAGGTATACATCACACACAGAGTCGTTTACAAATAACAATAAGCAAACTGTTGTTTATGTTTTATTTTTTATAATAATTGGTGCAGGGACATAAGCACAAAAGACGATGACCAGGAAGATCCACGTGAGTCAAGTTTCCCGTTGCTGAAAGGGAACGTGAAGTGCGAGCTCTCGAAATGCCGTAATACAGTAAGTGGGTAAGACATCCAACCTGGTTATTACAACATTTGATCACACTGATAATCAATGTGATAGAGGGTCACCTCTTATTCACAATAAATATTCCGTTACATTGTGTACAAAAAATACAGGTTACTCACCTGTAACAGGAGTTCTAGGAATGGTATACGTTGTTCATCCACACTGTCTTTTTCAGAATAACATCATACTGTCTCCAGTGACCCAGTCATACGTCAAGAGTCTTAAGTGAAAAGGAGTTGAGGGGACTAGAAAACAGGAACAAAAGATAAAAAATGTTCTTTTGCAAGAGTAATGGCAGCTCTTATGTGGGGCAGTTAAAAGATCAGCATGCTCTGAGAGCAGCTCACAGTCCTGATCAATTTCTCATGCAGGCGATAAAGAACGTCTTTGTTTATCCCTGGCTATTTTAGGACACGTCAAATCATAATAGTGACCCTGAATTCATTTGAAAGTGGATGGCAAAGTATGGCAATGGTTGTAACTTTTCCATCAATCAAGTACATGGGAGCAGGGCATGAAAGTGTTAAATGTCCTGCTTCATGAAAACCTGGATATAGAAACTGCAGTACAGTGGCCAGCAGCTGTAAAATTACAGTATCGTACAACAGAAAAGTGTATATAATATCTGAGTAATTGGAGTCATAAAGGTGTTCCAAAACTGTCAAAAGCACAGCAGTCTGAACAAATGCAATGGGTAATGCTGAATTCATTACCAGCTGCAATTTAGAAATACTGGCCTTTGGCAAGCCCACAAACAGGGAATTACATGAATCCATTTGAGACATTCTGAAAGCATGAATCAGTGTGGATTCACTATAAATTCTATGAAAAAGATGCTTCATTAATATGATATGTTATTTAAGTAGCAACACTTAGTAATGGATCAAGGTGGAATTTTACACTTGAAGCCAAGTTAAAGGGACTCGCCATCATTACAACTCCGCACCTCAGTGTGTGTGTGTGTGGGGGTGGGGGTGGGGGTGGGGGCTACCCTAGTAAGCACTTTCCGTAAAGTAAAATTTTACTTGATTTTGTTGCTCTGCATTTTGTAATTACCTGGTTAATCCTGACAACCCACCTACCAGACATTTTACACTAAAGCTACGCTTACGGTCACATTTGCACCACAGCAACCCGAGCACTCTGGCTGCTGCAGTGCACTGTACCGGATTCTGGTGGAACTAGAACATTTCACCACCAAATAAAACTAGCAGATGTATGGAATCTTTTACAGTGAAAAAAAGGCAGGATCAAATATTTTGCCCAATTCTGTTGCACTGCTGCTTTAAAAGAGCATAGGAAGGAATGCAGTTTCAAAGAATGTATCCCACTGAGGAGTGTCAAATTTGTTTTATACTCGATTCACCCAGGACAGCACTGTTGAGGCGCAACATCTTGTTTCCAGTGGGGTCCTACTTCTACTCATTTCATCAGCAACATGGACTGCAGCACAGAGAAGCTGCAAGATTTGTCCTAGAGCACACAGCGAATATGTGACTCTAGCAGGTTTGAACCTCACGATCTCCTGGATATGAAAATACTCACAATATGATAACACTGAAACATTTATTACTGTTATCATAATATCATGAGATTAAAGAGTCTGGTTTGGGTTTTGCGGAGGATCTTCAGCACACAATTAATTTATTTATTTAAGTTTAGGCTTAGTACCTTTGAACCAAGGGCTCGTGTACAAAGGTTCCGTCAATGTCAGTCAATACAGTGCAATACAAAACATAACATAACATGACATCGCTTAACAAAGGTTACATAGTACACACAGGTGATGATGTAACAGCACATAGGGAAATATTTACAGCAGTTTTTGGCGGTGCTTGGCGGCAGCATGGAAGTGCCAACAGTGTCATCATCACTCACCGAGTATGGTACAGCGCTGTGAGATTGCCATGCAGATTCACTACTGAGGGGTAGTGAAATGAGCAGCCAGAGTAGGCTTTGTCAGGGGTAGGTTCGAGAGAAGTAGTAGGCAGTGGGAAGAGCATAGAGACAGGAAAGGGAGAGGGGCTTAGGCTGTTGGGAAGTGGTAGGATTAGCAAGGGTAGGCTTTGTTAAGGGTGCTGGGGGGGGGAGAAGTGTGAGAAGTAGGGACTGGGGGAGAGGGGGAAAAAGGAGTGCAGATGGGGGGAGCCGAACAGAAGTGGAGGGAGAGAGGGTCAGGTTGAGGCAGGTGGGTCAGCATTAGGAGAAGCAGCCACAGATATATTATGGGAGCGGAATAGGATAAAGGACAAAAAATATTTTTTTTTGCAATTTATTGAGCTAAATGGTGTTTTTAAAGGGGCAGCTTGACTCAGTTGGTAACGCATCTGTCCCTCTGCCAGATCATCATGAGCTCTAGTCCCACACCAGGATCAGGCTCATCCCATCAATGCTGGCACCCCAGTTCAGTACTAGGGGATGCTGTACACGTCAGTATACGCAGTCATTCAGATGGAAATTTTAAACCGAGGTCCTTTCTGACTGTTCCGCTGGTTGTTCAGGTGAATTTCTTCAAAAACAGTAGGGGAATTTCACCTCGTTGTGGCCAGATGTCTTCCAGTCATTAAAACACCAACACCTTAATCTGGACCAATTTTAGTTGGTTTGCATCTATACCCCGGGATAAGGCTAAAATAGGCAGTATTGTCTAGTCCGCCTTTCACAGTCAACAAAAACTAAATTAATTGTTCTTATATCTTTGGGGGAAAATGAGTTTAGTGATATTGGAAAAATTACACAATAGCATCATGGCCACTGAAAATGGAGGTTATCTCAACAAAAAAAAAAAACATTCTGGCATCCTTAGTTCCACTAGAGTGCATCTTAGACATGTTCTTTCTTTGTTGGGTGAAGAAGAATCACACAACCCCATGCACACTCCACAACCAAAGTGATGGGGTGACCCAAATGAAACGCTGACCCAACAAGCTCGTCTATCTGGTGTGGCTGCTTGATCTCAGTGTGCCTCTGCTGTTCAAGGAGACACACTGACAAAGAGGCTGGCCAAGTGCCTCCGGCTGCTCTCTCTATCATCGAAACAAAAGCTGAACTGTGCTTTAAGCAGCTGACACACAGCCTGCAGTATGGCTTCACTGCTTTAATTCCCAATGGATGGATCGGCAACACACAATCATGACTGAATTTCTATGACCTTTTTTTTTTTTTTTGGCCAAGGGGGAAAAACAGGAAAGAAATGGAATACAAAAGAAAATGGAGCCATCCACTGCTGACTTAAGTAATCTAGTTAACCTAAGTAATCTATTAAAACTATTTTTAAAGCAATTATGTCAGTTTTTATGGAGGCCCCTCTGCTTCAGAGGACAAACCATCTAGTGCAGTACAGCACAGCCTCTTTTTGTCATTTATTTTTATTTTTAAAATATTCATACACAAATACCGTAAAAAAAATGCAAAATATGAATTCATAGTGCAGAACAGATCTGAATGTTATAATAATAAAAATAATCTACAATAAGAAAAGATTATCATTACAGTAGAAAGGCACTCTATACTGCGTCCCAGTCTAATCAGTTATTAGCAAAACAAAAGCTAGGATTCACGTTCTCTTGCTAAATGGATTAGACTGAATTGTAATCACATGAGAATACAGTGCAAACAAGAAGAAGCAAGAAGGAGAAAACGAAAAGGAGGGAGCGACTACTACACCAAGGGAACTAACAGCTAAGATATGTGCTTACAGATGCCTGTGTGTTCCATTTTCGCTCAAAAATGCACTTTTTTTTTTTTTTATCAATTCTTTATGCCTTCTGTGGTCGGTACCTGCCTGGACCTCCTCCGGTCTCCAACTGTGCTCCTGTCCGAAGGAACCCTCCCGATTAAGACTTGTCCAGCCCAATACAGTGCTGCTTCCTCCCACCTTCCCACCCCTGGGCCCCTGTCCCAGCCTGTCTTCATTTTTGGCAGATGTTCATTTCCAAATATCCAGCTACGAGAGCGAGGGCAAGCAGATCGAGCAAAGGGAACAATTTGCATTATTAAAAAGGGATATTAACTGCTACCTGTTTCTCAGCATGTGGTATTTACTACATTCTCATATACACCTTGCTAACCATCACCTGATTGCAGTTTTTTTTTTTGGGGGGGGGCTTCCATCTGCTCTCCTCCTGTAGGTGGCTACTAGCATCACACAGCACCCTGCAGATATGTCAGTGCTATGAGGAGCTCATGTGGCAGCATTAGAAAAGCTTGGAGGATCATCAGACTACCAAGGACCAAAGCTACCAGGACCACACCAGGCACGCAGGAAAGGATATGGAAACACCTAGTATGGATACCATAGGGGACATGAGAAAGCAGGCAGTACAGTCACCTGTCACCCATCAGGGAGGAAGGCAGCAGGGGAGCTGTGATTCAATGGAGGAGATTCCCCACCCATTTTTCAGCCATTAGCAGCTCTTTCAACTTCTGTGCCAGTGTTGGCGTCTCTTTGGCTGTTGCCCGTGTCCAGCAGGTGCTCTTAGTTGGTGAGTCCATTGCTTTTTTTTTTTTTTTTTTTTTTTTAGGTTGGATGGCTACTTATTATTTCTGAAGAGGACAACGCTCCAACTTCAGGCAGCCATTCCCTGGCTGATGTCACCGGAAGTAGCCAAGAGTGAACAACCTTGACTGCAGGAAGAAAACCAAACACACACACACACACACACACACACACACCTGGATGCCTTCCAGGACAGCTTCCTGCTGTAAATGGTCAGTGAACCAACCAGGTTAGGGAATACCCTTGACCTTGTGCTGGCAAATGGGGACTTTGTGAGAGAACTTATAGTGGAGGAACCGCTGTCAGGGAGTGACCACCACTCAGTATAGCTCACATTGGATATGGGCAAGGAAGAGTGGAATCTGGCACAATAGTGTTGGACTTCAGGAGGGCAGACTTTGGGAGGATGGGGGAAGTGGTAAAAGGGTACCTGGCCAGAATTCAATCTAGTATGGACACTAACCAGAGGTAGGAGCTCATAAAGCTAGGGATAGTGGAGGCAACCAAAACCTGCTGCAAAGCCCAGAGCAAGAAGGCTAGGGCTAAGAAACCGATCTGGTTGAGCAAGGAGGTCATGGAAAAGGTAAGGAGAAAAAGAGCTGCCTTTAGGAAGTACAAGAAAACAGGGAGGAGGGAGGAGTACTTGACAGAATTGAAGGAGGTGACAAGGGCAGTAAGGGGAGCCAAAGCATCTACGGAACTCAGGCTGGCACAAGGCATTAAGAAGGGGGAGAAGGACTTCTTTAAGTACATCAGGGAGAAAAGGAGCTGTAAGGACCACATAGTAAGGATTAGGAAGGAGGGGGGTTGGGTGGAAGCAGGGTGCGATAAGGCGGAAGCACTAAATGAGTACTTCTGCTCAGTATTTACTAAAGAGAAGAGGGGGTGACACCCAAGGTGGGAGAAATGGCAGAAGCAGGGTGGGAGGTGGTGACAGATGGGGAAATCATGGAGAGCAGAGTTCGAGAGGGTTTGAAGGCACTGAGGGTGGACAAGGCGCCAGGCCCAGATAGCATCCACCCCAGGGTACTGAAGGAGCTGGCAGAGGTCCTGCAGGACCTTGGCAGACCTATTTAATGCCTCACTACATTCGGGTGTGTACCTCAGACTGGAGGATGGCTCTGTGGTGCCCTCCACAAGAGTGGCCCCAAGTATGAACCGGAAACTACAGATCAGTGAGCCTCACATCCATGCGTAAGCTAATGGAGACCATCCTGAAGGAGGGCTGGTGGCCTCCTAGAGGCCAAAGGACTACAGGACAGCAGACAGCATGGCTTTATATGTGGCAGATCCTGCCAAACCAACCTGGTCGAGTTCTATGACTGGGTAACTAGGCAACTGGACAGGGCCATGCAGTGGATGTCCTGTCTGGACTTCAGTAAGGCAATTCACTCAGTGCCACATGGAAGGCTGGGAAGGAAGTTAGTAGGCACAGGGCGGGTGCAAAGCTGGTGAGATGGGTAGGAAACTGGCTGCAGGAAGGCAACAGAAAGTGGTGGTGGGTGGGAGCTCTCTCACTCAAGGGCAGTGACGCGTGTTCCACAGGGCTCGGTGTTGGGACCAGTGTTTGAGATATTCATTGCAGACATATCATGGGACATCAAGACCAAGATCAGTCTGTTTGCTGATGATACCAAGGTAGGTGCGGTGGTGGATGACCTAGGGGATGGCAGGGGTTGCAGGATGATCTGGCAAAGCTTGAAACCTGGTCAGACATCTGGCAACTGGGTTTAATGCCAAAAGTGCAAGGTGCTGCATTTTGGGATGAAGAACCCAAGGAGGAGTTACCAGCTGGGGGTGCAGCTAGCCCAAACAGGAGGAGGAGAAGGATCTGGGTGTGCTCATTACAGGGTCAATGAACAACTCGGCATAATGTAGGAAGGCAGCTGCAAAGGCCAACAAAATGCTGGGTTGTATTGCAAGGGGTATATCCTCGAGGAGGGAGGAGGTGATTCTGCCACTGTATAGGTCATTAGTTAGACCACACCTGGAGTACTGCGTGCAGTACTGGCGTCCGTATCTGAAGGAGGACATTAAGTTACTGGAGGGGGTGCAGCGCAGAGCGACAAAGATGATCAAGGGGCTGGGGGACTTATCATACGAGAGGAGGCTGAAGGAGCTGAACATGTACTCACTGGAGGAGCGGAGAGACAGGGGTGACATGATTGAAACCTTTAAATACATGAAAGGAATAAACAAGACAAGTACAGAAGGGCTGTTCAAAGTAAGGGAGGGGAGGGACACCAGGGGCCACGATACGAGACTGGAGCGAGGAAGGTTCAGGAGGGAGATGAGGAGACACTTTTTTACAGAGAGGGTGGTGGCTGGGTGGAAGGTGTTACCTCCTAGAAGTGGTATGCAGTACAACAGTGGACTGCTTCAAATGAGGATGGGACAGGACAAGGGAGGGTTAATGAAGGGAAGGGTGGAAGGGAGGGCAGCTGCAGGATAAGGGGTGCTAGCTGCACATTCGAGCAGACTTGATAGACCTCTAGGCCTTTATCTGCTGGCAAATTTCGTATGTTCGTACATATAAACAAACACAATATTTAAATACAACTCAGCTTATATTTCATGCATGTTCTACTGGTTTCTGCTCCCCATTATTTATTCCCGAAGATATTTATTTGCATGAAAACAGGATTCTAATGCAGTACAGTTCATCTACCTACTGCTTATTCCCTAATTTTATAAAGCATTTATTTTTTCCTTCATAGGACGCAATCAAAAGGGCTACATCACGCGAAGACCTCTTACAGCTAAGAGGTTCGCCATTGCTACAGCCTTGGATCACAGCAGCATTCAGAACTGACTTTTTTTTTTTTTTTAGTAACCTAAAATGGCACACAAATGCTGAAATCTAAATATAGGCAAAGAAATTACAGTTATGCAATAACTTACCGTAATAAGTAGATCTTCAAGAGAGGTTCCTGCAGTAGGTCTTCACATACAGGACTGCGCCACCTGGCATCAGAACCACACGGCAAACTTCTAGCTAGCAATAAATAGCGGGGGACCACCCCCAGCATCACATGACGGGACGTCGACGCGACAGTATATAGGGGGCGGTCCCCACACCCGCCCTCCAGTTCTCCTGCCGGAAAACCCCAAAAGAGGAAAATGGGAGAAAGGAGAAAAGACTCATTGAGCCTAGAGCCAAAGAAAAAGCCATGGGAAAGGAAAGGAGAGAAAAAAAACAGAGTTGAGGCAAAGTGGGAGGGAAAATGAGACCTACTGCAGGAACCTCTTTCGAAGATCTACTGTTACGATAAGTTCTTACGTAACTGTAATATCTTACTTCGAGAGGGTCCTACAGTAGGTCACATTTTTTATTTTATTTATTTATTTATTTCGATCTTGGATTACAATACCTTTGAGCAGGAAACTGCTCATTTACAAAGGTTCCACATCGTAAGGGTGGGAAAACATACAGTGGGAGCATGAGAGTCTCTAGCTAAACAGATTATACACAGATAATGCGAGCATTAAAATACGATGTGATTCAGTAAAACAGAGGATTTTAACACATGAATTAACAAGTCACAGGATCACCCTAGGTGACATTGTCAGGACAAAAGAAGGATACTTGTACACCAGAAGGAGAGAAGGTAAGCAAGTGAGGGAGGAAGCATAGGGCCTGGGTGAGGAGAGAAGTGCTTTCATGAGGGGTAGAGGAACTCCAGGAGGGAATGGGACCCTAGAGGGAGGGAGGTAGGTGTAGAGTGGCATATGCTTGGGAGAGAACAGACCAGAATCAGGATCCAGGGAACAGAGTGCATTTAACTGGCGCAGTCACAACAACTATTCTTCAGCAGAGGTTGTCGTAACTGGATTTTGAAAGGGCACAGTCTTGGTATGGTGGCAAGTTCAGTTCTGAGGTTGTTGAGCCAAAGGGGAGCCTGGTATGAGTAAGACCGCTACCCTTGGGAAGTTCTGCATCTTGGTACAGTGAGAAGCTGGTGGTCAGAATTTCTGGTATGATGTGAGCCTGAGAATAAGCTTAAAAGACTTCAACTCCAGGAGGTACCAGACCAAGAAGTGTTTTTCTGGCTAGTAGGCAGGTGTGATAGTAAATTATGTTTTTAAGTTGTAGCCATCCAGCTGGCTCATAAAGGTCACAGGTGTGCATAAGTCAGGGGGAACCAGTAAGCAGTCTACAGGCTTTGTTGAGTGCTACTGCTATCCTGCGTAGTGAGGTAGGAGGTGTGTAGCTGTAAGTGACCAGGCCATGGTCAATCACAGAAACAACTGAGTTATGGATTGCGGTTCTTAAGGCTTCGGGTGTCAGACATCGCTTGTGTCTGTGTTGGAACCTTATTCTGATGTTGACAGTCTGAATAACAAGCAATCAAGAATAAGAAGTTGAAGATATAGTTCTGGGAGGAGGAAACGTCTGCCAACTAATAAGTTGCTTAGAACAAGATGTCTTGCAGAAAAGTGAGACCAAACCCAGCTCTATGCCTAGAGGTGATGTCCAGACTGTAATGCATGGTGAAAGTGTGGACAGAAGACCAAGTGGCAACAGCATAAATATCCGAGGCAGACACATTCCGCAAGAAGGCCACTGAAGCAGTTATATCACAGGTCAAATAGCCTTTCACTTCCCCCAGAAGGGGTTTCTCGTACTTTTGGTAAATGTACAAGATGCAATTAGCCAACCACTTAGACAAATCCTGTTCTGAAATGGCTGTACCCTGTCTTCTAGGAGCGAAAGTTACAAACAACTGGTTAGATTTACGCGCCTCCTTGGTCCAAGAGATACAGTTTCTCAAAATCCCATGCCAGTCCAACATGTGCAAGAGGTATTCTCCCCTTCCCCCGTTAGAATACTTTGGGTAATAAACCGGCAATTGAACATCCTGGTTCAAAGTAAATTCCGAGACTACTTTTGGAAGGAAGGAAGAAAGAAAGGCTTAGTCCGCAAAGCCATATGGTCTCTGTGGAAAAATCAGATAAGGCCCTTGCAAATGAGGGCCTGAAGCTCTGAAATCATTCAAGCTGAGTGATAGCAACTAAAGATAGCTTTCAAGACAAATCGCGCATGTTGCAACTTGCTGCTGACTCAAAGAGGCAAGTAAGTTTCTCTAAAATAAAATTTAAGTCCAGGGGAACCGGATTACGGACAGGAGGTTTAAGGTGGAGGATCCCTTAGAAAGGTTTGGAGGCGTACAACTGTGCGAGGTTTTGCCTCCACGGAAGGAGATAGGCAGAAACCTCAGAAAGGTGGAGCTTCAGAGAAAGAGTAATTGAGGCCGAATCATACAGGTGCAAGAGGTACTCAAGGACCTAGGGTGCCGAACAAGAGAATGAGGTCCAAGCCCTTGGCTGTAGCCCAGACAGAGAATCTCCCACTTCATGGCACACACAGATCTAGTGGGGCGCCCTAGCCTCTACTACAACCTGGGCAATTCAAGAAGAGACACCGAACCATGAGACTGCTAAAACCCAAAGGTATCACGCATACAGGTGAAGAGACCTGAGGCTTGGATGCACCAGGCTGCCCTGCTCTTGATACAGAAGGTTGTGGGAGAGAGGAAGTGGTACCGGGGGTTCCAATGCCAGCTGCTGCAGCACAGGGAACCAAATCTGCCAAGGCCAGAGAGGAGCCATCAGAATCATTTATTATTTATTTATTTAGTTTTTGCTGACCAGGTAAGTGCACTAGACAAATACTGCCTATTTTCAGGCACAACCCGGGAGGAATACAGATGAATGCCAACTGACACAGAATCAGACTAGGCTGTTGGTGGTATTTTAAGTGAATCATGTGAGCACCCTCTGCCTGAAGCTTCAGCAGAACCTTCTGAAAAATTGGAAAGGGAGGGAAAGTATACAGAAATCTTCCTGTCCAAGACAGAGACAGCACGTCTCACCAAAAACCACCACGCCCGGGAACGAGCGAGTAAAAGCTGGGTAGTTTTGCGTTGGATGGGGAGGCAAAGAGGTCTTCCACTGCTTTAGCTCCCACTCAACAGTGTGGTTGAGACTGTCTGCCAGGACGTTGTGAACTCCTGGAACACAGAATGCTATCAAAGACAGGCCGTGCTGGACAATCCAGTACCACACCCGCATCACCACCCTGCAGAGGAGTGCGATCAAGTGCCTCCTTGTTTGTTGATGTACCAGACCATGGCAGTGTTATCGGTCTGGATTAATCGTGTTCCTGGGTAGGAAGAGGGATTGGAAGGCATGGAGAGCGTAGAGAATAGTTCTCATCTCCTAAATATTTATATGCAGATGCTCCTCTTGCGGAACCCATGTCCCGAGTCAGATGGTCTCCCAGGTGGGCTCCCCAACCTTGACCTGGGGCATCCATCGTGAGGGTCATGGTAGGGCATGAGGATGAAAAAGAAGTTCCAAGGAGAGGTTGGAGGGTTCTTCCACCAGAGGAGATCCCTCATCATGCTGCCAGAGACTAAGACCCTGTGGTCCATGTCTCCATTGCTGGTCCCATTGGACCCTGAGGGTCCACTGGGTCACCCTCATATGCAGTCTGGCCAACAGAACTGTGGTGATGGCAGCCACCTTGAGACCCAACAGGTGAAGGATGGAACATGCTGTGGTCCCAGAGCAGGACACCAACAGCTTGCTGAATTAGAGTTTTCCGCCCTGTCGACCATGAAGGCCCTGCCCTAGACCATATCCAGCACGCTCCAATTAACTGTAGGCACTGAGAGGGTGACAGTTGAGACTTGGGATAATTCACAGTGATGCCAAGTCAGGAAAAGAGGTCCAGGGTGGTGGACAGAGATCCATCAGACTGTCCTGAGACGGTGCCAACAGCCAGTCGTCCAGGTAAGGGAACACAAATATCCCCTTGCAGCACAAGGCTACAGCTACCACCGCCAGGCACTTAGTGAACACACCAGGTGCAGAGGAAAGGCCAAAAGGGAGGGCCTTGAACTGATAATGGTTCTCCTGCAAGGAGAACCTCAAAAACGACAGTGGGCCTGGAGGATAGGAATGTGCAGGTAAGCATCCTGCATGTCCAGCAAGCACAGCCACTGGTTCTGTTGGTGCAGGGGCAAGAGTCCCTGGAAGTTAGCATGCAGAACCTCTTGTATTCCACGAAGAGGTTGAACAAGCTGAACATGGGTCACAGATCTCAGTCTTTTGGGCACTAGGAAAAATGGGAGTAATATCCTTCCTATCTGCCCCTGAGGAACTGGCTCTATAGTCAACTTTCCAATAAAGCCTGGATTTACTGCTGAGTGAGGCTTTGATGGCCTGACAGGTAGTGAGACCTGCCGGAGGATTGGCCAGGCGTCTGTCCAGGAACTCGATTGAATGCCCTCTTGCAATGAGCTGGAGTACCCAAGCGTCTGCAGTTATCACCTTCCACCCTTCTAGGTGGAGGGCAAGCCTGCTGGATAGCCCTAAGGAGTTCTGCAAAGGACATGCCCTCTGGCAGAGACTTTGGAGACTCATTCGGTTGCGGCTCTATAGGGGAATGAGGCTCCGAATGACCGACACAGTCGGAGCCCGAGTCTGAAAGACTCCGGTCTGCTTGGTAAAGAGGGAACATCTGGTATCACCTCCATGGCCTTAGCTCCACAGAAATCCCCCACTGGGTGCTTGACCGAGTCCCTGTCCGATGACTGGTGGTCGACTGGGGATGGGGTCCTCGTCACTGCCTTGTGAGATGGGGTGGCAGCCATGACCAGATGGGGTTGCTCCAGCTCCTGCAGGAGTTGGGATTTGGCATCCTTCCACCAGGCCGGAACTGTCCCCCTGCGGTTCCGGTTGAGCAGGAGGAGGTGGGGGAGGCGGTGATGGTGGTGGAAGCTAGCAGCCTGGGTACCCTGTGGTAGAGTAAGGGGGGGTAGCCAGGAGTCTGATACCACTAGGGGTAAGGATGGTACCCCTGATACGTATGGCCCGGCGTCGGGTACCCTGGTGTCGGCACCTGTGACAGGTAACCTAATGACAGCCCTCCAGGCATCGGGTAAAACGGGAACTGTGGTGGCGTGTAGCAGCGGTAGTTGGCAGAGGAGCTAAAGGCTTAGAAGGTGGTGGGGCCGAGGGACCACTGGGAACATGAGGGTCCATCAGCAGGCCTGGAGTCTTTATAGAGTTCCCTGATGGGCCAGGACGGGGGCTCCGGCATCGAAGCTGAAAATCCCGAGTCCATTCTCAAATCAGTGTTTTCTTGAACAGTAGATTAGCCCGGCATTGGGGGTCGAATGACGCCCGACATCTGATCCAAGAAAGGTGAGAGGGTAAGGGAATCAATACCCTTGTCGACAGGTCTGCCGGAGAAGCAGAAATCTCAGCAGGAAGGCCTGACACTGGAGAGGTCTCTTGGACAGCAGAACTCGCGTCCTGGAGGTCCTGAGAAAATGAGTGGTCGGGCTGAGACAGTGAGGCCCTGGAGGAAGAACCCTCGCGGGAGGCAGGGGAGCCTGGCAGCTGGCTCTGCACAATGTCGGGAACCAAGAAAGGATCTGACAGGGGAGCTTCTGCCAAGCAGTCATCAGACAAGCTGGCCAACGACTGATCGGCTTTGACCAGGCGAGCATCGGAGGAGCAGATGTCCGACTTACCGTTCGCGGCTGAGCGAACAACAGAGGAGCTGGAGCCTGGGTTATCAACCAAGACCACGCACCTGGCGGTGGAACTGGAGGAGACTTACTGGATGAGCTGTCAACAGGCCCGTAAAACCTCCCGGGAGGCGTCCGATCCACGGGGTGGATGGAGACCTGGGAGGAGTATTCACCAATGTGGAGCCCACCTGAAGTGGCGTCAGCTGTCTGGTGGCAGCTGGGAAGAAGAGACCAATCCCGGCGCTGCTTCTTTTCTCTTTCTCTCTGAGGTGGGTGAAGAGGAATGTTCCTGAAGCTCCTTTTCCATCGTTGCAAGGCGTTATTTTAGAAGATGGGCATCGAGGGCCTTCTGGTGCCACGAGTGCATGGCCTGGTTAAAGGACTGGCTGGGGTCCAGGCAGAGGACGCAGCGGGAGTGATCGTCCCCGTGCAGGATCTGAATGCTGCACTGTGAGCACTTCTTTTTAATTTTGTGCAAAGACATGCAACAAAATTTAAGAAAAAGGACAGAAAACTTAGGAAATACTTATGGAAAATGGCAGTTGACTGAAGCAGAGTTCACCGCCAGATCTGACAAATTCAGGTAGACAGCGGGTGTGGGGACTGCCCCCTATATACTGTCACACTGGCGAACCATCATGCAACGCCGGGGGCGGTCCCCCGCCATGTACTGCTAGCTAGAAGTTTGCCACGTGGTCCTGATGCCAGGGGGTGCAGTCCATATGTAAAGACCTACTGCAGGAACCCTCTTGAAGTAAGATCAGAGATTTCCTCTCTGCAGTTCGATTTTGAAATGAATTACAGCTATCACCTGCAAACTAAAACAGATCTGGGCTATGAGAAAGGATCGATTTTTTTTTATGTCTATTTCCATTTGCCACGCCATTTGCCTTTCTCATCTCATGTCGTGCAAAATTCTGGCCACAATTAACCCCACCACGATGTCAACATCTCAGTCCATTAACCACTGGCCATTCTCATTCACCGCTCAGCTCTGGCAGCCAAATCAGGACCCGCTAACTCTTTTGCCATTTCTCATTCTCCACTCCACAACTGACAAGGTAGGCAAAATGCTATGTAAAGAAAAAAATTTCAAGCTTGATAAAATGTTAATGTTGTCTTCGAGGTGTCCTTTAGCTAATCAAGAGTGTCATCTCAAAACATCTTTGTGTTTCAGAACTGCTCAGCTTTGTTTCACAGTTCTTGAACACAGCGATGTCTCCAGATGACATTCCTGATTAGTCAAGAGATATCTTGAAGACACCATTTACCTACAGAAGTCACAATCTATTCTTGTGACATACCAAACCCTTGACATAGGTAATAACTGTGTTGCCACAATCACAGTACCATGACCTCAGCTGAGGAATGAATAGAAGCAGATGAATACTTCAGGAGCAAGGATCCTGTTTTCATACAAATTACCTCAGTAATAATGGAGAGAGGATATGCAGAACTAATGTGAAATAGGAACTCAACTGTGTCTAAATATACAGGTTACTCATCTGTAATCGCAGTTCTACTAGTGGTATACACTTCCAATCCGCACTCTACCAGTTCTGCTGGAGACAAACGAGTCATGGAGGTCATCAATCTAAGCTCCTCCCACCAGCCAGAGGGTATATCCTTGAGGTCTGCTGTGTGACATCAGATCTTTGCATGTTAGAAGCAGGGATCAGAGTGCCACTTGCCTGGGGAGGTCAGGTGGGTTGTATGGATTTGAACCATATATCACTACTAGAACTACTGTTACAGGTAACTTATTTTAGTTATTTATTTATTGAAAAGTTTCACCAGGAAGGACACACTGAACAAGTTGCTCATTTCATGGTGCATCCCTGGGGAAGGGGTGATGCAAGAAATACATTAACAAAATACATATGGAAACCATCTTACACCAGAGTTGGCCATAAGGTACTTAACATACAGACAAGTTATAAGACCTTAATAAATGCAATTAGGAGGGACATACAGTTGTCAAAATACACAGAGGTCAGATTTACTTAGCAGAAAAAAAAACTGTAACTGTAGTTCTAGGAGTGGTATATGTTGTTCATCCACACTCATTAGTATGTCCCCTTCCACTTTAAGATCTACCAGAAGTCTTCTAGCTGGCTCCTCCCACCCACCCGGGCGGTGTATATACCTCAGCTCCGCCTCATGATGCCAGATCTTAGCCCGCTGGAAGCCAGGTGTTATGCGTACACAGTCGGGGAGGTCGGGTGGGTCCATGTGCATGAACAACATGTATCACTCCTACAAAGCTCGTTACGCAAAGAATGTTGTCATAACAGTAGATCTTCTAGGACTGTCTCTTGCAGTAAGTCATTACTTCTGGGAGTTCCCCGCAGGTGGTGCTCTCACGTGGTAGTTTTCTCTAGCAATCTCCACACCAGGGACCACTCGCATGACCTCAATTCCTGGGCTGTGCCTATAAAAGTGGGTGGTCCCTGGTAATCTCCGTTCCCCGCCGGTTTCAGCTCAATGGTGAGGGATTGAGGGGAACCGAGGTACCATAGCATCCCAACCCTATATTGTTTTCCTTGTTGCAGGATGGCAGGGGGACAGGGGGAGGGAAGCTACTTACTGCAAGAGACATTCCTACAAGATCTACTGTTACGACAAAATTCTTTGCGTAACGAGCTATCTTCCATGGAATGGTCTCTTGCATTAAGTCATTACTTCTGGGAGATTCCCAAGCAGTTATATGCCAGTGGGGTGGCCAGCTATGGCATTCTGCCTTATAGAGGGGTGCAGTCGGATGACCGGCATGTGCTAAAGGCAGTATACTGCCTAGTTAAAAAGTTGTGTCCTGTATGTAGGTACTCCATTATAATATTGGTGATAAAGTCATGACTGAAACAAGCCAGTTTGGCTGTTAGCAGGTTTTGCTTGATAATCTAGGCAGATGCAGACCCGATCAGGGTATGGTGTATCAATTATTGTAATAAGTCATTTGACAGTCAGCTGTATAATGGAGTAACCGGTAGGTCTCAGTGATTTGCACTTGCAAAATACAGAACTTATGATGAGAGTGAGGTCTGAATAAGAAGTTCTACTTTCAGTATATAACTGGAGTATATTCTAATTATCCAGTCCTGTCATAATTGAATAAATCGCTGAAGTATGAAGCTACCGGTAGAGAAAATCATATGGGGTTCTGAGTTTTGAACAGGAACCCAAATGATACAAATATCACTATTTAAGAGTGCTACAGTGTAGCATGTCAGTGCAGTTTTTGCAACGCCAAGTCATGAAAAAATTTATCCATTTTCAGAGTGAATAGGTTACATAAGTAGCAATCAATGATGTTTGTTATGATGTCACAATGAGACAATGTATCCATTTTGTAATGTAAGTTTGTGGTTCTTAGTAGAGCCAGTAGAGGATATGTATTGTGTAATCAAATAGTGTACCCAGTTTAGGGTAATAGCTGTGAAATTCAAAGAGCGATTTTTGTTATTTCATCCTGTAGTAGTGATCTCATTTACAAGGTTGTCCCAAGTATGCCAGGGACTGCAACCTTCTCAGGTTTAAACATGAAAGGTTAGTATGGTTAGCCCCGTTATTTATTCTGCTGGGATGGTTGGTAGTTATGAGCCGTATGGTCTCATCCAAGGCAAAACATGTAACTTGAGACTGTGCCGTGGGGTTTGTGCCACACATTTTTTGTAAGTAATGGTTAGCGTCAGCCCCGGCTGAGGTTGGAAACAAAGTCCACCATGAGAAGGCCTTATATGACGCATGCGGGATCCAGATGTGATGGTCGCAATGACCCGTGCTTGGTCCCCGCTAAAATTATTATTTTTTTTAATTAAGGATATATACCTCCTTGGTATAAGTTCCTTGAGAATTAGACATGAAATTACCAGCTTGCTCTGGTACATGGCATATGTTCCATCTGAGTCAGTAGCCAAGTATTCAGAGAATCTGAGTAATATTTTTATAAATACCAGAACTGACCGGGTATTGGATATTCCCAGAAAGGTGATATGATCATACACTCTGATAGTAGGAAGGGTATATAATATATCATATATATATATATATATATATATATACATTTTGTTTGTTTCCTTTTTCTTTGAGATGTGCCTCTATAATATACAGTGAGGTTGTCCTCCTGGTATAGGAGGTAGTATGAGGCATTATTATCAGCCAGTTCTGGGTCCCTGAGTGGTGGACGCTAAAGAAATACAGGTTACTCACCTGTAACAGGAGTTCTAGGAATGGTATATGTTGTTCATCCACACTATCTGGCAGGTTCCTTGCGGCTTCTAAATCTTGCGGAAGGTCTTCAAGCTAGCTCTTCCACCCACCGGGTGGTAAAACTCGGCTCCACCCATGACGCCAGATCTGGCCGCTGGAAACTCAGGTTGTGCGTCAAGCCGGGAGGTCGGGTTCGTGGATGAACAACATATACCATTCCTAGAACTCCTGTTACAGGTGAGTAACCTGTATTTCTAGGGACATGGATATGTTGTTCATCCACACTATCTGGCAGACTCCTAGCAGTTCTCCGGGAGGAGGGAGGCAAGGCGCACACCCCCTAATACTTACTTGGGGAACAAAGATTGGAGAACCGAGGCCCCAAAACCAGCATCCCGGCGTGACTCAAGGTCGATGTGGTAGTGGGAAATAAAGGTGTGTGCTGACTTCCAGGTAGCAGCCCTGCAGATCTCCTGGATAGGGACATCCCTGGAAGCAGCCACCGATGCAGCAGTATGGCGGGTAGAATGAGCTCTTATCCCTCTGGGAGGCTCCATGCCCGCTTAACTCATAGCAGAGACTTATGCAGGAGGTGACCCATCTGCCTATCGTCCGCTTGGCTGCAGGTCTGCCAGGTGTGAGCGCTTCAGCGTAGGTGACAAACAGCTGGCCGAACCTCTCCCGAATTTCTGCCGTGCGCTCCTTATAATAGCGGCGCCTTTCTAGGGTCCAGAGTATGGAGCCTATATTCGGCCTCCGAGGTGTGATTGGGGTAGAACACCGGCAGAGTCAATACTGATTAAGGTGAAACTCCGACACCACCTTCGGAAGGAATTTCGGGTGGGGCGAGGGACAACCTTGTCCCTGTGGAAGACCAGGTAAGGAGACCGATGCTCAGCGCCTGGAGTTCTCCCATCCTTCTGGCTGGACGTGATAGCACACAAGGCGGTTTTCCACGACAGGTGGGGAGACCACACCTGTGCATTGGTTCGAATGGCTTGCCCATGAGCTTTGCCAGTACCAGCAGTAAATCCCACGGAGGTGGGGGTTCCCGCACTGGAGGGGAAATGTGATCAAGGCCTTTGAAAAAGCGCCCGACCACTTTTTCCTGCGCCACTGACTGCTGACCGGCCCGCGCCCGGTAAGCAGAAATGGCTGCCAGGTGCACCTTAAGGGTCGTCGACCTAAGCCCTTGACTAGATAGGGACCATAGATAGTCCAAAATGCTCGCCACAGGACACGAGAAAGGGTCCAACCCTTTTTCCCCGACACCAAATGGAGAACCTCTTCCATTTGAAGGCATAGCATTTTCTGGTCGACTCTTACGGGACGCCCAACGACGCTGAGGACCTTGTCGAAAGACCCAAGGCCTGGAACTCTAGCAGCCAGGAACCAGGCCGTCAGGTGCAGGGATTGAAGGTCCGGATGGAACACCTTCCCCTGATTGACTGAGAGCAGGTCCGGGCGAGCTGGAAGCTGCCGCGGAGTCCTGGAGCTGAGACTGAGGAGATCTGGGTACCAGAACTGGCGAGGCCAGTCTGGGGCTATCAGAATCACCTGCGCCTTGTCCCTCCTCGCTTTCAGCAGGACCCTGTGAATCAGGGGAACGGGGGGAAAGGCGTAAAAGAGGCCCGGGGTCCACGGCCTCGAAGGCATCCCCCTGCAGCGAGCCCTGCTGAGGGGGGCGGGCATGAAACAGCCTCAGCTTCGCGTTCTCCCTGGAGGCAAACAGATCCACCAGAGGTGTGCCCCAGTGGGAGAACAGGTCTTGTACTATCTCCGGCAGGAGAGACCACTCGTGCGATGCAGCCCCTATCCGGCTCAGGGCATCGGCCAGGGTGTTGGAGGCTCCTGCCACATGAATGGCCAGGAGATCCGCCTCCAGGCTGCAAGACTAGTGACCAGATGCGAGAGCTTCCTGCATAGAGGCAAGGGAGCGGCCCCGCCCCTGGCGGTTTAGATAGTACATGGTCGTGGTATTGTCCGTCCGACTCGGACCACTTGATCCCGGAGAAACGGAGCAAAGGCGGTGAGAGCTAGGCGGACCGCACGGAGCTCCAGCAGGTTGATATGGCATCGGACTCCACGGGACCAGAGGCCGTGGCGCGGTGTTCCCCAGATGGGCACCCCAACCCATCAAAGAGGCCCGGTCGATAGAGAGACCGCCGCCTCGGGGCGGACAAACGGGATACCCTCCTGCAGATGGGACGGAATGGTCCACCACTGGAGAGCGTTCCACATCTCCTGGGTCGTCCACACGTGCTGGTCCAGAGGGTCGCAACGCTGAGACCACTGGCCGGCCAGACCCCACTGGAGGGGGCGCATGTGCCAGTGTGCCCAACGGACTACGCTGGTACAGGCCGCCATAAGACCCAGGAGTCGTGAGGAAGTCCCGGCAGGGCAATGATTGCCCAACCAGAAATGATTGGGCAAAGGAGGTAAGAACCCCGGCCCTGTCCGCCGGAGCCGTGCTCTGGCTCGAAGAGAGTCGAGCTCTGCCCCAATGAAGGATATCACCTGCTTCCGCTCGAGTCTGACTCTGGCCTCGCTTGACCAGGAGGCCCAGTTGAGAGGAAACCCGAGGGCCAGATTTCTGGACCGCTCCACCTCCAACCTGGAGGGGCTGCTATCAGCCAATCGTCCAGGTAAGGTACACCCGGACCCCTCGGCGCCGCAGGAAAGCTGTCACCGCTGCCATGCATTTGGTGAAGACCCTGGGAGCTGAAGAAAGGCCGAAGGGCATGGCCTGGAACTCGAAGAGGGATCCCTCCGCTCTGAAGCGGAGGAATCTCTGATGAGACGGATGGATAGGGACGTGAAAGAAAGCGTCCTGGAAGTCCAGAGAACAGAACCACACGCCATGTTCCAGAGATGGTATTATCTGAGCCAGAGTGACCATTCTGAAGGTTCGAGACCTTAGGAACTTGTTCGGTCGTAGGTCTAAGATGGGGCGCCAGCCCGTCCGCTTCCGGGACCAGGAAGTACCTGGACACGAACCCTGGTTCTGGTGGAGGGTCCTCTATCTCTTTTATCACCCTTTTCTGAAGGAGGAGGGCGATGTCGGCTCGACGAGCCTGTAGAGATTCTGGGACCCCAAGCGGCTGGCGACGGCTCTGAAGGGTGGAGCCTGCTCGAATTCTAGAGGCAGGCCTCTTCCCACCACCTCCAAAACCCACCTGTCCGTGGTAACAGCGGACCAGGCGGAAAGGAAGTGTCGGAGCCGTCCCCCCACGGGGGGAACCAGGGACGAGGTAACGGGGATGGGGGTGACACCCCTCAGCCCGTCACTTAGCAGGCTTGGAGGAAGGACCGGCCTGGGGACCACCAGGGCCTTTTCCTCCTTGCTTCCTATTAGAGGAAGCCGATGGCTTGGGCTTGGAATACCAAGGTCTAGCCTGCTGGCCCTGACGCTGTTGTTGGGCGGGCGGCGGCGGGAGTAGAGGGACTGAGGGCTTAGACTGAGGCTTATGACCCTTGTCCCTCTGCGCGGACGAGACCGAATCCAAGGTGGCATTGGATTTTTCGATCCTCTGGAGGTGGCCTTCCACTCCAGGGCCGAACAGGTCTGTTCCCAGGAAAGGAACGTCCGCAAGCTTGTGCTGGGTATCCGCGGTAAAGGTGGATATTCGCAGCCACGCCCGCCAACGCATGGCCACAGCGGCCGCCACTGACCGGGCACAAGAGTCTCCTATATCCAGAGCAGTCTGGAGCTGTTGTTTGGCTACTGCCCTGCCCTGATCCTGCACCTGCTTGACCGTAGTCTGCAGGTCAGCGGGAAGATGAGGGACCGCCTCATCCAGGGAACCCAACAGGGCATGGGAGAAATGTGCCATGAGGACGGCCGAACTGGCCTGACGAAGGCCGAGAGAAGAGGCAGCATACACTTTCTGCCCCGAGTAGTCCAATTTCTTGGACTCTTTGTCGGGCGGTTTGTCCACGTCCCTGGCATTACCGGCACGCCGGAAAACACTGTCCGTGACCAGCCCTTCAGCCGAGGGGTGTTCAGAAAACCCGGACAGAAAGCCAGTAGGGACCGCATACTTCCTGGCCATCCTGGCCGCAGGCGCAGGACAGGAAGCCGGACGCTGCCAAAGTTCCAGGGCTGGCCCGACAATGGCTTCGGCCACTGGAAAGGCCTCCGTGGGAGAATCCCCTCGGTCCAGAATCTCGGTGAGGGGATATCTGGCCCGTTTGGATACGAGTTCAAGCTTCATCCCAGTGGATTCTGAGATGAGCCTAAGAAGTCCTAGGAAGGACGAAGGGCTATCGTCCACTGACTGCCCCCCAGAGGACTCCAAGTCAAAACGCTTGGAGAACAGGGAGGAGTCATCCGACTCCGACGAGTTGTCGAATAGCTGCCTGGAGCCTGAGCCACCCTCCACTTGCCGAGGCTTGTCAGGCGTGAGAGTGACCAACAGCCTACGGGGAAGGCCTTGGGCCAACCGCGATTCTTTCGTCGGAGCCCCAGCTGTCGGCTGAGGTGGAGGCGGTTCCACCACAATTGGTGGGGCAGCCGGAATAGGTCGGACAACTGGCCTGGAAACAGGCTCCTCGACCACTTGGTCCGGTGGCAACCACTTAATGGCCGGAGAAGAGGCCTGAGCCGGCTTATTGGCCAGAAAAATTTGTTGCCACATGAGGTCCTCGTATTTTCGGCGTAGCTTACGCCGAAGCCTTCCCTCCTCGGCCGAGGAGGAAGAAGAGGAAGAGCGGCGACGCCGCTTGCCGCGGTGCCGAGACCGTCTATGTCGACGGGAACGGCTGGACCGCAAAGATGTCCGAGACCGAGAATCTCGCTAGGCTGAGGTCGGTGAGGCGGGAGCAGAGGATCGGCGATCCTCGGTTCGGTCGGCAAACCGGCGGCTCCTGATTCACCGGTGCAGGGAGAGCGCGCGGTATCCTCAGCCCCTCACCAGGGGACGGGAAGAGGAATCAAGCTTCTCCAGCCGTCAATCCGCCTAATAACCGGTCGAGAAATCTCGACTGGCCGGGCGGAGTCTCAGTCACCCGGCCTGACGGGGCACCGTGGAATCCAGTGGACGGCTTCTAGAATTCACCGACCCGATTGTCGACGAGGGAGGGGATCTTCCCGCTCCCAAGAGCGTTGAGATGAGACTATTTCCAGACTTCTTCGACTGATAAAACAGACTCGAAGAAGTAGGACCCTCACCTTTAGTTGAGAGGGTCAAGCAAAGCTCCTTAAAAGAAGCTGAATATGAGGTCCCGAGTGATAGAGGGACAAAGGCCGCAGAAGAGGAAGCCGCCGCCTGCTCTTGAAGGTGACCAACTCTCTAGTTGTTCGGGCGGATCCGCAGGCCGCGAAACCGCCAGTCGGGCCTCTTTGGATTTGACGGAGGAAATCTTCTTCGGGGCGCCCAGATGTAGGCGGCAGCGCGGTCCTCGAGGACGAGACCGAGAAGGAGGAACACAGGTCGCAAGCCTGCGGGTCGTGCTCCTGGCCAAGGCAAACGCATCGTGGAGTGCGGGTCCGCCGAGACATCTTCTGCCCAGAGGACATCTCCGAACTGGAATCGATTTGTCCATCACAGCCGCAAGGAAGAAGAACCGAGAAAAGTGATAAAAATTTTTCTCTTTTTAAACCAAAGATTTTAGGCCCAAAACTTAATCGCAGAGTGTTAAGGAGGAACCTGAGCTTCCAAGCGGTAAGGAAGATCTGGCGTCATGGGGCGGAGCCGAGAGTTTTACCACCCGGGTGGGTGGGAGGAGCTAGCTTGAAGACCTTCCGGCAAGATTTAAAGCGGCAAGGAACCTGCCAGATAGTGTGGATGAACAACATATCCATGTCCCTAGAAATAATATTCACTGATAGGTGAATAATTGTGGAATTCCTGCCTCGTTGACTGTATAAGTATAAATGTGGAGTTGATGTCAACTATGTAAATACCCCTTAGTAACAGCAGGGGTACAGTGCAGGTTTTGTTGATGAATAAATAGCCCCATAATAGTGTTTATGGGCTCCATCGATGGGAGGTGTTTTTTGCCCCGTTGATGAGTGTTAAAGGCCCTGTGCCTCGTCGACAGAGGAGGCAGCTGAGTGGCTTCTGTCGGCTGGGGGTATGCCCCATCCATGAGAATATGTAAACCCATGATGCTCCGTCCGACAGTAGAATGTTAACCATTTGATGTATCGTGAAGAGCATGCCCGCTGACTGTGGATGAAGCAGGCATGCTCGTCGACGGTGGGACTACTTCCATCAATGGCAGATAAGGAGACCATGCCTCATTGACGATGGAATGTGCGCGTCGACGAAGAGTAGCAGAAAGCATACTCCGTCGATGGTGGAATGTGTCTCATCACCGATGAGTGAATACAGTGTGCTCCCATTGACTGGGAGTGTGCCCTGTTGAGGAGAGCATAAGAGCTAGATGCTCCGTCGATGGGGAGGCAGGCCCGTTGAAGAGAGAGACTTGTTCATGTAGGAGATCTCCATCGACAGGGAATGAATGTCCCATCAACGAGAAATCATGTAGTAAGCCTCCGTCAACGGGGAACGGACGTCCCATCTGTGAGAAGTATTTAGGAGGACTCCATCGACGGGGAATGTGCGTCCCGTCAACGGGAAAAAGGCGTCAGCCTCTGTTCTATGTCCCTTTGATGAAGAAGATGTAGAAAATGCCTGCTGTCTACAGGGTATTTGCCCCCTGTCGACGAAGAAGGCCTCTTGAAGTCGTGTTTAGTAGACAGGACAATTGGATCACGGTCAGGCAGGACTTGTAATAAAAGGTATTTCCTTCTCTTTTGTTTTCATATCATCAGGAAGGGCTCTTGGTCTACTCCTCCGAATATGGTGCCATGTTTTAAGCCCAGGCACCCCAAGCTGTAAAGATGCAAGTTCAGTTGTCTTCAGAGACTTGCTTGCAGAAGACTGTTTCTAGCTACTATGTGAGCTGAAGCCAGCGGGAAAATGAACAGAGATTACAAGGGACCACCCACTTTTATAGGCACAGCCCAGGAAGTGAGGTTGTGTGGGTGGTCTCTGGTGTGGAGACTGCTAGGGAAAACTACCATGTGAGAGTGTCACCTGCAGGGAACTCCCAGAAGTAATGACTTACTGCAAGAGACCATTCTGTGGAAGATCTACTGTTTACAGGTGAGTAACCTGTTTTTCTAGAAGCGTGGATATGTTGTTCATCTACACTCACTAGCATACTCCTAGCAGTTCTCCGGGAGTAGGGAGGCAAGGCGCATAACCCCTAATTAGGGAACAGAGACTGGAGAACTGAGGCCCCAAAACCAGCATCCCGGCGTGACTCAAGGTCGATGTGGTAATGGGTAATGAAGGTTCTTGCTGACTTCAGGTAGCAGCCTGAGATTTCGTGGATAGGGATGTCCCTGAAGGAGCCACTGATGCAGCGGTATGGCAGGTAGAATGAGCTCTTATCCCTCTGGGAGGCTCCTTGCCCGCCAACTCATAGCACAGATCTTTGCATGATACAATCCACCTTGCAATGGTCCATTTTGCTGCAGGTCTGCCAGAAGAGGCTTCAGCATAGGTGACAAACAGCTAGCTAACCTCTCCGAATCTCCCGCCTGGCCCTCTCTTTATAGTAGAGCACGCCTCAGGTCCAAAGTATGGAACCTGTACTTGCCTCCGAGGTGTACTAAGGTAGTATACCAGCAGAGTCAACACCTGGTTAAGGGGAAACTCTGACACCAACTTCGGAAGGAATTTCGGGTGGGGGCGCAGGACAACCTTGTCCCTGTGGAAGACCAGATAAGGGGAGTCCACCAGAAGCACCTGAGCTCCCCTGTTGTTCAGGCAGATGTGACAACCACCAGGAAGGCCATCCTCCATGACAAGTGTCACAACTCACTTGTGCATTGGTCTGAATGGCTGCCCATGAGCTTTGCCAGTGCCAGCAGCAGATCCCACAGAGATGGAGGTTCACGACCGAGGGGACATGTGATCCAGGCCTTAGAAAAAAAAACACCCGACCACTGTCTCCTGCGCCACGTGGCGGCTGATGGGTCAGCGCCTGGTAAGCAGAGATGGCTGCCAGGTGCACCCTAAGTGTCAATAACAAGACCCCCTTGAGAGAGAGACCAAAGGTAGTCGAGAAGGTCAGCCACTGGATAGGACAGAGTCTCCAGGCCCTTGCCCCGACACCAAATGGAAAACAAACAGTTTCCATCTGAAAGCATAACATTTCCTGATTAAGTCCTTCCTTGATGCCTCCACCACGGTGTAGACATCTTCGAAAAGACCCAAAGCCTGGAACTCTAGCCGCTCAGGTACCAGGCTATGAGGTGCAGGGATTGAAGGTCCGGACTGAAAAATATCAGGTCCAGGCATGTGCAAAGCCACTCTGGGTGCCTGCAGCTGAGGAAGGGAAGATCTGGGTACCAGAACTGTGTGTGGCCAGTCTGGAGCTATCAGGATCACCTTTGCCTTGTCCCTCCTCACCTTGAGGAGCACCTTGTGGATCAAGGGAAATGGAGGAAGGCGCAGAGGAGACCTAGGGTCCATAGCCTCAGGAACGCATCCACCTGCAGCAAGCCCTGCTGAGGGAGGAGGACATGAAACAGCCTCAGCTTGGCGATTTCCCTGGAGGCAAACAGGTTCACCATTGGTTTGCCCCAGTGGGAGAACAGGTTGTAAGCTACCTCTGGATGGAGAGACCACTTGTGGGATGTCTGGCCTAAGCAGCTGAGTATCCACCAGATTGTTTGAGGCTCCTGCCACATGGATGGCTAGGAGATCTGCCTATAAATCGGCTCATGAGGGTCCAGATGCACAGCGCCTCCTTGCACAGCAGATAGGAGTGCATACCACCCTGTTTGTCGAGGTAGTACACGGTCGTGGTGTTGTCCATCTGGACTTGAACCACTTGACCACGGAGCTGAGGAGCGAAAGCTGACAATGCCAGTCTGACTGCTCTGAGCTCCAACAGGTTGATGTGGCATCGGGACTCCTCGGGGGTCCAGAGCCTGTGGGCCCTTTTGGCCTCCATGTGAGCTCCTCAGCCCATGAGAGAGACACACTGGTCGTGAGGATGACCGTCAGCTCGGGCTGGAAAAACAGGATTCCATCCTGCAACTGGTCTGGGGAGGTCCACCATTGGAGAGCATCCCACATCTTCTGGGTTACAGCGATCAATTGGTCAAAATGACCATGGTGCAGAGTCCACTGGGTGGCCAGCTCCCAATGGAGAGGGCGCATGTGCAACTGGGCCCAATGGACCACCGAGGTGCACGCCACCATGTAACGCAGAAGGCGCAGAAAGTCCCGGGCACAGCGCAACTGCTCAGCCAGAAATGACTGGGCAAAGGAGCCAAGCTCTGGCTTGACGAGAGTCTAGCTTTGCCCTGATGAAGCCAATCACCCGAGAAGGCCAAGTTGGGAGCAGGTCTAGAGGGCCAGGTCCCTGGACCGCTCCACCTCCTGTTGGTGGAACCGGCTAAGAGCCAATCATCGAGGTAAGGATAAATCCTAACCCCACTGACGCCTGAGATGGGCCGCCACCACTGAAATGCATTTGGTGAAGACTTGTGGTGCCAATGACAGGCAGAGCGCATGGCTCGGAACTCATACAGGGTCCCTTTGACCCTAAAGTGGCAGAACCTCTGATGGGACGGATGGATTGCGACGTGAAAGAACGTGTCCTGCAGATCCAGAGAACAGAACTACATGTTTCGCTCCAAGGATGGTATGATCTGGGATAGAGTGACCATCCGGAAGGTGCGTGACCTGAGATATTGATTCAGGTCCTACAGATCTAGAATGGGGTGCCAGCCCCCCCCCCCCGTCCGCTTGGGCACCACTAAGTACCTGGAGACAAAGCCTGGATCTGCTGGAGGATCCGCCACTGGAGCTACTGCCTCCTTGAGGAGGAGCCAAGTGATGTCATCTCGGAGAGCTGACTAAGTCTGAGCGGATACTCTCTCCTTCCGAGGGGTGCGGGCTCGGCTTAGAGGGTACTGCTCGAATTACAGAGGCAGTCCCTGACCAACCACTTCGAGAACCCACCTGTCAGAAGTGACAGCGGACCAGGTGGAAAGGAAGTGTCGGAGCCAGACCCCCACGGGAGGACCCAGAGCCGGGGTGATGGGAGAGGGTTGGCAGCCCTGCCTCAGTCACTAAACATGCTTGGAAGAGGGCTCCAGGACCTGAACCTCGGCCTCCTTCCGGGCCTGTTGGGGTCCAGGCTTTGGCAAGGGAATGCCAAGCTTGAGCCTGCTGCCGTCCACTTTGAAAGGAGGACTGCCGAGCTGCAAGGGAAGAATACCAAAAAGGCTTCTTTTTCTTCTGATGGTTCTTGCTCGAAGCCTTGTCAGGAGTAGCGTCCAAGGTGTCATTGGACTGCTCAATGAGCTGAAGGTGACCGGCCACTGGTGGGCCGAACATGTCAGTCCCTAGGAAGGGCACATCAGGTAGTTTGTGCTGGGTATCTGCCAGGAAAGAGGAGAGCCTCAGGCAAGCCTTGTGACAAGAGGACATTGTCGTCGACCGCAGAACAGGCTTGGGCTGGCTGTTTTGCAAGAACTCCTTTCCTAAGGCCTTCACAACCAGAGGGTCTACTTCGGAGTAGCTTTCCTCCTCCCGTTTGCTTCTCCTTGTTCCAGACTGCTTGGGACTCAGTCCTGTATGTAATTACCTACTGCAAGAGCCCCCTCAAAGTAACATCTGCGAGTACTCCTGAACACAGAGACAGTCACCGGGCTCTCGGCCGAAGGGTGCTCTGTGAACCCTGCAAGGGACCCCATGGGCACTGCATACCTGTGGACCATGCGGACAGATGGAGCTCGACAAGAGGCAGGGCGCTGCCAGTGTTCTAAGGCAAGGCCAACAATAGCCTCGGCCACAGGAAAGGCCTCAGTCGGGGTATCCCCTCTCTTAAGGATGTCTGTAAGAGGATACTCTGCCTTTTTCTGGATTGGCTCCAGGGGCATCTCTGTAGATTCAGAGATGAGGCGAAGAATCCCTTGGAAAGATGAGGAACCTCCCTCCATCTCTAAGCCAATAGTCGACTTCATTATCCCCTGGATGACAATATAAAGCCAGTGACATCCGAATCGGAGGAATCAGGGCGTAACGGCCGACCACCTACGTCACCTTCAACCCATCGAGGGCAGTCTGGGGTGACCGTGACCAACAATTGCCGGGACCAAGGTAGGTGTTCAATTGATGGATTCGTTGACCGTAGTCAGCGAAATCGGATCGATCATGATTTCAGCATCGATCGATCGATAATTCGATAAACTGGCCTGATGGCAAAGCCGAAAAACCAGCAACCCGAAAGCGATTTCGCCGAGGTCGAGACTGCATGTTCCTAGGATCAAGATCTCTCCTGCTCCCAAGAATGTCTCAGTTAAGATGAAGACTATCTCGGATCCTTCTCTAGCTTATGGGATCGAGAGAAGTGCGAGCCGCCAGAGTGCCTCACCCGTGGTCAGAGGAGACTGGCATAACTTTCAGAAGGAACCAGAGAAGGTGGAGCCCAGATTAAGCAGAATGAAGAAGCCTGAGAAGTTTCTGCAGCACGAGCATCCCCTTGAATGTTTGCATCACGTTCAATTGTAGGCAGATCCGCAGCCCCGGAAACCGCCCACCGAGCCTCCTTGGATTTCACCTGAGGGTTCCTCTTCTCCGGCCTCCCCAGTTTCAGGCATGCGAGATGGTCATCAAGGCCACTGGGATGAAAAGCGCAGACACATCGCATTTCGAGGTGTCATGAGTCGACACTGAGGCAATAGACACACGCAGTGTGTGGATCAGCTTGAACATTTTCTGGCCGCAAGGGCACCGATGAAATCTGGGGAAGACTTGTCTCCATAATCGGTTAAAATGAACTTGCAATAGCTAACGAACAATGCGAATTTTCAGAATGACCGAAGGTTTGAAAGCCAGGGCCTACAAGATGCGTGAGCACGAGGGAGGCAACCTGAATCTTCCAGCGGAAAGGAAGATCTGGCATCATGGGGTGGAGCCGAGGTATAGAGCACCTGGGTGGGTGGGAGGAGCCAACGAAGACTTCTGGTAGATCTTAAAGTGGAAGGGACATGCCGATGAGTGTGGATGAACAACATATCCACACTCCTAGAATAACAGTACACAGAAATAATTAACAGAAAGCATAATACATCACTCTTAAGTGCAGTAATAGGACACAATGTTACATCAGTGACTTTTGTACAGATAGATAGGAACTAATGTGGATACAGTTCACCATCCACATTCTGGAAGACTCCTAGCAGTCCTCTGGGAGAAGGGGCAAGTCACACATCCGTATTTGGCAATCAGAGACTGGAGGACTGAGGATCCAAAACAGCATCCTGATAACTCACTGCTGTCAGTGCTGTAATGAGAGATGAAGATCGTACTTCACTCCAGGTTGTAGCCCTGCATATTTCCACAATGGGGATATCCCTGGACATAGCCGAAAGCAGTGGTATGTATGGCGGAATGTGCCTTAAGCCTCTTAGGGTGACTTTCTACCAGACCTCTGCAGGTCCAAAATATGGAGCTTGCAACTGGCCTCCAAGGTCGGGTTGATGTGAAGTGTACGATAAGTTAATTACCTGGTTAAGGTGAAACTCCAATATAGTCTTGGAGAAAATTATTATTTTTATTTTATTTTATCCACCTGTCTTCCCACTGCGGCCCCTCTATCTGCTCGACCCCCCCACCCCAGCCACCCAACGCTTCCAAGATATTATCTTGTGCCTCCCTGGCCATGGATGCAGAGCCTGTTGGTTGGGGGGGGTGTCAAGCTTCATCCAGCGGCCATGAGCTGTTTTCCTCCATTTTCTCCCCAATCCTGGGCGTGACATAAGCGGCGTATGTGAAGGCATATGCACACTGCAGAGTCCCGCAGCACCCACTCCTTCCATTGACACCCCCATCCTGCTCTACCTCAGACATCCACCTGGGGGCAGTTATTCAGCGGGCAGCCAAGTCTCCCTCCCGGGAGAGAGAGCTGTCCTCAGAAGCTGATACTCTCCCCACCCTAGCTGACCAGCAGCGACCCACTTGCACCATGAAAGCGGGTCATGCCAGCATGGCAAAGGAAAGGAACAGATGCCTCAGCCTCTCCCTCCCACTGGGCCAGCCAAGGAGGAACTCAATGTGGGGAAAGGCGACCTTGTCTTTGAGGAAAACCAGATAAGAAGCCTCCACTGAGAGCGCCTGGAGCTCACTGTGCCTTCTGGCAGATGTGATGGCCACCAGAAAGGCAGTCTTCCATGACAGGTGTGTCAACTCATACCTGTGCATTGGCTCAAACGGCTTGCCTGTGAACACCATCAATAGGTCACATGAAGGTGGAGTTTTATGCACTGGAGAGGACAAATGATGCAGGCCTTTGAAAAAGCACCAGGCTACCTTCTCCTGGGCAATCTGATACCAACCTGTGTCTAATATGCAGAAAAGGCTTCAAGGTGCACCTCAAGGGTAGTAGCTCACAGTTCCGACAGAAAGGGACCATAACTAGTGAGGATTCTCACCATGAAGCAGGTAAGGGGATCAAGCTCCTCACCCGGACACCAAACCTTTTCCACTTACGAGTCGAATTCCTAAGAGTTGCTTCTCAAACAAGGAGGACAATTTCTGAAAGGTCCACAGCCTGGACCTTTAGCCACTCAGGAGTCAGGTTGAAAGGTGCAGGCATTGAAAGTTCGAGCGCAGGACCTTCCTGTTGTATGGTCAGCAGATCTGGACAGAGAGGCAAGCGCCACAGAGGCCTGCTGCTGAGGCCAAGGCAATCCGGATACCAGAACTGCCTGGGCCAGTCTGAGGTTATCAGGATCATCAGCACCTTCTCCTTCAGGGCCCTGTCCACAACCCTGTGGGCTATGGGGAAGACAGGGAAGGCATACAGGAGGTCTGAGGTCCAGGGCCTCATGAAGGCAACCCAACAGTGTCCAGGACTGTGAAGGTAGGCACAGAACAGTCTCAGTTTTCTGTTCTCCAACTAGGCAACAGATCCTCAAGGGGGGTGAACCACTGGAATAATAGATGGTTAGCTACCTCCTGATGCAGGGACCTCTTGAGCCACATCTTTCCGACCCGGCTGAGAGCATCTGCCAGCCAACAGTGCTCTCCTGCAATATGGATCAGCTGGAGATCTGCACCCAGGTTACGAGTGTCCAGGTGTGGAAAAGTCTAACACAAGGGAAGTGCATTCTAGAACACAGTGGTTGTTTTGTCCGTCTTGACCTGAACTACCGGATACAAACCAACACAGCAATTTATTTTCGTTAGAGCCAGATGCACTGCATGGAGCTCCAGCAGGCTGATGTGATGTCAGGACTGACAGGGTGATCAGAACCCACAGGCCCTGTGGTCTCCCACATAGACATATCCGTCATGAGTATGACTGATAGTTCTAGGCAGACAAATGGGATACACTCCTCCAGATGCTGTGGGTCCTGCCATAAATGGGATGACATCCCACATCGGCTGGGTCACTACAACCAGCTTGTCCAAGTGACAAAGGTTCTAGGGCACTGCTGGCCCTAGTTCCACCACAGGCGGCGCATCTGCTAGTCAGCCAAATGGATCTCGCTGGTGGAGGATACCATGTACTCCAGCAGCCACAGGAAGTCCCGGGCAGACGCATAGTATGTAACCTGAAATGATCAGGAAAAAAGTAAAATCAATGCCTGGTCCACAGAGACACAGGCCTTGGCTTTCAGGAGACTACCTCTGCCCCAGTGAACCGATCTCTTGTGGTGGTGGTGGTGGGGGGCGCGACTAGCTCCAACTTGGCAAGGTTGACTAGAAGGCCCAAGTTCTGACAGGTCAGGAGGTCCAGATCCCTGGACCTCTCCATTCTTCCGTGGATGGGCTGGCTATCAGCCAGTCATACAGGTATGGATACACCCTAACAATCTCACACCGCAGGAAGACTGCCACCACTGCCATGCACACACCATGCACATGGTGAAGACCCCAAGCATGGATAAGAGGCTAAAGAACACTACCTGGAAGTGGTATAGGATTTCCTCTGTGTGGAAGTGAAGGCACCAGCAATGGGACGGAAAGACTAGGATGTGGAAGAACATGTCCTGGAGGTCCAAGAGAAGAACCATATGCCCTTCTCCAGTGAGAGAATGATCAAATTTAGAGTGACCATCTGGAACTTGCGCTTCTGCACGAACTGGTTCATATCATGCAGATCCAGTATGGAGCATCAGCCCCATCCGTTTTGGAACCAGGAAGTACCAGAACACATATCCTAGTGGTCAGGGCATCTGGAAAACTCACTGTCATCTCAGCTCTAAGCATTACACAATGTCGGCTCTTAGCACAGGCGTGTCCTTGGACACCCTGGACTCCCCAAGAGCTCAACGCTTGTATAGCAGGCAGACCTCGAAATCCAGAGGCAACCCTCTGCCTATTAGTTTTAGAACCCACTTGTCAGAGATTATGGCAGACCAGTGTGTCAAGAAGTAGCGCAACTGACCCCTGATCAGAAGCTGGGACAGGGACTAGGCAGAAGGGGGAAAGACATCCTGCAATCTGTCACTGAGCAGCCACGGATGGGCTCCAGCTGCTGGGGCCACGGAGGCAACACCACCTCTGCTTCCCCCTTTGCCCTTGATGCCAGTGCTTCCACTGAGGCTGTTGTAGCTGTAAGGACTGGAAAGGCCTTTTTAGGCTTTGGGGCTTTTTCTGTCATTCTGGGATGAAGACACAGAATCTAGGGTGGTGCTGGACTGCTCAGTCTGTGCAGGGTGTCTTCCGTGCCAGAGCTGATAACGGTGTCCAAGAGGAGGACATCGTCCAGCTTACGCCAAGTGTCTGCTGTGAAGGTGGAAAGCCTCAACAAGGCCCTATGACACAAGGTGACGGCTGCTGCCATGGCATGAGCACAGGAGTCACCCATGTCCAAAGCTGTCTGAAACTGTTTAGCCAGGGACTTACCCTGGTCTCTGATCATCTTAACTGGAAGCTGTCTGTCAGCTGGAAGATGGGGAGGAGTTCCCGAACACCCCAACTAGGGAATGGCCAAAGTTTGCCATCATGACGTATTTGACCTTAAGCGCCAACTACAAATGCCACTCCCCAGAGAACCAGCAGACGAGGAGCTGGCAGCTGGTGGGAAATCAGAAAGCTTAACCAAATAGCATGCCCAAGGTGACTCCAACACCAATCCACTTCTCAAACAGGTTCTCTCCATTGTCATCCATTCCTATACTCAGGGCAAACAAGCCAGTGGAGGGGGCCCTCATGCATCGCATAGAGGGTCAAACCAAAACAAAAATCACTGAACACAACAAAAAGCGCATATTAATAATAGGAGACTATGTTCCATGGAGTAGAGTCTCACATTCACCAAAGCAGCCCAGAGATTGCAATCAGATGCCTCCCAGGAACATCAGCATGGAGAGAGACAAACCACATTGAGGGAATTGTGTGAAAAACCAAGCGAGACATACACATTCTGATCCATATCGGTACAAATGACATAGCTAGTCGCTCTGTGGAAGAAATGTAAGCAAAATCTTTCAGAACTACGAGAAAAAGTAGCTTCCATTTATTGCAGCATCTCCTTCTCCGAGATTCTGCCTGTGTGGGGAAAGGAAGCAAACAGGAAGAAAATCAGAGAGAAGGACACTGACGAGCTTAATACCTGGCTTAAAAATTGGCGTCAGGAAAAAGGGCATGGCTACATCAGGAACTGGCAGAATTTCTGGGAAAAGGAGTTCTTTAGACTCGATGGCCTGCACCTTACAAAGGAAGGGACATGAGCGCTCAGTCAAAAGTTCAACGTCTTCGTCAGCCATTTAAACTAATTGGTGGGGAAGGGACACCTGCACTCATCACATCATATAGGCTAGCAGATCCCACTCACCCATCAAAGGTTACTCAGTCAGAGCCAGGACACTGCATCACAAGCAGCACGTATGGCACAAATTACAAAATCCCACAAAGATGTTCCAGATGCATTAGGAACATACAGTATACTATGGATACAGGGAAAGGAAAAAAAGAAAAACTACTCCAAGGAAGACAGAAGCATTACAGGAAAGAGGTAATCTCAATGATCTGGAGCCTTGGAGTTCAGTCACATAAACTACAGAAAGAAGGGCTTCAAGAAGAAATCATGTTTGTAAAAAAACAAAAAAAAACAAAAGGAGGTTAGCACATGGAAGGGGCTGGCAACTAATGCCAGAAGTCTGGCTAACAAAATCACTGACCTCATGGCCACTATAGCAGAGGATGGACTAGACTTTGGTGCGCCCCCACCTGAGTACTGCATACAGTTCTGGAGGTCACACCTTAGAAAAGACATCGGTAGGATTGAGACAGTGCAGAGGAAAGCCACAAAAATGATTCAGGGTAGAATCAAATGGCATATGAGAACAGGCTGAAGGAGCTCAATATGTACTCCCTGGAGCAGAGGGCGAGGGGGACATAATTGAGACATTCAAGTACATCAAGTGTATAAATTAGATAGGGGTACAAGAGCTCCTTCAGGAGAAGAAAAGTGTCAGAACTAGAGGACACGCTATGAGGCTCAAGGATGAGTGATTCAGGAGCAGTGCTGAAGTTCTTCACTGAGAGGGTGGTCGACACCCATGGAACTGCCTGCCCGGGAAGTGGTGGAGCCAAACAGATTCAAAAATGCCTGGGACAGGCACAAAGGTATCATTTCACAGAAAAGATTGGGGGTAGTTACCCAAATCGGGCAGACTAGATGATCTGGCGGCCCCCTTCTGCCAGAAATTTCTATGTTTCTATGACAACGTAGCTAGCCTCAGACCCAGTGACACAGCAGCGTACACCTTTTTAGCTGTGTGGTCAATCATTTTGGACTCTCCGTCTTGGGGTACATCCATGTCCCCTTGGCCTTCAGATTTACACAAGGCAGAATCCAAAACACAGCCCTCCTAAGAGGTGTGGTCAGAAATCCCAGAAAGGGAGCCTGCTAGGACCACATGGGGAGAGACAGCATGACTCTGGATGCTGCCAAAGCTCAAGGACTGGTCCCAAGATGACCTCAGCCACAGGAAAGGCAACCCCGGGGAATCACCACTATCCAGTAAGTCAGTGCAGGTACTTAGCTTGTTTCTAATCTGCCGCTAAGAGAACTTTCGTGGAGTCAGGCGCAAGTCGAATCAGTGCTCGGATGACACTGGCCCGTGGTTGGTGGACAGCTCCTCGACCAATTCCTGGTCAAAAGTACGAGTCCTGTTCGAGGTCATGGACGATTCATCTTCAAGAGTCGTCAGAGGATTCCTTCAAAACAACCCTGGACTTTTGCCACCATGGACCACCCTGGTATCTTCAGCCTGGGTAATTCACCAGAAGCCAGGCTGGCAAGCCAGTTGCAGAAGCGGGATACCTTGATCAGAGCTCTGAAAAGAGATACAGTGGAAGTGGTTCCTCCCAAGAGGCAGAGAAACAGATGCTGAGGACTGCTATAAAGCACAGGCTGGTGTGGACATGACCGGCAACATCCAAGAGGCCAAAGGTCCACAGGGCACAGCTCTAACCCTCTCAGCAGTGGTCCAGTGTTGGCAGCAGAGCTCCTTGTAGTGTTGATGTATCTTTCATCGATTCCGCTCCTGGTCCAAAAGGATGAGGAGCACGGACAATATGCCTTCTGGCTGAGTAGGATCAAGAGTGCAGTAACATCAAGGGGTGTCCTCTGAAGGTCTGTGTAAACCACCTCACTCTGCAGGTTAATCACTTGAGGCTTGGGCTCAACCATCAGTGGAGGCAGCTCCTAATGCAACACCGCTGAATTTGCCAACTGGGCCTGTCCTCCTGGGTGAATACCAGGAGAACTGGGGTGTGGAAGAGCAAATCGTTGTCAATCTCTTCAGACAGCCAGTCAGCAGGCACAAGAAAATCTTACCCGCCTGCCAGTGACAGTGGTTGGGGACTAAAAACATAGGTGCAGTATGACCCGCCATGTCTACAAATATGGGTCAAAACTAAATTTTGAGTGTGTAAAAGCCTCAAATAAGTCTTCAACAGATGCATTTGATTCCTTCACTGTACAGCATATTTATCTGTATTACATTGTATAAAGACCTATATTTTTTTTATAGCATGTAGTTTATATTTCTATATAATTTTTTGTAAAACTATATTATATTTCTACTTTTAATTTTCCCTCTTCCCCTTCCCCCAAGATGCATCTGGAAACTAGCTTATTTCAGCTCAGTATGTCCTTCCCTGGTGAAACTTTTGAAATAAATAAATAACTATGCAGGCTGCCTGCTAGGAAGTCTTTAACATGGATTGCTGGAGTCATAATAAAGAGCAGAGACCAGTGTAATATGTTAATTTTAAATCAAATATCAGCAAGCAGCAAACATGTGAAAACAAGGCAACAATGCAAATAAATGATGCAACAAACATACAGTTTTTTTTGTTTTTTTTTTAAAGGAAGGAAACCCTCAATTATTCCAAATAATAATAATAATAAAGAAAAATATTTTATCAATTTCTGCCTTCCAACAGTCCCAATGCCCATTCAACAAGCACTGTCCCAGGGCACACAGAACAACTGAGAATCTCGGTGGGGGTGGGGGTCCACTGCAAAAGCCAAAGAAAGAAAAGAGGAACTCTTAGCAACGAACGGCATAACTTGTGTTGTCCAGGCTGCCAGCAGCTCGTTTTCTCTTATTCTCCTAACCTAATAACAACCTAAGTTCCCACCACCAAGGTATCAGTTGTAGTGTCCCTTAGTAAAGAACTGCTGAGCCCATCACACCATGCCCCTGCTGCACTGAGAAAGAGACCCATCAACGAGAATTAGGATGAAAACTGCAGGCTGCAGCTGTACTTTCCTGGCTATCACTCTGTAGGGCGTTTTACATGCAGTGCTTTGCAACACTGTGAGCGCTGCAGAGCAATTACACTGTTACTTTAGCTGGTGTGTAAATGAGAGCCGCACTGCATCCAAAGTGAGCATTCAATTCACTGTTTTTGCATTTCCAGGTTTGTGGTTTCCTGTGACCATTCTGCAACACCGTGTAATGAAACAGCGGCACTTGCATTGATCCAGAAGAGCCTCTTGCAAGAGACTCCTGGATCCATAATGATTTCCCAGGCTTCACTTCGGTTTAGTAAATAGGTAGTGAGCCAGAAATCTTCCAGGAGGTAGCATGATGCAAGTCTGTGGCTGGCCCGGTGGCACTGAGGGTTGAGGCACTGGACGCCACACCTCGCACCACGCTGGCGACCCGTGTTCGAGAACAAGTGTGGTCCACCAGGGTTGGCAGGGAAGGAGAAGGACTGAGGCCCCAGGGACTGCCCTCCTTCAGTTACCAGTAGTCGGTGAACGCCTGGTTTCCCAGCGGAGGCTGGGAGGGCAGCACATTGATGCTGACAAGGTGGGTGGGGGGGACAGGACAGACGCCTGGAAGAGCGCACACGGGAGCATGTGTGTTCCCTCCACAGGCATCATTGCACACCCCATCCCAGAGGGGAAGGAAGGAAAGAAAGAAAAATGTGTGGTCGTGCGGCTTGATGGCTGCTCCAGGATGCGCTTGGCTCCGGAGGTATCGCCCTAGTGGACTGGATCTGGACTTAGCAGTAAGTAAGGGGAGCTTGCCACCACCCCACCAAAGGGAGCAGCCATGGGGGTATGACTGGGGGGGCGAGGACCTTGATGGGAGCCAGGGTGCGCCAGGACGGCAGCAGGATGTGTGCTGACCACAGGGGCCAAAAAGTATCAACAGCAAAAAAAAGATGCACATTTGCTTTTTCCCCTCATTTGTTTTTTTTTAAATGAATTAATTTTTTTGTCAATTTTACATATTACTAATCTATGGGTGTACAATTCAAGCAAATACAAAATCACACATACCCCCACAATGCAAAGCATCATGGGCTGCATATGCAAATCACCACAGAATGTTATGCTGGTCCAACTTTAAGCAGAATTGCATGGTGCCGAAAGGCCTCTCACACAGTTTGCAAAGGGTGCTAACAGAAGACATAGACATGTGTTTCGTCCTACCAGGACTCATCAGTGTGCCTCGTCTGTTTGACACCCCAGTGGAATGGACCAGCTACCCTTAAGGCAGTGTGCCTTGGATATATTGTGGTGAACCCTTAAAATAAAAACTATTTAAAGACAAAGAACCTCTGTGCGCAAACACTGAGGCAAGAGTTACCCAAAGGGCATTTGGCTGAGAAAGCCAAGTTTCAAGAAAATACAAAATGCACATACCCCACAATGCAAAGCATCATGGGCTGCATATGCAAATCACCACAGAATGTTATGCTGGTCAACTTTAAGCAGAATTGCATGGTGCCGAAGGCCTCTCACACAGTTTGAGATTTGCATATGCAGCCCATGATGCTTCCGCATTAAAAGATATAATCTTTGAAACAACTTCCAATAAATGCCTTTGACAACCTGCCTAACATAACAATTCTTCTACATTCAAGCAACCAACTAAAGCGAAGTTGTATGCCCAAACATTTGCTTTCCAATGCACTAGGTTTGGGTGGAAAGAAAAACTATACAAAACATTTCTGTAGTCAACTCTGCATCTATACATTTTATGTCACCACATCAAAGAAGTCCATCAGGTTAGCTCCCAACTCCACCAACAAGTATCAGGCTCTCAGCATGCCAGAAAGATAGCAAAATGCTGCAAGAGCCACAAAGAGTGATGCAGGGCTCCTGTGTGTAAATGGAAAGGCATCGGTGCACGCAGCAGAAGCGAGCAGATTGAAACTGCAACAACGTGAAGAATGCTCCATGTAAAGGGCCTCATCACTCCATGAGCCCTGGTTGTTGCTTCTTCCCATTGTCGCCCACTCTGGTGCTGGATGCCCGAAGTGGTGACTTTACCACCACATTGAAACCACCGATGAAGAAGGTACTACATGTGAGGGTGAAAAGGATGAGCCAAGGGGTTTACTGGCAACATGCTGACTAACGGTTACTGGAATCTGACAGGCGTGTGCAGTTATGCTGGCCAAGCAATGTTCCTCTGCTCCTCTAACCCTCAACATGCACTCACCAGTTCCACCAACTGCAACTCAACCAATCTACATCGCATGCCTGTTCAGCAAATTTATGACATGGAAGCGCAGCATTAAAAGAAACCGTGTACATGCAGCTGCAGCAGGGCTTCAAAGCAAAGTGCACCTATTTAGGTAAGCATTTATGGCTGAAACGTGCCCAAATGGAAAAAAAATCAAGCTTCTTCCTCCTTCTGAGGCGTGTTAACATGGTCCCTGCCACCTACTCGACCAGGTGGAGGTCAACAAACCTGACAGGGTTATCATAGAGCCTTGACCATCCTGACTGTAGGAGCTCCAATAAGGCCAAGGTTGGGGAGTTAAAAGGTGCGGAAGAGCGTGATCTTTCCCAACACCATGGCGGTGGCGTTTTCTGTGCTTTCTGCTGCGGTGAGAAGGACTTTCTCTGAAGGTCTGGAGGGCCAAATGTTTCCCTGAACTCCGAGAAATACCCTCCTATGCTGATCCTTGTCAGGAACAATGCCAAAATGACAAGGAACTTGCGCAGCCATCATTGGCTCTTCTTCCATGACCGCAAGTTTGGCATCTGACTTGGCTGCCATTGAGGCCTTGCGTAGTAGTTCAAAGACCAGGACCAATCGAGTCTTCTGCCCTTTGACGGACACTGGCTGCATGGCCCTCCAAAAACTGCATCCCTCAACATCATGCTGATCGCCCAAGCAGTACAAGCACCATGTTACGCGGATCCACAGCTGACATTTTCTGTCTGCATTGGGGGCAGAACTTAAACACTGTTTTTTAACTCTCTATCATCGATTGTAAAGTGACGCCGGAAGACTGAGGAGCAACTTTAAAGTGGAATACGGACTAAAACAATCAAGATTCAACTGAGAAAACACTCTGAAAACTCGAAATCCTTCAACGCTGTAGAGCTGCAAAGGAGAGACCAGTCTCTTCCAGCAGAAAGAAACATGTGGCATCCAGAGACAGAGCCGAAGGATATACCACACTCAGCTGGTGGGAGAAATTTAGCTTTAAGACTGCCAATGACTCAGCTGTCACCAGCAAAACTGTCAATGGGTGGCTAGTGAACTGTATCCACAATTTTAGAAATTACATTTTGTTTTACTCCCTGAAGGCATCTGCTACCCTTGGAAGAAAATGTATGCATGCATTTTTTTTTTTTGAAGTCGGCAGCACAGATTCTCACTTGCTGTGGTACTTCTTGTACAGAGTTTCCTTGCACTGTGTTTAGCACCATTCTTTGCTGTATTCTTTTCTATACCATTTAATGTATAGTTTACTCACACTGTGCATTTTTTGCACTACTGTTTGTGTTCTACTCTGTGACATCCTATGTCCCCTTCCCCACAGGACACACTTAGCAGTGAGCTACTGTAGTTCAGTGTGCCTTTCTTGGCCAAACCTTTAAATATATAAATGTCCCAGTTCCAACCAATGTGGGCAACTATATAATGCAGTGCTGAGATTTTTTGCTCTGTTATACCTGTAATAAATTGTGAGGTAGGGTTACTTCAAGTTCAGCTAGCTGGTGTGCCTGGTCTTCATTGCCTTGGATCTCCAGGTCCTCCTCTGGTATCGTGTCCCACTTTCCCTGATGAGATGCCAATGGCTGCGGCAGCACCAGCTCGTACTGACCAAGCACTATCAGGCTTATCTGCATCTGCTTTCCATGGGTAAAGCGCAGCCTCCGCCTCTTACAGTTCTCATCATTGCTCTGATTTGTGGTGGGCAGCAGCTCTCCTAACAGGGTGTTCACCACGTGGCATTTTGCATTCCAGTTCTGACCCAAGATGACCAGACGTGGGTGACAGTCAATTCTGGATTGCAGCTGCTCCGCTTCGTCGCTGGGAAAGGATATGCCACTCAATGGACCTAGAAGACAAAGAACATTTCTTTATTAGGAGCAGTGCACGCACATAGGTCAACCAAACCCACTAGCCAAATAGTCATAGGTTTTGTATCAGGCCACAGTTGGTATCAAAATAACATTAAAATTAATTTTGTTTGCATAGCAAGTGAATCGCAGGGGATGTTAGGCAGAGACCCCCGGACAACTAAAAGAGAACTTCAATGTCACAGCAGTAGGCAGAAGTGGGAAGTTCAAAAGCTAAGCGCTAATCTATACTAGCACTGATCATTTGCTAATAGGTCCTGCACTCCTCCCTGGGCTAAGTACATACAAAGAAGCCAGTAGAAGAATGCCATTTGGTCCATCTAGTCTGCTCGTATTGGAGGGTCCACAGCTTGAGCTACTGCCCCACTCCTCCCTACCCATGATCATTAGCTTCCCCTATGCCTAATCAGCCTCACCACCCTTCCATATGTATTTTATGGATTTTTTCCTTTTCTCCCCAACCGGGACCCTAGCAGACACACACATGTGCGTGGAGGTGCTTGGTGCCAACTCAGCCCCCAACCCCACCCCGGCTACTGCGCTCTCGCTCAGCACCTATGCTTCCCACGGACCTTCACCGGTGGGAGAGGAACTAATGGAGGGTGTGTGGGCATCCACCTCAAGAGGGAGAGCTGCCTGTGGCTGCTCAATCCTAGCCCTCCTCTCCTCCTGGCTCCCTGACTACCCAAGGTCATTTCCGAACCCTGGTAAGCCAGCGGAGAACAAAGTAAGGTGGCCAGCACCTCAACATCACCAGGCCAGCTATCCAATCCTTTCTTGATGCTGCCCACCATTTTCAACAAAGCCACCTCTTCCGACAGTGCAAAAAAAAACCAAAAAAAAAAAACAGTACAGTAACACAGGAGTTACACATACTTAGCACCTGGAGAAAAGCAGACCTGGAAAACACCTGATCAGAGATTATAGAAGCTGTAACATGCACTGCAGGCTAAAGAATCCCCCACTTCTCCCTACTGCTCTGATGTCTGCTGCAGGGGACTCTGGAATTTGTAGTACCAGAAGATGTCAGCCTAGAATTAAGCAAAATTAGTTTACTGTAGTATGCTATGCTAAACTGTAAATGAACCAAAATGTTTTTACACACAAAGTGCACACTGACAGCAGCCTCACACTTGTCCGGGGGTCCTTTGTGCTGATTTTTCCCCTTTAACATTCCAAGTAGGCGAAGTCAGAGAGGAGATGGCCGAAGTCAGAGAGGAGATGTCAGGAGAAGTACTGGTCAGGAGGGAGGAAATGATGCCATGACTCAGAAGAACAAAAATCCCTGTTTACACTGCGAATTTGTGCGCATCAACACCCCGCGCACCAGTTAATGCGCTGCAAAGTCAGCAGTGTAAACACTATCAGGAGCACCCTGTGTGACGACCAGATCATTTTTTTTTAATTTCGACTCAGTTGTGGGATCAGTAGCAGAGTGAGCACATTAAATAGTAGTGTGAATGCTTTGCTGTGCTGCTCCACTACAAATGCTATTTTTCCCCATCAAAACAGTGACTTCACAGCCCCTCCTCTGGCAATCTGACGATTAGCTGGGGCGGCCTGTATGAACAGGAATGGAGCAGGCACATCAGGAAGGGAGAAGCACATGAGACAGTGCTGTTGCCGTAGAAACGACTAACAAATAAACTCCCGAAGAATCTGTAAACCTACAAATTGTGCAACTCCTCTTGCCATGATAACCAGTTTTCTAAAAACTGGGTGGGGCTAGGGGGGAATCGGAGAATACAATTGACCCAAGAAAATGAAGTGACATTTTGTAATGTAAGATTTGGGCAAAACAGAAACGGAGAAGTACTGGGCAGGAAAGTAGTGATGAAGATGGGTGGGAGACATTAGTTTGACTGTCCTGGACTGTGCTTTAACTGATGCAGCACCAACTCTGCTTTAAAAAACCTTTTTAAATGGCTTACTGCTGAAAGACTTTTTTGACCAGGTGGGCACCGCTGCTTGGATCTGCAGAACGCATAAGATGGAAGAACTCCACTAGACAGGCAGAGAGTATTTTAGTTAAGATAGGACTGCAAAACTGTAAGTATAGGTTTTTTTGTTTGTTTGTTTTATGGAGTAAGTTGGACTATATTCAGGCATTCATCAAAGGTTTTATTCTGTCACAAGCCAATGATTTATGACATCTTATGTGAGATTCCCCACTGTCACATGGCGCCTGTCTGATGAGACTGTCAGTGATGAATACCAAACAAAGAAAAAAAAAAAAGGAAATAAACACTAGCATCCAGGAATACTCAGCTTTGTCATACTCATTTTAATGAGGACCCTCAAAAACTCTAAGGAGACCCCCAAACGTTACCTAAAATCCCTACACCCCAAAAGTCCAGGACCCTCAAATTAAAAATCCTAACAACAGCCTTGTCACTTCCTGGTTGGTTCTCAGAATGAGCTAGATGTTCTTACTCCTTGTAAATTAACAGCTGAACCATGCTGATGTATAAAACTATATCCTGAAGTAGATGCAAGTTATTTCCTGTCCTCTTTAAAGAGGGAGTAACTGGCACCTGTATATAACGTTCCCTTTTACAGAAAGGATATCCACAAGCCTAAATAATCCATATGGTACCGTACCCTAATAAAAAGTGATATGAAAAACTATATTTTGCATTGTTTTGTTTTTATAGGCAATTTCCATCACAGTTCTTTAGCATTCTGTACACAAACCACGACAATGTGGAAACTCCAAATTACTGGTTCCCGGAAGAGAACACTGCAGAATGTTGTCCATAAAAAGAAAACTGAAAACACATTTTTCACATCAGTGTTTATTAAGCTACAGTTAAAGAGCAGCTGACACGATACTGGCAGGCAACCCAAAGCATGGATTTGCCTGCCCTAGGAGCTATCCTAGCCATATTTGGACTTTTTTGGTCCTGTATTGAAAGTTATTACCTCCATTAACACCTGGCTTGTAACTTCCATGTCTGAGCAACCAAGTAGTGTTGCAACCCCCACCCAAAAAAAAAAAAACCAGCACAATTATGACGTGAAGTAGGGAATGGGGCTGCAGGCACTCAATGGACAGTATAATGGAATCAGGGGAGGGGGGGCTGCCTAAATGTACCTAGCTTACCTTTGTTGGCAGGTATACATGTATAGGCCCCATACATGTATACCTACCAGAAAAGATAATCTAGGTACCTTTGGGCAGCCCCCCCTCCCCAGATTCCATTACACTGTCCACAGAACACCTGCAGCCCAGGTGCCGGCGCAGGGGCAGGGCGCCTGACTGCGATGCCAACAACCCGGGTTTGGGAACAGACCTGGGAATGTCAGAGGGCTGGCCAGAAGAAGAAGGACTGAGCAACCTAGGGATTGTGCTCCTTCTTCAGGGAGGGTGGTGGAGTGTCCGGCTCGATGTGGACCCCCAGAAGAGGCTGGGGTACCCCTGGATCAGCGCCTGTACTTGTGGGGGCGGGTGCAGGATGTCACTGCACGTCGCCCCACCCCAGAGTAAAAATCAACAAAAATCGTGGCTGCCTTCCATGAAGCCCGCTCGCCTCCATGGCACTTCTGGGATTGACCTATCCCTCGACTGCTACAGCTGGTAGGGCTCCGTGCCCCATCTTGCAGGGGAGCCAAGGAGGCAATGTTGGTAGGCTGTCCTGCGGCGACCCTTCTCCCATTGCTGCAGAAGTCCTGCTGGTGCATTGCCCCACCTGGGGGGCAATCTAGAAGTACTGGAGACTTGGGAATAAGGTAAGACCCGGAGTGTGGGCAGGGGCCGAGAGACTAGGCGGGCTACAAAAAATAAATAAATAAATAAAAATCAACTGCAGCCCTGTTCTCTACTTCCGTCATAATTATGCTGTTTTTTAGGCGGGGCTGCAGCGCACCTCAACTGTTCAGCTTGCACGGATGTTACAAGCCAAGTATTGTGGAGGTAAAACCTTTTTAATACAGCACAAAAACAGGTCCAGATATGGCTAGGATAGCTCCTAGGGTAGGCAACTCCATGTTACGGGTTGCCTGCCCAGAGTCGAAATAGGTGGCAGCTGCTCTTTAATTATGGCTTATTTTGAGGCAAGTATTTCATTTCACTTACTAGGAACATTACTAACTGTTGCAAATCAGCACACATGTCCTGTCACCTTTGAACGAGCCATGTTAGGGAGGCCACTCATCTGCACGGCTAATAAAGCCCTTGCAAAAAATAAGTCTAGCAGCCACAAGCAACTAATGTCAAAATAAATAATTTATTAAAGAGCTGTTGATGCCTTAAAGAAAACTTTAAAAAATATAATAATTAGAATAACAGCTTGCATTCTGTATGCATTCTACAGATTTCTCCTCCCAATTATTTATTACTGAGGAAATTTGCATGAATGTCTATGGCCTGTCACACTGCCTTCGGTAACATTAAGCTGGCTAAACCGTTACAGGGGTTTGTTAAAACTGTTACGTCCACATCTGTAACACTGCTGCAACCGTTTTGGATCCGATCTCAAGACCTGTTGGGAGGTAGTCTTGAGATCGGAATGAGAACAGTTACACAGTTGGTAACGGTTTGCTTACCAGTGCAGGCGCTTCTCTGCTAGGTGAAACAGTCCTCCTTGCTATCAGAAGAACATGAAATACCTTTCTTAAAACCCGGTAGCAAGCATTAGTTTTCATAAATACTGATGCGCGGCCGATAGCGTTTTCAAAAAGCGTTACCGTGTCGGTCTGGAGTGCATCATAGCAGTGTTAAGGGCAGTAACGTTTTGAAACATTACAGCACATGTTAGTAGTGTGGACATGGCCTATGTTTCTACGAATACATGATCTTTATCCTTTAGAGTTCATCTGCCTCTATAGCTTACTTCCTACTTTTAGTCAAAATCCTACGGTGTGACATCACAGTCTGTTGCCATGGAAGTAACTGATGTCATAAGCAGTGCATTCAGACGTCAGGTAGGGAGAAAGCAGCAGGACTAGACAAACTTTTCAGGGGCACATATCCTGTTTTCATGCAAATAACCTCAGTAAAAAATAATACGCAGGAAAACTACAGAACTAATGTGAAATACAAGCTGGACAGTGTCTAAATATTATGCTTTGTGCAAGTTCTCCTGAAAGTGTCAACTGCTTAAGAAGGTAAGCCTGGCCATCTACAACTCACAAAAAAAAAAAAAAGGTTCATGTAACAATTTGCTTTCCAAAGCACACAATTTAAATGCACAACATCACGGGAATTGAGGTCAGTCAGACAGTAAATAACATCAGAATAAATTCAGAGAGAGAGCGTGACAATTAGGAATGAAAGACAACAGAAAAAAAGAGACAAGTTTTAGATGACATTTAAAGAACACCAATTCCGATGTTCTAAAAAAGCCCCCTGAAGCTGCCTTTCCTCCTTTGCAGTGAAGCAGCACTATCTACTTCCCAATTTTTATTTTTAATGCATCCTTGTAGAAAGCAAAAAGATCATAACTAGCATACAGCAAGCCACCCAAACTCATCCTGGAAATGACCACCCCATCCAGGACGTTTTGGGGTCTCTTCGTTTGCAAAGCACCATGGTGGGGGGCTCCAAAGAAAAGGGTCTGGTTTTGAATATTTTTTATATGTTCGAGGTCTGTATGACTGAAATTAAAGCTACCACTCAATTAACAAGAACATTCTCTGACGTCACAAAACATTAGATCACAGGAGTGCATTGCACACTTCGAGGAAGGGGAAGGAATCAGGCGACCAGCTCTATGAAACTAAATTGCTATCCTTTCTTACAAGGCTGCACTAAAGGGGAACAGTCAGCACAACGGACCCCATGCAAGTGCGGGGCTGATCCCAATATGCACTTTGTGGGCAGAAATATTTATGTTTACTGTAGTACAGTAGCTTGTACCAGACCGATTCTGCTTAGTAGTATGCTGACATCTTTTACCACAGATCTCAGAATCCCCTGCAGCTGATTATCACAGCAGTAAGTAGCAGTGGGAGAGTCAAAAGCCTGCAGTACATGTTAGAGATCATCTCCTCAACACAAATATTGAGACAGTCAATGGTCACTGTGGTATGGGGGGATAAAAGCTATGAGAGGCTCTTGGCCCTTAACATGTTCCTCTCAATGTGGCAATAAGACACTGCAAAATTATCCAAAAACTGTAGCTAGTCTATTTTTTGCCTCTGAGTGCGTGTATTTTGGAGTCTGTTGTTTTAACATTATCGCTTAGAGAACATGAGGTTGACAGGGATGTGATCTCCATCTTTTGAAGAGGAACAGTCGAAGATATTTAATCCCATGCCCAGCAGCAGAACGTGAGGACTCATCATGAAGCTCAGCAGTGGTATATTTAAGAGTAACATGAGAAGGAACCATTTCTCTCAGAGTGGTGATCCTACAGAACAGGCTGCCAGTGGAGACATGAGGACACAAAGACAACACAGACCTTGAAAGTAAGCCCACCCTGGGCATTAGTGGGTAGGGAATCCCTACAAATTGGTATGGGTCTGCACAGCACACTTATTTCATTTCAGCTTATGAAGCAGAAGGACAGGAGACAAACTGACATGATGGATCAAACGTCCCATCTGACCTTAAATTATTAAAATACATTTGATAAATGATAACAAATGTGTAGTTATTCCCACACCACTAAGTCCTGGACTACTAATTTACTGCAAGATATATGGTTTAAACCTTCCAGGCATGAACAAACTCATGACTGAACTCAGATGGGCTTCAAAACTTTATTGGTAGGGGAGGCATGGAACAGCTCGCTTGTTTCCATGTGCATCATGGGGGAGTGGGAATGGGGATACATTGCATGAAAGCAGCCGGAGACTAGCAACTGATTATTTCAGCTAGACAACCTGGGCGTTTCAGTCATAAAACTTACACTAGTGACTGCATGACCAGCATCCTATTTTTAGACCATAGGTTCATAGTGTAATACAAGTTCGAGGGGCATGCCCATAATGAACTCGTCACCTAAAGGCGACAGTGGAACATTTCTTTTCTCCCATATAGTTATCCAGTTTGCGATTAAATTCTGTCAAGCTATCACTTGTGACAACATCAACTGGCAGTGAATTCCAAACAGGAGGCCGTCTCTGAGTAAGAACTTATTCCTTTTAGAAGTTTTGTTTACTGTAGTTTCTAGCTTTAAATTATGTGATCTTGTGTTACAACCAGAGGCAGTTTCTTACAGATAAATAGCCTCATGCAGGGCGGGGTCTTGAAATGCCCTATATGCCAGGCACAGGACACCTCGTAAAGATCTGTATATTAGTAAGTATAAGCCTAGAGTCTGAAGTCTACTACTATACTCAATGTTTGTCAAACCTGTGACCTTCTTGGTAATTCTTCTTTGCACCTTTTCAATAGATGCCTTGCCTCCAGCAGAGCTGGGAGTACAGAACGGGGCACAAAAGTATATATGTGACCTAACCAAACTTGTATATAGGGGGATTAGAACCTCTGGTTCCCTACTCTTAATATGTTTCATGATACAAGATAGTATTCCATGGCATTTCTTAATTATGTTATTAGTATGAGTAGTAAACTTTAAATCATTTGTGATAGTAATACCCAAATCCCTTTCAGATGTAACAGTTTGTAATATGTTATTTAGTTTGTAAGTGGCAAACATGTTATTCCTGTCTAGATGCATCACCTTACATTTAGTGGTATTAAGGTCATTTTATTAGTGACTGACCATCCAGCTAAATTATCCAGATTTGACTGTAGGAAATTAACCAATTCCAAGTCATTAACAATGCAGCCAAGTTTGCTATCAAGCATGAGTTTATGTATCCAGACACCATTACAACTTTGCGTCAGTAATTAGAATATTAAACAACAAAGGTCCCAGGACAGAGTCTGGAGGGATGCCACTACTACCTACACCCCATTCAGACATTTGTCCCTTAATGCTCACCCGCTGCTTCCTATCACTAAGCCAAGAATGGATCCATTTGATAATGTTGGAATGGAATCCATATCCTTTCAATTCCTCAATCAATACTTCATGAGAGATGGTGTCAAAAGCCTCCTCAAAATCTAGAAGATGACATCAACTGGAAGTCCCTGTCTAGTGCCATGCTTACTGGTTCAAAAAAGTTTATTAGATTAAGCTGACATGATCCTCCCTGGATAAAACCATATTGAGATGTATCTATGAAGTTCATATTTTTAAGATGAACTACCATTTTCTGTTGTAAAATCCTTCCCATTAATTTACCCAGACAGGAGATACGGCTAATAGGCCTGTAACTGTTTTACTTGCTGTTTGTTACCACCTTTGTGAATTGGTACCACTGTTTATTTTATTCGAGTTTTGATAACCGGGTAAGTCCACTGAGACAATTACAGTCCCTTTTTCAGGGTCGACCCGGGGTTGACAGTCAACCACAAAGATATAAGAATACAGTTCTCATGTTACAGGGATGTCTTTAGGCAGAGTATATGTCAATAAAAATGTTGTAAGTACACAATCAATTGACAACAGATTTGACAAGCTATGCATGAAGTTGAGCGCCCTATGGGCTATATACAGAGCAGTTATAGTACAGACAGTCATAGTAAACATACTAGTTATATACATGGAAGTGGCTGGGACCAGAGAATCCCACACGCATTAGTTTCTTATCATGCTAGGTGCAAGAGTAGGCACCCTTAAGCCCAAAGCAGGAGCAGGTAGTAGAGGACAGAAAGGCAGACAGATGGGACTGAAATTGTGAGAAGGAGGAGCAGAAAAGAATGGAGGAAGGGAGGGAGTTCCAGTCAACCACAGCAGCATATGAGAAGTTGCGTCTAGATACAAGATGTATTTTGGGGATAATGAGAAGGGGAAGAGAGGTACAGCGAAGTATGCGTGGAGCTGGTTTGAGGCATATAAGTTCCTTGAGATGGGGGGGGGCTGTATTTGTGGACGAGGTTGAACATGAGGCTCAAAGTGGAGTATCTCAGTTTTTCCCCATAGGAGGGGCCACCCCAGTGTGGCAAGAACATCAAAATGGTGAGAACGGGTCAGTGCCCCCACAGCAAAGTGACCAGTTCTGTAGTATGCCTGAGAGAGGAGGGACATGGAGGAGAATTAATGAAGAGAAAGAGGGGGCATAGGATAGTAGGGAAGGAAGGATGCAGTAGCAATTTTTTGGCAAGAGGCAAGGGTGAGGTGGGAAGCATACTCAATATAGGAGTCAATTTTCTAATTGAGATTTTTGATAGTGTTAGAGACATGGGAGTTGAGCGATAGTGCAGAATCAAGGTCACACCCAGGTATTTGAAGGGTGTACTACCTCTACGGGTCACCCTTGTTAGTGGAAATACTAAGGGTAGGCAGATTAGGCTTTTTTCTAGGCCGATGGGAGAAGACCATGCATTTTGTCTTCTTTGAGTTGAGAACAAGATGATTACATTGGAACCAGGCTTCCAGTGAGGCGAAGTCTGAGGCAAGGTTCTGACTGATTTGGTTAATATCTGGTGAGAAGCGGTAGATGATGGCATCATCTGCATATAGGTGGACAGTGGCACCACCGCAGAAGTTGGGAAGGTCATTGATAAATAGCGAAAATAACATGGGGCCCAATATTGAGCCTTGTGGGACTCCATGAGAAACTGTTTTTTGTCCAGACAGGGAGCCATCCCATTTAACTTTTTGGGAACGATCAGACAGATAACTGTTCATCCAATGAAGTGCAGTGTAGTGTAGTCCAGGCCAAGTAGATACAGTTGTCTAAGCAGTAGCCCTTTATTCATGAGGTCAAATGCTTTAGTGAGATCTATGAATATGGCTCCAGTGGCCTGGCCCTTATCCATTGCGTGGAAGATGTCAAATGTTACTTTTATGAGTGCAGTGAGGGTACTGTGATTTTTTCGAAAGCCATGCTGGCAGGGTGTGAGTAGCTTGTGGAGTCAAGGTAGTCTTGGAGATGATTATAAACGATGTGCTCTTGGATCTTTGCCAGGTGAGAAAGTAGAGATATAGGGTGAAAGTTTTCTATGATGGAGTTATGTCCTCCTTTGTGGACTGGCACTACTACTGCCACCTTCCACTTCTCTGGCACTATGTTAGAGAGGAAGGACCGATTAAACAAGTTGCAGATGGGGCGAGCTAAGGCAGAGGCACCCAGCTTAAGAAATTTAGGTTCTAACGAGTTAAATCCAGGAGAGCCCTCTGGTTTAGGTTAGATAGAAGTTGCTACACCTCTGAGTGTGGCTAGTTTCAGATGGAATTCAGGACTGACCCCTAGGCTGAGCAGGAAGTTGTGGGAGGAGGGAGCATTGTGGAAGCTTGAGGTGTACTTTTGGAGGTCAGTAAAGAAGTTGTTGAAACTACTGGCTGGAGGAGGGGGTAACGTGGTGCCATTGACTGAAATAGAGCTTGGGTTATCGACGGCCCTTCCTTTTACTAAGGCGTTGTTTCCAGAACTCCTTTGGGTTACTTAGATGCTCTGTTTGAAGAGATTTTAGATGGCATCTCTTAGCTTTTTGTACTGCATTTTTACACCGATTCCCGAGTTGTCTGTAGATAAGCCAGTCTGAGGGGAGTCCACTGTTTGTACATTTGCCATGCATTGTCGCGGAGTGCCATAAGAGATCTAATATCCCAGAAAGCCATGGGGCTTTCACTCTTGGATCTGCATTTTTCTGAGGTGTGTTGTTGGTTAACTTCTGGTGACAGTGGAGATTAGAAGTTTAGGGCCAAGTTTATGTCAGGGAGTGTATTAATGGGGCCCCGGTCTGTAGAGTTAATGGATGACAGGAACTTATCGGCATCAAACTTGGTCATGTCCCGGTCCAGGGAAATCTTGGGAGGAGGGTTGGTATAGTTGTTTCTCCACACACAGAAGGTAGGAGAGTGATCACTTATGCAGCCAGAGAGTGTGCCAGCAACTTTGATTTTGAGTGGGAAGCTGGTGACTATCCAGTCTAGCAGTGTGTGATTACCCCATTTTGGATTGACTCGTGTGTGGTCATGGATTAACTGGGTAAGGTTGCTATCAGCAAGTGAGGCATGGGCATTACCAAGATTTGGGTGCAGCCAGTAAGTGTTGAAGTCACCACATAGGATGAGCTCATGTTTTGGGAGGCTGCCTAATGATTCAAAAAGAGGGGGCAGGCTCGCAGTGGCATGGTTGGGGGGGCATATAGATACACCCTATGATGATTTTGTTTAACATTTCCAAGCATTAGGGTGATGTAGAGGGACTCAGTGAGAAGGGGCGAGGAGACAGGTGCAGGGAAGATAGTGACATTGAGGCCTGTCCTATGGTAGATTAATACCCCTCCTCCCCTTTTGCCTATCCTATCATGTCTAAAGAAGCCATAGCCTTGAAGGCACACCTCATGCTGTTTGATAGCAGGTTTTAGCCAGGATTCAGATATGCATAGGATGTCAGGAGACATTCGTATGGTCCAGGCTTCCAATTCAGCCATTCTGGGGCATAGGCTGCGGATGTTAAGGTGTACTATTTTTAGACCTTTCATAGTTGGTAAGGATGCTGCAGATTGGGTAGGGGTAGAGTGAAGGGCAGGTCCAGGGTTGGTTTCGATGTCCCCAGCCTGGAGAAGTAGGAGGAGAGTAGAGACTGTTACCCAGCACAGGGAGCCAGAAGCGACGGTGCCAAGGGTAGGGGCAGCATTGGGAGCAGGGAGTCGTTTATGCAGACAGTGACCTAGTGGAGCAGTATCTTGTTTAGGCAGGCAGGGGATATAAAGAAGAATCGTCAGGGATTCTGGTTCAATGTGGACTGGAGGGGGAGGCGAACTTTCACCTGCAGTTTGTTGGAGGGCCCCTGCTATCACCCAGTCCGTATACCAGCTTAAGGCAATGAGCCAAGCAAGGGAGACTGACCAATACAGACGGCCCATTATGGCAAGCTGGGCAAACAGGCTGAGCATAGACAGTAGGTTGTATATTATTATGTTCTGTGACACAGGCTTGGGGGATAGCCAAGGGAGAAGCTATGATTACAATTTTGCGTAGAAGGGTGAAATCAAATTTATTTGAGAAATCGGTTTACAACCTTTGAGCCACAGGCTCATTTCCAAAGGTACCTCGTCACAGTGAGAACAGACTTACATATGATGCAGATAAACAACTGAATTTTGGTTAATGGTAGCAAGCACAGGAGACAACTGAATTTTGGTTACAGCATTTGGATTAATGGTAGCAAGCACTGGTGACTACATCCGGTCAGCAGATAAGCAAGTTTGCAAGATGTAGCAAGGTCAAAGCAGTATAAACAGCAATGGATGAGGATTAGTGCAATCTGGAGTGGATGCTGCCCAGTGGACATTGTCAGGGCACTGTAGCAACTCAGTTATATCTGGGTGCTTCGCATGTTAAATAGTTGCTGTGAAGTCACGGTTTGAATTTGGAAATTGTGGGGCATCTGAGATGGGGGCAGGGAGGAGTTATACCAGGAGGAGACTCTAAAAAACAAGGATCTCTGTCCATGGGATGTTCTGGATCTTGGGACCAGAAGAGTGGTCTTGCAGGAGGACTGTGTGCAGACCAAGGGTTGGGCTTGTCGGAGGCGAGGCTGTCAGCCCAGGTGGGAAAGTCCTAGAAGGGTTTTTTTCTGTTATGGCAAGTTTGGTAGCAAAGGCGTCGTCCAGATTCAGCAGTTCGCCATATCATAGAGCTGGCAAGAGTGAGTCATCCTGGGGGCCCCAGTGATTAGCCTGCATGCTTTATTTAAGATGAGGTGAATTTATTGAGAAGCGGTTGTCAGCACCACATATACTGGGAGGCCATAGTCGACCAGGGATATATCAGAGAATTGACCGCTATCACGGAGGCAGTGGGGGAAGACAGTTTTATGTCGGTCATAAGATGCCATGCCCATTATAGTGGCTGAGGCAAGTGCATCAATGTGGGTGTGGTAGGGGAGTGCTGAATCAAAGGAGACCCCAAGGTACTCATAGGAGTGGACCTGCTGAAGAGGCTGTTTGGACCTGGGGAGGATATGGAGTGGGAAGTTGCTGGCTTTGTTTTGGGGGTGGGCAAAGAGCATTGTCTTTGTTTTCTTGAGATTGACCAGTCTGTGCTCTTCAAACCAGGTTTCAACATCATTAAAGGATAGTTGTAGAGAGTCCTGGAGGGAGATAGGGTTACGGTGGTGACAAATATGGCTGGCATCGTCCTGCATACAGCAGAATTTTCCCAGCGCATGCACTGGGCAGGGTATTAAGATAGAGTAGAAGAGTAGAGGTCCCAGGATGGATCCCTGAGGAGGAACTCCTGAGCGGATGGGACTAGTTTTGGAAAGTGTCCCATTAATTCTGACACATTGGGAGCGGGCAGACAGGTAGCTGGTGCACCATGCAAGAGGCCCAGTGGCGAAGCCAATGTGACAGAGGGCATCCAGCAGGAGGGGGTGGGAGACAGTGTCGAATGCCTTTGAGAGGTCAATGAACACTGCTCCGGCTAGGGAGCCAGAGTCCAGCGAGGAGTGTAGGAAGGTTGAGAATTCAACTAGTGCAGTGCCGGTGCTGTGACATGAAAATTACGTACCTACCGTAATTCTTGATCTTCTCTTGTATCTTCACCATTCATTACTTCCTGGGTGTAAGCCGGAGGCGTGCACCCGTCATGGGAGCTTTTTTTTTTTTTTTTAAAAGTTTGCCTAACGGCACCGCCTCGAGAGTAGCTCATCGTTATCGGGAGGCGGCTGTAGCGACCGACTCCTCCTCCAACTCAGTTCTGTGAGCCGGAGAGGCAAAGCGAAAGCAGAAAATATAGATAGCGAGGCAAGATAGCCGAGGGATAGCAAAGCAAGGAAGAATGAACTGAAAAGGAATAAGCCGATGGAGGAAGGACAGAGGAGATAAGAGATCCCTAGCCTAGGGACTGCAGGGCCTCCTTACCTGGGCGACTCTAGGAAGAGAGAAGGAAGGAAATGAGAAAAGAAGAAGAAGAAGAGAAGAGAGAGATGGGATGTTGAAGGGACCAGGATGCTAACGAGCATAGTTAGCTTCAGCCGAAGGCTCAATTAACAGGAAACAAGAATCCCGGAGATAGAGCTGAAGAGAGGTTCACCAAACCCAGCTAGACAGACTCAGGAGGGCATAGTCCTTATCCTCAACATGCCATTGTTGTTGATACCCTCCGGGTTCCTGGCCAAAAAGGCCTGGGAATTTGAGGACACCCGAGGAGGAGAATGAACCCCAGGCAGCAGGAGAGTGCTGCTCTGGGACTAGAAAAAGGAATGTAAGCCTTTCAGGCGTTTTAAGCATAGAAATGGGACTCAGACAGACTGGCCAAGGCAGGCCAAAGGCTTGGGCTGGCTGGGATTGAATATGGTCAGCACTGCTCTTCTAAAATTGTCAGGAGGACACTGAAGAAAACCAATATACAAACTAGCGAGAAGGGTAGCCTACCTCTCATTTCCCTCTTGTTTGTTTCCTTTTTTTTTTTTTTTTTTTTTAAAATCAAAATTTTGTAGGCTGGTTGCATGACCCCAATACCAAGATGCCTATAGTCATGGTGAGAGAATTTTTTTTTTTAGAAAAGAAAAAAAAAAGAACAGACGTGCCCGTTCCTCTGCTCTGCAAGGCAAGAAAGGGGTTTGATTTCAGGGCAATATCTGGAACACGGATTGCAGGATCAAAACTGAATAGCCTGAGCCAGGCCAAAACCCCAGAGGTATCTCATGGAAAGGATGGCAAGAGATAGTTGTGCAGTCTGATCGCAAAGCAATCCATGAGATGGCCCATGAATCTTAGAGTAAATAATTTTCTGGAAAATTAGGAACCCCAGAAGATTTTTTTTTGGAAAAATTAAGCAATTTTTCCTACATTTTAAGGATTTTTTTTTTTCCTGCAGAGAGAGGAAGGAGACGGGAGGTGGAGAAGCCACAGGAAGAGGCCACTGAGGGGATGGTGGGCGGGTGTAAGTAATGAATGGTGAAGATACAAGAGAAGATCAAGAATTACGGTAGGTACGTAATTTTCATATCTTCCCTTGTCAATCTTCACCATTCATTACTTCCTGGGTGAGTACCAAGCTCCTCTTCCCCCGGAGGAAGAGGCCATACCCTGAGGGAACAAGACCCCCAGCCTTCTGCTGGTGAGAAACAGAAGGAGAAGACCCTGGCTTATTCAGAAAGCCTAAGTGGGAGAAGAGCTAGGAGGTGCCTCGAGGACGAGGAGGCGGAGGAGCCCTGTAAAGTCTCTAGCTCCTAGAGAGAAAAGACGGGTCCCCGAGGCGGAGGCGAATCACCCTACGCCGGGCCAGGGGTGACAACCTAGAAAGGCAGAAGCCATGACGTCCACCTGATGCAGATCGCTGTCCCATGAAGCCTGGAAGCCACCTCATTGGCGTCATAGATGCTCACTTGCTTGGTGTCTTGCCAGCTCCAGGCCTACAGCGGGAGGGGCAGCGGCTTGTCTGTTTTGCTCCGTGTCAGGCATGTGATGCCAGCAGCTGGGACATCATCCGACCACAAATGCCGGCTGTAGGCAGCGTGGTGAGCCTGATGTGATGCAATAGAGGCACTGCGAGAAGAAGAGAACACTCTTACTGCTAGCAGTCGAACTGAGAGAGTCCGGATCTGGTGGTGTGGTCGTGCATGAGCAACGCGCCCAGAAGGAGTATCAGGTAAACCAAACCAGAGGTCGGGTTGGGAAGGAACCTAGAGACTCAGATGGGGTACAATACCTACGCTGGCAGTCGGCCGGGGCTGGAGAAGAAGCGGCAGGGGACTGCCAGGACCGGATAGACGCCTCCTGGAAGGGGATAGGCCAGGAAGGTACTACCAAATGCTGGGCACTGAATTCACGCGTCTCCCGTTCAGTACTGTCTCTCTGAATATAGGAAATCCGAAGATCCCTCACCATCCTCGGGAGAAAACGCTGATATTCAGTGAAATCAGCATCGGAGGACAGATGAGCAGGGGGTTCCTCTCCCTCAGAGGAGGGAGACGAGGATGATGGGGAGCTGGAATGTCCAGAGGATTCCCTGCGGGTGGGGAGAGTCGAAGACCAGCTCATGCATGTATCTAACATATGAGGGAGAGGCCGCCATGAGACCTCTGAACTGCTCCCAGGATATGCGGACCCGTGGGACCGACATAGGCCAGGGCGGGGGTGGTGAAGGCAGAGAGAGATGGGAGGGGCACCTCGAGGAGGCAACTGCTCTCTGCGGGGACTCTGGAATCCAGGAAAGAGGCCTAGTAGGAGGGATCCGGATATCAGACCAGGCCATGAGAGCGGAACTCTGAGGCGGACTCGGAAGAGCCTGGGAGAACTCCCGTGGCAGTGACGCATGCAGAGAGGGCAGTCCGCACAAACGCGGAGGACAACCTAGAACCCTGGGGTGGCCAAGAGGCCGAGCAGCAGGCAGCCTGCGCCCAACCCTCGGACCCGAAGGCCCCTCCTCGACCGCAGTGCCCCTGTCCCTAGAGGGGCAACAGCAACCCGGTAGCTGTCACCGGGCCTCCAGGAGGGAGCCTCCCTCCATCACCCCCCACGTCTGCCCCACTCTCGAGCCGAGGAACCCTCAGGAGGCAGCGGTAGGGGAGGACAGAGGAGGGCCCGCTGCGCCGCCTGGTACCCCTAGCCACCCGAGGACCCAGATTCTGAAGAATGGGGTGCCAGGATGGGTCCACATCTGAGGAGGGCGAGACCTTGGGACCTCAATGCTGGCACCCCAGGGGGTCCCAGAGGCCATGGGGCATGAACGGCGCGAGTACCAAGGGGAGCCTCGCCCACGCCGGTAGCAGTTAGGCCTAACTCCATACCCCCAGTGGCTCCGGCAGGTCGGCCTGCCGGAGGAAGGAGAAGGCCGCAGTGCCGCCCGTCGTGGAGGCGGCCAGCACGTCGGCTGGCCATGTCCACCCGGCGCCGTGACGGCACTGAGGCCCAAAGCGGCCCTGCCAGCGGCGCCGCCCTGATCACCGGCGTTCGGCGCCCGGGATCCAAAACAGGCGCAGCGATCACGGCACCGAACAGGCGCGGGATTCAAAACAGCGCCGCATAACTGGTCGAGGTCCACCCAGGCAGGCCCAAAGCCAAGGGCCTCGACACCGGGGAGCCTGCACCTCCTCGAAGAGGTGACTGCCGGCGGTGTCAGCGTCGCGGCCCGGGAGGAACCTCACGCTCCCCAACACAGCGGAAGGGGCCTCCTCCTCGGCAAGACAGGATGAGACCCCCTTCCTCCTCGGACCGTATAGGCCGGGAGGGGACCCGGGAAGGCCCTGAAATCTACTTGATTCAGCGGCCGCCGTCCCAGTCGGCAGGGGCCTTGCCGAGCATGAGCCAGCAGACTTCGAGGACAGCGATGGTCCATCGAGAAACAGGCGTCGCAACGAATCCATATCACGGTTGGGTCCCAGGCAACGAAGGCAAGCGTCATGCCGGTCGAGACGGAGAAATGCGACCCAGCAGGCACCAGCCATGCGGCGTGGCCGGTCTTGAAAGGCAGCTCAGAACCGGACATAATCGCGAAACCAGCGAGACTAAAACACAGGAAACACACCGGCCGAAGATAGAAAAAGAACAGTCTTACAGATCGCGTCGGTGAGAGACAAAAACGGAGTCGGTACACTACGCAGTACAGGAAAACACTAGATACTCGCTGCGGACAGGTGCCGCTCTATGCGCGGGAAACAGAACTGAGTTGGAGTGGAGGAGCGGTCGCTATTAACGGCCGCCGCGTGATGACGCCACTCGAGGGGCGTGCAGTTAGGCAAACTTTAAAAAAAGCTCCCGTGGCCGGCAGCGCCTCCGGCTTACACCCAGGAAGTAATAATTGGTGAAGATTGACAGGGAAGATCAGCAGCGGAAACCGTGCTGTTCTGGGCAGAGGATGTTGTATTTGGTCAGGTATTCAGAGATTTGTGTGCAACCAGCTTCTCTAGTGTTTTGAAAGGGGGAGTATGGAGATTGGACGTAGTTCCTGCAAGCGGACCTGTCACCACCTTTGTGAATGTGGGTGACAATGGCAGCCTTCCATGCAGTTGGGATTGCCCCAGACAGAGGGATTTGTTGAGAAGGCTAGTAAGTGGGGCAAGAACCTGATCCAGAACCAGGCGGAGAATTCTGGGGTCCAGCGAGTCTGCACCTGGATTATTGCTTTTAGTGCTCTGACCAGGTGGGGTCTGGCTTTCTGGGCAGTTACCCTCGCAGGTGGAAGCAGGGCGCCAGGAGGGCTGGGGCAGGTAGGGAGGGTGCAGGTCAAAGAAATTACTGGGGAGGGGCGGAGCTCCAGGTCCGTAAAGGCTGTGTTGAGGTAGTTTGCGATGTTTACTGGTCCACAATGGATGTGCCATCCATGGTGATCTGGGATGGGGAGGGCGTGCCTCTCATTTAATTGTTTGACATTGTCCCAGAAATGCGGGCACACCCCAGGAGGCGGTGAGTGGCCTGGTAATGATCAGCTTTGGCTTTGGATGGCCGGGTGCACTTATTCCGTGCAGCATTATAGGCCTGTCTGTCAGCCATCCAGCCTGATTCTAAGGCAGGTGCCATAGGTTATCCCTACTTGAGCTGTTGTAATAGGGCAGGAGTAATTCCAGGGCACATTGTGTTTTTGTCGAGCAGCCGTGATGGGTGCGAAGAGGTCCTGAGCTCCAGTTAAGGTTTGGGAAAGAAGGCAAGGGCAGTATCTATGTCAGAAGCATGGCGAATGGGTGGACCAGTTTATCTGAGTAAGAAGTTCCTTGAGGTTTCTCAACCCACCTGGTTTAGAAGCTTGCTGGCGCATGTGGGGCGGAGAGCTGTGGGTCTGGGTGAAGTTCCGCGGAATAGGATAGGGAGTGGTAAGCTGAGTGAGTCGGGAGGACTTGGATGTCCAGGATCTTTTGGGGTGGTTGGTGATGATTACATCTAGGAGGTGCTGGTGCCAATCTTGGGTTTACTCTAGTGGGTTGGGAAGCGAGCTGTGTCAAATCAATAGCTGCGAAGGGTCCCAGGGAGGTGGCACTGAGCCAGTTCCGTTAAGGTCCCCACAAGGACTTGTTCTGCCTTGTGAGGAGGGTGGCAAGATAATCCGTTAAGGATAATAATGCAGGTTTTGGTTCTTTGGGGAATGTAGGCAGAGGTGAGATAAAGGGGGGCCTTGGAGGTGTCTGGAATAAGTTTAAGGGTAAGGGCCTGTGCCCCGCTAGCAAGGGCTGGAGCAGGGAGTGCTTGGCCGATGAGTGTATCCTTGGCATAGATTGCACAGCCACCCCCACGTTTGCCCTCACGATCCTCCCGGTATAAGGTGTAGCCAGGGAGGGAGACAGAGGAGTCAGGGGTGAACTTTGAAAGCCAGGTTTCCCCAGTGCAATGACATCCGGTTTATGCAACATGACCCAGCATTGGAGGGTATCATATTTTTTCAATATGCTGCGTATGTTCATGGAGGCAATGGTGAGACCAGGGGGCCCACCTGGTGGGTTGGTATGGGTGGGGCCTGGGTTCGGATGTACATTGCCTGTAAGGAGTAGAAGGAGGATAACTGCTCTAGCCAGGAGGCGATGATGTGGGCTTCAGCGGGTGTGATGGATGGGAGGGACCCTAGGGAACAGGGAAGGGAAGGGTTTGCCAGGTGGGGAGGGCAAGAATGATTAAACGCCAGGGGGAGCCTGGGGAGGCAGCGGGGAGGTACCCTGGGGATGGGTGCTGTAGGCTAGTGAACATGCACAGTGTGGGGTGAGATCTAACTAATTCAACGTGAATTGTTGGCGCAAATTGATAGATCCTAGCAGGCTAGGGGAGTTTTTACAGTTCAGTAGTGAATGTCCCGCCTATTCATGGGGCCTCAGGATCAGAAGTGTCAGTAGAGATAGAGGGAGCCAATAGGGAGGTGATTTTATGGTGAAGGGAAGGGCAGGAAGAGTATTTAAAGGTGACTGGGGGCGTGGAACAAAAGAACAGGCACAAGAGAGAGAGAAGAAGGGAGAAGGGTGGTACAGGTCAGTTTGGATGCAAATCAGGATTCCAAGAATAAGTTCTTAGAATGGGAGTGGTGTACAGGTCACCATCTCAGACGGAGTTGGACAGGAACTAGCGGGACAGATCAGGAGGACCTGCGAGAAGGTAGTGTGGTGATTGCGGGGACTTCCAACATGCCAGGAGTGGACTGGAGCACCCCAACAACCAGGAACAGAAGGGAGCAGGTACTGCTGGATACCTCAAGACAGCTTCCGCTGCAAATGGTCAGTGAACCAACCAGGTTAGGGAATACCCTTGACCTTGTGCTGGCAAATGGGGACTTTGTGAGAGAACCTGTGGTGGAGACTGCTGTCTGGGAGTGACCACCACTCAGTATGGCTCACACTGGATATGGGCAAGGAAGGAGTGGAATCTGGCACAATAGTGCTGGACTTCAGGAGGGCCGATTTTGGGAGGATGGGGGAAGTGGTAAAAGGGTACCTGGCCAGAATTCAAACTAGTATAGACACTAACCAGAGGTGGGAGCTCATAAAGCTAAGGATAGTGGAGCAACCACAACATGCTGCAAAGCCCAGAGCAAGAAGGCTAGGGCTAAAAACCCATCTGGTTGAGCAAGGAGGTAATGGAAAGGTAAGGAGAAAAGAGCTGCCTTTAGGAAGTACAAGAAAACAGGGAGGAGGGAGGACAGAGGAGGAGTACTTGACAGAATTGAAGGAGGTGACAAGGGCAGTAAGAAGCCAAAGCATCACGGATGGCTGCTTTGCACCAATGGGCGCAGCCCTACCGGACAGTCAGTCGGCGGTGGTGGGATGCTGTCGCCAGCCGGGCGCGGGGGAGCGGGTGGAGGGGTCAGGTGGGGGGGACACTAGACACCAGGAGATGTTTGGGGGTTGTGATGACATTCTGCCCATGCGATCAGGCTTTACGGTCCACTGGACCACCAGGGAGATATTCGGGTTGGGGAGGATTACATTCTGCCCGTGATCAGGTACTTGGGGTTCATATACGCTCTGCCCGCGATCGGGCTGTGGGATATGTGTGTGTGGGGTTTCATGTACCTGTACTGCCCGCGATCGGGCTGTGGGATATGTGTGGGGGGGTTCATGTAGCCTGTACTGCCCGCGATCGGGCTGTGGGATATGTGTGTGTGTGTGGGGGTTCATGTACCTGTACTGCCGCCATCGGGCTGTGGGATATGTGTGTGGGGGGTTCATGTACCTGTACTGCCCGCGATCGGGCTGTGGGATATGTGTGTGTGGGGGTTCATGTACTGTACTGCCCGCGATCGGGCTGTGGGATATGTGTGGGGGGTTTTTCATGTAACTGTGATGCCCGTGATCGGGTTGCATTGTAAGCGCCGGTCTCCTGACGGCTGCTGCCTGGCAGGGTGGCCAGGAGCAAGTCCTCGGGATCGGCGCAGATATATAAATGGGGCCATAAATAGATGCAAATGCCCCGCTCTTGCATAAATTATGGCCCCATTTGCATGTCACCTTTTGAATATCGGAAATTTGAGCATAGGCGCAATGGTATGGCGCTACCGCAAATTTAATGCTCAACTCTGGCAACTGCGTGGCGCAGGTTCCACTATCGCTTACGCGCAAGTGCTGTGGCTGGGGTGATATTGAAAGGAGTTGCTCAACAGCGCAACTCCTTTGAATATCACCCCGGCCACACCCCTGCGCAACTATTTTGAGCAGCGCAGGGGCTTGCGCCTCAGAATGGCGCAGTTTGAAAATCTGGGCCTCTATGTTTAAGCTATATACAAGACACTACTTTAGGTGAGCTATCCCCTCTATCTATCCTTCCATAAAAATTAAAGGAATGAAATATGATAGGTTTCTCACATATTTTTCTCTTCACACATCTGTTTGTCTAGTGGTTGTGGGGTTTATCTAGGTGATGGAAAGTTAAGAGGTATAGCTTTGGTATCTGGGGGATCCCTCGTATACATCTCAATTGTCCCCAACTATCACTATGACTTTTTCTAGCTCACCTAAAAAAATCTGTTTGAGCAGGGTGGGACAAAATAGGTAGCCAGTGGCCAATGGCAACTAAAACAACTAGTCTGGCTACCACATTTAAAAAAAGTTAATGGCCAACAGGCTACCTGCGCAGAGTAACTGTTGAGCACTTAGAAAGTACAACCACAAAAAAAAAATATTGATTTGGCTACCAGATTTTGAAAGCCAGTGGCCACATTGATCACCAGCTCACAAACTGATTTGTCCCACCTTGTGTTTGAGTCAGCTGATGTACAAAACAAATACATAATGATCAACATCGAAGTTCTTCAGAAAATGCAAGTCTGTCTATACAAATCAATTCAACAGTGGGTATCAATGGAGTGCAAAGAAACAGAGGACCAATGGAAGGAGCCTGCTACTGAACAGGTGCAGAGCTGCACTGTATATAATTACATAGAGAATAAGTCCCCCAAGAACAAGCTGGTTCTCACACTGAGTAGGTACAGTGACATCATAAAACACCAGACGGAAGGTCATGTGCTGTACAGTGGCACTGCACCTACAAGTGGAATCAAGTTTGTTCTTCACTCTTGTTATTTTTTATAATACACCATCAGCATCTATTTTTCACATATTTTATACCGTATATAAATAGAGAAGCGTTTGAAATTCCTGGTTCTCTACTGACATTTCATCTAGGCGAAATACTGATATTCTGTCTTGTTGAAATATAAGCGTGTCTGTTTTCATTTTCACCTTTTAAAGCTGCTAGGACAAGTGGCTCCCGCTGACAGTCGCTGCTGATCAACGTTTAAAGTGGTTCTCGTCCTTGGTGTTATAATGTTGAATAAAACTTTTTAGAAACATTGGATGAAGATGCCCAGTGTGTATTATAAACGCACTGTTCAAAGCACACAGCAGCAGGCTACGGGATCTTCTAACAGACTTCAGAGTTTACACTACCAGTTTTCCAGCTCTGCATGTCACGGTGTTGCGAGACAAGCTTCGCAGAACTCCGAGACCATTTTTGACATTTTCCTTGTAACTCCAGAGTGTGTTCCGGGGTTTCCTGTGATTTACAGTCTATCCTATGGAACCTGAATTGCTCCGTTTTCCTGATCAATCTATGGGAACCATTTCCGCAGGGGCGTTTACGACCAGCACCCCTAGCAACCACTAAAATCAGGGGTTCCCCTTGCATCGTTTATCTAAAATGCGGTGGGTATGAGAAGTTCTACAGCCCCCTAGAATTCTGGGGCAATGACACTGTTGTAATTTCCTCTAGGCTGTCCTGCCCAGTACTTCAACTGGAAATGTTTAGGTTAGGGGATCTGTCATTTCTAGGTGGTGGAACTCTCCTATAGTATTCAGGAGATAAAGATGACAGAGGTGCAAGAATTCTCATAGTGTTTTGTAAGAGGTGGTGGAATGAGCTCATGCACAATTTAACCTGAAACTGTCCCACTCTGGGAATCCAGATTTCACCCCCTCCATACCCACCCCAGTTCCCACAACAATACAGACACCTGGGGGCAGCAGGGCGGCCCTGACAACGAGCACAACACAGAGCCCCCTTGCACCCACTTACCCAGCAGCTCCAAGTTCATCCTGGCCGCCGCTCAGTCACGGCCCCGCCGTCCCGCAGTACGGAGTCAGCCTCCCCCGGGGACACTGCAACGGCGTTTCCACTGGCTGGCCAATCGTTGTAATCGCAGCACCTGGCGCTGCGCCGTCACCGAGGACCCTGCCGGCCTACCGGCGGCGCCTGACACCCGGCGAGCTGCCCTCCTATCCAGCAACTCCCCTCGGGCCACCAGCTGGCTGCGCAAACGGTTCTCTTTCACTACCAGCGGTGGGCCGGGCCTGCGTTGGACCACATGAGGCGGGAAGGCGTCTTCGGTACCGAAAGCGCGAGTCGGATAGCCCTCTACGAGTGTTACCGGGAAACAGCTCCGACTGCTCCTCGTGTGAGGCGGACAAAAGTGTCTGGTGCACCGAGGGCGACGTCGCTACTGCGCAAGCGCCAAAAATCGAGCTTCGCGTTCACTTGTTGAAAGATGGCAGTAACAGTGGTCTTCAAAATATGGGGCGGGAACGTGACAGAACAGTGGTTCTCAAAATGTTGGACTAACAGTGACCCTCAAAATGTCGGGTAGGGGAAAGAGACAAAATGTGAGAGTAGCAGTCGTACCTCTCCACTGTCCCCGATTACGAGGAACGTCCCTAATTTTGCCCCTCAATATTTTTCTGTCCCTCGTTGAAACGGTGCTGCCCGGAGAATGTGCTTTAAAACAGACGTTCATAACATTTTAAGATGCTAACCCAAAAATAAACTTTGTAGAAGTGAACAGTATACAGTGGTTTCCGCAGTACTCGGCTTATCTCCATATTCCCGGTAATCAAAGACATAAATAAATATTCGAAGCTGTGTCCCTCCCTCATTATGAGGGATGAAATGAGGGGCACATCCTCAAACATGGAGGTACTACACAAAGTCAGAACCCTGTAAAAAACAGTTGTGGTTACCTGTACAAAGTTTGTTTTTAGACTACTATGAATTTCTGCTTTAAAAGGCAGAATTTACTCCACATTCTCTGTGCAGGCAGAGGACAGCAAGTCTGAGTGGTAAAATGAGGGATGTCCCTCATAATAGGGACAGTTGAGTGGTATGGTGACAGTGGCCCTCAAAATGTGGGTAACAGGATAGAAATATAAAATGTGGGCTTAACAGTGGCCCTCAAACTGGGGGAATTCAGGAAAGAGAAAATGTGGGAGTAACAGTGGCCATTATAATGTGGGAGTAATGGCCCTCAAAATGTGGCCCTTTAAAATGTTGGAGTAGAAGTGGCTCTCAATGTGAGGAAAGGGGAATGAGACAGAATGTGGAACACGATGAAATACTGAGAATATATTAGTTTGGTAGGAGTTAGGGTTTTGATGTTTCTAAAATGCGATGTTTTTAATTTGGGGACGAAGTGTAGTCTAGAGGTTAGAGCACTAAGCTGTGAACCGGGAGACCCAGCAGACCTGGAATTGAATTCCCTACCACTTGCATACTGTGTGACCCTGTGCAAGTCACCTTTGCTCCTTGGTCACATGGGGGAGGGGAAATTGTGGTGTAACCTACAGTCGGCGCTAAACTGTGAGGGCTACTACCCCTGACTGTGTGGCTAGTGAACAGGTTGAGGGGCCTGGGTCCTATGACACGATGCCTCCATTTTTATAAGCTGAAAATTTGGGGAGAAAGGTGTCGCTCAACATGGTGATTAGGTTTGACTACTCTGCACAGGGGCACCCAAAGTAATCCAGAGACTAGAAGCAATAACATAATGTCCAATACCAGGAGATGGGATTCTAAAGTGTGGCTTCATTCAACAACACTGAATGAAAAGCATAGACCCCCACGGGGCTACACTCCTTGTAATGCAGATAAGGTGATGACACAGACACAATCCATTCTTGGATCCTAAACTTCCATACGTCATGGACTCTTTAACTAGTGGCACACTACCACCCTCTACTCCATCCCAATGTCTGGACACCCTCTTCAGGCACTGGCCAATACCTGACAGAAAGGTGACTGGTGTCTTAAAGTGAATCCGTAGAGGTGAGCACTGTTACGCCAGGTGGGGGGGTCTCCCACCTCTTGTTCCATAGACCCATACCCGGCCATTTCTTTGTTTACACACACACACCCTTGGCTACTGTAGTGCAGACTGTACATGGCTTTGTAATGCAGAAACTGTCTTTCCCTTGAAGACCCCCCCCCCCCACATACATCGGTCATTACATCTCACTGTTCCATAAGCCCTGGACTTGGCATCCTGACTGGCCCACAGCCCCAGAGACTTATTTACTCACTCTTTTGGTGAATGGCACTGGCCTTTTGTCAAAGCTTCATCACCTTCTGCATTGCAGGTGTCCAAAACTCTGAATGAATCTTATTCCTCAAAAACTGTAGTGCCCCAGCACTCTCCATCAGGCAGCTTCTTCCTTTTCCCAGGCCAGGGGGTTGCCCTTGGGAGTTAGTTCCTTGTGCCTCTCTTATGGTGGAAGCACATACCCAAAGGTAGCTCCCTCCACTGCACTGCAGGATCTACATCCTTCTCTCTCTCTGTCTCTCTCTGTCTTGAGTCTACTCCAGACTTCAGCAGACTGACTCAGACTGAATAAAAAAAAAAACAATGTTCTAGCCTAACTCCCAATTGCAACATTCCATTGTGGCTTATGCTGCTGCAGAATTCTAAATGATGTCATAGCCCCAGCTCAGCAGAGACTGAAAACAGAGCAAGACATAGTGAAATCCATTTAATTGGAGTTTCACTAGCTGCCTGTCCCTGCCTGCCACTAGATCTAACTAGGGTTCTAGTAACCCCGGGTAAAGGGGATTACAGTGGGACTGCACTTTTTATATAGTACCCAGTTTCTGCGATGTCAAATAAGGGACACTTTTTTATTCTCCATTCTATATTTGCACTCCTTGGTGCCCCACTGCCCCCCTCTGCTGTCAATGAACCCTATCCCCCTCAACTGCCTTCTCCAGGTCTTACCCCAATTCTTACTGGGTGCCTCGGTTGGTAGTGGGATGCCAGCAGGGTCCTACCTTCACCCTGCAGCTGGGATTTGTTTCCGCAAGCATTTTTTGTGTCCCTACCAGTGTTCCCAGGGCTGAGTCATGTGCAGGAACATGCGTGCAAGCAGTGACACACGCGCACATTACAGGCGCTGTGTCAGGTCCCCTTCCCAGGCACACGCCTGTCGCACCACTCGCTTCTGCTAGGTGGTGACAGCACAGTGAGACGCTGATCCCCACTCACCAAAGGAGGAGAGCAGTCAATGGGATGCTCAGTCTTTTTTTTCCCCCCATCTGGCCCCCAAGCAACCGTGGTCCATTCTTGAACCTGGGTCGCTGACATGGGAGAAGGAAAGAAGCCCAACACCTCAGCCATCCATGCCACCGGGCTCCTAAATGAAGGACACTTTAGAGCAGTATTGGGCAACCTGTGACCCCCCAGTGGTCAACCTGTGGCCACCTCATCCATCCAAATATACACCAGGAGGCTCTCTGTGCAAAGCAAGACAAGGGAGGCAGGCTGAAGGCTGTGATGTACATGCTATATATAGCTTGTTTTTAATTCAAATGTATACATTTGGCTTGTGACTGTGATAAATGGGGGTCTTGCAGTACATGGGGGTGTCTGAGGGCCTTACTTGTGGCCTCTGATTATCTTAGGTTGCCCACCTCTGCTTTAGAGCATAGCAGATGATCAAAGACGGTAAGAGGGAGGACTGTCCCAATAGGGATGAGATACTGTTCATTTATTTACAAGTTTTGCCCAGAAAAGTACACTAAGCTAATAGCTTAACATGCAACCTGGAGGAGGGAATAAACGTAGTTTAGGGGTATGGATGAAAATAGGACCACCTGAACCATACTGGACCAGATCGGAAAAAGTTTGACTAGGTGTAGGTTGCCTAAATTTTTCCAGTTCAGCAAGTTCGGATTTAATCAATATGTTTTTAAACAGTGTGGGAAACCTCCAGTGTTTTGAAAGGGGGACCTGACCCCCAGACCAGCTTTCCAGCCACCCTACTACCTATTCTATAGTATCCACACCCACTCAGCACCTGGACTAGCCTCCAACCCCTAGCCAGCCACACTCCCTGTAGTTGGACCAGCCACCCCCCCCCCAGTCATCTTTTTTTTGTCATTACTTCTAGTACTCTATGGAAGACAGTAAAGCAGAGGGGATTGCGCATGCAGTCAATTAAGTTAATGGAGCCTGTTTAGATGACAAGAGCTGCAAGGGTTGTAAGAATTACTGATTGTGCATTTTCCAGTTATTCCTGCCTGTCTGAGACAAATGGTGGGGTTAGGGGCTGATCCAGGGTGGTGAAACAGGTAAGGTTCGAAGATAGGTATCAGCCACTCACTCACCAATTAATTAAAAAGCAGCACAATTTTGGTTTCATAATTTTCAGCCACCAAACCTGATGTTTCACCTGTCTGGGCTTCCTCAGGGGTATGGGGGTCTTTTTTGTTCCTGCAATGTCATATATCAGTATAACATCATATATGTCAATATGTCATTACCATAATATAAAGTCTTTCAATTTTCTTTGTAGCGTTCATGCAGTCTCAACTCGCCTCCTGTCCTTATGTCTCTAAGGATTTGGGATTCTTTTTATTTATTTACTTTATTGTCTCCTGCCATTCCCTGGCCCACAGTTCCCCCCATGGTGGGTCCCCCTGTGGTTCTCCAAGCCTAGGACATTCACTCAGTGGCAGGCAGCCCAGTAGGCTGTGCAAGACCTGCAGGAGGATATCCCTACATACTGCCACTAGGCAGTATTTTTCCATTTGTTTTCTTTCCACCCTTTCCTAGATGCCTTATGGGCTAGGACTGCAGGGACGTGAGAACACAGCAGGCTCACGTCGCAGTCAGGTGTCTGCCCTCCCCACTGTGGCTCCGTTTGTTTTATTTTGTATTTCAATTGTGTGCTTACCTCTGCCTGTTGTCTGGCATCCCCTACTCTGATCGACTCTCCCAGCCCTATTACCTGCCATCCCCTGGTATTTACCCCTGCCTCCTTTGTTCTCTGTGACATGCCCTTGATGGAGGGGTCCCCAGGAAGCGTAACACCCCCGATTGGGTAAGGATCCGGTCTTGGAGGTGGGTACCTGGTGGGCAGCACAGGGCCTGAACAGGGTTGGTCTTCATGCTGCCACTGGGGGTTTTCCTTCATTTTCTCCCTGAGCTAGCCTGCAGGCAATGACGCGATGTGCGGGTGTGCATGATGGCATGCAAGCACGTGCCTGCATCCAACGGCTTCCCGCCTTCCTCTTACGCAGCCTTCACTGGGGGCAGGCAAAGAGCAGAGGACTGATTCTCCACTCCTTGAAGGAGGAGAGCTGTCCTGTGGGACACGCAATCACTCTTCTCCAGCCAGCCCCCTGCAACCAGAGTCCATTCCTGAACTTGGGTCACCAGAGTAGCAAGCAGAAGCCCTACCACTGTGCTACCTGGCCAGTTAGGATTTGAGATTCTTAAAGGTGACAGTCAGCCTGATGGGCATACTCCACTGAAGAGGGGTTTCAAGGATAGATGAATGTGATGAACATCAGTTACATCATCAGTTCATGATACAAGAGTTCACTTTTAAGCTTCTGGATTGCTTAGAATGTTTTGAAAATCACACTTCAAATTCAAAAAACTGAACACAGACCATTTGTGTCACACTGGCTCCTCAGGCAGTCTCCTTCAAGGTTACGGGGGGGGAGGATTACTGGGACACCAGGCTTGAGGGATACAGGCTAAGAGGCATAGGCCTGACAGTAAAGGGGTGGAGTGGCTCTCTTTGTAAGGTAAGGAGTCAGTGTGAAGGACAAAGAGGCTATCGGGGGAGATAACAGTATCACAGAGTCCATCTGGGCAACCTAGGGAAAAGGGGGGCAAATATCCAGGGGGAGGAGTGGTGCTAAGATAACGTAACACAATGTTGGCATTACCCTAACTTTGGCTACCTCTATCTAGGCATTGCTGTGTCAGTGTTTTACTTCATTTAGTTTTTTGTCAACCAGGTACATGCATTAGACAAAACATTACCCATTTTCAGGCACGACCCAGGACTTTGACAAGACAGCACCATGGTAAGGGTAATGCAAGTGCTGTGTTGCATGATCGATGAAACACAGAGGAACAGTACACCACAGATTCCAAAGACTATGTGGACCTTTTCCCCACAAGGGCTACGTGGACTGTCCCCCCCACACACACACACATACACACAAGGGCAACACAGACTCCAAGGGCTTTATACACTTTTCCCCACAAGGACTATGCAAACTTTCCACCTACAGGCTATGATACCCCCACAAAGACTATGCAGACATTTCACCCTAACATTTTATTTCACTTCTTTTATGTTTTATGTTTCAATGTTAGCAGATGCATTAAAGTGGTTTTTGCAATTTTTTTTTTTTTTTTTATTGTAGTATTTGGTAACCAGGTAAGGCCCGCTAGGCACAAGTGCCTATTTTCAGGGATGACCCAGGAGCACTGGGGAGGTTAAGTGACTTACTCAGAGTCACATAGTATGCAAGTGGAGGTTGTGGGAATCGATCCCAGGTCTGCTGTATGTACCAAGCTCATTCCTAGCTCCTTACTCTAACCTCTAGGCTATACTGCCGGCCTATGTTTTTTTTTTTTTTCTAACTTAGTATTTTATCCCTCCTACTGCCTCCTCTCACCACTCAGTCGGACTTCCTCTATTGCGTTGCCCTTCTTCACACACTTGGAGTCTGCCCCTAGAGCACCTGGTCCACATGTATCCTTTGATTGCCAGATTACCCTCCGGTGGGGCGGAGGGAGCCCCCTACTCCCCCCGACCATTGATTTGTGGACACTGTGCAGCAGAGTCTGCCCCGATGGTCCGACGGCTCGCAGTGAAGAGTCGTCACCTAGGTGAGGAGAGGGTGTTTTTTCCTCAGTTTTTCCTTCCCCCAGCGCCGCGTGCAGTGAGGGCCAATGAGCAAGGAGGCGCGATGAGACACACCTCCTGCTCCGCCCCTCTGCTGATGTCTTTCCCGGAACCCACGCTGCTACCTCCCTCTACCGCACCTACCTCCCAAGCTCCCCCAGGAGGCGGTATTGCGGCGGAAGCTTGCAGACTGCCCCCCCCCTCCAGAGAAGGAGAGCAGCCATCGGGTGCTCGATCCTTCTCTTCCCCGGCCGACCCCCGGCGGTCCGTGCTCATTCCCGAACACAGATCGCCAGCGTGGCACAAGGTAAGGCGTCCAGCGCCTCAACCCTCAGCGCCACCGGGCCGGCCACCAGCCTATGTTTTGAAAAAGATTTGTAACAACTGCACACCTATAGCTCTCTTTGCCAGGCTGCACAAAGCAGCAGATCCATTAAGCAGGAGCACAGATCTGTAGCTTCCTTCACATCTCCTGTGTTGTGTGGCAAATCTGCTTTGCCCTTGGACTTTATTGCAGTTATAACTGCGTGCAACTATGGCTGAGCATTCCACAACAGCGGCATTTGCTAGCATACAGTCCACGCGTTACCAGACTCCAATGTGTTGCCTTGCAAAGCGATGTGAAGTATGCTATGTAAGAAAAGAGCTTAAGTATATTAAGAATTCAAGAACGCATGGGACAGACATAAGGCAATTCTAGTGGGGGATTGGAAGAAGTAGGCTGTTGGTTAACTAGGATCTGCAGCTTATCCATTAGGTAGGGAAATGGGCAGACTAGGTGGGCCAAGTGGTCCTTATCTGCCATCAAATTCTATGTTTCTATGTAGAACTATCCAGTTCAAGTCTAGTTCACGGATAACAAACTGGTGAAGAAATGGTTGAACAGTGTCATCTGCTGGACAAAAGCCTGTATTACCAATAATAGATTTTTACTCAGGCTTAGCACAGCCAGTTTTTTTTTGTTTTTTTTTTCATTAGGCGCCAAATGAAGCTTGGAGCTTGTTGTCATCAGTAGAACTATTTTGTGCTTAAGGTTTTCTGAGCTAGGGTGTGTAGGGAACAATTTCCCATTGACACTCCAGCAGAGAATTGGTCCTGTGATTTTACCCAGGTCTGCTCCATAGACTTTACCTGGAGCCGTATCTAGGATCTGCCTGGCCCTGACGGATCAGGTTGTTTTTTTTTTTGTTTTGTTTTTTTGTTCAGTGCAGATTTTCTCTCTGGGGATCCCAGGAAACACAGCAATTAAAGTTAAGTCAAGTAGCCGCATATTGCCTGGTAGGGGACAGGACCTGTGATTAGAATGGACACCCACTCCATGTTACAAAATTAGTTAAATTGAGCATAACCTGTTATAAGCAGCTGTCCACTTTACCAAGGTGTAACTGCTGGTTCCTCTTTTTTACCATAACTAATTCCATCAAGAACTCTAATATTGCCGGCCCGGTGGCGCTGAGGGTTGAGGTGCTGGATGCCACACCTCACACCACGCCAGTGACCCAGGTTCGGGAGTGAGCTCAGGGCGCTGGTCGGGGAGGAGAGGAATGGAGCATCTGAGGGACGGCTCTTCCTCTCCGGGAAGGGGGGGGATTCCAACGGTCGTCGTCCAACTGCCCCCTGGCGGAGGCTGGAGGTCAGGGACGCACACCGTACATTGGGGCAGAGTCGGAGGCAGACGCCTGGCCGGGAGTGCAGGCAGACTCATGCACGCTCACGACCGGTGGTGTCATTGCACACCCTCCGACTTGGGAGAAAATGTGGAACAAGAGGGGCACCAGTTACGGCAGCATGATGGCTGTCTCCAGCGAGGGACTAGTTCGGCGCCGAGGGTATGCGGCGTTACTGGATCCTGATTCTGGGGGGGTTGAGCTAGGGGGAGTGCTCCCCCTCTACCCCACTATGGGAGGCAAGCTGCAGGGGTAGCCATGGGACCCATACTAGGAGCCGACGAGTACCCAGAGATAGCGGCCTGAGACCCGAGGAGGAGGACGCCTGACGCGATGAGGGTAAGCAGACTGGTGGCTCAGGGGGGTATAAAGTATAAAGCAAAAAAAAAAAAGAACTGTAATATTTCCAGGGAAATTTGAAATATGACACCCATTGTATTTCTGAGACAGGATCTGTATAAGAACTAGACTGAAGAAAAGAGAAAAAAATATCACAAGGCTACAAATTTATGAGCATAGGGAAGAAAAAAACATTGAAATGAATGGGCCCATTAATTTCAATGGAAATTTTTTTTATTTCATTTTTATTAAGAATCGATACATATTGGAAGGTACAAGTATTGCCTGTTACATACTTCAGTGACTAGGACTGTTGGTGTAAATATGACGGCATGGCAGTAAGCATTACTGGTAACAATTACACACAGCCGTAACAACTTTATTTCTTATATTTCTACCCTTTCTATTACTTTTACGTCTCCCAGAGGCAGGCAGCCGATCCTTTCTTAAGGTATAAAGCCTTCAAGGGTTTGAAAGCAATTGTCAAAATCCCTCCCCAGGTATATAAGGGGGGATAGAGATCCCTCCCCAGTCTGATCATGGCTAAACCGCGGCCACTCTATTCATGGAATAAATTCCGGGTTAGATTCTGAAACATAGAACACCCACCTACGCCATTTTAATTCAAATTGAGGGAGCCTATTGTGTAGTTTAGCTATAAGCTACTCGGAATAATAGATTTCTTTTTTTATATTACGCCAGTCTCCAATGAAAGGTATCGTAGGTATCATCCATCATCGAGTGATGTTTTTTATGGCTGCTAAAATAAACAGAGGGAGTAAAGTCTTGTCCCAATGTGGTCTGTGGGGAGGGTAAATGGATAGGAGTGCTATCTCTGCTGTTATTTCAATATTTTCTCCTAGGCACCCCAATAGTTCTACCTGTAAGGCACACCAGAAGGGTGTCAGCCTAGGGCTAAACCAAAATATGTGTCCTAAATCTTCCAGACTGCAATTGCAGCCTCTCAAGCAAAATCCATAGGAGGTTGGAAGGTATTTTAAGAGAATTGCTGGGGATCTGAAAAACTGGGAATGTGACTTCCACGCGAATTCCCTCCACATATTTGTGGCGGTAATTTTAATAGCCTTTAAAGTGGCCTCAGTCCATGTTTCAAAGGGAATTTCTAATTGTAAGTCCCTGTTCCAGGCCTCCAATATTGATAGGAAAGAATCCCCCAATGCTTCTCATATTATTCCGCAGAGATGGCTAATTAATTTACCCCATGGGTTACTTCTCAGAGTGTCTCCTAGTAGTTTCCATAAAGCTGGAAGGGGGGAGGGTAAGCAGGCTGAAAATTCTCTTTGTCTAAGTATGAAATTTTTCACCTGGGTATAGCGAAACAAATCCCTCTCAGGGATGGCATACTGCGTTTGTAAATCGGAAAAAGGAGTCACCCCTTTGGTGTCACGAAATTGCCAGTAAAAAGTAAGGCCCAACCTCCGCCATACTTTAAATGTAGAATCAAGTGTAGCTGGTAAAAATAATTTGTCGGCAGAAATTAAAGTAAATAAAAACACTGTTTGTTGTAAGGACTTTTTTTTGTTTTATCTTTTGCCAAATCCTTAAAACTGGCTGTAAATTGAACGAAGTCCCAGAGTTGGGGGTTCGTTCCTGAGATGCAAAAGCTATTTTTTCCATGTCATATAGGTCATTGAGCAGGAATTTGATGTCCTTCCAAATCAGGCATGAAGTCGGGGAAAGCCAGATTATAAATATTTTTAAGAAAGCAGCCAATGCATAGTATTTTAAATTAGGGAGGTTGACTCCCCCCTGGTCCAGGGCTAGTGTCAGTATAGTAAATCAAATCCGGGGCCTCTGACCCTCCCAAATAAAGGAAGATATGATTTTGTTCCAGGACCTAAAATAAAAGTCTGATGGGAAAATTGGGATGTTCTGAAATAAGTATAATAGTCTTGGAAGCATATTCATACGTATAGTCTCTATTCGTTGAAAAAAGGTAAGTTTCAGACACCCCCATCTATTCAAGTCCTCTTGACTCTGCACTGAAATGAGTTCATAATTTACCAGTTCAAGATGCATCAAATTGAGGGGGATGTAAATTCCCAAATATTTAATTTTGGTGCGTCGCCATCTCAATGACAGAGAGCTCCTAAGAGTGTTAGGTGGGGAGTAATAGAACATTAATGCCTCTGTTTTTGATACATTTAATTTAAAGTTTGCTAAACGCTCATACTGATGGAACATTTCCCATGCTGCAGTGATAGAGAGTTCTGGAGAGAGAAGGGTCAGAAGAATATCGTCAGAAAATAATGAGATCTTGTAAATTTTTTGTCCCAAAGGAATCCCTCTACCCTTGAGTCTAAACGCAGGGCAGCTGCTAAGGGTTCAATATACAGGGCAAATAGGGCCGGGGAAAGGGGGCATCCCTGTCGAGTGCCTTGTGACAGGGGCAATGGGGAAGAAAAATTCTCATTGATACAGATATGAGCCTTAGGATGTATATATAAGTTCTGTAGCCACATAAGAAATGAGTCCGGGAAAGGGAAAGTCCTTAAAGTCTCCCAAAGAAAACCCGAAAACCCCATGAGACCATATCGAAGGCCTTCTCCGCATCAAGGCTTAATAGTGCTAAAGGAATCTGTCTGGGATGTACATGCTCCAGAAGTAGCAGGGCACGTCAAATATTATCCGTAGTGCTGTTTTTTTATAAACCTGGATTGGTCCGGGTGTACAAGAGTTCGTAAGAGTTTTTCCAACCTCGAGGCCCAGATTGCCATGAACATTTTATAATCCACATTTAGGATAGAAATCTGCCATTTGAGGAAGTATCTGTTGTATCTTTGTTTGGTTTTGGGATGGGGGTTAGGATTGCATAGTTCCACAGTGGGGGGGGGGACCTCACCCTCTGCTATGGCTCTGTATGTGGATAGAAGAGTAGGGAGAAAGGACTCGGACATTTTTTTGCACCATTCGGCTGTATAGCCATCTGGTCCAGGACATTTAGCAGGTGTAAAAGCCTTGATGTGGGACAGGGTCTTATCTGGGCTGATTGGTGCCTCTAGTTGGGACCGCTGGGCCTCTGTCAATTTAGGGAGGGAAAGCTGAGAAAGGAAAGCCTTCCTGTCGTCAACCTGAGAGCAGTCAGGTTGGTGACATGTATAGGGATTGGTAGTAAGAGGAAAAGGCTGAAACGATATGCTCATCATTATGTGAAAGTTGTTTTGTAATCGGGTGTTTTATTTTAAGAACAGTCGCCGCTCGCTTTCGCGCTCTCAGTTTACAAGCCAGCATCTGTGTGCCTCTTTAGCGTCCCTCGTAGTTTGATAGTTTTAAAAAGGTTAGGGTCTGTAGCTCTTAATAGCCATAATTTTTTGTATGTTTTGTTTCACTAGTCTAATTTTCCTCTGCAGTGTCCTAGCTCCCTCTTGGTATAGCAGTTGGTAAGATTGTAACTGTTCAAGTAAATATTTATAGGAAGCTTCCAATTTCTGTCTCTTCCTTGCAGTAAAGGCAATAGTTTTGCCTCTGAGGACCACCTTTAAGGTGTCCCATATAATGGGATTGGAGATATCCCGGGAAACATTATCATTTAGTATTTGGGGAATTTTTGTTTTCATTAGTTCAATATACTCTGGATCTTTAAGTAAGATGGGATTGAGACGTCATAGTTTTGAGAATTTAGGTTTTCCCAAATTAATTAAAAAAATCAAAGGATGGTCAGATAGCACATGGGGGCCTAAGGCCAAGTCTTGTACCAGAGGAAAATGTTCGCAGGAAATAAAAAAATAGTCTAGACAGGAATAGGTTTGGAACCGGGGGGGGAGTATGTGAAACCCGAATTTGTTGGATATAGTTTTCTCCAAACATCCACCATACCCAAGTGTGACAACATTCCCTTTAAATATTTTAACGTGCTAATGGACCGATGAGCTCTTGGGGAAGAAGAGTCTAACTGCGGGGATAAAGCAAGATTAAAATCCCCTCCCATTATTAGAGTACCACAGAGGTTATCAATAACCTTGTTAAGAAAAAGACTAATCACAGCTTGAGAGGACTTGGGGAAGGGGGGAGGTACACATTTACCAGGGTGACTTCCTGAGAGTGCAGAGTACCAGTAAGGATCATAAACTGCCCCTGAGTATCTTGTAATAATCTCCTTCAGTTCCCAAGGGGTTGAGGCAGGAATGAGGATAGCCACCCCTCTCCTGCGACCACGATGGTGTGAGGATGCCTAGACCCTGTACCTACTTTAATTTCTGGTGTTCTGTGTCCGGGAGGTGGGTCTCTTGCAAATAATATACATCGTCCGCCTGCCTCCTTAGGGATTGCATCATTCTTGCCCTTTTTATCAGGCCATAAAGTCCATTTATCTTTATAGAGTATATTTTAACTGGGTTTACTGCCATTTTTTGTCCATGTGTATTTTCTGTCTCCCCAGATAGAAGAGAAGGAGAAGATGGAAACGGACCTCTCTTCAGGTGTCATCCAACTCTTCTAGCAATTGAGCGGAGCTAGCAAACCCTCAGAGCCATTCCATCTCATACTGCAATAAACCATTCCAGAAACACCATGTGTGTGTGTGTGTGTTTTCTCGTATGTCTCATTCTAGTTTTTTAACCTTTATAAACAACTGATTAGGCCTAACCCTGGTCCATTTAAGTAGGAAAAGGAAAAGGTGAAAAAAAACCTTACCAATAAATATTGAACTAAACAGTAACCGTGAGCAGCCTCTATAACTCCAGAGGCCCAAACCAGAATTGTAAACTTAGTGACTCCCAAGTGTGGGATGTCAACATTGAAACACCCCTGTGGATTCCCAACAAGTCCCCCAAAAGGGGGTGTAATAGGATCAAGGGTTTCTGTGATCCGGGGGTGCACACCCATCCAAGGATCCAGGGAATACCCCACATAACTAGCTCCCCGATGAGGAGATGCCCTGTATGTGGTTTGACTTGTGCTTGTCTTAAGGTTACCATTGCCCAGACGTAAACCCTCCACTCTAAGGTGATCCTGTTAAGTCTCCCCTGGCTTATCCCGTAAAAAGAGGACAAAGGGAATATCCAGTTAACCTAGTAGTAAATTTACTATGGTTATAAGGTATGGGGTCCAATTAGGGGAAAAGAGAGGGGAAAAAAAGGTGGGGGAGAGAGTGTAAGGGGCGTAAAAGCCAGGACTATATATTAAAATTAAACTGGTTGGGAGGCCCAGCTTATACGACCCTTCCCAAGAGTAAATCGATATGGGCAATAGTAACACAGTATCCTCTCCAACTAGATAGGGAGAGTCTAGGAGGAGGAGGAAGAGGCTCGGCCCCTCATGTCTCAAACCAACAAAAATCAGTGCCGAACCATCCCCCCAACAAGTCAAACAATATTGCAATATATAGCCCGCTGGTTCCCCCGGAGGTCTTCATCATTCAGGTTGTAAACCAACAACTGAGGGAAACAACATAACGCCAACAGCACACAAAACAAAAAAGGGTGGGAAGGGGAGGGAAAAGGGGGTGACAAACAAAGAGTCCCGTATTTGCAGTTCTGTTCATTAAGAGAGAGAAGCTGGTATATCCATCTGTGGTAATGTTCGGTAAGAGAGAGGAGGGATCCCCCCACTGGTTTCCTCACCTCCATTTCTTGTTTCCCCTCCAAATATCCTCTTCGTTCCAAGTCCAGGGATCATCCAAAACAAGACTGGTCTCATTCTACCCTTTTCAAGACCCTAAACTCCTTGTTGCCCTCGGACCTAGAAAGTCTCAGGTCACTGAGTCACCAGCCGTATAAAAGATATAGTGGTAGCTCTATGTGTGGTGAGGAAAGGGGAAAGGCGGCCCCGTCCAACAGGTAGTGCTCCGTGGCCCTACGCCTGATCGTCCAGCCTGGGGAAAATCCCCCGCCATCAAATGTCCGGGGCCCATTGTAGAAATCTATAGTAAGATGAGGGTATTTAGAAATAAATTAGGTCTAAGCACCATAATTGCCTGGGTCCAGGAGGGAATCTGGGGGCCATCTGAGGACAATCAAGGCCCACCCCCACCCCCAGACCCGAGAAGGCTATACCAGAGGAGGTCAGTTAAGGGGAGAAAAACACCTGATAATTATACTTACAGTCCATTCAAAAGGTGAGGGTCGGATTTCGGTACTGGAAAATTTTCTCAAATAAGTCCTGGAAGGGAAGGTCGAGGGTTCGTTCATCAGCTTCAGCATGGTGATTGCATTGTGGAAAGCAAGGGGCAGGAATGCGATCCCTCAAAACCTCTTTTGATGTAAGGTCTTCTATCGCCTCTTGTGCAGTGTTGTAGGTCACTGAGCCCGATGGCAATTGTACCAGTAGCCTTACTGGATAGGGAGTGCGAAATTTGATATTTTGGGCTCAGAGGAGTGGAAACAAAGGAGCATATTCTCGGCGGAGCTGTTGTGTGTGTGTGTGGGGGGGCATAATCATTGTCCAGGAGGAGGCGATGTGATCCGTACATTGTGTGGCCCTTTGCCAGGCCTTTCTCAAATAGTTGGTCCTTGGTCTGGAATGCCTGAAATTTTATAACAAAGGATCTGGGCCTAGCGTCCGGACGAGAGGGTTTGGGGCCCAACACTCTATGGGCTTGCTCTAGGTCGAGCTGGAAAGAAGGATCCAGGTCAAGGAGAGTGCGAAGTAAGTGATCCGCAAAAGCCACTGGGTCCTCACCCTTGTCTTCCTTGGGGAGCCCGTATATTGTAATATTTTTCCGCCTACATCTATTTTCGGCGTCTTCCTGGCAGAGCGCGATGTATAGTTGTTCGGTGAGGATTTTCTTAACTGAGCCCTCTAGATTGTCCAGTTTTGTAGAGTTGAGGGAGATCTAGTGGTCAGCCTCCTCCATGCGTGTTTGAAGCGTGGAAATGTCAGTACAGAGGTCCCGCATCTCACCCCGAAAATCTGAGATGGCTCTCAGAATATTGTCCTCAGCCTGATGAGCGATTCCTTTTCTTTTACCCCTGATTTTGCTGTCATGGCTGGAGTTGCCTTTTTTCCCTCTTGCTCTTGATTACCTCTAGGCTGCTCGCTGTCAGAAGGCTCTGGGTCGTCAGTCTCCTGGAGGTCTGCAATGGGTAAAAAATGACTGCGGTGAGTTTTTGCCATTTTCTTCGGGGAGAAAATTATGTAGACTGCTTCCCGATGTATTGATAAAATTATATTGTGGACTAAATTTCGGTAGTTTAACCATCAGGAGGTGATTTTAAGATAGTAGAGTTAGGAGGGTTCACGAGGTAGCTGGCTATCCAAGCATGCCGGAACTGAAAGTCTCAATGGGGATTTTTTTATGCTTATAACTTTGCGTTGCTGGCGGAAATGTGACCTGGAAGCCGACCATCTTAGATTGATGAAACATTACCAAGTCTATCAATCAGCAATCTCCTGTGAGAAGGCAGAGTTCCTGTCTGGGGAGGCTGCTGCTGCTCAGAACCGACCGACTCAGCTCTTTTGAACTGTGAACAGGCTGTGCAACCTGGTCTGTCTGCAGCTTTGAAGAGCTTTTTCGCAACTGGAGTGTGATGAGCTCACTTGGTTCTTTGTGGATAAGGTGTCTGGCATCAGGGTGGAGATCTAGCTAGCACACTTTATGGGGGATGCCATTGATCGGTGCTGTCACTCTCCCTCACTTTTCCTGGAGTACCTTTGACCGGCTGGAGTTTATGGATTTCATGCGGATTGCCCAGGGTATGCACCCAATGTGCTGTAGTTTGGATCCGGGCCCAACTTCCCTGATTATGGGTTGTGGTGACATCATTGGTCCAGTCCTGGCATGGATAGTCTGGTGCTCCCTTGAGTTGGGTAAGTTCCCTAGCTCCCTGAAGGAGGCACTGATGACTCCCCTTCTAAAGAAAGCTTCTTTGGACCCAGACTGCCCTGCTAACTACAGACCTATCTCTAACCTCCCCTTTGTGGGGAAGCTGATTGAGAAAGTGGCTTTACAACTGGAGAACCATTTGACCGTCCATGACATCTACGAACCTCCAATCCGTTTTGAAAGGCGCGTGCCGGGGCCTAAAGCTGGTTCGGGTGCTCAGCCTGATCTTGAGCCAGAAGATCATAAAAGCTGCTCTATCTTGGTATTTCTTAATCTCTCCTCAGCGTTTGACACTGTGGACCATGGGGTACTGCTTGAGAGCCTGAGGTTCATCTGTGGCCTGTCTGGTACAGTCCTCAGGTGGTTTAAGTCCTTCCTCACTGACAGAAGTCAGAGGGTGGTGTCGGGGATTTAATCCTCCGATCCTCTCTCTCGGTCACGTGGGGTCCCTCAGGGCTCGGTGTTGTCCCCCATGTTGTTCGCAGTGTATATACTGCCCCTCGGAGACATTGTAAGATGGTATGGGATGAGGTTTCACTGCTATGCTGATGATACCCAGCTCTGCCTGTCTTTTACCCCCAACCAGGATAGAGCTCTCTCGGTATTTAATAACTATCTCACTGAAATCCAGGATTGGATGAATTCCAGCTGGCTGAAGTTGAACTCTGGAAAGTCTGAGATGATGGTTGTGGACTCAGGTCACTGAATAGGGGGGTCGGGGGCTGGTCAGCCTATGGGGCTTTTCCTGGGGGGCTCCCAGCTTCTTGCCTCTGAATGGGTGCGGGACCTGGGGGTGATTCTTGACGAAGAGCTGACACTACGATCTCAGGTGTCGGCAGTCAAGTCCTCCTTTTACTATCTGTGGAACATTGCCAGGGTCAAGCACCTAGTTCTGTTCGGTGACCTTCCAACATTGGTCCACGCCTTTGTCACCTTGCGCCTTGATTATTGCAACTCCCTTTATCTAGGGCTACCTGGGGTTGATATCCACCGCTTGCAGCTGGTGCAGAACGTAGCAGCCCAGCTGTTGATGAGGACTCCCCAGACGTGTCATATCACACCGGTGCTGCACGAGCTGCACTGGCTGCCGATTCAGTGGCGGATCACTTTCAAAGTCAGACTTCTGACTTATAAAGCCCTACACGGACTAAGCCCAGACTACCTGAAAGAGCTCCTGTTTCCCTACTGCCCCGGGTGATCGCTCCGCTTAGCTGACGAGGGGTTGCTAGGGATTCAAAGGGTATCCTTAAAATCATCCTGGACCCATGCATTTATGTATGCAGTTCCAGCCCTTTGGAATTCTCTACCCCATCAGTTGTGGGAGTGCACAGCTGTGGGGAGCTTTAAGCTGGCCTTAAAGACATATCTGTGGCACCAAGCCTATTTTGATTGATTTTATTGAATTATTGGATTTTAGTGATCATTCGTATTTGTATTGTGTTTTAATTTTATCCTATTTCTATTTTATGTTAAAGCACCTTGATATTTGAAAGATGCTGGATAAAGTTATTATTTGCAGCCTTGCAATAATTGTTTTTTCTCTTTTCTTCAGTCGTTTTTTTTTTTTTTTATTCTTTGTTAACTGGGTAAGGCCCACTAGGCAAAACTGCCTGTTTTTAGGGGCAACCCAGGAGCTTTAGGCCGGTTAAATGACCTGCTCAGAGTCACACAGTATGCAAGTGGAGGTTGGGGGAATTAAACCCAGGTCTGCTGAACTAAGCTCATTCACATCTCATTACTCTAACCACTTGGCTATACTGCCAGCCAGACTCCAGAAAGTAAAAAAAAAAAAATACATATTGTAAAACTACAAAGTTATAAAAGAACCAAGTCAGGGTCTCCGTCAGAGTGGGGATGGGTGACAAGTTGCCAGCTCCTGCATTAGCTCAGCTCTCTCTCTCTCTCTCTCTCTCTCTGAAGTGAGGTAGTGGGCATCAGGAACTAGCAGCAACCTCTTCAGAGCTCATTATTCTTGTGTTAAAGTGTGTGAAACTGTATTCGTCACTACCACAACCCGGCCAGGCTGCATTGCTGTTTCTCACCCATTTAGAGTCTGTCATTTGTGCTTCGGCTTTATTAGAGAGCTTGACAGAATTAGTTATTGTTAAACATTTGTCAATGCCGAATATTTGCTTGCATGTTGCACCAAGTAGGTTTTGGTTGTGTTGTAGAGAATGATGAAGGTAGAGTAGTACTGCAAGAGAGTCTCTGTAATGGAGTCAGTGAGTAGTAATGTTTCTCTTACGTATTTTCATTTCTGAAGCAAGATACAGTATTTTGACACCAACACAGACACAAAAATAGTAACTATTCGGGAGAGTGCACTGGCTTATTAATTGTTAATAACTGTGTTGCTTATTTTTTCTTAGAGAAGATAGATGTGCATGGTGCATAATTGGCATGCTATTTTAATTTTTTTTTAATGGGTGTTCATTTGCTGTTTGCTAGTTTTCAGTGTTCTCTGGTATACCACTCAGAGGCATGCATAGTGGTGGGGCATAGGAGGAGAAATTGTTTAATAAGGAAAGGCACACTAAGCCAAAGCTTGTTTCCGGGTGCAACCTGGGAGCACAAGGAAGTTAAGTGACTTGCTCAGGGTCACACAGTATGCAAGTGGGAGCTGTAGGATTCAAACCCAGGTCTCCAGATTTGCAGCCAAGAGCCCTAACCACTGCACTATACAGTGCATGGGGCAGCCCTGCCCCACCCAATTAAATCACCCTCCAGATGTTTTCAGAGTTGTGTTGGTGATGCTTAAGAGGCCCATGCTGCTGGAGAGTCACCAACTCTCACTTATGTCATTGACAGAAGCGGTGACAGTCTCACAAACTCGTTCTCTTACTGTTATGGCCAGGCCAGGTTAGACCAAGACTCTGGAGGAGCCAATGCTGGCACTGTCACCACTGTGACGCTTTTTGGATCTGGACCATGAGTACAGTGATGGCATTGACTATGTGGGGAAACCGGACCGGACCCAAAATGGTAAAAAAATGGACCGGTTGGTCTGACTGGATCAGCTGAACCAGGTGCAAACTTGCATGGTCCGGCTACACCAGTCTGTTTTTTATCATTTTGGTCTGTCCGTTCTGGCTGATCCAGTTTTCATCTAGAGTGAGGGTATGAGTGAAATCCAGATTGGTTGACCTAAATGAGTCCTGTTACTGTTTTGGTCCTGTCCAAGTCTGATGGTCCAGATTTCTTCTATACCCATCATTCTACATGAAATATGGACTAGCCAGAATGGACAGACTGACATAGTAAAAACCAGACCATGCAAGTAGTGCTCAGTCTGGCTAGTCCAGCTGAACCAGCTGTCTGTTTTTGGGTCTGGTCCAGTCTGATAGTTCAGACTATGTGTGTCCTGCTGACTACTCCCAGCTGCTGAGGACATGTCTTCACAAACTTTCTTTGCTTCTTTCTCTTCTCTGCTGTCTGCCAGTGCCTAAGTGCCTTGTGTAGTACACCAGTTGGTCCCACTTCCGGTTCACTCTCTCTCTGAATGACTGACTTCTAGGACTGCCACAACCAGAGACCAGAAAACCAGGGGGGGGGGTTCACGTTGGTCAGGGGAGAGTTAAGGAAGAGTGGAAGACCAGTCACCAACAAAGATGAGGGTGCGGTGTGCTGTTATTTATTTATTTGAAGTTGATAACCGGGAGAGGTACACTGAGCCTAGGCTCATTTCAGGTGCAACCTGGAGGAAATGGGAGTTGGGAGGTTTACAGTACATAAGTTTAAACAAGTATACAGAGAACATAATATGAGTAGAGATTTAATATAAATACAGTACATAAGTTTAAACAGGTATACAGAGTACATAATATGAGTAGATATACAATGTAAATATAGTACATACATTTAAACAGGTGTACATATGAGTAGATATACAATGCAAATACAGTTCAACAGGTGTACATAGGAGTAGATATACAATGCAAATACAGTTAAACAGGTGTACATAGGAGTAGATATACAATGCAAATACAGTACGTAAGTTTAAACAGGTGTACATAATATACAATGTAAATAGAGCAATACATGTAATAATAACGGGTAGAACAGGGCATACAGAGAAAACAAGCAGTGAGGCTAACAAATGAGTAATAACAGCATTGACCAACAAAATATTCCTGGGGGTGGGAAAGGGGAGAGAGAGAGAGAGAAAGTGCTACGAGGAAATGAAGAGAGTGGGAAAAAGGTGCGCTAAAGTGCAGGCGAGGGGCCTAATACTTAGCTAAGCAAGATGAACATTTGGTGGGCAAAGGGGAGGTCAGCTTTGACAGAGGCAGGAGACCGGGAAAACAGATGAATGGGATAAAGCATGTTTTAGGAGAGAGAGGGAAGGGGAGTGTCTGACATGAAAGGGGAGGGTGTTCCAGAGCGAGGGCAATCTGTAACAGAAAGTAGCTGAGCCAGAACAGGAGGAAGGCCGAGGGACGGAGAAAGTGCAGGAGTCCCTAGACCAGAGAGGGGGGAGGCTTCAGGGGAGGGAGACAATAGTGAGGCGAGGCAGGAAGGCAGGGACCTAAGCCAGAATTTAGAGATGAATAGAGAAGGGTGAAATAGCCGGCAGTGTTGAAGAGAGGGAAGGGAAAGGGACGAGTAGAGGGAGCAGTGATGTGTGCGAGGAGGGGCATTTAGAACAAAGCGGCAGAAAGCAATGTACAGGGAGGAGGCTGGGTTACCTCCTGCATGCCCATCATTAGGGAACGGAAGACTGTAGCAGCCCTGCTGTGCGAGAGGGGGAGTGATGGGATTCAGGGACTGCACTAGGGACAAGGGAGGGAGTAGGGAATGGGATGCTGTGATGATGCAGCAGGTTGGGGCTCTGATTAGTATATCTTCAGTATTAATAGAGGTTGGAGACACTGTGTCTGGAGTCCCCTCTGTATTGGAAGTACAACTCCAGAATATTTGGAAAAGGGTTAGTGCAGCTCCAGAGTTTTAAGGCTGGGTCAGTGTAAATGCAACCCAATACTGCACAAAAAGGGGAAGGATGAGGGGGGGAGTTTACAGCTGTAGAATGCGAGAAGATTGAAACAATGTCTCATCCCCGTTTCACTATCCTTACATCACAGGCAGACTGCGGTCTTCAAGATAAAAGTCACAGATTAGGAACAGCTTCCATACTTGGATCGCTCAAGAGTGAGCTCTACCCCCTTGCTCTGTATTTCACAGAGTGTCACACTATGATCAGTAAGTATACTATAATCTTAAAAATGGTGCTTGCTGTTTATGGTGCATACCATATTTCTTAAAATCTGTTAGCTCCCCGAGAATGAACAATGGGATCTTACTGGTCAACTTTTACCCCAGATTAGCAATTTAACAGATGTGAAACATCGAACACATATGGGGAGCACAACTATACCTAATTTTAATGACCATCAGGGCAATATTATTCTAGATGTGACCACAGAACATTAAAGTTGACTGAAAAAAAACTTCTGTTTTTTTCCAGAAGCAATGTAAATTAAATTTAAAATATATTAGACTGATGTGATGCCGGCTAAATATTTTTTTGGTTTTTTTTTTAGCATACACATCGTTTTAGGCACTAAAAGTTTGTAGCTTATTGTTGTTGATGTGACTTTTGTGTGTAGGATAATATTCCTTATTGCTCAATTGACTTGCATTGACAGTGTTATGTCAGGAGCTCATTCAGTGCTTGAAGCTTGCGGTCTTGTATTTGTGTGCACTCAAGATGTACTTCAATGATGTGTATTTTTTTTGGGGGGGGTATTTACACCAACTTGTGACCAGGGCGGCGATGAAATCTTTTACTAAAGTCCAAACAGAGTTCAGCCTTAGGCAGATTTTTACAATTATCTACAATTAAGACACTTTTTCCTCACTCGCAATTGGCCTTCGCAACCTTGAATCACACCCGGTCATCATTACTTACCGCATTTTGTTTGTGAGATTGGGGCCCACTGAACATATGATCTAATCTATATCAGGCACTCCTAGTGTCCACAGGGGACTCTATACTGGACATACTCCAATGCATGCAAGAACTTGGAGAGCTGGTCTCCTTAGAAGATTGGCGAAGGTCCTGCTAGCTTGCCTCTAGAGTAAGCAACTCACATCAGTGGACCGAGTATGCCTGGAAGCATCAGATTAGATGCTTTCGTACTTCAGTCATTACCATACACTACTCAGGTTCTGATGATGCTTCCTGCTGGAGAAAATTGCAAAGAAATGCAGGCTCACCTCTCCCATATAATGTGGTCCTGGCCAATCTTATGTCCCATTTTTCCAAGGTCTACATTCGGAGCTGGAACAACTCTTTGGTTGGCTGGTACCCCTTACAGCAGAACTTTACCTATTGCTCCAACTCCAATGAGGTATGCATGGCTCAAACTCAAGACACCTGCTGGGCATCTCATTAACAGCTACCAAAAAGCCATTACAAGGGTCTGACTGACCCAAACTCCCCCTACTCTAGGATAGTGGTGAACCACAGTTAATCAGATATATAGAATGGAGAAAATTACACATTTCCTAAATGATAGGAACTATGTTCATCCCGATGGACAGGCTGAATCTTACACATGATGAGTATAGAAAGGGAATTTGTTCTATAGTACACAATGCCCATGGTGTGGGTGCCCACTAACATACAAGGTGCCCATGACCCCTCACTACCTCTTCATTAATTTTCATCAATAGATAGCTCAACACAAGATGCTGCAACCCTTCCCCCTCCTTTCCTCCTCCCCCCAACTCGGGACAGTCCTATGGCAGAGGTGGGGGGAACCAGAAAGCAGTGGCGCCTCCTCCCTGCTTCACTCTACTTAAATGTACAAGGCAATAGCAATGACTGTTCATGCTATTTGGGATGTGGGGAGAATACTTCCATCAGTCAACAGATCCCTACCTCACCTCCCTGTGCTGTTCTTTAGGGGAGGAAGGGGTCATAGTGAACATCTCTCCTTTCCCCAAATGGCTATGTGTACTGAATGCTCGAGTTCCCCATATGGAATGTGTAGACTTGATTTACCGTGTAAGACTACAGATGTTGCAGACATGTAAAAGTTTAATAAAGATTACGCTTACAAAAAAAAAACAAAAAAAAAACTACTTTTCTCCCCATCTGAGGGATGTCACTTCTGGTCCCCGAGCTACCCTCAGTCCTGTTAGCCCTTAATCTCTCAGGAATGATTTGCCTCCTCAGAGCTCTGTGGCTTATGCCCCCATGGCAGGGCACTTGGGACACCCCAATCCCTCAGGAACAAGATGGAGGAGGAGAAGCTATGATGGGTCGGTGGGTGCGGGGCCCAGAGCCATCATGCTGCATAGGTGAGGGCTCTCCCACCAAGTTAGAGTCTAACCTCCAGACATTTGTCATAGATGGACATCCTGTCAGCTACACACACAGGGCATGTGCTGCCACATCCTCCCCTCTAGACATATACTTCCCAAGGTGGCAGAGTAGCACTGCAGGGTTCACTGCCCGACATGGATAGCAACCTCTGGAATGCTGAACGCCCCTTCCCCTCGAACACCTCGGCTTGTTCCCAAATAAAGGCTGCCGGCATTGCTCTACCCCTGCACAGATCGGCCAGCCCCATGGTGAACAGGTTAAGGGCCTCCAGCAGGGCTAGCTCTGGCTTATTGTTCTGTGCCGTTATCACCATAGTTTGTGCCATATGGTAAGCAGGACTTATTTTAATCAACATTTGATAATGCCAAACAGTTTTAAAAATTCGCATTTAAGAAAAAATCTCTAGCTAGCCCGGTGGCGCTGAGGGTTGAAGCGCTGGACGCCACACCGGCGACCCGGGTTCTAGAACGAGCTTGGGTCATTGGGGGGAAGGAGAGGACTGCGAGTGGCGGCTGACTGGCATGCCTTCCACCTCGGGAAGGACAGATGGGACTCTCGGAGTAAGGCTGCCCCCCAGTGGAGGCTGGGTGGTAATGCCACTTCTGAGAGCCTGGGGTGAAAGGCCATGGGGAGGGTGGAAGAAGTTGTTGACTGGAGCTGTGGTGCTCGTGTGGGCCTCCACCCTCAGTCACTGCTTCCGGGGCTAGGAAGGGAGGAAAAACTGGAGGAAAATTATGGGGGTATCCGCTCGATGAAGCCTCCGGGCCAGCTCGGGACATCCGCAGGGACGTGAATAGCGCAGGCAAGTTCCCAAACAACCCAGAGTCTGGTAGGGTGGCGGAGATTCACAGAGACCTGCCAAGGAGGATAAATAAAGTCAAACAAAAAAAGAAATAAATCTCTCTTGGCTCCTATAGCAAGTGACAGCATTAGCCCTGCTTCAGTATCTCCACCTAGATTTTTTCCTCCATAACTTGTTTTGGTGGTCATGCAGTGTACCCTCTCTACCATCTCATATTGTTGTGCAACATATTGGTTATTGATTCTATTATATACACGCTACAGGACACAATTATAAATCAGCCTAAACCTTGTTGCATTACCACTGTGCTGACATACAACTGTAGCTGGCTACAAAGCACCATACAGACCTGAAAATGAGGGTTACTCAGCTGTAACCATAGTTCTAGGAGTGGTATATGGTGCACATCCACAGTGGCAGTTTTCCTGTCCCTTTAAGTTCAGTCAAACTGTCTTCAAGCTAAGCCCCTCCCACCCACATAGGTGGTATACTCCTTGGCTTTGCCCTGTGACATCAGATCTTACACACTGAAAGGAAGGATGTGTGCGCCACTTGCCAGAGGAGGGCGGGTGAGTTGGTTGTGTGGATGTGCACCATGTACCACTGCTAGAAAGTACAGTTACGTGAGAACTTATCATAATAGCAGATCTTCAAGAGAGACTCTTGCAGTAGACAAACCCATTAGGACTGAGATGCCAGGTGCTAGGACCACACAGAAAACGTTAGCTAGCAGTGTCTGGCGGAGGATAGCCCACCCGGCGTCACGTGACTGTCTGTCCAGCACTATATGGTGGTCAGTCCCCATGCCCACCCTTCAGTTCTCCCGCTGGAGACCTAAGAAGGTGCAACAGGAGAAAGAAGTGGGTTACTGGAACCAAAGATAGGCTGAAAAGAAGCAGCAGCAGGGGGAAGGAGGGAGGGAGGGAGGAAAAAGCTTGCCTACTGCAAGAGCCTCTCTCAAAGATCTACTGTTACGGTAAGTTCTTAGGTAACCGTACTAACTTACTTTGAGAGGGCTCTTGCAGTTAGGTAATAATCCGTTAGGACTGAGTCCCAAGCAGTGTAAGGTAGGCAAAGACTGACCCATGGAAGGCAGGAAAAGTCCGCTGAAGAGCAGGGATGTTGAGAAAGAAGGCCCTGAAGGACAGCTAGTCGAAAGACTGCCCTGCATCTAGAGGTAATTTCCAGACTGTAATGCATAGTGAAAGTGTGGACAGAACTCCAAGAAGCTGCCGCACAGATGTCAGCCGCAGAAACATTTCTGAAACGAACAGTCGAAGCAGCGATGGCTCTGGCTGAATGCCCTTTTACTTCCCCTGGAAGTGGTTTATTATACTTCTGATAAAGCAGAATGCTATCCATTTGGATAAACACTGTTTTGAAACTGCTGCTCCCTCTCTTTTGGGCACAAAAGAAACAAAAAGCTGATCCGTTTTGCAGACTGACTTCATCCGACTAGTGTAAAAAAACGCAAAATTCTGTGCACACCCAGTGTATGCAGAAAGAAGTGCCTCCCCTTGCTTAGAATGCTCAGGATAATACACTGGCAAGTGGATAGTCTGATTCAAAGTAAATTCAGAAACTATCTTTGGTAGAAATGTAGGATTTATGCATGAAACCACTCTGTCTCTGTAGAAAATCAAATAAAGGCTCCTTACACATCAGGGCCTGCAGCTCGGAAATCCTTTGAGCAGAAGTAATTGCAATTAAAAATAGCGTTTTCCAAGACAGTGCAGGTTGCAACTCGTGGCCCGTTCAAAGGGAGGCAGTGTGAGTTTCTCAAGAATAAAATTCACGGTCGGCCCGGTGACACCGAGGACTAAGGTGCTGGATGCCTTACCTCGCACCACGCCGACAACCCGTGTTCGGGAGCTAGCACAGGCCATCAGAGGTTTGGGGGGGAGGGCGCAGAGCTGGATGAAGCCACCGAGAGGCAGCCCTTTCTGGGGAGGGAAGGTGGTATCCCTCAGCTCTTGACTGCCTTGCAGTGGAGGCCAGGGGGCACTGCAGACCAGAGAGAGTGCCAGGTCAATGGGTGGGTGGAAGGGGCTGTCACTAGTATGCATGCGTACCTCCATGTGCATGCATCTCTACACCTGGGGCCCCGGGGTAATTGGGAGAAAATGGAGGAAAAATGTATCCTCCGGCCGCAGGATGGTGCCTGACCATCCGTAGGCTCCGTTCTCGGGCCGGGCATAAGATAAGCTCTGGTAATTCTGGGATGACGGGGCTGGGGGGGTGGCTGGTCAGGCTGAAGGGGGCAGCAGGAAAGACTGTGATAAATAGTCCCTAAAAAACCAAAAAAAAACAAACAAAAAAAAAGAATGAAATTCAGATCCCATGGTGGAACAGGATTCCTAACCAAGGGTTTCATGTGGAGTATCCCCTCAAGAAAGTACAGGAGACCTCCAATTGAGCCAAAGTCTTGCCAGCTATCGGAACATGGTAAGCAGAGATGGCTGACAAATGGTCCTTCAGTGAAGAATAGCTGAGCCCTAGGTCAGAGAGAAACAGAAGGTATTCCAGAACCTGAGGAACAGGGCATGAAAAAGGGTTCCATCCCTTGGCGGTTGCCCAAATGGAAAACCTCTTCCATTTCATTGTGTAGGTAGTTCTTGTGGACAGCTTTCTGGCCTCCACAAGGACCTGACCTCTTAGCGTGAAGCAGCTATGTTAGAAGGTGCCACGCGTAGAGGTGAAGGGACCTGAGACCTGGATGAACCAGTGTGCCCTGCTCCTAGATCAGGAGGTCCTGTCATAGGGGTAGAGGCATCGGAGGCTCCACCACCAGCTGCTGGAACTGAGAGAACCACACTTGGCAAGGCCAATAAGGGGCGATCAGAATCATGTGAGCCCTTTCCGCCTGCAGCTTGAAGAATACCCTCTGTAGTAGCGGTAAGGAAGGAAGGCATACGAGAACCACCCTGTCCAGCAGAGAGAGACAGCACATCTTGCCAGAAAACACCACACCTGGGAACGAGTGAGCAAAAACTGGGTAGTTTTGTGTTGTATGGGGAGGTAAACAGATCCAGATTCGGCTGACCCCAAAGGTCGAAGATGCTCGCAACCACTGACGGTCTCAGTTCCCACTCATGTGCCCTTGCCTGAGTGCAGCTGAGTGTGTCCGCTAGGACGTTTTGAATGCCTGGGATATGCACTGCCATCAGCTGAAGGTGGTGTTGAACTGCCCAGTACCACATGCGCATCGCCTCCCTGCACAAAGGGTATGACCGTGTGCCTCCTTGGTTGTTCAGGTACCAAACCACGCACATGTTGTCGATCTGGACAAGGAACAGATGTGGGAGAAGGGACAGGAATGCCTGAAGAGCATACAGCACTGCCCGCATCTCCAGCACATTGATGTGCAGGGAGAGCTCCTGATGGGACCAGGATCCCTGGGTTCTGTGGTCCCCTAAGTGAGCACCCCAGCCTTGACTGGATGCGTCAGATGTCAAGGTCTGGATCAGAGAGGTGGGCTGAAAAAGGACCACTCAGCAGAGATTGTTCAGGTCCTACCACCAGAGCAGATCCTGCCGTATGGGGTTGGACACCAGGATCCTGTGATCCAGGTTGTCCAACCACTGATCTCACTGAACTCGCAATGTCCACTGCGTGATCTGCATGTAGAGTCTGGCTAGAGGGACAGTGGAGACAGCCGCCGCCATAAGGCCCACAAGATGAACAGATCTGGCAGTAGACCAGCGGCTGAAAGCCACATTTCGCCTGCAGCTGTTACGTTTCTGCCCTGTTCAAAGGGAGAAAAGCGCAACCCTGAACTGTATCCAGCACCGCACCAATAATCTGGAGGCACTGAGAGAGGAGGAAGTGAGACTTGGGGTAGTTCACCGTAACGCCCACCTGGTTGAACAGGTCCAGGGTAGCCACCAGGGGAGCTTCCAGTCTGTCCATCAACAGAGCTGACAGCAGCCAGTCATCGATGTACAGAACACAAAATGGCCCTGACAACGCAACGCCACTGCCACCACTGCTAGGCACTTGGTAAACACCCTGGGTGCAGACGAAAGTCCAAAGGGAAGGGCTTTGAACTGAAAATGCTCCCCCTGGAAGGTAAATCTGAGAAATCGAGCGGTGAGACGGGAAGACAGGAATACGCAGGTAGGCATCCTGCATGTCCAGTGCGCAGAGCCAGTGTCCCTGGTGGAGCAGTGGCAACAGGCCTGGGAGGGTCAACATGCGGAATCTTTTGTACTCGACGTACAGACTGAGCGAGCTTAGGTCCAGTATTGGCTGAAGGTCTCCCATCTTTTTGGGTACCAGGAAGAAGTTGGAATAATACCCTCTTCCTGCCTGGTTCGGAGAACGGGCTCAATGACAGACTTTCTTAGAAGAGCTCCGATCTCCTCTCTGATGAGGGGGATGTGACCTTGTGGGTAGTGAGAGAGGCCTGGAGGGTTCTCTGGGGGTCAATGAACACTAGGGTTTGTTCTTGAGCAACTAGCTGAAGGACCCACACGTCCGAAGTAATCGCCTCCCACCATGTCAGGTGGTTGGCGAACCTGCCCCCTACTGGCTCCTCCGGAACTGGCAGTGGGGGGGGGGGCAGGTCACAAGTCAGAGGCGAAGGGAGGCTTGGGAAGTCCCGCTCCGGAAGCTCTCTGAGACTTGGCAGGGGGTGGGTGGGTGGGTGGCGGTAGTTGGAGAGGCCCGTTTGCCCTGATGTGGGGTGGGCTATTGCTTGTTTTAGTGCTGTTGTTGGCAGTGAAAAGGCTGCCCAGACTTAGCCTTAGGATGGTACATCGATTGTACAGAACGTAGAGCTTTGCCACTCTCTTGAAGGTAAGTCAAGAGATCCTTGACATCCCCCCCAAATAGTATGGAACCTCGAAAAGGGGCATCCAGGATGTAGGATTGAACATCCTGGGTGAACCCAGAATCTCGCAGCCATGCATATCTGTGAAGGCAAAATGCTGTTGTGGTGCTCCTAGCTGAAGCATTGATAGCATCATAAGTGGCTCAGAGTATGGCGGCAGGATATTTCTGCCATCCGGACAGTCTGCTCAGTTTTGGCCTTGGTCTTGGAATCAAGCAAGGCTTCAAATTCAGACTTTAATTGCCCCAAGATGGCCTTCTGGTAACAGACCATGTGGGTCACATAGTCTAGAGCCCTCAAAGCCAAAGTGGAGGACGAGTACACCTTATGACCGTACTGGTCCAACTGTCTAGACTCATCTGGAGGAGAGGTACTCATGAGTTTGGGGGTAGTAGAACGGTCATGGGCCGCATTTATGACCACTGAATCAGCATTTGGATTGGTGCTGAGGTGGTCCTTGCCCTCCAGGGCATGATGCATCCTGTCCACCTTTTTGAAGACAGCCGCTACCAATGATGGCTGTTGCCAGATCGTAGAGGCCAAGTTGTCATGGGGCCCAATCCATGGAGGGTTAAGGAGAGGAGTCAACTAGAAGAGCAAGGTGCTCAGTTAGCCTTTTAGGCGGAGGGTCTTGTTCCTTCGTCTGCCAGCCGTTGGCCTCCTGAATTTTCCGGAGGATTTCCATGAAGGAAGGGTCCTCTGGGGAAACCTAGGAGTCTCTTTTGGCTTGGGGTCCTCTGCAGGAGGAGACTGGTAGTCCGAGCAGATGATGAAGAGGAATCAGACTCAGAGTCCTATGAAGAGCTCCTATCCGGAGTCAGTGCCCTACAAGAGGGAACCTTTCTTTGAGGCTCCTTTGGCTTGGTACCCCGACCCTCCACTGTGGAAACACCCACTGTGTGACCCGACATGGAGGGACGCGACTCCACTGGCAAAGGGGACCATAGAGAAGGGGCCGGATGGGCCAGTGTGGAGGCTGCAACCGGCTGATGGCAGTGAGCTCCAACACCAGCTAGGTTTTGGTTCTGCTCCACCAAGATTCGAACAGTGCCTCGTAATAAACCTGAAGCCATGGCAGAGGCTGATACACCGGCAGATAGCCCAGCGTTGGGTAACCCAGCATTGGATACCCTGGTGTGGGATGGCTGGGAGTATAAGCCAGTGTTGGGTACCCCAGTGTCGGGTACCCTGGCATTAGATACCGCAGAGAGGGGTAACCCGGCATGGGATAGCCCGGTGTCGGGTAGCCTGATGAAGGACCCGATGGCAGGGCTGAAGGACCCAGCAGAGGCCCTGAAGAAACATTAAAGGGGCCTGGCAAGCCAGGGTCCGGCAGTGGGCCTGCGGGAGGGAGACCTGGCGTAAGTCCAGAAGGGCCAGATGGTCCCTCTGGATTCTGAAGAGAAGGAGTAGGCCCAGGAGGAGGAGGAACCAGAGGTGTGGGGGCCGGAGGTTCTGTGGGGTTCTCCGACGTAGTGTTGGCTGGCGCTGACTTGAAAGGAGGGCCAGCGGGTGGCCATTGCTCCTCCTCTGGCTCAGATGGTATGGGAAAGGCTGGAGGTTCCACCGGAGGTGAAGGAGCGTCCTGGGAGGGGGATTCCTCCCGGGGAGGCTGCGGAATAAGCGTCAGCGGGCGCTGGCCTGGGAGACCACCATCAGACTTTGAATCAGGGGCTGTCAGAAGCGCCGTGGCTGGGTGTTTGTCGGAATGACTGACGCATGACTTATCAGCTAGGGCTGTGCGGGCTGAGGGCCCCCGACGCACCAGCTGAACCACTGGACTTAGACCCGTGAGTTTTAAGGGGCCTAAGAGTGAAAGAAGCCTCTGAATCCCCAGAGGTGCCAGCCTGAATCTTAATTGGCTCAAGCGGGGGGACCAAGGGCTGCTCCATGGCTGGGGGAGTAGGCATGGCCAGAGGGGCACAATCCTTGCTGGTGGAAGGCCGCAGCCTGGAAGGAGACCGACCCCTGTCCTGAGTCTTCTATTTGTCCTTCTTCTGCTTCTGGGAGCCAGATAAACCAGCTGTTGGTAAAGAAGAGCTCCTGATCTGCTGCAGCTCCTTTTCCATGGAAGCTAATTTTTTGTTTTAAAAAAGGAGCTTCCAGAGTCTGCTGCCGGCATTTCTGTGTGGCCTGGCTGAACTTCTGGCAGACCGCACAGACCTCGGAGTCGTGGTCGTGTCCGAAGCACAGAAGGCATGAAGTGTGGATGTCCTTCTCTGGGAGCTGCTTGCTGCAGAAGCACTTGTTTTGGAGAGATTCCGAAGGAGCTGGAAAAGACATGCAATCCGACGACGAAAAACCCATTTTGAGGAAAAAAATAAAACCAAAAGGTATACTTATCCAAAATGGTGATCAAACTGTAGCATCGTTCCACGAGGTCAGACATGCACAGGTCGATGGCGGGAAAGAACTGGAGGGCAGGTGTGGGGACCACCCACTATATAGCGCCGGACCGACATCAGTCATGTGATGCTGGGCAGGCGTCCCCAGCCAGACACTGCTAGCTAAAGTTTTCCATGTGGTCCTAGCACCTGGTGGCTCAGTCCTAATGGTTATTACTTACTGCAAGAGTCCTCTCTAAGTGAGATCTAAAGTTAGATGACAAAAAGTTGCTGGTTGCCGTATTGGTCCTTGTAGAACAAGATGCACAAACTAGGTGATTTGATACCTTTTATTGAACCAACAGAGATTTATAAAAAAAAAAGAAGCTTTCGAACCTACAAGGTTCTTCTGACGAAGTTACAGGTGAGTAACCCTCATTTCAAAGGGCATGGGTATGGTGCACTATCCACAGTCTGGCAGACTCCTAGCAGCTGTCTAGGAGGAGGAGGGAGCAAGATGCACATCCGTATCTGGCAAACAGAGATTGGAGAACTGAGGTCCCAAAACCAGCATGCCTGTATTACTCAAGGTCAATATGGTAGCGGGAAATGAAGGTATGTGCAGACTTCTAGGTTTCACCCCTACAGATCTCCTGGATCGCGACATCCCTGGAAGCAGCCACTGAGGCAGCAGTATGTCTGGTGGAATGAGCCCTAAGCACAATAGGAGGCTCCCTAACAGCCAACTTGTAGCAGAGGTTGATGCAGGATACAATCTACCTGCCAATCGTCCGCTTAGCTGCCGGTCTGCCAGGTGCAGCTTTAACGTAGGTGACAACGAACTGGCAAATCTCTCCCCGAACTCCAGTCGTGTGTTCCTGGTAGTAAGTGAGCACTCACCTCAGGTTCAAAGAATGGAGCCTGTGCTTGGCCTCCGAAGTAGGATTGGTGGAGTACACCAGGAGGTTAATCATCTGGTTAAGATGAAACTCTGACACAACCTTTGGGAAAACTTTGGGTGGGGCCAAAGGACAACCATGTCCTTGTGGAACACCATATATGGGAACTCCACAAGAGTGCCTGGAGCTCACTGATTCTTCTGGCAGAGGTAATGGCCACCAAAAAGCAGTCTTCCACAACAGATGTGACCTCTCACACCTGTGCATTGGTTCAAACAGCTTGCCCATGAGCACTGCCAGTACCAGCAACAAGTTCCAAAGTGGTGGTGGTCCACACACTGGTGGGGACTGGTGGTCCAGGCCCTTAAAGAAATGCCTGACTGCCTTCTCCCATACCACTGTCAGCATTACAGCCCACGCCCAGTATGCAGAGATGGCCGACAGGTGCACCCTGAGGGTTGTCGACCTCAGGCCCAACTGGGAGAGGGTCCACAGATAGCCAAAAATGCTAGCCAAGGGGTCTAGCTTCCTGCCCTTGCACCAAATGAAAAACTACTTCCATATGCAGGAGTAGCACTGATGGGTTGACTCTTTCTAGGAGGCCTCCACAATGTGGAGAACATCTTCGGAGAGACCCAAAGCCTGGAACGCTAGCAGCTCAGGAATCAAGCTGTCTGCTGCAGGGACTGAAGGTTCGGGTGCATGACCTTCCTCTTATGACAGGGGAGCAGATCGAGTTGTAGGGTCAATCACCACAAAGACCTGCTGCAGAGACGATCTAGGTACCAAAACTGGTGTGGCCAGTCCAGGGCTACCACGATCATCTGCGCCTTATCCCTCTGCACACTGAGCAACACTCTGTGGATCAGGGGAAAGGAAGGGAAGGCAGAGGAGGCCTGGGTCCAGGGCCACACAAAAGCATTCCCCACCAGTGTCCCGCACTGTGGGGGGTAGGCACAGAACAGGTCACCACCTCCTGTTGCAGGATCACTAATAAAACACCTTGTCCACCCAGCTGAGGGTGTCCTCTAGCTGGTTGGAGGATCCCACTACATGAATCACCAGGAGATCGGCATCCAAGTTGTGCACGAGGGTCCAGATGCGGAGAGCCTCCTGACACAAATGAAGGGAGTGTGTACTGCTCTGCTTGTTCAGGCAGTACATGGTCATGGTATTGTCCATCTGGACCTGCACGATCTGACTCCAGACAAATGGAGCAAATTCCGTGAGTGGCTGGTCCAGGTGACCTAGGCGCCGAGACCACTGGCAGGCCAGCTCCCACTACAGGTGGTGCATCCACCAGTTGGCCCATCTGACAATGCTACTGTAGGATGCCACATAGCACCCCTGCAGCCACAGAAAGTCCCAGGCAGGGCGCGAGTGTCCAACCTGAAATGTTCAGGCAAAAGAGGTAAGATAGGATGCCTAGTCTGCAGGGAATTGGGCCCGGGCCTAGAGGAAGTCTTGCTCTGCCTCGATAAAGTGGATCACCTGCGAGGGATTGAGTTCAGACTTGGCCGGGTTGCCCAGAAGGCCCAACTCTCTGCAGGTCTTGAGGGCCAGATGCCTGGACCACTCCACCACCTCCTTGGATGGCCCAGCTATCAGCCAGTCATCCAGGTAAGGATAGACTCCGACTCCTCGGCACCTCAGGAATGCTACCACTGAATGCACTTCATGAAGACCCTGGGGGCCGAAGAGAGGCCTAAAGGCATGACATGGAACTCTCATAGAACACCCTCTGCGTGGAATCAAAGGTACTGCCAATGGGACAGATGGACTGGAATGTGCAAGATGGCATCCTGGAAGTCCAGAGAGCAGAATCATATGCTCTGCTCCAGGGATGGAATGATTTGGTTCAGAGTGACCATCCAGAACTTGTTCTTCCTCAAGAACTGATCGAGATTGTGAAGAACCAGTATGGGGCATCAGTCCAGTCTGTATTGGAACCAGGAAGTACCTGGATATGAAACCCCAACTGGCTGTGGGTTCCAGGACACAAGCTATGGCTCCTTTCTTTAGGAGCTGAGCAATGTCCTCCCTGAGGGCAGACAGTGTGTCCCATGACATCACAGATTCCCTTGGTGTGTGGGACCGGTACGGTGGGAGAGCCTCGAAGTCAAGAGGTAACAGTCTGCCCACCACTTCTAGCACCCATTTGTCTGAGGTGATGACGGACCAGTTGTGCCAGAAACTAAGCCAACCCCCACAGGGAGCCGAGGCAGGGACTGGATGGGTGAGAAGTAGACACCCCCAACCCATCACTGGGCAGCCTTGGAGGGGGCACAAGCATGGACTGCCAGAGGGGCCCCAACCCCCTCTCCAACCCCAGTCTTGTTGGAACCCTGGCCAGTGGACTTGGTCCTGGGTCACCAAGGCTGCGACTGCCCCTGCTGGGGCTGCTGCAATTGAAAGGGCTGAATCTGAAAGGGCTTCTTTTTCGGCTACTGCCCTTTCTGGTCCTTCGGTGAGATGTCACAGAATTGAGAGTGGCATTGGACTTCCCAGTCCTGATAAGATGCTCATCTACCCCAGGGTTGAAAATGTCAGTGCCCAAGAAGGGGAAATCAGCCAGTTTGTGCTTGGTGTCTGACATGAAAATGGAAATCCAGTCAGGCCCTGTGATGCATCGTGACTACCATTGCCATGGATTGGGTGCACAGGTCACGGATGTCCAAGGCTGTTGGAGTGGGTGCTTAGCCAGCATTTGACTTTGGTCTCCGACCACCTTAACTGCCAACTGGAAATTCACAGAAAGGCGAGGGGAGGACATGGTTGAGAACTCCCATCAGGGAGTGACCGAAGTTGGCCACCATCAAGGTGTAACTTACCTGACGCAGACCCATGGAGGATGCAGCACACACATTCTTCACTGCATGGTCCAGCTTTTTGAACTCCTTGGTGGGAGGCCTTTGTCTACATTCCTGATTGCTGGTCTCTCAGAAAATGGCTCAGAAAAAGGAGTCAGCCACCAGCCTCTCAGCCAAGGGGTGGTCCAAAAAATCTGCTAAGGAGCTGGTAGGGACCACATACTTGTAGACCATATGGGGCGAGGGCACCGCACAGGAAGCTGGATGCGGTCAAAGCTTTTTTTTTTTTTTTTACCTTGTAAAGTCTCACACTGGGTCAGTGGTGTTCTAGGCAAACCAACAGTACAAAAAGTAAAAAAATAAATAAATGAGCACCCACCACCTCTCATTACACGGACACCATATATATTAAAATAGCGTATTTATTGTTAAAAAGGCACAAAAACGCCTGACGTGTTTTGGATCAGGTAAGATCCTTTTTCAAAGACCTGTGTCACGCCAACAAGCCCAATGGGGTACCGTAGAGCTAGGGGCCTGATCTTCAATCCAAACAGGCTTGGCGAAGCCGAGCACTCAATGGCCATTGAACAGTCGAGGGAAATCACGGGAGCAGGAAGAATGTGCTTGTTCAGCTGGCCCGGTGGCACCAAGGGCTGAGGCACTGGATGCCTTACCTCATGCTACACTGGCGACCTGTGTCTGGGAATGAGCACGGACTGCCGGGGATCAGCAGGGGGGGAGGAGGACTGAGCGTCCAAGGGACTGTTCTTCTCTGGGGAGGAGGCATGTCAGTGGTCGGCATATAACTAGGCCCTAGTTGACACTGGGGGGCAGCACGCTGACGCTGCAGATAGGGGCGGAGATGGGGCAGATGCTTGGAGGAGATTGGGTGCATGCTCATTCCCTCCACTGCTGTCATTGCATGCCTCATCACCACGAGGAAAAGAAAAATCGGAAAAATGGCCCTGGTTGCATGGCTTGATGGCCATGCGCTGGGAATGAGCCACCTCCAGAGAGTGCTGCTATCAATACTGGATCCAGTCCTGGTGGAGAAGATAAGGGGCTCCTCACCAAGGGGGGGGGGGGCAATCCATGTGGGTAACAGGCGGCGATGGCCTTTAAGTGTGGAGGTGCGGGACGGCCAGAAGACAGGTTGCCAGGTAAGGACAGCCAACCAGGGGCCAGGGGAGAAAAACCCCCCCAAAAAAAAAAGAATGTGCTCGGTCCTGGTTCCATTAGTGATGGTGGGATTTTTTAAAACATTTTTCTTATTGCTATAGGAATGGCCCTCCCCAAGGGTCTGGAGGATCTGCACATGTCCTGGAATGTCCCCATGAATGACACGCCAATGCTGGCCTCAGATGGCAGCAGTGCTAACGCTGATGAGGCACCTGCCTCAGCTTGAGCTGCCACCTCTTCCATGACTGCAAGCTGGGCTGCTGACCCTGCTGCTGTGGACACCACCTTGGGGCATCCTTTGAATGAACTGGAGGGTCCTGTTTGGCCGGCTGAGTAGGAGGAGCATGTAGCAATCCTCTAAACATGAGGACAAAAGCATTTTGCAAAGGTCGCCGGCCTCAACATCCTGCTCTACCATGAGACAGTAGATTTACATGTGCGGGTCCGTCCTGGACATCTTTGGGCTGCACTGAATGCAATGCTTAAACCCCGGGCCAGACCGGGCTTCCTCTCAATCCAAAGAAGCATGAGGTGGAAACTAAGAAATAAACTACTACTATAAGATGAGGAAATGCCAATGGCACACTTGTGAGCACAGGCCTACCCCACACATGGAGCTGCGAAGGAGCAGACCAGACTCTTCCAGCGCAAAGGATGATCTGATGTCACGGGATATAGCCAAGTAGCATACCACCCAGGTGGGTGGGAGGAGCTTAGCCTGAAGACATTCCGGCTGAATTTAAAGGGAAAGGAAGGCTGCCAGAGTGTGTACATCATATCCACGTCCTTAGAACTACTGTTTGTCCCCTCATATTTATTACTATTAAAAACTTTGGAGATTACCTTTGAGCACAAGCGCTCATTTACAAAGGTTCCACATCAAATACATAGTCACAAAAAACACTGCAAGTTCAGTAAGCAGCTCCAGTGGAAATACTTGTTGGAGTCAGACTCCAAGCACTTGAGCCAGAAAAATTGCATATGATTTTGAAAAAAAATCCATACAGATCGTTGTATAAAAAGTCACAGGTTATGTACAGAGAAACCGAATAAAACAATTTAACAGTTACAATTGCAGTGGACAGCAAATGCAGAGTGCAAAGATCTCAAACTGATTAAACCTGGAGAGATTCAGTAGTGTATCAGGCAGTTCGCTTAACCAGTTAGCGGCCATAACAGCAAATGACTGCTTGCTAGGCTGAGCACATCAGATAGGAAGCTTAAAGGTATTCCTGGTGTTGTATAGGTTGGAGACAGTGTGGAAGCAATTTGTTAAAGCAGGGGGAATTAGGCCCAGGAGCGCCTTTTTGGCTAGCAAACGTGCGGAGCTTTATTCTGCTGGGTAAAGGTAGCCAGTTAGAGACTGCATAAAGGGTACAACTATGAGTGCGGTTATCTGCACCAAGTACAAAGCGTCGCGCCTTATTACAGATCAGCTTTACTCGGTTTATCACCCTGTCACAGGCAGCTACATAGATCGGGAGGCCACATTTTATAAGTGACAGAATGGAGCTGGTCACAATAAGGCATCTAGCATCCCCACTGAGATTGTTCCTGTTACGGTACAGGGCACCCAGTCTTCTGTTAACTATGGCCACCAGACTGTCAACATTGGGGGCAAAAGATAAGGCGTCATCCACAGTTACTCCAAGGTATCTGAAGGTCTCCACCTGTTGAAGGAATTGTCCTTGGCTGTTCTGGATGAGAACAGGTGGAACTTTCCTCTTCTTTGGGAAGCTAGAGAAGAGCATAGTCTTCTGTTTATTTGTAACTGTGGACCAGTTTGTTGTTGGAGAACCAGCTTTCTAGTGACCTAAAGATACTTTGGAGAGGATCGGTAAGGCTGTCAAGGTCAGCGTTTTTGAAGTAGATGACTGCATCATCAGCACAGCATGGCTGTCTGCCAGGCATCAGGTAGCTGATTTCTGAAGAGGCCAAACATGTGTGGCCCCAAGATAGAGCCCTGGGGGACACCAACAGATATTCTTCTAGTGTCAAACAAAGATATATTGATCATGCTGGGTGCAATTGGTGACATAGCTGTGAAACCAGTCAACTGTGTCTGTGACAAATCCAGGCCAAGGAGTTTTAAGTAGGAGCTATGGTTGACCAGGTTGAAGGCCTTAGTAGGGTTGATATATAGCGCTCGGACTAGGTCACCACTGTCAAGGGCCTCATGAACATAGTTGGTGTATTCCAACAATACCATGTTAGTGCTGTGGATCTTCTGGAAGCCATGCTGCTGTATACACTGCACACTGTATTGTTCAAGATATGTGACAAGTTGGTCAGAAACTATTTTCTCTAGGGCCTTGGACAGTGGGGAGAGAATAGAAATCAGTCTCAACTGGCAAGGCTAGTGTGGTCTCCGGTTTTGAAAACTGGCATGACCAGAACGGATTTCCACTTCTCTGGGAAGTGTGTAGCACAGGGACAAGTTAAAAATTGTAGAGATGGAATGGGAACGTTTCTGTACTGTCAGGGCAAGAAGTTTCATACCAACCAAATCATTCCCACACCTAGTTTTGCCAAGTACCCTAATGTATTTCAAGGTGTCTGACTGAAACAGTCTTAAAGTAGAATTTAGGGTACCCTGGTTCAGAGCCCACCATCTGAGAAGCTTCAGGACGGGATCAAGGACCTTTCGACCCTCTGCCATGAGCACTTGAGGAGTGGTTTTAATATTTGTATGGACCATGAAAAGCCTGATTGTATTATTGCTGTATATATCATTACTGTGTATATGCTTTTCACTATATTGACCAATTGGCTCTCTGTGTATGTCCTACATATATCTGACGCAGTAACCATTTCCTTTCACTATATTGTCTCAAATGAGTCTTTGTATACTGTGCACAATACATGTACTAAATTATTTTTTAATTTTTTTTGCTGTCTTATCCAAGACCTCCTTGTAAATCAGCATCACTCAATTGAGCCTTTTTCCTGGTGAAACAAATAAAATACCAGTACAACAGCCTTGCTCAACAGTCAGATCCTCATAAATGCAAGGAATGCAAGAAAAAAAAGAACAGCCATGACTTCCAGGATATATGTTAACATGATCTTTATTATATAGCACATTTGATATGTGCAATCTTAAAGAGTTTTTAATATAAAACAAAAAACATAATACAATATCTCTAAACAGTCTTTTAAACAGCAATGACATCTCATAAAATACATACACAGGGTCCCTGTATGTTTACACACAGAGGGAAAACAAAATCACCAAATATGAAGACATACAGAATACATAAACGTTAGTTATACTGAGCCTAACATTTTTTTTTTCCTTTTCATTATTGCACTATACTCTTTGTAAGCAGTTTCTCGGACATCTGACAATTGTAGCATCTCAATGCCAAGTTAAACAGCAGCCTTTTCAGTAAAAAGCAGATATAAAGTACAACAGCATCATTCATAACTTTTTACACATCTTATTTCCCCACCCATTTCAGCAATCCCCCCCACACCAATTTTTTCTCCACTCTCTGAAAGAGCATGAGACACTAGCAGTCCCCAGTCCAGGAAGGGACCTTTTATGAATTTTTAAACATACAGGTTAGGAAGTCCATTTCCTATGAAATGCAGAATTTACCTGTATGGTAAGTGGGATCAATTAATTTTCAAGTAATCTATTTTCATAGTACTACCAGTATGATCAATATGATCAGCTCAGCCGAAATGGTGGGAGGGGAATCAAGAATTACTTAAACTCTCTGTCAAATTAGATGAAGAATGAATGCAAAATACATTAAAACACTCAAACCCCCAAAAAGCAGGTTGCCAAAATGGTTTTATTAGCACATTAATCGTGGCAAGATGGCAAAGAAAAAGCTAAGACCTGAAGGCTGTAACTCTTTCTTTACTTCCCAGACTGTAGGATTCACCAATCCCTAACTCGGAAGATCTATTTTTAACCACAACTTAAAATATAAAATCTACACCAAACAACTGATAAAAAGGGTAATTACGTTGGACAGAATTTGAGCTTGAGCTGGTGAAGAAGTTGTAGCTCTCTAAAAAAAAAAAAAAAAAAAAAAAAAAAAAATTAAAGGGCCTGTCAAAATGGATAATCTGGAATCTGCACAGGGTTTCAGTCACACACACCACCTCAGTGATGTGGGGAGACCCCCCTCTACAGCCCTGCACCCAGCTCTCCACCCAGCTGCTGCAGCAATGGCTGCAACTGCAACTCTGACCAGTGGCATGGAGATTCAAACCATGGTAGCTGCATTCCATTCAGCAATTGCGGCTGTCCAATGACTAACTCAAATCCTCTTCCTGACACAGCCCTGGGCGAAGCTAGTAAATCAGCAGCTCTAGGATCAGGACAGCTGCAAAATCCACATCTGCAGCCAGTGACAAGCTGCAATATAGCCAGATACGTAGTGCTATGTCACAGGAAATACCAATAAAATGAATGGGATATCCTTCTGCACTAGGAATTATCCCAGTGTATCACTGTATCTTCAGATACTGTAACTCGTCACTGGCTGTAACTGTAGAAGTTTCTTTTTGAGGATGCACAGCAGTTGCACTAACTGAAATTGTAAGCGTTTAATTTTACTATTACTACTAAAGGGATTCTGTAAAAATAATACAAGGACTGAGCTCAATGTACTAGTTACTATCTTTGACAGAGGTGGATTAAGAATGTCAGCATAAGAATTATGCTAGGACTTGTGAGAAATTATTATATACTGTCCTCCACATTACTTCAATTAGAATTTAGCTTAAAATGCAAAATATTTTCATTTTCACCATAAACATAAGCGGAAAAACTTGTTCAGAACATCACAGCAGTGCACACCATGGGCATGGTATGAGAAATCTGTTCAGGTTTTCTTTTACGTGCTCTGTGCTGTGGTCACTAGTCCATGCAAAAACCAAAAAAAAACTTTCTGTAACATCCCTAAACAGATGGAAAACAATCAAAACAGGTCATGTTCGCTCTCTGAAATTAGTTAAAATCTCAAAAAAAAAAAATGTATAAAATGTTTGTGAATTCTCATTTTATTTAAAACAATTTTAATTTTTCATGTTAACAGCAATTACTTCTCTTTTGGCACCTTGTTTACAAGGATACTGAACATGCTGTTCTCAGTGGTTATAATAATTCAACCTTCCACTATTCAAGTTATACATCAGCCTAGGTCCCAGACACAGCAATGACTGTGCATGGCAAGTTGGCGTGTCGCACCATAGAGAACAACTTCCTAGTGTACACCTCCATAAGAACAGTGTAGTGTGTGCATGCTTTTTCAAAATGCAGCGTAAACATGCTGCCTTACTTATTTACAGTTCAACAGCAGATGCTTTTGCAAAGTCTCAGATTGGAATTTAATGCTCAAATACTGTTTGATGACGAGGCATTTGGAAGTTTGCATGGTTTGACGAAGGATAATAATGAGCAACTCGGGAAGGCTAACCATTCCAAAGGTGCTTGCAAGCCTTCAGTTCCTATGATAATGATGGATTGTATCCATAGATCTGCTCTCCTTCTGTATTGGCCTTTTTGTGCTTTTGATCTTCCTAGACTTTTCATGTCCAACAGAGCGTTATTTAGATGCTCCAACCAGTGATTACATCAGCTGATCAGTGGCTCCTCCGGACATGGATACTGCTACTTGCATGGGCTGCTACATTGATGTAACAGGAGAAATTCCTTAACATGTTGATTTTCATCAAAGTAACAATGCAAGATACAGTATCAATATCGGCAGTCATTAGCTGCAACCTATGTCAATTGTAGGAGCACTTATAATGGCGCAAAATGGGCTGGCCCTCAGTGCAGTGGAAACACTACTGCTCAGGACACAAGTGAGCTGGGTTTGGGAACAGCCTTGGTCACCAGGGGCTGGCTGGGGGCAGGGGGAGCGGCTCTCCTCCAGGGAAGGAGGGCAGCACACTCCACTGCAAAACCACCAATTTGGAGACCACATGCAGCAGTGCAAGCAGGAGCTGTGATGGGTGGGAGGACACATCCTGATGGCGGTGTGCGCACCCTCTGCCTGTGCATGCCACTGCTGTCCAGGCCCACGAGGTGTCCAGAGGAACCAGTGTAGAAAAGCAGAAAAAAACATTCAACCACAACAGGGTGATGTGATGATACTCAACAGGCACCACACGGCCTACTGGGCACCTGCTTCCAACTAAGAATGATGTCCAAAGGGGAAATGGGGAACCCTAATGGCCCCGTCACGGTATCAGATGTGGAGGAATGAAGGTTAAGGGAGCAATGCCCCAGAGACAAATGCTGCATGTGGGAAGGGGGGGGGGGTGTCAACCACACATGGAGGCAGGTCGGGGGAAGATGTAAAAAAAAAAAAAAAAAAAAAAAAGGAAAGGAAAACCAAGGAGACAGAAAGCAAAATAGAAAAACGTATAGAAACAGAATAGGGAACAAGCAAATGTGATCTGAGAACTGTTATGCTTCCCTTCCAAGTCTTATCTTGTTGTATTTTAATGAGAAACTACTATTCCTCAGCCCGAAGGAGCTCGAAGCATGCTGGGTAGATGAAGCCCTCAAGTTCCAAGGGACACACGGAGAGGCTGTTTGCCACTCAAGGGCGTAGAAAACCAACATGGTGAGGTCTGCAGGAGTACCACAGTGAGAAGAATGGTGATGCGAGCCTTACTGCAGGGAAAGTGCTGAAGGACAAGAGCAGAAGAACCCTAGGGCCCACTTTGATTATAGTCTATGGCTCTCCTGCCTCAACATTAGATAAAGGGACCCTACAAACTGGGGGGTGTTGGATAAGAGAGTGTGATGAGAGAAGGCTCAGTGCCTGAAGCAAAGAAGACAGCAGCAGAAATAGTGGAAAGAAACATGACAATCCTACTGGGGTTTTGTTTTCTTTGGGGCAGAACTAGCAAGCCACTGTTTATTTTGATGGGCGTACACTGTAGCAAATGGAAGTCAATTTGATGACCCAACACTGGCTGCTAACATCATTTTAATAATAATTATCAGATAATCTTGGACTACAAAGTCTACTGTTACTGTCAATTCTATTTCTTTCTGTACTGCTGCCACCTGGTGGCTCACTCTATATTGGAAGCTAAAGGACAGAAATACAGTTTGCATGAAGAACTGTTTTAATAGCAGAACTGGCCACTGTATAAATGTGAGCTGCATCGTAACAGAGAAGGTTTAAAAGCAGGCAATGAGACTGTGACCAGTACTACATTTTGATCCCCACTGAGCTTACTATACCGAATACAAAACGGACAAAGAATAACTGGTAGACATTCCATCTAAAACTGCTGAAACATCTAAACTGTAATATCTTCTCAATGCTGTGCAAATATGACATTGCTTAAAAAAGACCTATGACATCTCAAAGTTTAAAAACCACCATGGCTGCTGCAAGGTCCTTTTGCAAGCACATTTGTTTTTTTTGTTCTCTGATAATTAAAAACAGTACAGGGGCCATAAAAAAAAGAACCCTTGATGGCAACCCCAAGCAAGAAATGGGGAAATGGGAGAAACATTTATTACACAAATAACAATTTTACAAAATGTTTTGCTTCCAAATACTAACATTTACACCCCTGTATATTTAATGAAACCACATGCCTTTAGCATAAAGTAAACTGCAATGCCAACCTAGTGTTAATACTGATAACATACATGGCCTGTTTTTTACATGCAGGCTCTAAATGTTCATATTGTTCCTATGACTCAATATCCTACATGTATATATTCCTGTTCATCAGTAGTAAGTTACCTCTTGAACTGTATTACCAAGTAACATACCCTCCTAGCTAGTAAGGACTGCTCTGGAAAAAGTTATCTTAACGTAGTCATCAAAGAGCCCTAGTAAGGAAGTAATGTAACTCAAGTCTTCTTCATGTGGGCATTTCTCTTTCTTTTTCATTTCTCCGACATCCTGTAGACAGAGTTCAAGTAAGGCATTGGCTTCTTAGCCAATAGCCCTCTACACACATCATAGGCCTAGGGCAGAGTGGTGCTCATACGGACCAGTCGTTGCACTTGGCTTATTTGGTCCAGAATCCCTCTCTGTTTAGTGTGGCCATGGAATCAGGAAAGTGTACAAACTTTCTTCGACAGCTTACTTGGGATAAGCATCTGTACCAATTTTTATTGGATGTATATTGCCGATTTCTAGGGACTGCTTATATTATATCACTTCATCATAGGGCTGCCATTCATTTCCAGTTTTCTCCAATAACATCACATTGAGACTGCATGTGTTCCCATCCTGATAACCTCACTGCAGGGGAAACGGGAAGGTAAGGGCAGCCTCATGATACAGCAGAATAAACACTATCAAACTATAAATGCCACAACTGAGCAGCATATAACGGAGATAAAAATGCAGAAGATGCTTTCTGGCAAGCTGTGGAAAATGTGGACTTTTTGTAGCTACTGATCCCATTAAGAAGAATAGCTGTATCAGTGCTCTGGATGAAAATCTGGAATTCCCACTGTATCCACCACAGGACTCGCACCGCTTCCACCAATAAGACACAGCTTACTAAAAAATGTATCTACATTGTATGGAAAAAAGGCACAAAAGCTGGCTACAGCAAGACGGAAGGCTAGAGCAACCAGAATGAATATCTCGCCCATTCATGGTGGGTAGGAATGAACCGTACCAGAAGACACAATTCATTTTAGTCAGAGCCACAGGGGTAACCAGAATGTGCTAAGTGCTGAGAGCAAGCAGGCAGTGGAGGTATCAGCATGGGCAGGTGCCCCAAGCAGAGTACCTCTAGGATTATGTACGCCTGGTTTGCATTCTTCTGTAGAAACATGTAAGTGCCACCATTGCTAATCTGAATGTCTACAGATGTTATCTTAATGGCATAAAAGTCTTTAGGGTGGAATGAGCATGAAGATGTCAGTGTGGGTCTGTCACAACTAGGACATCTGGAATCTGGTATGTGTGTATGGAGGCAAGTCCAAGTGGTGCAAGACTAGCCAAATTCACAGTCAATATGGCTGAACTGTATTTTCTAACCAAATTGCCAAGACTTCAAACACACTGAACCATCAGGAATACCCTATTCCCTCTACTCTGATTGGGTGAGTCAATCTTCTTAAAGTGCACCTTTCTTGGTGTTGCAAACAAACAAGAGGAAGCTGTTGGTAAACTAGGATCTGCAGCTTATCTAATAGGTAAGGAAATGGGCAGACTGGGTGGGCCAAGTGGTCCTCATCTGCCAAAGTCTATGTTTCTAAGCTCCCTTACCTCCCACGTTCTTGTTAGCTGAACCGTGGCTCTGATTTACCAAATGTCTACTTACAGTAAATGGCTGAAAATCACACTCCACAGACTTGAATGAAGCATGCTCTCGCACTCTCCATATACAAACGTCACAAAATGTCACAAAAGAGCCTGGGGGTGTTGTCAGCTGGCAGAAAGTGGAAGGGAGCACATTACAATCCCATCGCGTCTGGTGGTGGGTTCTAAAAAAATACTGAAAATTCTGCAACTGTCACAGAGGAGCTCCCATGGAGGTAAAGGAGCTTCCTGTTATTTGTTTTAGGATTACTTAAATATCAGGAAAGGTTCTCTAACTGCACTCCAGCTAGCAGAGGGTATGAGTTTAAAGGGGAACAGTCAACACCAAGAGCTCCATATCCAAGCGTGGGACTGGTCCAATTTGTACTGTGTATGCAAAAGTAGATTGCTGCAGACTAATTTCCTTTCCATGCTCATATTATCTGAACTGCAAATCCCAGAATCCCCTGCAACTATCATCAGAGCAGGGCTGCAGCAGTGAAAGTTTCAATAGCCTGCAGTAGTGCATGTCAGAGCTTTTATAAGCTCCCTGATCAGATGTCTGCTGGCCTTGCTGTTCTCTTAGGGCTAAGTATAGTCCCTCTGAGACTGTACTTAGCCCTGGGAAGATAGCAGGACCATCAAACAAAAGATCAGAGATTACATAAACTCCAACGTGCAATGCAAGCTATTGAATATCCAACTGCTTCAGATCTGCTCTGATGTCAGTTGCAGGGGATTCTGGGATTTACGGGACCCGTAGTTACAGAAAATGTCATCTCAAAGGAGCAAAATTAGTCTGATACAATCCACTTTACTACAGAAAACAGCAAGGTAAAAAAGAAACTGGTCCGGCACCGTGGCGCCAAGCGAAGGGGTTTGCGCCCTGAGCCTGGGTACCAGGAGCGAAGACCAGCAGAGAGGGGATGCACAAGTGTCCATTGGATGCCTCCCTCCCGGGGTGGGGGGGGGTGTGTGGGAACTGCTTGAACACCTTTGGGCGGATTGCGTGCATGCTTGGGGGACGCAATGCCTTGACATGCCCCCGCCAGCCGATGCACGCAAGGCCAAGAACTTGATCGGTGGGGCATAGAAAGCAGGAGGGGGGAAAAAAAACAGCACCCTTGCTGCCACAGAGCCCTTAGACAGCCAGGACCAACCCCAGCAGCACCCAGGGCCAACAAGAAGAAGCCGGTAAGGCACATTCTCTCTAGAAGGAAAGGACCTGCCCGACACAGGGATATCGGGCTGCCGAGAATGGGGCGGCAGCTGGAGACGGTGGGTTGACTGGGGCGAGTAGATCCCAGGCAGCCCGAAGGAGAGGCCATCCAAAGTGTAGGGGGAGGCGCAAAAAAACCCAAAAAGAAACTGTTAGCATATGAAGTGCAAATTGGGACTAGCCCCACACTTGGCTATGGAGCTGTTCATGCTGTCTGTTCCTCTTTAATAAAATTCGACTATTGATGAACTACAAATAGCTCCACAGCCCTTTACCTTCTGTTATTCTTTGGCATTAACTATGGCCTCTATTCCACCTGAGATATCATCTGATTTTGGGAGGAGGCTTTAAGCCTGTCTCACTCCACCAGCAGCTCAAACCTTTGAGTAGCCCATCTCTGTTCTAAATGCCAACTACATTACTGCATCATACTCCTGACACTTAAACTTGTTTCTTTTAATCTGTGTACTGAGCTGGCATTTCTGGCCTTCCTCTCGCACACTGCAGTGCATTTTGTCTTTAAATCGGCAACTTTTACACCAGTGTGTTTTGCACTTCATTCAGTGTCATTCGTTACAGTTGCATACTTAAATCGTTAAGTGCATCTCGTTATCTTCTTCAAAAATCAGTGAGGAAGCTAGGTTCATAACTTTGAGGTTGATTTGCCAAGTAATAAATACACGGAAATAAGGAAACCTCCAGTTAAAAACTGTAAGGCTCCATTTCTAATAGGCAGATGGCAACGCTGTGAAACAGTATTAAATACATCATTATTTCATGGAAGCAACATTCTGGGTGGGCAGTCCTTACAGATGTTTTAAAACTAGTGAAAACATATATGTAAGAGCTCCATGGAGGAGGAAGGATCTCTCTTCAAACTCACTAATCTATAAAAAGATACTTGCCCCTTCCCCCCAAGTCAATCACCATACTACTTTTTACTATGCATATAGTACAATCAATAAATAAAGTGTTTTTATTTATTAAAATCAAAATCCAAACATGATGCTTTTCTGTTAGCTGGAGTTCATTTTAAAACTATTTACTGCATATACATATATATATTTATAGCGCATCAATCTGAGCTGGTCTTCAGGGACACAGTGCTTACTCACGACAGTCACCTTGCCTCACGAGTCAGTAAGGACTACTGTATTTTTCCACAGGGCTGTAATGAAAGGCAACTCAAATTCAGAAGAAGAACATTTCAGTAGTTACGCAAATGTTTTTAAAGATGATACACTTTGGCAACTTTCAGTGAATTCTGATGCCAGTGTAGTTGTTTTAGACACGTCACTACCAGCAAGAATCCCACCATCGAAGTATGTACGATATTCCTTGAGTCCCACTTTCTGCAGGCATCTGTTAAGATCACCAGATAGTGTGTTCTTCAGCATCCCAGCTAGCGCATGCTAGTGGACATGTTCATCCTCTGAAACTGTTAGCAGGCATTTCAGACCTGCTGGGGTGAGGCTACTATACTTACAGGAAAGAGTAACATGTCGCAGAACAAGACATTCTTTAGTATGGTAAAATATACTGACAGTGTTATCAATGCCATTAACCTATTAAAATATTGACCTGACTGCATGCTTTGAAATAGGCCCCGATTTGTGGGCCATCTGTTGCTTGCTTTACTCCTCAAGGAAATCTGCTTTTTAAATGGTGCGTGTCTGAGCCCAAACTGCTCTCGTGTCAGTTCCATCAAACAACTGCCCTCGTACCCTATTTCTGATGCCCTCCAAAGGCTGTCCCAGAAGAAATGTAGAGGCCTCCACCTGTGGCTAGCAAGTAATGGCCAAGAATATGTTCTGTAACCTACACAAACACACACACACACTCTCTCTCTCTCTCGAATACTTACTACACATAATCAATGGTAACCGACTGCCATTTTGTCAGAAACGGGCCCTCAACGGAACCTGGAGTGCTAGAAGTTTCAAACATCCACCGTAAGAAGACTGCCCGTAACAATGGTTAAAAAAATCCCACTCTAGAAAAGAAGGGGTTCCTTTGTAGTCCCAGTCTCACAAGGAGTCTTCCAATCCTTTTTTTGGTTGTTCAGAGTCTGATTTACAGAGTCTGTCCTTGATACTCTCCAGCATAGGCTGCACTATGCCAAGGAGGGGTCGCTTGGAAGGGTCACCATTCCAACATGCCTCCATCAACTGCCAACACTCCTCATCAAATTTAGGGAGTCGTTCAGGTCGACAGCCTGTCAATACAGAAAGAGTACATCTTATAATTCATTAATGGCTAGTCACCAAAACAAAAATATAGCATTATGAATTTGTTTTCCTCCTTAATTTCATTTTCTGAAAGTAAGGCAGCATCACAGAAAGAAAAACTTACAGCAACAGTGAAAAATGTGACCAATATGTTTTTATTATGTTTTAGAGTGAACTTGTTCTCCTGTATTTTAACATGGCCCTTTCCACTTGTTTTGAGTCTGTTCTAAGTGTTCTTACATATGAAATAATAAAAGATTAACCCTATGGCTATACCCAGGTTTTCATCATTCTTATTCTTGGTCGTATTTGAGCATTCACTGTAACATTGTATAATTAGTGTTTACTTATTATCATGGTACTGGCACATTCCTTGTGTTGCATTTTTTTCGCTCCTCCCATGTCCCTCCTGGCCAGCCACTCCTTAGGGCCACCAGGGACCCACCGCCACTCTCCTCCACCAACCGCCATCCTGCTGCCACCTACCACCACCAATGGATCCCGGGTGACTCAACATGACCCTTAAATCGAATTGGTCCTCCCTCCCTGGGGGGGGTGCCTATACACAACCAGTTAGCCCTGGGACGGCGGTGGGGCGGACAGCACGGAACTATCCGGCTTTGTGGCATGCCAGGGACCAGTGTCAGTCATCCGGCTGGTGAGGGGGCATTTTCGCGTTTTCGTTGGCCCACCCACTCAACCCGATTGGGCCTCACGGGAGCGGCAACCTGTGGGGAGCGTGTCGAGGCTGCACATCCCCCAAGCCCGTCGCCAATCCGCCAACAGGTGCCGAGGCCCTACCCACTCCCCTGGGAGGGAAGCGTCCCATGGACATTCTAGAACCCCTCCCTGCCAGTCTCTGCTCCTGGTACTCAGGCTTGGGGCGCAAACCCGGATCGCCAGCGTGTCAAGCAAACCCCTTCACTAGGCGTCATGAAACCAGCTGGCTTTGTGTTGCTTTAAGTGGACGGATACCATTCCTAAACTTTTTATTTCTAATATATAATGCTTACTTTAATATTTTCTTCCTTTCGCTGCTTATTGTATTACAATGTATTCAACTGAATACATAACCTTGTATGTATTCCCCTTCCATGATGCAGTGCCTCGTTTCTTCCCTGCACTTCCTTTGTATTACAACGTGTAGAACTGTATGTATCATCTTGTGATGATAAAATTTTATTTTATACAGGATACAAACTGTTAGGGTTTTACTCCTACTTTCAACAATGTCCTTGTATGTAATTTAATGTTTAATCTCCTTGGTTGTACCTGAGAATATGGCACCGATTGCCTAGTGTGCTTACCTGGTTAACAAAAACTAAATAAATAAGGTCAGTGAAGTGTCCATCATCCCTGGGTCTCCCACGAGTTACTGACCTGCCTCAGGGAGCGAGACAAAGCTTGGAGGAAACACAAGGCCTCCCAGCTTCCCCCAGGCTATGCCAGGTATGGCATGGTAAGAAATGCCTGCACAAAAGCTACCAGACTTGCTAAGTCTGAATATTTTAAATAATCTTTTCTCAAAAACATCAATTCCCCCTTCAAATTCTGGAAAGTGGTTCATGCCCTCTCCCCCCCTTTCACATCCGCCTCCCCCAGTGCTTAAAATAAACAATTCATTGGTCTCAGAACCATGCACAGTGGCTCAAGAGTTAAACTCCTATTATACTTCCTGTGTCACAGCACTTCGAAAGTCCCTCTCCATCCTCTCACACCCAGCACTCAACCCCTTTCTGCCCACCCTTCCTTCTCCTTTTCTGCTGTCTCCTCAGAGGAAACACTAATGGCCTTTCTCTCTCTCTCTCAATCCTTCTAAAGGCTCATCACCAGATGACCTTGACCCTAAACTCCTCTACCTTTCAGCTTCTGCTATAGCCTACCCTCTCTCCTTAATCTTAAATCTCTCCTTCTCATCCTCATCTGTCCCTTCGTCCTGGAAACATGTGGTGGTCCTCCCAATCCCAAAAGGTGGTGACCCCTCCTCCCCTGCAAATTTTCGCCCAATCTCCCTCCTCCCTGCCCTTGCTAAGCTCCAAGAACACTTGGTCCTCTCAACTTACTTCCTTCCTCAATGACTCTTCTTTTTTCACCCCGTTCCAATCTGGCTTTTAGAAGAACTTCTCCATTACCACCTCCCTACTCAGTCACACGGACTCCATCCTCACCGGGATGGATAATGGCCTCATTATCTCAGCCATCTCTGTCAACCTTGCCAAGGCTTTTGACACAGTCTCCCATGCCCTACTTCTTGACTGCCTTACGGCTGCTGGGTTGTCTACTTCTGCCCAAAACTGGTTTAGAGCTTACCTCTCAGGCAGATGGTAAGTGAAGATCCAGGATACTATCCCCCACCAATTTCCACAGGAGTCCCGCAGGGCTCGGTGCTTGGACCCATTCTCTTCTCTTATCTTCCTAAATGACTTGCCCTCAGTATGCTCCCCCCCTCCTCCTCTATCCATATGCATGCCGACATCGTCCTGTTCTCCTCTGGCAAATGCCCTGCCGATGTAGCAACCACCCTTCAGCATGACTTTCACCAGGTTCAGCTATGGTTTGCCTCACATCATCTATTCCCAAATGCCAGAAAGACTGTCTCCATGACTTGTGGCACTAGGCAGAGACTCTCCAGGCTCCACCCTTTACCTTCTTTCCATACTCTTGATGGGACAATCCTAGGGGACACCATCTCATTTAGATTCCTAGGGGTTAGGTTGGACCAACACCTCAACTTCTCTGGCCACACTGATGCCATCCTGAAAAAACTGCGCTCCAAGCTTGGTGCCTTATTCAGGAACCGTAGTTGCATCCCTCCTACAGCATGGCGTGAACTAGTCCAGAAGATGATCCTCCCCATTTTCTACAACTGTGATGTAGTCTATGGTGCTGCTCCCAAATCCTCCCTAACCAGACTGGACAGTCTCTAACTCCTGTCATTTTTCCCTTGATGCTCCATCATGCACTCATCAGTGACCTCTACTATGCCCTGTCCCTTCCCCCGCTTACCAACAGGCACCTCACTAATTGTGCCAAACTCACATTTAAACTTTGGTTAGGAGAACTTTCCTCATACCTCTCATGCTCACTTTCTTCCCCCTTCCCCCTCCTTCAGATCCTCTGACACTCACACTTTGTTGGTCCCCCAATCAAACCACTCTCATCGGTCAGTTAGGCTTCACCCATCGTTGCTGGCAATTCTGGACCCCCAAAAAAATGGCACTCCTCCTCTTCCTACTCCTTGCCTCTGCCTTACATAACTCTCTCATCTAACTACTCCTGCTTTAACCCTCCTTAACCACCATCCTATACCTCTGCTCTTCTCCATGACTCACATCCCCTATTAAACCTTCCTCCCACCCTGAGCCTGCTTCTCGGCACACACTCCTTTCCCTTCACTGCTTACCCCCTTCACTCCTAACCCCTAATCTTCTTTCATTACCAACTTATCCCTGCTTAGTTTTGACCTCTGGCAGGGTTATCAGCATCCTGTAGGGATCTAGCACTGGCAAGCCTCCTCCTTTCCCCTCTCTCCTTTCTACCCAACTTGTCCTCGCCTAAATCTGCCCTCTGTTGGGATTCTTAGCATCCTGGCGACGTCTACTCTCGGGTAAGTTTCTTCTTTCCCTCCTCTATCCCCCTAGTCCCTCTGCCCAACTTGTCCTCACCTAATTCTATCCCCTGGCAGGGTTCTCTGCATCCTGGAGGGGCCCAGCACTGGGCAATTACTCTTCCTTCACTCCCCCTCTATCCTTTCTACTCAACTAGTCCTTGCCTGATTCTGTGCTCTGGCAGGGTTCTCAGTATACTGGCATGGCCTAGTCTTGGGCAGGCTTCTTCTTTCCCTTCATCCTTTCTTTTCTCTCTTCTCAATTTGTCCTCACCTAGTTCTGCCCCCTGGCAGGGTTCTCTGCATCCTGGAGGGGTCCAGCACTGGGCAAGTACTCTTCCTTCACTCCCCCTCTATCCTTTCTACTAACCTGTCCTTATCGGACTCTGCTCTCTGGCAGGGTTCTCAGCATCCTGAAGAGGCCTAGTCTGAGGCAGGTTTCTCCCACCCCTCCTCCTTCTTCCCTTTACCATCCCCTCTACTAGCTCTACTCAATCTGTCCTTGCCTACTCCTGCCCCTTATTCCAAGTCCTCACCACATTCCACCACTGGCAGTGATCTCCACACTCTCAAGGGGCCAGTTCCAGGTATGACTCATCCTTCCCTACACTATCCTTTACCCCCACCTCTCTCCTGCCCCTTCTCTACCCCCTACACTTAAACAAAGGAAGTAGTTCACTTGAGCTAATAACTTGCACTTTTTGTTCTGTCTGAGGTGCTCCCAGGTTGCACTAGCCCTGTGTTAACTTGCCCCTTGCAACTGCCTTTTTTCTCACTTTGCTCCAGTAATGTTCCCCCATCTTTATCCTCTCATTCCCCCAGCTGGTTTCCTCCATCTACCCCTCTACCCTCCTTGATGTCCCCTCACGGCACCTCATTCATTCAGTGGTTTCTAAATCTGCCTCTTAACCATGATCCATTCCTGCAAGGAGCTGGCGCCAAGGCTACATTACATTTCTGTACTGTGTTCCTCAGATACTGTATATGCCACTTGTAATTAAATGCATATTCCACAACTATGATATATTTAACTGTATGTTATGTTACAAATGCGATTGTATGATTATATTTTTTAACTGTATGTCTTGTTACAAATGTAACTGAATTGTATGTCTAATTCTTCATCCATCTGTAACCCCCCAGGTCGCATCAGGAGATGGAGCAACTTGTTTTTCAGTGCGCCTCCCTGATGAAACATTTCAATAACTAAATAAATAAATAAAGTGCCCACTGAATGTCAGTTCACCTGGGCACAAGAAAAGTGACATCAAAAACAGATGTTCAAAATCAACTTGAGAATACTGCTGAAAACCGAGGGCGCCACATCAAAGGAGAGCTTATCCAAAAATGTTTCAACATAGTGTCTTACAAAACAGGAGAACAAAGTCACTCTAAAGCAGAATAAAAAGGTATACAGCAAATTTCTGACTGTCACATGTATTGCCCAAGAGATTTCCTGATCAGTATTTAGAGCAAAGGAAGGAGAGAGGTGATATGATAGAAACATTCAAACATCTTAAGGGCATTAGCAAGGTGAAAGTCTAACATGTTTCAATATAAGAAAAATAGCAGGACAAGAGGACACAACATGAGATTAGAGGGAGGCTGATTAAGGGGTAATGTGAGGAAGTTCTTTTTCATAGAAAGGGCGGTGGATGCATGGAACAGCCTACCTCAGGAAGTGGTGGATATGAATACAGTGCAGGGCTTCAAACAGGCATGGGATAGGCATAAGACAGCAATGCACATGAGTATTAATAGATACGCCATTGACAGAGTACAGGCCTATAGCACACATCAGGTAGAAAAAAAGGGGCAGACTGGATGGGCCTTGCGGTCCTTATCTGCTGTCAACGTCTGTTTTTTTTATTGTAATAATGATAAAGCTGGATAATGTAACAGCATACACTACAACTGCTGGAACGTTTTTATTTGATGTCTTTAGAATGCAAGTGTATATGTTTGTATTAAATATCTGGCCTACATAGTTGACATTTTAATATTGTTTGACTTATGTAATGGTACTATAACATTTCTTATATATATAAATATATATATATATATATATATAAATATATATATATACATATACACATAGGACAATCCTGAAAAGTGTTCCCAGCCAGTGACCCAATGCATGTATAAAAGTTTACTAAAGTAACTAAATCATTGTAATAGATTAGTTAAGGCTGAACACAGAAAGAGCACTATGTCAGTGGCACAACTATTAACCGAAGCTCATATTAACTTTGATCCTGTTTTTGATCTGTAACAGATTTTATTTTTAACTTTGTTTCTGCCCTGTCACCACCACGACCCCTCCCCCTTTCCTGCCCTTCTAGCAACTTCCCTCTCATCCTCACCTGCACTCAATCTCAGAACATTTGGTCAAGCAAGCTGGGCAATCCTCAGGCTATCCAGGGTCATGGGGTGGTGGTGGCCCCCAAGTCTATGGCGGGTATAAGATGGCAGGAAACAGACATGGAGCTTGAGCATACCTGGGCTTTCACCCTGCTGTGGTGGTGGCGTTTCCTTGGTTGCTCCCGACTCTGGGATGTTTCCGTAGAAGACATCACAAGTATGTACATGCAGGTGCACTGACACCCCCAATCCACAGGCCCTCCAATCACACTGCCACATGGGGTCACCCAAGTGACAGTACTGCGACACAGGGCATTATCCTCCTTCCACAGAGGAGGACAGAGTCCTCTGGGATGCTCCATCTTCCCTCTCCTGGCTAGCCTCCCCAATGACATTGGCTTATAGAAACATAGACTTTGACGGCAGATAAGAACCGTTTGGCACACTCGCACTGCCATTTTTTCTGCCTATGCTGTCACCACAGACACTACATGGTCTCCGTTCCCTCCCCCTCTTGGCTTTTCATGAAGATTCATTTCTGCCTATCCCATGTATGCCTGAATCCCACCACTGTTTCTGCACCCAACAGCTCCGCTGGAACACAGTTCCAGGCACCCATCATTCCTTCAGCGAAGAAGTTCTTCCTCGTGTCTCTCTTGAATTTACCCCTTCCAGCTTCAATGCATGTCTCCTTGTTCTCGTTCACCTTTTCATCTGACAAGTGCTCCCCTCCTGCACATTATTTACCTCTGTGAGGTATTTACAGGTCTCTATCATATACCCCCCCTTCTCTCTTCCAGGGTGTACATACTGAGGTCCTTCAGTCTCTCCTCATAGGACGTCTAATGCAGACTATGCACCATTTTAATTGCCCTTCCCTGCACAGCCTCCACTCTATGTCCTTCGTGAGATGTGGTCTGCAAAACTGGATATAGGACTCCAAGTGTGGTCTCACTAGTGATCTATACAGTGGCAACATTACCTCCCTCCTTCTGCTGCCGATACCCCTCCCTACGCACCCCCCTGTTATGTTGTTCCTGAAGCATTCACTGTTTTGTTTTTTTTCCACTTAAGAAATCTGCTCTCCTGAAGTCCAGGATTCTTGTCCTTGTGCAGTTCACTTCCACAGCCGTCCTTATGCTGAACCACAGTGTACAGTGGTCACTGGTCCTCAGGTGTCCTTCCACCTTGATGTCTGCAACACTGCCCTGGTTAGTGAGCACCAGGTCCACTACTGCCCCATCACGACTGGGCTTCCTGACTAGTTGCCAGAGGAATGTCCCCTAGAAGGAATCCAGAATGTCCCTACTTCTAGCTGAAGCAGTGGCTGCGAGGCTTCAATCTACATCCAGAAGACTGAAGTTTTCCCATCCGCAGCACCTCCCCTTTTCCTGCCATTGTTCGAATGACTACCAGTTCCTTATCGAAATTCCTCCCCTGTTTCGGAGGTCTGTAGATCACACCTGTGCAAACAGTGGCTCTGTTTCCCATCTCTAGGGTGACCCACAGTACCTCCGAGCCCTCCAATCTCCCCAGATGCCCTGTGTCTGTCGCCTTGAAACCCTCTCTTACATACAGCACCATCCCTTATTACCATTCTGCCTATTGCCTCCTGTCTCCTTTTCCCCCCTTCCTGCTTTTCTTTTTGCTTTACAGCTCATGTTCCTGTCCCCTTTCATTTTAACCACTCTGGTTTTTTCTTTATTTTTCACCCTGTGGGATATGTCTCCCAAGTCTTCCCTTCTCTCCGCAACTGTGTGTGTGTGTGTGTGTGGCTTCTGCCACCACCACCCCTTTGGCTACTTTAAGAAACATTTAAAACGTCTACCGAGTACTGTCATTTCCCTCCTCCTAGAGGGATGCAGCCATCGCTCCTGTACAGGCTCTTATCTCTCCAGGTGGGTCCTCAATCCCCAGCATAGCAGGATCCTCCTCCCTCCCTCCTTTATCATTCCTTCAACCAGTAGCTGAAGAGATCTCTAAACTCCCCCCGCTGTAGACAGGCAGCACCTCAGTGGAAGCCACTGAGCAAGCTACCTACCTACATTCCCTCCCCTGCTCCTTAAAACCCCCTGCACAATCCCAGCCCCATCCCTAGCCAGGTCATTAGTCAGCAGGTGGACAATGACATCCAGCTCACCCTCCTGCCTTAGTGGTCCTTAGGATCTGCTTTCCTTCCTTTTGAGCAGAGGCACCAGGTAGGCTCCTCACCTCCTCCTTTCCCACCCCTTCCTGTTTCCAAATCTACCACCTGATGATGAAGTCCCCCACCAAAAGTTGCTTCCTCCTCTGCTGGGGTCCTTTCACTCCCACCTTGGGGTCTCCTCTTGAGAGGACCCCATATCCTTGGCCACTACAATGGGTGCCTCCTCCCAACATTACCGTTTCACCAGAGCAGCGAAATATCTGTAGTATACTAGGCTCAGAAATGTGCCCCCGACTTTGTTCCCAAACAAGTTGCTTGTTTTTGGCTTGTTCCTGAACTAGGGTCGCTGGCATTACAATGGTAGCCCTACCGCTCTTACGATGGGCCAGCACCTGCATCCAATTCAAGTGTATTGATGGTTTTGAATCCAGTTAATCTGTGCATTCAAACCCGATTGGGAGCAGTCCGCTTTCTTTTGGTTGTTTAAAATGACAGCAAAAGCAATATAATCAGATTTGCAGTTCAGAATCGCTGTAAGTGTAAATGCAGTGAGAACCCGATTAATTAGTTCAGTTTATGCTCATATACCAAACAGAATTTCAACCCAAAAAGTATTACAATCTGAATGGACTATAAATAACTGATTCCTATTGCATGTAAACTCACAGAATATGCATGTTACAGAGGACAGACACTAGGCCACCCAGTGTTCCCGCACACCCATGCTGGACAATCATGGAGAGGCCCCGGCAGCTGCGAAGATAGCTACTTGTTTGTCTTCAAAGCAAAATTCTAAAGCAAACTAAAACTTCAACACAAGGTAATGAAAAATAGCAATACATAAATGAACAAACAGATGAGGCAAAACCTAACATTTGGACCTCTGGAACGTGTTACAAAGAGAACCAAGAAAAGGTTAGTGAAACCTATTAGCAAAGTTTCGCTACTCTCTCCCCCACAGGAATTTCCAGATGAGAGGGCACAGAGTGAGATGTCAACTTTCATTTTTCGGTTCTTTTTGTGACTACCTTATATTTGACTTATTACACTAACTTGTAGAAAAACAAAGTACTGTTATCCACATCAGTAATCAATATTCATCCAGTTCTCAAACCCAAGCTTCCTAATATTACAGCTGGCATAGTTAAATTTATAATAGTGGACAGATGTCTTAAAAGACCTAATGAAGAGGGAATCTGGAGTCGGCACTCAGCAACCTCAGAACACACCTGTATGTAACTGCCCATCACTGAGCCATTCCACATCACCTGCAAGTTCTTCCCACTATTAAAACAAAAATGCCTCCCTCAGCTGTGCAGTCACCCAGCGGGCTAGGCCACCTTGGGGGACAAGCTTACATGTTAGAAGGATGCACACTGTTTGCCAGAGGCTTGCTCTGCCAGGCTAAGTGCGGGAGTTACAGAAACAGAAAATGTCAGCAGAAGGCAATATTGAGGGAGGACGAGCAAGGCTTAGGTGGGGGCCTCGCACAAAGAGAAAAGCTCGGGGAGGTTAAGGGACTTGCTCAAGGTCCCACAGTGATGGTGGTGGGATTCAAACTCCACTCTCTTGGTTCCCAACTCTATACTTTTGGGCTATACTGCAGCAGTACTGCAGATTAGAGAATGGAGAACAATGTGAACTGGACAAGATTTTCCCCTGCCCGATTCATGCAGTCAGTACAAAATGCAAAAATAACCTACCTTTTTTGACATTATTCCAGAGCTGATCTTTGCTTGAACACTTTTCAAACGCATCGGGTAGTTTGACAGATCCAGTGCACAGGTACCAGAACAGAATGCCGAATGCATAAACATCCACAGAGTTATCGTATTTACCTGCAAAACAAAGGCAGGGAGAGGTCTGGCACATTAAAATGTTTACATCTGAGCAGTGACGGGGCAGTTTATGGCTAGTGAACTCTAAGATAAAATATCATACAGATTTGGCATCAGCAGATATGTTTTGGATCCAGCACCAGGTCATCGGTGCAGGGACCAAGAGCAGCAAACTTCATCCTGAAGCCAGATATTAATTCTGCTTTTCCCCTTCCTCTGAGACACTGGCATAAAACTGCTTCCGCTTAATGCATGCAACAGGCATATGAAGAAAGGAGCTGTGCTTCACCCCCTCCTACAGTCATCCTCTCCTGCTGTGCCATGTGATACCCCAAGGGGTGCTACCACTGCTGGCATGCCAACCTCCCACCCTGTTGGAGGGGGGTCGCATGGGACCCTCAAACCCTCCCATCCTCCAGTCATCCTGGGCTCATTCCCAAACCCAGGCTGCCGACAGAGAAAACGCTGTCACTGCACCTCTAGGCCTGGATTCAGATTACAGAATTTTTTTTTTTTTTTTTTTTTTAAATACTGATTGATATGGTTCTCAAAATAAATACAACCCCCATTACAATAGAACTTCTGCTTCTACAGCAAAAGAAACCCCTCTGAATGTTCAAAGTACACCCACCCTTGGCTGGAGATTTAGCTCCCCCAAGCAAAAATAAAATATGACTGGTATTGGTCGGACTTCCTACCTCCAGATAATATGAGAGGGGAAGTTTAAAACTGTTATCGTCACACTTCTGTTATTTTAGTTTTGCAAACAAAAGGAAGTTTTTTTTTTTGTTTCTTCAGCGCCCCACCCCCCTTCACGGGGTCTGTTCTGTGATGGAGACAGTGCTCTCATTCAGAGTGCTTGCTACAATGCAGGTAGGGATGGAAACCAAACACAATTCCCCTCCCCCTTCATTTTCTTTTACCAAATGGAGCTTATCTGATTAGACTGAAGAGTCCCTTGATTCAAATAGCTTTGAGTGGCGACCAGCTTTCACTGAAAGCAATGAGCTAGTGGGTCTCTGACTAAGATATAATTCCAACTAGAAAGCACCCAAGGGTCCCCTCTTAAAACAGCAGTGCATGTTAAATTCTGTTTATGATGTCAAAACTTGCTGCTCATTTGTTTTTGTTCCATTTCGTTTATGGTGCCATATCTCATCTTTGCCAAGTCAGAGCTACTGTGTTGTTGCCTAGAGATAGCCATGATGCCCTCTGTGCAACATAAGGTCAGGCAGCAGTGTCTGCTGCAAGCTAGTTAACCTCTATCACAAGATAAGTGATGTTAACTAATGGGTGCCTGCTGCTCCCATGGTCCAGCCACGAGCCATGCTGCTGTGCTGGTGACTGCAGTTTGGAAGCACTGGGAGGAAGGCCAGGCTACAGGCAGGTGTGGAGGGCAGTACGTGTTGGCCGGGGAGGGCTGGCGACACTTTCTGGCATGCAGCAACCCCTGCAGGTGGACCAGGTAGCTGGATCAGTCTACCAGATTTTGGGCAAATTGGTTGGGGGAGTTAATAAGGCAAAGATACAGGTTTAACATAAAAGTGCTTACTCGGCCATAATATACAGGCACTATCAAGCCTGTAGAGAGAGTGTGTGTGTGTGTGTGTGTATATATTATATATATATAATATATACACACTATATATATATATATATATATATATACATACACACATACATCATATACACACACACACACACACACACTATATATATATATATATATATATGATATATATATATATATATATATATATATATATATATATATATATGTGTATATATAGATATATATATATATATATGGTGTATATATAGATACACACACACACACACACACACCACATTTATATACACATATCTATATAATGTCTATCTTATCTATCACAGACTGGATGGTCTTTTCCTGACCTGTGTGGATAAATCTGACCTAGAGTGAGGATAAATGCTGTATTCTTACTCTAGGTCTGACCACCCTCAACATATTGAAAACAATTACTGAAATTTGTCCTCACAAGTGACACACACATACACACACGGTCATTCGTCCCCACTGAAAATGGCATCATATTTCACCATATATGCTGGTTGTCAATTAGCATATTATGACACCAATTATGTAGCCTGAGATATAAAGTTGCAGTCTTAGTAGCTCAGTACAGTCTTTCTGGAATAAATTTAGAATGTTTAATTATAGTTTATGGTTATAACAGAACCCCCTTTCTATTTTGGTCGAATAATGTTTCCGATTGTTATATAAACTACAAACATAGTCTGGCTATATATTTATAAGTCATGAAGTTGTAAGAACTTGATGATTAAATAGTAAGTTACAGTTATGATCGTGATTTAGATGTATATTTTATAACTAAGTAATAAATCCTGTCACGATCGTAACATTCTCTGTGCCGTTTCCCTTTTTTTTTTTAAATCACCTACAGTGATATACGTATTTTGATTGGAGTCAATGAGGTGTCGTCTCTTTGTATTAGTAAAATTAGTTATTTTTGGTGGCACCTTTATATGTATATATATTTTTTGGAGCCCTGTCTATTAAGTTTTGTGTTTTCAAAATTGTTTTTTGAATGAAGAGTTAACACAGTAGTCAACTGCTCTTGTATAAAGGTTAAGGTATAGATTATTTTTGGAATGAGATATATTTTCCTGTTTGTTCTGCTTTAGTTAATTTGTCTTCCTCTTCCCCCCTTTTTTTCAAACCCCTTTTTGATTTATTTAAGCTACAAGCCTAGATTCATTCTTAATATTTTAAGAAAAAGCTTGGATTAATATATTTTGACATTATAGTATTATAATATTAAGCATTTTATGTGTATTTATATGTGTTTATTAGTATGTAGTTTTAATACAATGGTGAATTGATTAATGATGCTAGTTGTAGTTAATTGGTTGGAGTATTTAAGGGATTATTCACATTAGGGGTTTTACCTTTGAGAAAGGATGTAACAGATATCCGAAACACATCAGGTGTTTGGTATTTTGTGGTACTTCTGAATAAAGTTTTTTTAACAGACCTGTGCCCTTGCTATTAGAGGTGTGTGTGCTCTACTTTTTATGTTTTTTGTGATCTTAATAACACACTAATACCAAATATGCTACTAATGACCCTGTTACACCCCTGATAATACATGTAATAAGCACCTTAACAGCACATTTAACAACCAGTTTAATACCTACAGTATACATCTAACAGCCACATTACTGACACATGGAATAGTCTAACCCCCCACAACTACACCTTGTATCACAAGAAAAGCAGAGTTATGCAAGAACTCACAGTAACAGTTGATCTTAGAGGGAATCTCTCATCAATCATTAGCATACCTTGATAAACCTGTGGGCCCTATGCTTCAGCGTCAAATGTGGAGTCTATCAGGCTGTGGAAGCGCAGGGGCTCCTGGGCACTGCACTTTTGTGCAGCTATGGATGCAGACGTGCAGGGCCCAAAGTGAGAAGTCCATCTGGGTGTGGAAACGCAGGGCACCATGCCAAGTGAGGAGTCCATTTAGCTGTGGAAATGCAGGGCCCTCCAGGCCCTGTGCTTCCATGTGGCTACAGATGTAGATGTGTAGAGCCCCTTTGGACCCTGTGCCAAATAATCAGTCCATCAAGCTGCGGAAGTGCAACACAAATTTCAATGGTCATGCATGACCTGGTCTTTTTACCATCTTTTCAAAATTTTGTGGCACAGGTGCAAAAACAGTTCTAGGAGCGTGGATATGTAGTTCATCCACACTTCTTGGTATGTCCCTTTCCCCTTTAAATCTTGCCAGAAGTCTTCAAGATGGCTCCTTCCACCCACCCGGGTGGTATAAACCTCGGCTCTGCCCCATGACGCCAGATCTTCCTTTCCGCTGGAAGATACAGGTTCCCTCGTGCTTCACAGCAATTCGTAGGCCCTGGATTTCAAACGTTGATTTTTACAACTTACCTTGAAACTCGTTTGAGTTGTCAATTCCGATAGTAGTGCATCGGACATGGAGGAAAAATCTGCTCCTGGATTTCGCGGGGACTCCTGCGGCAAGAAGATGTCGCGCACCGATCCCCACTTAACGTGCATCTACTGCCTTGGTGTCGGACATAACACCTCCACCTGCACGTTCTGCTTGGCCTTCCATCCCAACATCCTGGACGACTGCATGGCGCACCTCAAATTGGGGAGACCGGAAAAAAGGAACCCGCTGGTGAAATCGAAGAAGGCGAGGTGGGTGGTTTCCACGGCTGCGGGATCCGCCGAATAGTTGGAGCAAATTAAGGCTTTCGAGGAGGAAGTGGCTCAAGCTTCAGCCACTTGGAGCTTTTTTGTTCCTCTTAACCTCGGTTCCACTTTTTCGGGCTCCTTCAAGGAGTTGTGCCAGTCTCTCCCTACCAGGGGTAAGGCACCTTTGGGCTTGCACTCCTCCTGCCCTCGGAAGAGGGAGAAGGACCCCTAGTCTTCGGCCAAATGGAGACATTCTTGGGACCGAGAACGGTCCGAGACCCGGAAACACGCGGTTTCGACCTCGGTCGAGATCGCATCCTTGGCCGCCGGCTTCATGGATCTTCCCTCTGGCCAAGAGACGGAGAAAGTGGCCGACAAGGTTGAGATTTCTCTCGACCTAAATCGACCCCATTTCGCCGACTCCAGTCGACGATTCTTTGGAAAGAACTTCGGTCCTTGTCTTTCCTGATGAGGAGACCCAGCCTGCTGGTGTCCCCATCGAGGACACAGTTCCGGACCCTCAGTTTTCACCAACCACGGTGTCTCCCGATCAATCGGGTCGACTTCCTCGATCTCGATCGAGGTCCAGAACCCCTTTGGCCGAAAAGCCGAAAAAGAGTAATCGCCGCAGATCCTCCTCCTCCTCAGTCGACGGAAGCTCTGTCGATGCTATGAGGATCTTATGTGGCAACAGCTGATTTTGACAGGGCAGAAGCTGGCTCCGGCATCTACTCCGGCCATCACTTGGCTACCACCTCCTGGGCTGACGCTGACCCCTCTGGAACCGAAGCCTTCAGTTCCCCCGGCCCGTATTCCGGCTAGGCCCAACTCCGTCTCTCCAGCGATTCTGGTGGAACCACCAGCTAAGCAGCCTCAGGGAGGGGCTCCCTCAAAAGAGGACCATACAGACACCGGGCTTCCCCGACGTCTATCCATTACGGTTACTAATGACTGCCCCTGGTGGATCGAAGGGGACCTGGGCGGGAGACTGCTGTATCACGACTCCTCGGCCGTCACAGGACTGCACTCCCATCCTGGGGATGATGAGTCCTCCGTGGCAGGTCTAAAGGAGCATCCTTCCTCCTTTCAGGGCATTTTCCGCCTGATCTCCGAATCCACTGGAATGTCCCTGGAGTCTATCCAGAAAAAGGCGGAGTACCCCCTTATGGACATCCTAAAAAGGAGGGATACCCCGATGGAGGCCTTTCCACTGGCTGAAGCCATCACTGGCCCGGCCCTTGAGCTCTGGCAGCGCCCAGCACCATCTGCCCGCATGGCCCGCAAGTATGCGGTGCCCATGGGGTCCCTGCTGGGATTCACAGAACACCCTTCGGCCGAGAGCCTGGTGACCGCTTCTGTGTTTAGATGTAGAGGTAGCTCGGCCAACACAGACCGACCTCTGGACAAGGAGTCCAAAAAGATGGACCACTCTGCCCTCAAGGTCTATGCGGCCTCTTCCTTAGGCCTTCATCTGGCCAGTTCAGCTGTCACTATGGCACCCTTCTCTCGTGCCCTCCTTGGGTCATTAGATGAAGTCCTCCCTCATCTCCTGGCGAACATGCAGACCACAGTCAAGCAAGTCCGTGATCAGGACCGTGCTGTTGCAAAACAGCAGCTCCAGATGGCCCTAGACATCAGGGATTCCTGTGCCCACTCTTTAGCAGCCACAGTGGCCACTCGCCGCAGGGCCTGACGGAGGTTATCCTCCTTCCCGGCGGATAGCCAGCACAAGTTAGCCGATGTTCCTTTCCTTGGTACCGACCTGTTCGGTCCGGGAGTGGCCGGTCACCTTCAGCATATCGAGCAGTCCAATGCCACCTTGGATGCTACATCTGCAAAAAGTTCTTCAGGCAAGAACAAGCAGAAAAGGAAGAAGCAGCCATTTCGGCATTCTTCCCCTGCGGTCAGGCAGCCCTCCTATCAATGAGGCCAGCAGCAACAGCAGCAGGCTCAAGTTTGGCGCCTGCGGCCCAAGCGGGATCAACAGCCCCTTAAAGGAGGCCGAGGTGCAGGTCCAGGAGCCTCCGCCTCCTCCTCCTCCTCCTCTTCTAAGCCTGCTCAGTGACGGGTTTGGGGTTGCCACTCCTACACCCATTACGCCAGCTCTGGGTCCTCCTGTGGGGGGCCGGCTCCGCCACTTTCATTCAGCCTGGTCTGATTTCACTTTGGACAGGTGGGTTCTCGAAGTGGTCAGTCTGGGACTGCCTCTAGAGTTCGAGCAGTACCCCCCAGCCAAGCCAAGCCCCTTGGGAGGAAAGGATCTCAGCTTGCACCCAGTCGGCTCTTCGAGACAACATCGCTCAACTCCTCCTCAAGGAGGTGGTAGCTCCAGTGCCAGATCCTCCTACAGACCCAGGCTTCGTGTCCAGGTACTTCCTGGTGCCCAAGCGGACGGGGGGTTGGTGCCCCATCCTAGATCTCCACAACCTGAATCAATATCTCAGGTCTCACACCTTCCAGATGGTAACTCTAAACCAGATCATACCATCCCTGGAGCGAAACATGTGGTTCTGTTCACTGGATCTACAGGCCGCGTTTTTCACATCCTAAACCGTCTGTTCCATCAGCGGTTCCTCCACTTCAGGGTCGAAAAGACCCTGTACGAGTTCCGAGCCATGCCGTTCAGCCTGTCATCGGCCCAGTGGGTCTTCACCAAGTGCACTGCAGTGGTGGCAGCCCATCTTCAGCATCGACTAGTACAAATCTACCCTTATCTTGACGACTGGCTCTTGGCAGGATCCTCTCTTCAAGAGGTTGAGAGGTCCAGGGATCTGGCTCTCCAAACCTGCTCCCAACTCGGCGTCCTGGTCAACGAGGCCCAGTCGGAACTCGTGCCTGCTCAGGTGATGGGTCTCATTGGGGCAGAGCTCAATTCTGGTCAAGCCAGAGCTCGGCTCCCAGCGGACAGGGCGGAGGCTCTCTCCTCCTTTGCCCGATCATTTCTGGTGAGCACTTGCACCCTGCCCGGGACTTTCTGCGCCTTCTGGGTTACACGGTGGCGTGCACCTCTGTGGTCCGTTGGGCCAGGTGGCACATGCGCCCCCTCCAATGGGAGCTGGCCGCCCAGTGGACTCAGCGCCATGGTCATTTCGACCAGCTGATCACTGTAATCCAGAAGATGTGGGATGCTCTCCAATGATGGACCGCCCCAGAACGGCTGCAGGAAGGGATCCCGTTTGTCCGCCCTGAGCCAGTCGTCTTTATGACCAATGCCTCTCTCATGGGCTGCTAAGCCCACATGGAGGACAACAGGGCCCATGGGTTCTGGACCCCTGATGCGTGCTGATGCCACATCAACCTGTTGGAGCTCAGAGCAGTCAGACTGGCACTGTTAGTTTTCGCTCCTCAGCTCCGGGATCAAGTGGTTCAAGTCCAGACAGACAATACCCGACCATATACTACCTCAACAAACAGGGCGGCACGCACTCCCATCTGCTGTGCAAGGAAGCGCTCCACATCTGGACCCTCGTAAGTTGACTAGAGGCGGATTTCCTAGCCATCCATGTGGCACGAGTCTCGAACCAGCTGGCGGATGCTCTCAGCCGCATAGGCCAGATATCCCACGAGTGGTCTCTCCATCCAGAGGTAGCTTACAGTCTGTTCTCCTGCTGGGGCAAACCGTTGGTGGACCTGTTTGCCTCCAGGGAAAACAACAAGCTGAGGCTGTACCATGCCCGCCCCCCTTAGCAGGGCTCGCTGCAGGGGAATGCCTTCTCGAGGCCATGGACCCCAGGCCTCCTCTACGCCTTCCTTCCATTTTCCTCGATCCACAAGGTGTTACTCAAGGTGAGGAGGGACAAGGCGAAGGTGATCCTGGTAGCCTCAGACTGGCCGCACCAGTTCTGGTATCCAGATCTCCTCAGCCTCAGCTGCAGGCCCCCGGAGCGGCTTTGTACACACCCGGACCCGATATCTCTGAACCAGGGAGAATGTTTTCCATCCAGACCTTCAATCCCTGCACCTCACAGCCTGGTACCTGAGGGGCTCAAGTTCCAGGCTCTGGGTCTTTCCGAGGATGTCTGTACCATGGTGGAGGCATCCCGTAAGGAATCGACCAGGAAATGTTATATCTTCAAATGGAAGAGATTTTCCATTTGGTGTCCGGGTAAGAATCTGGACCCCTTATCCTACTCTATGGCTAACATTCTCGACTACTTTTGGCCTCTCTCTAAAGGGGGTCTGTGGTCATTGACCCTTAGAGTGCACCTGGCAGCCATTTCTGCTTACGGGCCGGGCCGGTCAGCTGACGTTGGTGCAGGAGACAGTGGTCAGGCGCGTCTTCAAAGGCTTGGATCACATATCCCCTCCGGTGCGTGAACCTCCACCTCCATGGGATCTGTTGCTGGTTTTGGCAAAGCTCATGGGCAAGCTACCTTGGAACCTATGCACAAGTGTGCAGTCTCGCACTTGTCGTGGAAGATGGCCTTCCTGGTGGCTACCACGTCAGCCAGAAGGACAGGGGAGCTCCAGGCACTGTCGTGGACTCCCCTTATCTGGTCTTTCACAGAGACAAAGTTGTCCTGCGCCCCTACCCGAAATTCCTCCCAAAGGTGGTATCAGAGTTTCACCTTAACCAGGTATCGACTCTGCCAGTATACCACCCTAACTAAACCTCGGATGCAGAGTACAGGCTCCATACTTTGGACCTGAGATGTGCTCTCTCCTATTATAAGGAAAGAATTCGTGGAGAGGTTCGCCAGCTGTTTGTCACCTATACTGAATCCGCTTCTGGCAGACCTGCAGCCAAACGGACCATTGCAAGGTGTATTACATCATGCATAGGTCTGTGCTATGAGCTGGCAGGCAAGGAGCCTCCCAGAGGGATATTCATTCTCATTCTACCCACCATACTGCTGCATCGTTGGCTGCTTCCAGGGACATCCCTATCCAGGAATCTATCGGGCTGCTACCTGGAAGTCAGCAAACACCTTCATTACCCACTACCACATCGACCTTGAGTCACACCGGGATGCTGGTTTTGGGACCTTGGTTCTCCAGTCTCTGTTCCCTAAGTAGGGAGTGTGTGCCTTGCCTCCCTCCTCCCGGAGAACTGCTTGGAGTCTGCCAAGAAGTGTGAATGAACAACATATCCACGCTCCTAGAAGAACAGGTTAGTCAGCTGTAACAGTACTTCTAGGAGTAGTATATGCTGTTCATCCACACGCACCCACCAGACCTCCTCGGCTTTAGGCGCACAACCTGGCTTCCAGCGGGCTAAGATCTGGCGTCATGGGGCGGAGCCGAGGTTTATACCACCTGGGTGGGTGGAAAGAGCCAACTTGAAGACTTCCGGCAAGATTTAAAGGGGAAGGGACATGCCAAGAAGTGTGGATGAACAACATATACCACTTCTAGAACTACTGTTACAGGTGAGTAATCTATTCATTTTGGCCAGGATTTTAAAAACGACAACTGTCACAATCATGAGGTGGTGTGAAGAAATGGCTATGTTGAAAAACTGGAGTCAAAATATTGAAAATTACCAAACTTACGAATGAGTGTACAAATTTTCAACATATGCTCTTAACTTCATTTTTATGTTTGCTTGCACACATGTGCAAGAAACATAGTGCCATCATCAGAGTTTTCCAGAGGCGTGTCAGCCTCTTCCAATTCAGTCAGTGTGTTTGCAGGCGCAGTCGCAGTGTGCCAATCACTGCTCCAGCTGTCTGTGACAGCTGAAAATGCAGTGGCATACAGTTGAAAGGGAGAGCACCGCTTCAGTGAGCACAGCTCCCCCCTCCACAGGCACACACACGCGCGCACACACACACACACACACACTGCGTGCTCATGCGCCTCCCCTCCCACACTGTACGGCCGACGGGGGTGCCCAATCCCCATCGGCTCCACGCCTCAAAGCATCCAGGTGCCACACTGGGAGCCCACCCAGCGTAGCAAATAGTTTATGGCCGACGGGGTGCCCAATCCCCCGCCGGCTGCACGCCCCCAAGATGCCCAGGTGCCACGCTGGGAGCACACCCCAGCGTGGCAAAATGATAAAGAGTGGCCGACGGGTGCCCAAACCCCGCCGGCTGCACCCCCAGCAGCATACAGGTGCCACGCTGGGAGCCCACCCCAGCGTGGCAAAATGATGTTAGGGCCGATGGGGGTGCCCAATCCCCCGTCGGCTCCTGCTCCCCACCAACATCCTTCCAGCTGCCACACTGGGAGCCCACCCCACCGTGGCAAACGTCCCTCGTCTCCTTAGGAAATAAAACCCTGTAATGCAAAACTGTCCCTCGGCGCTTCTCCCTGCCCCTCCCACAACCCGCACTCCACCCACTGGAGACCCTGCCTCCCCACACCCCATACTTACCTCTGGAGTTGTTGACGATCTTCGGGCGGACCAGAACATCGCCTGCACTCTTCAAAGCCGCATCATAACTGAGGAAATGCCGTAAGCTGTATAATGTAATAAATAGGGTTTTTCAACTTTTATTGCATATCTCAGGCATTTTTGAATTTTGCAACAAATTTTCAACATGGGGTTTTTGGGACCCCTTCTCATGAATGCTGTCACTGTCATGGTGTTACTCGGGCCCGAAGGGTGATTTCACAGCTACTGTGTAAAATCACCTTTCTGGAATGATTAACAAAATGACACTGCCAGTGTTCATAAGGTGGGCTCTCAAAAAGCCTATTTTGAAAATTTGGTGGAAAAATTCCTAACAATGACCGTTCTACGAGCATGCATTGCGCAGTTCCTTCACACGCTCGTAAGTTTGCGAAATTTCAATATTTTCACTCCAGATTTTCAACATTGCCATTTTACCACACCTCCTTATGAGCAGTACAGCTGTCATTTTTCACATCTCACCCAAAACGTGTTTCAGCCCATGTAGTGCACAATGGCGCAGTCGGTGTGTGAAATTAATGTACGGGACACATTAAGAAAATCACAGTGACACTGTTCATGAGCAGAGGTCATAAAATGGCTATGTTGAAAATTTGTTGAAAAATTCCTAAAAATGACTGTTTTATGAGCGTGCATTGCAGAGTTCCTACACACGCTCGTAAGTTTGCAAATTTTCAATATTTTCCTCCAGATTTTCAATATAGAATAGTGGATGGACGACCATCCACAACAAGGCTGTGTTTCCATCGAGGGTGTTGATGACATCAGAGAGACCTCGAGCGAAGCTCGAGAGGTCTCCGTGATGTCATCAACTCCCGAGATGTGAAACGCTGCCTTGTTGTGGATGGTCATCCATCCACTATTTAATGTAGTATATGGTTCCCCAATGTGTAAAATATTCATTTCACAAGGTTTCATACCTTATGTATTCGCAGCTCCGCTTCGTCCCGGTCCTCGCTACAGACACTCACTACACACGCACTCCTCTCCCGACATGACCCCAAAGATCCCGGTACTCGCCTCTGTTTCCTCGGTTCACAATCCCAACCATGAAGGAAACAAAAAACTGAAACTAAAAACATGAATACACGGAGCAGACTATGGAAGTCCGTGTACAGACTTGCTTTGAACTGCTCGCTGGACAGTACGCTATGCGGCTCTGCCATTTTGTTTGAAGTTTTTTTGTGAGGAGCGGAGTTTCCACCAATCGGGTGGCAGCTCAAGGAAAAAAGTTGTACTATCGTTCTGACGTCACATCGATAGTACAACAACTTTTTTGACCTTTGAACTGTCCTACAACAGGATTTTGAAAGCCACGGCTTTCTGTTCATAATAAGCCCTAACCATATACTATATTGCCATTTTACCACACTCCTTATGAGCAGTACAGTTGTCATTTTTCACATCTCGCCCACAATGTGTTTCTGCCCACGTAACGCACAATGGCGCAGTCGGTGTGCGAACTCAATGTATGGGACATGTTAAGAAAATCACAGTGATACTGGTCATGAACAGAGGTGTTAAAATGGCTATGTTGAAAATTTGGTGAAAAAATAATGAAAAATGTCAACGTACAGGCATAACTTTGTTGTTTGTTAATATTTTTACCCCAGTATTTTCAACACAGCCTTCTCATGACCCCACCTCATGGACAAAGGTGGAGAAAACGTTCAAATCCCAACCCAAAGTAATTTCGTGCAGCGACTGCAAAACCACCTTTTGGGGCAGATTTGAATAATTTTACTACCCTTGTTCAGAGGTGGGGTCCCAAAAAGGCCATGTTGAAAATCTGGTGTAAAAACAGAATAATGTACAGGTTCCGGTGCATTACTGGCTAGTAATACCGCAGAAAGGTTCTGGACAAGTAGGAACCTCAAGAGCAAAGCTCGAGAGTTTCTCGTGTCCAGAACCTTGAGATGATATCACTTGCCGGTAATGCACAGGAACCTATGCATTATTTTTTCAAATATATGGATCCGATGTGTTTTTATATTTGGTCGTTTTGTAAGGGCCAGTTGGCCACTGCACTGAAGCCGTCTCTTGGTCCTGGCCGACTGCCACAATACTAACTTGCTTGTCGGTCTCTTCCCCCCCACCCCGTCTCTCACCTCCTGCCCCGAGGCTATACAGCTAAACTGTGTTTACTTTGACAAGCAGTTCTACCTTTGTGTTTATTTCTGAAGGCAGAATCAACAAGATAATTCCATTTATTTTTTTTTTGTGGAAGAAAAAACAAAAAAACAAAAATGAAGCACCAGACTCCATTCACTCTCACTAAGTGAGAGACGGACACCATGTTTTAAAACTTGTTCTGCCCGCCCAGAAAGGAAAAGCAGACAATCAGAAGGCACACTTTGGAAGATGTGGCATGGCAGACTTACGGTTGTGCTGTTGAACGTCAGTGATGATACTATATTGTTCAGGTCCCAAACTATACTATTACGGGACCTGAACGGTAATATCACTTCTGAACGATGGTATTATCAGTTGGCAAGTGTGGTATTATCAGTTTGTTGGCTATGGTATTAACACCAAAAAGGAAAGACCAGTCCAGCCAACCTCGGTAGAAAAAAAATATATCAGTAAGGGAGTAGCTCTCTACCAATTAAGGCACAATAAACAGAAGAAACAAATTGGTAGAATGAGAGCCCACTCACCCAATCAAATAATTATTCTCATATAGTCTTTATTTATTTAAGCTCATAAGTCATTCCTCAGGCACAGTGTTAAAAATAAACACAAACATTTCAGACCCAAGTTCTTCATCAGTGGGTTACACTGTTACCTTGAGATATGCGCTTTATTATCCCTTTACAAATCTTTTAATCCCAACATTTTTTTTTATATTCTTATCTTAAAATAAGACAAAATACCAAAGTTATGAATATAAAAAAATATCTTTGGACTAGAAGAATATTTGCTTAAGAAATATTAGATAGATATATAGATTAGCTAGATAGATAGCAAGATAGAGCGAGAGAGAGAAATCGGTAGATCAGCAGCTCACTGATGCAATTTATTTTATTTAGTTTTTGTTGACCGGGAAAGGAGGACTAGATAATTCTGCCTATTTTCAGCCTCGTTGAGGGGGATACAGATGGATGCCAACCAACACTGAACCAGATTAAGCTGTTGGTGGTATTTTTAGTGAATAGGGGAAATTTGGCCAGGACACGGGGGAAATTCCCCACCTCTTTTCAAAGCTAAAGAGAGTGTTATTAATAAATTCTTTAATTTTACCAGTCTTTTTGTACACAAGTTATGTCTATCCAATCCCACAATCAATGGAGACTAGGTTATTAAGTATTTTCCCCCCCAAGGCTTGAGAGGGCCTCAGTCCTATAAAAATAAATATTATATGTAAGTGTAAGGAAGAGGAAGGGTGTGGTGTGCTAAATCCAATTGTCTTTTTATAGCATATTCATAACACACAACATAGGGGAAGTTTTAAAGAATAAAAGTAAAATGTGGGTACAAAGGGCCAAAAAAAAAAATGGATAGAACCATACAGCGAGGAGTGGCAGAGGGGACAGCTAAAGAAATTTAAACAGAAAAATTTTCCTGGCTACATGTTAGATACTATGAGAAAGATTAAGCAATGGAGCATAGCATTGGAGACAGTATTAACTGTGGATAGGAAACAGTTATATCAATATATACAACAAACAGATTTTCAAGAAGATTTGAACATCCTATACTGTCCTGTGCGAGATACCCAGAAAGTCTTGCAGTATATAAATAATAAGAGAATTCCTACGCAAGTATGGGATGTACATTGGCTAACGATCCATGGTAAATTAGAAGTACGTAACAACCATAAACACAAACAGATGATATATATTGTTTAAGAAAAGGGTGTATACAGGTATTAGAAACACAGGAACATCTGTATATAACACGTTCATATGCACAGAGATTTTGGAAATGTTTGGCGGGTACATGGAGAGAACCACTGTATCAAAGTATAAAATATGAAGAATACTGGGCCTATACAGTAAACATTGAAAGATATATTATAAGGAAACTATACAGGTTATTAGCACAATATTGAAATATATATGGTGGGGAAGATATGCTTGGGTGTTACAGCACAAAACAGTGTCATACGAAGAGTTGTTAAATATGATAGAAGGGGAAATAAGAGTTTATTTACAAGAAATGAAAAGAATGCCACAGTATGAACACATGAGAATTTGGAAAAAGACATGTATAAAATGAGAACTGAGCGCCTGATGAAAACAATGTAATGGTTTGAATGTAATTTCTCAGTTTTAAAGGTTTTACCATAGTTGTTTCTCTGTAAGTTGTAAATACTTCAATAAAAGTTCCCCATCTCTTTTTGAGAAGTGCCATGGGATTTTTAACATCCACCTGAACTACCACCAGAATAGGCAGATGGGACCTTGGTATAACGTCTCATCTGAAAGACGGCACCTCAGGAGTGCAGCACTTCCCTCATATTGCACTACAGTGTCAGTACTGGGATTTAACCGAAGTGCCTGGTGTGGAGACAGAACCCACAGCCTTCTGATCTTCCAGCCTCAGAGGAAAGTGTGCAACCTGTTGAGTCACTGACACTGCTAACTGAAGCAGGCAGCATGACTCCAGCTACAGCTTAAGCCCATCTCCTCACTGCTCCAACTGAAACCGGCAGCACGACTCCAGCTGTGACTTCAGAATTCAAGAAAGTTCCACTTACATACAGTTCTTTTGTGAGAGCTCAAGAAAGAACATTGGTGCTTTCTTGCAACCTCATGAAAGAACTATGGAAAAAAAATAAGTTTCACCTTCTTCTTTTGTGAGTCAAACTTCTTTCGTGGGTCTTGGAAGAACTCACAAAAGAAATAGGTGGGCGCTAAGCCTTCCAACTAGAATTTTAGGGATGTCCCTAAACCGTATTTCGGGATCTTTGTTAAAAACAAAACGAACACCAGAATCTAGCTAAACATGCCCTGTTTAGCTACATTTGTGTGTTTCTCTCCAAGACATAATCTTTATGAGCTTTCAATTTTTTCTTTGAAAAAATTAAAAACAAAGCCGGCCCTGTGGTGCTGAGGGTTGAGGAACTGCATGTCGGCTGCCGGAGGAGGCTGGGAAAGGACTGTAGCAGGCACTGGGCTGCTCTCTGCTCCCAGATTGGGGTGGCTAGCCACCTCACTCTCGACCGACACCCAGTGGAGGCTGGATGCCAGGTCAAGGGATGTCTGGGGGACTTGTGTTGGGAAACTGCATGGTTTCCGGGAGCACACGCCTCCACATATGCGTGGCCACCTGTGTTCGCCACTGCTCTGCGAGGATGAGAAGAAAATGGGGCACCATGGCAAGCTTAATGAAACCCTGAAGCCAATACAGGGCAGACCGAGATTCTCTGGGAAGAGGACTGCAGCTTGCCTGCCTGGAGCCCTGATGGAGAAAAACCTATAAAAATAAATAAATAAAAATAAAAAAACAAGATGGCTGCCATAAAAAAATATTTTTTTTTCTCACAAAAGAAGAATTTTAGCTCACAAAAGAGGAATCACCTTTGTGAGGAAAAAAACGAAATCTGAATTATTTCGTATCAGACAGACAAATGAAGGACTCCAATGAGCATGCTCAGAACAAACATTTCAAATCCTTCTAACTCGGGAATGGATTAATATTTTGTCACCAAAGCAAAAAAGGCATCTTTCTAGTGCAAGCCCTTTATACCCTGAACATTTTAGAACAAACTCCCAAACCATTTGGGTTGCGGGCACTTTTTTTTTTTTTTTTTTTACTTTTTGTACTATCCCGATGTCAGAATTTGGACATCCAACCCTCACACAACTTGCCAGATCAAGAGTCCTTGTCCCAAAAGTCCACGCATGCAAACTTTCGTGCAATTCCACTGAATGGAGGTGAAGCTAGTAAGGTGCAAATATAGTGGTTTAACATTAAACATCATACTCAACCCTAATTATAGGAGTGCTGACTGCACCCCTGTTCTTTCTTTTTCTGTCTGTCTGTCTGTCAATAAAACACAGGACACCCCAAAGTATGTTGTTTCTCATACTAAAAAAACAAAACAAAACACTAAACATGAGATCTTTATATTTACAAGTAAATGGCTATGCTGTAATAATTTGATAGTTGCATGATGCTCTATGCTAATCAGATCACCAAGATTTCTTTACCTTCCAGTATTTTATCAATATTTAAAACCTCACCTGTGAAGAGTTCTGGAGCCATGTGTATTGGGGTGCCTACAATGCTCCCGGACATCATTGCCTCAGGCTTACAGAATCCAAGGTCAGTGATCTTAGCACGATTTTGCTTGTCTAGCTGTGAAAATATGACATTGACATGCATCACTGCAAGAGTTATGTGATTATGCTCAGAGTGCTGAAACAGTGAATAACTGTTCTTTCCAACTAGTTTCTGGCTTATATGAACACTATAATGTTACTGTGCTCTACACATGCTAGGGCTTAAAGGCAGGAATCGATGTTGCCTACAAACCGCATGCTGGATATGCAATAACACATCAGAGCTGTTTTAACCAGCTGCATGATAATTATCCTCTAAGTGAGGACTAATAACTGGAAGAGGTCCCTGTGCGTGGGGCCGACCGAGTAACTGGAGCATTTCAGTTACAGACAAAGTGGTGAACGGGATGGACTGCTACAATTATTTTTAATTTTACAAATGAATTTTAATTTTTAAAACTATATAAAACTGATTAACAATATAGGTTTATTGGCAAGGAACAGTCTTTTTCATAGCAGCATTTTATTGCATGCTTTTGTGGTGAGAGAAGCAGTGAGTTAAGCAGTCCAACTCCAAAAGTATGTTGCAGGTCACACAACAAGACACTTTCATGCCTGAAAACGTAATATAGGTAAATTATACGTTGTCTTTTTTAGCACAGGATAGAAACATAGAAACATAGACTTTGATGGCAGATAAGGACCGCTTGGCCCAGCTAGTCTGCCCATTTCCCTACCTAGAGGATAAGCTGCAGATCCTATTTAACAAGACTATTCTTCCTACACCCTACAAAAATTGCCTTATGTCGGTCCCATGCATTCTTGAATTCTCTCACAGTTTTAGACCCCACAACCTCCTCAAGAAGGCTGTTCCATGTGTCCACCACCCTCTCTGTGAAAAAATACTTCCTCACATTGCCCCTGAGCTGTCCCCCTTCTATCTTCAAATTGTGTCCCCTTGTTCTTGCCCATCTCTTTTTCTGAAATATGCTACTCTCTTGGACTTTGTTGATTCCACTGAAGTACTTAAACGTTTTTATCATGTCCCCACCCCCCTTTCCTCAAGGGTATACATATTAAGCTCCTTTAGTCTCTCCTCGTATGGCTTCTCTTGCAGACCCTGCACCATTTTAGTTGCCCTCCTCCGAACTGCCTCCATCCTATCTATGTCCTTGTGGAAACGAGGTCTCCAGAACTGGATGCAGTACTCCAGATGGGGTCTCACCAACTGTCTGTACAGGGGGATAACAACTTCCTGTTTTCTGCTGGTGATGCCTCTCCCTATACATCCCAGTATCCCCCCAGTCCTCCCTACCGCCTTCTCACACTGCTTGCCAACCTTAAGGTCATCTGATATGATTAACTGCAGGTCCCTTTCCATTTTTGTTGTTGTTACTACCTCCCACCCACCGTGTAATCTTCCCCTGAGTTTTTGTTCCCCAGGTGCATTATTTTGCACTTCTTTGCATTGAATCCAAGCTGCCATACTTCTGACCATTCCTCCAACCTTGCCAAGTCCCTTATCATCATTTCCACGCCTCCTTGTGTATCAACCCTACTGCAGATCTTTGTGTCATCTGCAAAGAGGCATACTTTTCCTTCCAGTTCCTCTGCAATGTCACTTATAAAGACATTAAAAAGGACTGGACCCAGTACTGAACCTTGTGGTACCCCACTAGTAACTCTTCTTTCTTCAGAGTGGACTCCATTTACAATTACCTTCTGTGTCCTGTTGTTCAGCCAATGTTTTACCCAGGCTACCACCCTGGGACCCACTCCCAGGCTGGTTAATTTGACTATTAATCTTTTGTGTGGGACTACGTCAAATGCCTTGCTAAAGTCTAGGTAGGCCATGTCCACAGCCCTCCCTGGTCTACTACTTTGGTCACCCAGTCAAAGAAATCAATTAGATTCGTCTGACATGACCTTCCCGCTAGAACCCATGCTGCCTTGGATCCTGTGCCCCACTGGCCTCTAGGTACTCAACAGTTCTTTCCTTCAGAAGTGATTCCATCACTTTCCCTACCACAGAGGTCAAACTGACAGGTCTGTAGTTTCCTGCCTCTGTCTTGGTCCCACTTTTGTGAAGGAGAATCACATCTGCCTTCCTCCAGTCCTCAGGTATCACACCATCCTCCCATGATTTGTTAAAAAGGATAGCACAGCTGAGACATCTCATTTGCAGTGAGGTCCTATTTCTACATTTGTACGACTTGGTGGACTGAAGAACAGCGAAGTCAAGTGAATTGCACTAAGTCACAAAGCAAGTAGAGAGGCTCTGGTGGGATCTGAACCAGAGTCCCTTGGATCCTAATTTTGTGTTTTAACTGCCAGACTACAATGCATATCCACCCCTACCCACGTGAGGGTACAACAGCAATTTAAATATGGCATGTTTTTGTCCACCTCTGAACTTGCAACAGGTACTGTTTATTGCTGGTTCTGCTGACTTGTAAGTAGACATTAGAAATCCCAGAATCTCCAGCAGCTAACATCAGATCAAAGCTGCAGCAGTGGGGATTCAGCAGCTTGCAAAGCATGTTTCAGATTTATAAGATCAGATCAGCTGTTTGCCAGTCCCGCTGTTCTTCCATGGCTAAGTACAGTCCTCTCTGACTATGCTTAGCTGAGGGAGGATGGGGAACAGGAAACACAAATTTACAACTTATAAACACTCATAACATGTACTGCAGGTGATTTAATCTCCCACTGCTGCAGTCCTGCTCAGACATCAGCAACAGGGGATTCTGGGATTTGTAGTTACAGAAAATGTCAGCTTGGAAGTCAGCATAATCAGTGACAAACAGTATTTGTTGCAAGGTCAGTCAGATCAGAATCAGCCTGATACAATCTACTGTACTGCAGTAAAAAGCAGGTCATAAAATGTTTTTGCACACAAAGTGCAAAGGGACCAGCCCCACACTTGAGTGTGGGTCTCTCAGTGCAGACTGTTCCCCTTTAACATGGACAAGCTGCATTTATTTCAGCATATGGGGCCAGACTGGGAAACACGTCAGTATTGTGGATGGGCTGAGGGAACACTTTCTAAAACCGTGAACCAAAATTGCTTAATTATAGCCACCAGAGTGGGAGAGAGGCAACCCTGATAAAGTATCTTACCAGAACATTTTTAAGCTTTATATCCCGATGGACCAGGCCTTGGCTGTGCAAAAACCGGATTCCTTCCACGACATCCAAAGCAATCTGCAACCGTGTCTCCAGACTCAGTCCCCCCTACAGGAAGAGAAAGATATTTCCACACATCAATGTGGCAGTAATCAGCGCCCTGGTTTACCACAGTTACTTCAAGGATCTGCCAATGAAGCTATGCTCCTATTCGGAGTGGGAAGAAGAGAAGAATACGGTACATGGCAGATTAATACAGAGTTTTTCAGTTCTAAAAAATTGACACTTGCATAAGTTATTGAGAATGGAATAAAACAGTCCAACGTAATATATATTTGTATCTATGTTGGTGGCCTGACGTTATTTTACTGTGTTTATTCGATGGTACTACACGGTCAGAGTGATATTTAATGGGGACAGAAAATCTGAATGGATTGGCAGCTGTCTGTAATGTTCTTATTTATAGAAATAAAATTCATACCTCCAGATAATCTTTTTTTTTGCACCCCCTCTGCTCAGCCAACCCACATCCCTAGTGACCCCCCAAGGCTTATCCCTCTTGGTACGGCCTTCGAGGTTACCCAAGGCTCTCAGGAATTCAGCCCAGATGAAGGTAGGGTGCTCATTTGGCAGCGTGGGTCCTGCAGAGGTTACCACATCATCCTGCTCAGCCTCGGGTAGTATTTTCCTGTGTTCTGTGTTTCCTCAAACCCCTGGTTACCTCATGAACTAAGATGGCAAGTGAGTTGCCGGCCCAGTGGCAAGGCGTCCGCTTGCTGTGCCGACATCCTAGGTTTGGACGGACTCAGGAGTCAGAGGGCCAGCTGGAGGGGAGGGAGAAGCACTGAGCATCCTAGGGACTGCTCTCCTCTCAGCGGGGTGTCCGCACATTACGGACCTCTAGCGGAGGCTGGGGTACTGCTGCAGCTGGCGCCATAACCTAAGGGGCGGGTGGATGCTAGCTGTCACTGCACGTCCCCACCCCCAGGGATCCACATTTCAATATATACTGCCACCTCCCTCTATGAGGCTCCACGCCTGTGCCCGTCTGCCTCGACCCTACTGACAGAGTGACGGTGTCCGCTGGTGCATCCTGCTCCATGGCCCCACCCTGGGGGCGAGCCAGGGGTTCTTCCAGTGGGGGATTCTGTCTGAACTCTGACTTTAGGTCCATGGGTCCTGGGGTTAACTGATGCCCTTGACCTAGTGGCCAAGCCTGGGATCCGATCGCCAAGCAGGTAAGTGTGGGGATGGTTGAAGCTAGGGGTGGTGAGAGCTGCCTGGAAGGAATGGTATGCAAAGGTACACTAAATAGCAAAAATAAAAAAAAGGCAGGTGACGTGAGGACCCGCCCACTTACTGTGGCTCCAACCTGCACCACCACCTGTGGACACCCAGGCTAACATACTAACATATTAAAATGCCAGCAGAATAGGCCTAACGGTCTTTCGTGTCTGTTCTGCTTGGTCAGCCCCTCACCCTGGTGCTGACCTTGCTGTCCCCCCTCGCCTTTCTCCTTCCCAGTTCCGGATATTCTTGCTGCATTGGATTTTGCTTCCAGAACCCTTCCCTGTACCTGTTCCACCCCTCTTGAACCCTCCACTGTCTCTGCCTCCACCAGCCCCCTAGGCAGTGCATTCCATGGCTCCACCACCCTCTCAGTGAAGTAGCACCTCCTCCTTTCTCCTCTGAATCTTCCCTCCAGCTTCCACCCATGCCCTCTAGTGGCCCCTCCTCCTTCCTTCAAGCACCCTGACTGTTCCTCCCTATTTACCCTCTTCATGTACCTGAAGACCTCTATCATGTCCCCCTGTCCTCTTCTTCCAATGTGTATATATTTAGCTCTTCGAGCCTCTCCTCATAGGTCCTGTCCCCAAGCCCCAAATCATTTTGGCTGCCCTCCTCTGACCCTCTCCAGGAGGTTAATGTCCCTCTTTAAGTGTGGCTTCCAAAACTGCACGCAGTACTCAGAGTGCGGCCTCACCAAGCAGTTATACAGAGGGAGTATCACTTCCCTCCTTCTGGAGGTGATCCCCCTAGCGATGCATCCCAGCATCCTGTTGGCCTTGGCTGCTGCCCTCCTACAAGTCTCAGAGTTGTTCATCTTGACATCCACCACCACCCCCCGGTCCCTCTCAGCCATCGAGACTTGTAGCAATTCCCCCCCCAGGCTGCAGCAGTGTAGCAGAGCTTTCAAACCTCCCTCCTTAGAGGAAAGCATCCTATGGGACGTCGGTCCTCCTCCCCCGACGGCACTCTGATGATCCAGACTCACAGTGCAAATCTAGGTCGCCAATGTCGCTAGTAGTAACTCTACCACTGTGATGTTGCACTGCTTCATACCGCCAAATGATCTGTTTTGAACTGCATCTTACAAAACATGCATATCGAAACTGTTTTATACTGTTATCTTTTAAAATGAATCTCTACATTATTTATGTATTTATTGAAGGAATCGGAATTACAACCGTTGAGTCAAGGACTCCTTTGCAAAGCCTCCACACGTCAGATATACATACATACATAACAAGAAATGACAAGATGTACAATAATAAATATACAGAGAACGCACCAGAATACATACATTGCAAGTTTAGAAACAGTACACAAAATAAGAGGCAGATAGTGAAGACGAGTTACAGTTCAAGGGTAGAAATCAAAAGGTTATAGTCACAGGCAAGGGGAGAAGGACTAAGCAAAGTCACAGTTGGAGTGGGAGTGGGAGAGGATTTCAGCACAGAGTGGGGTTTTAAACAGACCTAGTTGCTGTTCCAGGGTGATGGTCAATGGCATTTCATTCAACCAGAAGGGGGTCGTGTAGTAAAAGGAGCACTGGCCCAGTGGGATACAGAGAGGGGGGCTAGCAAGGAGCTCTGTGTAGACCGTGGCTGAGTTGAGGGCTGAACAAGGTGGTGGAGATCTGGGGGGAGGTGTTTAGGGAGAGCTTCCTAGCAAGGAGACAGGTCTGGTACCTGAGTCTGCCTTCAAAGTTAAGCCATTTGGTGCGTCTATAGAGCTCACAGGTGTGTGTCCAATGAATGCATCCAGTGACTAACCGGCAGGCTTTATTTAGGGAGATCATGATTCAACGTAAGGCAGTGGGGTCAGCTGTGCCATACATAACAATCCCGTAGTCAACAAGGGAGAGCACCAATGATGTCATGGCAAGACCTAGGGCATCAGGAGGCAGAGACCCCCTGTGCCTATATAGGAGACCTGTCTGGAATCGATAGCCGAGCTGAACAGATTGATGTGATCGCGGTATGTGACAGAGGAGTCAAGGGTGATGCCCAGGTATTTTAAAGGTGGCACAAGGTCAAGGGGGGAGTCCTGACACATTAATGATGAGGGAAAAAATTTTAAGCTCATTTTGTCTGTGGGTGAAAAGCATGGCCTTGGTCTTTTTGTAATTCAGGACAAGATGGTGCTCTGAGAACCAGGCCTTGGCTTCAGAAAAGGAGCACTGCAGGGAGTGGGGGTCAGAGTGGCTGTCAAATAAAACTGAGTCATTGGCGTACAGAAGTATTTGTCCCGAGCAGGCCTTTGGGAGAGTACTCAAGTACATGCTGAACAGGAGGGGACCAGTACTGAGCCTTGGGAAAGTCCCAAAAGTACCGGTTTACTGACCGAGAGTGTAGAGTTTAACTTGACCCTCCGGGTTCCGTCACTGAGGTAGCTTTTAAACCATGTGGTAGCGTCCAAGGACAAGCCCATGCAATGCAAGCACTGGATTAGGAGTGTGTGGCTGACAGAGTCGAATGCCTTGGTTGAGTCAATATAGGCAGATCCAACTAGGTGCCCTTGATCAAGGGCTTTGCTTATGAAAGTGGTGTATTCAAGAAGGGCAGTTGTAGTACTGTGGCCCTTCCCAAAACCATGCTGTCCGGGGCAGAGAAGGTCACATTTAGTGAGATACTCTGACAGCTGATCTGACACTATTTTTTCTAGTGCCCGGAGCGGGGGAATGGAAATGGGGCGGTAGTTGCAAGGGGAGGTGCGGTCCCCACTTTTTAATATTGGGGTGATGACAGCTGCTTTCTAGCGTGAGGGGAATTGTCGATGACAGAGGGACCGGTTTGGGATGTCAGTGAGTGGGGAGATAGTGGAGTCTAAGGTAAGGATAACTACTTTTAGGTCCAGCGAGTCGCTACTAAAGTGTGTTTTCCCCGAGGGCTTTAGTTAAATATGGTCTTGCCTCTAGGGGGGTGATTGTTCGGACCCTGAAAGTGGGGGTGGACACTTTAAGGGGTGGGCTGGAGGGCAAGTCCGGGGCCTGGCTGAAGAAGTTAGGGGGAAGGACACCGCTAAGATAAGAAAATGCAGTTTTTTTGTTTTTGTTTTTAATCTATTTGTAGCCCCCGAGCCTGGAACTCTCTCAGGCCACTGCACTCACCAGCTTGCTCTACCGCCCGCTGTGTTCCCTCTGTCATCTTCAAGTATGTTACGGTTCCCCAGGTTGGGGAGGACAACCCCGGGGAGACCGTAGGGGCAGTGGCGGGGAACCAGCGGCATGGGTGGTGGCACTGGCAGAGCAGTCACCTATCCAGGGCTGGAGGGGTGTTTCTGTAGTAAGCCCAAGATCCCCGCCTTCTGCGTGGGGCATGTCTGACACCGGGCGCATGGCAATCCTGCCTACGTCAGCCACGCTCTTACATGCAGCCCAGCGGCTCGATGGTGCCTCCAGTCTCTACTGAGGATTGCCAGAGCACCCGGCATCCCAAACCCTCCCACCCGGAGAGGAGAGCTGCCCAGAGGGTGCTCAATCCGTCTCCCTCCCCTGCCGACCCCAGTTCTTTAATGTTGTTAAAAAATTTGCACCCATAGCACCAGGAGGAGGAGTGTGTCTCCTGGTACTGGGTAGCTTTGGCTTTCCGAATTTCCTAGGTACATTTGTTCCTAAGTTCCCTACAGAGTTGCCATTCATGCGGTTTGCCCGATTCATTAGCTTTATGCCAACTGTCGCGTTGCTTCCTGAGGTCAAATAGGGCATGGGAGAGCCAGGGGGTGTCCTGACTTTTGACTTTCTATTTGGAGACTGGGGCATAGCGGTTACAAGTGGAGTTAAACATGGAGCTAAAGTAATCCAGGGCACTGTCAGTAGACTGTGCAGTGCTGATGGGGGTCCAGTCACATTGTAATAGGTGTTTGAGGTGCAGAGAGATCCCCTTTTTAGGCGACGTATAAAGGTATATTTGGGTGTCCGTTTCGGGATTTTTACTGAGGACAATCTACAGAGGTCTGGCGAGTGGTTGCTCAGTGCATCCAGAAGTACTGAGACCTCAGATATGCAGGTGGGCAGATTCGTGAATATGAGGTCAATGAGTGTGGAGGTGCCAGATTTATGGTTAAGCCTCGTGGAGGACTGGATGACTTGGGTAAAGTCCAGTGCCGCAACAGCATTCTTGTAGGTGGCAGAGGAGGTTGCTAGCCAGTTGACGTAATCACCCAGGGCAATGATTTCTCTGGAGGTGGGCTAGTCAGTTCATTACAGAGTCAAACGCTGGCCTTTGGTGCCGGGGAATATAAACTGACTATGTGTAGGGCTTTGCCAGACGTGTCAGGCTACAGTTTCACAGTGAAAGCCTGTGCACCGTGGGATGGAGTGGGAGTGCCAGGGACTAGCGAGGCCTGAAGGGAATCTCTAAAGAGCGCAGCCCCACCCCTCTTATCTAGCCCGTCAGTTCTGAGGACTGAGTACCCAGGAATATCGGCAGCTGAGTCCAGGGTATCAGGATCAAGCCAGGTCTCTGTAACCACAAGAATATCTGGAGAGATCTGTGCCATCCAGCCCTGAAGGACATCAAGCTTTTTTTGAAGGCTACAGATGTTAACAGTGGCTAGAATTAGTCCATTTGATGACCCACAGGAGGTGCTGAGAGAGAGGGTGGGCCCGGGTTTGGGTGCACATTGCCTGATAGGAGGAGGAGGGCGTGGGGGGAGGAGAGCGAGTCTAATTAGCTTGGCTTTTATGTTAGAGTTGCGGGGCTGGGGACAGAGTTTGTGGGCAGCCACAGATATGGGTAGGGTGGAGATATGCACGACCACTAAGAGGGCTAATGAAGTATGCTGCGTTAGGTTCCGGGGGGGGGAGGGGGGAGAGAGAACATGTCGGGGTATGGAAGGTGTGTGAAGCGTTGCTGGTAGTGCCCACGCCAGGCTGACAGGTAGATGACTTTGGGGAAGGCACTAGGAGCACACCAAAGATTAGAGGGAGGGGCATGGTGGAGTACAATGCAATAGAGGGATGGGAACCACAAGACAGCAGTGTGCACAGAGGCCACAGAACTCGAGAGTTAGCAAGGTATCCTCTTAAGTGATCCCAGATCAGATGAAGTAGCGATAGGATTGGTGCCTATGATGCTCAGGGTGCAGGGTTCGAGTCTGGGGTGAGGTGCAAGTGAGAAATTAAGAGGAAAGGGCCAGAAAGCGTTGGCTGTGCAGGGGTGTACGGGAAGGGGGGGAGGGGCGGCAAAAACCAAAACAAAATGAGGCTAGAGGGTGGGAGCTCAAGACTGACCCCTGGAGGCCAGAAAAGATAACCTGCTAATGAGTAAGTGGACACTTAGGCATGTGACCAGATGATGCAATATACTGTGAGTCGGCCTTGGGCGGGAGGGTGGCTGGGGTGGGCGGGGAGTTGACGGGTAAACACCCTTCCAGTGGTATCTCTGCAGGTAGGAGAGCGGCGATTACCTTTAGAGCCTGCCCAGCCTTCCGCTCCCAATGCTGGCTTTTTGTGTAATGGGGGGGTCCTGGCTGAGGCCCAGTGAGGGAAGAGAAGCAGGGAATTAGCATAGGGTGCCTAAACTTAGCATGTGCGGTTTTCCTGCAGGGGCAGGGGAAGGCCTCACAGCATTCCAAACATCAGAAACAGTTAAGTACAAAAAAAAAAAAAAAAAAGAATAATGAATTATATTGCCACAATTGGATTTCCGATGCTACAACACAGAGTGCTAGATTGGGCTGTGGGAGGTCTTGGATATATAAAAAGCAACTACAAGGTAAAGATTCCGTTTCACAGACTGCATTGTATGCAGTTTTCTTCACTGAACCAACAGTTTGAAGTTTTCACCATCATGGTTTGTACAAGCAATGCTACGCACGGGAGCTGTTGACCTGTCAGAGCTGCATTCAGAGTTCCGTACGCAAACTGTTACAGTCAAAATTCCAAACTATTGGTTCCATAAGAGAGCTGTCCATAACAAAATAATGCACAGTACATTTTTTCAAATCAACTTTTATTCCAGTACATTTAAAATGTTCATCATTTGAGTTTATGTGTATTTCTGAAAACAAAGCATTGCAAACTGCTACCAATTATCACAGGAAAGACACCTGGATCCAGCGAGGTTCCCAACCCGGAGGTCGCGAGGGCTGCCGTACCTGCCCTCCCCCACCCCCCAGAACAAAGCTGCGAGGAAGGACACCTGGATCCTGCGAGGGCTGCCGTACCTGCCCTCCCCCACGAACAAAGCTGCGAGGAAGGACACCTGGATCCTGCAAGGGTCCCGATCCAGAGGTCGTGAGGGCTGCCGTACCGGCCCTCCTCCACCCCCCAGAACAAAGCTGTGAGGAAGGACACCTGGATCCTGCAAGGTCCCGACCCAGAGCTCGCGAGGGCTGCTGCACTCTCCCTCCCCCACCCCCAGAACAAAGCTGCGAGGTAAAACGCCAAATGAGCCTGCGCCAGCCTGTGGTGCTCTGTGTCTGGGATACAGCCAATTTGTGTACTGTACTGCAAGCCAGATTTAAAAAAGAAAAAAAAAATCAATTTTACCCTGTAAAGCGTAACTTGAAAGCGCCATTCTCCGGGCCTCTGGCCTTGGAAACTGCCATGTGCGGGTGCTCCACTGCCTAAGAGCTGTGTGCTGTATTGGCTGCGCCGGCTGCCCCACCGCCCCCACCAACCATGGTCGTCACAGAGTTATATACATCGCATCACGTGTTGTGCAAAAACCAATCAGGCCACTTTGCCATTTGCAGGCTATACTTATTCACCACTAGAGGCCTCCTCTATATTCACTGCCTTTAAAGCACAATCCTGTCAGCCTAAATTGAATGAATGAGCTACCCTTGGGTTCATATCAAAGCCTTCGCTCTGCTGAATTACCGCCCCCCAAACTGCTTTCCCAGATCTCTCCTAATAGCGCTGTCATGCATAACCAAAATCTATCCCTATCCCTTGGTCGCTGCTACTCCTGACCACCAATATCCAGGGTACTCTCTGGGAGGTCCTAATTACTCTACCCCTGACCTGACGCTTAGTGTGGGACCCCGAAATTGCTCCCTAAAGCTAATAGGCTTGTCCTCCTGCTAGCCAGCACCCGGCCAAAAGCAACCACACTAAGACAACATCTGCTGACCTTGGCCGTGTTGACTTTTCATTTAGGATCCTTCTTCCCCCAGGTACCCCTCGCACTCCCGCTGCCTCAAATGGCTGGGGCCATGGCTCGCTCCACTTGCGCAGGCTGGGAACTTAGCCAGCTGTCAAGGTCCCCTGACAACCCTGTACTCCTTCAAGCCCCACTCAGCCTGGCTATCCGCCAAAGGCCTAAAAATAGCGCACCTCAATATCCGCAGCATCCTCCAAAATCTAGCCGAACTAATGGCCTGGGCGGCCCACTATAAGCCTGGCATCACAGAAACTTGGCTGAAGCCTCGCATCCCTAACGTCGCGTGTGCCCTCCTGGGATACAGCCTCATCCGGAGAGACAGGGCTAGCAGTAAGTGTGGGGGAGGCATGCTCCTATACTATAGGGTGCACCTTAATGTGTCTACAGTGTTTCATTCACCTCCTGAACCCCCAGCCTGCGAGTTCCTTCACTCCCTCCTCCTGCTCGGGAACACTTAAAAGGTGCATCTTGTCTGTACCTACAACCCTCTGAAGGGTGGTGTTCAGGGACTCTCCTCACTACTTGACCACCTCAAAGTAAAGGTTGGCTCAAAACAGTTGCTGATCCTGGGGGACCTCAACCTCAATTGGCTGGGGCCCAATACCAAGCAATATGAGCCTCTTCTCTCAGGCCTTGCTCTCAGCCAGATCATCACGGGACCCACAAGGATGTCTGCTCGGGGGGACAAAGGGTCACTTATCGACTGGGTACTGAGTAACTGACTGGACAAAATTGTCCACTCAGGAATACAGTACTCCCGGATGTCATCTCTGATCACTCTCCAACCTACTGCATTTGGGGCACCTCCTCGCCCAAGGTCCCAAGCAGAGTGATCCTGAGGAGGGACTATTGCAAACTCATCATCAATGACTACCTTAAGGATCTACGATGTGTCGACTGGTCTAGGGTCACGGGTACAAATGACCCTGTTGCAGCCCTTGATCATTTCCTTGCTGTATTTGTCCCCTTGCAAAACAGGCATGCACCCCTTGCAAAAAGGAGGGTGAGGGGCACAGTCACGAAGTGGATCCATCGTGGCCTGTTCTCCCTCATGAAGCAGAGAGACAAATGCTGGGTGAAACACAAGATCTCCCGAAACACTAACGACCTCCTCGAATATTGGTGGCTCAGAAACTCCTGCAAGAGAGCCATATGCGCTGCTAAGAGCGAGTACTGCAAATCTGCCCTGCAAACCTCGGCCAATAACGGACGGCACTTATGGCAAAACGTCAAAAACTTGGTTGGAGGGTCTACCAAGGAAACAATCACTGACATGAATATCGGAGGGACCAACTGCAATAACCCCCATACTATTGCCACTGCTTTTAACTGCATGTTTTCAGACCTGCCGGCTCCTCCTCCATCTCAACTCTCTGCCTCTAAACCCCTGGGTGGGCACCCTTCCCCCTCGACTGCCATTCTACCTCAAACGGATCTCAGCTGGAGAGACCCAGGTACTCCTAGCTGGTCTCTCCCACCACACGAGGGCAGGTCACGACAGCCTCAAACCAAAGCTGCTTAGCTTGGGGTATCCCCTCCTCGCCCAGCCGGTCGCTCATATATTTAATTCCTCTCTCATCTCGGGGATTATACCCGACGTATGGAAGGTGGCCAAGGTTGTCCCTGTTTACAAACAAGGTGACCCCAAAGATATGAAAAATTATCGCCCCATCACCATACTCTCGGCTACGTGTAAGCTCATTGAAAAGGCAGTTGCCTCACAACTCTCCCACTACCTTTAGGGTCATGCAGTTCTCTCCCCTGCCCAGCATGGCTTCAGAAAGGGACAAAGTACATCAACTGTGCTTGCTGTGGTTACTTCTGAGATCAGGTCCGCGACTGACCAAGGCAAACTGACCGGAGCCATCTTCGTCGATCTCTCTAAGGCCTTAGATCAGGTTGACCATTCCCTCCTCCACTCCACTCTTCATTCCCTCGTATTCTCCCACCGAGCCCTTGCCTGGTTCTCCAACTACCTTGGGGGAAGGCAGCAATACACCTGCTTCAACCACGCCCTCTCTGCCCTTTCTCCTGTCAACTGCGGGTTCCCCCAGGGATCCATCCTTGGACCTATTCTGTTTTCTCTTTTCATAAATGAACTGCCCTCCGTTGCAACCTATGGGCACCCAACTCTATACGCGGATGACCTCGTCGTACTCTCCAGCTCTCAGGATATTACCCTTATCAACTCTCCACTTAACTCAGACTTGGATCTTATCCAGAACTGGCTTGAGAGACACAATCTCACCATCAACCTGGAAAAGACCCAGGCAATGCTCTTTGAGTCTGTCACAAAAACCGCTTCCCGCCCCGCTCCTCTAATGAGCTATGGAGCAAATGGCTCCCTCCTGCCAGTCATCGACTCCGTCAAGTATCTAGGAGTTACCCTTGATCCACAACTGGATCTCACTGCGCATCTTCGGAATATCTGCAAAACCATGAACGGCAAGCTTGGACTTGCCTACAGAGCCAAAGATTGCCTCATCCCGGCTGCTCAGCTCGCCATAGCCAGGGGGATACTCCTTCCCACACTTTGTTATGGGCTCGTAGCCTTTGCCCCACTCCCGAACTCTAGCCTAGTGAAATAGGATACTGCTTATAACAACATATGCCACTTTGCACTCTCTGCACCTCGCCTTACGCATCACTGTGACCTCTACTCTAGGCTGGAATAGCTCCCCCCGAAAAGCACCGCACCTTTGTTCTCGGCAACTTCGTAGATAACACAGTTAGAATGGCCACTCCTTCTGCACTTGCCCTTCCCCTCAAATATGGAACCCCTGCCTACCACTTAAGATCTAGTGCTGCTCAGGTCCGCCTAGTTCCTAAGACCCGCACCCTCACAGGTGACCAGGCCTTCTCTGTCCAAGTGCCTAGACTGTGGAACTCCCTTCCCGCCCTAGTTTGTGCCACTCCCTCCCATCCCTGCTTCAGAACATCCCCGTGAAAGTTCCTCAAAACCGCCTCTGCCTGTCTATGTACTATATAGACCCAGAGTAGTCTCTCCCTCACCCCAGATTCTCTATGGGAGTCTGTGAGCTGACACACCAACCACTGCTAATTCTCTGCTGATAACCAGCACAAGGCACTTTCCGCCCTTCTGTTGGAGAGGCACTCATGTCATATCAGTGCCCGCTTCTAGCTGCACTATTTTGATGCGCATTCTCTCTCATCATAGGCGCTCATGTCATGCAAATACATGTCAGCCCTTTCATGTAGTCTTGTTGTACTGTCTGTCATGATGTTACCTGTTGTTATTCTACCTCTCAATACTGTTATGTATCTTGTTGACATACTGCCAACTTTACCATTTAAAGCCAGTTGTACCATTTGCTGCTCCACCCACTTGTTCGGGGGCATGTATGTTACCTTGATTCTGTATTATGTTTTTTATGTACTCTGTAACCTCCCGGGTTGCACCTGAAAATAGGCACTTGTTGTCTTGTGTGCTTACCTGGTTAACAAAAACAAACAAATAAATAAATAAAGAAATTCAAAATAGTTTCCCTTCCCCTCAGTGCTGTGTTACATATATACACAGCATACAGAGGTACCATAATTAAGTAAGCAATAAGACATGATAGGGTGCATGTATTAAACAATCTAACTGCATGTACAGGAGTGTAGTAAAGTCTGAGGACGCAGACCTCAAAGTCAAGTTTTATTTAGGCATGCAATAGGTTATATTGCAAGACACAACAAATAGAAATAAAGAAGTGAAAACTGCACACATGTAATTCCATCATTCAACTGAAACACATAAAACAAAATTAATGAATACAACACTATTTGAAATAACCGTGGCAGATCATAGTGAAAATAACATTAAGCATACATGGAAACTTCTTTGGTACCATCAAATCATACCAGAATCATCTTCTCTTGCATCTTATCGTCATTCCATAAGTTTAGTGGTACCAAACACTTCTGTCTAGCGATTTCATTTTTTTTTTTTGTGTAATCTATTTTTCCGCCCCTGTGCTCGCTGGTCCACCACTCCTTCGGGCTCTACCAAGTTCCCCCCCAGCCCCTACTGTCCTTACCCAGCCCTCCTCTGATCCTCGTATTGCAGCAGACCCCAGGATATCCTGGCATGTCCCTTCGGGCTGGGCGGGTCCCTCCTCTGAGGGGGAAGAGGCATGACCCCAGCACATACTCTCTGGGCCCAGGGATGCTGCCGAGGAACAGGAGGCTCTGGGAAGGTGCTGGAGGCCCTCAGGAAAGAGAGAGCCATTATCCGGCATCCAGCGAGCGATTATCCTGGCTTTCTTAAGGTGCGTGACGTCCGGACGTCAAGGCAAGAGCAGACGTCTATCATGCACCACCCCAATGACCTTGACATGTTGCTCTACCCCTGGCCTCCACCAGTGGTCGCTTCAACACCGGGTTGCAACCCCTTCCCTCCCTGAAGGCAGCGAGCAGTCATGGGACGCTCAAGCTGCTTCCCCCCGGCCGGCCCTCCAGCTAACAGAGATCGCTCCTAACCCGGTCGCTGGCAAGCGGAAATCCAACTGCTGTGCCGACGGGCCAGCTGCGATTTCATTTTTTGAACATTCAAAAAATAGTGGTATATTGAACATTTTTTCCCTGAACTGCAAATACAGGTAGAATTAACATTCTTGTATAGTGGTCAGAAAATACTTGCCTGCTTCTATCTGAGGCTGAGAAACTTGCTATACTGCAGAGAACAAACTAGAACGCATTTGAGGAACTGGGAACCTGGTAAGACAATATTGTTGGGGATTTGTTAGGACGGTAAGCTAGGCTTTCTACAGAAAGTTTCATTTTTTCTTGTTGGCATTAAGAAGAGAATTGCAGGATTCTTTTAAAGTGTAGTAATTTTATAACCAGAGGGAGTGAAATGCAACTGAAGTTGCTCGATTCCTGTGCTTGAGACCTAGGATTTGGAAGGACATTTGTGCAACATTTTAGAAGTGTCCTGCTGGCTGAGGAGTGAGTTTTTACCCTGGTTTCAGAGAAGGGTTTGTGTATTAGAATCAGACATAGCAAAGTGTCTACATTGAAAGGCCTGCTTACATCACAGGTGTCACTAGTAAATCAATTGATTCTGGGTAGGGCTTTTATCACTGAGCTGTCTTAGGCAAACTACACAGTGAGAAGCCAGTCAGAAAAGACTTGCCTGCTTCTGTTTGAGGCTGAGAAACTTGCTATACTGCAGGGAACAAACTAGAACGCATTTGAGGAACTAGGAACCTGGTAAAACATAATATTGTTGGAGACTTGTTAGGAAGGTAAGCTACACTTTCTACAGAAAGTTTCATTTTTTCTTATTGGCGTTAAGAAGAGAATTGCAGGATTCCATTAAAGTGTAGTCATTTTATAACCAGAGGGAGTGAAATACAACCGAAGTTGCTTGATTCCTGTGCCTGAGACCTAGGATTTAGAAGGATATTTGTGCAACATTTTAGAAGTGTCCTGCTGGCTGAGGAATGAGTTCATTTTTATCCCTGGACTCAGCAGAGTGGTTTGTGTAGGAGCAGTGGTCTAGTAAATTGTGGTATAGGTTGAATTACTATAAAGGGCAGTACTCACCAGGGTGGTGGAGCAGTGGTGTATTTGTTTGTTTCTAACAGTCACCAGTGGTTCTGTCCTACCCTCCCACCCACCCTTCCCCTCGCCCACCCCAGGCGTGGCATTTCCTTTATAGCCAAGGTTCTGACATCACTTCCTCAACAGGTCTTGGGGTAGAACTGTCATATTCTTAATAACCCAACACAGTGCATAAAGGGTACGTACACACCAAAAAAAAAAAAAAGATATTTTATATATTACTCATTGTATATTATAAGGGAGAGGGACATGTGGGGAGTGGTGTAATGCACTGGCTGTGGGGCAGCAGTTTTCCGGGAGACATTCTGGAAAGTACAGTTATGTAAGAACTTACCGTAACAGCAGATCTTCGAGAGAGGCTCTTGCAGTAGGTAATTACATATAGGACTGAAGCCGGCAGGCGTCAGGACCCCACGGAAAAATTTCCAGCTAGCAGTCTCTGGCGAGGGACTGCCCCCACGTCAGGTGACCGGCATCAGGACATGTCGGCATAAACGGGTGGTCCCTCACGCCCGCCTTCCAGTTCTTTCCCATCAAAGGAGGCCAGATGAGAGAGAGAAGCGAAGATTTCCCTCACTGGAAAAGGAGCTGAAAAAGCCTAGGGGGATGGAGGGTGGGAAGGTATTACCTACTGTAAGAGAGCGAGTTAAAGAACCCCCCCCTTTTCTTTTTTTTGGTTTTATTCCCTTTGTTTTTATAATTTGAATACGGCAGGTATTCGGAAGGACTTCAAGATGTACACTGTGTCCTGTTTTTTTTGGTGTGTGTCGTGTTCGTTGGGCTGGCCACCCACAATCTGCTGTGTGTTATAATGTCTTTTGTTGTGTAACCCCCCCCCCTTTTTTCATGTACATCGCAGATCTCCTTCAGAATTCTAGCACCATTAATTCAAGGAAGCCATGTGGGTGAGACAGAAATTAATTCGGAATAAAAATTCTGTCTTTTATTTGATCCAAGTCTTTATTTGATTTGTTTAATTTTTTTTTTTCCCCTCGCTGAAAGCCAGGCGTTGCGATAGTGCGGAGCATCTTTAAGTGTCTGCTCAAACGCTCGCACTACCGCAGAAAAGAAAAAGGCTCAGTGAAATTAATTTTTAGTTTAGTAAATGTGTCCGCTTGCATTGTAGGCAGAATGGACAAAAGAAAAAAACAATGTAGTGTAGTGAAGCCTTTTTTTTTTTTTTAATGAGATCACGGAAGGTCAGACCGCCCGCTGTTTAAAACTCCCGCTGAGGTCTGCTCATATTTAATTGGCGGTCCTTAGAAAATTAATTATGCCGCCTGAAAATACTGGTCTTGGGTGCAATAGTTGTATCACTAGTGATACCATTAAATTAAAAGTAGATTCTCCACACGGGCACAGAAGGAGTTCACATTCTGAAAGCACTGTCAAAATATGGTGTTAGTAATGCGAGTGAACTTTGTTTGTGTGGTTTGTGTCCTCACTAAACGCTTAAACACTCGTGATTACCAACACTAATAATACGAAACACTTTGGTGTTTTTAAGACTGAAGTAAGTGAAACTTGGCTTACCTTTTTCTTTTTTCAATAAAAGAATGTGAAAATAAAAGGTAGCCTTTGCAGTTTAGAGATTTTCTGGTTAGCCAAAACGCGGCCGTGCCGGGTGCTTTCTTCCTTCTGCCTTATTACTTATGATCCAGCCGGCCCCAGTTCCCCTATTTTTATCCCTTTCTAAGAGGAACTTCCCTTCTGTAACCTCTTGTGAAAATTAAAATATCAAGACAACTCATAAAATTATTAAAACCAAGTCCTGAATATTAAAGTGTTTCTGAATTGTTAATTTATGTTTAAATAAAATAAAATACTTTAATTTTGGGAAAGATTGAATTGCTAAAACTTTAGAGGTGGAGCAATGAAGTCATATGTCTAAAGGGACTACTATTTAAGAAAAACTGCCTAGGAAGCTAGCAGTGTGAGGGATGGTGTGAAGCTGTCAACACGGTCCTGAGATAGTCAGTACTAATTCTGATATGTAAACTATGGACTCTATGGCTTGGTTTATTATTTTGTCGTTTCCAGTCCGCTCTATGTAATAAATTTTTAAGTTTGTTCTGCTAATTTTTGTCTGAGTACCTTTTTTTTATCCCACACTATTTCACACCAACTGCAAGAGCCTCTCTCGAAGATCTACTGTTACGATAAGTTCTTACGTAACTGTACTATCTTACTTCGAGAGGGGTCTTGCAGTAGGTAATTATATACAAGACTGAGTCCCAAGCAGTCTGGAACAAGAAGAAGCACACGGGAGGAGGAAAGTTACTCAAAGCAGATCCTCTAGCTGTGAAGGCTTAAGAGAGGAGGCCTTGCAGAACAGCAAACCTGCTCTACGGCGAGAGGCAATATCCAAACTGTAATGTTTTGTAAATGTGTGGACAGAAGTCCGAGTGGCGGCAGCACAGATGTCTGCCGCTGACGTGTTCTTGAAACATGCCGCCGAGGCAGCGGTGACTCTGGTGGAGTGTCCTCTTACTTGACTGGAAGGGTCTTGTTGTACTTGTCTTAACAGAAGGTGAAGCAATGAACCAACCATTTAGACAGGCATTGCTTAGAAACAGCACTGCCTTCTCTTTTGGGTGCAAAAGAGACAAACAGTTGATCGGTCTTTCTGAGATCCTTTGTTCTGTTAGTGTAGTATCTCAGAATCCAGTGAATGTCCATAGTGTGAAGCAGATACTCCCCTTGACTGGAGTACTGCATAAAGAAAGCGGGTAACTCTATGGACTGGTTCAATGTAGATTCTGCTACCACCTTGGGGAGAAACTTAGGGTTGGTGCGTAGAACCACACGTTCCTTATGAAAAATCAAGTACAGGATTTTACACATCAGGGCCTGGAGCTCGGAAATCCTCTGAGCAGAGGTAACTGCCACTAGGAAGAGAGTCTTCCATGAAAGGAACTTCATGTCTGCTGAGGCCGCCGGTTCAAAGGGAGGCAAAGTAAGTTTCTCAAGAATGAAGTTCAGATCCCAAGGATGGGTGTGGACTTGGATAGGGGGTCTCAGGTGAAGAACTCCTCTAAGAAAAGTCTTGGAGACTTCCAGTTGAGCAAATGTCCTGTCTGCAAAGGGAACATGATAGGCCAAAATGGCTGCCATGTGTACTTTCAGAGACGAGTCACTAAGACCCAAGTCAAAGAGATGGCGTAGATACTCCAGCAGCCGCCCCACCGAGCAGGAGAACGGTTCAAAGTCTTTTGAAGCGGCCCAGATTGTGAACCGTTTCCACTCCATGGCATAGGTAGATCTAGTGGAGGGTTTTCTAGCCTCCACCAAAATCTCGGCCACCTGGGGAGAAACTCCAAAGTAGGCTTGAACTATGTCTGCAGGAGCCATGCATGTAGCTGAAGGGACTTGAGACCTAGATGGACCAGGGTCCCCTGATCCTGGCTCAGTAAAATGCGTGACAGAGGAAGAGGAGGCTCCTCTGAATATTGTTGCAGAAGAGACTACCAAACTTGCCTGGGTCAGAAAGGAGCGATCAGAATCATTCATGCTCCTTCTGAACAGAGTTTCAGCAAGACTCAGGATCAGAGGAATCGGGGGAGGAGGCATAGAGCAATTTGTCCTTCCAATCTAGAGACAGAGCGTCCCTCTAGAAAATGCCTCGCTCTTGAACGAGCTAGCAGAAGTTGGGAAGCTTTGCGTTTAGAAGGGAAGTGAACAGGTTGACCTATGGTGTTCCCCAACGTAGGAAGTTATCATCTAGGACCCCCTGATCCAGTTCCCACTCGTGAGCTAGAGCACACGAGCAACTTAGTTTGTCTAAGGTGTTCTCAACCCCCGGAACACGAATCACCATAAGGTGAAGATTGTGTTGCGCTGCCCAATCCCAAACTCTCATCGCTTCCTTGCAGAGAGGGTAGGACAGAGTCCCTCTCTGTTTGCTGATGTACCATACCACACACATATTGTCCGTCTGGACGGCTAGGTGTCCGGGGAGAAAATGCAGATGAAGAGGTTGGAGAGCATAAAGCACCGCTCGAAGCTCAGGCACACTGATGTAAAGTGTTTGTTCGAGCTTGGACCAAGAGCCCTGGGTCCGATGAGGACCGAGATGGGCTCCCCACCCTTCGCCCGAGGCGTCTGTGGTCAGAGTCTGGGAGGGGGGAGGAAGGAAGAATGGAACTCCCCGAAGAAGGTTCTCTCGAACCATCCACTACTGCAAGTCTCGAAATACACGGGAGGGGAGACTAGGACCAACTGGTCCAAGTCATCCACCAACTGATCCCATTGAGAGCAAAGCGTCCATTGAGAGACTCATGTGGAGCTGAGAGCGAGGGACTGTTGGATAGCAACCACCATAAGCCTGAGGAGGCGAAGAACCAACCTTGCACTGACTCGCCTGCGGCCGGACAACAGGCTTACCTGAGTCTGGAGTGTGGCCGCCCTGACCGGTGGCAGGAAGGCCCTGCCTAGGGTCGTGCCAGTATCGCCTCGATAAACTGGAGCCTCTGGGATGGGATCAAGTGAGACTTGGAATGGTTGATGGTAATACCCAGACAGGCAAAGACCTGCTGGGTAAGGGAGAGGAAGTGCAGGAGTTCCTCCCTGGACGAGGCTGCCAGGAGCCAATCGTCCAGGTACAGGAAAATATGTACCCCCGGCTACGCAGGTAGGCCACCACCATTGCAAGGCATTTGGTAAATACTCTGGGAGCCGAGGAGAAGCCAAATGGGAGTGCCTTGAACTGGTAGTGGTCCCCTGAAAAGCAAAAGAGAGATATTTGCGGCGACACGGGCGGATAGATATGTGCAGGTAAGCATCCTGCATATCCAGAGCGCACAGCCACTGTCCCGAGCGCAGGAGGGGCAGAAGGCTCTGCAGTGATAGCATCCTGAACCTCTTGTACTCCACAAATAAGTTCAAGGAACGGAGATCTAGAATAGGCCTTACATCTCCTGTCTTCTTCGGGACCAGGAAGAAGTGGGAATAGTAACCCGTTCCCTGCAGAGGAAGGGGGACGGGTTCTATCGCCTCTTTCAGCAAAAGTGCTGAAATCTCTTCCTGGACCAGAAGAAGATGTTCCTGAGAATAAGATGACCTTGGGGGAGGGTGACAAGGTGGTTTCTGTAGAAACTCTATCGAGTGTCCTTCTGCAATTAGCTGGAGTACCCATGAATCTGATGTTATCCTCTCCCAGCCCGGAAGGTGGAGGGAAAACCTCCCTTCTACCGGTTCCTCCGGGAAACCGGGGCTGTGGGAGAGGAAGAGTCAGTGAGTGGGGCAGCGCCACAGCTGAAGCTCCCGCTGCTTTTGGGCGGTGGGGGAGCTATAGCTGGGGCCTCAACGCTTAGTGGTCCGCTTTGGGCCGATTCTGTTCGTGAAGGGACAGTGCTGCATTTGATGGGGATGATACATAGAGTCAACAGACTTTAGTGCCGTCCCCTTCTCCTGCAGGTCGGTGATTATGTCCTTGACATCACCCCCGAACAGCACCAAACCCCGGAAGGGCGCTTCCTGGATGGCAGACTGACTTCCGGGACCAACCCTGACACTTGGAGACAAGCATGACACCGTAGGCACTGCATCGTAGGTTGCACGAAGGATGTGCCGACTGGCTGAACGTGCAGAGCGGACAAGGTCAGCCACTTTCTGCTTGACTTGAGAGTCCGGAAGGGAGTCCAATTTAGATTCCACCTCACTGAGAATCGCCTTCTGGTAATCCCCCATGTGACCGGCATAGTTCAGGGCCCTAATACCCAGAGTGGAAGAAGCGAAAATCTTCTTGCCATACTGGTCCAGAAGGCGGGATTCCTTGTCAGGTGGAGACAAGCTGAGGTGTTTGGGGTGAGCTGACCGGCCGTGAGCGGCGCTAATCAAAACCGAGTCAGCTCGAGGTTGAGAGTCTAAATAGTCAACACCCTCGGGAGCCTGGTATAGCCTGTTCGACTTCCTGGGAAGCGGGGCTAAGGCTGACGGTTATTACCATATGGTGGTGATAAGGTCGGCATGAGGCTCGATCCAGGGTGGCACCAAGGTGGGAGCTGTCACGGGCAGATCCAGATGCTCAGCAAGTTTTTTACGCTGGGGGTCTGGCTCCAAGGATTGCCACTTATGTACTTCCTGGATCCTGCGTAGCAACTCAGTGAAGGAAGGATCTTCCAGAGGAGTCCTTGGCCTGGGCTTGGACAGACAGCGTGGCTCGTCGTCTTGCTCGGAACAACTGTCGGAAACGTTCGAGGTGACAGAGGAAGAAGAAGATGAAAAAGTAGTAGACCCCCTCTCCCGGCGAGGGGCAGGAACGGACACCCTTGGGAAGCCCTCGGGAAGCATGTCCTGCCCCTCTGGACCCAGAGGGTTTAGCCTGGTGTCTGGAGGTGGGAGGAGTTTGTCGTCGGGACGATGGGACCTGGGACCGTGCCGAAGACAACTCTCCACCTCTCTGGTGAGCTGAGCCTTGGCCTCAGCCCACCAGGAGGCCAGAGTCTCCTGACAGTCCACCGTGGCTGGGGGGCAGTGGGCGAGGAGGAGGGGATACGGGTATGGACTATACCCATAAGGCACGCGTATCCATAACCTGGCGTGAAGCCCAGCTTTGATTGATGCGCCGGTACTCTGCGCGGATACTTCGGTCCCGGCACGACAGCATCAGATACTGACGGGGTCGGGTACCGGGGCTGCAGAGCAGACGGTCGCCAGAGGCCCCACAGGCGATCTGGAGCAGAAGGCCCAGAGGGACCAGCGTCGGGGCAGCATCCGGGAGCGGGATGTCGCCCGGAGTCGGCAATACCAGCGTCGGAGCCGGTGGCCGAGGAGTCGCGTCGGAGCCAGCGTCCGGGGAGCCGACGTCAGATCGGTCGGACCAGCAGGTGGATGGTCTGATGGAGGTGGAACAGGAACCTCAGCATTGTCGGGGATGGAGGAGAGAAATCCTTGGGGTCAGGCTGAGGAGACTCAGGGTCCCCAGAAGGCAGCGAAGGCTGCAGGGAGCCAGGAACAACGGAAGTGGGAGGGTCCGGCGTCGGCTCTTCCGCTGTGCAGACGTCGGGCGAACTGACGTGCGGCTTATCAGCAGGATATGGGCGGGTGCAGGAGGGGCTGGCGTCCGGCTTAACGGACCCATCGCTGGAGGCAGGCCGCGATGGAGGGGTGGCCTGGTCGGGCGGGATAGGGGGCGCGCGTTGCCCCGAAGGGTCAGGCGACTAACTGACCTTCTCCGTGCGGGAGTCTGAGGAGCCGATGTCCGGCTATCGAGCCATCAGCATCAGTAGGCCGTGAAATCAATGCTTACCGGGAGTGGAAGCCCAAAGCCCGGAGGCGCAAGGCCTGGAGCGCTGAGCCAATGGATGGCGCCGCCACCAAGAAGCCTCTAGGCGCTTGTCGCGAGCGGTCCCGGGGACGTTATTTTAGCAGGGCGACTTCCGAGGAAGTCGCTGTGGATGAGGAGCCCTTGTCCCGGTGCTTTTCTTTATCCTTTTTCTTGCGATGGCCTTCAGGGGAAGTGGACGCCTGCCGAAGCTTTTTCAATTCTTTCTCCGTGGAGCTTATTTTCTTTTTCAAAATATGGGCCTCCAGGGACAGCTGCTGCCTTCCTCGGGTGGCCGTGTTAAAACTGAGGCAGTGCTGGCACTTCTCTACCAAATGGTCGGGGCCTAGGCAAAAAAAGGCACAAGGAATGGCCGTCCTTGTGTGGGGAGTTGGGTTTATCAGTAGCACTTGTTTTGTGCTCGGAGGGTGACGACATACACTGATGAATACCTGACGAATGATAGGAAAGAATCAAAAATACTCAGTGAAAATACCGACAATAGAGTCTGACGAGCAAGGAACTTCACCGCGAGGCACTGGCTGGCATGCGCTAAGAGCGGGAAAGAACTGGAAGGCGGGCATGAGGGACTGCCCTTTTATACCGACGTCTCCTGACACCGGTCACCTGACATGGGGGCGGTCTCTCGCCAGAGACTGCCAGCTAGAAAATTGTCCGTGGGGTCCTGACGCCTGCTGGCTTCAGTCCTATACGTAATTACCTACTGCAAGAGTCCTCTCGAAGTAAGATCCTGTGTTGTTGCCCTATTTGCAGACAACTGTCAGCTCTGAGGGAGGAGGTTGCCCACCTCCAGGCTGAACTGGCAAGGACTAAGGAGGCCTCCCCCACCCAAAGAGCACCAGTTCCACAACCACTGCCTCAGAGGTTGCCAAGTGTGAAGAGCAGTTGGACCACAGTGGGTTCTGGGAGGGTGAGGGTGGTGGAACAGAGGCGTAGCCCTCTAGTTGTACCTGTACACAAATCATATGTCAGTCTGGCAAATCAAGGTTCCTCTATGATGACACCCTCAGTGGAGACCAAGAAGAATGCTGGGGACATCCACAAGGGAGACCCACAAAAGGGTGGCAAGCGACACCACAGCGGAAGGAAACAGCTTCTGATAGGGAACTCAGTGTTAGGGGTGTAGACCTGGAGAAGGGAGAGGAGAGGGAAGTAAGGTGCCTGCCTGGTGCCATGGCTTGGAGGGACAGGAAGCAGATCCTCAGGATTGCAGAAGCAGCATCACAGGAGAGGGAACTAGATATTGTCCACCTTGGGACAAATGACCTAGCTAGGCATGAGATCAGTGCAGTGCAGGATGAATTTGTGGAGTTGGGGAGGGGCCTCAGACAGGTAGCAAGCACGGTAACCTTCTCAGAGGTGATGCCAGTCTATGGCAGGGGTGAGGCTAGGGTACTGCACACCATGCAGTTTAAAGAATGGTTGCAAAACTGGTGCAGAGCACAGGGCTTTGGCTTCATTGGGGACTGGGGGTCCACCTGGAGAGATGAAGGTCTATACTGGCATGATGGTCTGCATCTGTCCAGGTAGGGAAACAAGCTCCTAGGTGACAGGTTTAAATGCTTCCTTGGCAAGCTTTTAAACTAGCCAAGGGGGGACATGCTGATAGGAAGCAAGAAAGTTCAAGCCTCCCCCCACAAAACATGGCAGGTAGTAGGGTAAACACTGAGGTACAGAGCTTGACAGAGGGCAGGACAGGGGTAAATGGAAAAAATAGACAAGGGCAATAAGAGCAGGGATGGGGTAAAAAAGAATAAAGCCAACATTAAATGGAGGGCAATGAGTACCAATGCCTGTAGTCTGGGAAACAAGCTTCCTGAGCTAGTAGCCCTGATGGAAGAGGAACACTTGGATATTGTGGCAGTCACAAAAACATGGTACACGGAGAACCATGACTGGGATGTCAACATACCAGGGTACACAATCTACATAAGGGACAGGGAGGGTAAATCAGGAGGTGGAGTAGCTCTCTACATAAGGGAAGGGATCAAAGTTACAGAACTAAAAAGTAAAGGGGGAGGACAAGAGGCACTCTGGGTCACCTTGGAGAAAGGGAATGGCATCACAATCCGCACAGGGGTTGTATACAGACCCCCGTCTCAAGGGGAGGAAATGGACAAGAAAATGATAGAGGACATTCTCAAAATGGCTAAAAAAGGTGAGATACTGTTGGTGGGAGACTTGAATATGCCAGATGTTAACTGGACGACATGGACTGCAGCCATATCCAAGAGCAGGGTCATTCTCGATGCCCTACAGGGAGCATGCCTTAGACAGCTAGTGGTGGAACCCAGTTGGGAGGGAGCAATAATAGACCTGGTACTCTTAAATGGAGAGAGGATCACAAATTTAGAAGTCAGTAGACATCCGGAAACAAGCAACCACTGCACAGTGTGCTTCACAATAAACACAAACATGGAGACAAGCCATACAAAGACAAGGATACTGGACTTTAGAAGGGCTGACTTTGGCATAATGGGTAAATACCTGAGGAATGCATTAGCAAATGGCCAGAAAGGAGGGGTGGAAGAACAATGGAGAAAAATCAAAACTGCCATCATGGAGGCAAAAAGCCTTTGTGTGAAACAAATAAAGAAAACAAAGCAGAATAAAAAAACACTATGGTTCTCAAAAGAGGTGTCAGGGAAGGTTAAGGAGAAAAAGGCTGCTTTCAAAAAGTATAAGGAATCACAGAAGGAGCACAAGGAAATGTATCAATTAAATCAGAAAGAAGTGGGGAAGGCAGTCAGAAAAGCAAAGGCCCAAACTGAGGAAAAGACAGCCAACTCGGTTAAGAAGGGGGATAAAACCTTTCATAGGTACATTAGGGAGCATAAGGGAGGGATAGTGAAGATTAATAAAAGAGGGGGAGGTGGGCAGAGGGAGACAGTGAAAAGGCAGAGATACTGAATGAATACTTTTGTTCAGTATTCATAAAAGAAGAAGAGGAGGAGGAGGAATTATCTAAACCAAACAGAAGCACTCTGGGTAGTGGGGTTGACGCCAGTCCATTTACAGAAGAAAGAGTCCTGAAAGAACTCCTAAAACTCAAGGCGGATAAAGCAATGGGGTCTGACGGGATTCACCCTAGACTCCTAACAGAACTAAGGGAGTACCTAGTGACACCACTGACCACACTTTTTAACAAATCATGGGAGGATGGGGTGGTACCTGAGGACTGGAAAAGGGCAGATGCGATTCCCCTTCACAAAAGTGGGAGCAAGACAGAAGCAGGAAACTATAGACCTGTTAGTTTGACCTCAGTGGTGGGGGAAATGATGGAATCACTTCTGAAATAAAGAATTGTTGAGCACCTAGAGGGCACAGGACCCAAAGTAGCATGGATTCACAGCAGGAAGGTAATGTCAGACGAATCTAATCAATTTGTTTGACTGGGTGACCAAAGTAATAGACCAGGGAGGGGCTGTGGATATGGCCTACCTAGACTTTAGCAAGGCATTTGACACAGTCTTGCACAAAAGATTAATAATCAAGTTAGCCAGCCTGGGAGTGGGTCCCAGGGTGGTAGCCTGGGTAGCAAACTGGCTGCACAACAGGACACAGAAGGTAATAGTGAATGGAACACATTCCGAAGAAAGGGGGGTTACTAGTGGAGTACCTCAGGGCTCAGTATTGGGTCCAGTCCTCTTTAACGCCTTTATAGATGACACTGCAGAGGTCTGGAAGGAAAGGTATGCCTCTTTGCAGATGACACAAAGATCTGTAACAAAGTTGATACACAAGGGGGGTAGAAAGGATGAGAAGGGACTTGGCAAGGTTGGAGGAATAGTCAGACATATGGCAACTTAGATTTAATGCAAAGAAGTGCAAAGTAATGCACCTGGGAAATAAAAATCCAGGAGAAGAGTACACAACAGCAGGGGAGGTACTAACAACAACAATAATGGAAAGGGACCTGGGGGTAGTCATATCAGATGACCTAAAGGTGGGTAAGGAATGTGAGAAGTTGGTAAGGAGAGTCAGGGGGATACTGGGATGCATAGGGAGGGGCATCACAAGTAGAAAAAGAGAAGTGGTTATCCCTCTGTACAGACAGTTGGTGAGACCCCATCGGGAGTACTGCGTGCAGTTTAGGAGACCTCATCTACACAAGGACATAGACAGGATGGAAGCAATCCAGAGGAGAGCAACTAAAATGGTGCAGGGTCTACATCAGAAACCATATGAAGAGAGACAGAGAGAGCTTAATATGTATACCCTTGATGAAAGGAGGGACGGGGGACATGATAGAAACTTTTAAGTACCCCAAGGAATCAACAAAGTCCAGGAGGGTAGCATCTTTCAGAAAAAGAGATGTAAGAACAAGGGGCACAATTTAAAGATAGAGGGGACAGCTCAGGGTAATGTGAGGAAATTTTTTTTCACGGAGAGAGTGGTGGACGCATGGAACCGCCTTCCTGGAGAGGTTGTGAGGTCTAAAACAGTGGGGGAATTCAAACATGCATGGGACAGATATAAGGCAATTATAGTGGGGGGTTGCAGGAAGTAGGCTGTTGGTTAACTAGAATCTGTAGCTTATCCAATAGGTAGGGAAATGGGTAGACTGGGTGGGCCAAGTGGTCCTTAACTGCCATCAAAGTCTATGTTTCTAAGAACTAACTTGAAAATGCAATCTTGCAAGATGTTTTCCATGTTCTTAATTAATACAGAAGATAATCTTCTTGAACCCAAGCACACTTAAATTTCTTGTACCCCCAAAACAATTGTGGCTCATGGATCCTTGCCATATTGGCCTGTCTCTCCACATCTGCTAATCTGAACCACATGGACTATATACCAGTTAACACGGTTTCATATTGGCCAAACTTGGTGGGTGCGGAAGTCCCAATGCGCTAACTTTAGCATACAATTTATTTAGCCAACTACAAATCTATGTGAGCTAGTAATCATCTCTTGTAGCACCATCACTGGTAGACAATTTGTATAACAACTGTCCGCCCCAGATATCAAGGTCTCAGTAGAATCCAGACAGTAGTGACCAATTTCAGGACAGGGGGTTATACTGGAACAGCATGAGCCATCTGCATTCTGGACATATCTGGCACATCATATGCCATTCACACTGTGGCCTCCATATGCCTGGCATTGATGAAGTGACTCACGTCTTCCCTCCTTGTATATGGATTGTATCCTATTATGTAGACATATCTAGTTCTGTTCCTCCCATATGGCCTGCACCTCACCAAGGAGGGCACCCAGGCGTTAGGACAGAAATTTGATGTTTTCATTTCTAATTTAAACTAGTTAATGGGGAGTGAGCAGCAGCACCCAAAGAACCACAAGGGACAACTGCTGCCACTCCCCAGAAATCCCCTATGAACACACAACCAGATCAAGACAACATTAACACACACCTTGTCGACACTTAAGGATCCTACAAGACTACTTAGTATAAAGATAAAGTCTCCTGCAAATATATAGAAAAAGGGAAGCTCCAAAGTGATTAATTCTAACCAAGGAAGGTAAGCATTGTGCGTCAATGCTCGTAGCCTGGTGATCAAATTCCCAGATCTCACCGCCATAATGGAGGAGGCAGACCTGGACTGGGTCATGGTCACAAGAGACATGATACACCGAGAACCACACCTGGGATGTAGCTATCCCAGGATACATACTATTCCAAAGAGACTGCAGAGGTAAGAAAGGTGGAGGAGTAGCAATGTATGTGAAAAACAGCATCAATGCTATGGAAACCCAGGGCACAGCAGGAATGCGGAGGTCCTCTGGGTCGCCCTCAGAGCAGGAGATAAGTACCCTATTCGAGCTGGGGTTATATACAGACCCCAAGCCCAGGATACAGACTTAAGACAGGGGAACTCCTGGAGGCCATCCTACAGATGGCAGACAAAGGAGAACCACTGCTGGTCGGTGATTTCAATCTACCAGATGTGGATTGGCTCTCTCACACACAACCTCTACGGAAAGGAGCAGAGAATTCCTCCTAGCACTAAAGGGAGCAGGACTAGAATAGTTGGTGACCACACCAACACGAGAGGAGGCCATCCTGGACCTCATGCTCTCAAATAGCGACAGGATCGCTGACTCAACGGCGGGCTGCAATCTGGGTACCAGTGACCATAGGACCGTCTGGATCACCATCACCAGTAAAGAGGAAGTCAGCCACAGCAAACTCAGGGTCCTGGATTTCAAGAAGGCTGACTTTACTCAAATGAGGGCTTCCATAATACTTAGCAAGGAAACAAGGGGCACAGTGGAACAGAGGTGGAAAGCCCTGAAGGAAGCTTTACTCACAGTAACTGCCCAGTGCACGAAAGCAGATCTCCAAGTCAAGAAAAAAGGAGGAAACCACTAAGGTATACCAAGCATTAGCAACAAAAATAAAGGATAAAAGGAAAGCGTTCAAGAGATTCAAGGATACTAACAATGAGGTAGATATGGAAGTCTACAAAACCAAGCTAAAAGAAGCAGGGAAGGCAGTAAGGGCAGCCAAAGCCCAGACAGAAGAGAGAATCGCACGAGGAGGGAAAAAGGGCATCAACATTTTTTTTATAGATACATCGGGAAAAAAGGAAAACAAAAGGAGGCATTATAAGAATAGCAACCAAGGTCGGCAAACATGCAGAAAATGATAACGAAAAAGCGGAGATTCTAAACAGTTTCTTCTGCTCAGTCTTCATAAAAGATGACAATGGCAATGGACCCAAATGCAGAACACAAGTGGACTCACCATAGAAGCAGATGCTGGACCATTTACAAGAGACTGTGTCCTAAAAAAGCTTCTCAAATTAAAAGCAAATAAAGCAATGGGCCCAGATGAAATCCACCCTAGAATTCTGAAGGAGCTGGCGCAGGAAATTGGAGGCTCACTAGCAGAATTATTCACAGTGTCTCTAGAGGGTGGGAAAATACCTCAGGACTGGAGAAGGGCCATAGTGGTACCCTTGCACAAAAGAGGAAGCAGGGAGGAGGCCGGAACATACCAGCCAGTGAACCTGACCTCGGTAGTGGAGAAGCTTATGGAGTCCCTATTTAAGGAACGAATAGTGAAGTTCCTTACAGAAACAGGGCAGCTAGATACTAAACAGCATGGATTTACAGTAGGACAGTCATGTTAAATGAATATGATCAAATTCTTTGATTTGGTCTCCAAAATAGTGGACCAGGGAGGCGCAGCAAACACAGTTATCTAGATTTCAGCAAGGCTCTTGACTCTGTCCCCCACAGAAGATTGGTCAATAAGCTAGAGCATGCCAGATTAGGGCACAAGACAGTCAAGTGGGTTCGAAAATGGCTCCAAAATAGAATGCAGAGGGTCATAGTCATTGGAACACTGTCTAGAGACAGTATATGGCTTGACAACAGCTGAGTTTATCGTGAACCACACTGTTTGGTGGTCACATGTTCCCAGATGGCTACCCACTTCCAGATCTGAGATCCTCTCTCCGTCCCCATTTGAGAATACCAGGTCTAAGATTGCTCCCTCCCGAGTGGGTTCCAACACTAGCTGTCTGAGGCATGCCCCCTGTAGGGCATCAAGAATGGCCCTGCTCTTGGATGTGGCTACAGCAAAGGTGCTCGTTAACATCTGGCATATTCAGGTCCCCTGTCAACAATATCTCCCCTTTCTCTGCCATCCTAAGGATGCCTTATATCATTTTCTTGTCCATTTCCTCCCTCCTGAGATAGGGGTCTGTATACAACCCCTGTGCGGACTGTGGTGCCATTTCCAGTCTCCAGGGTAACCCACAGTGCCTCCTCTCCTCCCTGTTTGCCCTTTAGTTCCGTTGCTTTGATCCCCCCTTACACAGAGAGCTACGCCTCCTTTTCTACCCTCCCTGTCTCTCCTGTAGATAGTTTACCCTGGTATGCCGACATCCCAGTCATGGTTCTCTGTGTACCATGTTTCTGTGACTGCCACAATATCCAGGCATCCCTCTTCCATCAAGGCCACCAGTTCAGGGAGCTTGTTGCCCAGACTGCAGGCATTGGTACTCATTAACCTCCATTTTTTGATGGCCTTACCCTTTTTTGCCCCATCCCTGTCCTTATTGCCTTTTTCTCCATTTACACCTGCTCTTCTCCCTACTGACATCTCTACCTTGGTGTTTACCTCACTAACTACCCTGATTTTTTTTTGGGGGCACTAGGATTTCCCTGCTCCTTTTCAGTGTCTCCCCCCTTAGCTAATTTAAATGCTTGCCAATGAAGCATTTTAAACCCATCTCCTAGGATCCTGGTTCCCCTCCTGGACAGATGTAGACCATCGCACCAGTATAGGCCTGCATCCCTCCAGGTGGACCCCAGTCCCCAATGAAGCCAAAACTCTGAGCTCTGCACCAGTTTTTTTAACCACTGATTGAATCCCATGGTGCGGAGTACCCGAGCCTCACCCATGCCATAGACAGGCAGCACCTCTGAAAAGGTTACAGTGCGTGCCACTTGTCTAAGGCCCTTCCCCAACTCCACAAACTCCTCCTCCACTGTTCTGATCCCTTTCCCAGCCAGGTCATTTGTCCCCAAGTGGACAATGACATCCAGCTCCTTCCCCTGTGCAGCTGCTCCCATGATCCTATGGATTCGCTCCTTGTCCCTCCAAGACATGGCGCCAGGCAGGCACCTTACCTCCCTCTCCCCTCCCTCCCCCAGTTCTACCCTCCTAACAATGGAGTCCCCCACCAGGAGTTATTTCCTTCCCCTGTGGGGTCCCATGTCACCCTCCTGTGGGTCTCCTTTGTGGAGGTTCCTAGCATCCTCCTTGGTCTCCACTGCAGGTGCCTCTATAAAGGAACCACACTCTGCCAGAATGGCATATGAATTGTGGAGAAGTACAACTGGAGGGATGCACCTCCGTTCCATCACCCACACCCTCCCTGAGCCCACTGTGGTCTAACTGCTCCTCTTTCTTGGCAACCTCTGAGGCAGCGGCAGTGGCCCTGGTGGTCCCTGGGTGGGACAGGAGGTCCCCCAAATCCTGCTCAACTCAGCCTGGAGATGAGCAACCTCCTCCCTCAGCCCAGAGAGGTGCCTGCAGATGAGACAACACCTCATTCTACAGAACATCTCCCGGAAGACTGCTGCTACACAGCCACTGCACTGCACCACTCCCATCATGTCTTATTTTTGGCCCCTTAATTGCTGTTTTGTATAGTTACTCTTTCCCCTCTCTGTTTATTATTTTTTTATACATATAATTTTTCTTCCTTCCTACTTTCCTACTGCCTCCATGCCCTTAAAGCTCCTGATCTTCCTGTTCTGGGTCGTCTGCCATAATGCTCAAGCCATTTCACCTCACCCTATCCCGCTTTCCCCCCTCTCTCACTCACTCCCTATTCTCTCTCAACCCCCTCTGATCTCTCTCTCTCAACCCCCTCTGTTTCTCTGTCTCGGTCTCTCTCAACCTCTGCCTCTCTCTCTGGCTCTCAACCCCTCTGTCTCTCTCTCACTCTCAACCCCCCTCACACACACACTCCTCAACCCCATCTTGTCTCTCTCTCTCTCAACCCCTCTGTCTCTCTCTCTCTCCACTCTCAACCCTCTGTCTGTCTGTCTCTCTCTCACTCCTCTCAGCCCCCTCTGTCTCTCTCACTCACTCTCTCTCAATCTCCTCTGTCTCTCTCTCGCTCTCAGCCCCTGTCTCTCTCTCTCTCTCACTCCAACCCCCTCACACCTCACTCAACCCCATCTTGTCTCTCTCAACCCTCTCTCTCTCTCTCCTCAACCCTCCTGTCTCTCTCTCTCTCGCTCTCAACCCCTCTGTCTCTCTCTCTCAACCCATCTCTCTCTCGCCTCAACCTCTCTCGCTCTCAACCCCTGTCTCCCTCCCTCTTGCTCTCAACCCGCCTGTCTCTCTCCAACCCCTCTCAACCCCCTCTGTCCTCTCTCTATCTCACTCAACCTCCTGTCTCTCTCTCAACCCCCTCTGTCTGTCTCTCAACCTCCTGTCTCTCTCTCTCTCAACCTCCTCTGTCTCTCTCTCTCAACTCCCTCACTCAACCTCCCCTGTCTCTCTCTCGCTCAACCCCCTGTCTCTCTCTCTCTCTCTCTCCTCCCCTCTGTCTCACTTAACAAGCATTTGTCAATGCTGAATGTTGGCTTGCTGGCATTGGCATTGGTAGTGTAGGAGTTAGAGAGATGCATAATAGGATTGGCAGTGAAGTACTGAACCGACGCGGGACCTGGCCCCGGTCCCACTCTGCAGAGAGTGACAGGCAGTGGGGTGTGCCTGTGGGACGTCTGCCATAATGCTCAAATCATTTCACCTCACCCTACCCTGCAGACACCGAGAAGTGTTGCAGTGTACCTTGGGGTCTTCGGGCCTTATGCTCACCCCATTCCATAAGGAAATACACTGAGATGGGTGCAGTATAGGAAAATGGGGTTAACTTTGGGGCCGAAGAGTCCAAGGCACGCCTCGATGCCTGTCAGTGGCTGCAGGGTGGGGGCAGGGGTGGAATGGAGTGAGCATTACAGCCAACAATGCCAAGTCACACCCCTGATGCCTGTCAGTCTCTACAGGGTGGGGTGTTATGGTTGGGAACCGTAACGCCCCAGGCGTGTGTTGGTATTTTCACTCCAAATTTTCAACATGGGCTGTTTGTGACCCCACCTCATGAACAGTGGCACTATGAGTTAGCTAGCTGAAAGGTCATTTTGCACAGCGACTGTGCCATTTGGCGCCACAGGTGCGAAAACACATTTCAGGCAGGAGGTGAAAAATGACAGCTGCACTGCTAATGAGGAGGTGTAAAAAAATGGCATTGTTGAACATCTGAACTGAAAATATGAAAACCTGAAGTCACGAGCTTGTGTGGAAACCGCGCAACACACACCCATAATGCAACTATTTGGGGAATTTTTTTAACCAGATTTTCAACATAGGCATTTTGGGAACTCCGGTCATGAACAGTGTCACTGTGATTTTGTTAATTTGTCCTGAGCATCGACTTCCCACAGTGACCGTGCCATTGTGTGCCACATGTGCGAAAACACATTTCAGGCAGGATGTGAAAAATGACAGCTGCACTGCTAACGAGGAGGTGTAAAAAAAAAGGCATTGTTGAACATCTGAACTGAAAATATGAAAAACTGAAGTCACGAGCGTGTGTGGAAACCGCGCAACGCACACCCATAATGCAATTATTTGGGGAATTTTTTTAACCAAATTTTCAACATGGGCATTTTGGGAACTCCGGTCATGAACAGTGTCACTGTGATTTTGTTAATTTGTCCTGAGCATCGACTTCCCACAGCGACCGTGCCATTGTGTGCCACATGTGCGAAAACACATTTCAGGCAGGATGTGAAAAATGACAACTACACTGTTCATAAGAAGGTGCAAAAAAATGCAAATGTTGAAAATCTGAACAGAAAATATTAAAATTGTCGGATTCTGAGCGTCGCGTTGAAACTCTGCAAGCATAAACTCGTAACAGCCATTTTTTTGAATTTTCCACCAAATTTGCAAGATAGTCTGTTTTGGGACCCCACCTCATGAACAGTGGCACTGTCGCTTCGTTACTTGGTCACGAAAGGTGATTCCGCGTAGTGACCAAAAAATCATCTTTCGGGACCGAATAATGAAATGACAGTGACTGATTTCATGAGGTGGGGTCCCAAGAACCCCATGTTGAAAATTTGGTGCCAAAAGTATTTAAAAAAAAAAAATGGCAGAGATATCCACCTAAGTTGACCCCCCCCCCCCCAAATTTATGCCATTATACAGCTTACTGGCATTTCTTCAGTTTGTGGTCGGCTTTGAAGAGTGCAGACATGTTCCCGCTCCATCAAAGATCACGGCGCCGACCTCTGGAGGTAAGTATGGGGTGGGGAGGAGGGTGCAAAGAATTGAGGCTGAGATGGGGCACCAGACAATGGGGGACAGTTTTCTTGTTTCAAGTAAAACAAATAAAAAAAAACCTGGACCTCACAGGACCATTTTCTTTATTACAGGTTAATAACAACAAATGTTGGTCACACTGGGGTGGGCTCCCAGTGTGCCCCATGACTTTCGGGGGTGGGGGGCACTGAGGCTGATGTTGGCAACACTAGGGTGGGCTCCCAGTGTGCCACACAATGGGGTTTGGGGCGGGGCTCAGGGGCAGGAACATGTCGATGCAGTCAGCTTAATGTCAGCGGCAGCACACTGGGGTGGGCTCCCAGTGTGCCACACAAAGTGGGGGTGGGGCAGACATGGGGATTGCATCCCCGATGTCTGCTTCCTTTTGGATTTTGTGGCAGTGGCTTTGCCATGTTTATTGAAATGTTTCGCAAGGAAAGGCACATCGGGAGGCGTGTCATTGTGCCTATGCAATCAGCATGACGAGCTTGTCTCTGATTGCAGCTGCACTTTTCTTACAAGTTGTGTCCACTTTGCATAATGATTGTCACTGCCAGCATGCTGGCTGTACTTACTCCCACGATAACCTGGTCAATGCTTCAACAAACTGGATCACTCTTCTGGTATCGCCTGCCCTCCCTTTGCACGCAAACTTGAATCACTCACTGCATATGTATGCCCTAGCTCTTATCTCTCCCGCGTCATCTTTAACCACCCACGGGCCCATGTGTTTTTACTGACTGTCACCATGCTATGTATCCTGATATTTCACTGTATGAAAAAGTTGTATTAGTCACCTCACTGTATGTAAAATTGTATTGTCACTGTACCTGGAAAACTCGAGTCTGTAACTCTCCCGGGTCGCATCCGAAAATAGAATGTCAACACTCTATGTATTCTGATATTTCGCTATAGGCAAATGTTGTGTTAGTCACTTCACTGTATGTAAAAATTGTATTGTCACTCAAGTCTGTAACTCTCCCGGGTCGCACCTGAACATAGGCACTTGGATGTCTAGTGTGACTTACCCGGTAAACAAAAGCAAATAAATAAATAATTGGTGAATGAGGGACGCACCTACTAAAGTGTGCCCTGCATTTGCCAACACAGACACACCTCTGAAATGTGCTACTAGCACAAGACGTTCCTTGTGCAAGCGAATGCAATAAAAAGGATAAATGGATGCCCTACCCCATTGTAGAAAGCTGGCTGATGGAATCTAGCAGATCAGTTCTGCTCTCCTGCCTCTTCAGCATCAGACCACTGATCCTTTGACAGGGCTGGTATACTACTACTAACACTTGCAACATAAAGAAGTTTAAACAGCCATAACAGAGAACATAATTGAAGAAAACAAGTTATGCACTAACCTGTAACAATGAAGTACCACACAATGCTGAAAAATCACGACCTCAATCTGCTCGCCTCTAGTGTAATAAAATGCAAAAGCCTCCTCTGTTAGAAAAAATTACTCACCTTAGTAATTATGTTTCTTCCAATGGAGTCTTGTTGTAGTCTGACTATTGCAGTTAGCCACAGCCTTTAAACAGCCCCGGAGAACAAAGGGTTAACTTTCTATGTAGACTATAGAAAGCTGAGCTCGAGCTTGGTTGAGGTCTCTGTTTGGAGCCCTTTGAAATCCAACAGTCAGATTCTTATGAGCAAAAACTCACCAACTATCCTATGTGGAAATTGTCAAATTTTTACTAGCCAACTGACAACAAAAAGTTTTGGATTCCCAAGGGAAGACTTAAGTCAGGAAACCAAAAACCAACCCAAATAAGAATAATAATAAAACAAACACCCAAATAAAAAGAAGAGGGTGTAAAGGAGCACCCGAGGTGCAACACTGTACCTGCCCACCCACTTCCCAAAAACAGGTTCTGAGAGGGGAGGCAGGGAGGGAGGTCAGAATACAGCAAGACTCCATTAGAAAAAACAATTACTAAGGAGAATAATTTTTTTTTCAAACATGAAGTCTTGCTGTATTCTAACTATTGCAGACTACCAAGCAGTACCTCCATGGAGGAAGGACAGAACCTACTTTGTGAATAGGCTCTGAAGTACTGCTGTGCCAAACTGAGCATCACTCCTAGCCTGGATATCCAGAGAGTAATGCTTGGTAAAGGTATGGTCTGTTTTCCAGGTGACTGCTTGACAAATTTCTGAGAGAGGAATATACCTGGCAGCAGCCAGGGAAGCAGCTGTACCTCTGGTGGAGTGAGTCCTCAGGCCTGAGGGTGGAATTTTTCCTAGTTTCTCATAGCAGAATTGTATACAGGACACAATGCATCTGGCAATAGTTCTCTTGGTGGCAGGTATGCCCTTTCCCACTTCTCCATAAGTGAGGAACAACTGAAGGGAATCAAACCTGTGACCCTTGGTACGCTCTATATAGTAGCTAAGGGCCCTTTTAACATCTAAACTGTGTAGCCTCCTCTCTCCTGAAGAAGAATGATCAGTGAAGAAAACAGGGAGAGACAGACTGATTCAAGTGGAAATCTGAAACCACTTTGGGCAAGAACCTTCTATTGGTTCTAAGGACCACTTTATCCCTATGAAAGGAGATAAAATCAGGTTCCACTGACAGGGCTTGTGTAACCCCCGTTACCCGGGGTTACCAGAATCCCAGTAAGACCTAGTGGTAGGCAGGGAAGGCAGCTTGTGAAACTCCAGTTAAATGGATTTCACACGGTCTCACTATGTTCTCAGTCTCAGCTGAGACTGAGGGATGACATCACCATAGAACTATCGCAGCTGCATGAGCCACATTGGAATCTGCAGTTGGGAGTTAGGTTAGAATGTTGGGAGTTTTTGAACAGTGAGCTGCAGCAGTTGTGTGTGAGCAGTCTTGAAGGGAGGAGCACAGCAGTCTGTGCAGATGCTCTTGGAGCCTAAAGCTCTGATGTAGAGCTACTTTTAGGTAGAGGTGTGTGTTTCCGCCAAAAGAGGAACACAGTAAGCTGTTCGTGAAGTAGTGGAGACCGCTGTTACTGGGTCTGTGCCCCATCCCTGAGGGGATGGGGGGTAAAAGGTTTGCCTGTTATTCCAGGGGCAACCTCCTGGTTCCAGCTAGGGAAGAAGCTGCCTTATTTTTTTTAAGTTGTACTGCGGCATCAGAAGTGTCAAGAATCACCTGTGGGGCACCTGCAACCAAAGGGTGAGTTCTGCTCTTACATGGGGCCTATGTTTCACCTGAACTGTTGTAAAGTGGGGACTGGACTGCTTACTCAGTGGGAGGAATAGGCTAAGCCAAAGTAAAAGTATGTTCAAGTCCAGTACAAGGGGAAGTCAAGACATGTACAGGAAATGTGCTATGCATTTACCCTTTAATCTACATTGCCAAGTTTTTCAGAAAAGAGATGTTTAATGTCCAGAGAAATGGCCGGGTATGGATTGTGGAAGCTAGAGGTGGGAGACCTCCCCATCTTTAGTAACCAGGTTCACCTCTAAGGATTTGCTCTGTGGCCCTTTTACTTTGCCTCAGGCACTTGGCCAGTGCTGAGAGAAGTACCCAGACGTGGGACTGAAAGGAAATTTCCCTTATGGAGTCGAAGGCTCTAAGGTGGTTTAGGGAGCCACAGGAAAATGTGTCCATGTCGCATGGAAGGTGTTTGAATGGCCGGCAGGGGAGCTGAGCCAGGGAAACCCCAAACAGTGTACAAGTCGGGCTGTGTACCCAAAGCAGCGTGCAACTCCGGGCTGTGTGCCTGGTGGGTCCAGAGCCTGAGGGCTGAAGTGTTGAGGAAATGTTCTGTTTCTCTTATCTGCATTACTAGGAATGTAGCCCCATGGGGTCCGCTCTATGCTTTGTTTGTTCAGTTTGGATGTGAATAAAAGCCACACTTTAGAATCCCATTTCTGGTATTGGACATTACAGTTATTGCTTTCTGTGTTCGGATTTACTTCGGTGCCCCTGTGCACAGTAGCCAAACCTAGCCCTTGTGCCGAGTAACCTAGTCCTCCCCGAACCCAGCCCCCCACCTGGAACCGCTGTCAGCTTCAACAGCATACCACCTGTCGTTTGCAAAAAGGCAGGGGTGAGGGGCTTACGCTTGCAATTCACTGATACGTCTGGCAGAGGTAATGGCTACTAAAAACACAGTTTTCCAAGTCAAGTACTTAAGCTCTGCTGAGGACATAGGTTCAAAGGGAGGTAGCATAAGTTGAGCAATGCAAACATTTAAATCCCAGGCAGGGGCAGGGTCTTTAAAGGGAGGAATGGTATGAAGCAATCCTTTAAAAAATTTACAGAACACAGGATGAGATGCTAGTGAGGAAGACTTCCCCACTGACAGAAAAGCAGAAACAGCTGACAAGCGCACCTTAAGAGTAGCTGGTCTGAGGCCTAAGCCACTCAGATGGACCATATAATCCAGAACTGTAGGCAATTCAGCAGTGTCTGGGGAAACATGTTTCTTGGAACACCAAATGCTGAATCTCTTCCATTTGGAGTTACAGGTTTTTCTAGTGGCAGGCTTTCGAGAAGCTTTGAGAATATCCAGAACTCCCTGAGACAGATGCAAATCTGCATACTCTAACTCTTCAACAGCCATGCCTTGAGATTTAAAGACTGAAGATTGGGGTATCAAAGCCTCCCCTGAGAGGAGGTTAACTGGTTGTAATTCCTGGGAAGAGACAGGGGAAGGTGGACTGCTAGGGACAGCAACAGGGGGTACCAAGGCTGTCTGGCCCAGTCAGGAGCAATCAGAATCACTTTGCAAGGTTGTGACCTTATCTTGACTAAACCTTTGAACAGTAGAGGAAAGGGAGGGAAGGCATACAGACATTTCCCTTCCCAGTTCAGAATAAGAGCATCCAGAGGGACTGAGCCCAAGACTGGGGGTCTGCAACAAAAGAGAGGAAGTTGGTGATTGTCTGGGGCTGCAAATATATCCATCTCTGGAGTGCCCCACCTTGAAAAAATCACCTTCAAGACCAGAGGTTCCAGGGACCATTCGTGATGGCCCTGTGAGATCCTGCTCAGTGCATCTGCTAGCACATTGTCCTTCCCTGGAAGGTGGACTGCTATCAGAGAGGTTTGCAGGGAATAAGCCAGGGACCACAATTTCATGGCTTCTGTGCACAAGGCCGTAGACCGAGTGCCTCCCTGCTTGTTGATGTACCACATGGTAGTGGTGTTGTCTGTTCTGACTTGAACCACCTTGTTCTGCCCTGACTGAGAGAAAGCTTGCAGGGCCAGAAAAACTGCCCTGAGTTCTAGGAGACTGATATGGAGAAGGGATTCCTGAGAGGACCACAGTCCCTTGGCAGTGCGGGCCCCCAGATGGGCTCCCCAGCCCAGAAGGGAAGCATCCATGGTAAGGACCACTGAATGAGACTGAGTGGCAAATGGGACCCCTTGCCTTAAATTGTCCTGATCCTTCCACCATTGAAGGGCGTGGATCAGGGTCAGAGTCACTGGAATCAGTTTGGTAACGGAATCCTTCCTTTGGGACCAAAAGGCCCTCAGATGGAACTGAATGTCCCTCATCTGGAATCTTGCCCCTTGGACTACTGCTGTAGAAGCTGCCATGTGGTCCAAGAGCTGGAGGAAATGCCTTGTTGGTTGAGACACCTGAAGGCTAAAGGAAGAAGCCAGTTCTATAAGAACTCTTCCCTTTCCAGGGGAAGAAAGGTTCTTGCTTTGACAGTATCCAGCTCTGCTCCTATAAAGGTAAGGACCTGCACTGGCTCGAGAACTGACTTGGGAAGGTTGAGAAGAAATCCTAGAGAAGTGAGCACTTGCTGGGTCACTTGCAGGTCTGACTAGACTTGGTCTGGAGACCGGCCCACTATGAGCCAGTCAAGATTTGGAAAAATGGAAATCTTTTGCCTTCTTAGAAAGGCAACTACTGCCAGGCACTTTGTGAAAACCCTTGGGGCTGATGTTAGACCAAAGGGCATTGCTTTGAACTGATAGTGGCCAGAGGGCAACTCGAACCTGAGATACTTTCTGTGGGAGCACCTGATGGGAATGTGAAAATAGGCATCTTTGAGGTCCAGGGAGGCTAGCCAGACCCCTGGCATTAGAGAGGGAAGAATTATTCCCAGAGTTACCATCTTAAACTTTGGTTTTAAAAGATGTTTGTTCAGGTATCTTAGGTCTAGGATGGGTCGCCACTCCCTGTCTTTTTGGGGTAGGGAAGTACCTGGAGTACAGACCTTTGCCCCTGTGTAGGGTAGGAACTCTCTCTATAGCTCTTAAGGCTAGAAGAGATGAAATCTCTGCCTCTAGGGCAAGGGTTTCTGAGAGACCTGCAGGTGGAAAAGATCTGGCTCTCATCTTCGGAAATTTTCTGCAGCTGAGAACCAGTCCCTGGCTTACTACTTCCAGGACCCACTTGTCTGAGGTAACAGACATCCAGTCCTGGACAAAGTAAGCCAGCCTGCCCCCTACTGGAATAGGAGAGTCGACCCGAGCAGACCCATCAGGGTGTCTGCTTGGCAGGGACCTTAGGCTGAGGACTGGATGCAGCCCTGCTCATCCCCATTCTGCCTCTCCCTCTGAAGAACCCCCGCTATGAAAATGGAGAAGAGACCTGTGCTTGGTAAAAAGGCCTATGAAAAGGCCTGCCCCTAGACTGCTGCTTTTGAGGAGTTGCCTGCCTCTCCCTGGCCTGAGCACTCCTATAAGTGGTCCTGTACTCATCCATTTTCTTCATGTAATTCTCTGTCTGCTCCCCAAACAGAGAATTACCCACTACAGGAAAATCCATGGCCTTAGCCTGGGTGTCCTGTGAGAGGCTAGTACATCTGAGCCACGCCATTCTCCGAAGAGCCACAGATGTAGCCATGACTCTTGATGACACATCATTGAAGTCCACAGCAACATGAAATTGTACTTTTGATGCCTCAATCCCAGCTGCAGCCACCGCCTCCAGCTCCTTGGCTAGCTGGGGGGAGGCCTGTTTAGTGAGTGCCAGTACAGTGTCCCACCTGGACTTCTGGTACCTGGCTGTATAGGCCATATAATTCGCCTGCCTGAGTCCCAACGAAGATGCCACGTACTGTTTTTTTGCCATGGTATCAATCTCCCTGGAGTCTTTGTCTGGGGAGTGTGAAGCCAAGGGAATGTTTGCCTTGTCATAAGCAGCAGCCTGCACTACCCAACATGGCTGCATTGCTGGTATAAAAACTCCGTATCTGAGCCTGATGGCGTGTACCTCTTGTTCATCCTTCTGTCAACAGGAGGTACAGAATTGGGAGACTTCAGGATTTTTTGTGTCTGCTTCCCAAAGGATTTGTGAAGGGGAATAGACAGTCTCCTGGACTCTGGGATGTCCATCATTTCCACATGATCAGGCTCCTCTTGATCCTCCATTGCCTCCTCCATAGGGAGCTGGAGAGTTTCAGCCACTTTTCTGTAAAACAGAAATTGGGAAGGGGAATCAGAAAGCCTAGGAGGGGAAATACCAGAAGGTCTGTCTGGGGAGATGTCCGGTTCTACAGGCACATCCAGACTTCTACCATCATCTTCAAACTCCCCCTCTTCCTCAAACTGCAGTTCATAAAAATCTTCAGGGGTATAATCTTGAACTGAGGAAACCGACCAAACCGAACCACTGCCAAAAGGTGCCTGATCGGTTGGAACCGGGCGAAGCAATTCCACAATCCGAATCGCTCTGGCTATCTCCTCGGCGGTCGGAACATGAACCTCTGGATCCGAACCGGTCAATTTTTCTTTGCGTTTCCTTTTTGTAGGAACCAACCCCTCAGGATTGGCTCTCCTCTTGCCCGAAGAAGTATCGCCTTGGTCAGAGGGCACTCCTTCTGGTTCGGTCGGAAACAAACCTGCCTGGCCATCCAGGTCAGCGGACTTCTCGACCTCCTTTTCCTTCAGTCTACCTAATCTCTTTTCAAGGGTAGATTTAGGAAAATTTTTTACAAATTTGGTAGTCTGTATCGAGGTGTTCAAACCCCAGACAATAAACACAGGTGGTGTGAGGATCGGCCTTAGCAAAGACCTCCCCACACTCACTGCAGTGTTGAAACCCAGTGGGCCCGGTTTTTTTCTTGGGTTTCTCAGACATGGCCAACCTAACCAAATTTACCCTTTTTATGGCAACCGCCAGGCAAGACTCCCTTATCGGTTCCTAATCATGTCACGGGTATTGTAAAAAAAAAAAATGTTCAAAACATGTTTTTTTTTTTTTAGAACCGATAAGGACCGGAAACCACACTCTAAAGTAAAACACAAGGATTCACTGTAAGTGATCGGTTTAACCGAACCGATCTAACACTTTACAATTTCCACAGAAAATCAGAACAAAACCTCTCTATTACTCACGGTACCACAGACAGAGACTGAACCAAATGTGCGGAAATAAATTTGGTTTAAAACCGACAGTTTAACAGAGACTTTAACAGACTTTCGAACAGAGCTGAAGGAGAAATCTCCGGAGCGACTGTTTAGTGAGGCGAAGTAAAGAATCTGACGGTTGGATTTCAAAGGGCTCCAGACAGAGACCTCAACTGAGCTCGAGCTCAGCATTCTATGCTCTGCATAGAAAGTTAACTCTTTGTTCTCCGGGGCAGTTTAAAGGCTGGGGCTAACTGCAGTAGTCAGAATACTGCAAGACTTCATGTTGTTTGCAGCAGACAATTCTGGATAACCAGCTATAATCACATACAGAATATCTTTACTGAAATCCAAACTCCTTAAATATACTGGATGATATTCTCCAACAACAGCCAAGGGCTCCCAGGAGAGGCCCCATTAACAATGTTGGAGCTAAAAGAAAAGGAAATTACAGTAAGTACAAAGGAATTTCCCCTTTCTGTATCACTCCACGTTGTCAATGGGGAGTAAATACATACGGGTTCTAAAAAGAAGTGCCCATTCCCAAACTGGGCGGGGGAGAATACTGTCTCATATATAACCCACACAGGTGAAGTATAATGATTATCTGCTAACCACCACCTGTAAGAATCTGTGAGCAAAGGCTGCATCAGCAGAGCTTTGAACATCCAATCTGTAGTGCTTAATGAATGTATGAATAGCGGACCACGCTGCCACTTTGCACAACTCCAACACAGATGCCTCCCCCTCTCTCTGCCCAGGATGTAGCAAAAGCCCTGGTGGAGTGAGGCTTGCTGAGAAATACAGGTTACTCACCTGTAACAGGAGTTCTAGGAATGGTATATGTTGTTCATCCACACTGTCTGGCAGGTTCCTTGCCGCTTTAAATCTTGCCGGAAGGTCTTCAAGCTGGCTCCTCCCACCAACTCGGGTGGTAAACTCTCGGCCTGCCCCATGATGCCAGATCTAGCCCGCTGAAGCCAGGTTAGCGGTCAAGACGGGAGGTTGGTGGATCGTGTGGATGAACAACATATACCATTCCTAGAACTCCTGTTACAGGTGAGTAACCTGTATTTCTAGGGACATGGATATGTTATTCATCCACACTGTCTGGCAGACTCCTAGCAGTTCTCCGGGAGGAGGGAGGCAAGGCGCACATCCCCTACTTGGGAAATAAAGACTGGAGAACCAAGGCCCCAAAACCAGCATCCCTGTGTGACTCAAGGTCGATGTGGTAGTGGGTGATGAAGGTGTGTGCTGACTTCCAGGTAGCAGCCCTGCAGATTTCCTGGAAAGGGATGTCCCTGGAAGCAGCCACCGATGCAGCGGTATGGTGGGTAGAATGAGCTCTTATCCCTCTGGGAGGCGCCATGCCCACCAACCTATAGCAGAGATCTATGCAGGAGGTGACCCACCTGCCTATCGTCTGCTTGGCTGCAGGTCTGCCAGGTGCGGCTTCAGCGTAGGTGACAAACAGCTGGCGAACCTCTCCCCGAACTTTAGCCATCTGCTCCTTGTAGTAAGTGAGCGCTCTTCTAGGGTCTAAAGTATGGAGCCCATATTTGGCCTCCAAGGTGTGATTGGGGTAGAACACTGGCAGAGTCAACACCTGGTTAAGGTGAAACTCCAACACCACCTTCAGAAGGAATTTTGGGTGGGGGCGCAGGACAACCTTGTCCCTGTGGAAGACCAGATAGGGAGACTCGATGGAAAGCGCCTGGAGCTCTCCCATCCTTCTGGCTGATGTGATAGCCACCAAGAAGGTGGTCTTCCACAAAAAGTGAGAGATGTCACACCTGTGCATCGGTTCGAATGGTTTGCCCATGAGCTTAGCCAATACCAGCAGTAGATCCAACGGAGGTGGAGGTTCTCTCACCGGAGGGGATATGTGATCAAGGCCTTTGAAAAAGTGCCCGACCACCTTTTCCTGCGCCACCAACTGCTTCCCAGCCCACGCCCAGTAAGCAGAGATGACTGCCAGGTGCACCTTAAGTGTCGTCGACCGAAGCCCTTGCTGAGAAAGGGACCACAGGTAGTCCAGAATGCCTGCCAAGGAACAGGAGGAAGGGTCTAGGCCCTTGCCCTAACACCAAATGGAGAATCTCTTCCATTTGAAGGCGTTAGCATTTTCTGGTCGACTCCTTACGGGACGCCTCAATGACGTTGAGGACCTCATCGGAAAGACCCAAGGCCGGGAACTCTAGCGGCTCAGGAACCAGTCCGTCAGGTGCAGGGATTGAAGGTCCGGATGGAATACCTTCCCCTGACTGACTGAGATCAGGTCTGGAAGCTGCCTCGGGAGCCTGGAGCTGAGACGGAGGAGATCTGGATACCAGAACTGGCGGGGGCTAGTCTGGGGCTACCAGAATCACCTCAGCGTTGTCCCTCCTCGCCTTGAGAAGCACCTTCTGGATCAAGGGAAATGGGGGAAGGCGTAGAAGAGGCCCGGGGTCCATGGCCTCTAGAAGGCGTCCCCTGCAGCGAGCCCTGCTGAGGGGGTTGGGCATGAAACAGTCTCAGCTTCGCATTCTCCCTGGAGGCAAACAGGTCCACCGAAGGCGTGCCCCAGTGGGAGAACAGATCTTGTACTACCTCCGGCAGGAGAGACCACTCGTGGGACGCAGCCCCTATCCGGCTTAGGACATCGGCCAGGGTGTTGGAGGCTCCTGCCACATAGATAACAAGGAGATCCGCCTCCAGGCTGCGCACGAGTGACCAAATGCGGAGAGCTTCCCTGCACAGAAGCATGGAACGTATCCTGCCCTGGCAGTTTAGGTAGTACATGGTCGTGGTATTGTCTGTCTGGACCTGAACCACTTGACCCTGCAGAAACGGAGCGAAGGCAGTGAGGGCTAGATGAACCGCTCAAAGCTGCAGTAGGTTGATGTGGCATCGCGACTCCTGAGGGGACCAGAGGCCGTGCGCTCTGTGCTCCCCCAGATGGGCACCCCAACCCATCAGAGAGGCATCGGTCGATAGAGACCGTCGGCTCGAGGCGGACAAACGGGATGCCCTCCTGCAGATGTGCTGGAACGGTCCACCACTGGAGAGTGTTCCACATCTCCTGGGTCACTGTCACTAGCTGATCCAGTGGATTGAAGTGTTGTGACCACTGGCTGGCCAGCCCCCATTGAAGGGGACGCATGTACCAACGGGCCCAACGGACCACGCTGGTGAAGGCCGCAATGAGGCCCAGGAGGTGCAGGGAGTCCCGGGCAGGGCGCAATTGCCCAACCTGAAACGACTGGGCAAAGGAGGAAAGAACCTCGGCGCTGTCCGCCAGGAGCCATGCTCTGGCTCGTAGAGAGTCGAGCTCTGCCCTGATGAATTGGATCACCTGCTTTGGCACGAGTTCTGACTTGGCCTCGTTGATGAGGAGGCCAACCTGAGAGCAAACCTGGACGGCCAGATCTCTGGACTGCTCCACCTCCATTCTGGAGGGGGCTGCAATCAGCCAGTCGTCCAGGTAGGGGTACACCGGGACCCTTCGGCACCACAGAAATGCTGTCACCACTGCCATGCATTTGGTGAAGACCCTGGGAGCTAGGGAAAGGTCAAAGGGCATGGTCCGGAACTCATAGAGGGATCCCTCTGCCCTGAAGCGGAGGACTCTCTGGTGGGACGGATGGACTGGGACGTGAAAGAACGCATCCTGGAGGTCCAGAGAACAGAACCACATGCCTCGTTCCAAGGATGGGATTATCTGAGCCAGAGTGACCATCCTGAAGGTCCGAGACCCTAGGAACTTGTTCAGGTCGTGCAGGTTGAGAATTGGGCACCAGCCCCCCGTCCGTTTTGAGACCAGGAAGTACCTGGACACAAACCCCGGGTCTGAAGGAGGATCCGCCACCTTCCTGATCACCTCTTTTTTTGAGGAGCAGGGCGATATCGGCTCGGCGAACCGACAGAGAGGCTACGGACCCCGTAGCCCCCTGAGGGGCGATGGCTCGGAAGGGCGGGGCCTGCTCGAACTCCAGGGGCAGGCCCTTTTCTACCACCTCCAACACCCAGCGGTCCGTGATGATAGCGGACCAGGCGAAAAGGAAGTGGCGGAGCCGTCCCCCCATGGGGGGGCCCAGGGGGGGAGTGACGAGGCTGGGGGGTGACACCCTCAATCTGCCACTGGGCAGGCTTAGAGGAGGGACCGGCCGAGGGACCTCCTGGGCCTTTTCCTCCTGCCTTTATTAGGGAGGAAGCCGCAGGCTTGGCTTTGGGGTGCCAAGTGCAAGCCTGCTGGCCCAGGTATTGGTGCTGTTGGTCCGGATGTGCCGCAGGCACAGAAGGGCGAAAGGACTTATGTTGTTGTTGTCGACGGCCCTTGTCCTTCTGAGCGGAGGTGACAGAGTCCAGAGTGGCATTGGACTTTTCGATCCGCTGGAGATGACCTTCCACTCCAGGGCCGAAGAGGTCGGTCCCCAGAAAGGGGATATCCGCCAGTTTATGCTGGGTATCCGCCATGAAGGTGGATATCCTCAGCCATGCTCTGCGGCGCATGGCCACTGCGGCCGCAACTGATCTGGCACAGGAGTCTCCAATGTCCAGAGCCATTTGGAGCTGCTGTTTTGCCACTGCCCTTCCCTGGTCCCACACCTGCCTGACCGTGGTCTGCAGGTCGGCCGGGAGATGAGGGATCACCTCATCCTGGGAGCCCATGAGGGTGTGGGAGAAGTGTACCATCAGCACGGCAGAGCTGGCCTGGCGGATACCAAGGGAGGATGCAGCATACACCTTGCGCCTGGCATAGTCCAGCTTTTTGGACTCCTTGTCGGGGGGCTTATCCACATCCCTAGTGTTCCCGGAACGCCGGAAAACGTTATCGGTGACCAACCACTCGGCGGAGGGGTGTTCCGAAAAACCGGACAAAGAGCCAGTAGGGACCGCACACTTCCTGGCCATCCTGGCCAAAGGCACAGGACAGGAAGCAGGCGCTGCCAGAGCTTAAGGCTGGGCCAACAATGGCTTCAGCCACCGAAAGGCTTCGTGGGTGAATTCTCTCGGTCCAGTATCTCTGTTAGGGGATACTTGGCCCGCTTGGATATGGGCTCGAGCTGCATCCCGGTAGACTCTGAGATGAGCCGAAGCAGACCCATGAAGGACGATGGGCTTTCGTTCATCGACTGGCCCCCGGAGGACTCCAGGTCAATGGGCCTGGAGAACAGGGAGGAGTCGTCATCAGACTCAGAGGAGTATGCGGAGAGCTGCCTGGGGCCTGAGCCACCCTCACTTGCCAAAGACGGTCGGGAGTGAGGGTGACCGACAACCTGTGGGGCAGGCCCTGACCCAATCGAGACTCCTTGGTCGGCGCCCCCAATTTCGGTTGTGGAGGTTCCACCACAATCGGTGGGGCAGCTGGTTTCGGCCGAACAACTGGCCCAGGCTTGAGCACCTCGACTACAGCGAGGGGTTGATTCGGCCGCTCGGGTGACAGCCACTTGATGGCCGGGGAAGGCGACGGCGTCGGCTTGTTCCCGGACAGAAGTAACTGCTGCTACATCAGGTCCTCAGAAGGGCCGATGCAATTTGTGCCGAGCTCTCCTCTTCCGAGGAGGAAGATATGATGAGCGGCGGTGCCGCTTTACTTCGTGCCGAGAGAGACTGCCGATGTCGGCCGGGATAAGCTGGACTGAGACGATGTCTGAGACCGAGACCAAGATCCTCGGTGCTTCCGAGGACGGGTCTGGGAAGGGGCAGTGGACACCCGCTCTTCCCTCGGCTCAGAAGCCTTGACCGGGGACTTCGGCACAGGAGGCGCAGGCAAGTCCTCGGTCTCCAACAGGGGAACCGGTGAAGAAGGGTTGTCGGCTTCACCAGTCGACAGCCCGTCCGACAGGTCGAGAAAGTAGAGTGTCGACTGTCCGGGGAAGGGGACCTCTCCCGCTCCAACAAACGCCGATGGTGGGACTTACCTTTCGAGTCCTTCTTTTTGGACAGAGAAGAATGTCCTGATGGGCTCTCTCCCTTCATGGAAAGAGATTGGCAAAGCTCCTTAAAAGAAGCTGAGTAGGAGGAACCCAGAGAGAGCAGGATAAATGCCGCGACCGAGGAAGAGGATGATGCGGCCTGTGCTGCCTCCTCCTCCTCGAGGCAATCATCTGCTCGAGTTGCTCAGCCGAGCCAGCCGCCGCGGTCACCGCCCAACGGGCCTCCTTCGACTTCACCAGTGGGTAGCACTTTTTGGGGCGCTCAAGCTGTAATTGGGCAGCACGGTCTTCCAGGACATTGGCCGAAAACGAATGGCATAACTCGCAGGCATGCGGGTCGTGGTTTAGGCCGAGGCAGTAGACGCACATGGAGTGAGGATCCGTCCTGGACATTTTCCGCCCACATGGGCACTGCCGAAATCTGGGAGTTGATTTGTCCATCACAGCCGCAAGGGAGTAATTTGACCGAAGTCTTGAAAATTTGAGAATAAGTTTCGGGCGAACCGAAGAATTAGGATCCAGTCTATACGCAGAGTGTTAAGGAGGGAACCTGAGCTTCCAAGCGGTAAGGAAGATCTAGCGTCATGGGGCGGAGCCAAGAGTTTTACCACCCGGGTGGGTGGGAGGAGCCAGCTTGAAGACCTTCCAGCAAGATTTAATGCAGCAAGGAACCTGCCACACAGTGTGGATGAACAACATATCCATGTCCCTAGAACAAGAGTTTTTTTTCTTAGTCACATACAGCTTGGTGATGCAAGTCCTTACCCACCTTAGCTAGGGTGACCCTGAAGGCTCTCTGATCCTTTCTAGCTGCTCCAAAAAGAACCAACAGACTTTCAGGCTTTCAGAACTCTGTTGCCCTTTTAAGGTAAATCCTGACTGCCCTGTGCAAATCCAGCATTTGCAGTTTGGACTCTTTTGGATTTGCCGGCTTAAGACAGAAGGACGGAAGACAAGATTTCCTGATTTACATGAAAGGCTGTAGGTATCTTAGGCACAATGGACAGGACCATCCTCAATACCACCTTTTCCTTATGTATGATCAGGCAAGGTTCTTTATAGGACAGTGCCTGAAGTTTGCCAATCCTTCTCGCTGAGCAGACTGCAATTAAGAAACATACCTTGTAAGACAGGCTGTCCAAATGCATTGACGAAAGAGGATCAAAAGGTGCCCTACACAAACAGCATCCAATACCGGAGTCCGGTCCCATGGAGACATCAGAGATTGAAACACTGGTCTGCTTCTGTTGACCACTAGGGTGCTCAATACAAGACTTTTGCCTACTCAGCTTGCAAGAAATAGAAATTACGTACTTACCGTAATTATGATCTTTCTGTGCATCTTCACCACTCATCACAGATGGGTACTGGCCGGAGATCAGGACCACGCGGGAGCCTTTTTTTTTTTTTTTTTTTAAAAAGGATGGGCGAAGCAGACGCAGCATCGGCGCCCCCTCGAGGCTGACGACTCACGTATGCTCGAGGTCAGCCATTAAGCCAGGTCGACCCGCCTGCCTACCAGCTCCTGAGTCGCCGGACAGGTAAGAGGAAGGGATGGAGGGTGAGACAAGAGAGTCCAAGGGACAGGAAAAGGAAGAGAAAACTGAACTAAAAGGAGAAATAACGACTGAGAGGACAGCATAGAAGAAGTAAAACTAAGGGGATTGGGTAGGGGCCCCAACCTCTGGAAAAGGAAGGGGGGGGGAGAGTGAGAGGTAACAAGGATCCAGGACCCTTGTCCGTCACCAGACTGTATAGGAACTGCAAGGAGTGGCAAAGCTCATCTGCCAGAATTCAAGGCAAAGAATAACTGGCAATACCCCAAAAGCAGAGTCGGCTATTCTGGAGAAGGACAGGGTACAGGGACTCAGTACTCTCTCTGTAAAGATATTTGGTGGAAAAAAAGGGTTCTCTCTTTTTTTTTTTTTAAATAGAAGGATAACAGAAGGAGGGCAACCACCAGTTCTCACCCCGTAGGGGTGAGGATAAATAGTAGAGAGGAAGTGCCACTCGAACTGTACCCCTTGGGGAAGAAAAATTACCCTCCCGTGTGTCCCAACTTTACCCCGCTCAAAAAGAGGGGTAGGCACAGAGGGAGGAGGATCCAGAGACTGGAGCCCCAGGGGGATGGCAGGCGGGATTGTGATGAATGGTGAAGATACACAGAAAGATCATAATTACGGTAAGTATGTAATTTCTATATCTTATCTGTGTCAATCTTCACCATTCATCACAGATGGGTGAGTACCAAGCCCCGAAGGGGGTTAATTAATTGCACCCTAAGGGACAGTGTCCCTTAGCCCTCAGTGGGTGACACACTAAGGGGGGGAACCTTCTGGGCCTGAGGAGGCCCGAGAGTGGGGAGAGCAAGACGGGTCCCCCGAGGGGGAAGGAATTTGCCCCGACAAATGTCGTCTCGCTCTATGGGAAAAGAGACAGGTTCCCTGGTGAGCGGAGCAAATCACCCTACGCTGGGCCAAGGGTGACAACTGGGAAGGGCGAAGCCACGCCGATCTCCTGGTGCAGATCGCTGTCCCTACTACCCTGGTAGCTACCTCACTGGCGCCTTAAGATGCCCTTGCTTGGTGCCTTGCTAGCCCAGGCCACGTGCAGAGAGTGCGGGGCTTGCCTGGTTTGCTCTGGAGTCAGGCAAAGCAGCTAGGATCTGACCCAGCGCCACCTGCTGTAGGCTGCATAGTGGGCCTGATGAGCGGAGATGGAGAGAAGCAACCGTACCGAGTAGAAAGTCCTCCTCCCCCAGAAATCAAAATCCGAAGAGTCCTGATCTGGGGACCGGTCACGGTGGAGAGCGCGAAGTCCGTCAGGAGTGTCCAGGTGCGTCAATCCGGACTGTGGATGAGGCACAGAACCTGGAGACTCTGGGGGAGCGCAATACCTCTGGCTGAGATCCCTTGGGGCAGGAACTCCGGAGAAGGGCCTCTGCCAGAAACGCATGGACGCCTCCCGAAAGGGAGCAGGCCAGGGCGGCACCACAAGGGTTGCCGCACCGAAATCACCTAGAAAGGCGTGCGCCGCATGCTCAGGATTGCTCATGGAAAGGGGAGAGAGGTGAAGGTCCTCCAGCATCCTCACGAGGAAACGCTGATACTCTGAGAGATCAGAGGCAGGAGAGATATGGACAGACGGTTCCTCTCCCCCTGAAGAGGGGGATGAGGAGCTGGAGCTCACCATGCACTCTGAGAGTGGCTGCTCGGGGGGAGGTTGAAAAACCTGGCTGTCCATGGCCCTAACGTAGGCAGGAAACCGAGCAGCCACTGCTCTGAACTGTTCCCAGGTGAGAGGACCGCTAGGACCAAGAATACCTGGGAACGCTGGAGAAGACGGCAGAGGGAAGGGGGCAGAGCTGAGAGAGGAAGTCGGCTGACCTCTGCCAGGGCAAGGGAGCAGACCAAGGACCCCCGCGGAGGGTGTCCTGAAGACTCATGAGCCGACAGCTGTACAACCACGCTGGTACTGCCCAGGCTGCGCCAGAAGAATCCCCATGCTAGGGCGAAGGGCCATATAGATCCAGAAGGACGGTCCCCTGCCTCCAAAGAATGGGACCCCCTCAAGGAACCAGAAGGAGAAGGGCGAAAGTCTGCGCTTCGGCTTCGTCCAGGGCCCGGGTGGGTCCCAGAGAAAGGTCGACACACTGACCCCACACCCCTCGGAGTCCGAGAGAGTCCTAGTCCTCGAAAGGGCCAGCCTAGGAAGCTGGCAGCTCTGGGCTGCCCCTGAAGGGGAGACCCAGGGAGCAGCACCTTCCCCTCCTGTGGGCTTCCCGACAGGCCCCCAGTGTGGGCGATCGAGACACACCACCGGGAGGGGTACCACCGCCGAGGGGTCAAGGAACCCCCAAGGCCAGGTTGCATGGCAATGGTGGCACGCACCACAGCCTGCTGGTCAGTACCACTGACCTTAACCTCGGGGGGAACCAGACGCACCTCAGAAGGGGGCTGACTGAGACCCGTCATGGAGACCACCGGCTCGTCCTCCTCTGCAGACAACCCCGAAGGGTATGACTGCCCGCTCGACTCCGAGCCTGACTCCGACGAGGTACAGTCTGAGGCCCTAATCCAGACGGTAGGAGGGCGACCTTACCAAAGGGCCAAAAATCCAAGCAGTGGCCAAGGTGGCACCTGCACCCTCCACAGCCCCGCAAGCGGCGCTGGCAGAAGGCGGCAGGGCAGCACGGGCCAAAGGTCCCGAACTAGGGCCAGCTGCGGCACCGTGAAGCCCACCGGCACCAGGGGCGGTACAAGTAACAGAGACAGCGCCGACAGAAACCCCAGCCACAGCCTCGGCGCCGCCACCAGGCCCTTCGGCGCTGCGGGTGGCACCGAGGACCAAAGCGACGCTGATGACCCAGAGGGCGGACTCGGCGCCGAACACGGCACCGCCGGATCCCTCGGCGCCGCAAGCGGCACCGAGAGCACCAACGGCAGCGAGGACGGCACCGACGACTCCGGCTCCCACACGGCCTGTGCTCAACCTCGGCCGAGGCGAGGTAGCATGGCGAAGGCGACGCCGATTCCAGGGTCACGGCACCACGAGCAGGGTTGGCACCGCGAACGGCGCCAACAAGGCCCACGGGCGCCGAGAGACTGAGTCGGGCGCTGACAGGACCCACAGCACTGCGAACGGCGCTGACGGGTCGAGACGGCGCCTAACCCGGCCTTCCGGACCGCCGGGAGCGACACCGGGGAGCCTTTCACCCCAAGGGGTGATTGCCATAGCGGCGCCTCCCGCCCGCCTCCCCGGAGGAAGCGGACGGGCCTCCCGCGCCATGGAAGGAGGCTCGCCAAGGCTAGGCTACGAGGCTGAGGCTCCCTCCTCGGTCCAGAGAGAACCGGAGGGGACCCAGAGGAAAGGCCGAGAGAGCGCTGGCTTGGCCCGACGAAGAGTAGAGACCTACCTCGAAAGTCGGCGACCTCGCCCTACTTTAAATGTGCCTCTGTTCGAGGACGCCGCGGTCCATGGAGAAGCAGGCGTGCTACGAATCCATGTCGTGAAGGGCCAAGACACGAGACACCGGTCATGCTGGTCGGTAATGAGTACTTGGCGGCCGCACGGCACTGACGCATGGGGCCGCCGCCCCGCCTTAGACGACTTTGTGCCCTCCGACCGCGACATGACCCAACGGGAAAAAAACACCAAAAACAGACTCGACGTCGCTAAACTGTAAAATAAATGGAAAGATCTTACCAGCGACGTCGAGTATGGCAGACTAGAACTAGCAGGAACCGACGGACTGTCGACAACAAAAGGCTAAGGCCTAAAACTTTGAAAATCTTCTACACAGGCTTACCACGAGGCGACCTCGACGGCAGGAGACGAAGAACTGGTAGGCAGGCGGAGTCGACACAGCTCAACGGCTAATCCTCGAGTGCCACGTAGTACGTCGGCCTCAAGGGCGGCGCCGATGCTGCGTCGGCTCCGCCTATCCTTTAAAAAAAAAAAAAAAAAAGGGTCCACGGGGTCCTGATCCTGATATCCGGCCAGTACCCATCTGTGATGAATGGTGAAGATTGACACAGATAAGATATCCAGTATCGGCAGGACCGTAGCTTTAGATGGTCTGACACCTCCCTCCCTCTCTGGCTCAAGCAGAGAGGGTATTCCATACACGGTCTTAAGCTGCAGACAGACACCTTCTTTGAGGCCATTTAGGTATCCACCACTTTCCTGGAGAAACCTTGCCTTAATAATTTCCTCCTCTCAGATGCCAGGCTGCCAGCTGCATTGCCTCTGGGTGTGGATGAAGAATAGGACCTTGAAAGAGAAAGTCCCCCTGAAGTGGGAGTCGAAATTGGACCTGCTAAGCTAGATTTGCAAGGTCTGAGAATCACAGCCATCTCAGCCACTCTGGGGCTATAAGAAAGCATCCTCTTGACCACCTTATCTTGATAATTACCTTGGGAAGAAGGTTGCAAAGGGAATAAGTAAGCTCTGGAAAAAATCCCATGTCTAGGACAGAGCATCCACTGCTTCTGCCTGGGGGCACTGGTACCAGCTAAAGAACCTCAGCATTTTCTTTTGACAAAGACGTCGATCTGAGGTTGACCGAATCTTCTGCACAGAAGTTCTAACACCTCTGGGTTCAACAGCCATTCCCCTGGATGAACCGTCTCTTGGCTCAGCCAATTGGCTTGGATGTTCAGTTCCCCTGCCAGATGAACTGCCAAGGGTGTCAGAAAGTTTTTCTCTGCCCACAGCAGCACTTTGGTTGTTTCTGACAGCATCTCCTTGCTTCTTGTGCCTCCCCAATTGTGTTTATGTACTCCACGGTGAAGTTGTTGTCTGACCTTACCCTCGGGTTTGGACTGCACCCGGTTGTGAAAGTGAAGTTTAAGAAACACTGCCCTCATCTCTAGCAAGTTTTCTGTAGCTGCTGTTCCTGGAGGGTCCAGACCCCCTGGACCAGGACTTAGTCCAGGACCATACCCCAGCCCGACAAGACTGGCGTCAACTGTCAAACTCAGTTTTGCTGGGGCTTCCAACAAAGCCCCCCTGTAGAGATTCTTAATTCTCTCCCACCAAGCCAGTAACTGCAGGTTCAACCACAGAAGTGAGATCAGTGCTTAGTAGTTTTATGAGGACAGGTTCCAACATCCTGTTCTGCAGGGGCCGTATGTATAATTGGACCCATTGTACTAGCTCTATCACTGCAGTCATCAGCCCCAGAATCTGGAGAAATCTGTAAGCAGAGACAGATGACTAGGTTCTCAGCAAATGAATCCCTTGCTTCAGGGTCTCCTTCCCAGATAAAGTGAGGAAGACTTTCCCATCATCTGTCTGGAACACTGCCCCCAAATGTTCCAACTTCTGAGATGGGGTCAGGGAGCTCTTCTCCTGATTGCCAACCCAATCCAACCCAACCATGCGTCTCCAATACCTTCAGGGTCCTTGATATCAACCTTTTTGCCATTCAAGTAGTCGGCACAAGGATGAGCAAATCAACGGCTTGCATGCTACACTTTTCAAACTTGCCCCCTTTTTTGATTCCTGGCTATTAGAATTTTCCCTTGCCTGTATTTCCGTCTCGCAGCTCTCTACGGCCTCTCCGTGCAGCAAAGTATGGCAGCCTGGGTTGTTCATTGTGCTGCTTGATTATTGTTTTAGGCTTTTCAAATTTAGTTTAATTTCTCCCCTTGAGGCTGGCAAATTTGCCTTCAGTGCAGCATAGCCGCGGGAGCCTTATGTTACTCAGCACGCATAGCTCCTGGCAATATATTTGAAAACTCGGCAAGGTAATTAAGAATAGCTCCTGGCAATATATTTGAAAACTCAGCAAGGTAATTAATTTAAGGAATTACTGGCAATATATTCCAAAACTTGGCTAGGTAATTAATTTAAGGAATTCCCTACCGCCCTGCTGGTGCTACTGCACAGCTGAAACCCCATTAGCGCTGTGCGCCGGCTCCCAACCCGCCCAATCTCAGCATTTACTTTTATAATGTCAGGTTGTCAATTTCATTGTGACGTCTAACATGCCAGTTTACCATTTGCTCCTTATCGTGTATCACCACTAGAAGCGTCTGCTTTTCTGTAGTTCTCATTTTCCAAACCTGGAGCTTGCCATCTAGTTCTGCATCATAGGTTGGACGTGTTTCTCTTATACTTTCTGGCTACAGTTACTGTGTTCTTCCCTTCTTTTTGGCTTCTATTTCTGAAACTGGCCATAATGGCATGTAATAACAACTTTCTGGTCTCTCTTGTGACCAGTCTGCTGCTCTGCTCTCCTCTCTTCCTAGAATACCCCTGCTACCATGCTCCTACAGTGGGATTGTTCAAATTGAACAGAACGACATTCAAGTTCTTGACCATGCTGGTTAGACATTTTGCTTACCCCAATCTCACTCCACTAATGATTCCAAAATTCATATATTACCTGGTGGCTGCCTATGTAGACTTTAGACTTTACTCTAGAACCAAAATGTGTTCTCCTGTTATTCATCGCAAGCTCTGGTATCTCTTACTGATTGCACTACTGCTGACAGGAGATGTGGAATTGAACCCTGGTCCCTTACATCCCCAGCCATGCAATAATGTCTCCTAGGCTTCAAACTCTGGGCTCCGGATAGCCCATCTAAACATTAGGAGCCTCATGCACAGTTGGAGGTGTGGACCGCCACCTACAACTCTGACATTCTGTGCCCGTCTAAGACGTGGCTTAAACCATCTACCCCTGACTCAAGCTGCTCTTTACTAAAGTATAGCCTTCTTATAAATTACAGGATATCTACAAAGCGAGGAGGGGGAGTGGCACTGTATTATAAAGCTCATCTAAATATCGTACAGAAGGCCAAACCTAATTCCTCCATTTGTGAAAACATTCATGCACTTCTACGATTGGGTGCAAAAAAATCTGCACATAATCATAGCATATAACCCGCACCAGAGATGTCTCACTGCCTTCACAAACTTTCTGGAGGATACGGTAAAACTTGTGGGCCTAAATGAAGTGCTTATTCTCGGAGACATGAATTTAAACTGGCTTGGACAAACTCACAGCAAACTTCTATCTCTAATCCAAAGTTACAACCTGCATCAAGTTATAACTGAGTAAACAAGGATCTCTACTAAAGCAGTGTCAAGCACGCTGCTAGACTGGGTGTTAGGGTTGTGGACGCAGGCACTCTACCGGATGCCATATCAGATCACACCCCTATTTTTTGTGTGTGGCAACACTCCAGTTCCCAGTCCCTGCCCCCACGCTACCTCACTTTCAGGAACTATGCTAATGTGGATCAGGTGAAGTTCTTGTACGATGTCTTGACTATTGACTGGTCTTATATTTCACAGTCCCAGAATGCACAAACAGCTCTTGACTACTTTCTAGACAAATTTAGTGAAGTCCAGAATAGACATACTCCCCTTGTGACCCGACGGGTGCGTGTGACACCTGCTAAGTGACTGCACAAAGATCTTCTGACTACTTTGCACATCAGAGATGAGAGCTGGAAACGTTTTAGAAAATCAGGGCTTACAGCTGGCTACCACACCTACAGGACTCAGGAAAAAGTGACTGTAAAAAGCAGATCAGACTTGCTAAAAGCACATATTGTAAGGGTCTTCTGCTCGAAGCATCAGCTGACCCCAGGAAATTCTGGGTACACGTCAAATCATTCCTAGGCACAAAGAAAGCACAACTAACTGACAAAATGATCATTAAAGGAATCCACTGTAACAACTCTGGGACCATCGCAGAAGAGTTCAATAAGCATTCTCTGACCTGTCCAGCTTTACATCTGTCTTTCCCCAGGGTCAGTCTCCTTCTCTATCCACCCCACTACACCCCTCATTCTATTTTAAGGCGATATCCAAATCAGATGTCCTGGGTCTGCTCAAGACCATATCTGACAACACTGGCATTGGCTCGGATGGAATCGAACCCAAACTTCTTAAACTGGCAGTGTCTTTCATTGCCCAGCCATTAGCAAGGATTTTCACCCTCTCTCTCTCTCTGCAATGGTGTTGTCCCGGATATCTGGAAGATGGCCAGAATCACTCCAGTCTATAAGAAAGGTGATAATAGGGAAACAACTATCAACCGATAGCTATATTATCGGTATTGTGCAAAATAATGGAAAAGTTAGTATCAACCCAGGTCACCAAATTTATGACCAAGTATAACCTTCTCTCGCCTATCCAATATGGATTTCGCAAAGGTCATAATACCACCATGGCATTGCTCCACCTGGTTAATGATACTCTAACTGCTGTTGATAATGGACACCTCACGGGGGCTGTTTTCATTGACCTCACAAAGGCGTTTGACCTTGTTGATCATTCTCTTTTTTTAGATAGTCTCTTAGCCCTTGGTTTCTCTCAAACCTTGGTAGCCTGGTTCAATAGCTATCTATGTGATAGAACTCAGTCTGTTAGATTTAACTCTGCTGTCTCCAACTTGATGACCATTAACCTAGGTGTTCCTCAGGGATCAATACTAGGTCCCCTTCTCTTCTCTATTTTTATTAATAATATCTTGTTATATACCCCCCAAATGCTCGGCTATACTGTATGTGGACGACCTAATCTTATACTATAGTGATAAAAATATATGCCATATCAACCTGACCCTCACTACTGCTTTCAAATCTATTCAATCATGGCTCTGCCAACACAAACTCATCCTTAATGCTGAAAAAAACGGTTATGATGCTGTTTGGCTCTGTATCTAAATTAAATAACAATCGGGATCTCTTTAAAGTCACAGGGTAGGATGGGATGACTCTGGATCCAGTCCGCTCATTTAAATATCTAGGAGTACTACTTGATGAGAATCTTAACTTTGACAAGCATATTAGTCTACTTGTAAATCAGTTAATGCTAAAATTGGTGTAGCCTATAAAACCAGCTACATCCCAACGCAGCCGGCAAGATTAGCCATAGCTCGGGGATCTTACTCCCATCTTTATCTTATGGGGTAGTCACTTATCTCAATGCATCTGCAACTCTCCTAAGGAAGTGGGATACCACCTACAACAGCATATGCAGGTATGCCTCAGCTTCTCCTTGGTCGAAACACCATTGTTTGCTTTACGCTGATCTGAACTTGCTGCCCCCTTCTGATGCTTGTACTCTCGCTCTTGGATCACTGACCGATAATATTATCAGAACCAACATCCCGGTCTCGCTGGCCTCCCTATTAACTCCACTGCCCCCCCCTCCCATGGCCTCCGCTCAGCCAATAAAGCACTGTTGAAAATACCAAGATGTAAATCAAACAAAGGCACACTCGCCTTTTCTTACTCGCCGGCCAAACTATGGAACTCCCTGCCTCTTGAGGTTCGCCAAACACCTAAACATACCCTGTTTAAAAGTAATCTTCGCTCCTTCCTATTTAACCATGTCTCCTGTACCTGCTTCAAACCTCCTTAAAATTGACATCAATCTCCCCTCTCCTTCATATCCCCAACTGCTACATACTATTTCTCTGTCTACCTCTTCTAGCTCAGACTATAAGCACTTATGTGGTATGCATTGTTATTTGTGTCTAACTGCTCTCAACCCAGTGTTTTGATAAAAGAAATAAGTTTATAGTCACTAAAGATATACTACTGTTATTCCTTTTGGCCACGCATACCAGCCCTCTGCGTCTTTGAAGAACTTCTAAAATCAAAAAATGTATGTATTCTTCCCTGCTTATATTGTGTAATTTTTGTTCTTGTGCTGTATCAATGTAGTCATTTCCCTGTTTCTGGCAAAATCTATGTATGGCAAATGTATGTTTCTCTAAGTTCTCCTACCCACTGTAATCTCTGGGTCATGCCTGAAAATAGTCATGTCTTGGCTATGGTGCTTACCTGGTTAACAAAAACTAAATAAATAAATAAATCTAGGTAGGGATAATATATGATGTCCCTCCTGCCTCTGTTGCAACACTAATATGATCGGGGCTATCAACAATACCCTGGGTGCTGCTGCCAGCCCAAAGGGAAGTGCCCGGTATTGGAAATGCTGTCCCTGAATCACAAACATCAGACATTTCTGGTGCGACTGGCAACAGGGATCTGGAGATATGCATCCTTCGGATCTACAGACGTTAAATAATCCCCTGGTAGGACAGCCTTCTTGACTGTAATGACTCCATCTTGAAGGCTGAGTGGTGCACTAACTTGTTTAAGTGCTTCTGGTCCAGAATTGGTTGGAACCCCAACCCCAAATTCCTGGGGATCACAAAATAAATTGAGTAGAATCCCAGACCCTCCGGGGCACTGGGACAATTGCCCTGACCTGTATCAAGCAATCTAAAGTCTGAGTCACCGCCTGCCTTTTCACTGGCTTTTGAGGCACAGGGGACTGCAGGAAATGACCTTTTGTGGGTACTCTTGCGAACTCTATGGCACACCTCTGAGCCATGATTTCCAGTACCCATGTGTCAGACGTTATTTGGGCCCATTGCTGGTAGAAGTTCTGCAGTCTTCCACCAAGGAAAGGAAGGGGGAAGGGCAGAAATAGGCCCATGTACCTTCACTGTGAGTTACCTCTTAGTCCTGCACCTCCACTACATCTGTGGGTGAAGGATCCTCAGTTACGGTAGTTTTAAAATGGAATAGGCTCCTCTATTCCTTTGGTTTCTGAAATTACTAAAAGGATGAAAACCACCTTTGGGCAGCTGCTACACACACCCTTGCTCTCTTCGTGTGGAGCTTTCCTTCTGTTGCTGTTTGGACACCAGAAATTATCCCTTCTTATCCTGGACATCCTCCAGGATGCTGTACAGGCCAGATCCTAATAAATGCCCTCCTTCAGTGGACAGGTTAAACAGCTTTCATGCCTGGTCTGTGACTCTGTGCCAGAGCCAGAAACCCTGCACAGCTGACATGATTTGATAAGGGGGCCGTGCCGACATCTGTCATTTGTCTACTGCGGCATTCCCCAGAAAGGCAGAGGCCATAGACACAAGCTGCAAAATGTTCACCCCTTCCGAGTTGGAGGAACGAAACTACCCAGGGCTGTGATACATGAGTTCAAAGGCTCTGGATACAATAAACGATGCATATGAGGTGCGAAAATTTACTTCGTTAGAGGCAAAAGCCATTCTGCATGAGGCAACTACCCACTTATCATTGGTATCTGCTAGGGCCACCAAACCTTCAACAGGTATGGTTGTGTGCTTAACAGAATTATGCATTGCCTTATCTACCAAAAGCAGAACCTCCCACGTCTGGGAGCTCTCCTCCAGGAACAAACAACATCTTACCCTTGACCTACGGAGCTGCTTGCACTCATTCGTCCAAGCCCATTGCTGCTCAATAATCTGGACACAGTGCACAAAGTTCAGAAAACAGTTTGGTGCAGAGGAAGAACCAGGCAGAATGGGATTCATGTCTAGAAACTCCATGACTTGTACCTCCTTCAGCTGCAAAGTCATAAAAGCTTCCATTATAAGACAGGATAGAGACTTTGTATCAATCAGGAAAGGGATCAGAATCTTTTCTTGGCCTCCATCCACTGTCCCCTCCTCCTTTTCAATGGGCTCTTCCTCATCGGATCGCGTCGGTCAGGAATTTTCCCGTGTCCCCCTGTATCCTCATCCTGACCTAGGTCAGGGGCAGCCTACTAATCTAGATCAGCAGAATCACTCAGCTCTAGTGCACCTGGATATGCATGTGAGGGCCCCACCTGACCTGAGGGGCCTGCCTTTGGTACAGGTACACTGGTGGGGATGTCTTGAGGAACATCAGAACTCCGCAGCTCATTTAAGAGCAGCGAAAAGATTCTGTGCAACTCATCTTTACTACTGCCAGTTGGTACCCCAGGTGCACCCACCCCCAGCCCAGGGATTCGGCGGGGGGAACACACACACACCGAAATAGCCATGTTAGTTTGCGTTACACAATTAGGGCAGTAAGATTCTAATGAGGAGGGTTTCATCATCCTCCTGCAGGTCTTCAATCTCTTAAATATGACAGGTCTCCGATAAGCCAGATCCTAATAATCAGTATGTCAAAAACTAGAGCAAGGCAGAGAAATGCTTGAATGATCCATGTGCAACTCTCTACAAAACAGCCCTACAGCTTGCTGTTGCCCTATGGCTGCCAATGATTGGGGCTACTGCAGCCTCATGACTGCCTACCTCCCAAAGCTGATGTTGAACACAGAAGAAAATAAAAATACTTAAAGCAGCCTGGGGAGAAGCCTCATAGCATTTCTACAGTGCAGCTTTAAGCCACGCCACCTCATTACCCCTTCCATTGTTGCGTGGTTGTCCAGTACCAAATGAAATGACACCCTGACTTAGAAAAAAACTACTCCACCTCAGCTACAGTACTGGTGAGCCGGTAGGAGCACACCCTGGCATGCACTCGCATGCTGATGAACACAGGATGTGCGCGTACTCAAAACAGGAAAAAAGAGTACAAAACAAACAGAAAAAGCTGAACAGAAGTGACTCAAGGAGAAGGAGGCACAGAATCACGCCGGTAGTATGCTAGCAATCGTGGACAAGCCACGTGGCTTGAATAACTGATAAGATGCTCAGATGAGTGCTGTTCTGCCTAAGATGCCAAATGAGTCACCACTTTGAACAGAAAAACTGATTTCTTTCCCAGCTGCCATAAAAGAAAGTGAGTTACACTGACTAGATACACAAACAGACACGGATGCCTGAAGATGGCTTCCCCCACCACAAAAACATAATACAGGCAAGCCCAATAGCACACTGTTCAGCTTTCAATAGAATGTCACACTAAATAAGAACAGAACGGAGCGGGTCACCACGGTCATGCAAGGAGAAAGAGAATTAGTAAGAAAACCTGCAGACTAACTGACAAACTGCCTCTCCCCCAAGGGAACTGGAGACCAAGTAGCACACCCTAAAGTTAGTGTAGCGGCACATAAACCCCAATTCACGCACAGTGGGCACTAAAAAATGGGACAGAAATAGCAGGTTAATCAATTTGAAAGCTACAGCTTAACAGGCACCATTTCTAAATCTGAGGGTGCTCCCTGTCACCAGGTTGCGACAATCTACTATACAGTTGCACAATCCTTACGGAAAAAAATAAACGAATTGCAGACAGAAAGACTTCAGAGAGCCCTTCTATGCTGTCCGACCCCTGTAGTAGCACATCAAAGACTGGTAAATCAGTGACCTCAGAATGCTTATGTGCCCAACATGCTATGCTGATTGAAAGCTTTGGGCTGTGCAACTACCCCAGTCATCGGATGGGTCATAGAAACATACAAGTTGACGGCAGATAAGGACCGCAAGGTCCATCCAGTCTGCTCATTTCTTTTTCTACCTCAGAAATGTGCCATCGGCCTTTGCTGTGTCAGTGGCCTATCTATTCATACTCGTCTGTATTGCTCCCTTATGCCTATCCCATGCCTGTTTCAAGCTCTGCACTGTATTCAAAGCCACCACTTCCTGAGGTAGGCTGTTCCATGCATCAACCACCCTTTCTGTGAAAAAAAAATGTCCTCACATTCCCCTTTAATCAGCCTTCCTCTAATCTCATGCTGTGTCCTCTTGTTCTGCCATTTTTCTTATATTTAAACATGTTAGACTCTTTCACCTTGTTAATGCCCTTAAGGTGTTTGAATGTCTTGATCATATCACCTCTCTTCCTCCTTTGCTCTAGGGTATACATATTGAGCTCCGTTAATCTGTCCTCAAGAAGACTTGGTATGCTGGCCAAGGCACCTAGCTTCACCTGAGCTCTTTCCTTCTAAGACTGCTTGAAAGGCAGAGTAGAGAAACTTATCAGAGCAAGGGAGAAGGATTAAGACTTAGTTTGGCTAAGCAGTTTTACTGTGTGGTGGTGTTTTAATTTTTTACTCACAGGGATTGCTACTGTTTGTTGCTAACATTTCATTGCTTTATTTTTTCTCTGATTCAAATTGTTGTTGCTGGTATACCTTCTTCTGCATTATTACAAGGTGTGCCTACAATTGTGTGCTAACAGATTACTGCTGTAATCTTCTGATTCAAATTGTGTTTTGCAAGGTATATCTTCTGTTACTGCTTTATTTTTCTCTGGAGCAAAGTGTTTCTTACAGGGTATATCTTCTCTGAAATTACTGTATTACAGGTGGAGCTTACATTTTTGTGACTTTTTTATCATTGGGCTAAGCAAAATTACTGTTTGACACTGTGTTTTATTTTATTCTTGTTTGTTGTCTCAGAGGTGTTTCAGTCTCCTTCTCACATTGAAGGAGCTAATTGCTTTCCTCCCACAGCTCTTCCAAAGGATTAGGTGTGTATGTGAGGGTGGAGCTGGCAAACTGTCAGTAATTTCAACAGAAAGAAGGGTTAAAAAGTCAGGTTAGTTGATATCTTGGAGGTAGAAGACTTGGTTTGCTGGCCAAGGCACCTAGCTTCACCTGAGCTCTTTCCTTCTAAGACTGCTTGAAAGGCAGAGTAGAAACTTACTAGAGCAAGGGAAAAGGATTAAGACTTAGTTTGGCTAAGCAGTTTTACTGTGTGGTGGTGTTTTATTTTTACTCACAGGGATTGCTACTGTTTGTTGCTAACATTTCATTGCTTTATTTTTTTCTGATTCAAATTGTTGTTGCTGGTATACCTTCTTCTGCATTATTACAAGGTGTGCCTACAGGTGTGCTAACAGATTACTGCTGTAATCTTCTGATTCAAATTGTCTTTTGCAAGGTATATCTTCTGTTACTGCTTTATTTTCTCTGGAGCAAAGTGTTTCTTACAGCGTATATCTTCTCTGAAATTACTGTATTACAGGTGGAGCTTACATTTTGTGACTTTTTTATCATTGGGCTAAGCAAAATTACTGTTTGACACTGTGTTTTATTTTATTCTTGTTTGTTGAAAAGGTTTGTTGTCTCAGAGGTGTTTCAGTCTCCTTCACATTGAAGGAGCTAATTGCTTTTCCTCCCCAGCTCTTCCAAAGGATTAGGTGTGTATGTGGGGGTGGAGCTGGCAAACTGTCAGTAATTTCCAACAGAAAGAAGGGTTAAAAAGTCAGGTTAGTTGATATCTTGGAGGTAGAAGACTTGGTTTGCTGGCCAATGCACCTAGCTTCACCTGAGCTCTTTCCTTCTAAGACTGCTTGAAAGGCAGAGTAGAGAAACTTACCAGAGCAAGGGAAAAGGATTAAGACTTAGTTTGGCTAAGCAGTTTTACTGTGTGGTGGTGTTTTTATTTTTTACTTACAGGGATTGCTACTGTTTGTTGCTAACATTTCATTGCTTTATTTTTTCTCTGATTCAAATTGTTGTTGCTGGTATACCTTCTTCTGCATTATTACAAGGTGTGCCTACAGGTGTGTGCTAACAGATTACTGCTGTAATCTTCTGATTCAAATTGTCTTTTGCAAGGTATATCTTCTGTTACTGCTTTATTTTTCTCTGGAGCAAAGTGTTCTTACAGCATATATCTTCTGAAATTATTACAGGTGGTGCTTTACAGGTTTTACAGTTTTATCTAACATTAGGATAAGCTTTCAGGGTTACTGCATTTGTTGTTGACTGATTGTTTCTGCTCTTACCTCCTTGTTCTTTCGTCCGTGGTTCTTCTTTTAGGCAGGGGACGGGCCCAGCCACCACCCCATCCCCAACCACCCCACGCTACACTCCTTTTATAGGGTACCACAGTTGTGACATTTCCTGTGGCAGAGCAGGAAGGGGCGGATCAGTGGGGCCTCCACAAGGTGATCTCATTTACAGGGGCACTAGTAATTTAACTTGTTATAACAAGTTAAACAAAGCACAATTAAACCATTACTTGCATTTTTTTTTTCCTTCTAATTACTCTGACTAGGTTACAAACCCAGCAACTTATTTGGAATGGATTTCATTAACTGCAGGTACTGTGGAACAATTTTCAGAAGGGCAGTCTTACAGGATTTAGGACACTGTCCTACATGCTGGGCCTTTGGAGATCTTAGGGCTCAGCTCCGGGCAGCATGGGCAGAGATTGCACGCCTCAAATTTCATATTGAAGAGGAAATACATTATAAGAACCATCCGCCATTTCCCCAGCATCCAACAGAAAAACCTTGACCGCAGAGGTAGTTGGTCCAGGAGGTTGGCAGGTGGTTAGGAGAGCAAATCAGGTGCCCCATCACTCTCTGCTCTCCAACACATTACCTCCAACAATCATATAAACACTACAAACAGGTATCTGCCTCTATCTCTGAAATCAAATAAAGAGGCAGAAGACACTGCAGAGCAGGACATCATGGCACAGAGCTAGCACAACAAAACTCACCCAAATCAGGAACCAAAACAAAACAAGCACAAAGGAAATCCAAAAAACTTCTGATCATAGGAGACTCCATGATTCGGGGAGTTGATACCCATCTCCAGCCAGGGGTGATGGTCAGATGTCTCCCAGGTACATCAGCATGGAGACACACTGACCGCATTGCTAAAATTGTTCACAAAGCAGGAGAAAACATTGATGTCCTAGTACACATAGGGACTAATGATCTCGCCAGCCGGTCAGTTGTGGAGACCAAGGAACACCTGACTAGGCTGGGTGCCAAACTATCATCTATTTCGTCCGGCATCTCCTTCTCCGAGATCCTGCCAGTCTGGGAGAGGGGAGCAGATGGATGGAAGGTCAGAGAAGGGGAGATAGGGGAGCTAAACACGTGGCTCAAGGGCTGGTGCCAGGAAAAAGGACACAGATTTGTAGGGAACTGGCAACAGTGCTAGGAGCGAAAGTTCTTTAAATTTGATGGACTGCATCTGACTAAAGAGGGAGTCAGTGCATTGGGGCAGAAGTTTGACGTCTTTGCAGAATATTTAAACTAGCAAATGGGGAGAGGGGTGCAGCACCCCATACGTCGAATGGGAAGAACACCCCTCCCCCCTCAGCTAGTGGTCAAACAGGAATTCAGCATGTTTGCCGTTCATTTGCATCACCAGGTAAGAAAAAGGTTTGTCTCCCATACGACTTTATGGTAATGCCAAACTCACCCAACAACTAAACACCAAAATCTGGCCAATGGAAAATCATGTACACAAATGCTCACAGCCTGGGAAATAAGATCCCAGACCTGCAGGCAATAATGTCAGAGGCTAAACTGGACATAGTAGCAATTAGTGAGACGTGGTTTACCAGTAACCACACTTGGGAGACTTCAGTACCTAGCTATGTATTATTCAGAAGAGACTGAGGTGCAAAAAGGGGGAGGAGTGGCCCTGTATGTTAATGAAAATATCAAAGCTACAGAAATTCAGAATACACATAAGGAGCCAGAAGAACTGTGGGTCACCCTGGAAACAGGAAATGGGACAGTCATAAGAACTGGGGTTGTCTACAGGCCCCCAGACCAGAGGGAGGACATAGACACATTACTGTTAGAAGATATACAAAACATGACAGCTAAAGGGGAGGTTCTGATAATGGGAGACTTCAACATGCCGGATACAGATTGGTCAATACCAGCAGGAACATCTGCCAGAACTAGACTCATAGTGGATTCCCTGCAGGGGGAGGGCCTCAAACAACTGGTACAGCAACCCACAAGAGACACGGCTATCCTAGATCTAGTACTGACTAACAAAGAAGAGATCACAGATCTCCAGGTAGAAGGTCACCTGGGGCCAGTGACCATCACATGGTATGGTTCAATTTGGCCACTACATCTAAATCATCCCATTCCAAGGCAAAAATATGGGACTTCAGAGGAGCTGACTTTGATAAGATGGCCAACAGAGTTAAGCTAGCCCTGGCAAAAAGAAACACAGGTGCGGGGGTACAGGCAAAGTGGGCAAGCATTAAAGATGCAATACTTGAAGCAACATCCCATTGTGTTAGACAGAAAAGGAAGTGCAAAAGAAGAAGGAAACCACTTTGGTTCTCAAATACAGTAGCAGAAAAGGTCAGAGCCAAAAGGCTGGCCTTCAGGAAATATAAGGGAACACAGTGGGATGAAGATAGGGAGGCATACCAAACTGCCCTAAGGGAAGCAGGTAAGGCAGTAAGGCAGGCAAAGTCCCAAACTGAGGAAACACTAGCACGAACAGTAAAAGAAGGTGATAAGACTTTCTACAGATACATTAGTGAAAGGAGAAAGTCCAGAGGGTATTGCTATGCTTAATGGAGAAAATGGAGCATGGAGGAGGAGGACCTGTAAAGGCATCTAACCTAAATAGATACTTTTGCTCAGTATTTACTGAAGAGAAGGTAGGGCAGGGCCCACAGCTCAGCATCATGGACACAGGGGAGGGAGGTGAGCACTACTCTCTCTTCACAAAAGAAAGTTCCTACAAGAGCTTGCTAAGCTTCAGGGTGGATAAGGCAATGGGACCTGATGGCATACATCCCAGGGTACTTAAGGAGCTAAAGGAGGAACTAGCAGAGCCATTAGCAGAATTGTTTAGTGAGTCTCTGAGCACAGGAGAGGTCCCAGAAGACTGGAGAAGGGCTCATGTGATCCCGCTCCACAAGAGTGGTAGCAGGGAGGAGGCAGAGAACTACAGACCAGTCAGTCTTACCTCAGTAGTGGGCAAGATTATGGAGGCACTCCTTAAGGAAAGGATAGTGCAACACCTGGAATCCATAAGGGATCCAAGACAGCATGGGTTTACAAAAGGAAGGTCCTGTCAAACTAATCTCATAGATTTCTTTGACTGGGTAACCAGAGTGGTGGACCAAGGGAGCAGTTGATGCCATCTACCTTGACTTCCTTCAAAGCTTTTGACACTGTTCCACTAGAAGATTGATAAATAAGCTGGGTAGGCTCGGGTGGGTCGAAGTGGTCAACTGGGTGGCAAACTGGTTGACAGGCAGAAAACAGAGAGTGGTGGTAAAAGGTATACAGTCAGAAGAGATTCAAGTCACAAGTGGGTACCTCAGGGATCAGTCCTGGGCGAGTCCTCTTCAACATCTTCATTAGTGACCTTGCAGATGGACTAGAGGGTAAGGCTTGTCTGTTTGCAGATGACACCAAGATCTGCAACAGAGTAGATGATCCAGATGGGGTGGGCAGAATGAGAAGAGATCTGGATAAACTAGCAGAATGGTCAGAAGAGTGGCAACTGGGATTTAATGCAAAGAAGTGCAAAATCATGCACATAGGGAAGAGAAACCCTGAAGCCACCTATAGGCTGGGAGGGAGTTGCTAGCAGTCACAAAGGAAGAAAGAGACTTGGGCATCATCATCACTGATGACCTAAAATCATCCAAGCAGACCTCTAAAGCAGTAGGTAAGGCTAGAGGTGTTAGGGTGTATTAGTAGGGGTATCACAAGTGTCGTAGAGGAGGTAATAATCCCTCTGTACAAGACACTGGTTAGGCCCCATCTGGAGTACTGCATGCAGTATTGGAGGCCACACCTTCACAAGGACATTAACCAAATTGAGGCAGTCCAGAGAAGGGCAACCAAAATGGTGCAGGGACTGCATCAGAAGACATATGAGTACAGATTAACGGAGCTAAATATGTATACCCTTGAGCAAAGTAGGGAGAGAGGTGATATGATCGAGGCATTCAAACACCTTAAGGGCATAAACAAGGTGAAAGAGCCTAACATGTTTAAATATAAGAAAAATAGCAGGACAAGAGGACACAGCCTGAGATTAGAGGGGGGGCCGATTAAGAATGTGAGGAAATTCTTTTTCACAGAAAGGGTGGTGGATGCATGGAATGGCTACACAAGAAGTGGTGGCTATGAATACAGTGCAGGGCTTCAAACAGGCATGGGATAGGCATAAGGAGCAATACAAATGACTATGAATAGATAGGCCACTGACAGAGCAAAGGCTGATGGCACATTTATAAGGTAGAAAAGAAATGGGCAGACTGGATGGGCCTTGTGTCCTATTCTGCCGTCAACTTCTATGTTTCTATGTTTTATATGTCTTCTGATGCAGTCCCTGCACCATTCTGGTTGCCTTTCTCTGGACTGCCTCAATTTGGTTAATGTCCTTGTGAAGGTATGGCCTTCAGTACTGCCGCATGATACTCCAGATGGGGCCTAACCAGTGTCTTGTAAAGAGGGATTATTACCTCCCTCTACGACTTGTGATAGCCCTATTAATACACCTTAACATCCCCTAGCCTTACCTATTGCTTTAGAGGTCTGCTTGATGATTTCGGGTCATCGGTGATGATGATTCCCAAGTCTCTTTCTTCCTTTGGACTGCCAGCAACTCCTCCCAGCCTATAGGTGGCTTCAGGGTTTCTCTTCCTATGTGCATGATCTTGCACTTCTTGCATTAAACCCAGTTGCCAATCTTCTGACCATTTTGCTAGTTTATCCAGATCTTTTCCCATTCTGCCCACCCCATCTGGATCATCTACTCTGTTGCAGATCTTGGTGTCATCTGCAAACAGACAACCTTACCCTCTGAATCCATCTGCAATGTCACTAATGAAGATATTGAAGAGGACTGGCCCCAGGACTGATCCTGAGTTACCCACTTGTGACTTGCATCTTTCTGACTGTATACCACTTACCACCACCTCTGTTTTCTGCCTGTTAACCAGTTTGCCACCCAGTTGACCAACTTCTGACCCACCCCGAGCCTACCCAGCTTATTTATCAATCTTCTATATGGAACAGTGTCGAAAGCTTTGCTGAAGTCAAGGTAGGCGACATCAACTGCTCCCCCTTGGTCCAGCACTCTGGTTACCCAGTCAAAGAAATCTAAGAGATTAGTTTGACAGGACCATCCTTTTGTAAACCCATGCTTTCTTGGATCCTGTGCCCCTATGGATTCCAGGTGTTGCAATATCCTTTCCTTAAAGAGTGCCTCCATAATCTTGCCCACTACTGAGGTAAGACTGACTGGTCTATAGTTCCCTGCCTCCTCCCTGCTACCACTCTTGTGGAGCAGGATCACATGAGCCCTTCTCCAGTCTTATGGGACCTCTCCTGTGCTCAGTGACTCACTAAACAGTTCTGCTAATGGCTCTGCTAGTTCCACCCTTAGCTCCTTAAGTACCCTGGGATGCATGCCATCAGATCCCATTGCCTTGTTCACCCTGAGCTTAGCGAGCTCTTGTAGGACCCTTTCTTTTGTGAAGGGAGTAGTGCTCACCTCCCCCCCTGTGTCCATGGTGCTAAGCTGTGGGCCCTGCCCTACCTTCTCTTCAGTAAATACTGAGCAAAAGTATCTATTTAGGATAGATGCTTTTACAGGGTCCTCTTCCTCACATGCCCCCTTTTCTCCTTTGAGCTTAGCAATACCCCCTCTGGACTTTCTCCTTTCACTAATGTATCTATAGAAAGTCTAGTCACCTTCTTTTACTGTTCATGCTAGTGTTTCCTCAGTTTGAGACTCTGCCTGCCTTACTGCATTCCCTGCTTCCCTTAGGGCATTTTGGTATGCCTCCCTATCTTCATCCTGTAGTGTTCCCTTATATTTCCTGAAGGCCAGCCTTTTGGCTCTGACCTTTTCTGCTACTGTATTTGAGAACCAAAGTGGTTTCCTTCTTCTTTTGCACTTCCTTTTCTGTCTAACACAATGGGATGTTGCTTCAAGTACTGCATCCTTAATGCTTGCTCACTTTGCCTGTACCCCCTCACCTGTGTTTCTTTTTGCCAGGGCTAGCCCTTCTGAGGAAGAAGCGCTGGTAGTGCAACTCTACTGACCTGGGTGCTGTGGGGGTCGGTCCGGGCAATCCCGGGCTTTGTGGTGATGGGGACCAGAGACCATTATCCAGCCAATTGGGGAGTGATTTTTCCATTTTCTGGCCCTCCCACTCACCCCGATTGGACCTATGAGGGGATGGCACCTTGCGGCACGCCAGCGACCTGGGTTCGAGAATGGACTCTGGCCAATGGAGGTCAGCAGGGGAGGGAGAAGATAAGAGTGTCCATAGGACTGCTCTCCTCTCCCAGGAAGGGCTCTGGGGTGTGCTCAGCACCTTAGTGACCTCCGATGGAGATCGGGGGCACTACAGGTGCTGATGCTGTACAGGGGGTGGAACAGCGGCAGACGCCAGCAATGTGCCTGTGCAGACGTCATTGCATGTCTGTGCACTGGGGGAAATGTACACATGAAAAGCCCTCGCCCCTGGGATAGGAGACAGCTGCCTCCAGTGCCCCACTGCCACACACCCAATACCGGGCTCATGTCGCCGGCTCTCCCAACCCTCCACTTCACCTTGTGACCAATGTGCTTGATTCTAGACAGAGCACCAGAAATGGAAGGCAGCCCTGCCTCGGTGGGCTCAGAGCCGGGGGCATCGATCTGAGGTAGGTGGGGTGTTGGTCCCCACCTCCTAGTGTGTATGGCTTGGGGTGGGTGGTAGAGCAGCAGGCCAGTGGGGTTAGCCCGAGAGAGTTCCCCGGTGCACCAGTGAGAAAGGAAGTTGACAAAAAAAACCCAAAAACAAACACCTGAGGCAGAGGCGTGCGGGCTTCACGCTCCTTGCACGTGCAATCCACCTCCGGTGCGAGCCCCGAGGGAGGAAAGTATCAATGGACACTCTGAATCCCCTCCTCAGTCTCCGTATTGAACCTGGTCGCCAGTGTGCTGAGCAAACCCTTGCTCAGCGCCACGGAGCCGGCAACCTTTTCTCTTTAAAGTCGTTGTAGTCCTCCACTAAACTGCTCTATTTGTATACAGTAAGGCTCACCCTCCCAAGTAGTCTATCCTTTCCTCTGTCCTTTCCAAGGTCTGCAAATGAGAAATGAAAGCTGCCTTTATTTACACAGAGGCCACTGGATTTCGATGGTCTTACCTTTATCCCCGTGTAGAGATCTCGATGCAATCGTTCCATGATCAGCAGCACTGCAGTACTGGAGCCTCCGCCATAGTTGTAGTCAACCACCGAGCCATGAAGGTCTATTAGGCGCTCGTGCTTTGGCAAGGATCTATTGTTGAAGACGAAACAGGTGCAAGGTACAACTTTCATCAAATAAATTAAATGAGTGGTCTAAGAACAAACAGCCTAGAGCACACAAAGTGCCTCACCAGATATTACAAGAAAAAATAATGCATTTTAAACTGGCATTCACTCTTCAGGCCTTCTGTAACCTGGCATCACTCACTTTAGTGAGCCATGCAACTGCTTTAACATGTAAGGTACAGCTCTGAGGTGAACGGAAATGGCCAATTATGGCTTCCCTTAACATTTTCTTTGCCACTGCCGCCCACCAAATGTGTACTGCCAGTCTGACTCCAATGAAAACAAGGTGCCATCTTACAGAAGTATCTTAAGAGACAAATGTTTAAATAAAAAAAATAATCCCTATGTGCAAAGCATGGAAGGTGAATGCACTGGTCAACACAGCATGGCTTGTGCGCCACACCACGGAAGTGAGCAGTGTGTTTTCTCCAACGAACCTGAAGAAACACAGATGATCTAATAATCATTATTAGCTCTGCAACACCTACAGGTGCAGCAGCTGCAGGGGGAGTTAGTAACTTTACGAGCAGAAGGGAGCTAATGTTCCTTATTACAGAGAAGCATCCATGTAATCCAAAAGGAGACGGTAGTGGGCACATCAGTTGAGGGGCAACATGACCCAGATGGTCAGACAAAATTGTTTAATGGAAGTTAAAAGGGGGATGCAAGTCTGGCCCCAGGCATCGTACTGGAACCAACAAATTCAAAAGTGAGTTCTCATTCAGGGCCCGATCCACACAGGATGGGTGAATTTGTGGACTTCCGAGGGGCTTTAGCGGTATTGGGCTAGCCCTATTTACCCATGCAGTAGTGTGTAGGGCACTGTGAATTGATCAAATGTCTTTTAAGGGCAAGGAAGGAATCATAATATTGCTTCAGTGGAGCCGGCAGTCTGAAACCTTCCACTTCCTGATGTCCCAATCTGCCCCTGGTGTTCAGAGATTCTGACACAGAGTATGGTGTTATAGAGCTCCTATGCAATTCAATGGAGGCGTCTTTTGTAATATTTAAAATACATATCTAAAAATCACAGCACTCTGGACAGCCAGTGTCTTGCTCTGTTATTTTACTAAATATTTTCACAGTCCTTATTTTTAAAATGTTCAACATTTTTAAGACATAGGTCTCTTCCTCGGGGATATATGTGGCTTTGCTCATATTCACGACAATAATTCACTAGTTCATTTGCAAATGAAGGGAACCAGTGGCACAAATATTTTGAAATGAAGGTAACATTAGCACCTTAATTTTCTCCCAAACTATATGTTATGAAAATAAAAACTGATCAAATAAACTGTTTTATAGTTAATAACTCTCTAAACTGGACGTGACCAAAGAGACATATATTCATGAGGAAAAGACCTACATTGTGAAACATTCAAAATTTTGAGAAAAAGTGGTTGTGAAAATATTTAGTGAAATAAATATCCAGTTGAGGTCCCATAACAAGCAATTCATGGTACATAGGGCAAAGACCAATAAAATAAACTTTTTTACAGTAAGATTAGCCTGTATGTGGAATTCTCTTCCTAAATTCTTAGTTAATCTTCAATCATTGGATAGTTTTAAGCAGGAACTTAATAAATTTATTATCCATTCCAGATCCAGACAATAACCCACCTAATGGTGGGAGACGATCACAATGGGCGTCAACCTTCTTTTGTCTCAATGCACCAAGAGAGCGCGAGATGTTGACTGTCCAGAGTACTTAGTGATTTTTATGCAGGTTTTGAAGAAGTCTCCTGGGGGGGGGGCTGTGGAGCAACTTTTACAGTTCCTGTACTTGGTTTTATAAAACTATTAAAATTGGCAGTTTAGCTTGGAATTTCAGCATTTCTGAGGCTTCCATTGGAAGGAGGACCCTTGAGTTGGTCAGGATGGGCAATCCCAAGTGGGATAAAACTTCTGGAGGACCCCGACAAAAATAAAGGCTCTGGCAGAGCGAAGGTACGCGATCTGCTGCTGCTGAGGCCTTGTCTACAGCCAACCACAGGTCAGAAGAAACTTCGGGCTCCTTGGGGCTAAAGCTACAAAAATTGATTCTACCAGTCACCAATCTGTCCCAGAAAGTTGATGGCTTCAACGGTAGGGTGCTCATTTTAGAAACCACAGTGGATGCCTTGAAGGGAGATCTGCAGGAGGTCTGTAAGCAGGCTAATGCTTCTTCTGCAGAAGCAACTGCATTAATGGCCATGGAATCTCAGCACTGGCGGACCTGCTTGAAGACTCTTGAAAATTAGGTCCGTTCTGCTAACTTAAGGTTATTAGGACTACCGGAGGAGTGTGGAGGTGATGACCCGGTTCTCTTCGCAAAGGAATGGCTTACAGAAAAGCTTGCCCAGAAAGGATCATATCCCACTGTAGAGATCCAGAAGGCTTACCACATTACTCAGAGAGGGCGACAGCAGGCAAATGAACCCCACACTCTACTGGTGGTCACATCGGGAGTAGGAGTCTGGGACCACATTTTACAGTTGGCGTGACGTGCAGGCCCCATCATGCAGGACAACAAACAGGTCTTTATTTTTCCAGATATTAGCTATGAGGTGAGTCAATGTAGCAAGAAATTTGACAGTGTTCGTCATACCCTAAGAGATGCAGGGGTCCCACATACGATGATCTTCCTGACCCGACTGCGGATCCTCTTTGAGGGTAAAGTGTACCTTTTCTCAGACCCAGCTGACAACGGTAAAGGGGCTGCTCGCATTTTGGCCTCAAGAGCCCATTCCGAGAAGGACGACTCCGTGTAGGTTGGAGGAGAAACCTGAACAGATTCTGTTTTCTGTCTTAGTGACTTTAAAGTTCTGTGCTGGCATATAACCTGTTATTATGCTGATTATTCTCTTAAAAGTATTAGTATTCCTCCTTCTAGGAATCACAGTTTGTCCTTGTGCTAGTTGTGGATTAACCAAGGGTTCTTTTTTTTCTTTCAACTATGCTGTATACTGACGCATTCTTATAACATGCTAGTTTAATGCAGTTAATGAGACTTGTGCAGATTGTTAATTTGAGAATAAGGAGTACTTAACTGCAAGCTTGAAATTGTTTATTTTTTAAAATTTGCTTCCAGGTTTTGATAAGGGGATTAATCACATTTAGGATATATACATGGCATTGCAGGTCCCTAGGGGGCCACGCTATTCATATAAAGGACACTGCTGGACGATCACAATTTTAGGAACCTGCCATGTTGCTCTTGGACTCACACAGAGCTCATTTTTGGACTTTGCATTTTTGTGTATTGTAGTAGTGCCTCCCTACGTGGCATCTCAATGTAGTGGATGCATCTGTTCCTAAAAGGGACTGAGTCCTATTTGATGTATGTACTTTTGAACTGTTCACTATATGCATTCTCCAATACTACTGTATTTGGAGATTTTTATAAAAATAAAATAAGAAAAATGAAAGTCTCCTTAACACCTCCATATGAACTTGGTAACAGGATTCTGGGCAACCAGGGTTTAGCGTTTGGCATTTTAGGCCCTTGACACACTAGGGAACTTAACAGTTTAAGTGCCTTAAAACATTTTAAATCCCACTAGCACTGTTTGCAGACAGACTACAAGCCCCTTAAAACATTTTAACAAAGTGTTTTTAAACCATGCTAGAAACCTAGTCTTAAACACATTTTTAAAAACGTTTTAGAGCTAGCATGGTTTTACAATATCCAAACAATGTTGTTTCTTCACTCTGATTGTAAGATTGTCCATGTGCTGTGACACGTGTATTGTTTTGTCTGTAAACTGTCTTCTCCCGGGTCGTGCCTGAAAATAGGCATTGTTTTGCCTAGTGCACTCACCCGGTTACCAAAAGCAAAATAAATAAACAAACTCAGAGGTCTAGACAGGAATAAAAACGTTTTAAGCTGTAATGGTTTAACTAAAACAGTTCTAGCTGTAGTGTGTACAGGCAAGCACAGTTCTGTGTGTTGGACTTAACACAAAATAGCTACAAGGAGAACAGGTTTAACACTAGCAGTGTGGACACACTAAACCGTTCTCAAAAAATCCTACTGAGTAGTGTGGATGCACTGAAATGGTTTTGCCAAACTGGTTTCAAAAACAGTTCTGTAGCGTGTCCAGAGCCTTAGCGTGTGGTGAGGCTCCTTTTATCAAATAAAATGTGCAGCCTTTGAATCAGACACCTAAGCATGTGAGGTATTTTATTTTTTCCCTCTGGGTATGCCTGAGCTCTGCTACTGGTGGGACCTGGGTTTAGCTTTGTGGTGGTGGTGTTTTTTTTCCTAACATATATCCATGGCATACTACTTGAACTGTGGTTTCAATATAAAAACAGCAGCATTGTAAAATATTTAAAAATACTGTACTGCAAAAAGAGCCCCCCTCCCTGACTGAACTACACATAGTGCTCTATAGTGCCCTCTATACTAAGACTTCAGAAATGTAAGTAAAGGATTGAGCTGCTGGCTCCACAGAGCCAACATATAAATTTATTTATCTCACATTTTTCCAACTGGATAACCCACTAAGATGCAGACTCATTTTCAGGGGGTCCCAGGGGGGCAGCAGTATAAAAGCACAGCAGAAATGCAGTTACGTACAATCTACAGATACAAGAGAGAAATGCAATGTAAAAGCAAATAGACAAAAACTTGATTACAGGATGACAAAAAGTGGAACAGCAGCAGTATGGAAAACTGGGCCTTAAGGGTAGCATGTTGTATGATGGGGAGTGGGCCACACTGGTGTAAAACAAGTACAAAGGTTCTCAGGTGGTGGGAGAGACTGCTTTTGAATACTTATTGGCTAGAGACATTCCGAGGCTAAGATGGGAGCTTATTTGAAGAATCTGGGGCAGAATATGCAAAGCTTTTTATCCAGAATCATGCTTCTTTCTGGGAGTTGAAAAGTAGTGCACTGCAGATGAGTGAAGCAAGTAAGCATTTCTCAGTTAAGTAACTTAAGAGAATAAACAAAGGCCCTCCAATGTACTATACGAAAAAAATTACTCACCTTAGTAATGTTGTTTCTTCGAATGGAGACTTGCTATATTATGACAATTGCAGTTTGTCCCAGCCTTAGAACTGCTACGGAGGTGAAAGAGTTAACTTCCATGCCAGGCATGGAACTTGGAGCGCGAGCTCGGTTAGAGAAGCTCTGCCTGTATAATTTCAAACCGAAACTGTCAGATCTTTACGAGCAAAACTCACTAAGGTTCTGTGTGGAAGCTGTAAACCTACACTAGCTAACTGGCTACTTAAATATTAACACATTTTCCTGGTCCCAACACCAAGACTCAAGTCAGGGGACCAGAAATTAAGATAAGATAAGATAAAACACAACACCCAAACACCCCAAAAAGAAGGGGTGGAAAACACAAGATGGGCATCAACAAGTGCCAACACTGGACTGTCCACCCCAACCCCAGAGTAGAGGTTCTGAGAGAGGCAGGCTGGGGGGGAGGTCATAATATAGCAAGACTCCATTAGAAGAAACAACATTACTAAGGTGAGTAATTTTTTTCTTCAAACAACATGAAGTCTTGCTATATTATGACAACTGCAGACTACACAGCAGTACCTCCATGGAGGAGGGACAGAACCTACTTAGGAAATAGGCTCTGAAGCACAGCTTGTGTTAAATCGAGCATCCCTCCTGGCCTGGATGTCCAGGAGTAATGCAGGAAAGTATAAAGAGTTTTCCAAGTAGCTGCTTGACATATCTCTAAGATAGGGATGTCCCTGGCCGCAGCTGTACCTCTGGTAGAGTGAGCCCTCAGGCCTGAAGGGGGAACCTTACCCAGTTTTTGATAGCAAAATTGGATACAAGAGACAATCCACCTGGCAATGGATCTCTTAGTGGCAGGTTTCCCTTTCCCAACCTCACCATAAGTGAGAAAGAGTTGGAGGGTGTCAAACCTGTGACCCTTAGTACGCTCTATGTAGTAACTAAGGGCCCTCTTAACATCTAAACTGTGTAGCCTCCTCTCGCCAGAGGAGGAGGAGTGGTCAGTGACGAACACTGGAAGAGAAATAGCTTGATTAAGGTGGAAATCTGAAACCACCTTAGGCAAAAACTTCCTGTTAGTCCTGAGGACCATCTTATCCCTGTGAAAGGAGATAAAGTCAGTCTCCACTGACAAAGCTTATAACTCACTTATGCGCCTGGCAGAAGTGATAGCTACTAGAAACACAGTTTTCCAAGTCAAGTACTTAAGCTCTGCCGAAGACAGAGGTTCAAAGGGGGGTTGCATCAGCTGAGCAATGCAAACATTAAGATCCCAGGCAGGGGCAGGGGCCCTGAATGGTGGATTGGTATGAAGCAATCCCTTGAAAAACTTGGAAAATACAGGGTGAGCAGAAAGAGAAGAGAGCTTCCCTGCTGAATAAAAGCAGAGACAGCTGCCAAATGCACTTTCAGGGTAGCTGGTCTCAGCCCCAAAGACTTTAGATGGACCATATAGTCCAAGACAGTGGGCAAATCAGCAGATTCTGGGGAAATATGCTTCCCAGAGCACCATATGGAAAACCTTTTCCATTTAGAGTTATAAGTAGCCCTGGTGGAAGGCTTCCTAGAAGCTTCAATTTTGAGAACACCTTGAGAAAGGTGTAGGTCAGCAAACTCTAACTCCTCAAGAGCCAGGCCTTGAGGTTGAGGGATTTGAGACTCGGATACCAAACTCTCCCCTGGGCACAGGTTAACAAATTGTGGTTCCTGGGGAGACACAGGGGAAGATGGACTGCTAAGGACAGAAGGAGTGGGTACCAGGGCTGTCTGGCCCAATCTGGAGCAATCAGAATCATCTTGCAGGGTTGAGATCTGATTTTGACTAGCACCTTGAACAGGAGAGGGAAGGGGGGAAGGCATAGAGGAACTTCCCTTCCCAATCGAGAAGGAAGGCATCCAGGGGGACTGAGCCCAACACTGGGGCCTGCAACAAAAAAGCAGAAGTTGATGATTGTCTGGGGCTGCAAAAAGATCTATCTGAGGGGTGCCCCACCTGGCAAAAACTAACCCCAGTACTAGGGGATCCAGTGACCATTCGTGATGGCCCTGGGAAATCCTGCTGAGAGCATCTGCCAGGACATTGTCCTTACCTGGAGGGTGAACTGCTATGAGGGAGATGTTCAGGGAATAAGCCAGAGACCACAACTTCATTACCTCGGTGCACAAGGCCGAAGACCAAGTGCCCCCTTGTTTGTTGATGTACCACATTGTAGTGGTGTTGTCTGTTCTGACCTGTACCACTTTGTTCTAAACAGATGCAGAAAAAACCTGAAGTGCTAGAAAAACAGCTCTGAGTTCCAACAGATTGATGTGGAGCAGAGATTCCTGAGGGACCACAACCCTGGGTGGAGAGATCACCCATGTGAGCTCCCATCCTAAAAGGGACGATCTGTAGTAAGGGTCAAGGGTGAGATTGAGGGATGAAAGGAACCCCTTGTCTCAGGTTGCTCTGATCCTGCCACCACTGTAGGGCCTGGATCAGGTTCGAGTTACTGGGATCAACTTGGATAGGGATCTCTTCTTGAGACCAAATGGCTCTCAAATGGAACTGAATGTCCTCATCTGAAATCTTGCTCCTTGCACTACAGCTGTGGAAGCAGCCATGTGTCCTAGGAGCTGTAGAAATGCCTTGCTGGTCGAGAGACCTGCAGGGTGAAGGAAGCGCTAGGGCCACCAGGGTCCTTACCCTTTCTAGGGAAGGAAGGCTCTGGCCTGCTTTGTGTCCAGTTCTGCGCCTATGAAGGTGAGTAGCTGGACAGGTTCCAGAACTGACTTTGGAAGATTGAGAAGAAAACCTAGAGAGTTAAGCAGCTGCTGGGTAACCTGCAGGTGTGATTTGACCTGGTCTGGAGACTGACCCACAATGAGCCAGTCGTCTCGTAGGGAAAGATGGCAATCTTTTGCCTTCTTAAGTGAGCAACTGCTACTGCCAGGCATTTTGTGAATACCCTTGGGGCAGAGGTAAGGCCGAAGGGCATTGCTCTGAACTGATAATGGCCTGAGGGCAGTTCGAATCGGAGGTACTTTCGGTGGGAGCTTCTGATAAGAACATGGAAGTAGGCATCCTTGAGGTCCAGGAAAGCTAGCCAGTCCCCTGGCCTTAGGGAGGGTAAAATCATTCCCAGAGTCACCATTTTGAATTTTGGTTTTAAAAGGTGCTTGTTCAGATATCTTAGGTCCAGGATGGGCCGCCATTCTCCTGTCTTTTTTGGGGTAAGAAAGTACCTGGAGTACAGTCCCTTGCCCTGGTGTAGGGGAGAAACCCTTTCTACAGCTCTGAGAGCAAGGAGGGTTGAGACTTCTGTTTCCAAAGCAAGAGTCTTTAATGGATTTGCAGGTGGAAAAGATCTGATTCTCATCTTTGGAAATTTTTTGAAGCTGAGAACCAGTCCCTGGCTTACTACTTCCAGGACCCACTTGTCTGATGTTAAAGACTCCCAGTCCTGGACAAAGTAAGCCAGCCTGCCCCCTACAGGTAATGGAGAATCGGCCCTGGGCATCCCATCAGGGTGCCTGTTTGGCAGGGGCTTTAGGCTGAGGGGTGGGAGCAGGCCTGCTCGTACCCAGTCTGCCTCTCCCTCTGAACATAAGCTGAAGAGGAGGCCTGGGCTTGGTAAAAAGGCCTGCCCCTGCCCCAGGGGGTCTGCCTCTGAGGAGTGGCTTGCCTTTCCTTGGCCTGTGCACTCCTATAAGTGGTTCTAGATTCATCCATTTTCTTCATATAATTCTCTGTCTGCTCCCCAAACAGAGAATTTCCCACCACAGGAAAATCCATGGCCTTAGCCTGGGTATCCTGTGACAGACTAGTACACCTGAGCCGAGCCAAGCCAATCTACGAAAAGCCACAGATGTAGCCATGACTCTTGAAGATACGTCATTAGAATCCACTGCAGCATGGAATTGCACCTTAGATGCCTCAATACCATCAGCAGCCACCTGTTCCAGCTCCTTGGCAAGCTGGCCGGGGGCCTGTTTGGCTAAAGCCATGACAGTATCCCATCTGGATTTCTGGTATCTTGCAACATAGGCCATATAATTTGCCTGTCTGAGTCCCAAGGACGCTGCCATGTATTGTTTTTTAGCCATGGAATCAATCCTCCTGGAGTCCTTGTCAGGAGGGTGTGAAGCCAGGGGAATATTAGCCTTATCACAGGCTGCAGCCTGCACTACCCCTACATGGCTGCATTGCTGTGAAAGAAACTCTGTATCAGGACCTGACAAAGTGTACCTCCTGTCCATCTTTTTATCCACAGGAGGCACAGAATTAGGAGCTTTTAAAATTGTTATTGTTTGTTTCCTAAAGGATTTATGTAAAGGAATAGACAATCTCCTGGACTCTGGGATATCCATCATCTCCACATAGTCAGGCTCCTCTTGCTCATCCACAGCTTCCTCCAAAGGGAGCTGGAGGGTTTCAGCAACTTTTTTATAAAACAGAAAAAGAGAAGGGGACTCAGAAAGCCTAGGGGGAGACTCTCCTAAAGGTCTGTCTGGGGAGATGTCCGGTTCAATGGGCACATCCAGACTTTCAAAATCACATTCACACTGTTCATAATAATCCTCCCCCTCCTCCGGTTCATAAAACTCCTCTATATCATATTCTTGAACCGGTGGAACCAGCCGAACCGACCTTTTACCAGATAGTGGCGGTTCGGACGGAACCGGGGAAAGCGACTGGACAATTTGGATCGCTTTGGCTATCTCTGCAGCAGTTGGAGAAGGAATTTTTGACTCCACACCTGCTGATTTTCTAGTTCTCTTTGCTGGAACTGGCTCCTCTGAGTCAGCTTTTCGTTTGCCCGAGGAAGTCTCGCCCTGGTCAGAGGGTACTCCCTCCGGTTCGGATGGCACCGAGCCGGGCTGGCCATCCGGGTCAGCGGACTTTTTGGCCTCTCGTTCCCTGAGCCTACCAACTCTCTTATCCAGGGTAGCTGCAGGGAAATTCTTGCAAATCTGGCAGTGTGCATTGAGGTGGTCAAACCCCAGACAATAAACACATGTGGTGTGTGGGTCAGCCTTGGCAAAAGCTTCCCCACAGACACTAGAGTGTTGAAACCCAGTGGAGCGGTTTTTCTTTGGGTTTCTCAGACACAATGCCAGTACAACCAGCTTGCCCTTTTCCGGCAAATGCCAGGCAAGACACTTAACCGGTTCCCAACCGTGTCACGGTCGTGGAAAACCGTAATGAAACTGCTTTTTTTAGAACCGATAAGAACCAGAACCGCCTCTAAATGACTTAAAATGATTTTTGAATAATGTTTTAAAACAACCTGATCGGTTCAAACCGAACCGATAACACATTACAAGTTCACACAGAAAAGTAAAACCTGTCTATTACTTACAATACCACAGACAGAGCTTGCACCGACCGGTTTGCAGTTAAAATAAATATAATCGCGGTTGAATTAACCGAGAAAAAACACTTTTTAACCGAGAAATAGGAGGAATCTCCGGAGCGACTGTTCAGTGAGGCGGAGTAAAGAATCTGACAGTTTCGGTTTGAAATTATACAGACAGAGCTTCTCTAACCGAGCTCGCGCTCCAAGTTCCATGCCTGGCATGGAAGTTAACTCTTTCACCTCCGGAGCAGTTCTAAGTCTGGGACAAACTGCAATTGTCATAATATAGCAAGACTTCATGTTGTTTGAAATAGCTGTGTAGGAAAAAGGAACCAGTGCTAATCAAGTCTGCCTGAAGGTCTTAGCCAATTGAGCTTGTCAAAGGGTACAGTGATGGGTAGTGAAGTCACACGAAGAAGAACCCTAAACATGATCTAGGGCTAGAGGAGTTGATCCAATCCCTCCTTTATAACCAAATGCTTTTTAGTGTTTTATAATTCCCCGTCGCTCCTGTAAGAGGAACTAATTTCCAGTAGGCTTACCCGTTAAACAACAAATACAGTAAATACCCTTCACATACAATTTCCTTATATCGAGGCAGTAAACAATAAGCACAGGAGGCTACTCATTCACTACCAGATACTTACTGATGGCCACTGGTTACTCAAAATTTGGCTCGTAGAGCTTATACCCATGAGAAGTGATCCATAATACTTTTGTTATGTTCTCTAAAATCAATTCTCTTGGAAGTCATATAGTCCTAGGAAAGGTTCTATATGAACTTCCTGTTATGGTTGACAGTTATTTCTCCACTTTTTAGTGTGACTGGTAGGATACAGTCTGACAGAGGGAGTTTGCTGTGGAATAGGAACCAGTGCCACTATGCGCTAGGACCTAGGGGAATCCAGAGTGCCAGATGGTCATAGAGGAGGATGTGGGTTGTTCTTCCCTTTCTAGGTCCCTCCCATCTCCCCTGACATGCACACAGCCTTCAGGGTGGCCTCACATGCACACAACATGTCCCTGTGGCAGGAGCAGGCTCCTTGGCCCAGCCACAGGGTTCGCTGTTGGGCCGGAGCTTGATACCGTCCTTCATCAACAAAGGTACACTGCTTCATGGCAGCTGCCCGATCCTGGTCTTCTTCCCAACATGGTGACTCCAGTTCGCTCTCAAAGCTGGGTGGCCTGCATGCTGGACCATCAAGGCGTCCTCATTTCTTTACTTTTGAAGGTTTGAAGAGCAACCCTGACATCGGTTTATTTTATTGTATGGATATATGTGCCGCTCATCTTTTTCAGCTAAATTTTATCCCGTTGAACACTACCAGCCAATCTTGGGTTTTTACTCAATTTTCTCCCTCCTGCCTACGTCAGGGAGGTGCGGACAGTGCTGCTGTGGCTCTTCCAGTCCAGGGCTGGGCGTTGGGATCAGGATGCAAACCTGGGCCTCCCACAAAGTGGCACAATCGCTGGTCCCACCTGGCCCAGCCAAAATAACATATGATCAACATTTTTCAGACTAGTACTGTAAGAACTTACCTGGTGTAGTGAAATTCAAGTGCCAGGTCATTCCAATGCTTGTCATCAGGAGGGACAACGGACTTGAGTGCACAAGGAGAATGTCCACCCCAGCTATCGCAGAGGTACACTACCCCATACTGACCTCGACCCAGTTCACGGCCTAATTTGGGTTTCCCTGTAACAGATGGAAACACTTGCACCGGTCAGCATATGGATGCTTCAGCAGGCACACAGGAAACAGAATGCATGGTAAACACACAGGTTCCTCAGAAGGACATACAAAATGCTAGATAAAAAGAGCAAGGGTGCATCATGTCATCTCTTGCAATCCAGACAGCTGCGGCGCCTAACATTAGGTTATACAAACTGGAAAACTTAAAGCCCCCCCAATGAATTAAGTGTTGTACCCAAGTCATGTTATTCTCCACGGAACTGATACAACCTGAGTTTAAAAAGAACCTGTCTATTTTTTTTTCTCTCAAAGGCAGAAACAGGGAGTTATCTTATCGCAATGGGAGCTCCTCCATGAATCTTTTTTCTCACATAGGTTTTTTCCTCAAGAAGCCCTGGCAGGTGGCTATGGTCCTCCTCATGTGGAACTCACTTCTCCAGTCCCATCGTCCCCGCGCACTGCAATGCCAGCTGCAGGGCTATAGAGAGGGCGCTGCCCCCAGACCCAATCCAGACACGAAGCGGCCCTGGGGCGCAGGGCCATCATGAAACCCTGCCAGACTCCTTTTCTCCCATTCCCCTCCTACCAACGTGATGACGTTGTACATGCCTCCCCACGCACTGCCCTCCAGAGGGCAATCGAAAGGACAACAAGTCCCCGAGAGAGAAGAGTAGTCCCTCAGGACACTCGATCCACTCTCCCTGCCGACCCCTGGTGGCCCAGGCTTGTTCCCAAAACAGAGTTCCTCGGCGTGAGGCGGTGTAGCAACCAGCACCCTTAACCTCCAGTGCCACCGGAACGACTGGCAATTTTTTCTTCAAGTAGCCCCTAAAGGAAGAAAGGATAGTAATTTGCCACCAAGGTATCTGCTTCTAGTCACTTTCACTTCCTGACTCTGGGAATCCACCTCTGCACTCTGATGTTATGTGGCATCTTTAGAAGAGGAGTGTCTTTTTCAAAGCTGCTTTCCAGAGTTCATATCAGGATTTGGTACTGACTGATGCCAGGGTTCAACTAGCAAAGCTCTTGTTAGTCGAACCCTGGCATCAACTATTATCGAAACCCAATTTAAAATTGGGAAGTCAGCTTTGAAAAAGATACTCCATTCCAGTGAATGGAGCGTGCCCCTGCGCTCTACCTATAAAGACATCACATGACAGTGGAGTGTGGGGATGGATTAGAGAGTCAGGAAGTGGAAAGAGATTGTGTGGCCACAGCCCCTATGAGGAAAATTTGAATCCCTTCTCTTCCTTTGGGTACTACTTGGGGGGAGGGGGACTATCAAACATTGTGGAGGAGCTTCCACTGAGTGGAGGCAGCTCCTTATTAATGTTTTTAGTACCAAGAAAAGAGCTCTTTAACAAATTCCACACTCTTCACTTTCACTATTTCCTTTGTGTGTTCCGTAGGTTTACCACTTGCTGTGTGAAAAACAAAAGTGCTTCCTCACACTCCCCTTCACTCTATTCCCCCCTTAAGCAGAGTATGCTTTCTAGTTCTAATACCCTATGCAGGCACAAGAAAAAATTACTCACCTTAGTAATGTTGTTTCTTCTAATGGAGTCTTGCTATATTATAGACATTAGCAGTTTGTTCCAGCTCTAGAACTGCCCCAGAGTGAAATGGTTAAAACCATTCCAAAATAAATTTGTGGCACGAGAGCAGCTCTATCTGTGTCCTTTCAAACTTGAACTGTCAGATCTTTACGAGCCAAACTCACTAAGGTCTGTGTGGAAGCTGTAACCTACACTAGCCAAATGGCTACCTAAATAATAACAACCATTGATGGTCCCAACACCCAAGACTCAAGTCAGGGGACCAGAAATACTAACACCATTCTAATAATATGAAAATGGAACATAAGTATAATAAAACACACACACGTACACATACACACCCCAAAGTCCCAAAGGGACAAAATGCTAACAGGACATAAGTAGTGCCCACACTAAGTTGCCGCACCCCACCAAGTAGAGGTTCTGAGAGGGCAGGTTGGGGAGGTCTATAATATAGCAAGACTCCATTAGAAGAAACAACATTACTAAGGTGAGTAATTTTTTCTTCAAACAACATGAAGTCTTGCTATATTATAGACATACAGAATACACAGCAGTACCTCCATGGAGGAGGGCAGAACCTACTTAGGGAATAGGCTCTGAAGAACAGCTGTGCCAAACCAGAGCATCTCTCCTGGCCTGGACATCCAGGGAGTAATGCTTGGCAAAAGTGTGTACTGCTTTCCAAGAGCAGCCTGGCAAATCTCTAATAAAGGGATATCTCTGGCAGCAGCTAGAGCGCAGCTGTACCCTGGTAGAATGAGCCCTCAAGCGAGGCTCTGCCCACTTTCTGATAACAAAATTGGATACAAGACAATCCACCTGGCTATTGATCTCTTAGTGGCAGGTTGCCTTTCCCAACTTCACCACAGGTAAGGAAAAGTTGGAGGATTCAACTCTGACCTTTGGTACGCTCTATATAATAACTAAGAGCTCTCAACATCCAGGCTGTGCAACCTCCTCTCACCGAAGAGGAGTGATCAGTGAAAAATACTGGAAGGAGATAGATTGATTAAGATGGAAATCTGAAACCACCTTAGGCAAAACTTCCTATTAGTCCTAAGGACTACCTTATCCCTATGGAAAGAAATAAAGTCAGTCTCCACTGACAAGGCTTGCAATTCACTTATGCGTCTGGCAGAAGTGATAGCCACTAGAAAACAGTTTTCAAGTTAGGTACTTAAGCTCTGCAGAAGACAGAGGTTCAAAAGGAGGTTGCATTAACTGGGCAATGCAAACATTAAGGTCCCAACAGCAGCCGGTTCCCGAAAGGAGGATTAGTATGGAGTAACCCTTAAAAACTTGGAAAACACAGGATGAGAGGAAAGAGGGATGACTTTCCTGCTGACACAAAAGCAGACACAGCTGCCAAATGAACTCTCAGGGTAGCTGGTCTGAGGCCCAAGGAATTAAGATGTACCATGTAATCTAACAAAAGGGCAATTCAGCAGATTCTGGGGAAATATTTTTTCCCAGCACACCAAATGAAAACCTTTCCATTTAGAACTATAAGTAGCCCTAGTGGAAGGCTTTCTGGAAGCCTTTGGGATCTCAAGAACACCCTGAGAGAGGTGTAAATCAGCAAACTCTAACTCCTCAAGAGCCAGGCCTTGAGGTTGAGGGATTGAGGTCGGATACCAAACCCTTCCCTGGGCACAAGTCAACAGATTGTGATTCCTGGGGAGGCACAGGGAAGATGGACTGTCAGAGACAGAAGGAATGGGTACCAGGGCTGCCTGGCCCAATCGGGGCAATCAGAATCACCCTGCAAGGCTGAGATCTGATTTTGACTAGTACTTTGAATAGGAGAGGAAGGGGAAAGCATAGAGGAACTTCCTCCCAATCCAGAAGAAGGGCATCCAGGGAACTGAGCCCAGCACTGGAGGCCTGCAACAGAACAGAGGAAGTTTGTGATTGTCTGGGGCTGCAAAAGATCTATCTGAGGATGCCCCACCTGGCAAAAACTATCCCCAGCACTTGAGGATCCAGGGACCATTAGTGATGGCCCTGGGAAATCCTACTGAGGGCATCCGCTGGACATTGTCCTTCCCTGGAAGATGAACTGCTATGAGGGAAGTGTTCAGGGAATAGGCCAGAACCACAACTTCATTGCCTCGGTGCACAAGGCCGAAGACAGGTGCCCCATTTGTTGATGTACCACATTGTTGTGGTGTTGTCTGTTCTGACTTGTATCACCTTGTCGGACAGATGCAGAAAAAGCTTGAAGAGCTAAAAAGACAGCTCTGAGTTCCAGCAAATTGATGTGGAGCAGAGAGATTCCTGGGGGGACCAAACTCCTGAGTGAAAGATGAGCCCATGTGGGCTCCCAACCCAGAAAGGAAGCATCTGTAGTGAGAGTCAAGTCGTGAGAGAAATGAAGGGACCCCGCTCTTAATTGCTCTGATCCTGCCACCACTGGAGAGCTAGGATCAAGGTTGAGTCACTGGGACCAACTTGGAAGGAGTCTCTTCTCTGAGACCAAAAGGTTCTCAAGTGAAACTGAATGTCTCTCATCTGAAATCTGGCTCCCTGCACAACAGTTGTGGATGCAGCCATGTGCCCCAGGAGCTGCAGAAAGTGTCTTGCTGGTCGAGAGACCTGCAGAGTGAAGGAAGAGGCCAGAGCCACTAAATTCCTTACCCTTTCTGGGGGAAGAAAGGCTCTGGCTAGCTTTGTGTCCAATTCTGCCCCTATAAAGGTGAGTACCTGGACTGGTTCCAGAACAGACTTTGGTAGGTTTAGCAGAAAACCCAGGGAGGTGAGAAGCTGCTGGGTGACCTGCAGGTGAGATTTTACCTGTTCTGGGGACTGACCTACAATGAGCCAGTCGTCTAGATAGGGAAAAACAGCAATCCTCTGCCTCCTTAAGTGGGCCACTGCCACTGCTAGACACTTTGTGAATACCCTTGGAGCAGAGGTAAGGCCGAAGGGCATTGCTCTGAACTGGTAATGACCTGAGGGCAGTTCGAATTTGAGGTACTTTCGATGGGATCTTCTGATTAGGACATGGAAATAGGCATCCTTGAGGTCCAGGGAGGCTAGCCAGTCCCCTGGCCTTAGGGAAGGTAAAATCATTGCCAGAGTTACCATTTTGAACTTTGGTTTCAAAAGATGCTTGTTCAGATATCGGAGATCTAAAATGGGCCGCCATTCTCCTGTCTTTTTTGGGGTAAGGAAGTATCTGGAATACAGACCCCTGCCCTGATGCAGGAGAGGAACCCTTTCTACTGCTCTGAGAGCTAACAGGGATGAGACCTCTGTTTCCAGAGCGAGGGTCTCTGAAGCACTTGCAGGTAGAAAAAGTCTGCTTCTCAACTTGGGAAACTTTTGAGCTGAGAACCAGACCCTGGCTTACTACTTCCAGAACCCACTTGTCTGAGGTTAAAGAAGCCCAATTCTGACTAGTAAGCCAGCCTGCCCCACTGGTACAGGAGAATCGGCCCTGGGCACCCTATCAGAGTGCCTGTTTGCAGGAGCTTTAGGCTGGGGGTGGGAGCAGGTCTGCCACCCTCGTCTGCCCTGCCTCTGAAAGCCCCTCTGAGCAAAGGCAGGGGAGGCCTGAGTCTGGTAGAAAGGCCTGTGAAGAGGCCCCTACCCCTGAGGGCATGCCTTTGAGGGTGGCTTGCGCTCCTTAGCCTGGGCACTCTTGTAAGTAGTCCTACATTCATCCATCTTCTTCATGTAATTCTCTGTCTGCTCTCCAAACAGAGAATTTCCCACCACAGGAAAATCCATAGCCTTAGTCTGGGTATCCTGTGACAAACACCTGAGCCAGGCCAACCTACGAAAAGCTACAGATGTGGCCATGACCCTAGAGGAAACATCATTAACATCCACAGCAGCATGAAACTGAACCTTAGAGGCTTCAATGCCATCAGCAGCCACCTGTTCTAGTTCACTAGCCAGTTGGCCATGGGCCTGCTTGGCCAATTGCATAACAATATCCCATCTAGATTTCTGATACCTAGCTACATAAGCCATATAATTTGTTTGCCTGAGTCCCAGAGGCTGCCATATACTGTTTTGCCATGGCATCAATCTTCCTGGAATCCTTGTCAGGAGGATGTGAAGCCAAGGAATAATTAGCTTATCACAGGCAGCAGCCTGAACTACTAACATGACTGCATTGCTGAGAAAGGAATTCTGTATCAGGGCCTGACAATGTATACCTTCTGTCCATCTTTTATCTACAGGAGGCACAGAATTAGGAGCTTTTAAAATTTTAATTGTTTCCTAAAGACTTATGTAAAGAACAGACAATCTCCTAGACTCTGGAATATCCATCATTTCTACAAAATCAGGCTCCTCTTGCTCATCCACAGCCTCTTCTAAAGGAAGCTGGAGGGTTTCAGCAACTTTTTATAAAACATAAAATGAGATGGGGACTCAGACAGCATAGGGGAGATTCTAAAGGTCTGTCTGGGGAGATGTCGGTTCAATGGGCACACCCAGACCTTCCCAGCCACATTCATACTGTTCATAATCCTCCTCCCCTCCTCTGGTTCATAAAATTCCTCAATATCATAATCCTGAACCACTGGGACGGACGAACCGACCTTTTACCAGATAGTGGTGGTTCGGACGGACCCTGAGACAGTGACTGGACAATCTGTATGGCTTTGCCATCTCTGCAGCAGTTGGAGAAGAAATTTTGGACTCCAGACCTGCTGATTTTCTTGTTTTCTTTACTGGAATTGGTTCCTCAGAACCAGCTTTTCTTTGGCCCGAGGAAGTCTGGCCCTGGTCAGAGGGCACTCCCTCTGGTTCGGTTGGCACCGAACCGGGCTGGCCATCCGGGTCAGCGGACTTTATGGCCTCTCGTTCCCTGAGCCTGACCAATCTTTTTTCCAGGGTGGCTGCAGGGAAATTCTTACATACCTGGCAGTCTGACTGGAGGTGGTCAAACCCCAGACAATAAACACATGTGGTGTGTGGGTCAGCCTTGGCAAAGACTTCCCCACAAACATCACAGTGTTGAAACCAGTGGGCCGGTTTTCTTTGGGTTTCTCAGACATAATGCCAGCCTAACCAAAAACTTGCCCTTTTAGCGGCAGTGCAAGGCAAGACACCCTTATCGGTTCCTAACCGTGTCACGGGTATTGGAAAAAACGTAATAAACCCGTTTTTTTTTTTAGAACCGATAAGAACCGGGAACCGCACTCTAAAATAGTAACTTTTAGTTTTAAATGAGTTTTAAACCCCTTGAACCGAACGGTTTTGCGGTTAAAATAAAACTATTCTCGGTTAAATCCAACTGAGAAAACACTTTTTAAACCGAGAAATGAACCGAGCAGAAGGAGAAATCTCCGGAGCGACTGTTCACTGAGGCGGAGTAAAGAATCTGACAGTTCAAGTTTGAAAGGACACAGATAGAGCTGCTCTCGTGCCAAAATTCTATTTTGGAATGGTTTTAACCATTTCACTCTGGGGCAGTTCTAGAGCTGGAACAAACTGCTAATGTCTATAATATAGCAAGACTTCATGTTGTTTGAAAAAGTTTTCCCCAAGATCCACTGTATTAATTCCTTTAAAGACCAGGTGTTTACTTTTAAAAATAGACAACTATTTTATGTATTTTATTTGATGTGTTTATAATTACTTTATACTCTTTTATAATAAAATATTTGTGCAGCAAAAGCTGAGGTTTACCTTTGCCTTTCATACTCCTAGTAAAAATAATTCAATAGAATTCTGCAATTGTGATGTCAGAAACGCCAACTACTTATGAGCTCAATGTTATTTCAATGAGAAACTAAATGCATGGTTTTATCTTTTGAAAAATAAAGAGAGCCTTCTTTTCAATAGCATATGTTTGCACTGTTGTGGTATATCTGTATGATTTTACAATTTTTAAAAAAAGAGTAAATGACTTCTCAAGTAAAATGTCACCTGCTAAATTACAATAAAAGATCACATTATCAAAAATCACATATTCCATTAAATATAATATTTTTTGTAGTAGTGTTATTTCGCTATAAAAACCTGAAAACAGGTTTGCCATTTCCCACTGAAATACACTGCCAGCCTTATAAGTAAAACTCTCCTGACATCATAAAACAAGAATTCCACTGAAATCTTTTTTTTTTTTTTTTGCTGGTAGTTGAGGAAAATACAAATAAAATTAAAAGTTAATTAAAAAAACAAACAAAAAAAGGCAAATAAAATGATTACAGAGGCATTTAAAGGTCCGAAAAGTACAGTTACGCAAGAACTTACCGTAACAGTACATCTTGGAGAACAGTTCTTGCAGCAGGTTACACCATTGGGACTGAAGCTGGCAGGCGCCAGGACCCCATGGAAATTCACTAGCAGTGTTATAGCGGTGACTAACGTCAGGCATAGTACATAAGGGGCGGTCTCCCAGAATCCCCAGTTCTCCCGCCGGAGACTCCCGGCCGCTGGATGACATCAGAAGAGGCGACTGAGGATCCGCAATCAAAGTGGTGTTGAGAACACCCGATCCTAGGAGAAGGATATCAGAACAAAAAATTCTACCTCCAGCGGGGATGGTGGGAGGGAAAGCACCTGCTGCAAGAGCTGTTCTCGAAGATCTACTGTTACGGTAAGTTCTTACGCAACTGTACTACCTTACCTCAAGAAACAGCTCTTGCAGTAGGTTACACCATTAGGACCGATTCTCAAGCAATAGTGGAAATCTCACACCAATGGGAGGAAGGAAGGTAGAAATCCTTGAACGAAAAAAAGCCTAGAACAGAAGTCCTTGAAGGACTGCTAGACCAAAACCTGCTCTTCGCCTCGGTGCAACGTCCAGGCTATAATACCTGAAGAAAGTAAGCACAGTGCTCAGAGTCGCTGCTGTTACAGATGGCTGAGGTGGACACATTCTTTAAGGCCACAAAGGAGGTAGCCACCCCCCCTTGTGGAATGACCCTTAACCGTGCCCGGTAAGGGTTTGCTGCGCTTCTGGTAACAGAATGTGATACAAAGTATGAGCCACCTGGACAGCAACTGGAAATGGGAGCTCCCATCATCCTGTGGGTGAAGGAAACAAAAAGCTGATCAGACTTTCGGTGGTGTTTGGTTCTGGTCAAGCAGCATCGAAGACACCTATGCACATCTAGTGTGTGCAACAGGGCCTCTCCTTGATTTTAATATTTAGGGAAGTACACTGGTAGATCGATATCCTGATTAAGAGTGAGAGCTGAGACCACCTTGGGCAGAAACTTTGGATTGGTCCGTAAGGATACCCTGTCCTGGTGGAAAACCAAATAAGGTTCTTTGCACATCAGTGCGTGAAGCTCCGAAATTCTTCTGGCCAAAGTAACGGCAACTAAAAAGAAACGTCTTCCATGTAAGGAGACGTAGCTCGCAATCTGCGGCTGGTTCAAAAGGTGGCAGCGTAAGCTGCTCCAGGACAAAAGGTAAATCCCAAGGCGGAACAGGATCTTTGATCGGAGGGCTCATGTCGTGTCCAATTGAGATACAGGATGATGGCCTATTGGAGTGTGATAGGCTGAGATGGCACAAAGGTGTACTTTTATCGAGGCGTTGGCCAAGCCTGTCTGAAAAAGAGACAGGAGGTAGCCCAAGACCAACCTTTCTGGACAATCCAGTGGCGAAACCACCATGCTTGAGCCCAGAGGCAAAATCTGTGCCATTTCATGGTGTAAGTAGCATGAAGTGGCCAGTTTTCTAGCAGCCGCCAGAACGTCAGCTACTTCTTGCGAGACCCCGTATCGCATAATGGCTATGTCTCTAGGAGCCAAGCGTGCAGGTTCAGCGAACGAAGGTCCGGATGGACCAAGGAGCCCACCTCCTGAGACAGCAAGTGAGAGCTGATTGGCAGAGGCACCGGAGGTTCCCAGGACAGCTGATGTAGAAGAGGGAACCAGAACTGCCTGGGCCAGAACAGCGCAATAAGTAATAGCGTCGCTTGCTCTCTGCGAAGTTTCAAAAGGACCCTCTGGATCAATGGAAAGGGGGGGAAGGCATAGAAGAATCTGCCCGTCCAGGAGAGGGACAATGCGTCTCACCAGAAAACACCAGGCCCAGGACCTAGCGAGCATAAACTGGGCAGTTTTGCATTGTATGGGGAAGCGAAGAGGTCTAACTCTGGTGTACCCCATCTGTGAAACAGATCCTCTACAACTTCCTGGAGTAGTTCCCACTCATGGACTCTGGCCTGAGAGCGACTCAGGCTGTCTGTGATGACACTGTCTACTCCTGGTACATGAACAGCAATGAGGATTGCGCCGTGTTGTAAAACCCAATCCCACACCCTTATGTCCACTCTGCAAAGCGGGTAGGAATGGGTGCCTCCTTGTTTGTTGAGGTAATACATCACCGCGGAATTGTCTGTTTGTAACAGAAGAGTACCCGGTGGAATCTCTGACTGGAAAGCCTGCAGGGCGTAAAGAACTGCTCTCATTTCCAGGATATTTATGTGGAGATGAGCCTCTTGGGCTGTCCACAGGCCCTGAGACTGGACACCGTCGAGGTGTGCTCCCCATCCGAGCCCTGAGGTGTCTGTGAATAGCGTCACAATCGGAGACTGCGCAGTGAAGAGGACTCCCACAGAGAGGTTCTTTGAATCTAGCCACCATTGCCAATCCTGGATTATGGCCTTCGTGATCTGAATTGGGAGCTGCAGATGGTCTTGCTTTTGATCCCATTGGACCCATAACAACCACTGGGTAACTCGCATGTGGAGACGGGCTAGTGGGACTGTTGCAATCACCGCAGCCATGTGTCCGAGCAGGCAAAGGACCACTCTGGCTGGGACGATCTTCTTTGCCAAGATGTCCCTGATGAGGGATTTGATGTGTTCCGCCCGATCCTGGGGTAGAAAAGCTTTCCCCTGAATGGTGTGCAGAACTGCGCCTATGAACTGCACAGTCTGAGACGGAACCAGGCGTGACTTCTCTTGATTGATAATGATGCCCAGCGTCTTGAACAGAGACGGTGTACAATGAATGCCAGACATTAGGGCCTCCCGAGAGGGCTCCATGAGAAGCCAGTCATCCGGGTAGGGGAACACGTAGAGGCCTTGCCTCCTCAGAGTCGTCGCTACTACCGCCATGCACTCTGTGAATACTCGAGGTGCCGATGACAGTCCGAAGGGGAGGGCTCGGAACTGATAATGGTGACCCTGAAACTCGAAGCGCAAAAACTTCCTGGCGCTTAAGCTATGGGTATATGCAGGTAAGCATCCTGCATGTCCAAGGACACTAGAAAGACGCCCTGCTTGAGCATGGTATCAGACTTGGGAGGGTCACCATGCGGAAGCGTTTGTACAGGACCGAAGTGTTGAGGTCGCCGAGATCCAGTATCGGACGGACGGAGGTCCTCTGTCTTCTTGGGAACCAGAAAGAAGTGAGAATAATAACCTGCACCTCTCTGGTTCCGCGGTATGCGCTCTATAGCTTCTTTTCTGAGAAGCGCGAACACCTCCTGCTGCATGAGCAGGGCGTGCTGACCCGAATAACGGGAAAGCAGGGGAGGTCTTGATGGTGGGTGGTCGAGAAATTCTATGAAGTGGCCTTTCTTGACCAACTGGAGAACCCACCAGTCGGTGGTAATCGACTGTCACCCTAAAAAGTGGTGAGCGATGCAACTCCCAACTTTTTGTGCCTGTTGATCCAGAGGAGGGTTGGGGGCCGGGAAGGAGTCATGCTGTGGCAGTGCTGGTCCCTGCAGGCTGGGACGGTATGTTATAATGCTGGCCTCTGCCTCGGGACGACTCAGCCTGGGCTTTACATTGAAAAGTGCCCCTTTGTTGCTGGCCAGAACGTGGCTGCTGCCTACGAAAGGAACCAGGCCTTGATCTGTATATGGCCTGAACAGAACTGACTGCCTTCCCAGTGTCCTGGTGCTTGGTGATAACCTTCTCAGAGGGTTCACCAAAAAGTACTTCACCACTGTAAGGGATGTCAAGAATGTTCTTCTGTACGTCCGGGGTAAAGCTAGAGACACGGAGCCAAGAGCGTCTCCGGAGACAGATGCCTGAAGCTGCAGCTCTGGCAGACGAGTCCGCAGAATCGTATGCGGATCGTAGCACTTGGGTTCCCACATCAGACCCTGTGTGGAGGAGGTTTAGGAGCTCAGTCTTCTGAGCGCCATCCGATAATCTGTCGACAAGGTCCTGGCCCTGTTCCCACAGGGCTTTCTGAGACTGTACCATGTGAGATAGGTAGTTCAGGGACCTGATGGAGCATGTAGCAGCCGCATACATGTGCCTCCCCAGGGCATCCAACTGTTTGGATTCCTGGTCTGGTGGCTGTGTGCTCATATGCTGCGGTCTTTGGGACAGGTCATGCGAGGCCGTAATGACCAGGTAGTCAGCCAGAGGTCGTTGAGCCAAGTACTGTTCCTCTTTTGGGGCCTTGTACAGGCGGTCAGCTTTCTTCGGCACAGCGGGGGAGAAGTGTGGACACTTCCACGCAGCCTTGGTGACGTTCACGAAGGTGTCCATCAAGGGTGGCACTACCATAGGCTTTGGATCTTTTTACCGAAGATAACGGGCAAGGCGCTGTCTCTCTCGGGATCGAGGTCTTCAGCATCCCATCCCATGTTGTCCTGGATGTGCCTCATGATCTCACAGAAGGAGGGATCATCCGGAGGAGACCTGGGTAGGTCATGTGGGTCAGGTGATGTGATGCTTAGTGGAGAAGGAGATCTGGAGAATTCTGAGGTATCCGATCTAGAGTCCTGCCCTGACGGAGTGTACCGACGACATCTAGGTCGCCTGGGGAAGGGAGACCCTGATGGAGATCTTGAGGGAGGCCTTCTCCGATCCTTGGATCTACCCAGAGGTGGAGTCTTCTCCTTAGTGGTTGGTGGTCGTCCTGCTGGCCCCTGTGGTAGAGAAGGGGGCGTAGGAGGTGAAGGAGGAGGAGGAGGTGTTACAGGGACCACATCTTTTCGGATGGTGTCCCACCATAAAGTAAAGAGATCCTTTACCTCTTGTATGCTCATGCCCGACGACGGGCTTGGTGCCGGTGGTCTGTCGCTGGGGTCAGTCGTCGGGACCGCGAGTGTCTCCGGGGGTGGGCGAAGGTTCCCTCGGAAGCCGGGCATCCTCTGTGTCGCCTGCCTGGTCTACAGGCAATGTTGTGTCCTCTTCCGTGGAATCCCTGAGACCGGTGTCCACCGGCGACTGGGGGTGTCTTCAGCTCCGGTGAGCGTGAAGCCGGTCGGTTGGTCGACTACTTCAGGTCCAGTGAACGCCCGGCCGGCGTCTGGTGCTTGGCCGATGTCCTCGGCTCTGGCGAACACCTGACTAACTTCGGAAGCTTGGCCGACGTCAGATTGGCAGACGTCGGGTCCATCGTCCGCTTTAGAGACGTCAGGTCTTTTGTCTTCCTGGGTGGTGGATCCGGACCCCTGGGAGGCTGGGAGACCAATCTGGAGTCAGGGTCCCGACGTTGGGCAGAAGAGAAAGATTTGCGGCATTCAGCAGACTTGCAAGAGGCCCGAGAGGGAGTGGAGGAAGCAGAAGGCCTAGAAGTCTTGATGGGCTGAAGCAAAGTCACCTGTAGCCTTGAGTTTGACCGGAGGGGGCTGAGAACAAGCCCTGGAGGAACAGCGGTCAGATCGAGTGGAGCCTGAGCTACGCAAGTCCGAGGCCCAGTTCGGGGATCTGGACCTTGCTTTCTCCCAGTGTTTGTCCCGGTGCTTAAGGGCTTTAGAAGAAGAATCACCCCTGGAGGAAGGTTCTTTGTCCATCCTGCTAAGTTTCTCTTCTAAAAGATATGCCTGAAGTGCCTTCTGACGGTAGATCCTGATGCGGCTGTTGAACCCTTGACAGAAGGAGCAGGCCTTGGTGTTGTGGTCCGGGCATAAGCACTGCATGCAGGATGAAAGAGGATCCTTGAAAGGGATCTGTTTTCCACAGGCACACTTGGAAAGGTGTCCCTCAGAAGCAGGAGTTGGAGAGGACATTAGTTTTGTAGAAACTACTTGAAGAAGTTCTAAATCGTCGTGCGCTAGGTAGAGACCGAGAGGCCGATGCTGGCGAGTCGACGGTGGGAAAAGAACTGGGGATTCTGGGGGACTGCCCCCTTATGTACTATGCCTGACATCGAGGGCGGGACCGATGTCAGGGTGGGACCAACGTTGGGGGCGGTCCCCGCTGAATACTGCTAGCTAGAACATTTTCGTGGGGTCCTGGCGTCTGCCAGCTTCAGTCCTAATGGTGTAACCTGCTGCAAGAGCCGTTTCTCGAAGTAAGATTCTTCATTCATTAAGATATACATCCTTACTAAAGCACATGCCGGTTAAAAAATGTTAAATACCAAAATCACAGTTATAGTTTCTTAACTCCCCCCCCCGGAAAAGGAAAACATAACTAATCTATTTATGGCCCGATGCAATTTAACCCAGTGTGTGAGGAAACAAGACCATAACTCACGAATGACAGAACCATGGGCTAGTTATGCCCCCACAGGCCAGCCTATGTCAGCAACCCAAGTTTGGGACTGAGCCCAAGCTGCCAGGTGCTGGCTGGGGTGGGTGGGGGGTGGAGCGGTTATAAGGGTGAGTATCCTAAAGGACACTCCTCAGTAGCTCAAATCCCAGTTGGGGCACTTAATTTCTTTTTCATTTTGCAACTGTACTTGAAATATATGCAAATGCACACCGCTGTGAATAAAAGACCCACCTTAATGTTCCCTGTATCATAAATTCTCTATGCCTTTAATCGTTTTAGTTGCTCTCTACTACATCCTCTCAACTGCTGAGTCTCTGAATTTGCCTCTCAATTAAAAAATGTTTCTATTTTACTGTTCACTTGGATTGTTGTGCTTGAACATTTACCAGATCATTATGCCACAGGAGGTCAAACCCAACACTTCCCGTGAGCAATAAAATACAAGTTCTTTTTGTCATTACAACAAAGAATCAAAGTTTGCAGTGAGAAAAATCCTTCTAAATTCAGCTCACCATTCCAGAAGAATGCCCAAAAAACCTTAAGGATCTTAATTTTTTTTCTGGCCTAAATACTGCAAATCACTGAGAAACTTCTCCGGCCTCCCACTGCCCTCTGGCTCTCCTCCAATCATGAAAATCTTTTTTGTACTAACATGACTCATTGCAGGAAAGCATAGCCCCAGGAAGAAAAGGGTTATATCTACTGTGAACGACTATACCCAGAGAAGTAAAAACAGCAAATGCACAAACCAACAGTTACCAATAAACAAAAAAAACAGCATCCTTTTTCCCCCCATAATTTACTGTTCTCTCTCCACCCCCACCCCACTCTCATCTCGGTCCCACTCCTCCCCCAGGACTTATGTAAAGTACAGTTAGATAAGAATTAACCGTAAGAGCAGATCTTAGAGAGAGGCTCTTGCAATAGGTAATCACCTTGAGGACTGCACCCCCTGGTGTCTGGACCACATGGAAACTTTAGCTAGCAGTGCCTAACAGGGGTTTGCCCACCAGATATGTGACAGACATCAGCATTACACTATATAATGGGCAGTCTCCATGCCCGCCTTCCAGTTCTCCTGCCAGAGACCTCCGAGAAGGAGCAACAGGAGAATGGAAAAAGGGCTCCTGGAGCCCAAAACGAGCTCCCAGAGAAAGAGCAGCAAAGAGACTTAGGGGAAGGAAGGAGGAAAAAAGGTTACCTACAGCAAGAGCCTCTCTCAAAGATCTACTGTTATGGTAAGTTCTTACCTAACTGTACTATCATATTTCGAGAGGGCTCTTGCAGTAAGTAACCACCTTGAGGACCGAGTCCCAAGCAGTGTGAATAAGAAGGAACTGAAACACGGGAGGCAGGAAAGGTCTGCAGAAAAGTAGAGTGTTTAGAACAGGAGGCCTTGGAGGACAGCTAAACTAAAGCCAGCCCTGCGCTTAGAGGCAATGTCCAGACTGTAATGTTGGGAGAAAGTGTGGACGGAGCTCCAAGTGGCCGCTGCACAAATGCTAGAATGCCCCTTAACCTCCCCGGGAAGGTTTTACCCTACTTCTTGTAACAGAAAACAATACAGTTTGCCAACCATTTGGATAAACATCATTTGGAAACTGCCGCACCCTCTCTCTTGGGGGCAAAAGAAACAAAATGTTGGTCCGTTTTCCGGACAGACTTGGTTCTGTTGGTATAATAATGCATGATTCTGTGAACATTTAAGGTATGTAGAATGGCCTCCCCCTGACTGGAATGCTCAGGGTAATACAATGGAAGTTGAATAGGCAAGCAGTAACACCCGACAGGGTGGGCGTAATATAGCTCCTGGAAGGTCCGGTATTGCCCATACTGCCCACCCTTGAAAGTATTATTGTGCTTAGAAAATGGGCTACCTGTGTCATTTGTATGTGGGATTTAACAAAATTAAAAGAGAAATTTAAAAATTTAGTTAGACTAACTACTAAGTTAAAGTTGTCCTGCTGTAAAGTAGTCCCTACTTCTCTGTGCTGTTCCATGTCTTGTTGCTACCCCCCAAGAGCTATTCTGATCTTCTCCCCCCACCCCACTCACACACACACTGCTCCACCACATCTGTGACAAGATATGGAGTTTCTTTTGCAAAAATGCAGTTTTCCATCTTGTCCCTTTTTTTTTTTACCCCTTTCTCAGAAATTGCGATCTTGCATGACCCTGTTGCACAAAAGAAGGAGGGTAGATCGAGAAGCTCAATGTGCAGGGCAGCATACAGTACTGTGTTTTTTTTTTTCCCAATTTAAAGACCGCAAGTTTTACTGTGCTGTTTCAGCCCCTTCCCCATTAGTGTGTCCCCTTCTTTCTGCACCACATTATGCGATTTATTTTTTTGATGTCCCGCCAGAGAAAGCGGAAAGCCATTAGCGGAGCACCCGACCACGGTAAGGTATGAACCGCGTGCTAAAATCTGGCTGATTTGTAAGCTTTTTGGGTGGGGGCAGTCAGGTACATGGAGGCAATTTAGATATTTTTTTCTGGTATTATTTGTCTGAAGTAGCGACTGTATGCAAACAGGTCAGTCAAGCAGCATTTATCACTTTAGCTGCTGTGAATGGGGAATCTCGTGCTTTGCGTTTTATAATGTTAGTGACAACTGGCGGATCCGTGAAGCTGATTGCTCTGACAGCTTCACTTTTATTATCCCAAATTTCCTTTTATATTTGGAAAAGTCTTTATTTTAAATTGTTAAAGCAAGGGCGACTGGGGGTGGTGGGCTTCTCTCACACTGGGGGGGGGGGTGCTGCCTCGCTCGGTCATCCAGTTAGAGACAGAAGAAAAAAATTACTTACCTTAGTAACTGTGTTTCTTCTAATGGAGTCTTGCTGTATTTTGACAATCTGCACTTAGCTCCAGCCTTTGAACTGCCCCGGAGAGTATAGGGTTAATTTTCTATGCAGTGCATAGAACGTCGAGCTTGGTTGAGGTCTCTGTCTGCAGCACTATGAAACCCAACAGTCAGATTCTTATGAGCAAACACTCACTGTTTATGTGGAAATTGTAAACATTTTTTAACTAGCCAACTGGCAACAGAAAGTTTTGGATTCCCAAAGGAAGACTCAAATCAGGAAATCCAAAACCAAACCTATCCAAAAATAAAATATTATAATACAAAGCACCCAGATAAAGTGGAGGGTGTACTTGAAGCACCCTTGGGCTGCAACACTGCGCCTGCCCACCCACTTCTCAAAACCAAGTTCTGAGAAGGGAGGCAGGGAGGGAGGTCAGAATACAGCAAGACTCGATTAGAAGAAACACAATTACTAAGGTGAGTAACTTTTTCTTCAAACAACATAAAGTCTTGCTGTATTCTGACAATCTGCACACTACCAAGTAGTACCTCCATGGAGGAGGGACAGAACCTACTTTGGGAATAGACTCTGAAGTACTGCTGTGCCAAACCAAGCATCACTCCTAGCTTGGACATCCAGAGAGTAATGCTTGGTAAAGGTATGGACTGTTTTCCAGGTGGCTGCTTGGCAAATTTCTAACAGAGGGATATCCCTGGCAGCAGCCAGGGAAGCAGCTGTACCTCTTGTGGAATGAGCCCTCAGGCCTGAAGGTGGAATTTTTCCCAGTTTCTCATAGCAGAATTGTATACAAGAAACAATCCACCTAGCAACAGTTCTCTTGGTGGCAGGTTTGCCCTTCCCCACTTCCCCCATAAGTGGGGAACAACTGAAGGGAATCAAACCTGTGACCCTCTGTACGCTCTATGTAGTAGCCAAGGGCTCTTTTAACATCTAAACTGTGTAGCCTCCTCTCTCCTGAGGAAGAATGATCAGTGAAGAAAACAGGGAGAGACGGACTGATTCAAATGGAAGTCTGAAACCACTTTGGGCAGGAACCTCCTATTGGTTCTAAGGACCACTTTATCTCTATGAAAGGAGATAACATCAGGTTCCACTGACAGGGCTTGCAATTCACTGATCGTCTCAGGCAGAGTGTGGCTACCAAAACACAGTTTTCCCAAGTCAAGTACTTAAGCTTTGCTGAGGACATAGGCTCAAATGGGGGTTGCATAAGTTGAGCAATGCAAACATTTAAGTTCCAGGCAGGGGCAGGATCCCTAAAGGGAGGATTGGTATGAAGCAATCCCTTAAAAAATTTACAGAATACAGGGTGAGATGACAGTGAGGAAGGCTTACCCACTGACAGAAAAACAAACAGCTGACAAGTGTACGTTGAGAGTAGCTGGTCTAAGGCCTAGGCCATTCAGATGGACCATATAATCCAGAACTGTAGGCAATTCAGCAGTGTCTGGAGATATATGCTTCTTGGAACACCAAATGCTGAATCTTTTCCATTTGGAGTCATAAGTCTTTCTGGTGGCATGCTTCCGAGAGGCTTTGAGAACATCCAGCCCCCTTGGGACAGATGCAAATCTGCATACTCTAAGTCTTCAAGAGCCATGCCTTGAGATTGAGAGACCGAAGATTTGGGTACCAAATCCTCCCCTGAGAGGAGGTTAACAGGTTGTAATTTCTGTGAAGAGATAGGGGAAGATGGACTGTTAGGGACAGTAAGAGGGGGTACCAGGGCTGCCTGGCTCAATCTGGAGCAATCAGAATCACTTTGCAGGATTGTGACCTTACCTCGACCAGAACCTTGAACAGCAGAGGAAAGGGAGGGAAGGCATAGAAACATTTCCCTTCCTAGTTCAACATCAGAGCATCCAGAGGGACTGAACCCAAGACTGGGAGTCTGCAACAAAACAGAGGAAGTTGGTGATTGTCTGGGGCTGCAAAGAGATCCATCTCTGGAGTGCCCCGCCTTGAAAAAATCACTTTCAACACCAGAGGGTCCAGGGACCATTCGTGATGGCCCTGTGAGATCCTGCTCAGTGCATCTGCTAGCACATTGTCCTTCCCTGGAAGGTGGACTGCTATCAGAGAGGTCTGCAGAGAATAAGCCAGGGACCACAATTTCATGGTTTCTGTGCACAAGGCCGTGGCCCGAGTGCCTTCCTGCTTGTTGATGTACCACATGGTAGTGGGGTTGTCTGTTCTGACCTGAACCACCTTGTTCTGCACTGACAGAGAAAGCTTGCAGAGCCAGAAAAACTGCCCTGAGTTTCAGGAGATTGATATGAAGAAGGTATTCCTGAGGGGACCACAGTCCCTGGGCTGTGAGTGCCCCAAGATGGGCTCCCCACCCCAAAAGGGAAGCATCTGTGGTAAGGGCCACTGAATGAGAGTGAGCGACAAATGGGATCCCTTGCCTTAAATTATCCTGATCCTGCCACCACTGAAGAGCTTGGATCAGTGTCTGAGTCACTGGAGTCAGTTTGGTAAGAGGATCCTTCCTTTGGGACCAAAAGGCCCTCAGATGAAACTGAATGTCCCTCATCTGAAATCTTGCCCCCCTTGGACCATCACAGTAGAAGCTGCCATGTGGCCCAAGAGCTGAAGGAAGTGCCTTGCTGGTCGAGACACCTGAAGGCTGAGGGAAGAAGCCAGTTCTATAAGAACTCTTGCCCTTTCCAGGGGAAGAAAGGCTCTTGCTTTGACAGTATCTAGCTCTGGCCCTATAAAGGCAAGAATCTGCACTCATTCGAGAACCGAGTTGGGGAGGTTGAGAAGAAATCCAAGGGAAGTGAGCACTTGCTGAGTCACTTGCAGGTCTGACTTGACTTGGTCTGGAGACTGACCCACTGTGAGCCAGTCGTCCACATATGGAAAAATGGAAATCTTTTGCCTTCTTAGAAAGGCAACTACTACTGCCAGGCACTTTGTGAAAACCCTTGGAGCTGATGTTAGACCAAAGGGCATTGCCTTGAACTGATAATGGCCTAAGGGCAACATGAACCTGGGGTACTTTCTGTGGGAGCACCTGATGGGGATGTGAAAGTAGGCATCTTTGAGGTCCAAGGAGGCTAACCAGTCCCCTGGCCTTAAGGAGGGAAGAATTATTCCCAGAGTCACCATCTTGAACCTTGGTTTTAAAAGATGTTTGTTCCGGTATCTTAGATCTGGGATGGGTCGCCACTACTCTGTCTTTTTGGGGTAAGAAAGTACCTGGAGTACAGACCTTTGCCCTGGTGTAGGGCAGGAACTCTTTATGGCTCTTAAGGCCAGAAGAGATGACACCTCTGCCTCTAGGGCAAGGGTTTCGGAGAGACTTGCAGGTAGAAAAGATCTGGCTCTCATCTTCGGAAATTTTTTGAAGCCGAGAACCAGTCTCTGGCTTACTACTTCCAGGACCCACTTGTCTGAAGTAACAGACATCCAGTCCTGGACAAAGTAAGCCAGCCTGCCCCCTACAGGGATAGGAGAGTCGACCCAGGCAGACCCATCAGGGTGTCTGCTTGGCAGGGGCCTTAGGCTGAGGAGTGGATGCAGCCGTGCTCATCCTCCTTTTGCCTCTCCCTCTGAAGAACCCCCTCTGTGAAAATGGAGATGAGGCCTGTGCTTGGTAGAAAAGCCTATGAAAAGGCCTGCCCATGCCCCTAGATTGCTGCCTTTGAGGAGTTGCCTGCCTCTCCTTGGCCTGTGCACTCCTATAAGTGGTCCTAATTCCCTATAAGTGGTCCTATATTCCTCCATCTTTTTCATGTAATTCTCTGTCTGCTCCCCAAACAGAGAATTACCTTCCACAGGGAAATCCATGGCCTTAGCCTGGGTATCCTGTGAGAGGCCAGTACCTCTGAGCCAAGCCATTCTCTGAAGAGCCACAGATGTAGCCAAGACTCTTGATGACACATCACTGGAGTCCACAGGCAGCATGAAATTGTACCTCAGATGCCTCAATCCAGTCAGCAGCCACCTCCTCCAGCTCCTTGGCCAGCTGGGGGAAGGCCTGTTTAGCCAGTGCCAGTACAGTGTCCCACCTGGACTTCTGGTACTTGGCTGTATAGGCCATATAATTAGCCTGCCTGAGTCCCAAAGAGGATGCCATGTACAGTTTCTTTGCCAAGGAATCCATCCTCCTGGAGTCCTTATCTGGGGGTGTGTGAAGCCAAGGGAACATTAGCCCTGTCACAGGCTACAGCCTGCATGACCCCAACACGGCTGCCTCGTTGACAGAAAAACTCCGTACCTGAGCCTGATAAGTTATACCTCTTGTCCATTCTCTTATCAACAGGAGGTACAGAATTTGGAAACTTTAAAATTTTTTGCGTCTGTTTCCCAAAAGATTTGTGTAGGGGAATAGACAGCCTCCTGGACTCTGGGATGTCCATCATTTCAACAAAATCAGGCTCCTCTTGATCCTCTATAGCCTCCTTCATAGGGAGCTGGAGGGTTTCAGCCACTTCTGTAGAACAGATAGTGGGGAGGGGACTCAAGAGAGCCCAGGAGGGGAAACATCAGAAGGTCTGTCTGGGGAGATGTCCGGTACAATGGGCACGTCCAGACTTTCTGCTCCATCATAATCATCATCTTGTTCATAATCCCCTTCCTCCTCAAATTCCGGTTCATAAAAATCTTCACGGGCATAATCCTGAACCGGAGGAACCGACTGAACCGAACCCCAAGCTAACGGAGCCGGATCGGAAGGAACCAGGCGAAGCGATTCAACAATCCGAATCGCTCGGGCAATCTCATCAGCGGTCGGAACATAAACCTCCAGATCCGAACCAGCCAATTTTCCCTTACGTTTCATTTTTATAGGAACCAATCCCTCAGGACTGGCTCTCCTCTTGCCCGAAGAAGCATCACCCTGGTCAGAGGGCACTCCTTCTGGTTCGGTCGGAACCGAACCGGGTGACCATCCGGGTCAGCGGACTTCTCGGCCTCCTTTTCCCCTAAATCTACCTAATCTTTTTTCCCCAGGGTAGACTTAGGAAAGTTTTTTCATATTTGGCAGTCTGTATTGAGGTGGTCAAACCCCAGAAAATAAACACAGGTGATGTGGGGATCTGCCTTAGCAAAGCCCTCCCCCACACTCACTGCAGTGTTGAAACCCAGTGGGCCTTTTTTTTTCCCCTTGGGTTTCTCAGACATGACCAACCTAACCAAACTTACCCTTTTTTCGGCAACCGCCAGGCAAGACTCCCTTATCAGTTTCTAACCGTGTTACGGGTATTGGAAAAAAAAAAAACGTTAAAACATGTTTGTTTGTTTTTTTTAAAACCGATAACGACCGGTAACGACACACTAAAGGAAAACACACAGATTTCAAATACGTTGGATCGGTTCAGCCGAACCGATCGAGAAAAGTTTTTACAATTTCCACAAATAACTCAGGACTACTACCTAGAAACATAGAATTTGACGGCAGATAATGACCGCTTGGCCCACCTAGTCTGCCCATTTTCCTACCTAACAGATAAGCTGCAGATCCTAGTTAACCAACAGCTTAATTCCTTCTACCCCACCACTAGGACTGCCCTATGCCTGTCCCATGCATTCTTGAAGTCCCCCACTGTTCTTGACCCCACGACCTCTTCAGGGAGGCTGTTCCATGCATCCACAACCCTCTCAGTGAAAAAATACTTCCTCACATTACCTCTGAGCCATCCCCCTTCTATCTTCAAATTGTGCCCCCTTGTACCTAAAGTACTTACTGTACCACAGACAGAGCCCTGAACTGTAATACCACGTAAGTTGGGTGGAAAAACCGTCACTTTAACCGACTTTGAACAGAGTAGAAGAAATCTCCGGAGCGACTGTTCAGTGAGGTGGAGTAAAGAATCTGACGGTTGGGTTTCAGAGTACTGCAGACAGAGACTTCAACCGAGCTCGAGCTCAACGTTCTATGCACTGCACAGAAAATTAACCCTATACTCTCCGGGGCAGTTCAAAGGCTGGAGCTAACTGCAGATTGTCAGAATACAGCAAGACTTCATGTTGTTTGAAAGCATAATTTTCAGGAGCGAGCGGGCAGCTAGCTGGAGGAGGAATGAGGGAGAGTCCAGTTGGTATAATAGCCTGAGAATCATGGGGCACTATAGAAGAGGTACAGCAATAAAATAAGTTTTTGGGAAATGAGCCCAACTAAGGAGTGCCATATCAGGCAGCTGGTATTGGTAGCCAGTATCTCTCATTAACAGAGTAAAAAATGGCGGTGATTTCAGATTAAACTTGGTGTTTTGGGCCAATGAGGAAGCAGGGTGGGTAAAGGGATTCTAAGTGGGTAAAGGGTTAATGGGGTTGGAACTTTTTATTTCCTGGGCATCTACTGAAAGTTAATGTACCCCCCCCCCCCCATCAGGGGTACCGGCCAATCAGAAGCCTGGAAACCACTTTCGTTAAGAACTGAGGATTTGTATGCAGGGCCACCTGGTCTCAGTGAAAAATTAAATAAGGCTCCTTACACATCAGGGCCTGAAGCTTGGAAATCCTTCGAGCAGAAGTGACTGCAACTAAAAACAGTGCTTTCCACGATAAATAGCGCATATCACAACTACCAGTCTGTTCAAAAGGAGGCAAGGTCAGCTTTTCCAAAATAAAATTGAGATCCCAAGGTGGCTCAGGACTGCGCACCGGGGGTTTCAGGTGGTGGATCCCTTTCAGGAAGGTTTTGGAAACCTCCAGCTGAGCCACAGTTTTGCCCTCCACTGAGGTGGGGTAGGCAGAAATGGCAGACAGGTGAACCTTCAGCGAAGAGTAACTCAGGCCCTGGTCAGACAGGTGTAGTAGATACTTCATGACCTGAGCAACAGGGCATGAAAAAAGGTCCCAACCCTTCGAGGTGGTCCAAATGGAGAAACACGCTTCCATTTCATGACATGTCATCCTCGTAGAAGGCTTTCTGGCCTCTACAAGGACTCAAGTCACTCTGGAGGAAACTCCATAGTGTGTGATAGCTATGTCACGAGGTGCCACGCGTGACAGTAAAGGGACTTCAGTCCTGGATGGACCAGCATGCCCCTCTCCTGAGTTAGGAGATCATGGCAGAGAAGCAGGGGAACTGGAAGTTCCACTACAAGCTGCTGAAGAAGCAGAAATCATATTTGGCGAGGCCAAAACGGGACAATCAGAATCACGTGAGCCCCCTCCGCTTGAAGCTTGAGCTGCACCCTCTGCAGAACTGGAAAGGAAGGGAAGACATACAAAAGCCTTCCTGTCCAGCAGAGAGATGGCGTATCTCGCCAGAAAGCACCACGCCCGGGATCAAGCGAGCAAAACCTAGGTAGTTTTTCGTTGTATGTGGAGGCGAACAGATCCAGGTCTGGACAACCCCATAGGGCAAAAATGTGTTCGACCTCCTCTTGCTTGAGCTCCATTTGTGGGCTCTTACTCTGGTGCAGCGGAGACTGTCCGCGAGGACGTTTTGCACGCCCGGAATGAGAACAGCTGTGAGGTGAACTCAATGCAGATTTGCCCAATTCTACACCCACATCGCCTCCCTGCAGAGGGGATATGAGCGAGTGCCCCCTTGCTTGTTGAGGTACCAGACTACACACATATTGTCCGACTGGCCTAGCAATGGGCCCTAGCAAAGCAAATGCTGGAAGGCTTGAACAACATACAGCACTGCCCTCATCTCAAGCACGTTTATGTGCAGGTAGAGCTCAGTCTGAGACCACAGCCCTCGAGTCCTGTGGTTCTCCAAATGAGCACCTCCAGCCCATCCCCAATGCATCTTTAGTTGGGGTCTGGGTGGGAGGAGGGGACTGGAAGGGGACCCCATTGGTGAGGTTGTTGAGATCATGCCACCACAGGAGATTCTGCTGTATCGAACTGGAGACCATGACCACGTGGTCTAGGTCGTCTGACCTCTGATCCCACTGCGTTCTGAGTGCCCACGAGAAATTCGCATTTGGAGCCTGGCCAGAGGGACAATGGGGATGGCCACTGCCCTAAGGCCAAGGAGTCTGAGAACCAACTTGGCCGTGACCCACCTGCTGGAGGCTACTAGATGAGCCTGTTTCTGCAAGATTTCTGCCCTGTCTAAAGGGAGGAAAGCCATACCCTGGGCCATATCCAACACCGCTCCAATAAACTGAAGGTGTTGAGAAGGGGCAAGCTGGGACTTGGGAAGGTTGACAGTAATCCCCACTTGCGCAAAAAGGGCCAGGGTAACAGAGAGGAAATGTTCCAACTGCTCCCTCAATGGGGCTGACAGAAGCTAGTTATCAAGGTAAGAGAATACATAGTGGCCCTGGCACCTCAGGGCCACCGCCACTATCGCAAGACACTTGGTAAAAACTTGAGGTACTGAGGACAGGCCGAAGGGGAGGGCTTTGAACTAGTAATGCTCCCCTTGAAAGGCGAAGCTGAGGTAGCAGTGATGGGCCTGAAAAACTGGGATGGTCAGCATTCAAAACCGTCTGTACTCTATGTACAGGTTTAGAGGACTGAGGTAGAAGATGGGAAGCAAATCTTCCATCTTTTTGGGGACCAAGAAGAAGTGGGAGTAATACCCCTTTCCTACCTGGTTGGACGGAACAGGCTCTATTGCCTCCTTTTGCAGAAGAGCCTCAATTTCTTCCCTTAAGAAGGGAATGTGCACCTTTGGATAATGAGACATCCCTGGAGGCTTGTTTGGGAGAAACTCCAGAGTGTGACCCTGTCTGATCAACTGAAGGACCCGCAAGTCTGTGATGACTGCCTCCCATCTCGGCAGGTGACTGGTGAACCTTCCTCCCACCGATTCCCCTAAAGGAAGGGGGCCACGAGTCAAGAGATGGAGGGAGGGATGAGGAGAACCACTTCTGAGGCTCTGAGCTTTGGCTGGAGGGGTGGCTGCAGCTGAAAGTGCCAGACATTTGGTCTGGCATGGCTGTATCCTGCTGCTTCGTCTGCCTCTTGGTCTGGCGACGAAATGGCCATTTGGCCTTGGATCTAGGGTGGTACATGGTGTGAACCGACCTCAGGGCCTTGCCCTTATCCTAGTGGCTGGTAATATGCTGGGCATCCCCCCCCCCAGAACAGGACAGAACCCCAGAATGGAGCACCCTGAATAGCTGCCTGGACATCGGGTGCCAAGCCTGACACCCTGAGCCATGCAAATCTCCTGAGAAAGACAGCCACAGCTGTGCCCCTGGCTAAGGAGTCCACTGCATCATTGGTCACCCTCAGAGAGTGGCAACAAGCGACTTTGGCTGACCGGATTGTGTTAGACTTGTGTTAGACAGGTCTTGGATTCAAAATCCGGCAAGGCCTCAATGACGGGCTTCAACTGGTGGAACAACGACTTCTGTTACACCAGCATGTGTGCCACATAGTTAAGGGCACGCATAGAGAGAGTGGAAAAAGAATGAAACTTTCTCCCAAACTAATCTAGCTGCCTCGACTCCCTGTCAGGAGGGGAGATGCTCATGTGCCTGGGCTTGGTGGACCTATTGTGGGCCATCATAATTACTACCAAGTCAGCCTTAGGGTGGACACTGAGGTGATCCTTTCCCTCAGGAGTCCTGTAGGTACTGTCAGCCTTCTTCGCCACAACCGGAATAGAGGAAGGCATCATCCATATAGTGGAGGCCAAATCCTCATGAGGCTCCAGCCACGGGGGTGTGAGGACAGGTGCAGTCTCCTGGATGTCCAAGTGCTCAGCAAGACTCTGACGTTTGGGATCCTCAGCACTGGATTTTCATCCCTAGACCTCTGCGATCAGTTTCAGGAGGTCTGAGAAAGAAGGGTCTTCCGGAGGTGATTTGGGGAACTCCTTCGACTTAGGTTCCTCTGCAGGGGGAGTCTCAAACCACGAAGCCAAGGAGGAAGACCCAGAACGACTGACGTCCGGGCGAGAGTCCTCCTGAGTCCTAGGAGGAACACTACCTGATGTAAGGGACAATAGAGGAGCTTCAGTCAGGCCCAACATAGACTGGCACAGTTCCAGTGGGGAAGCAGGTGTAGGAGTCTGATCCGAGCAAACCAGGGCGGAGGGGGTTCTTGCCTGGTGCCAGTTGTCCAGCTCCGAGGCAAGCTGAGATTTGGTCTCGGATCACCAAGACTGAAGAAATGGCCCTAAAATCCGCCTGGGGTTGGGGAAGAGGTGGAGATGGCTGCTAAACCAGCTGGAACCCCATCGTTGGGAACCCCGGCGTATGAAACCCTTGTGCTGGGTAACCTGACGAAGGGTATAAAGGAGCATACCCAGACATCGGGAAGCCTGATGTCTGGTAACCTGGCGGAGGATACCCGGGAACCTGATGAAAGGGCAGGTAACCGGTCGAACATAACCCAATGAAGGCCCCGATGGAGGAGCTGTGGGGGCCAGCGTGAGACCCTGAGGCCTGAAGTTCGGACTGGAAGGGTCCGAAGGAGCAGTCTCAGGCACAGGGCCGGCAGGAGGCAAGGCCGGCGACAGTGCTGACTGCCCCGCCGGAAGAACCGGGGAAGGGGCCTGCGGAGGCTCAGACATTAGGTCCGGGAGTTAACCAGGAACTATGGCACCCAATGGACGACCCCATCCTCCGGTTCCTGCTGGTCTGGGAAGGGCGGAGGTGGCTGAACATCGGGAGAAGAGGGGGTATCTCCGAAGGCAGAACCCACTGAAGAATGCTGCCCATAGACCGGCAGCTGGCTTTCGTTCAGCTGGACGTCATCGGGGCTTGCGCCGGAGCCCGATGTGAGCGGAAGGGTTGGGCGGTCATCAGAGGGTCCGATAACTGGCTTACCAACCTTGGCTAAGTGGGCACCGGAGTTCGTGGAGCCCAACTTGTTGGGCCAGGCGTTCGTTAGAGGGTCCAATAAGTGGCTTATCGGCCCCGCCAGCCTGCTTAGACCAGGTGGTGGAGAAGGGTCTGAGGGAGGCAGAAGCCTCGGACTTGGCAGAGGCGCCCATGGCCACCGTAACCATTGGTTGCGGGGGAACCAAGGGCTGCTCCTGGAAAGGTGGGGCAGACTTGGGAGGTAGCGCCGGCCTTCCCGGAGTAAGAGGGCCGCTGTTCCTCAGAGGGGCCCAAGGGCAGCTGCGGGTGAGACGGGGACCATTCCTGGTCCCGATGCTTCTCTGTTCCTCTTCTTCCTATGTCTGTGGGAGTCAGCTGGTGAGGAAGAAGTGCTTCTTAATTTTTGCAGCTCTTTCTCCATGGATGCCATCTTTTTCAGAAGATGGGCTTTGAGGGCCTGCTGGTGATGCTTCCATGTGGCCTGGCTAAAGCTGGAACAGACCTCACAATTCTCAAACCTGTGCTCCAGGTATAAACAGAAAAGGCAGCTGGCATGAGAGTCTTTGCGCGGTAGCTGCGCGCTGCAAGAATCGCACTTATTTTTATACCACTAGACGGAAAACAGCAAAGCCATGCACAGAATAGAAGGGTTTTACAGAAAAACAAGAAAAAACGGATACTCATCAGAAAAAGGCGTTCGAACTGCAGTGACAATCTCCACGAGGTCCAATGTGCTCAGGTCAAAAGCGCAAAAGAACTGGAAGGCAGACATGGGGAACGCCCACTATTTGGTGTCACGCTGACGTCGGTCACGTGACGTCGGGTGGGCGGTCCCCCGTCAGACACTGCTAGCTAAAGTTTCTGTGAGGTCCTGACACCAGGCGGCGCAGTCCTCAAGGCGATTACCCACCGCAAGAGCCCTCTCAAAGATAGTACAGTTACGTAAGAACTTACCGTAACAGTAGATCTTCGAGAACAGCTCTTGCAGCAGGTTACACCATTAGGACTGAAGCCGTCAGGCGCCAGGACCCCACGGAAATTTTCTAGCTAGCAGTCTTCAGCGGGGACCGCCTCTGACGTCAGGTGTAGTACATAAGGAGGTGGTCCCGCCAGAATCCCCAGTTCTCCCACCAGAGACTCCCGGCCGCTGGATGATGTCAGAAGAGGAGACCAAGGATCCGCCATCAGATGGCCAAGACTAAAATTAAACCGTTCTATCCCAGAAGATGGATGTTAGGCTATAACCTACCTCTTCCAAGGGGGAATGGTGGGCGGGAAGGTACCTGCTGAAAGAGCTGTTCTCGAAGATCTACTGCTACGGTGAGTTCTTGCGTAACTGTACTATCTTCTTCGAGATACAGCTCTTGCAGCAGGTTACACCATTAGGACGGATTCCCAAGCTATGGCGACAATCTTACGCCAGCGGGAGGAGGAAAGACAGAGATTACGACCCTGTCAGAGCCTAGGACAGAAGTCCCTGCAGGGCGGCTAGGCCGAAACCTGCCCTTCGCCTAGAAGCGCTGTCCAGGTTGTAATGCCTAATAAAGGTATGCACCGAGCTCCAAGTAGCTGCAGCACAGATAGCTGAAGTGGAAACGTTCTTCAGCGCTGCAAAGGAGGTGGCCACTCCTCTGGTAGAATGGCCCTTAACCATACCTGGCAAGGGCTTGCTGCTCTTGTCATAACAGAAAGAGATACATTGGATGAGCCAACGTGAAAGGGTCTGCTTCGAAATAGGGGCCCCTTTCATCCTCTCAGCAAAGGATATGAACAGCTGATCCGCGTTCTGGTACTGTTTGGTTCTGGTCAGATAATATCTGAGGCACCTGTGAACATCCAGGGTGCAAAGTAGTGCTTCTCCTTGACTGGTGTACTTAGGAAAGTACACTGGTAAGTCAATATCCTGATTAAGGGTAAGGGCTGAAACCACCTTAGGCAGAAACTTAGGATTTGTCCTCAGGGACACCCTATCCTGGTGAAAACTAAATAGGGCTCTTCACACATGAGCATGTAATTGAGAATTCTTCTGCAAAGTAACTGCAACTAAAACAATGTTTTCCACGACAGAAACATAGCTCGCAATCCGGCTGGCTCAAAAGGTGGCAGCGTAAGCTGCTCCAGGACAAAGGGCAGGTCCCAGGGAGGAACCGGATCCCTGATAGGTGGCCTAAGGTGGAGAACCCCCCTTAAAAAGGCACGAGTAGTGTCCAATTGAGCCACCACACGATGGCCGATGAGGGCATGATAAGCCGAAATTGCACACAAGCGCACCTTAATCAAGGAGTAGGCTAGTCCGGATTGAAAAAGCGAAAGCAGGTATTCCTAGACCAGCTTCCCGGGACAGTCTAAGGGCAAGAAACCACGTGTTTGAGCCCATAAGCAAAACCTGTGCCACTTCATGGCGTATGTCGCAAGTGTTGCCGGCTTTCTAGTAGCGGATAGTACTTCCGCCACTTCCTGCGAGACCCCATGTCGCATCATGGCTATGTCTCTAGGAGCCAAGCATGTAGGTTCAATGAACGCAAGTCCGGGTGGACTAGTGAACCTTCCTCCTGAGACAACAGATGGGAGCTGATTGGCAAAGGAAGCGGAGGTTCCCGGGATAGCTGATGTAGCAGCAGGAACCAGATTTGTCTGGGCCAGAAAGGCGCTACCAAGATAAGCGTCACATGCTCCCTGCGAAGTTTTAGAAGACCTCTTTGGATCAACGGGAAAGGAGGGAAGGCACAGAGGAATCTGCCCGCCCAGGAGAGGGACAACGTGTCTCGCCAGAAAACACCAGGCCCTGGATCTAGCGAGCAAAAACTGGGCAGTTTTGCGTTGGATGGGGAGGTGAATAGATCTAATTCTGGAGTGCCCCATCTGTGGAACAGATCCTCTGCCACCTCCTATAGAAGTTCCCACTCGTGGACTCTGGCCTGGGAACGACTCAGGCTGTCTGCGATGGAACTGTCCACCCCGGGGACGTGAACTGCAATGAGGTTTGTGCCGTGTCGTATTACCCATTCCCACACTCTCATGGCCTCCCTGCAAAGGGGGTAGGAGTGTGTGCCTCCTTGTTTGTTGAGGTAATACATCACAGCAGTATTGTCTGTTTGCAACAGAAGGGTACTCGGAATGTCCAACTGGAAGGCTTGCCGGGCATAAAAGACCGCCCTCATCTCCAATATGTTGATGTGGAGATGAGATTCCAGGGCTGTCCATGTTCCCTGAGACGTGAACTGCAATGAGGTTTGTGCCGTGTCGTATTACCCATTCCCACACTCTCATGGCCTCCCTGCAAAGGGGGTAGGAGTGTGTGCCTCCTTGTTTGTTGAGGTAATACATCACCGCAGTATTGTCTGTTTGCAACAGAAGGGTACTCGGAATGTCCAACTGGAAGGCTTGCCGGGCATAAAAGACCGCCCTCATCTCCAACATGTTGATGTGGAGATGAGATTCCAGGGCTGTCCATGTTCCCTGAGACCTCACCCCGTCCAAGTGCGCTCCCCACCCCAGCCCTGAGGCGTCTGTGGAGAGAGTGACCGTCTGGGACGGCACTGTGAAGGGAACCCCCACGGAGAGGGTTCCCGGATCTAGCCACCATTGCCAGTCCCGAATCATGGCCTTCGTGATCCGGACCGGATGCTGCAGATGGTCTTGCCTTTGGTCCCACTGCACGCTCAACATCCACTGGATTACCCGCATGTGGAGTCTTGCCATCGGGACTGTAGGAATGGCCGCAGCCATGTGTCCGAGCAGGTGAAGGACAAGTCTGGCTGAGACGGTCTTCTTCGCTGACAGGTCCCTTATGAGGGATCAAATGCGTTCCGCTTTGTCTTCGGGGAGGAAAGCTTTCCCCTTGATGGTGTCCAGAACTGCCCCTATGAACTGCAGTTTCTGGGATGGTACCAGGAGAGACTTCTCGTAGTTGATGAGGATGCCCAGAGATTGAAAAAGGGTCTGGGTACGTTGGATGGCTATCCGTAATGCCTCCTTGGAAGGGCCATGAAGCCAATCGTCCAGGTACGGGAACACATAGTGGCCCAGTCTCCTCAGAGACGCTGCCACCACTGCCATGCACTTGGTAAAAACCCAAGGTGCTGATGACAGTCTGAAGGGAAGTGCCCGGAATTGATAGTGGCAGCCGAGAAACTCGAAGCGCAGGAACCTCCTGTGCGTCTGAGCGATGGGAATGTGCAGGTAAGCGTCCTGCATGTCCAGGGACGCCAAGAAAGCATCCTTCTTCAGCATGGGGATTAGTCCCTGAAGGGTCACCATGCAGAAGCGCTTGTAGGCGACCGACAGTTTGAGGTCACTGAGGTCCAAAATTGGACGGAGGTCCCCTGTTTTCTTTGGAACCAGGAAGAAGTGTGAATAATATCCTGCTCATCTCTGGTTCCCTGGAATGTGCTCCACAGCTTCCTTCTCTAGGAGCGTGAGCACCTCCTGCTGTATGAGCCGGGCGTGCTGACCTAGGTAGCGGGAAAAGAAAGGAGGCCTTGTGGGCGGGTTGCCTACAAATTCTACATAATGGCCTTTTTCGACCAACTGTAGCACCCACCTGTCGATGGTGATCGACCGCCACCCTTGCAGGTGGTCCGCGATGCGACCCCCGACCTTCATTGCCCGTTGATCCTGAGGAGGGGCGGGGGCCAGGAAGGAGTCATGCTGTGGCAGCACTAGGTCCTGCAGGCTGGGCTGACTTTGTGGCTCGTTGGCCTCTGCCTGAGGATGTCTTGGCCTGGGCTTTCCAAGTGAAGGAGCCCCTCTGTTGCTGGCCGGAATGAGCTTGTGCCCTTTGAGTCTGGCTGCAAAAGCGACTCTGGTTCCTGCGAAAGGAACTGAGCCGAGACCTGTACATGGCATGAACAGATCTAATCACCTTCCCAGCTTCTTGCAATTTGGTGATGACCTTTTCCGAGGCTTCACCAAAGAAAACTTCGTCATGATAAGGGGGGTCTATGATGTTCTTCTGGACGTACGAGGTAAACCCGGAGACACGAAGCCATGAGTGTCTCCGGAGACACACGCCTGAGGCCGCAGCTCTGGCCAAGAGTCCGCAGAGTCATAAGCGGCTCGAAGAACCTGGGTCCCCACGTCCAAACCCATACGGAGGAGCTGTAGCAGCTCCTCCTTTTGGACACCGTCTGGCAATTTTTCAGCCAGGTACTGTCCCTGCTCCCACAAAGCGTTCTGAAACTGAACCATGTGGGTGAGGTAATTCAATGACCTAATGGCGCAAGTCGCGGACGTGTACATGCGCCTGCCCAGCACTTCCAACTGCTTGGACTCCGGGTCCGGTGGCTGTGTGCTCAAATGCTGCGGTTTTTAGACACCGCTCATGTGAGGCTGTAATGACCAGGGAGTCGGCCAGAGGATGGTTCGCCAGGTACTGGTTCTCCCTCGGGGCCTTGTACAGGCAGTCTGCCTTCTTCGGCATTGCCGGGGTCGAGTGTGGACGCTTCTATGCAGCCTTGGTGACGTCCACGAAGGTGTCCACCAAGGGTGGCACCACCACAGTCTTGGGATCTTTTTGCCGAAGATAGCGGGCAAGGTGTAGTCTTCCGGGGTCCAGCTCTTCAGCGTCCCACCCCATGTTCTCCTGAATATGCCTCATTATCTCGGAGAACGAGGGGTCATCCGGAGGGGACCTGGGAAGGTCGCGTGGATCCAGAGAGGGGATGCTGATTGGAGACGGAGATCTGGAGTACTTGGAGATGTCAGATCTGGAATCCTCCGTGGACGGGGACTACCAACGTCTCCTGGGTCTCTTGGGGTTAGATGACCCAGAAATGGATCTTGACGGAGGCCATCTTTTCTCCAAAGATCTGCCCCTAGGAGGTGATGCTGGCTCCTTAGGGGTCGATGCCCGTCCTGCTGATCCCCTAGGTGGAGGAGGGGGTGCAGGGGTCGAAGGGGGAGCGGGCACCGGAGGAGGTTGCGTGGTGACCACATCCTTCTTGATGGTGTCCCACCAGAAGGTGAAGAGCTCCTTCACTTCTGCCAGATTTAGACCCGACGATGGGCCGGGCGTCGGGTTCCCGGGGGTCTCTGGTTCCAGAGAGGGTTCCCGTGGGAGCTCGACGGGTCCAGGGTCACCCGCCTGGTCTTCGGGGCGAAGTAGACTCCTCCTCCGACAATGCCTCCCGACCGATGTCGGTAGGCGGTGGTGTGGTCCTCTCCTGTGGTGGTGGACGCCGGTCCCCCTGTCGGTGTCCTCGGGGGCGACTGCCTGACCGGTGACGGTCGTCGGTTCCTTGGAGTGCCTGTGGGCCTTGACCGGCGTAGGGTGGGCCAACGTCGGATCCGATGTCCGCTTGAGAGAGGTCAGCTCCTTGGTTTTACGCTGGGGAGGCGGCGGTTGGGAGACAGACCCGACATCGGAGGCCGGATGCGGGAGGGACGACTTGTGGCGCTCCCCAGACCTGGACGAGGCCTTAGCCGGAGTGGAAGAGGCAGGCCTGGAGGTCTTTACAGGCTGCAGAGAAGAGGAGCCACTTACCGATCTGACCAGAACCGGGGGAGGCTGAGAGTGGGCCCTCGACGGAGAGTGGTCCGACCTGGAGCCGGAGCTGCGGTAGTCCGAGGCCCTGGAGGGGGATCTAGGTCTCTCCTTCTCCCGGTGCTTTTGATGGTGCCGGTGGGACTTCCCTGAAGATTCCCCTCTGGAGGGAGGTTCACGGTCCATAGCCTTGATTTTCTCCCCAAGGAGGAAAGCCTGGAGGGCCTTCTGGCGGCGGATCCTCATGCGGCTGTTGAAGCCCTGGCAGAAGGAGCAGGCCTGGGTGTTGTGGTCCGGGCCTAGGCAGCAGACACAAGCCAAGTGAGGGTCCTTAAAAGGAATTTGTTTGCCGCAGGCACACTTCGAAGAATGGCCCTCCATGGAGATTGGAGAGGACATCAGACGAAATCCGAAGAAAAACAGAAATTCTCTTGGACGTCACGCACTAGAATCAACCGAGAGGCCGATGCTTGCTAAGTTGACGGCGGGAAAAGAACTGGGGATTCTGGCGGGACCACCTCCTTATGTACTATGCCTGACGTCGGAGGCGGTCCCCGCTGAAGACTGCTAGCTAGAAAATTTCCATGGGGTCCTGGCGTCTGACGGCTTCAGTCCTGATGGTGTAACCTGCTGCAAGAGCTGTATCTCGAAGAATATCTTACTTTACTGCCTGCGTGACATTTTGCCTTGTTTATTTTGTATGTTTTTGTAAAAGTGTCTGCATACACTTACCATGTGCTATTATTTATTGCATCACTGTTCCTCACTTTGTAACCTTTTCTTCAGGTCGCCCCTGAAAAAGGGACATTCCATCTCAGTGGGACTACCCAGTTACCAAATTCAAATAAATATCTCACCATCTCATCCTCCCTAGCTTGTCTGCCATGGCGGAGGATGGGAGTAGCATGGACCCATCCATGCCGAGCTGATCCGTGGTTTGACAGCAAAAGCCACAGTCAGCAATGCGGGATCTGCGATGTGGACAGATGTCATAATGCAGTGTTCAGGGTTTTTTTTGTTATAGTTTCCTGGTGCTTTCCTCCCTCTGGACACCAACCAGTGAGCTACAGGGACATACGCCCCCATGCACACATGTGAGCTTGGCGGCGGCTTCCCTCCTCTGCGCACCTGCTCCAACTGCACCGTCACCTGTGATCACCAAGGTGGTAGACAAGGCAGTGGAGACTACAAGTTCTCCCTCCTTGAGAGCGTTCAGTGGGATTCTCAGGCCTCCTCCCCGACTGGATCTCCAACGACTCTGGTTCGTTCCCAAACTCTGGTTGTCAGCACTGCAAGCGGTAGTGCTACCGCTGCACCGGTAGTTTGGCTCTTTTTTGTTGTTTAATTGTGGCTTATCCTCCTCTCTTCAACTTGCAAGCCAAGATTTTCTGCAGAAGTTGCAAAACTGCTTCACATCGTATATTTGTTCTCTCTTTACCTGCCTTTTTTTTTTTTTATTATTATACACAATTTATTTACTTGTGACATTCTGCTGAGATGTAACTGCCCATTTTCAGTGGTGTCCCTGCTTTTTACCTACTGTATATTTACTACTGGGAGGACTAAAGCACAGAAGAATGAGACGGACTTGCTCAAGGTCATGCATGGCTCCGGAGGATCTGAACCTGGGTCTACTGGTTCCCAAGCCTGTGCTCTAACCACTTCACCACACTCCCATTAAATAATCTTGATGGCTGTCAGTAATAATTTTCACCACCAGTGGGAACCATTTTAGAACTCTATGTAGTTTATGTCCCCAGTAAAGCTCTTACATTCTGTCAGAATGCATCTCTGTTTTACTACATCATGCAGTTCTAAAATTAAGTAATAAGGCATGATAAGCTGTACATACGTTGTACCCATTTTGTATATACAATCTGTCTCATTATATTGTTGTATTCTATGTACTACTGTACCACTGTCTGTCAAAATCTTGTTGCATATGTAATGAACTGTTCTTGTCATACTACCTCACCCATGTAACCCCCTACCCCAAGGGCGCATCTGGAATCGAGCGGTACTCCGCTCAGTATGCCTTCCTGGTAAATCTCTTAAATAAATAAAATGCCAAGGCATGTGACATGGGGGATAATATTACGTCTCTGGTGGGTTGTGAGGTGCGAGGCACTGCAGAATGCCTTCACCGACCCCAAGAAGTGATGTTATCCCAACATAACATGCCCTGGGGAGCCATTCTGCGATTATAACATGGATCCTGTAGGATCAAAAAAAAAAAAAAAAGCCTTTCACGTTGGTTTTCCTTTAGACTAGTTTCAGACAGTGATGTGTTGAGATATCATGGCTGAAACTGCATCCAGACCCTCACTGTGTTCAAGGAAAAGGCAATAAAGATGGAACAACCATACAACAAACGCATATTCCAAATGCAGCTTTCTACAGGAAAAGTAACATGTTTAATGCAGTTCTCCTTTAAGTCCACCTCTGCATCTGGTGGCTTAAGGTACGAGTAATGTAACACACATGGCATAAAGCTCCTCAACTTGGCAGAACACTTACAGCAGCCAAGACTACTCGATACAGTGAGATGAGATACAGTAAATGAATTTGCATCTTACATGTGCCAGCATCCAAGTTAAAACTCATAACCTGAAAGGACACACTGTCCTCTGTTAAGACTATGGCTAGAGATGACAGGATGTCGCGTCCAGCTGCTCCATGGCCACCTGAGTGATCACAGGTGGTGGTGCTGGGGATAAGCGACTGGTAGGATGGGACTGCTGGAGTGCATCTACAGGTTGGCAGAGTCAGGCCTCGCTGGCAGACAATCCTGATGCACGCTCCTGGTCAGAAGCAGGCAGAACAGTGGAAAACGGTGGAGGACTGGGAAGATGAAACCTCCGCTGGCCCACCATGTCCCACACTGAACTCGAGCCACCATCCCCTGGGATACCATCAGTCTTCACCTCTGCCGTGGATGGCCAGACTGATGTAGGGAAAATATGTCTTAGAGCTGGAGGCATACCCAGCTACCCAGCGGTGGCGGGCTCACAGCAGTATGTCAAGGGTGGGCTGATGGTCCCAGGAGGATAGATGACACAGTATCAGCTGGATGGGAACCAGGCATCGATTAGCTGACACCTTGTGAAAGCCCAGATGAAGCTGAAATCTTTAGAAACATGGATAGAAATAAATGAAACTATAATGGCAGGGACAAGGAACAATTCCTTTTCTCGTTCTTGTCTAATCCTCAGGATTCCACTACAGTACTTGAAATAACTAGCGACTGTGGTGATACCCATGTTTCAGTTGATTTTTTCCCCCTTTAAACACAGAAGCCAGTTTATAACAGAAATACTGTCTTTTCCCCTTATGATTTTGTCCTGGATTAAAACCCTTACTGGTTATCAAATCCCTACTCTGCAGACCTCTGACACAAGAACACTGGAAGGAATAGGCTGTATTCCCTAATTATGCATAATATCCCATCTGGGTTATCTGATGAGGCAAAAAAAAAAAACACACCCATGTACAGCAGTTCTTACCATGCAGTAACAGGTCTCGAAGCGAGATGCTTTCCAGCGAGAGGCGTGCCAACCGGGGGGCATGATCCTTCCGGACCTTTAACCAGAGATTTTCCGTTCTCTCAAGCCTTCCAGAATGGCCAGCTTCAAGCTGAAATCACAAACAACTATGGATGCCTTCTGAGCAAAATTTTCAAAGCCACAGCCATTCCAGGCACAACTGTGAATTTGCAACTACAGTAATCTCTCTGTAACAATTATTGATTTTTCTTTATGTGAGGGAGACCCCACTGAGGAATTGGAAATAACAGTTTTTTGAAAACAAAACTTCCGCCGAGAGGGGCTGCCCCATGGCACCAAGCAATGGGTGTTTGCCTGGCATGCTGGCAACCCGGGTTCGCGCCCCAAGTCGGGACACCAGGAGTGGAGGCCGGCAGGGAGGGCGTTCAGAGCATCGGATGGATGCTTCCCTCCAGAGGGTGGTGTGAGGGGGGGGTGGAGCAGCACCGCTCCTTCACAGCACCTGGTGGGGCTTATGGTGACATCTTTGGTGGCAAGGGTGATTACGCACTGCCGGATGTCCCCAACCCAATTTGCTGCTGCAGTGCACTCTAACGTAGGAGGTGGGTGGGACACAAAATGGAAAATGGCCTGTTGCAGCTCTGCCGAATAATGGTCTCCATCTCCCCCTCCTCCCCCCGCCACAGTCCTCAGAGTTCACCACTCCTGCCTCACGCACCTGGCGTTCTAGGGGCAGGCAGCATTCAGACTTCTCTCCCCTGTTCTCCCTCTTGTGCGGGAGAGGACTCCTTCTAGCAGGATTACAGCAAAAATAAACTTCTCATAAGAACACTGCTTTTGGTTTAGATGTACAAATTACACTTGCTGGTGTTTAAAGGACACCTAAACCTTCAATTAGATGGGTTAATGAAATTACAGATGCTCCGTGTAATCCTAGAATAAGTGATGTGAATTACGTTCTGGTAGTTACTTTTATTTTGCTGGTTTATATCAGTTTTGTCATATTTGAAAATTGAGCTAGAATGTAACTAAATGCTCCAAAGAGCTGTGACTCACAAAATGGCGCCAACGTGCTATGTGATTACATCATCAGAACAAGTATGTTTCACTTTTTTCAATAAAAGCTATGGGCACTGTTTTAAAAAGCTAAATATTAACAGTATATGTAAGTAGCAGCATATATGTCAATACTTAGCTTGTGAACCAGAGGATTACACGGGAGCATTTGTGATGTCACTGACCCACCAAATTGATTATTTATTTGTCCCTTAAAGAAATTTTTTTTAATTTATTGTAGGGACACCCCAGTATCGAATTTGATGGTATAATAACCATGACAGGTAATATCTTCCTTTACTGTGAATACCAAAGAGTTACAGAAATATTAATTGTTGTACAAATAATTTCTCCTGAAACTTGTGTCAGGGAGAGTTGGCACAGAAGAGACAGCTGTTCCTAAAAACGCCCAACAAAATCAGTTGAAATGCCTGTAAACTGCAGTATACCATGAATCACAGTGCCAGAATCAGCCACAGCATCAATGCAATGACTTCTGATATAGCTATATATCAAGAAACCTTGTTCCCTTTGCACCGCCCCCGGAACCCTCAGGAAAACAGGATGTTACATTTCTTGAGGCTATCCCAGAAAGCAAACTGATTTTAAATCAGTAAGTACATGTAAAAGTAACGTGGGTGTAGCGGAGTTATACCAAACCTAGCCACTTTACCTGCAGAACATCACATCAAATTGCTAACATTCAATTAAGAAAATGTGTCAGACAGCTCGCCATCCTCTGCAATAATGGGATTGTTGACTGAATGAGGTATGAGGCCAAAGGTAGAGTACTTTTATCTTCACAGGACAATCACACTATTGCCAAGGATAGTAGCCCAGCTAGCATATTATAACTAACATGCTTCATGTGTTTGCTGCTGTGAGTTGAGATCAATCAGGAAGCAATGAAAAGGATGATGTTACTATTCTCGTTTTACTGAGAATAAAGAGCTGGTGTGAGTTTGCTAAGGAATACAGTGTGTGAGATCTTGACTTTTGATCAGAGGAGAGGGTCCATACAGTACAATCTGTAATATACAATCAAGGATTAATGACTTTACCTGGGCCATTTATAATGAAGTTCTGCATTAGAATATTTTAAGGTGAACATAGGTGGAGGGTCTCTCAGTCAGGAAGACCATGAAAAGCTATTTTCAATGAGGTACTGGGCTAACCATAGGAGTCAGCTGTCCAAGATAACAGTCCAAGTCAGCCCTATATGAAAATTAAGCAAAGCCTTGCCAGCCCAGTGGCGTGGAGGGCTGAGGCATCACTGCCTTACCTCCTGCCATGCCGGCAACCCGTGTTTGTGGTGCGGGCAGGTCGCCAGGGTCGGTCGGGGAGGGAGAGGATTGAGCATCCGGACAGCTCTCCTCTCCCGGGGAGGGGGGGGACGGAGTCCGCTGCTTGCCTGGCCCCTAGCGGCAGCTGGGGCTGGCACAGTGAACCCACAGAGGAGTGGACACAGAGCAGATGCCCAGCTTGCAGCGTGCGGACAGCGCGCAGCTCAGTCATTGCACGTGCTGCACTCTGGGAGGGGTGCGAAAATGGCAGCCAGCCAGCAGGGTGACACTGGTCCCCCACAGGCTCCACACCTGGCTAATTGGGCACCTTAGAGGAGTAAGTGTGAGAGGCGAGTCCCAGTGGACGCTGGTGTGATGGGGCTGGAGGGACCGTAGATGGCGGCTTAATTGGGGAGATGAAATACAAGGCAAAAAAAAAGGCAGAGCCTCCCTTTTTCCACGGGGGGGATGAAATACAAGGCAAAAAAAGGCAGAGCCTCCCTTTTTCCACGAAAATAGAGAAAAACAGGATTAAAACCAGACGTTACCATTATTAAACACCACCAGTGTCATTTTTTCATAGGAGGAGAAAAAAAGAACAGTTATATACTTATAGATAATTTTTTTATTATTTTCTACGCCTCTACCGTCTCCTAACCTCCACTCCTTCAGGCATCCAAGGTGCTCTGCTCCCCGACCCTACCAACTGTCCCAGGGTCTGCTCCTAGAGAGCCACACTCGATAATCCCTGGGGCCCTTTGATGGCCCGGATTACCCCCCAGGCAGGACGAGGAGGGAACCCCCTTACCCTCCTCTATCCCCGAAAGAGCGAGCTACACAGCGGAGTCTTCCCTGTCCAGTTGGTGGGTGACGAAGCAGGCATCGGCGGTCGTCATCTAGGAGGATTGGAGATGTTTTTCCTCCAAATTACACTCCCCCCCCCCAACGTTGGCGTGCAATGAGGCTCAAGGAGTCGAGCGCACACCGAGATGTGCGTCTGCTCCAGTCCTCTGCCAGCGTCGACCCAATGCTGTAGCCATCTCCCCTGCTGAACTGTCACCCCCCCCCCCAGTTCCCCAGTGGTTGGCGGTATTGCAGCGGGGAAAGCTTCCCAACCCACCCCAGAGAAGGAGAGCAAGCCGCTGGGCGCTCGATCCTTCTCCCTCCCTCCTGACGGCCCAAGTCCGCTCCCAAACCCGGGTCGCCGGCGTGGTGCGAGGTGTGGCGTCCAGCGCCTCAACGCTCAGTGCCACTGGGCCGGCCTTACTTACAGATCTTTGAAAGAATTTCTTCCTTTAGGCCACACCTTTGGAACTATACCCATGTCAGCACTAGGACCTCACAAAAACTTTTTAGCCAGGGGCCACCCACGATCACATCATGCGTCAGCGTCCACATAAACTTAGACAAGCCCATCCCTCCTCAGTTCCCCACCAGAGACTGTGCTCAGAGGACTCTCTTCATGGGGAACCAGGAAATTATACCAGCACCTCATATATTAGGCAGGCGCAGGCAACAGCAGCCATGAAAATTCCCAAGGCAGAAAATTCCCTTGTAGATAACGGGGAAGAAGAGAAGGCCAGCATGACCAAAGGGAAGAGATTCTCTCGAAAAGCTACTGTTACAGTAAGTTAGTAACTGTTCTATCTTCGAGGATCTCTTTTCCCTTAGGCCACACCTTTGGAACGAGTCCCAAGCAGCCCCAAAAGTTCACTGGGAGGCTGGTTCATGACAGAAGGCCCTGCAAAACAGCTAGACTGAAGCCTGCTCGTCTTGGAGAAACGATGTCCAGATTATAATGCTTACTGAAGGTGTGGACAGTGCGCTCCATGGCTGCACCACAGATGTCAGCCGCTGAAACATTTCTGAAATAAGCAACAGAAGTGGCAACGAACCGCACCAGAAAGTTCTTTACCATACTTCCATGTTTCTACCCCTGGCTCTCACTCTTTCTCCATTAACTCTTCCTACTGCACCCACCCTTCCCTGTCCACTCCAGCCTGGCTAAAGTCCCACCCCATCCATAGTAGTGTCCCAATTATCTACCCCTCCTCCGTCATTATCATAATAAACAAGTACATGACAGCCATCGTCACTTTCTGTGATTTTGGCTCAATTTTTCCCCTAGTCGTCGGTAATATATCCCTCCTCCTCTTTACCTCTCTAACCTGCCACCCCATACACGGCCTCTTTCCCCTATATGTGTAGTTGCCGGCTGCCTCACTCAAAAGATCTCTTCTTATAACCCCTGTATGCCTATGGTTGATTGTACATCTGCTGAATTCTTCAATTGTAAAATAATGCTTTTTTTTTTTTTTATTTCAACCTCGTACTGTTCTGTATATACTTTCTTTTCCTTGTATATTATTGCTTTTGTATACCTGCTTCTGTACTGTACTTTGATGTATTCATGACCAGGTCCACCTTGCAAATGAGCCTTGCTCAATGGTGCCCGCTTTGGATAAATAAAGATTTTGATTGATTGACTTCCTATAAATGAGGGTTACTCACCTGTAACTGTAGTTCTAAGAGTGGTATATGGTGCACATCCACACACAGGCAGCTCTTCCTTTCCCTTTAATTCTAGCCAGAAGGTCTTCAAGCTAAGCTCCTCCCACCCACCTGGGTTTCCTCAGTACTGCCCCGTGGCATCAGATCTTGCACACTGGAAGCAAGAATCCATGTGCCACTTGACTGGGGAGGTCGGGTGGGTCGTGTAGATGGGTGCCCCCCAATGAAGGGGTGAGGGTACTCTGAACACGCATGGGGCTTTGTCTGCAGTGAGTTCGATAATTTATGCACTGATGAAAGTTTTTAATATGAAAATTATGAATTAAAATATTTTTGAACGGACACTCCTGTGTGCGGTCCCAACTTTAGTTTACCAAGGCAATGGTATGTCTGGTGGAAAGAGCCCTAAGCCCAACAGGAAGCGCCCAGCCAGCCAACCTACAGCAGAGGTTGATGCAGCAGACAATTCACCTGCCAATCATCCGCTCAGCTGCCGGTCTGCCAGGTGCAGCTTCAGCATAGATGACAAACAGCTGACAAACCGCTTACTGAACTCCAGCCGTGTGCTAAGTGTAAATAAGATGGTGCCTGCCACAGTTCCAACGAGTGGAGCCTGTGCTTGGCCTCAGAGACTGGGTTGGTGCAGTACACTGGGAGGTTAATCACCTGGTTAAGGTGAAACTCCTAAACAACCTTTGGGAGGAATCAGGTTGGTGTGGAGGACTACCTTGTCCTTGTGGAAAATCAAATAGGGATACTCCACCGAGAGCACCTGGAGCTCACTGATCCTTCTGGTGGAGGTGACAGCCACCAAGGAGGAAGTCTTCCATGACAGGTGGGAGATGTGACACATATGCACTGATTAAAATGGCTTGGCTATGAGCATCGCCAGTACCAGCAATAAGTCCCAAGATGGTGGGAGTTTACATGCCATTGGGGACAAGTGGTCAAGGCCCCTGTAGCGCCCAACCACCTTCTCCTGCACCACTGTCGGCATACCGGCCTGCACCCAGTAAGCAGAGATGACTGCCAGGTGCACCTTGAGGCTTGTTGACCTCAGGCCCAACACAGAGATACCACAAGTAGTCCAGGATGCTAGCCACTGAGCAAGATGGGGGTCTAGATCCCTGCCCTGACACCAAATGGAAAATCTCTTCCACTTGAAAGCATAGCACTGGCGAGTCGACTCCTTCAGAGAGGCCTCAATAACAAGGAGGCCCTCCTCAGAGAGACCCAAAGCATGGAATTCTATTCGCTCAGGAACCAGGTTGTCAAGTGCAGGGACTGAAGGTATGGGCGGAGGACCTTCCCCTGAGAGCAAGACAGCAGGTCAGAGTGGAGAGGCAAGCGCCATGGGGGCCTGCTGCTGAGGAGATTGGGGTACCAAAACTGGTGCAGCCAGTGCAGGGCCACCAGGATCATCTGTGTCTTGTCCCTCCACACCTTGATCAACACCTTGTGGATCAGAGAGAGAAGGCATACATGAGGACCAGGGTCCAGAGCCTGACAAAAGCGTTCCCCATCAGAGATCTGCACTGTGGGGGGTGGGCAGAAAACAGTCTCACTTTTGCATTCTCCTGGGAGGCAAACAGGTCGACCAGGGGGGTGCCCCACCGAGAGAACAGGAAATCCACCACCACCTGATGAAGAGGCTACTCATGAGATGCCTCTCCCACTCGACTGATGACAACTGTCAGCTGGCTGGAGGTATCTGCCACATGGACCGCCATGAGATTGGCATCCAGACTGCGGCTGGAGTGAAGGTTGTCAGAGCAAGATTCACTGCACTAAGCTCCAGCAGGCTGATGTGACATTGGGACTCCTTGAGGGTCCTTGGTGCCCTGGCTCCCAGACTTCTTGGGAGCTGGAACCAGCAGGCTTAAGCTTGGATCACCAGGCCTGGGTCTTCCCTGCAGGGGGCTGTGGCAGTAGATGGTGGTGCCGGGTACAGCCGAAACTGAAAGGGCTTCTTTTGTTTCTGGCCCTTAGGGTCCTTCTGAGAGGACGTATGGAATCCAGGGTGGCACTGGATCTCTCGATCCAAGAAAGGTGACCATCCACTCCCAGACCAAACAGGTCAGTACCCAAAAAGGGGACATCCACCAACATATGTTGGGTATCCACCATAAAGGCAGAGATCCTCAACCACGCCTGGCGAAGCATGGCGAAAGCAGCAGCTATGAATCTGGTGCAGGAGTCGCCAATGTCCAAGGCTGTTTGGAGCTGTTTCGCAACTGAATGTCATTGGTCCCGGACATAGCCTTGTCTCCTTAGAGCCACCGCTACGACTGCCATGCACTTCGTAAACACCCGAGGTGCCGATGACAGTCCGAAAGGGAGGGCTCGGAACTGATAATGGCGACCTAGAAACTTGAAGCGCAAGAAGAAAAAAAATTACTCACCTTAGTAATGTTGTTTCTTCTAATGGAGTCTTGCTGTATTCTGACATATGCCGTGATCACCAACCTTTGAACTGCCCCGGAGAACAAAGAGTTAACTTTCCATGCAGGGCATGGAATGCTGAGCTCGAGCTCGGTTGAAGCCTCTGTCTGCTGTTGTTTAAACTCCGACCGCCAGATCTTTACGAGCTATACTCACTAGGCATTCTGTGTGGAAACTGTAAAACTCACACTAGCCAACTGGCAACTAAACTTGTTAAAAAAGGGTTTTTTGTCACACTAGCCAACTGGCAACTAAACTTGTTAAAAAAGGTTTTTTTGGTTTCAAAGCAATGACTCAAGTCAGGAAACCCAAAAAACAATACACAACACACACCCAAAATAAAGGAGAATGAGAAAGGGACACCTCTAGGTGCCAACACTGCTCCTGCCCACCCACATCCCAAAAACCACGGTCTCAGAGGGAAGGCGGGGGGAGGTCAGAATACAGCAAGACTCCATTAAAAGAAACAACATTACTAAGGTGAGTAATTTTTTATTCAAACATGAAGTCTTGCTGTATTCTGACATATGCAGACTACCAAGCAGTACCTCCAAGGAAGAGGGACAGAATCTACTTTGGGAAAAGGCTCTGAAGTACTGCTGTGCCAAACTGAGCATCACTCCTAGCCTGGATATCCAGAGAGTAATGCTTCGTGAATGTATGGACTGTTTTCCAGGTGGCTGCTTGACAGATTTCTAAGATAGGAATATCCCTGGCAGCAGCCAGGGAAGCAGCTGTACCTCTAGTAGAGTGAGCCCTCAGGCCTGAGGGTGAGGTTCTACCCAATTTCTCATAGCAGAATTGTATACAAGAGACAATCCACCTGGCAACAGATCTTTTAGTGGCAGGTTTGCCCTTACCAACCTCTCCATAAGTGAGGAACAACTGGAGGGACTCAAACCTGTGACCCTTGGTGCACTCTATGTAGTAGCCAAGGGTCCTTTTCACGTCCAAGCTGTGCAACCTCCTCTCTCCAGAGGAGGAATGGTCAGTGACGAAAACAGGGAGAGACACAGACTGATTAAGGTGGAAATCTGAAACCACCTTAGGCAAACATTTCCTGTTAGTTCTTAGGACCCACTTTCTCTCTATGGAAAGAGATGAAATCAGGCTCCACTGACAGGGCTTGCAATTCACTGATGCGCCTGGCAGAGGTAATGGTTACCAAAAACACAGTTTTCCAAGTCAAGTACTTAAGCTCTGCAGAGGACAAAGGCTCAAAGGGGGGTGCATAAGTTGAGCAATGCAAACATTAAGGTCCCAAACAGGAGCAAGGTCCCTAAAGGGAGGATTGGTGTGCAGCAATCCCTTGAAGAATTTACAAAATACAGGATGGGCTGATAGAGGAGAGGGCTTGCCTACTGACAAAAAGGCAGAAACAGCTGCCAGATGTACTTTAAGTGTAGCTGGTCTAAGTCACAAGCCATTGAGATGAATCATATAGTCCAGGAGTGTAGGCAACCAAAGCAGATTCTGGAGAAATATGCTTATCAGAGCACCAAATAGTGAACCTTTTCCATTTGGAGTTGGAAGTCTTTCTGGTGGAAGGCTTTCGAGAAGCCTTAAGAATATCCAGAACACCTTGAGAGAGGTGCAGATCAGCAAACTCTAACTCTTCAAGAGCCAGGCCTTGAGATTGAGAGATTTGAGATTCGGATACCAAATCCTTCCCTGAGAGGATGTCAACAGGTTGTAATTCCTGGGAAGAGAAAGGGGAAGGTGGACTGCTCAGGACAGCAACAGTGGATACCACGGCTGTCTGGCCCAGTCTGGAGCAATCAGAATCACTTTGCATGGTTGAGACCTGATCTTGACTAGCACCTTGAACAGGAGAGGGAAGGGGGGAAAGCATACAGGAACTTCCCTTCCCAATTCAGAACCAGAGCATCCAGGAGGACTGAGCCCAAGACTGGGGGTCTGCAACAAAAAAGAGGAAGTTGGTGATTGTCTGGGGCTGCAAAAAGATCTATCTGTGGAGTGCCCCATCTGGAAAAATCACTTTCAAAATTAGGGGATCTAGGGACCATTCGTGGTGGCTCTGAGATATCGCGCTGAGAGCATCTGCTAGGACATTGTCCTTCCCTGGGAGGTGACCTGCTATCAGAGAGAGAGAGGTTTGCAGGGCATAGGCCAGAGATCACAACTTCACTGCTTCTGTGCGCAAGGCCGTAGATAGAGTGCCTCTTTGCTTGTTGATGTACCGCATTGTGGTGGTATCGTCTGTTCTGATCTGGACCACCTTATTCTGTATGGATTTGGAAAAAGCTTGCAGTGCCAGAAACACTGCTCTGAGTTCCAAGAGACTGATATGAAGCAGAGATTCTTGAGGTGACCACAGCCCTTGGGTGGTAAGATCCCCAAGTGGGCTCCCCAGCCCAAGAGGGAGGGGTCTGTGGTGAAGATTAGTGAATGAGACCGAGTGACAAAAGGAACTCCCTGTCTTAAATTGTCCTGATCCTGCCATCATTGCAAAGCCTGGATCAGGGTTCGAGTCACTGGGACTAGTTTGGTAAGGGAATCCCTCCTTTGGGACCAGAAGGCTCTTAAGTGGAACTGAATGTCCCTCATCTGGAATCTTGCCCACTGGACCACTGCTGTAGAGGCTGCCATGTGGCCCAGGAGCTGCAAGAAGTGCCTTGCTGGTCGAGACACCTGAAGGGTGAAAGAAGAGGCCAGTTCTACAAGGGTCTTTGCCCTGTCCAGGGGAAGGAAGGCTCTTGCTCTTATTGTATCCAGCTCTGCCCCTATAAAGGTGAGGAGCTGTACTGGCTCGAGAACTGACTTTGGAAGGTTTAACACGAATCCTAAGGAGGTGAGCAGTTGCTGAGTTATCTGAAGATGTGACTTGACTTGGTCTGGAGACTGACCCACTATGAGCCAGTCATCCAAGTATGGAAAGATGGAGATTTTTTTCTCCTTAGGAAAGCAACCACTACTGCCAGGCACTTTGTGAACACCCTTGGGGCTGATGTTAGGCCAAGGGCATTGCTCTGAATTGATAGTGGCCTGAGGGCAACTCGAACCTGAGGTACTTTCTGTGGGAGCACCTGATGGGAATGTGAAAATAGGCATCTTTGAGGTCCAGGGAGGCTAGCCAGTCCCCTGGCCTTAGAGACAGCAGAATTATTCCCAGAGTCACCATTTTGAATTTTGGCTTTAAAAGGTGCTTGTTTAAATATCTCAGATCCAGGATGGGCCGCCATTCTCCTGTCTTTTTGGGGGTTAGGAAGTACCTGGAGAACAATCTTTTGCCCCTGTGTAGGGTAGGAACCCTTTCTATGGCTCTGAGAGCCAAGAGGGAAGAAATATCTGCCTCTAAGGCAAGGGTCTCTGATGGATTTGCAGGTGGAAAGGATCTGGTTCTCATCTTGGGAAATTGTTTGAAGCTGAGAACCAGTCCCTGGCTTACTACTTCTAGGACCCACTTGTCTAATCTTAAAGACTTCCAGTCCTGAACAAAGTAAGACAGCCTGCCCCCACAGGTATTAGAGAATCGGTCCGGGCAGACCCATCAGGGTGTCTGCTTGGCAGGGGCTTTAGGCTGAGGGGTGGAAGCAGGCCTGCTCATACCCCGTCTGCCTCTCCCTCTAAAGAACCCCCTCTGAGCATGAGCAGAAGAGGAGGCCTGGGCTTGGTAAAAAGGCCTTTGAAAGGGCCTGCCCCTGCCCCTGGAATGCTGCCTCTGAGGAGTGGCTTGCCTTTCTTTGGCCTGAGCACTCCTGCAGGTGGTCCTGTACTCGTCCATCTTCTTCATGTAGTTCTCTGTCTGCTCCCCAAACAGAGAATTACCAATGACAGGAAAATCCATGGCCTTAGCCTGGGTATCCTGTGATAAGCTAGTACATCTGAGCCAAGCCATCCTCCGAAGGACCACAGATGTAGCCATGACTCTAGATGAAACGTCACTGGAGTCCACAGCAGCATGAAATTGCACCTTGGATGCCTCAATCCCATCCGCAGCCACCCGCTCCAACTCCTTGGCAAGCTGGTCAGGGGCCTGTTTAGCTAGAGCCATCACAGTGTCCCACCTGGACTTCTGGTATCTAGCTGTGTAGGCCATATAGTTAGCCTGCCTGAGTCCCAAAGATGCTGCCATGTACTGTTTCTTTGCCATGGCATCAGTCCTCCTGGAGTCCTTATCTGGGGGGTGTGAAGCCAAGAGAATATTTGCCTTATCACAGGCAGCAGCCTGCAGTACCCCAACACGGCTGCATTGCTGGGAAAGGAACTCGGTGTCCGAGCCTGAAAGGGTATACCTCTTGTCCATTCTTCTGTCCACAGGAGGTATGGAATTAGGAGTTTTTAGAATTTTGAATGTCTGTTTCCCAAAAGATTTATGGAGGGGAACAGACAATCTTCTGGACTCTGGGATGTCCATCATCTCAACAAAATCAGGCTCCTCCTGATCCTCAACTGCTTCTTCCATAGGAAGCTGGAGGGTTTCAGCCACTTTCTTGTAAAGCATAAAGTGGGAAGGGGACTCAAAGTCTAGGAGGAGAAACACCTGAAGATCTGTCTGGGGAGATGTCCGGGTCAATAGGCACATCCAGACTTTCATAATCACCATCATTATCATCATTATCTTCATACTCTCCTTCCTCCTCCTCCGGTTCATAAAATTCTTCTAAAGTATAATCCGGAACCGGGGAAACCGACCGAACCGAGCCTCTGACAGATGGTGCCGGTTCAGCCAGAACTGAAGTTAGCGATTGAACTATCCTTATCGCTTTGGCTATTTCATCAGTGGTTGGAGAAAGAACCTGTGGATCCGAACCGGATGATTTTTCCCTTTTTTCCCTTTTAACCGGAACAGACTCCTCAGAATCGGTTCTCCTTTTGCCTGAAGAAGTTTCACCCTGGTCAGAGGGCACTCCTTCTAGTTCGGTCGGAACCGAACCGGGCTGGCCATCCGGGTCAGCGGACTTCTCGGCCTCCCTTTCCCTCAGTCTACCTACTCTCTTATCCAGGGTAGCTTTGGGAAAACTTTTACAAATTTGGCAGTCTGAATTGAGGTGGTCAAACCCCAGACAATAAACACAGGTGGTGTGGGGATCAGCCTTAGCAAAGGCTTCCCCACACACACTACAGTGTTGAAACCCAGTGGGCCCGTTTTTCTCCTTGGGTTTCTCAGACATGGCCAATCCTAACCTCAACTTACCCTTTTTTCGGCATTCCGCCAGGCAAGACACCCCCATTGGTTCCTGACCGTGTTACGGGTCTTGGAAAAAAACGTAATCAAATCCGTTTTTTTTAGAACCGATACGGACCGGTTACCCCATTCTAATAAACACAAACCTGATTGGTTCAAACCGAACCGATCCAATGTTTACAAGTTCCACACAGAAACTAATATAAAAACCTATCTAGTACTCACGGTACCACAGACAGAGACTTACACCGACAGGTTCAGTAGCAAAAATTCGGTCAAAACCAAGCGAAAAAAACGACACTTTAACAGACTTTTTTGAACTGAGTGAAGGAGAAATCTCCGGAGCGACTGTTCAGTGAGGCAGAGTAAAGAATCTGGCGGTTGGAGTTTAAACAGCAGCAGACAGAGGCTTCAACCGAGCTCGAGCTCAGCGTTCCATGCCCTACATGGAAAGTTAACTCTGTTCTCTGGGGCGGTTCAAAGGTTGGTAATCACTGCATATGTCAGAATACAGCAAGACTTCATGTTGTTTGAAAGTACAGTTACATAAGAATTAACCGTAACAGTAGATCTTCGACGGAGACTCTTGCAGTAGGTAATTACATATAGGACTGATGCCGGCAGGCGTCAGGACCCAACCGAAAAATTTCTAGCTAGTAGTCTCTGGTGGGGGGACTGCCCCTACATCAGGTGACAGACGTCATGCAATGTCAGTATAAAGGAGCAGTCCCCCACGCCCACCTTCCAGTTCTTTCCCGCCAAAGGCCCAAAAGGGTGAGACGAGAGAAGCGGATATTTCCCAACCTGGAAAAGGAGCTAAAAAAGCTTAGGGGAATGGAGGGCGGGAAGGTATTACCTACTGCAAGAGCCTCTCTCGAAGATCTACTGTTACAGTAAGTTCTTACGTAACTGTACTATCTTACTTCAAGAGGGCTCTTGCAGTAGGTAATTACATATAGGACTGAGTCCTGAGCAGTCTGGAACAAGAAGAAGCAAAATGGGAGGAGGAAAGCTACTCAAAGTAGGTCCTCTAGCTGTGAAGGCCTTAGGAAAGGAGGCCTTGCAGAACAGCAAGCCCGAAGCCTGCTCTACGGCGAGAGGCAATATCCAAACTGTAATGTTTTGTAAAGGTATGGACGGAAGTCCAAGTGGCAGCAGCACAGATGTCCGCCGCTGACATATTCTTGAAACAAGCCGCTGAGGCAGTGACTCCTCTGGTGGAGTGGCCTCTCACTTGACCCGGAAGGGTCTTGTTGTACTTGTCATAACAGAAAGTGATACAATGAGCCAACCATTTGGACAGGCATTGCTTAGAAACAGCATTGCCTTCTCTTTTGTGGGCAAAAGAGACAAACAGTTGATCAGTCTTTCTTAGATCTTTTGTTCTGTTAATGTAGGATCTCAGAATTCGGTGAACGTCCATAGTGTGTAAGAGATACTTCCCTTGATTGGAGTGCTACGTAAAGAAAGCAGGTAACTCTATGGACTGGTTCAAAGTAGATTCCACTACCACCTTGGGGACAAACAAGGTTTGGTGCTCAGAGCCACACATTCCTTATGAAAAATCAAATACGGGATTTTACACATCAGGGCCTGGAGCTCAGAAATCCTCCGAGCAGAAGTAATGGCCACTAGGAAGACAGTCTTCCATGAGAGAAACTTCATGTCTGCTGAGGCTGCCGGTTCAAAAAGAGGCAGAGTAAGCTTCACGAGGATGAAATTCAAATCCCAAAGAGGGGCAGGAACCCCGACAGGGGCTCTTAAGTGGAGAAACCCTCTAAGGAAAGTCTTAAGAGACCTCCAGCTGAGCAAACGTCCTGCCTGCAAAAGAGACAAGGTAGGCTGAAATGGCCACCATGTGTACCTTCAAGGACGAGTGACTGAGACCCAGATCAAAGAGGTGGTGCAGGTAATCCAGCAGCCACCCAACAGAGCACGAAAAAAGGCTCAAAATCTTTTGCAGCAGCCCAGATTGAGAACCGTTTCCATTTCATGGCATAGGTAGACCTAGTGGAGGGTTTTCTATCCTCCACCAAAATCTCAGCCACTCGGGGTGAAACCCCAAATCAGGCTTGAGCTACACCTGCAGGAGCCATGCGTGCAGTTGAAGGGACTGGAGACCTGGATGGACCAGGGTCCCCTGGTCCTGGGTCAGTAAAAGTTGCGACAGAGGAAGAGGAGGTTCCTCTGAGTATTGTTGCAGAAGAGAGAACCAAACTTGCCTGGGCCAGAAAGAAGCAATCAGTATCATTCGAGCTCCTTCTGAACAGAGTTTATGTAAGACTCTCGGAATCAAAGGGATTGGGGGGAAAAGCATAGACGAATCTGTCCTTCCAATCTAGAGACAGAGCGGCTCTCCAAAAAATGCCGCACTCTGGAGCGAGCGAGCGAGAAGTTGGGAAGCTTTGCGTTTAGAGGTGAGGCAAACAGGTCCACCTGTGGTGTTCCCCAACGAAGGAAGACATCGTCCAGGACCCCTGATCCAGTTCCCACTTGTGAGCTTGAGTAGACAAGCGACTGAGTTTGTCTGCTCAGGTGTTCTCACCGGACGTGAACTGCCGTGAGGTGGAGGTTGTGCTGTACTGTCCAATCCCAAACTCGCATCGCTCCTGCAAAGAGGGTAGAAACGAGTCCCTCCCTTACTTGTTGATGTACCACTACCACACACATATTGTCCGGTCTGTACGGCTAAGGACTGGGATGGAGATGCAGATGCAGAGCTTGAAGAGCATAAAGCACTGCCCGAAGCTCGAGCACACTGATGTGCAGTGTTTTCTCGAGCTTGGACCAGGAGCCCTGGGTCCAGTGAGGTCTGAGATGGGCTCTCCAACCTTCGCCCGAAGCGTCTGTGGTCAGAGTCTGGGAGGAGGGAGAAAGACAGAAGGGAACTCCATGACAAAGGTTCTCCTGAACCATCCACCACTGCAAGTCCCGAACCATGGGGGAGGAGACTAGGACACGCTAGCCCAGGTCGTCCACCAACTGATCCCACTGAGACCAAAGCGTCCACTGAGAGATCCTCATGTGGAGCCGAGCACAAGGGACTGATGGGATTGCAGCCGCCATAAGCCCAAGGAGGCGAAGGACCGACCTGGCACTGACCCCGCCTGCAGCCGGACAACAGGCTGACCTGAGCCTGGAGTGTGGCCGCCCTGTCCGGTGGCAGGAAGGCCATGATAAACTGGAGCCTCTGGGATGAGTTCAAGTGGGACTTGGAGTGGTTGATGGTGATGCCCAGGGAGAAAAACACCCCCTGGGTAAGGAAAAGGAAGCGCAGGTGATCCTCCCTGGACAGGGCCACCAGGAGCCAATCGTCCAGGTACAGGAAAACCTGCACCCCCTGGGTAAGTAGGTAGGCCGCTACCACCAAAAAGCATTTGGTGAACACCCAGGGTGCCGAGGAAAGACCAAATAGGAGGGCCCTGAACGGCTAGTGGTCCCCCTGGAAAGCAAAACGGAAGTATCTGCGGTGAGAAGGGCGATAGGGATGTGCAGGTAAGCATCCTGCATATCCAGAGTGCACAGTCACTGTCCTGGCCGAAGGAGGGGCAGGAGGCCCTGCAGGGAGAGCATCCTGAGCCTCTTGTACTCCACGAATAAGTTCAGGGAACTGAGGTCGAGAATCGGCCTTACATCACCTGTCTTCTTCAGGACCAGGAAGAAGTGGGAATAGTAACCCATTCCCTGAAGAGAAAGGGGGATGGGCTCTATCACCTCCTTCAGCAAAAGCACCGAAATCTCTTCCTGGACTAGAAGGTGTTCCCGAGAGTACGACGACCTTGGGGGAGGCGGCCGAGGTGGTTTCTGGAGAAACTCTATTGAGTGTCCTTCTGCGATCAGCTGGAGCACCCAGGAATCTGAAGTTATCCTCTCCCAACCTGGGAGGTGGAGGGAAAACCTCCCTCCCTACCGGTTCCTCTGGAAGGCCCTGAGGCTGTGGGAGAGGAAAGGAGGCAGGTGGTGTGGGGCAGCATTGCAGCTGAAGCACCCGCTGCTTTTTTTGGGCGGAGGGGGCTTGGCAGCCAGAGGGGCCCGGCGTTTAGCGGCCCGCTTTCCGTGGGGTTTCGGCTTTTGCCGATTCAGTCTGTGAAAGGGACGACACTTCGTTTGATGGGGATGACACATTTGAGTCCACAGACTTCAGTGCAGTACCCTTCTCCTGCAGATCGGTAGTAATGTCCTTGACATCACCACCGAACAGCACTGAACCCTGGAAGGGCGCTTCCTGAATAGCAGACTGCACTTCCGGGACCAACCCTGACACATGGTGCCAGGCATGACGCCGTAAGCCTACGGCGAAAGCGGAGCTCCTACCAGCAGTGTCCACTGCATTGTAGGTAGCACGAATCATGTGCCGACTGGCCAAACGTGCAGAGCAGACGAGGTCAGCCACTTCCTGTTTGAGAGTCTGGAAGGGAGTCCAATTTGGATTCTACCTCACTAAGACTCACCTTCTGGTAATCCCCCATGTGACTGACCTAATTTAGGGCCCTAATTCCCAGAGTAGAAGAAGCATAGATCTTCTTCCCGTACTGGTCCAGAAGATGGGATTCTTGGTCAGGTGGAGAATAGCTCAGATGTTTCGGGTTAGCTGTCCGGCCATGAGAGGTGCTAATCACGACCGAATCAGCTCGAGGGTGAGAATCTAAAAAGTCAACACCCTCGGGAGCCTGATATAGCCTGTTTGACTTCTGAGGAAGTGGGGCTAAAGCAGACGGCTGCTTCCAAATAGTGGAAACAAGATCGGCATGAGGCTCAATCCAGGGTGCACCAAGGTGGGAGCTGTCACGGGCAGATCCAGATGCTCAGTGAGTTTCTTACGCTGGGGATCCAGCTCCAAGGAATGCCACTTATGAACCTCCTGGATTTTGTGCAGCAACTCCATAAAAGAAGGATCCTTCACAGGGGACTTCCAAGGAATCTGTGGCCTGGGCTTAGACGGACAGCATGGCTCGTCGTCCGGCTCGGAACAACCGTCTGAGTCGTCCCAGGTGTCCGAGGAGGAAGAAGATGATGATGAGGAAGACTCCCTCTCCCGGTGTGGGGGAGGAACAGACCCCTTGGGAAGCCCTCGGGGAAGCGTGTCCTGCCCCGCCCTGGATCCAGAGGGTTTGGCCCTGGTGTCCGGAGGTGCGGAGGGAGTCTGTCGTCATGGACGTACGGGAACTGGAACCGGCACTATTGCCGGGAGACGACTCTCCACCTCTCTGGTGAGCTGAGCCTTGGCCTCAGCCTACCAGAGTCTCCTTCAAGTCCATCGGCGGCTGGGGGGTGGAGGCAAAGGAGGAGGGATACGGTATGGATTATACCCGTAAGGCGTATCCATAACCCGACGCGGAAGCCCAGCGCCAGGTATTGAGGCACTGGGTACCGCGGCGCCTGATAGCCGATGTCGGGTACTGGGGCGTCTGATACTGCGGAGCTGGCTAAAACGGCGTCAGATACTCGAAAGCCGAGGGTCTGCCAGAGCAGACGGCCCGGCTGGAGGGCCCACGGGCAGGTCTGGAGCAGAAGACCCGGTGAGCGGAAAGCCCGGCACTGGAGCGGCATCCGGATGCGGTATGTCACCCGGGGTTGGCAAGACAGGTATCGAGGCCGGCGTCCAGGAAGCCAAAGTCACGTCAGTAAGCCCATCGGGCGGACGGTCTGACAGGGGCGCAACAGGAACCTCGGCATCGCCCAGGAAAGGAGCGGAAAAATCCCCGGGGTCAGGCTGAGGAGACCCAGGGTCCCCGGAAGGCAGCGAAGGCTGCAGAGAGCCGGGAACAGCGGACGTCAGGCAAGCCAACATCTGACTTATCAGCGGAGTCCAGGCGGACACCGGAGGAGCCGATGTCCGACTTAGCGGACCTGGCCACCCGAGGCAGGTCGCCAAGGGGGCGCCTGGTTGGGCAGAAAAGGGCTATGCGCCGCCGAGGGTCGGGCTTACCTATCGACTGTCTCTGTGTGAGCATCGGAGGAGCTGACATCCGCCAACGGAGCCGTCGAACCAGTAAGCCGCACAGTGGTGGCTTTACCGGGAGTGGAGGACTCAATAGCCCGGAAGGGCCCGCGAGCGAGCCAGACGGGAGGGCCGACGCCTACCTTGGAAACCTCCAAGGCGTCGCTGAGTCGGCACTTCGGGAACGTTACCTGAAGCACGGCGATTCTCAAGAAGACACGGTGGATGAGGAGCCCTTGTCCCAGTGCTTCTCTTTTTTTTTTCTTGCAATGGCCTTTGGGGGAAGTAGATGCCTGCCAGAGCTTTTTTAACTCCTTTTCCATGGAGAACATTTTCTTCTTTAAAATATGGGCCTCCAGGGACTGCTGCCACCGTCGTTGAATTTAAGGCAGTGCTGGCACTTCTCCACCTGATGATCTGGGCCTAGGCAGAAGAGGCACTGGGAATGGCCGTCCTTGTGCGGGAGTTGAGCGCCACACGAGTCGCACTTGTTCTTGTGCTTGGAGGGTGTAGGGGACGACATACACCGACGAATTCCTGACAAAAATTTGAAAAATCAAAAATAACTCAGTAAAAACTACCAACGACTGAGGCCGTCAAGCGTTGAATTTTACCGCGAGGTGCTGACATGAGCTAATGGTGGGAAAGAACTGGAAGGTGGGTGCGGGGGACCGCCCCTTTATACTGACGTTGCATGACATCAGTCACCTGACTTGGGGGCGGTCTCCCGCCAGAGACCGCTAGCTAGAAATGTTTCTGTGGGGTCCCAACACCTGCCGGCGTCAATCCTATATATAATTACCTACTGGAAGAGCACTCTCGAAGTAAGATCTTCCTGTGTGCTCAAGCAATGGGTATGTGCAGGTAGGCATCCTGCATGTCCAAGGACGCTAGGAAGGCGCCCTGCCAGAGCATGGGTATCACACCGGGAAGGGTCACCATGTGGAAGCATTTGTCAAGGACCGAAACGTTGAGATTGCTGAGATCCAGTATCGGACGGAGGTCCCCTGTCTTTTTGGGAACCAGAAAGAAGTGGGAATAGTAACCTGCACCTCTCTGGTTCCTCGGTATGTGCTCTATAGCTTCCTTTCCCAGAAGTGCAAGCACCTCCTGCTGTATGAGCAGTGCGTGCTGACCCGAATTACGGGAAAGCAGGGGAGGTCTTGATGGTGGGTGGTCGAGGAATTCTATAAAGTGACCTCTCTTGACCAGGTGAAGGACCCACCGGTCGGTGGTAATCGACTGCCACCCTGAAAAGTGGCGAGCGATGCGACCCCCGACCTTTTCTGCCTGTTGATCCAGAGGAGGAGCGGGGGCCAGGAAGGAGTCATGCTGTGGAAACATTACCCCCCCCCCGCAGGCTGGGCCGGTTTGGTATACCTCTGAACTCGGTGTGGGGAAGACTTAGGTTGGGCCTTATGGTGGAAGGTGCCCCTTTGCTGTTGGCCGGAACGTGGCTGCTGTCGTTGCTGTCTGCCGCGAAAACTGTTCTGGTTCCTATGAAAGGAACCAGATTTGGGTCTGTACATGGCCTGTACAGTCCTTACTGCTTTCCCAGCATCCTGAAGCTTGGTGATGACCTTTTCAGAGGGTTCACCAAACAGGACCTCTCCGTTATAAGGGACACCCAGGATACTCTTCTGTACGTCTGGGGTAAATCCGGAGGCAGAGCCGGGAGAGACAGACGCCTGAAGCTGCGCCCCTGGCAGACTATTCCACAGAATCATATGCAGCTCTCAACACTTGGGTCCCCACGTCTAACCCTGTGCGAAGGAGGTTCAAGAGCTCCGCCTTCTGCTCGCCATCCGGTACTTTGTCAACCAGGTCCTGACCCTGTTACCACAGGGCATTCTGAAACTGAACCATACGAGTCAGATAGTTCAGTGACCTGATGGAGCATGTACCAGCTGCATACATGCACCTCCGCAGGGCATCCAACTACTTGGATTCCTGGTCTGGTGGCTGTGTACTCAGATGCTGTGGTCGTTGAGACCTATCATGGGAGGCCGTAATGACCAGGGAATCAGTCAAGCGTTGTTGTGCCAAGTACGGGTCCTCTGCAGGGGCCCTGTACAGGCGGTCAGCTTTCTTCGGCACCGCAGGGGTGGAGTGCGGACGCTTCCACGCAGCCTTGGTGACGTCTGCGAAAGTGTCCACCAAGGGTGGCTCCACCACAGGCTTAGGGTCTTTCTGCCGAAGACAACGAGCTAGGTGCTGTCTCTCGGGGTCAAGATCTTCCGAATCCCATCCCATGTTCTCCTGGACGTGCCTCATGATTTTGGAAAAAGAGGGATTATCCGGAGGTGACCTGGGCAGGTCTCGTGGATCAGGTGATGGGATGCTGATTGGAGAAGGAGACCTGGAGGTATCTGAGGTGTCGGGTCTAGAATCATCCCCCTGCGGAGTGGACAGTCGACGTCTGGGTCACTTAGCATTGGGAAGATCCTGAGGGAGATCTTGAAGGGGGCATTCTCCGCTCTTTGGATCATCCCCAAGGAGGTGGAGTAGGTTCCTTGGGGGTCGGTGGTCTTCCTGCTGGCCCCTGTGGTGGAGGGAGTAGGAGGTGAAGGAGGAGGAGGTGGTTTTACTGGGATCACGTCCTTCTTTATTGTGTCCCACCAAAAGGTGAAGAGATCTTTGACCTCCTGAATATTCATACTGGACGACGGACCTGGCGTCGGTGGTCTGTCGCCGGTATCGGGCGTCTGGTCCAAGAGCGTTGCCAGGTTTGTCGAGGCTCCTATGGAAGCCCGGCATCCTCACTGTCGCCTGCCTGGTCATCAGGCAACGTCAGATCCTCCTCTGTACAGTCCCGGCGACCGGTGTCCACCGGTGATGGGGAGGCAGCCTTTGGGTCCGGTGAACGTCTCACTGACGTCGGGTACTTAGCCGATGTCTGCTACGATGGGCGTTTAACCTATGAAGGGTCGGTAGCCCACTTCGGGTCCACTGTCCGTTTTAGGGATGTCAGGCCCTTAGTCTTCCTTGGAGGGGGATCCGGACCCCTATGAGGCTGGGAAGCCAATCTGACATCGGAGTCCCGGCGTCTCTCTGAGGAAGCTTGAGGTAGTTTTGAAGAGGACTTGGACCAGTGACGGTCTGAAGACTTCAAGGAGGCCCGGAAGGGTGTTGAAGAAGCCAAAGGCCTGGAAGTCTTGATGGGATGCAGAGAAGCCGAAGTGCTGCCTGAAGACTTGGCCTTTACTGGAGGGGGCGGAGAGCGAGCTTTGGAGGGAGGATGGATTGAGCATGTGGAGCATGAGCTGGTGCACAAGTCTGAGGCCCGGTTAGGGGATCTGGACCCGGGCTTCTCCCGATGTTTGTCCCGGTGCTTATGGGACTTAAGAGGTAGACTCACTTCTGGAGGCAGGGTCTTTGTCCATGCTTTTCAACTTTTCTTCCAAGAGGAACCCCTGAAGTGCCTTCTGGCGGCGGATCCGGGTGAGACTATTGAACCGCTGGCAAAAGGAGCAGGCCTTGGTGTCGTGTTCCAGGCCTAATCACCGCAGACAGGATGAATGTAGATCCTTGAAAGAGATCCAGGCACACTTGGAGGGACGTCCTTCTGAGGAAGGAGCTGGAGATGACGACATTTAGAGGTAAAACTTTGAAAGTTCTAGGCGTCGTTCGCTAGAGTGGTACCATGAGGCCGATGATGGCGAGTCGACGGCAGGAAAAGAAAGTACAGTTACGCAAGAACTTACCGCAACAGTAGATCTTCGAGAGAGGCTCTTGCAGTAGGTAATTACATATAGGACTGACGCCGGCAGGCGGCAGGACCACACGGAAAAATTTCTAGCTAGCAGTCCCTGGCGAGGGAACGCCCCCACGTCAGGTGACCGGCGTCAGGAGACGTCGGTATAAAGGGGCGGTCCCGGACGCCTGCCTTCCAGTTCTTTCCAGCCACAGGCCGAAAGAGGCCAGACGAGAGAGGAGCAGATATTTCCCTCAATGGAAAAGGAGCTGAAAAAGCCTAGGGGGATGGAGGGCGGGAAGGTATTACCTACGGCAAGAGCCTCTCTAAGATCTACTGTTATGTTAAGTTCTTACATAACTGTACTATTTTACTTCAAGAGGGCTCTTGCAGTAGGTAATTACATATAGGACTGAATCCCAAGCAGTCTGGAACAAAGAAAAGGAGGAGGAAAACTACTCCAAGAAGCTGTTCTAGCCGTGCAAGCCTCAAGATAGGAGGCCTTGCAAAACAGCTAGCCCGAAGCCTGCTCTATGGCGAGAGGCAACATCCAAACTGTAGTGTTTCGTAAAGGTATGGACGGAAGTCCAGGTGGCGGCAGCACAGATGTCTGCCGCAGACACATTCTTGAAACAAGCCACAGAAGCAGCTATTCCTCTTGTAGAGTGGCCTCTGACTTGACCCGGGAGGGTCTTGTTGTATTTGTCATAACAGAAAGTGATGCAACGAGCCAGCCACTTACACAGGCATTGCTTGGAAACAGCACTGCCTTCCCTTTTGTGAGCAAAAGAGACGAACAACTGATCAGTCTTTCTGAGATCCTTCGTCCTGTTGGTGTAGTATCTCAGAAGCCGGTGAACATCCATAGTATGGAGTAAATATTCCCCTTGATTAGAGTACTGCGTAAAAAAGGCAGGTAGCTCTATGGACTGATTTAAGGTAGACTCTGCTACTACTTTAGGTAGAAACTTAGGATTTGTGCGAAGAGTAACTCGTTCCTTGTGAAAAATCAAGTAGGGGATTTTACACATCAGGGCCTGGAGCTCGGAGATTCTTCGAGCCGAAGTAATGGCCACCAAGAAGAGTGTCTTCCACAAAAGAAACTTCAAATCCGTAGAAGCTGCAGGTTCGAAGGGAGGAAGGGTAAGTTTCTCGAGAAAAAAATTCAAGTCCCAAGATGGAGCAGGAGTACGGATGGGGGGGCCTCAGATGGAGGACCCCTCTGAGAAAGGTCTTGGAGACCTCCAGTTGAGCAAAGGCCTTGTCCACGAAGGGAACATAATAGGCTGAAATGGCCACCATGTGTACCTTCAGAGAGGAATGGCTGAGACCCAGGTCAAACAGATGACGTAGATACTCCAGCAGATGTCCCGCTGAACAGGAGAAAGGTTCCACGTTCTTGGAGGCGGCCCAAATAGTGAATCTTTTCCACTTCATGGCATAAGTGGATCTGGTGGAGGGTTTTCTGGCCTCCACTAAAATCTCTGCCACTTTGGGAGACACTCCAAAACAGGATTGGGCTAGGTCTGCAAGAGCCATGCATGCAGTTGAAGGGATTTGAGGCCTGGATGGACCAGGGTCCCCTGATCCTGGGTCAACAAGCCTCGAGATAGAGGAAGAGGAGGATCCTCTGAAAATTGTTGTAGAATAGAGAACCAGACTTGCCTGGGCAAGAAAGGCACAATCAGAATCATTTGCACTCCTTCTGAAGCCAGTTTCTGCAAGACTCATGGGATAAGTGGAATTAGAGGAAAGGCATAGACGAAACTGTCCTTCCAGTCTAGAGACAGAGAGTCGCTCCAAAAAGTGCCTCGCTCTGAAACAAGCGAGCAGAAGACTGGAAGTTTTGCGTTTGGGGGGGGGATGGAAACAGGTCGACCTGTGGTGTTCTCCAAAGTTTGAAGATATTGTCTGGGACCCCTTGGTCCAGTTCCCACTCGTGAGTCAGAGCAGAAGAGTGACTAAGCTCGTCTGCCAGGGTGTTGTCGACTCCTGGAACATGAATCGCCGTGAGGTGAAGGTCGTGTTGTGTTGCCCAATCCCAAACCCTCATTGCCTCCCTGCATAGAGGGTAGGACCGAGTCCCTCCATGCTTGCTGATACACCACATCACGAACATACTGTCCGTCTGGACGACGAGGTGGCTGGGAAGGATGTGTTGGTAAAGGGCTTGGAGAGCGTACAACACTGCCCGAAGCTCGAGCACACTGACGTGGAGAGCTTGTTCTAGCTTGGACCAGGAGCCCTGGGTCCGACGAGGGCCCAGAGGGGCTCCCCAACCTTCGCCTGAGGCATCTGTGGTTAGAGTCTGGGAGGGAGGAGGATGAAAGAAAGGAACTCCCCAAAACAGGTTCTCTCGAAACATCCACCATTGCAAGACTCGCATCATCGGCGAGGAGGTCAGAACTGAGTGATCTAGGTCATCCACTAGCTGATCCCACTGAGAGGCACAAACTTTTCTGCGGAGCCTGCACAAGCTGAGAGAGAGAAAGAACTGGAAGGCGGGCGTCTGGAACCGCCCCTCTGTACAGACGTCTCCTGACGCCGGTCACCTGATGTGGGGGCGGTCCCTCGCCAGGGACGGCTAGCTAGTAATTTTTTCGTGGGGTCCTGCCGCCTGCCAGCATCAGTCCTATATGTAATTACCTACTGCAAGAGCCCTCTCGAAGTAAGATCTGGGGATTCTGGGGGGACCGCCCCCTTTTATATGATGCCTGACGTCGGGGGAGGTCCCCGCTGGATACTGCTAGCTAGAAAATTTCCGCGGGGTCCTGGCGCCTGACGGCTTCAGTCCTAATAGTGTAACCTGCTGCAAGAGCTGTTTCTCGAAGTAAGATCTGGCAAAGTTAAAGGTCGACAAAGCCATGGGTCCAGATGACATATATCCCAGGGTCCTAAAGGAGCTGAGGTATGAACTGGCAGCTGCTTTGGCAGCCCTGTTCAGCGAGTCCTTCGACACTGGAGTGGTCCCAGAGGGCTGGAGAATGGCAAACATCATCCCTCTTCACAACAGTGGAAGTAGGGAAGAAGCGCGGAACTACAGGCCAGTTAGTCTAACCTCTGTAGTCAGGAAGATAATGGAGGTACTCCTCAAGGAAAGAACAGTGGAACATCTGGTAGCCAGTGGGCTGGTGGCTCCCATGCAACATGGGTCCTCTGCAGGACAATCCTGTCAAACAAATCTGTTAAATTTCTTTGACTGGGAGACAAAAGCAGTAGACCAAGAGGGGGCAGCAGACACTGCCTACCTCTACTTCAACAAAGCCTTTGACACGGTCCCACATAGGAGACTGGTCAACAAGCTAGGCAGCCTGGGGGTGGGACACAAAGTGGTGAACTGGACTGGCAACTGGTTAAGGGACAGAAAACAGAGTAGTGGCAAATGGAACCCAATCTGAGGAAGGGGAGGCGACCAGTGGGGTACCTCGGGGTCAGTACAGGAGCCAGTCCTCTTCGGTGTCTTCATCGGTGACATAGCAGACGGGCTGGAGGGAGAGGTTTGCCTTTTTGCAGACAACACCAAGATCTGTAACAGGGTGCATACCCCGAAGGGGGTGGAAAGGATGAGAAGAGACCTGAACAGTTGGAGAGATGGTCAGGGGCATGGCAGTTAAGGTTTAATGCAAAGAAATGCAAAATTATACATGTGGGGAGCAGGAAACCTGGAGCATGCTACAGGATGGGGGGGGGGCTGCTGACAGTAACTAAGGAGGAGGAGAGAAACTTGGGGGTCATAATCACAGATGACTTGAAAGCCGTTAGGCAGACTGCCAAGGCGGTGGGAAAGGCCAGTGGGATGTTGGGATGTATTGGAAGGGGAATCACAAGCAAAAGGAGGGAGGTAATGGTTCCACTGTACAAGACCCTGGTGAGACCTCACCTTGAATACTGTGTACAAGTTCTGGAGACCACACCTTCGAAAGGACAGCAACAAAACAGAGATGATGCAGAGGAGGGCGACCAAAACGGTAACAGATTACATCACAAGCCTTACGAGGAGAGAGTGAAGGACCTAAATTTGTACACACTGGTACAGAGGAGGGAGAGAGGCGACATGATAGAAACATTCAAGCACCTCAAGGGCATTAACAAGGTGGAAGAGGACAACATATTTTAGCTCAACAGTAGTGCCAGGACAAGACGACAAGACATGAGATTGAAGGGTGACTGCATAAAGGGAAATATTAGGAAGTTCTTCACAGAAAGGGTGGTGGATGCATGGAATAGCCTGCTTCACGAGGTGGTGGCAGCCCGTACTGTGGTGGGTATTAAACATGCATGGGACAGAAACAAAGGAATAACAGAGGTAGGAAGAAAAAGCTAAGCCAATGACCAATAAGGGTCACTGGCCGCATTGTGAGCTAGCGTAAATGGGCAGACTGGATAGGCCTGGTGGTTCTTATCTGCCAACAGAATCTATGAATTTTAAGATCATTTTGGAGGCCTGCAGGCCTCTTACTGCCTCTTCCACATGCTATCCAAACAGTTTGGTGCTTCTAAAAAGAGCATTAAAAACTGCTGCACATCAGTAGTAAACCCAGCTACCCTTAGACAAGAATGCTTTCTCATGCAAATACCAGTGGCAGCCACATCGGCAGAGGCATCTGCGATATCATATGCTGAGCATAGCAAATTCTTTCCCACCTCGGCACCAGAAGAAAAAATTACTCACCTTAGTAATGTTGTTTCTTCTAATGGAGTCTTGCTGTATTCTGACATATGCAGTGATGTCCAACCTTTGAACTGCCCCGGAGATGAAAGAGTTAACTTTCCATGCCAGGATGGGACTGAGCTCGAGCTCAGTTGAGACTCTGTCTGTTGCTGTTTGAACTCAAACCGTCAGATCTTCTGAGCTATACTCACTGGGTGTCCTGTGGAAACTGTAAACTTACACTAGCCAGCTGGCTACTAAATATAAAAAAGATTTTTGGTCCCAAAGCAAAGACTCAAGTCAGGAAACCCAAAAAATAAAACTAAACACAACACCCACACACCCAAACTAAAGGGGGTGAGAAAAGAAGGGGTGGGGGCACCTCCCGAGTGCCAACACTGCTGCTGCCCACCCACATCCCAAAACCCAGGTTCTGAGAGGGAAGGCGGGGAGGTCAGAATACAGCAAGACTCCATTAGAAGAAACAACATTACTAAGGTGAGTAACTTTTTCTTCAAACAACATGAAGTCTTGCTGTATTCTGTTATATCTGAACTACTCAAGCAGTACCTCCACGGAGGAGGGACAGAATCTACTTTGGAAATAGGCTCTGAAGCACTGCTGTGCCAAACCGAGCATCACTCCTAGCCTGGATATCCAGAGAGTAAAGCTTGGTAAAAGTGTGTACTGTTTTCCAGGTGGCTGCTTGACAAATCTCTAAGACAGGAATATCCCTGGCAGCAGCCAGGGAAGCAGCTGTACCTCTGGTAGAGTGAGCCCTCAGGCCTAGGGGTGGGATCCTACCCAGTTTTTCATAGCAAAATTGAATGCAAGAGACAATCCACCTGGCAATATATCTCTTAGTGGCAGGTTTTCCCTTACCAACCTCACCATAAGTGAAGAACAGCTGGAGGGAGTCAAACCTGTGACCCTTGATGCGCTCTATGTAGTAGCTAAGGGCCCTTTTCACATCAAAACTGTGCAGCCTCCTCTCCCCAGAGGAGGAATGGTCAGTGAAGAAAACAGGAAGAGACACAGACTGGTTAAGGTGGAAATCCGAAACCACCTTAGGCAAAAACTTCCTATTAGTCCTGAGGACCACCTATCTCTATGGAAGAAAAATCAGGCTCCACTGACAGGGCCTGTAACTCACTTATCGTCTGGCAGAGTGATGGCCTAGAAAACAGTTTTCCAAGTCAAGTACTTGAGCTCTGCTGAGGACAAAGGCTCAAAGGGGTTGCATAAGCTGAGCAATGCAAACATTAAAGGTCCCAAGCAGGGCTGGGTCCCTGAAGGAGGATTGGTATGCAGCAATCCTTGAAAAATTTAGAAAATACAGGATGAGCTGAAAGGGAAGAGTGCTTGCCTGCTGAGAGGAAGGCAGAGACAGCTGCCAGATGCACTCTTAGTGTAGCTGGTCTAAGTCCCAAGCTATTGAGATGAACCATATAGTCAAGGACTGGGGGCAGGCCAGCAGACTCTGGAGAAATATGCTTCCCAGAGCACCATATAGTAAATCTTTCCACTTGGAATTGTAAGTGTTTCTGGTGGAAGGCTTTGAGAAGCCTTTAAGATATCCAGAACACCTTGAGAGAGGTGCAGATCAGCAAACTCTAACTCTTCAAGAGCCAGGCCTTGAGATTGAGAGATTTGAGATTCGGATACCAAACCCTCCCCTGAGCACATGTTAACAGGTTGCAATTCATGGGAAAAGACAGGGGAAGGTGGACTGCTAAGGACAACAAGAGAGGGTACCAGGGCTGTCTGGCCCAGTCTGGAGCAATCAGAATCACCTTGCAGGGTTGAGACCTGATTCTGACTAGCACCTTGAACAGGAGAGGGAAGGGGGGAAAGGCATACAGGAACTTCCCTTCCCAACTGAGAACTAGGGCATCCAGGAGGACTGAGCCCAACACTGGGGGCCTGCAGCAAAGAGAGGAAGTTGGTGATTGTCTGGGCTGCAAAAGATCTATCTGTGGGTGCCCCATCTGGAAAGATCACCTTCAAAATCAGGGATCAGGGACCATTCGTGATGGCCCTGAGATATCCTACTGAGAGCATCTGCCAGGACATTGTCCTTCCTGGGAGGTGCACTGCTGTGAAGAGGAGTTCAGGAATAGGCCAGAGACCACAACTTCATTGCCTCTGTGCACAAGGCCGTAGACCGAGTGTCCCCTTGCTGGTTGATATACCACATTGTGGTGGTATTGTCTGTCCTGATCTGAACTACTTTGTTCTGAACAGACTTGGAAAAAGCTTGAAGTGCTAGAAACACTGCTCTGAGTTCTAACACATTGATGTGAAGCAGAGATTCCTGAGGAGACCACAACCCTTGGGTGGCCAGGTCCCCCAAGTGGGTTCCCCACCCCAAGAGGGGGGCATCTATAGTAAGGATCAGAGAATGAGACTGAGTGACAAAAGGAACTCCCTGTCTTAGATTGTCCTGATCCTGCCACCACTGCAACACCTGGATCAGGGTTCGAGTCACTGGGATTAGTTTGGTCAGAGGATCCTTTTTCTGAGACCAGAAGGCTCTCAAGTGGATCTGAATGTCCCTAATCTGAAATCTTGCTCCCTGAACCACTGCTGTAGAAGCAGCCATGTGTCCCAGGAGCTGCAGAAAATGCCTTGCTGGTCGAGACACCTGGAGGGTGAATGAAGAGGCCAGTGAGATAAGGGTCCTTGCCCTGTCCAGGGAAGGAAGGCTCTTGCCTTTACTGTATCCAGCTCTGCCCCTATGAAGGTGAGGGCTGCACAGGCTCTAGAACTGACTTTGAAGATTCAGAGGAAACCTAGAGAAGTGAGCAGTTGCTGAGTTATCTGTAGGTGTGACTTGGCTTGGTCTGGAGACTGGCCTACTATGAGCCAGTCGTCCAGGTATGGAAAGATGGAGATCTTTTTACCCTTAGGAAGCAACCACTACTGCCAGGCATTTGTGAACACCCTTGGAGCAGAAGTTAGGCCAAGGGCATTGCTCTGAATTGATAATGGCCTGAGGGCAGCTCAAACCTGAGGTGCTTGCGTGGGAGCTTCTGATGAGAATATGGAAATAGGCATCCTTGAGGTCAGGAAACTAGCCAGTCCCCTGGCCTTAGAGAAGGTAGAATTATTCCCAGAGTCACCATTTTGAACTTTGGCTTTAAAAGGTGCTTGTTTAAATATCTCAGATCCAGGATGGGCCGCCATTCTCCTGTCTTTTTGGGGGTTAGGAAGTACCTTGAGTACAATTCTATTCCCTTGTGTAGGGGTGGAACCCTCTCTATGGCTCTCTGAGCCAAGAGAGAAGAGACCTCTGCCTCTAGGGCAAGTGCCTCTGAAGGACTTGCAGGTGGAAAGGATCTGGTTCTCATCTTTGGAAATTTTTTGAAGCTGAGAACCAGTCCCAGGCTTACTACTTCCAGGAACCATTTGTCTGATGTTAAAGACAACCAGTCCTGAATAAAGTAAGCCAGCCTGCCCCCTATAGGTGGTGGAGAATCGGCCCTGGCAAACCCATCAGGGTGCCTGTTTGGCAGGGGCTTTAGGCTGAGGGGTGGAAGCAGGTCTGCTTGTACGTCACCTGCCTCTCCCTCTGAAGAACCCCTATGAGCATAAGCAGAAGGAGGCCTGGGCTTGGTAGAAGGCCTATGAAAGGCCTGCCCTGCCCCTGGAATGCTGCCTCTGGGGGTGCTTGCCTTTCCTTGGCCTGAGCACTCCTATAGGTGGTCCTGTATTCATCCATTTTCTTCATGTAGTTCTCTGTTTGCTCCCCAAACAGAGAATTACCCACAACAGGAAAGTCCATGGCCTTAGACTGGGTATCCTGAGACAGGCTAGTACATCCGAGCCAAGCCATCCTCCGAAAGGCCACAGATGTAGCCATGACTCTAGATGAAACATCATTGGAGTCCACTGCAGCATGGAACTGCACCTTGGATGCCTCAATACCATCCACAACCACCTGCTCCAGCTCCTTGGCAAGCTGGCCAGGGACCTGTTTAGCTAAAGCCATTACAGTGTCCCATCTAGATTTCTGATATCTAGCTGTATAGGTCATATAATTAGCCTGCCTGAGTCCCAAGGATGCTGCCATGTACTGTTTCTTTGCCATGGCATCAATCCTCCTGGAGTCCTTATCTGAGGGTGTGAAGCCAAGGGTATATTGCTTATCACAGGCAGCAGCCTGCACTACTAACATGGCTGCATTGCTGGGTAAGAACTCCGTATCTGAGCCTGAGAGAGTATACCTCTTGTCCATTCTCTTGTCCACAGGAGGTATAGAATTAGGAGTCTTTAAATTTTTATTGTCTGTTCCCAAAGGACTTATGAGGGAATAGACAGCCTCCTGGACTCTGGGATATCCATCATCTCAACATAGTCAGGCTCCTCCTGATCGTCTACAGCTTCTTCCATAGGAAGCCGAAGAGTTTCAGCTACTTTTTTGTAGAACATAAAATGGGTAGGGGACTCAGAAAGCCTAGGAGGAGAAACCCCTGAAGGTCTGTCTGGGGAGATGTCCGGGTCAATGGGCACATCCAGACTTTTGTAATCACCATCACTATCCTCATACTCTCCTTCCTCCTCCTCCGGTTAATAAAAATCTTTTAAATTATAATCTGGAAAAGGGGGAACCGACCGAACGGAGCCCCTTCCCGATGGTGCTAGTTCGGTCAGAACCCGGGTTAGCGACTGAACAATCCTTATCGCTTTGGCTATTTCATCAGCGATTAGGAGAAAAGAACCTGTGGATCCGCACGGCTGATTTATCCCTTCTTTTTCTTTTAACCCAGAACCGACTCCTCAGAGTGGTTCTCCTTCCTGAAGAAGTTTCGCCTGGTCAGAGGGCACTCCTTCTGGTTCGGTTGGAACCGAACCGGGCTGGCTATCAGGTCAGCGGACTTCTTGGCCTCCTTTCCTGAGCCTACCAACTCTCTTTTCCAGGGTAGCTGCAGGAAAATTCTTGCAAATCTGGTGGTCTGAATCGAGGTGGTCAAACCCCAGACAATAAACACAGGTGGTGTGGGGGTCAGCCTTAGCAAAGGCTTCCCCACACACACTACAGTGTTGAAACCCAGTGGGCCCGGTTTTTCTTTTGGGTTTCTCAGACATGGCCAGTCCTAACAAAACTTACCCTATTTTCGGCAATCTGCCAGGCAAGACACCCTTATCGGTTCCTGACCGTGTTACGGGTCGTGGAAAAAACCGTAATGAAATCCGTTTTTTTTTAGAACCGCTAAGGACCGGTTACCACACTCTAAAAGTAGAATAAACTTTTTTTAAACAAATCTGATCAGTTCAAACTGAACCGATCCCACGTTTACAAGTTCCACACAGAAGAACAAGAAAATAACCTATCTAGTACTCACGATACCACAGACAGAGACTGAACTGACAGGTTAACGGATTAAATTCGGTCGAAAACGAGGAAAACGGCACTTTAACAGACAAACTTGAACAGACCAAAGGAGAAATCTCCGGAGCGACTGTTCAGTGAGTCGGAGTAAAGAATCTGACTTTTTTTTTTTATATTCAAGTTTATTGCATATTTTGGCACAAGAATCCATTTGTCTCATTTCCTTCACCTTTATCTACAGATCTTTAAGCTATCTAGTAGTTACAGATATTAATTTTAACTTTATCTAGTTTTTAACTTTAATAGCTCAGTCCATTTTGTTTTCCTTTTATAATATTATATACAAGTCATTTTATTTTCCTCATTTATCCGAATCCTTTCATGTGGAGAGCGACCCGGAGGAATTTCCCCTCTTTCTATTTAAATAGTTGTTCAATCTTTGTTTCTCACTCCCCTTCCCCTGTCCTTATTCCTTTCCAGTTGTTTCTGCTAGCATTAACCAGGGCGTCCATCTTTCCCTCCATGTATTCATTCTTGAGTTTATCTTATACGTTAGTTCTTCCATGTCTTTAATTTCAGTAACAATTGCCACCCAGTCCTGAACTGTCGGTGAGTCTGGGGCAAGCCATTTTCTGGTTAATGCCTCATGTGAGGCAACAATCAGAGTGTTCCATAGATATGTTTTATTTGCTCCTCTAATCTCTTCTGGTTTCATCCCCATCAGGTTCAGTGGGCCTAGTCGGGTCTGTATTGTTAGTATCTTTTTAATTTCCTGTTGTATTTTCTCCCAGTATTGTGAGACCCCCTGGCATGACCAGAACACATGTAAGTAGTTTGCTTTATTTACCTCCACACCCCCGTCAGCACCCTCCCGTACAGTTTTTATCCCACTTACTTTGTGTTTCTGGGGTCCTAAAAAATCTCACTCGTACTCCCTCCAGTGGGGTGAAGACATAGTTCTGAGTGCTACTGCCAGGGACGAGGTCCATGCTTCCTCTTCAATGTGGTCTCCCATTTCTTTTTCCCAGCTTTTCTTAATGTGTAGTGTTTGGTCCCCCTTTCTGTCCCTCAGGGCTCCATATAGGGCTGAAATTAAGCCCCAACCTTTCTTGAGGATACTATTTCAGCTATGATATCCTTTAGTTTTGTTGATGAAATGGGGTCCTTGTAGGTGGCTCGAAGGGTATGTATATAGGATCTTATTTGAAGATATCTAAAGTAATCTGCCTGTCGTAGTGAATACTTTTCTTTAATCCGGGTGAACTCTTGTACATTATTTCCCTGAAGGAACTGATTTAGGGAACACAAACCCAACCTGCCCCAATTTCTGAAGGTGAGGTCCTGCCTGGCTGGTAGGAAATCTGGGTCCCATGCAAACCACCTCAGTGTCCAGGCCTCCTCCCTCAGTCTGTGTTTACTCCATAGTCTTTTAAGAGAGATCAGGGTGTTTTGGACCGTCATTAAAGGAATGCTCTGATCTTTATTTAAATTTTCTGGTTGCATAACTCTGGCTTCTAATGGCATTCCGTCTGATAGGACTACCTCTATTGTTTTCCATCTCGCCTCACATATTCTCGCCGACCACAGAAGAGCCCACTTTAGTTGAGTGGCTAAGAAGTAGTCTTCTAAATTAGGAAGGCCACGACCCCCCCATTTCTTATTAGCCTGCATAGCCATAATTTTAAGTCTTGGTTTTCTATTATTCCAAATGTATTTTGTGAACATCCTCTGCCATAACTGAAACTGGTTTTTGTGTATTTTTATGGGGAGACATTGAAACAGATATAAAAATCTAGGGAGTATATTCATGGATATTGACTGTATCCTTGAGTACAAGAGCATATTAAGGGCTTCCCATCTTTTAATATCTTGCTTAATTTGGTTTATAGTGGGTTCGAAATTACTCATGTACAGTGTAGTTAGATTTTTAGGGATCTGGATGCCTAAATATTTGATTTATCCCTTGTTCCATTGCATTTTCAGGGTCTGTAGAACTTCGGTTGAGGGGGAATAAGGTAACTTTAACACTTCTGTTTTACTTTTATTAAGTGTATAACCAGAATATTGACTGAATTTGTCCATGAGGTCCCAGACTTTAGGGATTGATCTATCTGGGTTGGTCAAATAGAGCAGGGCGTCATCCGGCTGTAGAAATTTTATGTTCCTCCTCCCACCCTCACTCCCTCAATTTCCTTGATTCCCTTATACGCTTGGGCCAGAGGTTCCATAAATATGTCAAGGAGGGCGACAAAGGGCAGCCTGCCTTGTACCTCGACCAGGTTAAATCTTATTGAGATGCCCCATTGACCTTCACAAACACCTGTGGAGGATGCATATATGGCCTTAATCGCCTCTAGGAATTGTATTGAAACCCATTCTCCCCAGTACCAGGAAAAGGAAGTTCCAATCAACTTTGTCGAAGGCCTTTTCCGCGTCTAGGCTCATAAGGCAGGCAGGTATATTTCTTTTATTGATGATATCTATTATGTTAATTGTTCGCCTTACTCCTTCTGGGGCTTGCCTCCCCTCTACGAACCCTGTTTGGTCTGGGTGAGTGAGCTCTGAAAGAAGGGATTGTAGGCGTTTGGCAATAATTGCTGTAAAAATTTTGTAGTCCACGTTGAGTAAGGAAATCGGTCTATATGACCCACACTCCTTCAAATCTTTGCCCTCTTTAGGAATCACCGAGATGGAAGTGTAGTTCCAGGACGGGGGGACTGCAGCCTCCTCCAGCCATATCTGATTGTAAACCGCGTTTAACATGGGATTCAAGTCTGTCTGGAATATTTAGTAAAATTCCCCCCCAAACCCATCCGGGCCTGGACATTTGCCTCCCTTTAGCCCTCTTATTGTATTTATGATTTCACTTTGAGTTATTGAATGCTCCAAGATTTGTTTATGGGCTTCAGTGAGTCCAGGTAGTTGTAGAGCTTTCAGAAATATCAACGCCTCTTCAGGCTTTGTATTTTGTTGGGGTGAATATAGTTTTTTATAATAATCTGCAAATGTTTCAGCTATTTGCTTCCATCCACGGAGAACATTACCCGTGGAAGGGTGTCGAATACCCTCAACACTCGCCTTAGCCAATTGTTGCTTAAGGCGATATGCTAATAGGCGTGTGGCTCTTGGGCCACCCTCATAATAAGTTTGTTTAGTATGTATTAACATCTTTTCAATCTCTTCGAGTTGTATCCTCTGAAGTTTTTATGTTAGGCCTCTTATCTCCCCTGCTCTCTTTTTATCAAAATTTCATTTTCTGTTGACTTTCTAATTCCTGCAGCTACTGTTTAATTTGTTCCCTCTGCTTCTCCCTTTCTCTCGTTTTATAAGTGGCTATAGAAATCAGTTTCCCTCTTATCACTGTTTTTACCGTGTCCCAGAGAATCTGGGGTGTGGTCCCTGGTCTTTCGTTTATCTGTATAGTGTGTTTCATTATGTCTCTTGCTTCCTCCCTCACCTTTTCATCTCTAAGCAGACTATTGTTGAGCCTCCAGTATGTGAGCTTTTTTAGAAGTTGGAGATTTAAGTGGGCATAGATTGGCTTATGATCTGATATGGTCTCTGTCCCCACCCAGACTGAGTCAAAGACTGGTATGTGGCGGCTATATGTGAGGTACATATCTATTCTTGAGAAGATGTGGTATCTAGGGGAATAGTATGTATAGTCCCTTGCCCTAGGGTATTTTTCTCTCCAAATATCTATTATACTCGCATCTTTCATTAGGCCTTTCAGCAGTTTGGAAACTCTTTGATTTGAGGCCGGAATGCCAGAGGTAGTGTCCATGGCCCTATCTAGGACTATGTTCCAGTCCCCTCCCGCAATCAGGACCCCCTTTACCTTTTCAGCTACCAGTTTGAAGAGGTCTGCAAAAAAGGCGACATGCGTGGCCGGGGGGGCATACACATTTAATAAAGAAACTTGTAGATCTTGGACATGCCCCACCACCATCACATATCTAGCCCCTTCATCCTCTATTACCTCTTCCTCCACAAATGGGAGCGATGCTGAGATCATGATGGCCACCCCTCTCTTTTTCCCCTTGGGCAAAGATGCTTGATAAACAGATGGGAACTCTCGGGTTTTAAGTTTGAGAGCTTCTCTCGGGGACAGGTGTGTCTCTTGTATAAACTGTATATCCGCTTTGTCTTTTTAAAAATTTCTGGAGGCGTTCTCTCTTTATGGGACTGTTTATCCCGTTGACATTCAAAGAGACTATTTTAGATTTAATCTTATCCATGATAGAAGCTCACTTAAATGATCCATATACACTAATGTTCTCTGGGAGCCTCCACCTCCCCCCCACCTTCTCCCCCAGGTCGCCTCTCCGGTTCAGTTCTTTTCTCACACTTATAACAGGATATCTATTGTTGTCTATTTTGTGCCTTCTATATTGTTCATAAGTCATTAACATAAAACATTCGCTGGCTCCAACCTGCCAGTCAACATGCATAAATTCAAAAACTCTGATATTAACAGCCCCTTTAAGTGAGGCTTCAAATAACCTAACAGCATAAATCCCTAAGGTGACAGGGTTCCAATTTAACAACCTGCAAATTCTGTAACATCTCCATATCCGGTAGATCCGTGGCTCCCCTGTTACACTCTTAAAATTAGTGACTGTTTTGTTTAATGGTATGTAATCTTCTGGGACCACGGACCAGTTATGAGTATGTAGTCAGATTTCTAGGTCAGACCACCCTCCGTGAGTGGCCTGGGTTGTGCCTCCTTGAAGACTCTCCATGCATGTAGTGGTTCTTGGGTATACCGTCGGGGATATGTTCTGGGGTCTTAGCCCCGTACCCTGCAGTAAACACGGCGTCAGCAGAGCTATTAGGCAGATGACAACTCCCCTAAGATCCATTTTCCATGATATTACCTCCAGATTAGTTTTATCACGGAGTTGGGGAGGGGGAACCCCCAACCTCCTACCTCTCCTTTCTGGGCTTATCCTATTGAGTTGTTTTAACCCCCTTCTCCGAGGGTAAAGGGTGGACCACTGCACGAGACCGCGCTGGCTGTCCATTCAGGTGGTTCCCCCGCATCAAAGATTCCTGCACACCGAACCTCCCTCTCGTTATTTATCAGCTATAAAAAGCCTCCCAACTATCGTATATATGAGTCAATCCGAGCTTCTGTCACCCTCCCCTCCCTTTAGATTGAAACTTTCCGGGTATCCTTAATTGTGCCCAGGCTATTAATTGTTTCTGTCCCTCTCCGCATTCAGCATTACTCTCCCAGTTTCGGTGTGCTTCGTCTATCAGTACCTGCTAGCTTCAGCCCACATAATTTCCGTTTGGTTGATATTTTTCTTTGTATCCCCTTCTTTTATTTCAGTCCCCACTATACCTATTAGATCAGTCCCATGTTTCACTTCATCTTTGGGGTTTTCAAATCTACCCCATATGCTTTAGAATCAGCTAGTTTACCATTCGCCTCAGCAAGGTTCAGTCCCTTGAGAATCCGTTGTTTGTATTTGGTCGTTTTCTAAATCTTCATCATTTGCCCTGAGTCCATTTAATTGAAGTCTCGACGTGTATGGCTTAAGGAGTGCGACTACGTCTGCTCTCAGACCGTTGGAGTGTGGTCTCGAGTAGGATGCCGCCCCTCTGCGCACCAGTGACCAGGCCGATCTCTTCAGTTCTTTCTCCAGTCTCTCCTTTTCCAATCCTGGGGCCGAAATTCCGTTTTCTTCTAGGAAGGGCCTGGCTGCCAGTAGGTCTTCAAAAGTTTTCGTTCCTCGCCTTGTCTCCACTTTCGTAGTCTCGCTGGAAATAGCATTTGTGCCTTGAAGTGCGGGCTCTGAGCTGCTTTACTATAGGCCACATAGATGCGTCTTGCCTCTTGCACTCCTGTAGTATAGTAAGTAGTCTATTGTGATTCTATGCGCTCAAGCATTAATTTTTTTGATTTCCAAGCTCTTTGAATTATTTCTTCTTTGGATGCATAGCTCGTCATTAGCACTACAAATGAGCGGGGTCGTGCATTTGGGCTCGTTGGTCTCGGAGCTAGTGAACGATGCGCCCTGTCCATTAAATGTCTAATTCAGGCGGAAGTTTCAACAGGTCAGTTAGTAATTTTTGCAGGTAGGTTACCAGATTTGAAGTACCTTCCTCCGACCCCTCCGGAATGCCATATATTCTTAAGTTCTGCCTCCTGTTACGCCCCTCAATATCTTCCAGTTTAGCTTGCAATTCCCTCTCACGGGCCATTAGGTAAAGCAGCAAACAGTCATGCCGATCTGTTTGTTCCACGGTCGTTGTTAACCCCAATTCCAGTTTGTCCGTTCTGTGTTCGATTCTTCCGATATCCGCTTTTATTTCAGTTAATGTGGAATCTATCTTTTGAACCGTTTTTGCAGTTTGCAGAATTGAAGCTATTAATTGTGAATGGTCTTCTTAACAGAAACATAGAAACATAGAATTTGACGGCAGATAAGGACCGCTTGGCCCACCTAGTCTGCCCATTTTCCTACCTAACAGATAAGCTGCAGATTCTAGTTAACCAACAGCTTAATTCCTCCTACCCCCCACTAAATTCCTCCTACCCCCCACTATAAATTCTTCTTCTTCGGTGTTCGTCTCCATTACGGAAGGGCTGTCATCCTCAGGAGGCCTCTGGTTTTTCAGGGTTTTTTTCCCCTTGTAGCGGGAACTGTAATTTCTGGACTGGGGTTTGGCTGTTCTTCAGATTCCCCGCTCTCGATCTCGTAGCCTTAGCTGGGGATTGCATGTTTACTTACAATGGATGCCGAATGATTTTATTTCAGGGGTGGAGAAGCTCTCAGGCTATGCTGCCATCTAGGTTGCTGACGTCACTGGAAGTCAAGAATCTGACGGTTTGAGTTCAAACAGCAACAGACAGAGTCTCAACCAAGCTCGAGCTCAGCGTTCCATGCCTGGCATGGAAAGTTAGCTCTTTCATCTCCGGGGCAGTTCAAAGGTTGGACATCACGGAATATGTGAGAATACAGCAAGACTTCATGTTGTTTGAAGTCAGGTTTTTCAGTAATTTACTTTGGCACTGCCTTCTGGGAGAGCCTTAGCAGCCTTCCACAGGCTATTTTGATACTTAATCATATGGGCCTGGTAGTTTGCAATATGAAGGCCTAGTGGGGCTGACACATATGTTCACCTGTCCATTACATCAAGCTTCCTGGATTCCTTATCAGGTAGCAAAGTGCTCATGTGTTTTGGTGCCCTGGCTCTATCATGGACAGTCATTATAACAGCAGAATCCATTTCAGGCTGGTTTGCACTATAAGCCTTGGCAGTAGGAGCAGGATACTGCTTGCCAGCCTTCCTAGGCACAGATGGTATAGTATTTGGCCTATATCATGCAGCAAAGGTGGAATACTCTAGAGCAGGTTAAATTGGAAGTACAATGATGGATGGAGTACAAGGTACTTCCAGAAAATCCATGTTTCTTTTTAGTGGAATCCTCTTCCTCCACTGCAAACCCCATGGCAACGTGCATGTGCTGCATCGCTGTTTGGAAGATTGGGTCCTCAGGTGAAGATCTGGGGGTATAAACTGCAGAATCCTCACTGCAGGAAGAAACTGTGGAGCACAGTGCTCTTCTCCATAACCCTCCTCCATTATGAGGTCTGGATTACACTCCTCCTCCTCGTCGGAATCCTTGTTGATGACGGGAGCAGAAGACCTCATTGACAATGCTGGGAGGTGCTGCCCAGGCGGTATCTGCTGTGAACCAGCAGAGGATGTCGATGGGGCATACAGCACAGGAACCCCCCCGTGACGGTAGTGTGGACTGCATAGGCAAGCCTGGGAGTAAGCATCGTATCAGGTCTGAAAATGACGCCATTACTGTCTGTGCGTCTACACCCTGGCCAGGGGCTGTGACCTCTGCAATCAACGATGGACCTGGACCAGTCAACAATGGAAACGTACTGTCTGTAGTGGGTATATCATCACTTGAGCCAGGCCCCAACCTTGGTGCCTGCTCGGCAGTCCGGGGGGAGGGGAGTGCTATCGTCACCCTCACTAGAGCGGGCGAAGGTGAGGCACTTACAGAAACTGCAGGCCGCTGGGGTGATCTCTCACCAGGGAAGCAGATCTTCTGTCCTTATGTCTTGATGATGACTAGTCTTTTTTCTCTGGATGTTTATCGGTTAATGGGTATGGTGACGCTGCCTTCTGACCTTGAGCTTTCTCAATGGCCGCTAGAGTCTTTTCTAGCAGAAGTTTCTCTAGTGCCTTTATCTTGTGTCTCCTGGTTACTTGACTGAAGCCCTGGCAAATCTTACAAGTCCTGACATTGTGAGAGAGACCTAAACAGCAGACGCACCCTGTGTGGGTGTTGTCCGTGTAAATCTTCTCTCTGCACTCGCAGTACTGGAACAAATTCAACCATTTCTGCAGTATGCAGAGACAGCGAACTCACTAAAAAATGTGTTATTTGTATAAAAAAATAATAAACAACAACAGCTAGTTGGTCGATGTTCACGAGAGGTCCCACGAGTAGGATGAATGGCGGGAATGTAGACACTGATGTGTGACATTGTGGGCAGCTCAGGGCTAGCAAAAAGTTTCCATGAGGTCCTACTGTTGATGCAGGTATAGTTTTAAAGATGTGGCCTAAGGGAAGAGACAGCCTTGAAGAAGACCTATATGCACCATATTTACAACCAAACTTGGCCATATTTATGTAAACCCCATTGCATCCCACTTTCGAACCAAGAATCGTAAATATTATTAGTGAACTTTTTTGTGAAAAACAGATCTGCACTCAAATTGGGGGGGGGGGGGGAGAGAGAGAGACAATAAAGTTCATGATTTTATAAAACGGAACTGCCCATTTTTGAACATGGAAAGTCACTGGCCCCAATCATGGCAGAAGTACTTCTATGGAACCTTGGCACAGAAGGTAATGTCATTTTGAGAAACTGTTTTGAAAATACAATCACCCTAACCATACAGTCATTCTGTATCTCAAGGCTCACTAAAAAGGTTGATGCTTTGATTTGACACAGGGTGACTTGGAAAGGGATATCTCTAGACTTCAGACACCTTACATGTAAGCTCAAAAAATTCCTAATTTAAAATGTGCTTTCAGACTATGAGGGACACTGCATATACCTATTGCCCTCTTTGAATGAGGGCAAACAGTATCAAAGGAAAAGCCTAGACAAAGAAAGGTTTGGCATATTAAGACTGTTAATTATCCAAAAATGTTCAGACATTTCACTGAAACTTTAATTTTTAATTTAACTTACAATTTTTGGCCACTAAACCGAGACTTGCTTCCAGGTGCATTCTGGGAGAACAGGGAAGTTAAGTGACTTTCTCGTGGTCACTCAGTATGCAAGTGGTGGCTCTAGGATTCAAACCCAGTTCTCCAGGTTTGCAGCTCAGGGCTCTTAACTACGTTATACTGTCTTCCTAATTTATTTTATCTACCTACCTATCTATCCATCCATCCATGCAATACATGCTTGTAGATATTTAAGTAAAGCTGCATTTACGGTGGGGTCACAGGCAGCGATTCACAGGTCATATATATATATTTTTTTAAATATAGTTAAGTAAGAATTTGCTTTTGGTTACAGATTCCCTCGGGTATGGAACAAGCTTACGTTGGGTAACAGCTCACCCCCCCACCCCCAACTGCCTCTGCGAAACAGCTTCTCAAAAATGCAGTTGTGTCCTACTATGCACCCAATTTGCTGCCAGCTATCTATCCACTAGTTGCTGAACATACCTAATGAATACTGTAACCTTCCTTGGCTTGTGTATATTGTATATTATTTATAGTTTTTGTATTTGCTGTATACCTGCCCCCCCCCGTCACATCTGTCAACAGAATTATTTATATATCTCTGTATGTATACCTGGTGAAACACTTTTACTAAGTAAATGGGGAGGCAGTGCAGTGGCTATCAACACTGAGCTGCAAACTTGGAGAACTGAGTTTGAATTCCATAGCCACCACCTGCATACTGTGAGATCATGAGCAAGTCACTTAACTTCCCTGTGCTACCAGATCACATGTGGATACAAGCTTCGAGTGGACTTAGTGCACCTTTCCTGGCTAAAATACAAATAAATACAGTTAATATAAACAAAATTATCCATTAATAAGAAAAATATCTGATGAAATAACAATGACCATGAAGTGATGAACATAGTGCATATCCAAACTAAACTGAAGCTTCATGTTTCCCTTTTCTGCACTTGCCCACATTGAACTGTTTATACCTCTCAGTAGCTGTATTCATATATATTGTCATCCTGCTATTTATTATTGACTGTACTCATCACTGTGCTACTATTGTTGTTAAATTTATAGCTCCCACGTTACCCTTATTTCAGTTACTCTCCCTCTACCCTCATTCCCTCCCCAGGTCACATCTTTAAACAAGACTTATAGGATTCTTTGTAATGTACCAGCAAATATACTTTCAACAAATAAAAGAGAGGATGGGCACTTGTGAACAACAAGATGGTAATTTCCCTGAAGCAGGGTTTTATTTAACTCTAAAAATTGATTAGCGTTTTGCTCATAAAAGTTTTAAAACATTGTGAAAATGCATAGCACTTGCCTCACTGTGTTTAACAAACATAACACTTCTAGAAAACCTATATAAATGCTTTCTGTACAGTTAGTATTGTCCCAAGAAAAAAACTGCTAATCAATTATTTAAAACCCTGCTGAAGTGACTATTCCTCCGGCATCATGAGGTGAAAATTATCACCAAGTTGTTCACTGGTACCTATGTTTTATTCATTATACTATAAGGTTTGCTGAGAATGGTAGAATCCACTCACATGACTGTGCAATTATAGTTTTACAGTATATAAACAAATCAGTCTGTTAAAGTGTCTTTTCTTTTCAGCTTTTGTGGCTTTCTGTCACCAGACTGTTGGCACCATAAGACACTCCAGGGTGTGCAGCTACATTGTACTAACCCTTTTTTTCTAGGTGCTTAAAGGCACTCAGCTGCACCTCGTGCCCCACATGTGGTAAGCAATTATTACAGCACAACAGCACACCCAGAAATGTATTATCACTTACATATTCTTTGTTCACATTTCTCACTGTTATTCATAGGTGTGATGTCACAACCTTGAATAAAATCAGTGTGAAATGTGAACAGCAAAGATCTCACTTCAGTAAGCTCACAGAGCAATGGGGGTCAACCCACAGATTTATTTTATTTATTTAAAAGTGTTTTACCCAATTGACATATAGAGATATACAATGTCGTTTACAGATGTGACCCGAGGGCAGAAGAAGGGAGAACAAGTCAGAAGTAAGAAGCAAGAAGTAAATAAATAAAGCAATATAATACAGAACAAAGTAAAAAGAACAATATACAGAAAACAGATACACAACAATTATCAGGCATGTTCACCAACAAGTGGACAGGTAAGCAGCAACAAATCATATATATCAAAAATCAGAGGGGTCATCACATGACCCATTCAAGTCATTTGCTTAACAGCCCCATTGAGATCATATAGGCCACTTGCATCAGGCGACAATTTGTCTCCAATTTGTTAAGTGATGACCCTTCTAGTTTTAAATATAGTTTATATGATCTCTATGGGTCAACAGTGTAATACAAGGCAATACAAACCAGTTTAACTCATACCACAGTTCCAGACTGTTGGGTACTGGACCTGATGTACTCACCTGTTTCAAGGATGCTGCGAATGCCTCGTGAGAGCTGTTTAATCTGGTCCGGAACTGGCTGCAGATGTTTTTAGCCAGTTTAGATGCACTGAGGCTTTCGATGGCTTCCTCTGCTACCTCCCTCTTCCACTCTGTACTGATAGCAGGTGGGCTCACCCATGTTATCCGATGAATTATCTAGCAAAATTATTCAAACACCGATTAGAAAGGAGGTATTTAATCCTTCATGCACAATGTTTCGCACCCTCACATTTAACTTTCATGATAAACAAGAAAAAGTAGCACATACATGGATTCTTAAGTGCATCATTTTAATATACAAAAAATGAAAGTTACTGCACAAATGATGGGACTTAAGTGCATTATGGACAGTAAATGGGTCTCAGGAGCCTGGCGCAACAAATGCTGAATGTGGCCCTAACGGGTAACAGAGGTGCCAAGGAGAGGAATCCAAGTCACCCTGAGAACATCCAAGACACTGGGGGAAATTCCCAAGTGGGACAAAGTCACAGCAGCAGGAGCGAGATGTGACGTTGCAGAGGTGAAGGTCCGGATACAACACAGAGAAAATGGCACCACCTGTAGAAGCAGAGGCAAGCCCCAAGCAGGAAAGAACCATGACAACAGGAGTCGGGTGAAATGTTACAGAGATGGAAGGTACAGATGCAACAAACAGCCTAGGGCAGGGAAAAAAGCACACCCGAACACAGAGGGGAGAAAAGTCCGCTTGGATGGGGCCATTGCAGAGACAGACAGAACCAGAGGGGGTCACCAGAATCAAGGTGGCTGCAGCCACTCATAGTGGCATTAAACCCTTTAGAAGCAGAGGCTGAAGGACCCAGCCAGAAGGGTGAAAACAAGTCCATCACCCCCAAAAAATGTCAGGCTGAGAAAGTACAGTTACGTAAGAACTTACCGTAACAGAAGATCTTCAAAAGGAGCTCTTGCAGCAGGTTATAACCATTAGGACTATTTGGGACCCACCAGAAAAATCTTAGCTAGCAAGACCCACCCCCCGCCCCCAACATCGGCTCCGCCTAGACGTCAGTCATGCCATAAAAAGGGGTGGTCCCCAGCTCTACCTCAGTTCACCCGCTGAGGATCCGCGAACAGGCCCCAGCAAGTGAACCAGGCGAAGCGTGCTCCTGTCATGCTGAAAAACTTTCCAGGGGAAGGAGGGCGGGAAAGCAACACCTGCTGCAAGAGCTCCTCTCGAAGATTTACTGTTACGGTAAGTTCTTATTTAACTGTACTATCTTACTTCAAGAGCTCTTGCAGCAGGCTATAACCATTAGGACTGAATCCCAAGCAACCCTGCGAGAAGGAGGTGACAAGCCCCAGGAGGAGGAGGAAGATGGACACCAACTAAGATGGCATTGTCAAGACAGGCAGGGAGACAGTAGGTCAGGACAACAGTCCCAGAGGACCACCAGGCCGAAACCGGCACGGCGCCTGGAAGCTATGTCCAGGCGGTGATGCCTGACAAAGGTATGTACTGAACCCCAAGTAGCTGCTGCACAAATGTCCCTAACAGAGACATTTTTCAGAGAAGCAAAAGAGGTAGAAACTCCTCTGGTGGAATTAACTCTGACTGCTCCAGGAAGAAGTTTGTTGTACTTGCTGTAAGAGAAGACTATGCAGTGGACTAGCCACCTAGATATAGTCTGTTTAGACACCGGTTTGCCCAGGTGTTGAGACACAAAGGCCACAAAAAGTTGCTCCGATTTACGGTGTGCTGCAGTACACTTGAGGTAGCACCTCAGCACTCTGTGGACGTCCAAGGTGTGTAAAAGAGCTTCTCTCCTGTTGGAAGGGGTTGAATAATAGACTGGAAGGTCAACCGACTGGTTGAGGGTTAATTCAAAAACCACTTTGGGCAGAAACTTAGGATTTGTCCTGAGGGAAACCCTTTCCCTGTGAAAAATCAAATAAGGCTCCTTGCACATAAGGGCCTGAAGTTCAGAAACCCTTTGAGCTAAAGTAAAAGCAACTAAAAAAAACCTTCCAGGAGAGATAACGCAGCTCGCACTCTGCTGCAGATTCAAAAGTAGGGAGAGTAAGCTTCTCTAACACAAAAAGGAGATCCTGGGGGGGAACAGGATCCCTAATGGGAGGCTTTATATGAAGAATGCCCCGTAGAAAGGTGCGGGCCACGTCTAACTGGGCTAGGGTTCTGCCATCTACCAACGCATGGTAGGCAGATATGGCCGACATATGCACTTTAATGGAAGAGTAGCTCAAGCCTTGCGGTAATAAGGAGAGGAGGTACTGTAAAGCTGAGTTCACTGGACAGGTAAGGGGATCCAGATGATGGGATGGAGCCCAAAGACAGAAACGCTTCCACTTCATAGTGTAAGTAGACAGAGTAGAGGGCTCTCTCACCGAAACGAGAACATCTGCCACCTCTTGGAAGACCTCATACCTCGTCTTGACTATGTCTGCAGGAGTCATGCATGTAGGTGTAGGGACTTGAGATCTGGGTGTACCAGCTTGCCCTGATCCTGGGACAGCAACTGCGAGTATATTGGCAGCGGGATTGGAGGTTCCCAGACAGCCACTGAAGTAGTGGGAACCAAATCTGCCATGACCATAGCGGAGTGACTAGGATCATCCGAGCCCCTTCGGCCTGTACCTTCAACAGAAACTTCTGAATTAGAGGGAAGGAAGAGAAGACATAAAGGAACCTCCCTGTCCAACAAAGGGCCAGAAAACACCAGGCGCGTGCTCTCGCGAGCAGAAACTTAGCAGTTTGGCATTGTGTAGGGACAGAAAGAGGTCCAGCTCTGGAAGACCCCATGTGTCGAAGAGCTGGTCCGTTACTGACTGGAGTAGCTCCCACTCGTGCGCCTTGGACAGAAGACCGATTTAAGCTGTCTGCCAAGGCATTTTGGACACCTGGAACATGCACCACAGTCAGAAAGACATGATGTTCCAGTGCCCAGTACCAGACTCTCATCGCCTCCCTGCACAAGGGGTAAGAGTGAGTTCTCCCTTGCTTGCTGATGTAGAAGACAATGGCCGTGTTTGTCTGATTGAACGAGGAGAGAGCCTGGTGCTAGGTCCTCTTGAAAGGCTTGCAAGGCATTAAGGACTGCCCGCATTTCCAATATGTTGATATAGATATTTCGCTCCTCTAGGGACCAAAAGCCCAGAGTTTGGCTGTCGCCTAGGTGAGCCCCCCAACCTAGGTCGGAGGCATCTGTCGTCAAGGTCCGACTTGGAAGGCTCCTGCCGAAACAAGACCCTTTTTTCTAAATTGGGGGGATCCAGCCACCAAAGAACGGTCCTTCTGACTGGCTCGGAGATCCTGACCAGATGGTTTAGACCGTCGAAGCTTTGGTCCCACTGCATCCTGAGCATCCACTGTGGGACCCTCATGTGGAGGTGAGCCAAGGGAGTTACAGGGATGACCACCGCCATATGCTCCAGAAGCCTGAGGAAGATCCTGACTTGGACCTGGGGGACTATTTGGACCATCCTGGCCACTTCCCACAGGTGATCTCCCTTTTCCTGTGGGAGGAAGGCCATGCCCTGGACCATGTCCATGATCGCACCTATAAAGGAGAGTCTTTGGCTCTGGGGATGACTTGGAAAGATTCAGGGTGATCCCCAACTCTTGGAATAGCATAAAGGTGTCAGAGTATGAAGAAGGTGCACTTTTGATGAGGCTGCCAGAAGCCAGTCGTCCAGGTAAGGGAAGACATAATGTCCCTCGTGCCTTAGAGCCACAGCTACCACTGCCAGACACTTGGTGAAGACTCGAGGAGCGTCCGAACCCGAAACTGGTAACGTCTCCCCTGGAAGTGGATCCTCAAGTACTTCCGGTGAAGAGGAAAGACCCAGATGTGCATATAAGCATCTTGCATGTCCAGGGAGCAGAGCCAGTCTCCTTGGTGCAGCAGAACCTTTTGTATTCTATATAGTTGTTGAGGGAACGGAGGTCCAGGATGGGCTGAAGATCCTAAGTTTTCTTCGGCATCAGGAAGAAGTGGGAGTAATACTCTTTTCCCTGCTGCTGCAGGTGGACTGATTCTATTGCCCTTTTTAGCAAGAAGGCCTGAATCTCTCCTATGAGAGGTATATGAGAAGGAGGGTATCTTGAGGACCTTGGTGGTATTTCTGGGGGATCTGAGTGAACTCCAGTACATGTCCCCTCCTTATAATATTGAGAACCCAAAGGTCTGATGTGATCTTGCTCCATCCCCCCCAAGTGGAGGGAGAAGAGTGGCCCCCTCCCCTACTGCCTCCCCCGTGCCTCCTCTGGAGGAGGAGGGGTCAACAGGTTGTCACTGGGAGGAACCAGGGGTTGGCAGAGAGGCTTGGGAGGATTTGGGGCCTCGAAAGGGAGTGCCCCCAGGCTGCTGGGTTGCGGACTTCCTTTTAAAGCCTCCTCTCTGCGCTGTTTGGTTGCCAAGGGCTGGCTGGCCTGAGGTCTTCTGAAAAGGCTGTTTGCGGAATAGTTTCTGGTCCCCCTTTTACATCTGTCGGATGGCCCAGATTGACCCCCGATTCCTGGAGATGAGAGATAAAACCCTCGGTCTTCGACCCAAACAGTATGGAACCATAGAAAGGAAGGTCCTTGATCCCGTTCTGCAGATCCTGAGACTCGTAACCAGGCATGGCGTCTCAGGCAGACACCTGATGCTGCCGCCCTCAATGTCATATCTGCAGTGTCATACGAGGCATGCAGAACATGTGTGCCTATGTCCAAGCCAGACTTTAAAATTTCCAGGAGCTCTGTCTTCTGCGCGAAGTCTAGTAAGGCACTGGCTATCTCCTGCCCCTTCTACCATAATGCACTTTGGTACTGGAATATATGCATAAGTTAGTTTAGTGACCTTATGGAGCAGGTGGATGCACAGTATACCTTCCTGTCCACCTGGTCCAGGTAACAGGACTCCTAATAGGGAGGCTGGGAGCTTAGGTGCTTGGTCTGTCGAGACTTGTCGTGAGCAGCCGCTATAACCACTGAGTCGGCCTGATGGTTTTCCGCCAAAAAGGGCTCATCCCTTGGCGCTCTATATAGCCGGTCAGATTTTTTGGGAACTGCCGGGACTGTAGCTGGATGTTTCCAAGTGATCCTTGCTAGGTCTTGGAATGTATCCACTAAAGGATCCACTACTATTGGTTTAGGCTCCTTTGCCTCAGGTACTTAGCCAGTCTCCGGCATTCCGGATCCAGGACCTCCATCTCCCATTCACTGGAGGCCTGGGTATGCTGTATGACGTCCATAAAAGTTGGATTGTTGAGCAGTGAACGAGGTGTATCCTTATCCTCACGAGAACCTCCAACTCCTGAGAGGGAGTGATCCAAAGAAGATTACGGATGAGGACCGACTCCTACTGGGATAAATGGGGGCCGAACCATGCCTGGAGGGACTTCCTTCTCGAGAACGATGGTCGCTATCCAACCGACGGCCATGGGACAGACGTCAGCTCGGGGACCAACAACGGAGTGCAGACCGGTGTTCGTCTCAGGAATGGCGACAGCGGGTAGAGTGTCCGCGCCTAGAAGGCGAGCTATGCCAGCTATGAGACTTGCTCCTGGGCCAGGACCGGCAATGGCTAGAGAACCGTGAACAGTGCCACCGGCAGTCCTGAGATCTGGACCGGGACCTGGTCACTGGGGGGTGAGTGGGACCGAGACACTTTACGCCACTCTTCCAGAAGTTGAGCAGGTGACTTTGGGGGCAGACCCCCTGAGTCCTGGTTATCCGGACAGTCGGGAACCAGTGTCTGATCTGGCTTCAGAAGAGTACTATCTTTCTTGACCTGACTCCACCAGAAGGAGAAAAGCTCTGTGAGCTCCTCCTTAGTGAACATGGAGTCCGCAGTACCCTTCAGGGGGATCGGGGCAGACGGGAGGTCTGTGGGCGAGGACTCTGAAGAGGTGCCCCCTGGAGTAGAAGACCTCGGGCCAGACGACGGTACCTTGATCGGTGTGGGCTCTTCCTGAGGTTGGTTGGCCTTGGCACCCAAGGCAGGCACTGTGGCCGGTGTTTTGGCCGTGGCCGGCTCAGACTTCACCGGCTTTGAGGGACAGAATCCCATAGGGGTCTTTGCCAGAGGGTCCCGCTCCTTGGTCAGCCACTTCTCCGAAGCCCCGGGTAAAGCTGTAACAGAGGCTTTCTTCGACAGAGCCAAGGCATGTGCCGAAGAGGCAGCCTCAGAGGTGTCCGCTGAGACCGCAGAGCCATGCAGCGACGTGACCTTAGCCTAAGACGGCACTTTCTCAGAAGCAGCCCCTGCCGGAAGCCGGCATCGGTGTCTTGGTGGAAGCAGCAGACTTCGCCTTTTCTTCATGCCTGCAGTGGCGGAAACGGTCGGAACCGCTCGATCTGGAAGACAAAGCCTTTTTATGGGGAGAATGCGACATGGACTGCTGGTGGGACTGCCTACGGTCCTTCTCATGGGACTTATAGTGGGATTTGTCCTGGTGCTTGACCTTTTCCCCATGAGAGGTCTGCATGACTTTCACCTGCTTTTCTAAAAGGTGGGCTTTAAGGGCCTTCAAGCGTCTGATCCTAGTCCTGCCGGTGAAGCCTTTGCAGATCTTGCAGGTCTGAATGTTGTCGTCTGGGCCCAGGCGGAAGACGCAGGCTAATCCGGAGAACGATGGAAAAAAATGAGAACACGTTCTATTTAGAATTTTGCTAGAACTGCTGAAAAACACAGGCCAAGACTTCCCATAGAGAGTGGGTCTGTGGTGGGAAAGAACTGAGGTGGAGCTGGGGACGACCCCTTTTATGGTGTGACCGACATCGGGGTGGAGCAGACGTCAGGGAGCAGGCCCCGTTGGGTACTGCTAGCCAACATTTTTCCGGTGGATCCGAAGGCCTACGGCATTAGTCCTAATGGTTACAGCCTGCTGCAAGAACTCCCACTCGAAGGAAGATCAAGCTGTACACAGCATGGACCAACAGCAGTGTTCCCAATCATTATTTTAGCACGGTGGGCAACCACCCTATTTATTTATTTTTTTACCACCACCCTACATTTGTAACCATCAGCTTAATTCATTTTGATAAAATCCTCCAAAGTTGCCTTTTACCATCATCCTTTATTGCACTACTACCCTTGTTTTGGTAACCAGTGCTCTAAACCTTACTTAAATCCACTTATGTACATGTAGTGTACAGAGGAAGCCCAAGGAATGATGCACCTTTAGCCCCGATCACCACAACCATCACCCTATATCTGCAGGCTATGGGGAACCCTGAAGAGCGACATGGATGTGATCCACAGGCACTGGAACAGGAACCAGAAACTCCCGCAGGGTGAACAGCTGGCAAGGTCAGTGGCAGGTGTATCATACACAGGAAGTCCTGAGAAGGGAAGAAGCCCACGGCAGGGGCATCGCTAGTCCCATAGGAAAAACAGGAAGCAGAGTCAGTGGCAGTAGTGGAATGCACAACACCCTTCAGTAGGAAGGTGTGCGGGCAACCCCACCATGACAGCAGGGGAAACCGTGACCATGCAAAACTGGGTGGTATGCAACAGCCATGGACAAAGCCCATACGGCAGGGACAGCCTAGAGATTACAGATCGCAAAGAAAAAAACCCCAAAAAACTCCATCACATACTCTCCAATTGTACCGTTTTGGCCGGCACAATACCGGCTTTCTTACTGTGGTACCGGATCCCAGACTAGTTCTCATGTGTACCAGATTTTCCTCAGTCACCTGAGAAATACTTTAACTATTGCGCACTTTACTGTTCTGTTCCCCAGTTTTGTCTGCTGTAGTGTCAGTGAGTGTACGGTGGTCCGAGAGAAAGCATCCATCGCCATGGTAGCCACCGCTGACATGCACCGCTGGCTCTGTGACCCTAGAAGCAACTGCGCTGCTGCAGCCTGCATGTTTCCCCTGACACTTGGCGCCCTTTACATGAATCACAGTAGCCTTCCTCTAACTGCGAGATGCGAAATTGTGCAGAAGATGATCCTACCTACCTTTAACTGCTGTGATGTAGTCGACAGTGCTGCTCTTAAGTCCATCCTATACAGGCTTCCAGGCTGGATCCCCTTTTCAACTCTTTCTGCCGCTTCGCTCTCAACACCCCCTCACACCCATCACTGCGTACTCTACCGCTCGCTGTCATCCCCCTCAAAAATCAAGTTTTTTCCACAGAGCTAAATTTGTGTCTAAATTTTGTCTTGGCTCCTTCCCGCTCTACCTTACCTCTTCTCTATTTTCTCCTCCAACCCCTGCTCATGCTCTCAGATCTTCTGACTCCCAGCAACTGACAATCCCTCACCAATGGACCACAGCGGGCCAAGCTGCCTTCTCCTATCGCCTCCCAAAACTTTGGAACAGCCTCCCACACCAAATTCGTCACTCCTCCTCCACACTATCCTTATCTGCCACACTGTCCAACTACTACGTGGTTAACTGCTCCTGTGCTTAACAGCAACTCCGCCCCCACCCAACCCACTACCATCTTCCACCCCTTTCCTGTGTCCCCCTCTCCTCCTCCCTTGCAGCCAAACCAGTGGCTTACAGCTGAATGCTGGCTTACCTTTCAGCAGCGGCACTCTGCCCTACCTCTGCACTTACTGGGCTTTGTTCACTTTGCCTTAGTGTCCTGTCTCTATCAAGTATTATGTGTGATGAAATCTGGTCTTGCTTTTACCTCATTCTATGTACACAATATGTAAAATGAATCTTAAATGTCATGTAACCTAAATGTTATGTTGGAATGCCTTGTACAATGTAAGCTATAACTCCATGTCACAATGCCCGTTATCTGTTCTCCAACTGTAACCCTCTCCCCAGGTCGCAACATGAGACAAGCATCTTGTTGCTCAGTGTGCCTTTCCTGGTGAAACATTTCAGTGAATAAACAAACACTTGGCAGGAGTGTCTCAGACAGTGATTGAGATGGTCACTCGGCTGTCTGAGCTGAGCACTTGTTTATTACCGGCACGTTGTGGTGTCTGTCCAGACTACCGCATCTCCCACCTTGTTCCTGTGGTCAAGCCGCTCCACTTCAATTCTGAGTGCAGCCAGTTTAAGGACAGACTTTAGGTTGAAGTGACAAGACTGTATTTTGAATCTCTGGAGACCGCCGGTCAGGTTGGGTCCATTGTGGATCAGAGACATCGATCCCCCAATGCAGTGCACTCTCAGAGCCTAGCTAACAAACAGGAGCAACTCTGCATTAGGAAGTACTATTTAAGTTCAATCAGAACTTCAAGAAATAAATCTGTATTGAAAAACAGTCCAGGTAACTATGTCACAGGGTGTTAAGGCAGACTGAAGGGACTTGGTATTTTTCAGCCGTCACTGATTGTCCATTTTTGCGTTTATCTTCTGGTTCCAGCTTAGTTTAATTGCAAATACCTTGTGTGTGGTCCATGACCCTGTATCAGAGACTGATAGATTCCCACACTGTCAAATGTTGGAGGGTCTGTAACCACCATCATCCTTACAGTAAAATACATACCGTATTTTATTACTGTTCTGCAAATAATTTGTTATTTTTTTAGGGGCACTAGATAAGACCAATCATTCTCCACCAGTGTTGAATTACTCTATTATGATTTTTGTTATGTCTTTAGTCCCTGGCTTAACATTAGGTGCCCCAGACTGAAATGGTTTCTGGTTTTGTCTCTAGAAACAACACTAAATTGTGCATTACAATAATGTGTCTCACAACCTGATAAATACTGTGCTCTACTTAATTAAATTCTGCGCTTTTATCTCATAAATCTTTGTTTCTAGTACTGCAAAATAAATTAGTTGTACAACAGTAATAAAATATAAATGTTAAGTTTTTCAACCTTGATTGAGTGCTTTTCTTTTTGAAGCTGTACTATTTGTTGCTTGACAACTCTCCCATCCAAACCGAACTTTCTTCTCTATCTAGAACGTGGGAAACTTGGGACACACTGTTTTGGACAGCCTGGAGATTACCCTGACACAGGACCAGGAAACACCTGGATTACAACCACCCGTTCCACAGGGAAGGAGGGACCAGTAGGTTAGCTAGAGCCTAGAAAACCAAATGAGGACACACGTTGGTGCATAACACCAAATAATGCTCCCCTGAAGAGTAGCAGTATATAATTAGGATAGGCAGAACCGGCCCGGTGGCACTGAGGGATGAGGTGCTGGATGCCACACCTTGCACCACGCCGATGACCCGGGTTTGGGAGCGGACTCGGGAGCCGAGAGTTGGGTGGGGAGGAGAAGGACTCAGTGTCCTTCTGACAGCTCTCCTCTCCGGGCGGGGGGTCTATGTCCCAGTGCTGAGTGGCTCCCAGTGGAAAGTGGGGGCACAGCAGCTGGGGACCACGTATCTGTGGGTGGCGTGAGGCGGCCATCCTGTGGCGGGAGGGATCAAGTCACGTCTTCCGCTGGACAGCATTGCATATCCTGTGCCAGGGAGGGCGAACCAAGGAAAATCCCTGACAACAGGGAGGTGAAGGAGGAGCTCTTGTGGCCATGCCCACACACCCAATGCTGGCTAATCCATACTGGTTTTCTGTACCTCCCTCTCGATGGGCCTGGGGTTCACCATAATCTTACTTCCCATCGCAGGTCTGCAGGCGATGGAGGCATGAGACCCCTACCGGTCCTTCTGAGAGATGCCTCGCAGCCAGCATAAGGAGGAAAAAGAGCCTACAAAATAAATAAATAAGGATAGGCAGGAAGGGTGTAGGATAGTCATTTCCCATGGGGAAACTGAACCCCAGGCTAAACAGTACTGGGCCAGAAAGGGCAGCACCCTAAAGTTGGACCATGGAAGTAAGCCAGGAATGGACAATCAGAAGCATAAGTGAGCGGGACCTGGAATCCACAGGAAGAGCAAAAGGCATAAAATGTGGCAAGTAGCAGTAGAATATGAAATAGAGGTCAATGCCTACATCACAGGCATCAAAAATGTAATGTGCAAGACAACAGACAGAGAGGGGCCTTCAAGCAAGCCGATCACAGAGGCAGCCAAAGACAGAACCTGCCACCTGTGACCATGAATGACAAACATGGCAGACAAAAAAGGCCTAAAAGCCTACAGCAGCAGACGTGAAAAGGCAAGTGGGCACCCTTTGGCAGCAAGGTGCCAGAGAAGGAGGCAGTATGGCGCAGTGGTTTAAGGCTCTAAGCTGCAAATCTGGAGACCTGGGTTTGAATCCCACAGCCCCCACTTGCATACTGTGTGACCCTGAGCAAGTCACTTAACTTCCTTGTGCTCCCAGGTTGCACCTGCAAACAAGCTTTCAGCTTAGTGTGTCTCACCTGGTAAAATAATTGGTAAAAAATAAAAAATAAACCAGATAGAGCACAACAGTTGCTATAGACCTCTCAAGAGCAGACATAAGAACCACCAAGCCTACTCCAGGCAGTGGGAGGGGGCAAGGAGAAAGACGCAGATTATTACAAAACCGCCGACCCAGGAACCATCTGCAAGAACTAAGGCAAGCAAAGCGTTTCAGGACTTACAACCTTAACAACTTGAAAATGTACCAAGAAATCATGTGGAAAGTAAATATCTCAGTTCACAATGAAAAAATGTGGCAGAGGACTTCCCACAGAGGTAGTCGCAGAAGGAGAGCAGGGCACAGAAACCACTGTGGTCCTAGGCCCCTAAAAGGCAATGGAACAAGACTCAGACCCACGAGCAATAGAAGAGTTGACCTACAAGGTCCAGTCTGCCACATCTGGAGGAGTAGAAGCTCACACACCTTGACCAGAGTATAAGGAAGAGGGATGGAGGGAACAAAATCCCATGTCAAATGGAGACAGACTGGCTACAAACCCAAGCAGCGCTGAAATCAGTAACAGTGGCTGAGCCAGCAACAAAATATATGGTGCTATAAGCAAGGCTGAAGTCTCCGGAGCTATGCAGAAAACAAAGCCATAAAAAAACTGCACTGACGAGGGCTGCAGAGAGGATGTCAGCATGTACCAGGTGAGAAATGCAGCACCAAAGAAGTTGATGTCAATGAACAGCTCAATGGGCCAATGATAATTCTTGAACAGAAGCCCGGTAACCAGCTCGCAAGTGCCAGTTGGTTATCTGAACATGCAGCTGGCAATAGTGCCAGCAATGTAAACTATAAAGGGACCAAAGGTCTAGCCCTGACACATCATCAACAGCAGCAATGAGTGGGATAGTCAATGGCAAGGGTAGTAGCAGGCTCAAAAGCAACTAAGCGAATGGGTCCAGAAACTACAGTGTATTGGCATGCTTAACCAAACAGTGATCAGGCAAGCAGACAGTTGTCCGAATGACAGCTAGAATGGACTACCACACATGAAACCCCAAACTACCTTATGCCAAAATGGCAGGAGCAGCAGCAACAAAGAGAAAAGCAGGTGATGACAAGCACTGTATAACAGCGCCATTTGTTTTTTTCTATACATACTTTTCTAGTGTTTCCATTTACTCCACCCCCCCCCCCCGAGGCCACAGCGTACACATGCGTGTACGTGCGTGGAGGCGCATGCACCCGCCAGGATCTGGTGGCCCCTTCCCAGACTTAAAGTGGATACAATATATCAGAGACATACAGAGTAGACCATTCATAAGTTCATAGGTATGCAATGACTAGAGAGGACCTTGGACAATAAATTATCAGTGACGTATCATATAAACAGAAAAAGGTACATAAAAACAAAAACAGGTAATACAAAATGAAGAAATAACCATTGAGAGCAGGGGGTGTCATTAAGGAAAAGGTCGGTCAGTGAGGAAAAGGGGAGCAAGCCATGAAATTAGATCATATGAGTAAATGTAAGTGTAATGGCGAGGCCTGCAGTGCAAGATTATATATGGGCAGGGAAAGGGAGCCGGGACAGGATAAGGCAGTAAGAGGGTTATATACAGGTGAGAAAATACTATTGTATAGCAAGAGACATCAGTCATTAGGTAGGGTGAAAGCAGGAACAGGTATCAGCAATCAGCAGATTTGAGCGCAGTTTTCTCTTAAAGCATACGCGAGAGCTAGAAAGTCTAATGACGAGGGGAAGGGAATTCCACAGCTGTGGAGCCACATGCTCAAATGCAACAGTTCCTTTCCTAGTGCGGCACCTCAGCAAATTCAGAAAGGATTTCTCAGCTGATCGTAGACCATGGAGTGTGTCGTGAAGAACAAGCATAGCTGCAAGACACCTAGGGGGTTTGATTTTGAATTATCGAATCAATAAGAGAGCCAAGGTAGTATTTCCTACTAGCTAGTCGAGAGAGGCAACTAAGATCATTATAAAGTTGACAGTGGTGTTTGAGGAGAAGAGGCATAGTGACATATGTTGTTGTGCGTAACATCCCATCAGAGTAGGTCAGTTTTATGAGCAGCCCCAAATAAGGGAGCCCCATAGGTTAGGGTGGGGAGCAGAATCCCCCTCACAATGGCCATTTTAGCCGATGGCATGAGCATATAAACTAGTCTTACATGCAACACCCAGTTTGGAGTTGAGAGCTCTGCAAACAGACTGTACATGAAGATTAAGATCAAGAGACTGATCTAGCAGGATGCCCAGGTACTTGAAAGAGGCCACACATTCCAGTAATTGACCTTCTAAGTCCTGCACCGTCAGTGTTGTTGTGCAAGCCCGGAGCTTTGGGTCCGATCCAAGCAGCATGGCTTTAGTTTTGCTAGTGTTGACAGCCAGTTTGTGGTCATATAGCCAGTTTTGGATATTGTTAAAGTCAGAGTAAAGGGTTGTATTGATAGTGTCTATATTAGTAGAACTTGAATAGATGACAAGATCAGCAGCATATAGAATAGCAGAGCAGGATTTTAGAGCAGCTCCAATGTTATTTATATAAAGAGAATAGGAGGGGTCCTAGGATGGAGCCCTGAGGTACACCAATGTTAATGGTGGTACTGTTCGATAGAGAGGAATTAAATTTCACCACTTGAGTTCTATTTGTCAGGTAGCTGTACCAGTCAACAACAGAGGAGAAGAAATGCAGGTGTCGAAGCGAGGAAGGAAGCAAAGTGTGATCAACAAGGTCAAAAGCCTTTGTGAGGTCAATAAAGACTGCCCCAGTCAGATTGCCAGTATCCATTTTTGAAAGTGTCTGTGGTGAATTTAAGGAGTGCAGTCGTCGTGCTATGTCCTTTCCTGAAGCCATGTTGGGTATCTGAGAGCAGACTGTGCTTAAATAGATAGTCAGTTGTCAGAGTTGCGACGATTTTCTCCAGGATTTTGCTCAGTACCGAGAGTATGGTAATTGGTCTGTAGTTCATGACAACCTTAGGATCCCCTTTTTTTAAGTACAGGTGTGATCCGAACAGCTTTCCAGAGGTCAGGAACCATTCCACCTGAAAGTGATAATGTATACATTTTGTGCGGTAATGCAATAAGGGGAGCTGCAAGTTTCATGAGGCGGGTTTCAAGGGAGTCTGAGCCAGAGCTGGTATGATCAGAGATAGACCTCAGGAGCTTCAGGACTTCCTTTCTAGACACAACCTTAAAACAGAATGGAGTATAAGGAGGCACAGGGGACAACACTTCCAGCTTATCCAGACAGGTTCCTGATGAGGAGTGGGAGGACACTGCAGTGGGACTGAAGGAAGAGGTATATTGGGAGAGATCAGAGAAATGCAGGTTGAAAGAATTAGCTATGGTTTGTGAGTCATTGCAATGCACATCATTTATCAGCATATCACCAGGGGTAATTGACTGTGAGGATCCTAGGAAGGATTTGACGTGTTACCAGAATTTTCTGGGATCATTGACCAAGTTAATCAGTAGGTCTTTACAGTACTTGCTCTTAGCAGCTCTGACTTGTTTTTTTACATGAATTCCGTAGCGTACGGTAAGCGCTGAAATCTGTTTGCTGGCGTGATGTTTTGTAGCGCTTCCAGAGTTCATCTCTAAGGCGCAAACTTTTGAGCAAGTCTTTGTTTAGCCATCTTGTTTGTTTACCCCTCACTCTCTGGGTGATCTTTGGGGCATGTTTACATTTATCCGTAAGGAATTTAGTGATGAAGAGGTTAAGAGCATCCTGAGAACAGTGTGATAGATAGATCTCCGACCAATCAATTCTGGAGACGTCATACAGAAACACCTCTTGGTCTAGGTGAGCAAAGTTTGTGAGAGTGATGAGATGTGGTGGAGGAGATGGAGGTGCCCCCAGGGACAGGATGCAGAAAGTAGGAGAGTGGTCAGTTAAGGCACCAGCAAGAGTACCAGCTGCTGAGATATGTTCGATCTGGTTTACCAGCACCCAATCCAATAGTGTGCCTAGTGGTGATGAAGACAGACTTCTAGTTGGCACTGTTACCATCTGATGCAGATTGTAGCTATGAGTCAGAGACTGAAGAGAACTGAGAGCTGCCCCAAGCCAGTTTAAGTTTAGGTCCCCTAAGATGACAACTTCATTATGATTAAAATTCTGAGAGGTATTTTCCAACAGATACTCTAGACCATAATCCCTCCTGCTGGGGTTATATGCACAGATAACATGCACAGCTTCTTGGCTCCCAACGCAAGGGTAGCATGCAAGTATTCACATACCAATTGAGCATCTGGGATATCGAGAAGAGAGACAGTCAGATTATTTTTGTAGTACAGAGCAACTCCACTACCGCGTTTGTTCGAATTCCTATCCCTTCGAATAACAGAGTAATTTGGCAGTGCCTCTGGATCCCCTTTTCATTTATTTACACACGGGGGGCGGGGCACACAGCACTCCTCAGTGCAAGAAGGAGTGAGAGGGGGAGGTGCCGACTGCAGCAGCTCACACAGGAGCTGCGCAGCGATCAGCAAACTGTCGCAGCATGTGGCTTTACTGTTTCTTTGTGCTCTGCCTGTCACCAAGCAGACAAACAGATAACTGGGCCGGCAGGAGCATTCAGGGACCCAACTGGACCGGGGATGAGGTGGCACAACACCAGGAGGTGTCATCTGGTAAGCCCCCAACCGTTTGGGGGTGGTGGTTTACACACATAATGTGCTGTTCTGCCAACCTTAATTCAGCAGCTAAAGAGCTAATTATGGACTAATCAAGCTGACAATTGCTCTCTCACTTGGGCCTCAAATAAGACAATCTGTCCTATTTCCCTTTCAAAAAGAATCAATATATAGTCCACACCTCACTGCAGATGATCATTTATTCACCCAGACTTAGTTTACAAACAAAGTAGGAAATTTTCAATTCTGCAGCATTAATCCTGTATGTGAACGGACACAAGGGCTCTGTGATGCCAGCCCCATCAAAGATTTCAGAGTCAGAAACATTTTAAAAGTTTTAGAAACTATTAAGCCATGCAGCATTTACCTGCCTCTATTGCACTGTGCAACTTGGAACCAGGGGAGATCTGCAGAGACAAATGTTACCTTCCCATGTTCTCAGCATTGTACAACTGTAGCACGGCGGAGAGAATGGGACAAACACAGTGTGCAGATTCACTAGTGACCATCGAGGCGCCAGGACTGCATAGTACTAATGCTGTGTAACTTTTGGGGACATGGGAAAACAAGTAAAATGAAATGCAAATTCTAGCGCGACAGACCCCAAACAGAGGCCCCAAATTTAAGCATTCCTGAAACAATGTGACAATTTGGCAAGCTAAGCGTACAGTTAAGCAAGATACCATACAGAGCTAGCACTGCAGGAGATCAAAGTATACAATTTAATGATCCCATCTACATATCTACATTTAATCTATATCTATATATCTCCTGGTGCCTTGATGTTTTAATTATCAACCGTGAATCTACACATTGTCTGTATGGTTTATATCCTACACACAGCCTTGCTGCAACTTCACAATTCAGAGTACATGGGAAACCATTAGCTGGTAGCCCTCTTTAGCATACCCTTTGTGGAGAAAGCTGCCCGCGGTGCACGAGATGGTCGCCTGCGACTCTGCAGCCATTATAGACAAAGCGGGTCTTTGCAATTAAAATCAGAAAGCAGCAGGTGAAAGAAACATTTAGTTTGATGCTAAAATCCCTAATCGGGCATTTCTGCAACAGCTGCTGCACTTCACTGCTGCGTAGGAGTTTCCCTTTAAAAACTAGCATATGTGAGTAAGCCAAGCCTGCAGTGACAAGTAGAACACAAATGAAAAAAGTCTGTCTATAACGGAAACCAGCCAGATTATCTCAGTTGAGGATTAAGGGAAAGAACCACTGTCCATTAATTTAGTCCATAGTCTTCCATCTACTGCTGGTAAATGAAAGTGTCAGAACAGCGGTGTGTGTGCAGGGGTAAAATTTGTCATAAACTCAATTCTCCACCTCACAAAGTGAGGTCCCGGACTCTAAATACAACCTTTGTGAGGTGCAAACTCCACAGGGTCAATAGGACAGGGAGGAACATTTCGGAGCAACTAGAACAAAAATGGATAGCACTTTCCAAAGCCAACAGAGAAACTCCTCCCTCCCTACCCAGTCAGGTAACTGAGGTGTTGAACTCTATTCTTATGACAGACATATTTTTAAAGACCCAAGCCAGTCACTCAGTGACCTCGGCTCTGAGATCATCGTCAGTGGATATCGAAATGGTAGCTGTGCGTGTGGTTGTCAGTCATCCACCAACCACACGCACCTCCTCTGGCCACGGGTACCTCCTTGAACATCGCTGTTTAAGGGGCATGACAATTCAGGGGATACCGTGGAGCAGCTGTCATGCAGTTATAGGCCAAGGTGACAAGATAATTACAGGAACAAAAGGGTCAGGGGTTTCTAAAACATGAAATGAAAGTCTTTTGAACTAGCAGGCATTTTGGTATAAACAGTTGTTTCTTTCCTCACCTGTTTGATTTGTTCCCACACCATTCTGGTTACTGTTGATCCTGAATGAAAGGTGACTTCTACATGGTAGGCAGCATTTAAGATCTAGTGAAAAAGGAGGATATGATTACTATGCATCATTGTCGACGCATAGGTCAAGAAGCGTAGGCAAACCAGGAAAAGTCATAAAATTAGCAAGCAGCCTTTTATTAATAAACTAAAAAAATAAAATTGTGCAGGATAACTTTTACAGGCAATTCAAACAAAAAGTCCCTCATCTGAGGATATCTCTAACTCTAAATCTCTCTCCCCAGTTGTCTAAACAAACATTGCTCTCTTGTTTATGTTTTCACATGGCAATTAAATTCTGCATCCTGTTCTCGTTAGTCTATAGCTCCTGTTTTCACACAATATCCCAAAACCTTGTCAATTTCTCTCCTGTGACCGGTGCATCCAATCTTCTCAACAGGTGCAGCCAATTAAAACATTACGGCCAGAGCTGGTTTTCCTGCTAACAGCATTGCAAAGCTTCCCGCTTGCCATCTTTTCTAACAAATCCCAAACAGCTTTCTGCAATTCATTTCAATAATATACATAGGCAAACCAAGGAATCTCAGTCTTACATACACATTCACATGTAACCCCCCCCCACCCTTGTTTCCAGGGGTTACAAGAATCTCATTAGAGTTAGTGGTAGACAGGGAAGGCAGTGTGATTTGGCAGTAAATGGTTTTCACTTAGGCCCTGTCCACACTACACCACTTACAGTCTGTAACGGTTCCAAACCGTTACAGACCGGAACTGTTACGGTGTGTCCACACTGCCAGCAAACAGTCTCGATAACGGTTTGGAACCGTTACAGCCCGTCCACATTTGTGGGTGCCCTGTAATGTTACAGCTGCACCTGATCCCACAATGCAGTTCATGCTGCACTGGGGGAATACTGGAGCTACATGCTCACACATCCACACTATGGCTGGTAACGTTACAGGGGCACAACCGTTTTCGTAACCGACTGTTCAAACCACCTCATAAGTGGTTTCAATAACGGTTACGAAAACACCTTCTGTAATGTTACAGATGTAAACGCAAACCGTTGCGGTAACGGTTTGAGCCCTCTGTAACGTTACAGAGGCATAGTGTGGACAGGGCCTCAGTCTCTCGCGGATTCTGGTCTCAGCTGGGAGCTAGAGGGTTATGTCATTTTAGAACTCTCACAGCGGCATAAGCCACACAGCCAGTTGCTCAGAGTGGGGAATTTAGAATTGTGTAGTCAGTTGGTGGCTGGAGTCTGCAGAATGTAGTTGCAGTTCTAGCAGTAGCTCTGTTATAGAGCTGCAGTATTCCTGTTTGTTTTTCTTTCTCACCCTAGTGGAGTACAGCAATTTTCCAGCTTTGTCTAAGTGGTGGAAACAGTCTCCAGGGATTGTCCTGCCTTTCATCCCAGGAGGGATGGAGCAGGCTGCCAGGATGTTAGGGGCAATACCCTGATCCTACCAGGACATTGTGAAGCTACCTTGTGTGACAACTTCTGTGAGTACTTTTGTTTTTTTGAAACTGCCCAGGTGTACCTGCATTTTCTTGGGTGAATTCTCTGACAAAGGAGCCCTGTCATCTAAACACTTTAAACGTCGTCTGTTCTACAGTGGAGTCCTGTCTGCGACTGCCATGTAAGAAGGACTTTTGTTCTTGACACCCCTGTGGAGTCTTGCGAGGATGTTAAATGTGAAATACATTTCTAGAAAGCATCATCAGTACATTTTGGATAATGTGAGGTGTATTTACCAGAGGGATGGCAGAGTATGAACTTGGAAACAAAAGGTGGGAGAGAGCCCCATCTGGAGCGACCAGTTTACCACTCCGGGTTCTTAAGGGCATCTGTCTTTTCTGTCAGTACATGTGGCCAATGCCTGAAAACTTTTACCCCAGTGAGTGGGTTTTCTCCAGTTGTGCCCCAGTGAGTGGGTTTTCTCCATTTACCCTTGTATGTGGGTCCTCCAGTGTTGAGCTTCTGGTGCTCCGACATGGTCTGTGTGCCACAATTTATCCTATGCAATATGGGAAGAGACCAAGTATTGGCAGTATGTGCCATTTCCAGGAGAAAGTGTGTGTTCTACAGGTGGCTAGTCCACAAGTTCTACAGTCATCCTATGCTAAATGGGAATTCTTGGAGTTTTGTACCGCAAACGTCTGCATTTACCGTTTGTGTAACCCTTGGGGGCCCATCTTCGCTTTGTGTTGTTCCTACTGTGTAAAGGGAATAAAGCCACACTCTAGAATCCCAAGCTGGTATGGACATTTATGTTATTGCTTCCCGTGTGAGGAGTTACTTGGGTACCCCTGTCCAGAAGTGCAAACCTAGCAGAGCTCTGAGCAAAGTCTTCTCCTCAGGACATGGGTTGTGGCCATGGTATTGGTCCCCACCAGGTGTGTGCCAGTTAGTAGCCGCACTTGGTTTGTATTTTATAATGTCTACTCCATCTGCATATGCCACCTTGTTATGGTGGCAATCAATGTAACCCCAACCCCTCTCTTTCCCCCTAGATTATGAGAGGTGTGCCTGCTAGTTAAACAAGGGGCCGGTGAGGCGTTACACACACTTTTTTTTTTTTTAACCACAGAGAAGCAAGGGGAAAAATAACAGAAACAGCAGGTGAAGGAAGGGAGATAATGGGGGAAAAGGTGGAACCATCGGAGTGGCCAGTTCTGAGGTTCCACAAGGAAAATTTGATTGCGTGATCAGAAAAACAACAGACAGACAAGTGACAAGAGGACAAACTAGATCCTTGCTTTTAACTATCTCAGCATAACAAATGGGACAGGGTCTTACCCAATCCTGTCATATACCCCACTCTAATAGGGCACTTTTCCCCCTCTCTTTTTAAAACAGGTTTCCGAAACCTTATTTTATTTCTCTTTAAAATTACCTGATAATGTTTACAGTTCCTTGTATTTGCAACACCCCCTTTTCATAACATCTTTTTCAGCAAACAGTTCAGTTATGCACATACACTGTTTCCCCAACCTTCTGAATTCTCAAGCCCTAAACCATATCTTGGCAGAAATCGGCACTGACATTCTTTTTTCTAGCTTTGTGCATCACTTGCTGGAGTGCCAGGTACCACCTTGTGATTCTGGGATTTTTGTCCTTCATTTGATTAAGTCAACGAAGAGGAATGTAATCTGTTATGAGTACAAAGTCACCGCCTAGCAAATAAAACTTGAGGGACTCCATTCCCGTTTCGCAGCAAGGCATTCTTTTTCAATAGTGGAGTACTTTTTTCTGTTATGCAATTTCCTACTGATACACAGAATGGGATGTTCTTTTCCATCTATATTCTGATTCAGGACTGCACCAAGACCTACCTCTGATGCACCTATCTGTAACAAAAATGTTCTCAAAGTTTGGACTTCCAGGGGCTGAACATAATGCAGCCTTGATGGCCCAAAAAGCTTCATTAAACAATGGCAAGAAAGAATCTTGGACTGTGATTAGTCAGTTTGGGGCTGGATCCATGGGATTATCCCAGCATAATGCCACAGGTCTAGTCTCAGCACTGTGAACCCATTTGGATGACCACATGGAGCATGAGCTTGTTCTCTTTTTTTGCATCTCCTCTTAAGAAACAAAAATATTTTTCTACACTAATAAACACATTCTTTAAAATTATTTTTTTATTTTATATATAACAACAAGCCATTGTATAACAGGAATAATGCACGCCAGGGTGTGTGTTGTGCTGGGATAATGCCACGCCTGGGGCACTGGTCACACTCGGCCTGCAGCCTTGTGCCCAACCCCCCAGGTATGGCGTTATCCCAGCATGACACACACCATGTCATGCATTATTCCTTTATTTCGCATTGGGGACTATTTCAAATTATTTGGGTACCTTTTTCATGAGTTCAGTGAGGGGAGTTGCTAATTAGACAAAGTTGGGAACAAATCTCCTGTAGTAATCAGCCAGACCCAAAAATGACCCGACAGGTTTATTTTAGGGACAGGACTATTAGCTACAGCTTCTATCTTGGAACTCTCTGGCTTTACATCTCCAGTTCCAAAATATAACCCAAATATCTTGTTTCCTGCATGCCTAATGTGCATTTGGTAGGATTAATGGTCACACCTGCATCTCTGATAGACTGGATATCTGCTCGTAGGTATTCTAGGTATTTTTCCAGTCTGGACTGTACACCACAACATCATTCAGGTAAGCAGCACAATAACCAGTATGAGGGGCTGCAGTTACATCCACGTACCACTAGAATGTAGCAAGTGCACCATGTTAACCAAACGGCATGGTGGTGAACTGACAGAATCCAACTGGAGTGGAAAATGCAGTTTTGTCTCTGGATTCTTTAGGTAGGGGAATTTGCCAGTAACCCTTGGTGAGATGAAGGGTACTAATGTACCTGGCACGTCCTAATCTGTCCACCAAATCATCTATCGTGGGCAATAGATAGCTGTGAAATACGGACATTTTATTAAGTTTCTTAAAATCAAGGCATATTCTTACACTTCCTTTTTTATTAACAATCATCACTGGTGATGACCAAGTACTTCTCAATTATTCTCTGATACCCATATCTCATTTTTTTATTTTTTTTTTTCTTGATCATATCTGCTCTGAACTGTTCTGGTAATCTGTATGTCTTTCGTCTGCTAGGGCGAGCATTCTCTGTCACCGTTACGTGCTCGACCCCTTTTGCTCAGCCTGGTACTGTGGTAAAAACACTTCTGAAATGTCTTTACCAAGTTACAGATTTCTGTGGTTTGTTCTGTGGATAAGGAAACTTCACCTTTACGGCATCAGAAGTTACAGTTTGTTCCAGTCTGTTATAAGCTATGTCAATATCTTCTTTAGCAGTTTCTGGGAAGTCAAAGCAATATTTGGTGTTTTTTGAGCCTATTTCTTCAGGAGGTTAGCATGGTATATCTTGGTAGCATTTTTCCTGTCGGGGTCTCAGTCACAGATAACTGTGCCAATACCTCTAACCACTTGATAAGCCTTTGCCACTTCATTAACAGTTTTTTTTTCTGTAGCAGGTAACAGTAAAAACACCTTTTCACCTGGCTCAAAAACTTTTTGTTTTGCCCCATGGTCATAATACTCCTGCTACTATGGGGCTTCTTCCCGATTACTGTGGGCAATTTCAATATATTTTGCCAGTTTCTTTCTCAGTGCACACATGTAAGATGTAACAGATTCTTTCTGAGCAAGGTCATCATCCCATGTTTCTTTTATTACATCTAGTGGCCCTCTAGGTTGTCTATCATACAACATTTCAAAGAGTGAAAGAAATCTGTTGATGCTCGTCGCACTTCTCTGTAAGCAAAAAGCAGGTAAGGTAAGTATTGGTCTCAATCCTCTTCACCTTTTGCAAACTTTTTTTTTTTTGGTAATTTAAATTTACAAATTTTTCATAAACACAGCATGAACAAAACAATTAATGGAGACAAGGACAGGATAATCACTAACAGAAGTGATAACCATACATTTGCTAGCATTAGTAAAACTAAGTCCAGTAAGTATAGAGACCAAATCTGGGGTACCTACTGTATATACAATTCTAAGGGCCCATCACATGACAAGCTCATAAGGAAAGTCCAGAAAGCTAACCACACCATGACCTGTGAGAGAAATGCAAGAATATCAAGGAAACAAAATAGATTTCACCATGGGCTTATTAACCACTGCTCCCGCCATCCTCACACTGTTGTACCCAAGGCATATTATAGGTTTTTGATCAGAACATCGTAGACATACAAATGTACACAAAATAAATGCATGTTGAAAGCTCAGTTAAACCAATTATAAACAATGCATTAAAACTGCTGTATCAGGTACACAGGTTACATCTAGGTAGAGGCTGCACTGGTTAAAGAAACAGAGTAAAAAGTCCCCAGGTCAAATAGAGAGAAAAGTAGACACCTCAAAAGAAGGCAACCTCTCTGGCGGTACCAAGAATTAAGCGGGCACATTCCATGTACAATGTCTGGGTGCCCCGTAGCCACCACCATCTCCAGCCAGATGCCAATCACCTCCCAATATAATTGTGATGAACATTTATTTTTTCCTTTTTCCCGGGCCGGAGGACGACTCTCTCAGGTCCTGCCACTCCCACACTTACCGACTCCGATGATTCCCCCATGGCGGAGCCAGGGAGATGCGCCCCTTCCCCGGTGACCCAATCCAGAGGTCGGCCCTCAGGTGCGGTGGACCATCATGGAGCCCTGCCAGGCTCCTTTTCTCCCGTCCCCCCTCCCTAACAACGTGGTTACATCGGAGCGCACCTCCTGACCCATATCACCCTCTAGCCACCAGAGGGTGATCAGCAGGTGGGACGACATGCCCCCCCCCCCCCGAGAGAGGAGAGCAGTCCTCTGGATGATCAATCCTCTCTCCCCCTGCCGACACCCAGCAGCCCAGGCTTGTTTCCAAACCTGGGTCACCGGCATGGCGCAGCGAGTGACCAGACCCTCAACCTCCAGTGCCACTGGGCTGGCCTGTGAAACATTTAACAGTAAACCATCAACATGAAATACCCTCAAAACTGTAAGTTGCTTCCCTAACCCAGTCCAGTAAAGGAGCTGCTTAACACCGTGAGGGAAACACTTTATCACTGTGAGCGTAACAGTTCTTTCACGCTGGAACACTATTCCTCCTTGGAATCACCTCTGTGCTGTTGCTCCTGGGAAGACCCACTGTGAAACTCTACCATCATGTCGTTGACACACTTCTTGGCCTCTGCAGGGTCATTAAATTGAAATGTTTTGTGTCCATAGATGATCTGAAGCCTTGCCAGGGCCAAAGGTAAGTGTGCTACTCTCAGGCCACTAGGCTGTTGCCACAAGGGGTCATACAACCTGCGGAGACTCCACACTGCAAAGTACCAATCTGGAAATAACCATGTCTTGATTTTCGAGAGACAAAGGATAATGGGCTCTCGCACAGCTGAGGATGATGTCTCAGATTTCCAAACCTGTCATGACCAACAGAATGGTACAGCTGACATCTAAGTTAACTTGGGTATATCGATAGTTAATTCTGTAGGCCCATTTTAGAGACTCTGGGTCAATTCGCTCATCCTCTGCCACAGCATCACTAAGCCAGTTCCGTAGAAATGCCAAGGAACTCTCTCCCTCAGTGCCCTCTGCCAGGCCACCCAGGAGGACATTCATTGACGAGTTAGCATCCTCCAACATCTCGATATGGGCACTAAGGTGGTTCAACCCTGAGGCCATCTTTGCAAAGAAGGCCTGAGTCCTCTGTGACCATTCATCTGCATCAGCAGCAGTCTTGCAGCTCCTTCAATCTTAATATCCTGGGTGCTGATGTGATCAAGCACTTTTTTAATTTTACAGTCTGTTTCCCTCACTGCTTTCAGGACCATGTCCTACGGTGGGGGAATCACCCCCACCGCTCAGGCCTGATAGGCTGGGTGGGTCTCTGGTTCCCTGCTGGGATAACTGCTGCTGTTGCTGTGAGGTTTACTGCCTGAACCCACCAGACTGTTTTTTCGGGCGCCCCATTAGAAAATTGATATCTGCTGACTCCTTGGTCTTGGTGTAGCCCGGACACACACAGGTTCTAAACCAGAGCTATTTGAAGATTTGGCTATATAGTAATCTATACTGTCATATATTCAAATAGCTCCAGTTTAGAATTTGTGTGTGTCCGGGCTACAGAGAGATCAAGTACCGACTGGCAGGGGTACCTGTCAGCCAGTACTTGGTATCATAAATGCACAGGCATGCCCAGGCCCCAAACCAGAGCTGTTTTAAAAAGGAGCCCTGTATTAAGTCTACAGATGAGCCCAGCTGCTCCCCCCCTGAAATGTCATCACGGGAACAGCCGCGGGTGCTTGTGGGCATGTCAGGGAGGGCTCTTCATCCTAAAATGCAGGGGGCAGGGAGGGTGCAGGATCAACCAGATATAATTCAAAATAAATAATCACTGAGTAAGTTTACTTTTGATTTTTCCTACTGCAGCAGCTAATCAGGCCCCACTTGACACTGAGGTGGGGCCTGACTGTACGTGGACGTTTCCCTTTAAAATAACCTTGGAGAGAGAGAGTGAGTTTGCTCAGGCACCAAATCACAATCAGTTACAAGTTTAGTTTCAGCATTTTCATATATCAACCCCTTATGTCCATTAGTCTTTTGTTGCCACTGTTTTTTCAGGCGTCTTCGTTCTTTCCTGGATTTCCGAATACTGAAGCTGGGCTCAAACAAGTCCAAAGACACCAAAAGGAAGAGTCTGCCCAACATCTGAGATTTTTTTGCCTGTGCTCTTATCACAGCTGCTGAAAGAAGGATTTACTCCCGCTCTGTGATTAACTTTGTACATCCTGGAAAGTCATTTCCAATAGACACAGGTAACTTGGGTACTATCCCCACTTTCATTTTGTATGATACCCCATTAATGCTCAGAGTTACTTGGGTGGTGGGATAGTACTGAATATCCCCGTGGATGCATATGACCCCAGTATCTGGTCCTTTTGCAGTCTTTTCTCAGAACTGCAGCATGCACCTGGATCTGTCTGCTTCCTGAACCTGTAAGTCCCTTCACAGTTTTACCTCCCACCTTGACACCTGTTAAATACTTGTCTCAATTTGCTAAGGCCAAATTTGCTCTGGTGTTACCCTCCTTATTTTTATGGCAGTTCTTTGCAGTATGACCTGGCCCATTACAGTTACAGCAAATAAAGTCTTTGGATGCAGATCTGTTACCCCATCAGAGTTCTTATCTGAAATGGAGTTAAATCAGGAAAAAGATGGCGCTAGCGGTCTTTGAGTGTTACTTTGCAGTAACGAAGCAACCTTTTCCCCACTTTCTGGTCAGTGTTCTTTTACCCAAAGCTGCACGTCTGTAGAAAAAATGCTGATGAACTCCTCCACTGCAAATATGTCGACAATCTGTGGGACTGCTTTGCCCTCTGGTTGGAGCCATTTAATGAGTTCTCTGAGTTGGGTGAAGGCTTCTCGAGGACTGTCGACTTGGGCAGTACTCAAGGGACCAGAATCTCTGCCTGTAGGTCTCTCCTGAGAGGTCATACCTTTTAAGTATTTCTCTTTTCACAATGTCAGTTTTCTGACTCTGCAGTGTCCATACTGCTGCATCCAAGTTGGGCTTTACCTGTCAGATATGCTAGCAGCCCGCTTGCTCATTACTGTTTTGGCCACAGGCAAGCTCTAGCTACCCTTTCAAAATTTGTGAGGTATGCTTCAGTATCATTCAAGTGACACGGCTTTGCAAGTTTAATGTCTTTTAAGCTATTAGTGTTTTGCTAGTTTGCTGGACCTGTACCAGATCCTTGAGCTTTGAAAGACTGCAAAGCATTCAGCCATCACTACATCTTTCTCTGCTGCTCCTGTCACTGCATCTCTTCTTTCCTCTGCTTCTCAGTCTCTCTCTCTGTTGTATAGCCCACCATTTGAAGAAGGCAGACATGCTTTCTGGTTCTGTCCCTGCCTGTTCTTCCATCACTGGTGCTGGCTGTACAGTCTCAGTGTGGACTTTTGTTTCCGCTTCTAGCTTGGCTGCCATTCTTCAGGTATTCGCTGCTGGGCTTGCTGTTGCAGGATCCATACCTTTCTTCAGGTTAACAGACATGGGGGGTAGTGGAGCAGTACGGCTGCCAGGCTGGACGGTCTATGTGGAGAGCTCTGTTGAATGCTGTTGAGCTTTGAAGTTCCTACCCCTTGAACCCTCTATTTACATCTATTTTATTTTAGAGGAGAACCCGCTACTTTTGTCCAAACTGTAACTTGTTAGAAGTAAATTTTTTAAAACTTGGAGCAAACATTTTATGTTAGGCAGCCTGATCGTCAGGTGGAAAGCAGTGCAGTCAGAGACACAACAGGAGTAAGTGGAAAAAGGTTTTTTTTTTGTTATTTTTAAGTTAGGTCCCTTTACTTTTCCATTGTTCCTATAATGCATTTGTTTATGCCTCAGTTTTCTCTGTCTCACCAAGTTGTGCTACTGGAGTGTTACTGGTATGGAGGACTCGCGGTGGACTGGTGGTAGACCCAGTCAGGATTGAGCGTTTCTTGACAACTTACATCAACATCTGGGTCTTATTTTCTGACACCATTCCCTGCAATCAAAGTAAAAAAGGAAGTGGACAAACCCGAATTTGGAGCAGCTGACAGAGTACTGGGGACACGCTTTGGATTTAGCACCTTTGACATGTATAAATGGCTGTTGTGACCACCACTGTTTGCCGGAGTGGAGTACCTTCCTAGTTTTCAGCACCATGGCTGCAACCGCCCCCACTGCTGTGGGATCAAATATTTTAATGTTTTTTTTTGTTAAATGGTGTTTATTCAGCCTGTTTGTGATGTGTTTGGATGCTGGACCTCCCCAAGGTAAAGTTACTCCTCAGCCTAGCTATTGGACCTTCACTCTTGCAAGAACCCTCCACTGCCAGATGACATGTAGACACTGCAGGGGGGCAGATATTCTTCCAAGGGGTGGCCACATGGAAGGGCTCAGGGAGAGCTATCGGGGGATGGTAGGGTGGCGAGATTCAGAAGGCACCCGGGGCGAAATGAGTACTAGAAAGGGGTCCTCCATGCCTAATTCCCATGTCCATGGGTTCCACTAGTTCAAATAGGCAGGGAGCAGGAAGACCAACAGTCTCCACTTGTCCCACTTGGGCAGCGCTTTGCAACACCAGGTCAAAGTGGAACAAGACCACTATTATGGCAGATCTGATCTCCTCAGTCGACTTGGCTTGCATTACAGAGACCTGACTGGGTAATGATGCCAGGTTATTTCCGGAGGCGGCAGTCCCAGCTGGGTTTCTGTTGTACGCTGCCTGAGGAGGGACCGTGGGGTTGAGGGGCCTCTATCTGTTTTAGATCCAGCCTGAACTTCTCTGTGCTCCTGGTGGGATCTGGCACATCATTTGAGTGTGAGGCCATCCGAGGGGCCCATGCACAGGCTGCAGGATCCAACCAATGGGCCATGAGAGGGAGTTCCTGCAAAAAGACACAGACTTCGTGGTCAATCTGCTGTTGCAGTCGCCCTGATGGTTAACTGTGGACAATTTCAACACCTGGGTCGATAACTCTTCTTTTGATCAAGACTTCTTCCAGTCTATAGAATCACTGGACCTGTCACAGATAATTACCTCTGCGACCCACTCGCATGGTCACACCCTGGACCTGGTGTTTACACTGGGTTTCGAGACTGAAAACCTCTAGACTGATCTAGTCGTTTGGTCGGATCATTGCACTGTGAAGTTCTCATTTGCCCCCCTCCCCAGAATCCTCCCCCTGCAGAGATGGTCCGTTACCACCTTTTAATGGGTTTGACACCATCAGGATTCCAGGCAGTACTGGATCTGCCAAGTGTGCTGGCTGCTTGCAAGCCAGGACCAGGAGAGGCAGTGATGGCTTATAAAAAGGCTGTTACCCAAGCCCTCGATTCTGTACCACCAGTCTGTGTATAACCCTTGTCCTCATGCCTGAGATCCCCATGGTTTGATGGGGAGCTCAGGGAGTTGAAGACTAAGGGTTACTCAAATTTCATAGGGAGAAAATTGCGGCCCTTTAGGACTCTCACCAAGAAACTTCACCAACATATAATAGAGTTTTACCCATGAACATTGCTGGTAGCTGCTTGCTTAGAAGCCTATCTTACACTTCACTCATCATTTCCAAAGTTAGCACGTGCTTTGGTCGCTCTTCCTTAAGCTACACCCTTCCCTCCCTGAGGAACAAGCTCCAAAAATCATTGAAGGTAGTACTACCCATAAAACTGTCCACCTTTAAAACACTATTTGCACGTTCCTTTGAAGAGCACTAACTGCTTCCCATGACTGTTAGATTTACAGAATATGGTTAGTACCAGAGTAACTCCTTGCCTGTCCCCCCATTACCCTTCCCGACTGCCTCCTTTCCATTTCTTATTCTTCCTGTGCACGCTAATAAAATGTAAAAAACATTTTTTTTTATGCTCCCTTCTTCTCTGCACCAGGGTCCTTTCTTGGGGACCCTAGGTGATGTAGCTCCGTGAGACCGCCTCAGGTACCTCGCTCCGGTACCGTGGGCCTGTCCCCATCCTGCCTTGGTTTAACCCCGGGGCGGGGAGGAGAGGGGCTTCCCCAACCTCTCTCAGTCCTTAAGTATGTGTCGGAAGGCCTCGCCAGCCCCTTCTATGGAGCCTGGTTATGGTTGTTCTCGGGTTGACCGGGTCCTGTCTACTGGAGCCTGGTGCAGGGTTTTTCCATTTTCTGGTTTCCCTGCCCTAAGGACGTCTGCGCGCTAGGGAAGCCTAGGGGTGAAGCACGTCACGACATGCTGGCGCTCCGGCTCCTGGCAGGTGTCCTCCCACCCTACTGTATGCAGTCTCACTGCACCTCCACCTGTGGTCACCCAGGTGGCGGTATATCAGCGGGACTTGCATTCCCACCACACCCGGAGGAGGAGAGCAGCCACTGGGCGCTCAATCCTCCCCCCCCCCCCAGCCGGCCCTCCAGCTGCCAGAGTCCGTTACCGAACCCGGCTAATAACATTTTTGATGACAATTATCTCATGTATATATTGTATATAACTGCAGTGATTATTAGTGTTACACTGTATCATTTATGCCTCTTATCACATTGTGTTGTTTCACTGTTGGTACTATATTACACTGTCCTAGTGCCTTAATGAACTATGTCCAGGTCCACCTTGTGAATGAGTTTACCTCAATGGTGCTTCGCCTGGTTAAATAAAGATTGATTGATTGGTTGTTTAGAGGTTGAAGCACCACTGGCAGAGATCCTGGACTGATGAGGACAAATTGGTTTTGAACTCCCATTATAAGGATTATCAAAGGACAATCTTCCATAAGAAAGCAAAGTTCCTGTCCAGGGAGATTGCCACAGCGAAGAATAGATCAGCTCAGCTTTTCCGGACTGTGGACAGGCTGCTTCACCTGACTAGACTTCAGCCAGTCAGAGCTTTGTCATCCACTACATGTGAAGAATTTGCTCTATTCTTCGCTGACAGAGTGTGCTCTGTCAGATCATTATCTCCCCGGGACCTCACAGTGGGCGTGTGGTGTCGGGTCTGGGATTAACAGAGGTTCTCCTCAAATCTGGAGTGAATTCGATCCAGTGTGGGAGAAAGGGTTTAGTAGGATTATCTCACAGCTGCAGCAGACATACTGAGACCTGGACCCAGGCCCAACACGCCTCCTAGTGGGCTGTGTCGAGTCCACTGGGCCAGTATTCACCGAGATAGCCCGGTATTCCCTTTCGATAGGGGTTTTCCCTGTGCCCTTGAAAGAGGCTCTCAAGAAATCTCTCTTGAAAAAGCAGTCACTGGACCCAGACTCTGACAAATTACAGACCCATCTCTAACCTTCCCCTTTTGGGGAAGGTTTTGAGACAGCGGTGGCCGTACAGCTCAAGGTGCGTCTTGCTGCCTTTGACACCTTTGAGCCGCTTCATTCTGGATTCAGGTCTAGGCATAGTAAGGAGACTGCACTTGTCAAGCTGCAAAATTATCACTTTAAGGCGAGAGATGGGGTGAATGATCTATTCTTGCTCTCCTCGATCTCTTCACAGCATCCAATACCGTGGATCATGGGGTGTTTTTTGGTTTGCTTTCAGGAATGCTATGGACTTACCAGCACAGTCACCAGCCAGTTTAAGTCCTTCCTCACAGGCAGGATGCAAAGAGGGGATTATGAGAATGTTTCCTCCCCTCCGATGCCTTGTCCTGTGGCGTTCTGCTGAGTTCGATCCTGCTACCCATCTTGTTCACAGTATACATGCTGCCCCATGGAGACATTATGATGTTACAGCATGGGTTTTCATTGCAATGCAGATGACACCCAGCTGTATATGTCTTTTGCACCAGGACAACAGGACATGGTCTCTGTATTTAACTCCCACCTGGCCGAGGTCCAGGACAGGATGTCCTCCAACTGGTTAAAGCTCAACCCAGATAAGATGGAGGTATTGGTCACTGAACCTGGTTGTCAGTGGGATGCTGAGCAAGTATGGGAAAGCTCATGTCTGGTACTCTGTGACTCCCAGTTGACAGTTTCCATGAAGGTGAAACATTTAAGTGTGATCCTCAACTGCAATCTGACACTAGAGGCTTAGGTGTCAGCTGATCTCCAAAGTGGATCTTACCACTTGAGGAATATTGCCCAGATTAAACCTTTCACTCCTCCAGATGACCTGCCCTCACTGATGCATGCCTTTGTGACATCCAGGCTGGATTATTGCAATGCCCTGTACCTGGTGCTAAATGGATATGCCCTTTGTTACCTGCAGCTAATGCAGAACACGGCAGCCAGGTTGTTGGCGTGCCTTCCTAGGTCCTCCCATATAATTATCTTTTCTGGCTATTGGTGAAGTGGAGGATTGCCTTCAAGTTGGACTACTGATTTACAAAGCCCTACACCATCTGGGGCCTAGCTACCCTATGTGACGAACTGTCTCCTCACCACCAACCCCCCACCCCGTTCTTTCCATTCCTCTGAAAAGACCTCCTAAGCGGTTCCAAGGGTCGGTTTAAATCATTTGGTGAGCATGCTTTCTTGGTAACCAGCCAATCCCTATGAAACTTGCTTCCAAAGTCCCTGAGAGAGGTCCCCTCAATGGAAACCTTCAAGAGGGCTCTAAAGACCCACCTATTTAAGGAGACTTCTTCCTTATATTAAATTTGTTAATGTTTCACTTTACATCATTTAAATTCAGTCTTATCTAATTTTGTTATATTTTATTACCTGTTATAGTTTATTCATGTTGTCATTTTACAATGTGTGTTTTATTGTTCAGCGCCTCCAGCCTCCAGGGATGAGTGCTTTTGAAATAAAGTTTTACTTACTTAAATGCTTCCCTGTTACCTGGTCTAGTGCCCACACACAAAATTCCTGGCTTAGAGTGAGTACAGTGTAAATCCCACTTTCTTTCTCCTAAAGCTGGTCTCCAGGCTCATCACTTCTGGGAGGTCCTTCCTGGTACCACATGACAGGCTGGATGCAAGCTGACTTCTGCAAGACAACTATATGCTCCCAATTACTTCCTCCAGTTGCCAGTTTACTTCCTGTCTGTCATGAAGTAGGATCTCTGCAGGACCTCTGTCACAGGAGTGGCAGAGCTGAAGACTACAGATTGCGAGGACGTACATTTTCTTATTACTTTCCTGGATTTTTACTCAGCGCTCCTTACCGCGTAGGCAGGGACCCCGTCTCAGCCTTGCAAGCTGTACCGACATGCTCCTGCCCCCCTCCCATCCCAAGAAACAACGATAATCGGGGGCTGGGGACCACAGGGTCACCTTAGGAGCTCTGCCACAGGGCTCCCAGGAGTTCTTTAGGTGTAGCCCTGCGATTATTTCAGTGCCCCTTGCTCAAAGAAGAACTCGTGATGCAGTGGACTGCATGCTTGCCCATCACCAGGGATACACTAAATGGGGCAGAGGTTGACGAGCCTCTGAGGATTTTTGGCTCGTCTACAGTTTCAGGCAACCCAGAGTTTCTTCCTCACCGGCCACTGCAGACTTAGGCCATTGACGCGCCTGCTAACCAGAGAGCCGCCTGGCCTTTTCGGGATCTCCAGTGCTGCAAGAACTCCATTTGAGCATTTGCGCTTTTCTGCAGGTGGCAGATCGGCGTGGGAAGGGGCAGAGCGCTACGCAGCTCATCGTGAACATACCAGTCAGATCAGCTCATCGGCCGGAGCATTTCAAGGCTCCCGGCAACAATCTCGGACAAGATAAAATTAGATTGGTGAGCAAACTCCTCGACTCTAGTCAACGGAGCATTCTGAGGCTGTCAGAGGACTGAGAAAATAAAAATAAACTCAAGATAGAATTACGTTTTTGGAGCCAACTCCAAAAATAAACTCGGATAAAATTACGTTTTATGATCCAACTCCTCGACCCTAGAGCATGTCCTCAGTAAAATCGGACAGGCCCTCCAAAGGCAGAAAGTGCAGCAAGTGCAGAACCCCCATGTTGGCAACTTTTGCGGGGTCCCTGTGTGTCAAATATGACAGCGCAACATCCCCAAACTTGGAGGAGGCCGAAGAGGCATCCACCTCCAAATCTCAGGATCTACCAAGCCAGCTCATGGGACAGAGGCAGTCTTCCACTTCAGAGGGGTGCAGTCACTCAGCTAGAGCTCTAGCCCCAGACCTAATAGAAAAACTGAACAGGGCCTTCGCCCTCAACCCATCTTATTTTGACATCCTGCCACAGTCACCAGAACCCAGGGCCCATAGGAAGGCCACCTGCAAGCGCACCCCCTCCCCATCCTCGGACAAGGATGCTCCCCACTCCTCACAATGCAACAGAAGGAGGAAGAGGGCTAGGTCCAGGAGTAGGTCCAGATCCAGGGATGACCCCCATGAGAAGCACTAATGGGACAGGTCACCCTCCGTGTCCAGCTATTCATCCCCAGAAGAGGGGGAAATCCCAAACTCGGATTTGGACTTGGACTCCTCCCCACCAAGAAACTTTGATTTGGATGACCAAGATTTTTTTTTATTAAACAGGTGTCGGATGGGATTCACCAGAGTTCATAGTCTCCAGAACCCAAGCAAGCGAAGCCAGCTTTCAGGCTCGCTTCGGCTTTGAAACCAATGATGACTTTCCCCATTCCTCCAGCCATAGAGGACCTGTTAAAGGAAGAATGGCAGGGGCCCGAGCATTCCTACCCCATCCCACGCCATCTCACCAAGTTTCTGAAATTTCGGAGACATGGCTAGACTGCCCCAGAATTGGCCCATTAATCTCCAACCTCATGAAAAAAGACGGTTATCCCAGCAGAGGGTGGAGCCTCCCTAAGGGACCCAGTGGATAGGAAAATGGACACTTCCCTAAAGAAAGCAGTTCAGTCCACCGCCACCTCTCTCAAGGCAGTTACGGCTACCCTCTTCTCAGCTCGGGCTGCTCTCTCCTGGGCCACTGATCTGGCATTCCAGCTAGCTGATGAGCCAGAGAAGAATAAATCCATTCTGAAGCACCTGCAACTAATGGGGCTCGCTTCGGCCTACTCGGACAACATATCAGAGGAGGCAGTCAGGTGTGGTGCTACAGCTACTTTTTACCAGACCTCAGCTTGATGCAACTTATGGCTAAGGGCAAGGCAGGCGGACGCCTCTTCGAAGATGCATTTGGTGAATGCTCCTTATGAAGGAGGCCTTTTCGGATCAGCTCTAAAGGAAGCGGTCAAGGAGTCCGGGGAAATGACAAAAGTCCAAATGCCACAATCCTGGGGCAGGAACAGGCCCTGGACTTCTGGATCCAGACAGAATTTTCATGCCCAAAATTATTCCAGGGGGCAGAAGAAAAAAATTACTCACCTTAGTAATGTTGTTTCTTCTAATGGAGTCTTGCTATATTATGACATATGCAGTGAGTCCCAACCTTCGACTGCTCTGGAGGTGAAAGAGTTAACTTTCCATGCCAGGTATGGAACGCTGAGCTCGAGCTCGAGCTCGGTTGAAACTCTCTCTGTTGTTCTTCAAACTCAAACCGTCAGATCTTTATGAGCTAAACTCACTGAGGTCCTGTGTGGAAGCTGTAAACCTACACTAGCCAACTGGCTACTAAACATAAGAACACATTTTTTGGTCCCAAAACAAAGACTCAAGTCAGGAGACCCAAAAAATGAAAAACACAACACCAAGTCACCCCAAGACAGGAGGGATGAAAAACAACAAGGTGGGCACCTACCAAGTGCCAACACTGCACTGCCCACCCACATCCCAAAAACAGAGGTTCTGAGAGGGGCAGGCGGGGGGGGGAGGTCATAATATAGCAAGACTCCATTAGAAGAAACAACATTACTAAGGTGAGTAATTTTTTCTTCAAACATGAAGTCTAGCGCTATATTATGACATATGCAGACTACAAAGCAGTACCTCCATGGAGGAGGGACAGAACCTACTTAGGAAATAGGCTCGGAAGCACAGCTGTGCCAAACCGAACATCACTCCTAGCCTGGATGTCCAGGGAGTAATGCTTGGTAAAAGTGTGAACTGTTTTCCAGGTAGCTGCTTGACATATCTCTAGAATAGGGATATCCCTGGCAACAGCCAGGGAAGCAGCTGTACCTCTGGTAGAGTGAGCCCTCAGGCCTGAGGGAGAAACCTTACCCAGTTTTTCATAGCAAAATTGGATACAAGAGACAATCCACCTGGCAATGGATCTTTTAGTGGCAGGTTTCCCTTTACCAACCTCACCATAAATGAGGAACAGTTGGAGGGAGTCAAACCTGTGACCCTTGGTACTCTCTATGTAGTAACTAAGGGCTCTCTTCACATCTAAGCTGTGCAGCCTCCTCTCGCCAGAGGAGGAATGGTCAGTGAATACACAGGAAGAGAGATATAGATTGATTAAGGTGGAAATCTGAAACCACCTTAGGCAAGAACTTCCTGTTAGTCCTGAGGAGCACCTTATCTCTATGAAAGGAGATAAAATCAGGCTCCATTGACAAAGCTTGTAATTCACTTATGCGTCTGGCAGAACTGATGGCTACCAGAAACACAGTCTTCCAAGTCAAGTACTTAAGCTCTGCTGAAGACAAAGGCTCACAGGGGGGTTGCATAAGCTGAGCAAAGCAAACATTGAGATCCCAGGCAGGGGCAGGGGCAGGGTCCCTGAATGGAGGGTTGGTGTGAAGCGATCCCTTGAAAAACTTGGAGAATACAGGATGAGCTGAAAGAGAAGAGGGCTTACCTGCTGAAATAAAAGCAGACAGCTGCCAGATGCACTTTTAGGGTAGCTGGTCTCAGCCTCAAGGTATTTAAGTGGACCATATAATCCAGGACTGTGGGTAAATCAGCAGATTCTGGGGAAATATGCTTTCAGAGCACCATATGGAAAACCTCTTCCATTTGGAATTATAAGTAGCCCTGGTGGAAGGTTTCTAGAAGCCTTCAGGATATCCATTACACCTTGGGAGAGGTGTAGATCAGCAAACTAACTCTTCAAGAGCCAGGCCTTCAGATTGAGAGATTTGAGGTCTGGGTACCAAACCCTCCCTGAGCACAGGTTAACAGGTTGTGATTCCTGGGAAGACACAGGGAAGATGGACTGCTAAGGACAGTAGGAGTGGATACCAGGTTGTCTGGCCCAATCTGGAGCAATCAGGATCATCTTGCAGGGTTGAGATCTGATTTTGACTAGCACTTTGAACAGGAGAGGGAAGGGGAAAGCATAGAGAAACTTCCCTTCCCAATTGAGAACTAAGGCATCCAGAGGGACTGAGCCCAACACTGCGGGCCTGCAGCAAAAAGAGCAAGTTGGTGACTGTCTGGGGCTGCAAAAGATCTATCTACGGGTGCCCCATCTGGCAAATATCACCCGACCACGGGTCCCGCAGTGACCATTCTGATGGCCCCTGGGAAATCCTGCTGAGAGCATCTGCCAGGACATTGTCCTTGCCTGGGAGGTGAACTGCCGTAAGAGAGGTGTTCAGGAGTAAGCCAGAGACCACAACTTCATTGCTTTGGTGCACAAGGCCGTAGACAGAGTGCCCCCTTGCTTCTTGATGTACCACATTGTGGTGGTTGTCTGTTCTGACCTGTACAACTTTGTTCTGAACAGATTTGGAAAAAGCTTGAAGTGCTAGAAAAACTGCTCTGAGTTCCAACAGATTGATGTGGAGCAGAGATTCCTGAGGGGACCACAAACCCTGGGTAGTGAGGTCGCCTATGTGAGCTCCCCACCCCAAGAGGGATGCATCTGTAGTAAGGATTAAGGAGTGAGACTGAGTGACAGAAGGAACCCCTTGTCTCAGATTGCTCTGATCCTGCCACCACTGTAGGGCCTGGATCAGGGTTCGAGTCACTGGGATCAATTTGGTTAGAGGGTCTTTCCTTTGAGACCAAAAGGCTCTCAAATGGAACTGGATGTCCCTCATCTGAAATCTTGCTCCCTGCACTACTGCTGCAGAAGCAGCCATGTGCCCCAGGAGCTGCAGAAAATGCCTTGCTGGTCTAGAGACCTGCAGGGTGAATGAGGAGGCCAGAGAGACCAGGGTCCTTGCCCTGTCCAAAGGAAGGAAGGCTCTGGCTTTCTCTGTGTTCAGCTCTGCGCCTATGAAGGTGAGGAGCTGGACAGGCTCTAGAACTGACTTTGAAAGATTCAGAAGGAAACCTAGAGAGGTGAGCAGTTGCTGAGTTATCTGTAGATGTAACCTGACTTGGTCTGGGGGACTGGCCTACTATGAGCCAGTCATCCAGGTACGGGAAGATGGCAATTTTTTTGCCTTCTTAGGGAAGCAACTGCTACTGCCAGGCATTTTGTGAATACCCTTGAAGCAGAGGTGAGGCCAAAGGGCATTGCTCTGAACTGGTAATGGCCTGAGGGCAGCTCGAACCTGAGGTACTTTCGATGGGAGCTTCTGATGAGGATATGGAAGTAGGCATCCTTGAGGTCCAGGGACGCTAGCCAGTCCCCTGGCCTTAGAGAGGGCAGAATAATTCCCAGAGTCACCATTTTGAATTTTGGTTTTAAAAGGTGCTTGTTTAAGTATCTGAGATCCAGGATGGGCCGCCATTCTCCTGTCTTTTTTGGGGTAAGGAAGTACCTGGAGTACAACCCTTTGCCCTGGTGTAGGGGTGGAACCCTTTCCACAGCTCTGAGAGCCAGGAGGAAGAGACCTCTGCCTCTAGGGCAAGTGCCTCTGGTGGATTTGCAGGTGGAAAGGATCTGGTTCTTATCTTTGGAAATTTTTTGAAGCTGAGAACCAGTCCCTGGCTTACTACTTCCAGGACCGACTTGTCTGATGTTAGAGACTCCCAGTCCTGGACAAAGTAGGCCAGCCTGCCCCCTACAGGTAGCTGAGAATCAGCCGTGGCAACCCCATCAGGATGCCTGCTTGGCAGGGGCTTTGGGCTGAGGGGTGGAAGCAGGCCTGCTTGTACCCAGTCTGCCTCTCCCTCTAAAGAACCCCCTCTGGGCATAAGCAGAAGAGGAGGCCTGGGCTTGGTAAAAAGGCCTATGAAAAGGCCTGCCCCTGCCCCTGGAAGCTGCCTTTGAGGAGTGGCCTGCCTTTCCTTGGCCTGTGCACTCCTATAGTTGGTCCTATACTCATCCATTTTCTTCATGTAATTCTCTTCTGCTCCCCAAACAGAGAATTACCCACAACAGGAAAATCCATGGCCTTAGTCTGGGTATCCCAGACAGGCTAGTACACCTGGAGCCAAGCCATTCTGCTAAGTGCCACAGATGTAGCCATGACTCTTGACGACACATCATTTGAGTCTACTGCAGCATGGAATTGCACCTTGGATGCCTCAATACCATCAGCAGCCACCTGCTCCAGCTCCTTGGCAAGCTGGCCAGGGACCTGTTTTGCTAGAGCCACAACAGTATCCCATCTGGATTTCTGATATCTAGTAACATAAGCCATATAATTTGCCTGTCTGAGTCCCAAGGATGCTGCCATGTACTGTTTCTTTGCCATGGCATCAATCCTCCTGGAGTCCTTGTCCGGGGGGTGTGAAGCCAAGGGAATACTTGCCTTGTCACAGGCTGCAGCCTGCACTACCCCAACATGGCTGCATTGCTGTGTAAGGAACTCCATATCTGAGCCTGACAATGTGTACCTCTTGCCCATTCTCTTATCCACAGGAGGTATAGTGTGAGGAGTTTTTAGAATTTTAAATGTCTGTTTCCCAAAAAATTTATGCAAGGGAATAGATAGTCTCCTAGACTCTGGGATATCCATCATTTCCACATAGTCAGGCTCCTCTTGATCATCCACAGCTTCCTCCATAGGGAGCTGGAGGGTTTCAGCCACATTTTTATAAAACATAAAATGAGAAGGGGACTCAGAAAGCCTAGGAGGAGACACTCCTGAAGGTCTGTCTGGGGAGAAGTCCGGGTCAATGGGCACATCCAGACCTTCAAATCTACATTCACTCTCCTCATACTCCTCTTCCCCCTCCTCCGGTTCATAATATTCCTCTAAATCATACTCTTGAACCGGTGGAACCGGCCGCTTACCTGATGGTGCCGGTTCGGTCGGAATCGACGAAAGCGACTGGACAATTTTAATCACTTTGGCTATTTCTTCAGCGGTTGGAGAGGAAAGTTTTGGCTCCACACCAGCCGATTTCCTAGTCCTTTTTGCTGGAACTGACTCCTCAGAGTCGGATCTCCTTTAGCCCGAAGAAGTCTTGCCCTGGTCAGAGGGCACTCCCTCTGGTTCGGTTGGAACCGAACCGGGCTGGCCATCGGTTCAACGGACTTTTGGCCTCCTTTCCCTGAGCCTACCAACTCTTTTCAGGGTAGCTGCAGGAAAATTTTTAAATCTGGCAGTCTGCATTGGTGGTCAAACCCCAGACAAACACAGGTGGTGTGGGGGTCAGCCTTAGCAAAGACTTCCCCACACACACTGCAGTGTTGAAACCCAGTGGGCCCGGTTTTTCTTTTGGGTTTCTCATAGTGCCAGTCCTAACCAAACTTACCCGTTTATGGCAATCCGCCAGGTAAGACCCTCTTATCGGTTCCCAACCGTGTCACGGGTCATGAAAAAACCATAATAAAATCCGTTTTTTTTAGAACCGATAAGAACCGGTAACCACACTCTAAATCACAGATGAAGATATTTTAAACAACCTGATCGGTTCAAAGCGAACCGATAAACGGTTTACAAGTTCCACACATAACAGAATTAATGTAAAACCTATGTAGTACTCACAAATACCACAGACAGAGTCTGAACTGACCGACTGCGGTTTAAATTCGGTTGAAAACCAAGAAAAACAATACTTTAACCAACAAAATGAACCGAGCAGAAGGAGAAATCTCCGGAGCGACTGTTCAGTGAGGCGGAGTAAAGAATCTGACGGTTTGAGTTTGAAGAACAACAGACAGAGTTTCAACCGAGCTCGAGCTCAGCGTTCCATGTCTGGCATGGAAAGTTAACTCTTTCACCTCCGGAGCAGTTCGAAGGTTGGGACTCACTGCATATGTCATAATATAGCAAGACTTCATGTTGTTTGAATAAGTCATTTGCAGTCAGATGAACCTGATTCACCTCTCGTAATCAACACGGCTTCCGGGGTGGGGCCACCAACAAATCCCAATGAGGATTCACAGGCCCATCCTCATGTAGGGGGCAGGCTTTCCAGCTTTTTTGAGAAATGGGTCCACACCACCACGCACAAGTGGGTGCTAGACGCAATTTGTGAGGGTTACTTCATCAAGTTCAAGTCCAGGCCCCCGCTGCCCCACATAGTGCCCTCGTTAATCTCAAACAACCCAGTAAAAAGAGTGGTGACACAAAGCGATTACAGATCTTATATAGCAGTGGCAATCAAACAAGTTCCTGCTCAAGAAAGGAACGGAGGAGTGCACACTCTATTCTTCTTAATGTCAAAACGCTCAGGAGGTTTCTGACCAGTGTTAGACTTCAAGTTTCTAAATGGTTTTGTTCGCCACAGGATATTTCCATCATTCAAGAAATCCATCAGGGGGATTTTTTAGCCCCAGTAGATTTACAAGATGTTTATCTATATATTCCCATCCGGAGGGCACACCGGTAATTCCTCAGGTTCAAAGCGGAAGATCACCACTTTCAACCCATAAAGCTACCCTTCGGCCTGTTCACAGCCCCTAGGGTCTTCTCCAAAGTCCTTGTGACAGTGATTGCTTGACACAGAATGCAAGGGATTCAGCTCTTCCCATACCTGGATGACATTCTCATCAAAGCCTCACAGTACAATCAAGCACTCCAGGCAGTGCCTGAGGTCATCCAGTGCCTCTCCTCTCTGGGGTTTGTAATCAACCAGAAGAAGAGCTCCCTGTGGCCATCACAGTCTCTGAATCATCTAGGGGTGAATATCAACACAATCCAGAACAAGGTTCTTCCCTCGGAGTCAAAATTCAAGGAATTGAGAGCACTCATCAGCAAATTCTAAACGGCCCAATCCCTGCCAGCTCGCTCCTTCATGCAACTCACAGGGACGATGGTCTCTCTGGCAGACTCAGTTCCCTGGGCACTAGCCCACATGTGCCCTCTCCAGTCAGGCCTCCTCCATCAATGGACCCAATCAATGGAAGCAATGGGCCAGCAGATTCAGATATCTCTGGAGGCTGAGATGCTGCCCTATTTGCAGACAACTCTCTGCCCTGAGGGAGGAAGTTGCCCGTCTTCAGGCCACACTGGACAGTAGTAAGGGAACCTTCCCCCAGGCCACACTGGACGGTAGAAAGGGAACCTCCCTCATCCAGGGAGCAACAATACCCTGTTAATCAAACAGAGAAAAATCCAGACATCCAAGTCAGACACAGGTAAAACCTCCCCAGCCCCAAAACAGCCTGGTGGTTTGTGCTCTGAAAGCAGTCAGCCCCAAAATAAGGCAGCTGTGCTTTAAACTCTTCCTGCACTGAAAATCTTAAGAATTGTAACAAAGACTGTCTTTTCCTGATAATTCTAAGTTCCTTATTTCACCTTTCAGTTAGAAGTAGCCTCCACCTGCAGAATATCTGCTCCAAACCAAAGACAATTGTAAGGTTCACCTCCCTCTGTTGTGAGCACAACTCGCTTTCTTGCAAATCCTATGTTCAGTATTGCAGCTTCCAGCCAGAGATAGTTTGACTTGAAAAATGTCAGCTGTTCTGTCGTGATAGTGAAGCTTAATAGAGGGAAGGGATGGTGGGCAGAGGGTGACTGTGAAAAGGCAGAGATACTAAACGAATAGTTTTGCTCAGTATTTACAAAGGAAGAGGGGGAGGTACCTAAAACAAACAGTAGAAACACTCTGGATACAGAACTCGATACCAGCCCATTTACAGAAGAAAGGGTTCTGAAAGAACTCTTAAACTGAAGGTGGACAAAGCAATGGGGCCTGATGGGATTCATCCCAGAATTCTAAAAGAACCAAGGGTAGAACTAGTGACACCACTGACTACCCTCTAACAAATCATGGGAGGATGGGGTGGTACCCGAGGACTGGAGGAGGGCAGATGTGATTCCCCTTCACAAAAGTGGGAGCAAGGCAGAAGCAGGAAACTACAGACCTGTTAGTTTAACCTTAGTGGTAGGGAAAATGATGGAATCACTTCTGAAGGAAAAAACTGTCGATTATCTAGAGGCCAGAGGGGCATAGGACCCAAGGCAGCATGGATTCACAGCGGGAAGGTCATGCCAGACGAATCTGATAGGATTTCTTTGGGTGACCAAAGTAGTAGATCAGGGAGGGGCTGTGGACATGGCCTACCTAGACTTTAGCAAGGCATTTGACACAGTCCCACACAAAAGATTAATATACAAGTTAGCCAGCCTGGGAGTGGGTCCCAAGATGACAGCCTGGATAAAGAATTGGCTGGAGAATAGGACACAGAAAATAATAGTAAATGGAGTCCACTCTGAAGAAAGGGGGGTTACTAGTGGGGTACTGCAAGGTTCAGTATTAGGACCAGTCCTCTTCAATGTCTTTATAAGCGACATTGCAGAGGGACTGGAAGGAAAAGTATGTCTTTTTGCAGATGACACAAAGATCTGCAACAGAGTTGATGCACAAGGTGGGGTGGAAAGGATGAGAAGGGACTTGGCAAGGTTAGAGGAATGGTCAAATGTATGGCAGCTTAGATTCAATGCTAAGAAGTGCAAGGTAATGCACCTGGGAAACAAAAACCCAGGGGAAGAGTACACAATGGGGTTGAGATACTAACAACATAAATGGAAAGGGACCTGGGGGTAGTCATATCAGATGACCTAAAGGTGGGCAAGCAATGTGAGAGGGCAGCAAGAAGGGCTGGGGGATACTGGGATGCATAGGGAGAGGCATCACCAGTAGAAAACAGGAAGTTATTATCCCTCTGTACAGACAGCTGGTCAGACCCCATCTGAGTATTAGTGCAGTTCTGGAGACCCAATCTCCCATAAGACATAGACAGGATGAAAGCTGTCCAGAGGAGGGCAACTAAAATGGTGCAGGGTCTGTACCGGAAGACATATGAAGAGAGACTTAAGGAGCTTAATATGTATAGCTCGAGGAAAGGAGGAGAGGGGACATGATAGAAACTTTCAAGTACCTCAAGGGAATCTACAAAGTCCAAGAGGGTAGCATCTTTCAAAACAAGAGGTGTGCAAGAACAAGGGGCACAATTTGAAGATAGAGGGTCGGCTCCAGAGGTAATTTAAGGAAGTATTTTTCACAGAGAGGTTGTGGATGCATGGAGCGGCCTTCCGGAGGAGGTTGTGGAGTCAAAAACAGTGGTGGAATTCAAGCATGCATGGGACAGTCATAAGGCAATTCTAGGGGGTGGAGGCAGAAAGAAGTAGGCTGCTGGTTAACTAGGATCTGCAGCTTATCCATTAGGTAGGGAAATGGGCAGACTGGGTGGGCCAAGCGGTCCTTATCTGCCGTCAAATTCTATGTTTCTATCTCGCCAAGTAAAAGATTCCCTACTATGGTGGACCCAGCACTGCAACATCATGAGAGGTCTCAAACTGGGGCATCCTCATCAGATGAGTCACCACCGATGCCAGCATCCAGGGCTGGGGGGCACACACAGAACAGCTCTTGGCACACGGCAAGTGGTCACTAGTGGAGTCACGCTACAGCATCAATGTGCTGCAGATGCAGGCAGTCCACCTAGCACTTCAACAGTTCAAGGCCCAGCTCTCCAACCGGGAAGTTCTCATTCTCACGGACAATCAAACAGCAATGGCCTACATCAATTGCCAGGGAGGCACAAAGAGCTCTCGGATATTGCAAGAGACTCTTCTACTCTTTCAGTGGGCAGAAGGCAACCTGTGGAGTCTGAGGGCCATATACATTCCAGGCCAGGAAAAAGTCACAGCAGATTGGCTAAGTCAAAAGGACATTCTGCCAGGCGAGTGGCAACTCAAGGACAGTGCCTTCCACCTCATTACTGTACAGTGCAGCCACCCGCAGGTAGATCTTTTCGCCTGCTGAAAAAACTGCAAAGTTCCGCAGTTCTGCTCTCTCATCAAGGACGAGAGGGCCATAGCACAGGATGCCTTCTCCCTCAACTGGGGACAGTTCGATCGCCTGTATGCCTTTCCTCCAATTCCGGTATTATCAAGGGTACTACACAAGACTGCTCAAGATCAAGCAGAAATGATTCTAGTTTGCCCATGCTGGCCTCACAGACCGTGGTTCCCTCGAGTAGTTCAAATGTCTCTACATTCTGCTCTGGTGTTCCAAGAAAGCTCAGACCTGCTACATCAGGGACCGGTGCTGCACCGCAGTCCTCACAATCTATCCCTCTCAGCGTGGAGATTGAGCGGGAAACTCTCAAGGAGTTAGGTTTCTCTGCACCTGTCATTGACATGATTATCCATTCCAGACATGCCTCGTCCTCCAAGGTTTATTACAGAGTCCGGAGAAAATTCCTGTTCTGGTTACGATCCACCTCTCTACCAGATGACTATGTCTCTGCCTACTATTCTTCAATTCCTTCAGGAGGGTTTCGACAAGGGCCTCCAACTAACTACCTTAAGAGTCCAGGTTTCTGCTTTAGGGGTGCTCTGTTCTCAGACTCTGAGGAATCTTTAGGAGCTCTCCCTCACCTTCAATGATTCCTGAGAGTAGCAATATTGAAACGTCCACCAATAAAGCCCACAGTTCCACCCTGGAGGCTCAACCTGGTCCTTAAAGCCCTCACCAAGGCCCCTTTTGAGCCCTTAAAGGAGGTATCCTTACTTCATCTCACTATGAAGGTAGTTTTTCTTACTACACTTACATCAGCCATCGCATCAGTAAGATAGGTGCCCTGTTCTCCAAAGAGTTATACACTGTCTCATCAGGACTCAGTGGACATGCAGACAGATCCTGCCTTTTTGCCAAAGGTGATGTCTCCCTTTCACTGCAACCAAGTCTTGAACCTTCCCTGCTTCTGTCCTCATCCCAAGAAGGAGAAAGAGAGAATTTCACATGCCTGACTCAAGGAGGGCTCTCAAGATTTACATCAAGAGATCTGAGGAAGTCTGTAAGACTTCCAGTCAATTCATCATTACTTCAGGCCAGAATATGGGTAAGAAAGGATCAAAGGGCCTTATTGCTAGGTGGATTCGTTCCACCATCTCCACAGCTGACCAGAAGGCCGGGATCGACTTGCCGGGACCAGTGAGGGAACACTCAACCCGAGCAATGGCTATGTCCTGGACGGACTTCAGAGAAGCCTCTCTGGCAGACTTGTGTAGAGCAGCCACTTTGTCATCCATCCATATCTTCACAAAATTCTACAAGTTGGATGTTTCTGCCTCTGCTGAGGCGTCCTTTGGCCGCAGGGTCCTCCAGGCAGCGGTGAACCCATAAAAGTCTATAGACATTCTTCCTGCCCAGGAAGCAAGGGGATGTACTGCTTTAGTATATCTCAGAAGTGATGAGCCCAGAGACCAGCTTTTTTTTATTGTTTATTTAGATCTAGGATTACAATTACCTTTCAGCCAAGGCTCTTTTACAAAGGTTCCAGGTCAGGAGAGTACATACATGTTAAACAAGGACATACAACATTAAAGAGAGCATACAACCATATTCATCAGTTCAGGTACGGCATCACAGTAAATAGGATACATGAATAACACATACAAGGAATCATTTCAGAAACTTATAAGAAATCAGGGAGGAAGGGTGAGAAGATAGGGGGGTGGCAGCGGAAAAAGAGACTAGAGCAACTCACGGCATTGTCATTAGGAGAGAGAAACTGAAATTTAAATACTTGTAAATTTTCTTTCTCTGACTGCTGGTCTCCAAGCTCCTTCCCGCTCAGAATGTTGAAAGTCGGCTATCTGGCCACAAGTTAGACTAACTTTTTTTCTTTTTGTTCCCAAGTTATGCATTTCCTCAGGGAACAACTGCTACAGAATAATTGGCGACTGGAGAAGTAAGCGGGAGGGTATAGTTATCCTGCAGAAGTCAGTTTGCACCCTGCCTGTCACGTGGTACCAGGAAGGACCTCCCAAAAGTGATGAGCCCGGAGACCAGCAGTCGGAGAAAGAAAATTTACAGGTATTTAAATTTCTATTTTCACACCAGCTGTTGTCAAGGCACTGGTGAGGAAGCATAGGTAAACCAGGAGAAGTCACAAAATTTGTAAGCAGTGTTTTATCATCAGTAACAATAGAATAAAATTGTGTACGATAGCCCTTTTCCAGGTGGTTCTAACAAAACGAAGTCCTTCATCGGAAGGTATCTCTAATATTTTTTTTTTTTATCATTTAACATTTTCTACACTGTCCGGACAGCCCCCATCTGATTGACCCCCCAGCCCCGTCACCCAGAATTACCAGAGCTTACCTTTATGCCCGGCCCGGAAGCAGTGCCTGCGTGAAGGGAGTCTGGAGTCATCCTGCCACCGATAATTTCCTCCCCCAGTTTTCTCCCAGGGGCCCCAGGAGTAGGAGTGCATGCATGTGGAAGCGCGCATGCACCTTACAGCCACGGTAATGACCCCTTTCCCCCACCCCATTGGCCTAATGCCTTGCCACCCTCTAAGCCCGTGCTGTCCCCAGCCTCCACCAGGAGGCAGCCATCAGCCGAGGGATGCCGCTACACCTCCCCGGAGAGGAGACCTACCTTCTGGCAGCCTCATCCAGCTCCACCCTCTCCCCCCCGTTGCTGGCCCCCAATGGCCTGGGCTCATTCCCGAACCCAGGTCGCTGGCATGTTGCAAGGCAAGGCATCCAGCACCTTAGCCCACAGTGCCACCTTCCCGGCTTGGGTATCTCTAATATAAATCTCAATCTCTCTAAACAAACATTGCCCTCTTTTTATAACATGTTTTCACCTACTAATTAAATTCTGCATTCTGTTCTCATTAAGCTACATCTCCTGTTTTCACAGAATGTCCAAAACTTTATCGATTTCTCTCCTGTGACCAATCCAGTCTTCTCAATAGGTGCAGCCACTTAAGACATTCTGGCCAGAGCTGTTTTTCCTGCTGACAGCTCTGCAAACCAGCTTTTGGAAGGTCAAAAGGTTTATCTAGGTCAATCCCGTTTTCCAGAGTGCTACATTTTCTAACAAATCCCAAACAGCTTTTTGCAATTCATTTGAACAATATAACCATATAGTTTTGCAAACCAAGGGATCTCAGTTTCACATAAAGATTTACATATTTTTAACCACAGAGAAGCAAGGAGAGAAAGAAATAACAGAAACAGCAAGTAATGAAAGGCAGCTAACAGAGGAAATGGTGGGACCATCGCAGTGGCCAGTTCCGAAGTTTCACAAGGAAAATTTGATTGCGTACTCAGATAGACAAGTGACAGGAGAGGACAGAACAGATCCCTGCTTTTAACTCTCTTTGCATAATGAATGGGACAGGGTCTTACCTTACCCAATCCTGTCACAAATATCAGCTGTCCTACAAATCAGTTTCTGAAGCACAGGATTTTTTTTTTTTTTTAATCAGTCTTCAGTACTCCTCCTGTTCAGATACTGCCACACCACCTAGTAGTGAGAGAGCTCCCCATTACAGAGCTACCAAGTTCCAAGTTTACAGCAACTGCATAAGTTCCAAGAGTGTTTGTTCCACCAACTCCCCCCCCCCAAAAAAAAACCACCATGCTTATTCTTATTTTAGTGGACTACGTCTTGTGGGCACCTGCGACATTGGGCTGTTCCCAGTCTCCTTCCCAAGTAGATGTGTCTGCTGTGTGCAAACACCACTTTCACCCCTTGAGTCTTTAGAGCACTGCCTCTGAAACACTACCACAACTCCTTCAGCTTGGGGCTGGGAGTCAGGATTGCAATACAAACCAGGGTCTCACACTACCAATGGCACCACAGGGACAATAATGACGAAAAACTGTAACTCAAACACCCAGAGTCTCAACAAAACATTAGGCATAGCAGGGACTAGAAATATGTAGGGGCTGAAGACATACCACTCATTTTCCTGCTGTTCCTGTAGAAGCAGAAACAACTGGAGAAAGCGACAGGAACAGATGGTTATATAATTTGGGGGGGGGGCACCTATCTATCTTCTTTAGACTACAATACACCTCTGTTCCTCTACAAGGCAGAGAACCCCACACCCCTAAGATGGAACACACTGTATGATGGAAGGACGTGAAGAGGACAGGGAATAAAGGGCTTGGTGTCTGTTTCATGGTTCGTAGGACTATCCGTTTATTTTACGATGACATCATGTACACTATGACTGCAATAGGTAAAGACACTGGATTACTACTACACAAGATTTTATTTCAACAGTCACATTTTCTGGTATAGAAATCCCCAAGACAGTCTCTCCAAAACTTTCAGAACTCTTACTGTTCACCCCTTAAGGATCCTGGTCATTTTACAGAATCCAAAGTAATGATCTGCCTTTGAACAATACAGATGAATTTTAAAAATAAGTAATAATAAAGTTTTGGAATGCTACTGTTCTTTCATAGCTTGCTGCTCAACTCCCCTGGAAAAGCTGTGAAAATTAAGGAAGGTCAAAATAAAGAGAATATATAAGATTCAGCTTAGTATTCAAAAGAGAAAAGTGATAAGAAAAGTTTGTGACTTCTGTGTTTGCAGAAGTAGCTTACCTGTTTGAGATGACTGCTAGTATACAAAGCAGAGGCCACGGAGTCTGGACTGGACTTCTCCAGGCTCCTGAGGCAGCGTTCCAGTGTTCCTACAAAGCTTTCCCGCAGGTAGTCGACCGAGCTTATTAGCTTGCTGGCTACAGCTTGATTTAACCGATTCACGATGAGCTCCTGGATCTGTTTTATGCAGCGCTTGACATCCTTGCTGCTAACTGGCTCGCCGTTGTCACCAGTAATAATAATATCTGGAGGAGGGAAAGAGGAAACATTTTCAATCCATCAATACTTACAGTTTTAAAGTTACTTGAAAATAAGGGTCCCATTCTTATAAAATCTCTCCACATTTCTAACATAAGTTAAAGCAGCAGTGCATGACAGCAGTGAAAATTCTGACCTATACATTTCTATTCTATTTTAGATTGTCCCTTATTCTCCGGACTTGTAGGATACTCTTTCCTCATTTCGAGTTTGCGTTTTTTTTTTTTTTCACATTGAAATATTAAAAAGGAACATTCCTTTACATAAACTCAAACCATAAGCCGGCCCGGTGGCACTGAGGGTTGAGGCGCCGGACACCACACCGGCGACCTGGGTTCAGGAACAGACTTGGATCATTTGGAGGTCGGCCAGGGAGGCAAGGATTGAGCATCTGGAGGACTACTCTCCTTCCTCAGTGGGGGGTGGGTTGTTGTGCTGACGACAACAGCACATGAGGGGTTTGGCCTGCACCCAGGGTGCTTGGCTGCCTCTGCAGAGGTGGAGATGGCTGCTGCACCCATTGCACGGGTGCAGGGGAGAAAAGAACAGAGGAAAATACCGGGATCCGGCAGGACCCATGATGGTCCCAATGGGCCAGAGGATGCACCCCTCTTGGTGGGGGCGTAGCCCCTGCTAGGTCCACGGAGGTGGCAAATAATGCGATTAAAAAAATAAATAAATTGGACTCAAATCAGAGTTTCATCAGTTTTCTCGGCTGTTTCTGTACACCTGTTGTCCCATAAGGGCAGGGAGTATTGTCTGCTACATGCAAGTTCATTATAGTCACCAAAAAGTGATGTTAAACAACAGATGTTCAAAAACAGCAGCCAATACTGATAAAAACCTGGTCCACGCCACATTAAAAAGGCACATTCCTTTTATCATTTCAAGTGAGGAAAAAAAAGTGGTGAAGCTGACAGAATGTTCAGAAGAGAGGTGGCACTCAATAAAAAATTAAAAATGTACAGGTGAAAATTCTTTACTGATTACAATGCACTGCTGCTTTAACCACTGGGAGGAGAAGCGGTCACAATGCTTGATGACATCAGAACACCATTACGTCAGTTAAAAGAGCATCAATCATACTCGGACTTATAACAATGATGATGACATGGGGAAGGGGCAGTCAGTGACCACTAGGGCATTCACATCATACTACAGAGGTCAGGCCAAGTAGACTGGATGGGCCAGCACATCTATTTCCTTCCACCAGTGTTTAGGTTTCTGCATTCTGTTTGTTGAAAATCAAAGCCACCACTCATCTTGCAGTACAATTCCTTTCTCTACACACTGCATTTCAGAATGCATTTTGCTGTACCCCGGGCCCAAGTTAGGCTGCTATTTGTGGGTTATAAAATGGTTTTAAAAAGTGATCAAACCTAAAATTTCACTGGCTGAAACACGGCACATGACCACTGTCTAATTTCCTACAACCCATACGGTCTGTAAGAAACAGACCCTAAAGGATAAAGATAGGTTCCCTTTAAAGCAACAGTACTTGTTAGTTGACAGAAAATGTTACTTACACACATTTTTTTAAGCAATCGGGTATATTTCAGACATTCTTTGATTCGTCAATGTAGTTTTAATTTCCTCCAACATTTTTAAAACACTTAAGTGTAGGACTGAATTCAAATATGCCCACCACTAACAATTTTTGTAAACAGTTTTTTTTTTTTTTTTCTGAGGCAATTGTCTGACTGTACATGCTACTTTCACACAGCGAAATTAATATAAGAATGCTAACCCCTTTTTTTGTAATCAGAATTGTACTGAATTTCTGATGGGAACAAGAACTATACATCAGCTGCATTTACAGATGCTATTCAACTTGAGCACAAGTTTGTACAAATACATATCTATATATTAAAACAGTTCAGAGAAATCATTCGCTCCCCCTTATCCCTCCCCTAATTTGATGGCATGCATCAGAAGGTAATCAAGGAACTGGCTAAAGCTCTGGTGGGGCTATTCAATAGCTCATTAGAGATGAGAGTAGTTCTGAAAGACTGAAGGATGGTGGGCATAGTTCCACTCCATGGGGTGTGGGGAGAGACGAAGAAACCATTACTTACCATAGTAATCTTGTTTCTTCTAAGGGAATCTTACTGTATTCTGACAAATGCAGTATGGTCTCACCACAGGACTGCCCCAGAGCCAAAATGGTTAACAGAACCTATGCTAACAGTAGAATGTTAGGCTCGAGCTCGGTTTTCAAATTACTGTCCTTGGTTGCACTTCCTGCAACTGTCAGATTCTTATGAAGCACGCAGAAGCTAAGTACTAACTATCCAAGCTAAGTTTACTACCCCCTAAATACCCCTATTAGGGGAACAAAAACTCCAAACAATAGGAGGCATCTCTAGGACCCAAGTCAACAGTTGCCCAAAAAACTAACAGGTACCCACAGGTCTCCAACATCAGTGATACAGGACTGAGCAGAGCCCTGTAGGTCCTAGTAGGGGAGGAAGGGTGGGAGCTCAGAATACAGTAAGATTCCCTTAGAAGAAACAAGATTACTATGGTAAATAATGATCTTACTTCGAGAGAGTTCCTTCAGTAGGTCATCCCATATGGGACTGGCGCCACCTGGCGTCGGGCCGCACGGCAGACTTTTCTAGCAATCCCTGACGGGGGACCGCCCATCCAACATCACATGACTGACGTCAGTGTGACTGTATATAGTGGGCAGTCCCCACGCTCGCACCAGTTCTTTCCCCTCGTCGCCTCATGTCAGTCGCACTGCATACTTCCATATAGCGATTGTCGTGAAAGTGTCTTCAGTCGGAGTTTCCTTCACTAAAATTCTCAACTTTATATCCTTTTTCATTGATGTCTTCACCCAAGAAGATGTGCTCATCATGTGGCACGCACATCCTGCACAAAGACGGTCACCTCAAGCGTGTCCTCTGTTTAGGCCCAAACCTTCTTGTTTCCTCCTGCCCTGAGTGCCAGACCTTCAACCAGGCCACTAAGAAAAGGAGACCACAAGCTTTGGAAGCCCATCTTTTAAACGCCTGTCAGGCTTCTCTTGAAAAGAAGATGGAGCACTTAAGAAAGTCCTTGGCCGAAAAATCTTCTCCTTCCAAGAAGCACAAGGAGAAATCCAGGGAGTGGGAGCACTCCACAGACGACGCACGGCCCTCGACGAGCAAGGCCCAGCCGCGGCCCAAAAAGGATGGTAAGTCTGTTAAGGCCTTAGCGGGTCTGCCGGTCATTGGCTTCTCTGACAAACGCACTGCTACAGCCGATAAGTTGGCCCCCGGCTCCTCTGGGGATCGTGCAGCGGCTGGTAAGACGACTACCCAGTAGGTGGGTACCCGCCCAGCACCGGTCAGTAAGCCGGTTGGGGGCTCCTCACCTACCCGCCTGACCACACCCACTAAGACGGCCGTCTCGGGCAGTCACACAGGTGTGGATCGCCCGTCGGGGCCTGACGGCGCCTCACCCGACATCCGGCGGAACCAGAGGAAGAAAGCCCCTCTCCCTCCTCTTCCCTCGCCTGTACCCACCCCATCTCTGGCGGGTACTTCTGGCAACGATACCGGAGAATCCCTCTATGTAGTCGATGCCTCGGGGCCAGCTCCACATTCCCCCCCCTCAGGGTCAAGGAGAAAGAGGCTCCTCCTCAGCCAGCAGGCCTTACCATGGAGGTCCCTCTTCCAGATGGGATTCTGGCGCCTCCTCTGACGCTGGACATCCTGACAACAGTCCCGCAGCCTGGACCGGTCGACCGGCCTCAGCCACTGGCCCAGATGCCAGATCAGGTCCCGCCACCAGGGCCCCTTTGTCCGGCTCCTCCAACGCCGGATCCCCTTCCGGCGCCGGTCCAGACATTGGTTCCCCTGACGTGGGCTGTCCCAACGCCAGACCCCCAGCCTATACACACACCACAACAGGTCTGACGTGGGTACCCCCGACGCCAGATGATGACGGGGATCTACTCTAGACCCCGAACTGTCCCACATTACCTGCAAGGGTTTCCTGGGGACCACTACCCAGCAGGTCCCCCTCCGGACTGGAGTCATTTTTGACAGTTCTACCCTGGATTTAATCCCTACTCTGCCTACCAGGGATTCCAGGGTTACTACCCTCCACCGGCTGTTCCTCCTCTCCTCCCCCTCAGCCTCTGCCTACTCCACCCCCCCAATCTGGTTATTCCGGATTTCAAGGCTCTTATTCAGTCTTGGTGGCAAGGGGCACAGTAGGAGTTGGTCTCAGACCTGGAGACTAGACTCCCACACCCATGGTCTCCGAGGGCCCCTTCCCCGAGTGATTCCTCTGTTGCTACTGTCCATGTCTTGGGGAAGACTCATCAGGATATTTCCCTGCCCGATGTCTGACACCGTCCTGTCAAGGAGGCGGTCGATGACAATAGCTCAGAGGGGGCTGACAACTCTTTAGAGGAGGCCTCAGAGGAGCCTGAGGGTCGGAGAGGCAAGGTTTCCCCACAATCTCCACCAGAGGATCCCTACCTTTTCGGACCTTCTGAGGTCCATGAAGGATTATTTCGACTGAGAGTCTGAGTATCAGGACCCCATGAGACAGAGGCTCATGGAACATCTCGACCTAGAGTCTCCATCCCCAGTCCCCATTCCTCCTTGGATGGCACCTCATCAAGACCTCATCACTACTATCTGACAGATGCCTCATTCCCTCCCGGCTGTCCCCAAATGGGCGGACAGGCTTTACCGGGTGCCGAAGGATGCCCCGTTCCTCAAGGCTCATCCCAAGGCTGACTCTGTGGTTATCTCTGCGGCTCATGATCACTCAGCACCAAAGCACATGGGCACCTCCCCTCTGGACAAAGAGTCGAGGCAGACGGACCAGTTTGGGAGAAAGATTTATTCGTCGGCCACATGTGCCCTCCGGTCCCTTAACTATGTGGCCCACATGGTGCCCCACCAAAAGGCTACCTTGGCCAGGCTTGAACCACGAGTCCAGTCCATGGACCCCTCGCCTTTAAAGGAGGAACTTGCCAAGGATCTTCGCCTCTCCAAAGTTTCGTGTACACACGCCTTACGCGCCAGTTCTGACTGAGTCGAATCGGTGGCACGTACCTCTGCAACTGCCATTGCCCTTAGATGGCATTCCTGGCTTCGTCTCTCCAGACTCGCCAACGAGGTCCAGTCGGCGATTCAGGACACTCCCTTCAGGGGCTCGGTGCTTTATGGTGGGGACACCAAAGACATTATAACAGACCTACAGGACAGGGGCCCTGCCCTTAGGTCTGTCAGGTCAATGTACCGATCGGGTTCCCAGCAGCAGCAGCAGCCCTTTCGGAAAAGGACCTGGAGGCAGATGAAGAACGCTCCGGTGTGCCGCGAGGGAAAGCTAAGGTCATGGGTACAGCCACCCCTCCTGCCTCCAAAAATCAGAGATATTTGGAGGTCATCCTCCTGAGCGCCCCGCCACTTCTTGACTCTCTATCCCCACTGCCTCCTCAGTTTCTTGACGGGAAGCAGGTGGTGGGGGGAGGTTCGCCCACCATGCGCAGGAGTGGAGGGCGATCACCTCTGACGAATGGGTCCCTCAACTAGTGTCCATCAGACACACAATAGAGTTTCTGGAAATTCCCCTGGAAACTCCACCTAAGAAGTCCTCTTGCTCGAGGGATCAGGCCCTCCTCATTCGCGAAGAGGTAAACTCGCTCTTACTCAAAGAAGCAATAGACCACATTTCCCTCTGGCAAAGGGGAAAGGGGTTTTACTCCCACTTTTTCCTGATTCCAAAAAAGACAGGGGACTTCAGACCCATACTCGACCTAAGCCAGCTAAACCAGTTTGTAGTACAAAAATTTGAGATGCTAACACTCCAGAGCCTCCTCCACTCCTCATGGAGAACCACTGGCTCTGTGCTTTGGATATGCAGGATGAGCTACCTGCATCCCCGCATCTTCCCCAGCCGCCACTTGGTTCATGCGCTTTAAGCTCCAGGTGGAGCTCTTTCAGTTTCGAGCACTCCCTTTTGGTCTGTCTTCGGCATCACGAGTCTCTACCAAGTGCCTGGCGGTGGTCGTGGCCTTTTTGCGCCGCAGGGGTACTGCGGTTTTCCCCTTACTTGGACGACTGGCTGATTTCAGCCCTGTCCATGGATTCTTTACTAGAGGCTCTTGCCTTCACCCTGGACCTCTTCAACAGACTAGGGATTACAGTCAATGTTCCCAAGTTTTCCTACCTGCCCAGAGACTTTAGTTTATTGAGGCAGTCCTGGATACGGTCCAGTGCAGAGCCTGTCTTCCTCCAGATAGGGTGGAGACCATTCTCTGTCAGGCCTCCAAAGTGGCTTCTCTCAGGACCATCTTGGCTTGGGAGGTCCTGATGGCTTTCCTCCATCACAATCGTTCCCCTGGCAAGGCTTCACATGAGGGTCACTTAGCGGTCCTAGCGGGTGCAGTGGAATCAGCTCCTGGACGACCTAGACCATTTGGTACCGATCTCCTCAGTGGTTCAAAAAGAGTTGCATTGGTGGATGGATTCTCGCAATCTTTCCTTGGGGCTTCCCTTCCGCAGCCCGGCACCCTTGGCCTCCCTCACCACGGATGCCTCGAATATGAGGTGGGGAGCACATCTAGGGGAGCACCAAGCCCAGGGACTATGGTCCAGCTTTAAGACTTCTTTGCATATCAGTGTTCTGGAGATGAGGGTGGCCCTGTACACTACAGGCCTTCCAGTCCCTTCTTCCCAAGGGATCACTGCTAATCCAAACGGACAACATGTCGGTGGTTTGGTATATCAACAAACAAGGAGGAACCCGATCGTAACTCCTGTGCTGGGAGGCGATGCAGGTGTGGAACTGGGCCATCCAGCACCATCTGGTCCTAGTGGCCGTGCACGTTCCAGGCATTTTAAACATCCTGGTGGACAGTCTCAGCAGGTCTCTGACCCTAGCTCATGAGTGGGAACTACATCAAAAAGTGGTGGAATCCATCTTCCTACGTTTGGGGGCTTCCGGAAATCGACCTCTTCGTCTCCGAATCCAACACAAAACTTCCCAGCTTTTGCTTGCTCGTTCCAGGGCACAGTGCTTTTTGGAACAATGCATTGTCTCTCTCTTGGACAGGGACATTTTTGTACACCTTCCCTCCATTTCCCAATTTCTACAGAGGGTCCTTCTCAAGCTTCAGGGAGAGAAGGCAAAGGTGATCCTCATTGCTCTTCTCTGGCACAGACAAATCTGGTTCCCGCTGCTACAGCTCTCAAGGGAACCACCGGTTCCACTTCCAGTGACTCACAGCCTTCTGACCCAGGATCAAGGTCGGTTGTTACATCTGGGGCTCAGGACCCTGCATCTTCATGTGTTGCTCCTGCAGTCATAGCGATCTCTCACTTCAGGGTCTCCTCCCGAATTGCTCAAGTCCTCATTGAGGCCAGAAAACGCTCTGCTCGTTCCACTTATGCCATGAAGTGGAAACGGTTTTCCATCTGGGCGACCGCTAAGGGTTGGAAATCCTTCTCTTGCTCTGCCCCTCAAGTCATGGAATACCTCCTTCACTTGTCAGACTCCGGTCTTTCATACTTTTCTTTGAAGGTCCATATTTCAGCTATCTCGGCATACCACAAGCTAGTGGATGGTAAACCCGTGGCTCAGTCGGAGGTCTCAAAAACCTTTCTGAAAGGGATTTTCCATCTGAAACCCCCCATCCGCAGCCCAACTGTGACTTGGGACTTGAACTTTGTCTTGGAAAAGCTCACCCTTCCTCCTTTTGAGCCAGCTATGAGCTGTGATTTGCACTTCCTTTCCTGGAAGGTGCTTTTTCTCGTGGCTATCACATCAGCCCGAAGGATTTCAGAGCTTCACGCTCTAGTCTGCAAGGAGCCCAATCTGATTTTCCACAGGGACCGGGGCAGTCCTCAGAACACATCCGAAGTTTCTTCCCAAGGTGATGTCAGAAGACACGCTGAATCAATCAGTAGAGCTTCCTGTGCATTACCCATCCCCCTCTAACAGAGGTGAGGCACTCCTTCATACGATCGACGTTCATCTGATTCTCTGGTGTTACACTCACATAACCAAATAATTCCGTACCTGCGACCAGCTGTTTGTTTCCTTGGCCCCTAGATCAAAGGGCAAACCAGTTCCTAAGCAGGGCCTGTCCAAATGGTCAGGCAACTGCATTAGGTTCTGTTACCAGAAGTACGAAAAGCCTCTGCTGGGTCCCGTTAGAGGTCATTCTACTAAGGGCATAGCTGCCTCCGTAGCCTTTTTACGTAACGTTTCTGTGGCCGACATTTGTGCAGCTGTTACTTAAAACTCGGTCAATACCTTTACCAAACATTACAATCTGGACATCGCTTCTAGGTGGAGGGCTGGCTTCAGCCTAGCTGTCTTGCAGGGCCTTCTGTCCTAGGCTGGGTCCATTCAGGATTCCAGTTTTCTCTGTTTAAGTTTTGTTCTCCTCCTCCTCCCTAGTTTCTCTTGGTCTCTCCTTGGAGGGACTGCTTGGGACTCTGTCCTATATGTGATGACCTACTGAAGGAACCCTCTCAAAGTAAGATAGTACAGTTACACAGCAACTTACCGTAACAGTAGATCTTTGAGAGAGGTTCCTTCAGTAGGTCATATTTTTCCCTCCCTCCTTCCCCTAATTTTGTGTTTACAGGGACTCCAAATCCTGTTCGCTCCTGCTGTCAGGCCTCTTCCTGGCTCCGACAGGAGAACTGGAGGGTGGGCGTGGGGACCACCCACAATATACAGTCACGCTGACGTCAGGTGGGCAGTCTCCATCAGGGATTGCTAGAAAAGTCTGCCATGAGGCCTGATGCCAGGTGGCGCCAGTCCCATATGTGATGACCTACCGAAGGAACCTCTCTCGAAGATCTATTGTTACGGTAAGTTCCTACGTAACTGTACTTTTTCTTCAAACCCCAGGAAATCTTCCTGTATTCTGACAAATGCAGACTACCCAAGCAGTGTCTTTGGAGGTGGGCAGAGGACCCATTTAGGAACAGGCTCTGCAGAACTGCTGTCCCAAACCTGGCATCACCCCTGGCCTGGGTGTCCAGGCAGTAGTGCTTGGTAAATGTATGAACCATTTTCCAGGTAGCTGCCTTATAGATTTCCAGAAGAGGAATGTCTCTGGAAGCTGCTATAGATGCAGCAGTCCCTCTAGTAGAATGGGCCCTAAGCCCTTGTGAGGGCTGCTTACCCACTTTGTCATAAAAGAACTGGATACAAGAGACAATCCATCTCGCTATGGACCTCTTTGTGGCAGGTTTACCCTTGCCAGCCTCTCCATAGGTCAGAAAGAGCTGGGTTCTATCCCTCCGTGAACTTTCGTGTGCTCTAGGTAGTAACTAATAGCTCTCTTGACATCCAAGCTATGTAGTCTATGCTCACCTGAGGAGGAATGAACAGTAAAAAAAAGACTGGTAGGGTGATGGACTGATTAATGTGAAAGTCAGATACCACCTTAGGGAGAAATTTATTATTTGTCCTGAGTACCACCGTGTCCCTATGGAAGGCCACATAATTGGGCTCCAGGGACAAAGCCTGAATCTCACTAATCCTTCTGGCAGAAGTAATGGCCACCAAAAACACAGCCTTCCAAGTCACATACTTAAGGTCAGCTGATGATATGGGCTCGAAAGGAGGCTGCATAAGCTGGGCTATGCAAAGGTTTAAGTCCCACACAGGGGAAGGGACACTATGAGGAGGGTGCAAATGCAGCAGCCCTTTAAAAAACTTTCAGAACACTGCATTAGAGGCCAAAGAGGATGGCTTACCAGCTGACAGGTAAGTAGACACTGCAGCCAAATGCATCTTCATAGTAGAGGTCCTGAGGCCTAGGGAATGAAGATGGGTGAGACAGTCAAGAACTACTGATAAGCCAGTCTGGGTATGGTCTAAGCTTTTTCCCTGCACCAGAAAGAAAATATTTTCCACTTAGAAGTACAGATTCACCTGGTAGCAGGTTTTCTGGATACCCTAAGGACCTCTATTACCCCTTCTGAGAGATTCAAATTTGCATACTCTAGGTCCTCAAGAACCAGGCTTTGAGTCTGAGGGATCGAAGGCTGGGGTAGAGGATCCTGCCCTGGGAGGAGGTCAGCAAACTGTGCCTCCTGGGTAGACTGATTGACTTGGCTACCGAGAGGGACAGAACTAGAGAATACCATGGCTGTCTGGCCCAATCTGGGGCAATGAGGATCACTGTGGCTGGCTGGGATCTGAGCTTGTTCAGGACTCTCAGCAACAATGTGAAGGAAGGGAAGGCATACAGGAACTTCCCTGTCCAATCCAGGGTCAATACGTCCAGTGATACTGTGCCCTTCAGTGGGGGTCTGCAACAATACAGAGGGAGCTGGTAGTTGTCTGGGGAAGCAAAATGGTCTACCTCTGGAGTGTCCCACCTTCTGAACACCAACTGCAGTACTTGCTTGTTTGAGGACCATTCATAATGGTTCCAATTTATTCTGCTCAGTGCATCTGCCAGCACATTGTCCTTCCATGGAAGGTGGATTGCTGACAGCAAAATGTTCAATGTTCAGGGAATAGGCCAGGGTCCATATTTTCATAGCTTCTGTGCACAGGGGTGTGGACCTTGTGCCTCCCTGTTTGTTGATGTAATACATAGTAGTAATGTTGTCTGTCCTGACTTGGACCACCTTTCCTTGCAGCATGCTGGCAAATGCCTGAAGTGCTAGGAACACTGCCCTGATCTCTAACAGGTGGATGTGCAGCAACGACTCATGTTTGAGCCAAGCACCGTGGACAGTATGCTCCCCTGGGTGTGCTCCCCACCCTAGTAGGGAAGCATCTGTAGTGAGCACCAGAGATGTTGCTCCTGGAGGAATGGGAACCCCTATCTGAGGTTCTCCAGATCCTGCCACCACTGGAGTGCCTGCACGAATGTTTGAGTGTCTGGGACCAGCTCTGATAACCTCTCTCTTTTCTGATGCCAGTAACGCTCGACGTGATATTGAATATCTCTCATCTGAAATCTTGCTCCTGACACTGTGGCAGTTGAGGCTCCCATGTGGCCTAACAACTGGAGAAAGTACCTGGCTGGCCTGAGGCTGTGAGGCATGAAGGAGCCTACCAGCTGCCTGAGAGTGTCTGCCCTTAGCTGAGGAAGAAAAGCCCTTCCTCTGTCTGAATCCAATTCTGCTCCTATAAACTCCAGGAGCTGTACTGGCTGCAGCACTGATTTCTGCTGGTTTATCAAGAAACCCAGGGACTGTAACAGTTCCTGTGTTAAGGCCAGAGACTGCTTGACCTGCTGAGGAGATTGCCCCACTAAGAGTCAGTCATCCAGGTATGGAAAAACTGCCACTCCCTGCCTTTGTAGGTGTACCACAACCACAGCCAAGCATACGAAAGGCATTGCTCTGAACTGGTAGTGGCCTGATGGAAGTCTGAACCGGAGGAATTTTCTGTGAGACTGCCTTATTAGGATATGGAAGTAGGCATCTTTTAAATCCAGAGATGCCAGCCAGTCTCCTTGCCTTAAAGTTGGCAGAATTGCTTTTAAGGTGACCATTTTGAATTCTGGTTTCAGTAAATGCCTGTTCAGGTGTCTGAGATCCAATATGGGTTGCCACTTCCCTGTTTTCTTGGTTGTAAGGAAGTATCTTGAATAAAGGCCCTTTCCTTTCTGTAAGAGAGGAACTGACTCCACTGCCCCTAATGAAAGCAAGTTTAACACCTCCTTTTCCAGAAAGAGCGTCTCTGAGGGGGAGGAAGGTTGAAAAACTCTTGCCCTCAGTCTTGGTCTGAGTCTGAAACTGAGTGCAAGGCCCTGACCCACTACCTCCAGGACCCACCGATCCATGGTGATAGATTACCATTCCTGGTGATAGTGGATCAGCCTGCCCCCTACTGGACCTGGGGAGACGACCAGAGCACATCCCTCAGGATGTCTGCTTATTTTGAGGTGCTGACTGGGTGCTGGGGCTAGTTCGGTTGGTGCCTCTCCTGCCCCTACCTCTGAAACAGCCTCTCTGCTGCTGATATTGTGGATAGGCTTGAGGCTAAAAGAATGACCTGTGAGGTCTGCCCCATGACCCCTGGCATGCTGCTTTTGGGGGGTAGGAGCCTTATCCTTAACAGCAGCACTTTGGTATGCTGCTTTGTATTCATCCATCTTCCCCATGTAAGCCTCAGTCTGCTGTCCGAACAGAGATGAAGGCTCACGTGGGAAGTCCATGGATTTGGACTGGGTATCTTGTGTAAGATTAGTAGTCCGTAGCCAAGCAAATCTCCTGAGAAAGTCATCTGCCTGGCTGCAGTGTCACTGCCATCCACTGCCATTCTGAATTGGACCTTGGAAGTCTCTACCCCTCTCTTGGCAGCTTTCTCCAGGTCTGCTGCCACTGGTACTGGCACAGATTTTGTAATCTCCAGCACAGTGTCCCAGAGTGTCCTTTGGTACCTGGCAATATAGGCCATGTATGAAGCCTGCCTAATTGCCAGTGAGGTACCCAGATATTGCTTCTTTACAACAGAATCCAGCTTTCTGGAATCTTTGTCAGGAGGGTGTGATGCTAGGGGAATGCCTGCTTTATCACAGGCTGCTGCCTGTACGACACCCTCATGGCTAAGGTGACCGAGCAGGAACTCTGCCCCACCCTTAGCCACCCAATATTTCTTATCCATCTTTCTATCCACTGGTGGAACAGAGGTTGGAGTATGCAGGATTTTCATAACCTGCTTCTTCAGGGACTTGTGGATGGGCAGTAAAACTCTTTTAGGAGCCTGAACATCCATCACATCACTATAGTTCTGTTCCTCCTCCTCATCAGTTGATTCCTGTGTGGGGAGGTTCAGGGACTGAGCCACCTGTTTAACAAATTTAAAATGAGAGGTAAAGTCCTCAGTTCCCTTGTCAGGGGAGACAGGACGATGAGGATCAGGTGAAATATCCAGAACAATGGGTTCACCATAGTCCTCATCATCGTCAGCATAGTCATCATCATAATCCTCAGCAAAAGTGTCCAACTCTGGTTCCAAGGAACCCGAGTGGAACTTGAAGTATACAAACGTGGCCGCTTCAGAACCTGAACCGGGGTTACTGGTTGAAGCGACTGAATTATTCTAATAGCATTTGCTATTTCCTCAGCAGTTGGAGCCGGGGTACTCTGTTGCGGTTCAACCGCTGAATGTTTTTCTTTTCTTTTTCGCAGCTGCCGGATTAGCGGCAGGGTCAGCAGGTCTCTTTTTGGCTGAAGAACCGGCAGCCTTGTCAGAGGGCTGATCCTCCGGTTCTTTTTGGCCCGGAACTGGTTTGTCTGCAGCCTGTTCAGCAGCCTTCTCAAACATCTTCTCCTGCAGTGGTTTTAAGTGTCTCTCAAGCGTCGACTGAGGGAAGTTTTTACAGATATTGCAATCCCCTTTGAGGTGGTCAAACCCCAAAGAAAACACACAAACAAGAAGAGGATCTGCTTTTGCGAACAGTTCCCCACACACTGTACAATGTTGGAAACCTGTGGGGCCCATTCGCCTCTTGGTCTGTGACACTGATCGGTTCTAACAAGCTGAACTATACAGAGAATTACCTCGGTAAATTTAAACTATGAAAAACCACCTTACCGGACAGTAACCAGTAAATTTAACTTAAATAAAGACAAAATAATATCAGTTCCTTCCCGGTTGGAAGAACTGAAGAGACTTACCAAAACTACACTAATCTAACTAATTCTATCTGTGAACCAAAGACAGTGCATCAAAAATTGAAATAAAGTAAACGGACTTTAAAATAAACCAAGAAAATAATCTCTTCAGGTAGAGTGAAGGAGAGCTCTCTGGAGACACCTTACTGAGGGAAGCGGAGTAAAGAATCTGACGGTTGCAGGAAGTGCAACCAGAGACAGTGATTTGAAAACCGAGCTAGAGCCTAACATTCCACTATTAGCATAGGTTCCATTAACCATTTCGGCTCCGGGGCAGTCCTATGGTGAGACCATACTGCATTTGTCAGAATACAGTAAGATTTCCTGGGGTTTGAACAGGGAACTACAGACCCGGCTATCTTACCTCTGTTGTGGGTAAACTGATGGGAGTCACTGGTCAAGGAAGACCTCATGGACTACCTGGTGAGCAACAGTCTCCACAACAGTAAATAACATGGGTTCATAGCAGGGAGGTCTTGTCAGACCAACTAGATAGTTTTCTTTAACTAGATAACAAGGGTATTGGATAGGGGCTATGCCCTAAATTTACTCTACTTTGACTTTCGCAACACTCGGCGCCTCACAGAAGATTGCTGAAGAATAAGATGGATGATCTGGGTACAGCAAGAGACATAGTAAGGTGGGTAGGAAATTGCTTGAAGAAGAGGCAGCAGAGGGCTGTGATTAAGTGTGTCAAATCATGAGAAAGAGAGGTCACAAGTTGTGTGCCACAGGGATCCATCCTGGGTCCTATCCTCTTTAATATGTTCATCAATGACACTGCAGAAGGAATCCTGGGCATGAAAAGTCTCTTCGCAGATTACACCAAGCTCTGTGGGAGGGTAGATAGCAATGAGGGAATTAGGGAGATGCAGAGTGTCTGAAAAAGATTAGAGAAGTAGTCAAACATTTGGCAGTTGAAATTCAAAGCCAAAAAGTGCAAGGTGATGTACACAGGGAACAAGAATAGACTGAATACTGGATAAAAGGTGTAGAACCTAGCACTACGACTGAGGAAAGAGACCTAGAAGTCATCATTAGTGACTCCCTTAAACAATTAAGCCAATGCAACAAGGCCTACAGTAAGGCATACAGAACATATCAGAAGGGGTACAGACAGTAAAAGAAACGAGATATTACTACCTACTTACAGATCGTTGGTGGAGCCAAACCTGGAGTGCTGTGCCCAATTCTCGAGTCCTCAACTCAGGAAAAATAAGGACATGCTAGAGACAATGAAGTGACGGGTGAATAGGACGATTCAGGGCCAGCAGTGCAGATCTTAGGATTGGTTCAAAGCACTGAACATGTACTTGCCGGAGGCCAGACGAGAGAGGGTGATATGACAGAGACCTTTACGTTCCTGAAAGCAATAAACAAGGTGAACTGTGAGGGACCATGCAGTACAAGTGATGGGAGGAAGGTTTCAGTGGGATAGGAGAACGTTTTATTTTACAGAAAGGGAAGTAGAACAGTAGAACAGTCTGCCAGCCGAGGTGGTGGGCATCAAAAACAAATGGTTTTAAGCATGGCTGGGACAGAGTGAAGGGTATAATAGTTACTCAGGGCTGTAGCAGTATGGAGGGGAACAGGGTGGATAGTGAGTGCTAGTACCCTCCCTCATCATGGACAATGGGTCCCAGGTTTGATAGGGAACTACAGGTTGGTTGGATGGATCATTGGTCTTTTTCTGCTATCACACAGGGCTACAGCTAGGAATTTTGGGGCCCCTGACAGGTAGTTTGATTGGTGCCCCTGTATCCCTAGACAAATAAACCGGGTGTCTGGGGCCCCCCAGACCCCATAAGCTCTGGGGTTTTCGACGCTCTCTGGTGAGTTTTAGGGCTTTTATTGAAGCTACAAACTAGATTTTGTAGCGCTTTCACTAACCCATAATCCATGACAGAATTTATTTACTTTTTTACTTGCCCGGCTCCTTGGCTTCAGAGGGGGTCTCCTACTCCATCTGCCAGGTCCTACCACCAGGATCCCCCTGGTTTCACGTTGCTTGTTCAGCCAAGGGTGTATTCAATTTTCCCCCATTTTCTCCCTATCCCCCTGAGGACGTCAGCGCAGAGGGTAGGGTGTTTTTCCCAATTACTCCCACTGCCCAGGCTCATCAACATAATTCATCAGGTGGTGACCCTTGGTCTTACCACCTGTTTAATGCTCTGCCTCTGTCAGCATTATGCACCACAATATATTAGAATCAGGACCCTCTCCAAGAGGGAGCAGGCTTTCCATCCCACAATGGGGGGGGGGGGGTTCTCTGTGGTACCAACATCTCCCTACACCAGCTGAAATGTGCTTAAAGCAGCACTTTAACCACCAGGGTCACCCAATTCCAGCAACCAGAGTGCCCTGTGGCATGGCAGCTGGACGGTCAATGCAGCTGTAGTGGTACAACTCATGACATCTCTGAGCAGGGTTCGGCAGTGGGTTCTAGGGGCCGGATGGGGGGGAGGAAGATTGGGCTTAGGCAGCACTTTAACAACTCTGGTCAACTCCAGTTCAGCAACCTGAGTCCCATCCCAAACCCAGACTGTCAACACAGTGACCCCCAAAAAACAATTTTTCACTATGTACTGGCTTGTGGCTGCTAGGCCAGTTTAAGGGTTGTTATAGTTTGGGCTGGTTTTATTTCTTGTACCATATAGTTGCATGGCATGGGTGGAATAGTGTTGCATCCTACTTCCAGACAAAACTGCCTCATTATTGGACACAAAATTCAAATTGGGTTTGCCTAGATCGACCTTTCGCCATCTTTACCAGTGCCTATGTCACAACGTTTTATGCCCCGTTCTGCTATCCACCATGTAGCACAAAGAAGAACAAGCTAGCCCTGCCATTTAAGGAGCCTGTGACATGGTGCCCAGATGGCTGATGAAGCCATAGTGATACCGCACATAACAGTCAGCAGGGTTTGGCAGAAAACAACGGGTTCTAGCGGGCACTGAGGGGAGGCAGATCAAGCATCCCAGTGCTCAATCTTCCTCCGATGCATTAGGGAGGCTGCCTCTGCTACAAGACTGGCATCCGGATGACCACTGGTGGTAGAGTGTGTGTGTGTCTGTCTGTCCTGCAGAGACACTGCATGGCTCTGGGATGGTAAGGGGTGGGAAAAGGGGAGGAAACAAAAAGGAAAAAATCCATATGAGTCCTGGCAGTCAATAATGACGGCAGGACAGTATCATGGACCCTTCCTATGTGAATCCCTGCTGGTACAACAATGGGGTGGGGGTGGGGAGCACGACTCAGGAACTGGAATCGCTTGAAGCAGACTTGAGGAGGTGATCAGGAGGCCAAACCACTATAGATATATACAGTATAAAGAGAAAATATGGTAAAGAAAATCCCAGGAAATCTAGGAAAGACAAGGTAAATTATATGGCATTTCCATAGTTTTCCCCAGACGGCACTTGTTCTTATATATTTTATGTATATGTGTGTGTGTGTGTGTGTGTGTGTATATATACACACACACACAAAATATATATATTATCTATCTATCTATCTATCTCTGTATACATATATATATATATATATATATATATATATAGAGAGAGAGAGAGAGAGAGAGACAGCATTTTACACAGTGACCAACACCACATTATCCTCCTACCCCATGGCTGACAAACACCCAGCTGCATCCTTCATAAGCTGACCCTTCTATCACTACTTCCCCTGCAGCGTACCCCCCCCCCCCACTACAACCCATGGTAGGGCTCCAAAGGAGAGCCATTCTACCCGATCAGGAGCTTTAAGATCTGCTGACAGGCTGTTGGCAGGCCTCATGGCATGGGGTGGAGGCTGGTGTTTTCTTCCTTTGGTTTTCCTTCCCACCCTCCCACTAGATGGCACCACATATTACCTTGCACCCCACAGCAATGTCCCTGGGGGAGGCAAGCTCCCCTGTCAGCCACAGTCGCTGCTGTCATACCAGATCAGCATCATCACCTCCACAGAATAAGAGGCTCACCTAGCCTTGGCCAACCACCTGCACCTTTTAAGTCTGCTGCTGAACCCAGCTCATCTACATGGCTGCACACTGGGTCCACAGGTGGCCCATGTCACTCACTCACTTTTTTTTTTATAATTTGTACCTTTTCCATCATTGTCCATTTAGAGCTAACCCTACTTTGCTAAAACAGCTGGCAGCAGAAACAGCATGTTACGTCCACATCCCTGATGATCCCTTTCCAATCTACTTGTCATTTAGTGAGAACTAGAACAACAATGGCAGATGGAAAGGGGTTATAGCACTTAGCGTTTTTTGCTTTGTTTACCTGGATGATGGATGCAGATGTTGGACTAGCCTGGAGGAGAGTGGAGATGGGGAACGCGATGAAGACACACATCTCGCACGTTTGTTTTGGTTGTGAGAGAGAGGGAACAACTCGAGGAGTCTTTCTCGACGATGAGACATCACCAGGCCTCAAGCAAGCCCGCACGACTCGAGAATCAATGTCTGACCAGGTGACTCAAGGCGACGGCGGCAAATCTGAACACACACCGACTCCTGTACTCCTGAAGTGGCCAACGACAGTTGCCTCGTTCCCACGGACTGCCCTCTTCGTGCCACAATGTCTTCTATGCTAGTGTGCTACTGCAGTGCTACATCGACTGATATTCGTTGGGGGGGTGAGGGCCAGCGAGTGAGACACAGTAGCATGCGCTAAGCTCTCTAAGGAGCAGCTCCCAATCTTGCCGACCTTACAAAATGCACCCACGTCATGTCACGTGATTGCAAGTAGTCTACGTGTAGACACTCCTCCCCCCCAGACAGCAACAAGGAAAATTACTCTGGCGTAGGTAGCGCAACAATTAAAAAAAAAAAAAAGAACAAGCATATGAGCACAGGCGGGCCCCCCCAGAGCTCAGGGCCCAGGAAAAAAGTCCCAGTTGTCCCCCCATAACGGCGGCCCTGCTGTCACAGACTAGGTTTTCTAAGTTTCCATAGAAACACAGACCGACGGCAGATATGGACCGCTTGGCCCACCCAGTCTGCCCATTTCCCTACATATTGGATAAACTGCAGATCCTAGTTAACCAACAGCCTACTTCTACCCCCCACTAGAATTGTTTTATGTCTGTCCCATGTATTCTTACCCCACAACCTCCTCAGGAAGGCCATTCCGTGCATCCACCCCCCCCGTGAAAAAAATACTACCCTGCACCATAACAGCTACTTCTGACCTAATCCAAATCACCTAGGCAGCCACCACCTAGCACATTCCTGGTACCCTGCACTGTAACAAATACTAATGACCCAACCCAGATTACCTCAGCAGCCACCACACCAAGCACCCCTGGTACCCTGCACTGTAACGACTACTCCTCTCCTAACCCACATTACCTCAGCAGGTTCAACCCAGGACACCCCTGGCACCTGACACTATAAATACTACTCCTGACCAAATCCAAATTACCTCAGCAGTCTCCACCTGGCACACCCCTGGTAGCCTGCACTGTAATGACTACTCCCGACCTAACCAAGATTACCTCAGCAGCCACCGCCCAGCACACACCTGGTACCCTGCACTATGATGACTACTCCTGGCCTAACCCAAATTACCTCAGCAACCACCACCCAGCATACCCCTGGAACCTAACACTGTAACTGCTACTCCTAACCTAATCCAGATTACGTCAGCAGCCACCATCCGGCATACCCTTGGTACCTAGCACTGTAACGGCTACTCCTAACCTAATCCAGATTACGTCAGCAGTCGCCACCCGCCACAACCTGGTAGCCTGCACTGTATTGACTACTCCTGAACTAACCCAGAATACCTCAGCAGCTGCTTAATTGTATTTTTATTTTGTGAATTGGTAAATCGGTAATTCTGCTCCCATATATTTCCACGTGGCACCTTGCTTTTGAAGTGTTTACTGTTGCTGTACTCTTGCCTAGTAACCCCCTTCCCTGGGTCACGCCTGGCAATGAGTTCTGGCTCAGTGCACCTGTCCCACTCAATGAATTTTTAAGAAATAAACCTTACCCATTTTATGACAATGATATGCAGCTCATATTTAAGTAACAACTACATGACAGTGTGTAACTGTGGTCCAATTATCACATGCGTCAAACAACCAGAGATGTGGGATTATGGCTGTAACTACACATCCCTGAGTATTTTTTTTTAAAAGGTTTGAAATTTTTTTCCAGAAATAAAGCGGACCATTTCCTTCAGCTTAAATATAACTGAGGAAAGTACAGTTACGTAGGAAATACAGGTTACTCACCTGTAACAAGAGTTCTAGGAGTGGTATATGTTGTTCATACACACTGACAGGTTCCTTGCCACTTTAAATCTTGCCGGAAGGTCTTCAAGCTGGCTCTCCCCACCCACTCGGGTGGTAAAACTCTTAACCGCCACATGACGCAGATCTAGCCCGCTGGAAGCCAGGTTGTGCGTCGAACCGGGGAGGTCGGGTGGGTTGTGCGGATGAACAACATATACCATTCCTAGAACTCCTGTTACAGGTGAGTAACCTGTATTTCTATGGACGTGGATATGTTGTTCAATCCACACTTACTGGCAGACTCTTTGCAGTTCTCAGAGAGGACACGCACCCCATACTTGGGAAATAAGGACTGGAGAACCGAGGTCCCAAAACCAGCATCCCGGTGTGACTCAAGGTCGATGTGGTAGTGGGTAATGAAGGTGTATGCGGACTTCCAGGTAGCAGCCCTGTTGATTTCCTGGATAGGGATGTCCCTGGAAGCAGCCACCAAAGCAGCGGTATGGCAGGTAGAATGAGCTCTTATCCCTTTGGGAGGCTCCATGCCCACCAACCTATACCAGAGATCTATGCAGGTGGTGATCTACCTGCCTATTATCTGCTTGGCTGCAGGTCTGCCAGGTGCGGCTTCAGCATAGGTGACAAACAGCTGGCGACCCTATCCCCGAACTTCAGCTGTCCGCTCCTTGTAATAAGAGAGCGCTCTTCTAGGGTCCAAAGTATGGAGCCTATATTGGGCACCCGAGGTGTGATTGGGGTAGAACACTGGCAGTGTCAACACCTAGTTAAGGTGAAACTCCAACACCAACTTCAAAAGGAATTTCAGGTCGGGGCGCAGGAAAACCTTGTCCCTGTGGAAGACCAGATAGGAGACTCGATGGAAAGCGCCTGGAGCTCTCCCATCCTTCTGGCTGACGTGATAGCCACCAAGAAGGCTTTCTTCCACGACAGGTGAGATATATCACACCTGTGCATCGGTTCGAATGGCTGCCCATGAGCTTAGCCAATACCAGCAGTAAGCCCCTTGGAGGTGGAGGTTCTCGCACCGGAGGGGATATGTGATCAAGGCCTTTGAAAATGCGCCCGACCACCTTCTCCTGCGCCACCGACTGCTTTCTGTCCCATGCCCGGTAAGCAGAGATGGCTGCCAGGTGCACCTTAAGGGTCATCGACCGAAGCCCTAGCTGAGAAAGGGACCACAGGTAGTTCAGAATCCTAGCCAAGGAACAGAAGGAAGGGTCCAACCCCTTATCCTGACACCAAATGGAGAATCTCTTCCATTTGAAGGCATAGCATTTTCTGGTCGGCTCCTTACAGGACGCCTCAGAAAGATCCAAGGCCTGGAACTCTAGCCGCTCAGGAACCAGGCCATCAAGAGCAGGGATTGAAGGTCTGGGTGGAGTACCTTCCCCTTGCTGACTGAGATCAGGTCCGGGTGGGCTGGAAGCCACCTCGTGAGCCTGGAGCTGAGTCTGAGGAGATCCGATACCAGAACTGACAAGGCCAGTCTGGGGCTACCAGAATCACCTGCGCCTTGTCCCTTTTCGCCTTGAGAAGCACCTTGTGGATCAAGGGAAATGGAGGGAAGGCGCAGAAGAGGCCCGGGGTTCATGGCCTCGAGAAGGCATCCCCCTGCAGTGAGCCCTGCTGAGGGGGGCGGGCATGGAACAGCCTCAGCTTCGCATTCTCCCTGGAGGCAAATAGGTCCACCCAAGGAGTGCCCCTGTGGGAGAACAGATCTTGTACTACCTCCGGCAGGAGAGACCACTCGTGAGATGCAGCACCTATCCGGCTTAGGGCATCGGCCAGAGTGTTGGAGGCTCCTGCCACATGGATGGCTAGGAAATCCACCTTGAGTCTGCTCACGAGAGACCAAGTATGGAGAGCCTCCTTGCACAGAGGCAAGGAGCGCTTCCCGCCCTTGCGGTTTAGGAAGTACATGATAGTGGTGTTGTCTATCTGGACCTGGACCACTTGACCCTGTACACACGGAACGAAGGCGGCGAGGGCTAGTTGGACCGCTCGAAGCTCCAGCAGGTTGATGCGGCATTGAGACTCCTGAGGGGACCAGAGGCCGTGCGCTCTGAGCTCCCCCAGATGGGCACCCCAACCCATCAGAGAGGCATCAGTTGTCAGAGTGACCGTCTGCTCTGGGCGGACAAACGGGATACCCTCCTGCAGATGAGATGGAATGAGCCACCACTGGATGCCGCTCCACATCTCCTGGGTCACTGTCACTGGCTGGTCCAGAGGATAGGAGCGCTGTGACCATTGGCAGGCCAGTCCCCATTGCAGGGGACGCATGTGCCAACGGGCCCAATGGACCATGCTGATGTAGGCCGCCATGAGGCCCAGGAGGCGCAAGAAGTCCTGGGCAGGGCACAATTGCCCAACCAGAAATGATCGGGCAAAGGAGGAAAGGACCTTGGCCCTGTCCGCCGGGAGCCGTGCTCTGGCTTGAAGAGAGTCGAGCTCTGCCCCATGAACTGAATCACCTACAATGGCACGATTCCCGATTTGGCCTTGCTGATGAGGAGGCCAATCTAACAGCAGACCTGAAGGGCCAGATCCCTGGACTGCTCCACCTCCAGCTTGGAGGGGGCTGCAATTAGGCAGTTAGTCCAAGTAAAGGTACACCGGGACCCTTCGGCACCGCAGGAATGCTGTCACCACTGCCATGCATTTGGTGAAGACCCTGGGAGCTGGAGAGAGGCCGAAGGGCATGGCCCGGAACTCCTAAAGGGATCCCTCTGCTCTGAAGTGGAGGAATCGCTGGTGAGACGGACGGATTGGGATGTGAAAGAACGCGTCCTGGAAGTCCAGAGAATAGAACCACACGCCTCGTTCCAAGGATGGAATGACCTGAGCCAGAGTGACCATCCTGAAGGTTCGAGACTTTAGGAACTTGTTCAGGTCGTGTAAGTCTAGAATGGGGCGCCAGCCTCCCTCCATTTTGGGATCAGGAGGTACCTGGACACAAACTCTGGGTCTGGTGAAGGATCTGCCACCTCCCTGATCACCTCCTTCTGGAGGAGCAGGGCAATGTCAGCTCGACGAGCCGACAGAGAGGCTGTGGACCCTGTAGCCCCCCATGGGACAACGGCTCAGTAGAGTGGGGACTGCTTGAATTCCAGAGGCAGGCCCTTTCCTACCACTTCCAGCACCCAGCGGTCCGTGGTGATATCGGACTAGGCGGAAAGGAAGTGGCGAAGCCATCCCCCCATGGGGGGCTGGGCAGGAGTGACTAGGTTGGGGGCGACACCCTCAACCCGTCACTGGGTAGGCTTGGAGGAAGGACCGGCCGAGGAGCCTCCTGGACCTTTCCCTCCTGGCTTCCTGCTGGAGGAGGAAGCAGCAGGCCTAGCTTTGGGGTGCCAAGTGCGAGCCTGCTGGCCCTGATGCTGGTGTTGCTGGGCCGGACATGCCGCAGGGGCTAAAGGCCGAAAGGGCTTACGCTGCTGCTGGCAGCCTTTGTCCTTCTGGGCAGACATGACAAGAGTCCAATTGTCCAGTGGACTCCAGGTCAAGCGGCCTGGAGAACAAAGAGGAGTCATCGTCAGACTCCGAGGAGTCTGCGAACAGCTGCCGAGCACCTGAGCCACCCTCCACCTGCCGAGGTTGATCAGGAGTGAGGGTGACAGACAACTGGTGGGGCAAGCCCTGACCTGACTGAGAATCCTTGGTTGGGGCCCCAGATTTAGGTTGTGGAGGCGGGGGTTCCACCACAATGGGTGGCCCAGCTGGTTTCGGCCTAACAACCGGTGCCGGCTTCAGCAAGTTGACTACAACGAGGGGTTGTTTTGGACACTCCAGTGACAGCCACTTGATGGCTGGGGAAGGCGACGGAGTCAGCTTATTCCCGGACAAAAGGAGCTGCTGCCACATTAGATCCTCATAGTGCTGATGCAATATGCGCCTGAGCCTATCCTCCGAAGAGGACGAAGACGAGGATGAGTGGCGCCGCCGCTTTCCATGGTGCCAAGACTGTCGATGTCGGCGAGATCGGCCGGACCTGGAAGAGGTCAGAGACCGAGAACTTCAGGGTTTCCGAGGGTGGGTCTGGGAGGCGGCGGGGGAAACCCGCTCCTCTCTGGATTCAGGGACCTTAACTGGGGACTCCGGCACAGGAGGCACAAGCAAGTCCTCAGTTTCCACCGGGGGAACTGGTAAAGAAGGACTGTCTGCTTCTCCAGTCGACAGCCCATCCGACGGGTCAAGAAAAATCTCGACTGCATTGACCGACTGACCTGACGGGGACACCGTGATGCCAGTGGCCTTAGACGCAACCTTGACCGAAGTCGAGTGTCGACTATCCGGGGAAGCTGACCCCTCCCACTCCCACGAACGTCAACGGTGGGACTTACCCTTAACAGTCCTTCTTTTTGGACCGAGAGGAATGTCCCGAAGGCTCCTCTCCCTTGGTGGAGAGGGACTGACAAAGCTCCTTAAACGAAGTCGTGTAGGAGGATCCCAAGGAGCGCGGGATAAATGCCACAACCAAGGAAGATGATGCTGCCACCTGGGCCGCTTACTCCTCGAGGGCGATCATCTCATCTGTTCAAGCTGTTAAGCCAAGCCCGCAATCGTGGACACCACCCAACGGGCCTCCTTCGACTTGACTGGAGGATAACGTTTCTCGGGGCGCCCAAGTTGTAATCTGGCAGCGCGATCCTCTAAGACTGTAGCCAAAAAGGACTTGCACAAGTCGCAGGCCTGCGAATCGTGGCCAAGCTCCGGGCAGTAAACGCACGTGGAGTGCGGATCAGTCTGGGACATCTTCTGCCCACAGGGGCACCGAAGAAATCCGGGAGTCAATTTGTCCATTGCAGCCATGAGGGAAGATAAAGATCGAAGTCGTGTAAATTTTAAAATTAGTTTCAGGTTAACTGAAGAGTTTAGATCCAGGCCTAAAATGCAGAGCGCAAAGGAGGGAACCTGAGCTTCCAAGCGATAAGGAAGATCTGGTATCATGGGGCGAAGCCGAGGGTTTTACCACCCAGGTGGGTGGGAGGAGCCAGCTTGAAGACCTTCTGGCAAGATTTAAAGCGGCAAGGAACCTGCCAGTAAGTGTGGATTGAACACATCCACGCCCCTAGAACTTACCATAGCAGTAGATCTTCGAGAGAGGTTCCTTCAGTAGGTCACCACATATGGGACTGGCGCCACCTGGCGTCTGGCTGCACAGCAGACTTTTCTAGCAATCCCTGATGGGGGACTGCCCATCCGATGTCACGTGACCGACGTCAGCGTGACCACATATAATGGGCGGTCCCTACGCCCGCCCTCCAGTTCTCCCGCCGAAGCCAAGAAGAAGCCTGACAGCAGGAGTGAACAGGATTTGGAGACCTGTAAAACAAAATGAGGGGAAAAATATGACCTACTGAAGGAACCTCTCTTGAAAATCTACTATATATGGTAAGTTCCTACGTAACTGTACTATCTTACTTTGAGAGGGTTCCTTCAGTAGGTCTTCACATATAGGACTGAGTTCAAAGCAGTCCCTCCGAGCAGAGACAGAGAAACTAGGGAGGGGGAAACAACCAACTCCAACGGAAAAAGACTGAAGTCCGAAACGGACCCAGTCTAGTATAGTAGGCCCTGCAGGACGGCTAGGCCAAAGCCAGCCCTCCGCCTAGAAGCAATTTCCAGACTATAATGCTTGGTAAAAGTATGGACAGAACTCCAAGTAGCAGCTGCACAAATGTCAGCCACGGAAATGTTCCGTAGGAAGGCCATGGAAGTGGCCATGCCCCTAGTAGAATGACCTCTGATGGTACCCAGCAGAGGTTTATCATACTTCTGGTAACAGAATCGGATGCAGTTGCCTAACCATTTGGAAAGGCCCTGCTTAGAAACCGGTTTGCCCTTCAATCTCAGGACAAAAGAGGTAAACAACTGGTCACAGGAGCAAAACTCTTTAGTCTGGTGGGTATAACACCGGAGAATCCGATGGACATCCATCGTGTGAAGAAGTGCCTCACCTCTGTTAGAGGGGGACGGGTAATACACCAAAAGCTCTACAGATTGGTTCAGCGTGGCTTCCGAAACCACCTTTGGAAGGAACCTCGGATGGGTTCTAAGGGCCGCATGGTCCCGATGGAAAATCAAATAAGTCTCCTTACAGACTAGAGCGTGAAGCTCCAAAATCCTTCAGGCAGAAGTGGTGGCCACCAGAAAAAGTGCTTTCCAGGACAGGAAGCACAGCTCACAGCCGGCTCAAAAGGAGGAAGGGTGAGCTTTTACAGGACGAAGTTCAGGTCCCAAGGTGGAGAAGGGCTGCAGATGGGAGGTTTCAGATGGAGAATCCCTTTCAGAAAGATTTGAGAGACATCCAACTGAGCCACGGGTTTACCATCCACTAGCTCATGGTACGCTGAGATAGCAGAGATATGGACCTTTAATGAAGAGTAGGACAGACCAGAGTCTGACAAGTGAAGGAGGTATTCCATGACTTGCGGGGTCAAGCAAGATAAGGGATTCCAGCCCTTAGCGGTCGCCCATATGGAAAACCGTCCCCACTTCATGGCATAAGTGGAACGGGTAGGTTTTCTGGCCTCAGTGAGGACCTGGGCAACCCGAGAGGAAATCCTGAAACGGGATATTTTTATGTCTGCAGGAGTCATGCATGAAGATGCAGGTCCTGAGCCCTGGGTGAACCAGATGGCCTTGATCCTCAGTAAGGAGGTCATGAGTCACTGAAAGTGGAACCGGTGGTTCCCTGGAAAGCTGCTGTAAGCAGCGGGAACCAGATCTGTCTTGGCCAGACAGGAGCGATGGGGATCATCTTTGCCCTCTCTGCCTGAAGCTTGAGAAGAACCCTCTGCAGAATAAGAAGTGGAGAGAAAGCATACAAAAATTTCCCTGTCCAAGACAGATACAATGCGTCGCTCCAAAAAGCACTGTGCTCTGGAACGAGCAAACAAAACTTGGGAAGTTTTGTGTTGCATTGAGAGGCAAAGAGGTAGATTTCTGGACACCCCCAACTTTGGAAGATGGAGTCCGCCACTTAATGATGTCGTTCCCACTCGTGAGCTAGGGTCCTGGATCTGCTGAGACTGTCCGCCAGGATGTTTAAAAACGCCTGGAACGTGCACAGCCACCAGGGCCAGATGGTGCTGGACTGCCCAATTCCACACCCTGGTCACCTCCCTGTAAAGGGGGTACGACTGGGTTCCTCCTTGTTTGTTGAGATACCAAACAACTGACATATCGTCCGTTTCAATCAGCAGTGTTCCCTTTGGAAGTAGGGTCTGAAAGGCCTGTAATGCGTACAGGACCGCCCTGAGCTCCAGAACACTGATGTGGAGAGAAATCTCCAAGCCGGACCTAAGTCCCTGAGCTTGATGTTCCCCCAGGTGAGCACCCCACCCCATATTTGAGGCATCCGTGGTGAGGGTAGCTACTGGTGCAGGGTTTAAAAATGGAAGTACCAAGGAAAGACTGAGCATGCATCCACCATTGCAAATCCTTCTGAACCGCTGAGGAAATCAGGAGCGGATGGTCTAGATCATCCATAAGCTGATCCCACTGCACCCACAGGGACCACTGAGTGAATCATGTAGAGCCTTGCTAGGGGAACGGTAGTGATGCAGGCAGCAATCAGGCCCAAAAGGCGAAGGACTTCCCAGGCCAGGATGGCCCAGAGGGAGGCTACACTGGAGGCCTAACGGATAAGGGTCTCCACCCTGTCTGGAGGAAGGAAGGCTCTGCACTGGACCGTTTCCAGGACTGTCCTGATAAACTGGAGTTTTTGGGCAGGGATAGGGGATGACTTGGGTACGCTGACTGTGATCCTTAATCGGTTGAACAAGTCCAGAATAAAGGAAGGAACCTCCAGCAAGGAATCTCTGGATGGGGTTGAAATCAACCAGTCATCCAGGTATGGGAATACCGCAATACCCCAGCGGCGCGGGAATGCCGCGACCACCACCAGGCACTTGGTAAAAACATGTGGTGCCAAAGACAGACCAAAGGGGAGCGCCCAGAACTGGAAGTATGCCCTTGGAAACGGAAGCGCAGGAATCGGTGGTGACTGGGGAAACAGGTATGTGCAGGCAGGCATCCTGCATATCCAGGGTGCAGAGTGAGTCTCCATGAGAAGAGGTAGGAGGCTCTGGAGTCTCAGCATTCAAAATTTTTTGTACTTGACAAACTGGTTGAGCTGACTTAGGTCGAGTATGGGTTGGAAGTCCCCGGTCTTTTTTGGAACCAACAAAAAATGGTAGTAAAATCCCTTTCCCCGGAGGGGAAATGCTCAGGCTTGGTCCCAAGAGTACGAGGACTTCTGTGGAGGATTTCCCAGGGGAAATTCCAGGAGCTCTATAGTGTGTCCGACGGACACTAGTTACAGGACCCACTCATCAGAGGTAATCGCCCTCTACTCCTGCGTGTGGTGGGCGAACCTCCCCCCATCTGCTCCCCGTCGCAAGACTGAGGAGGCAGTGGAGCCAGAGAGTCAAGAAGTGGTGGGAGATTCAGGGGAAGGACCTCCTGAACGTCTCAGATTCTTGGAGGCGGGAGGGGTGGCTGTATCCATGGCCTTACGCTTCCCTTGGCATCGGGCCTGAGCGTTCTTCCTCTGCCTCCTGGTCTTCTTCCGAAAGGGCTGCTGCTGTTGTTGAGCGCCCGATCAGTACACAGACCTAACAGACCTAAGTGCAACTCCTTTGTCCTGTAGGTCCATTATGATATCTTTGGTGTCCTCGCCAAAGAGGACAGAGCCCCTGAAAGGGGCATCTTGGATCGTCGACTGGACCTCGTTAGCGAGGCCCAAAAGGCGAAGCCAGGAGTGCCATCTAAGGGCAACCGCAGTTGCCAAGGTACGGGCCACAGAATCGTAGGTGGCCCGCAGAGCATGCCTACAAGAGATCTTGGTGAGGCGGAGATCCTTGGCAAGTTCCTCCTTTAGAGGTGAAGCATCCATGGACTGGATCTTCGCTTCCAACCTGGCCATAGTCGCTTTTTAGTGGGAAACCATATGGGCCATGTAACTGAGTTGACGAAAGGGCACATGTGGTCGAAGAGTAGACCTTTTTCCTGAACTGGACCATCTGCCTCAACTCCTTGTCCGGAGGTGTAGTGCTCATGTGCTTAGTAGCAAAGAAGAGATCATGAGCCACCAAAATGACTACAGAGTCAGCCTTAGGATGAGACTAAGAAAGGGGCATCCTTCGGCGTCCAGTAGAGCCTGTTTGCCAGTTTGGGGACAGCCAGAATAGACTAAGGCATTTGCCAGATGGTCGTGGTGAGGTCTTGATGGGGGCCCATCCACAGGGGACCTGGGATTGGAGACAGAGCCTCTAAGTCTAGGTGTTCCACGAGTCTCTGTCTCATCGGGTCCTGTTCCTCCAATTCCCAGTTGAAGTAGTCTCTCAAGGCCCTCAAGAAGTCCGAAAAGGAAGGGTCCTCCAGTGGGGATTTCGGCAAGGCCTTATCTTCCGGTTCCTCGGGGTCCTCCAGAACCTCCTCCTCTGAGGAATCTTCCCTCTCGTCTGAGCTGTCATCATCCACCTCCTCATACAGCACGACCTCTAAGATCCTGAAGGGAAACATCCTGCTGAGTCTTCCGCAAAAAGCTGCGGCTGTGGGAGTCTAGTTTCCAGGTCCAAAACCAGCTCCAACCTAGCCCCCTGCCACCAAGACTGTAGTAAGGTCTTGAAATCTGGAACAACCGGAGGAGGGAGAGGTGGGGCTGGGGAGGAGGAGGAGGAGGAGAAGGGGTGACTGGCGGGAGAGAATAACCCTGGGGTTCCCTGTATTGGGAAAAGAGGTCAAATCCCAGGTAGAACTGTCTCTGATGACTCCAATCAGGAGTGTAACCCCCTGGGTAAGGATCCCCAGGATACCCATATGGGTAATGGGGGACAGTTCAGGGTTGGGTATAAATCTCTGTCTTCAGCCCTGACATCAGAGAGACCCACGTTGGACCTGCCGTAGTATAAATCAGAGGAGGGACCGGCATCAGGACAGCCCACATTAGAGGGACCAATGTCGGCACCGGCGCTACCCAATCCGGCGCTGGAAAGGGATCTGGTGTCAGGACCGGACGAAGGGGCTCGGATGTTGGAGCAAGGTCTGATATCGGGGCCAAAGGTAGAGGCCGGCCGGCCCCGGCTGAGGGACTGTCGTCAGGATTACTGGCATCAGAAGAGGGTCCGGCAGCCCAACGTCAGGCTGAGGAGAGGCCTTCCCAGAAAGACCAGCTGGCTGAGGAAGAGCCTCCTATGCCTGGACCCCAGCAGGAGAGCGCAGAGAGGAACCCACCATGTCGACAGGGTCGATGGGGTCTCCGATGCCAACGCCGGACGTGTCTGCAAGAGAATGCAAGGACACGGGCGAGGAAGAGAGGCCTTCTCCCCCAGGTCTCACTGGGTGAGGCGCCGTTAGGCCCAGACAGGGGAACCAAGCCTGTGCAGTCATCAGACGGCTGACCGAGCGGGCGGAGTCAGGCGGTCAGGGGTAGGACCCCCGGCCAACTTATCAACCAGTGCCGGGTGGCTGCCACAGCCAGGGGAGCCAACTTACTGGCCGCTGCGTGGTCTCCTGAGGAGCCAGGGGCCGACTTATTGGCTGAGGCAGCGCAGTCACCGGAGGAGCCGGCGATTTTCTGGGCAGATGGGACTTGCTCGTCGATGGCTTGACATCGTCTGCAGAGTGAGCCCGCTCCCTAATTTTTTTTTATTTTTAAGAAGGAGAAGATTTTTCAGACGAGTCCCTAAGCCGATCCATCTTTTTCTCCAGAGAAGCTAGGCGGGCTTTAAGCAAGTGGGCATCCAAAGCCTGCTGCCTCCTCTTTTTCATGGCCTGGTTTAAGGACTGGCATCTGGGCAACAGAAGACCAGATGGTCTGGGTCTAGACAAATGACGCACTTCGGATGATGGTCTTTTTGCGGGATCTGGGTGCCACAGGACGAGCACTTCTTAGGAGACGACATCAATGAAGAACAGAATTTTGAAGAAATAAACACAGCGAGGGATTACCGCGCGATTAACTTTCTTGACGATCGCAAATGGAAGTCTGCGAAGCGACTGACACGAGGAGACGGCGGGAAAGAACTGGAGGGCGGGTGTGGGGACCGCCCATTATATATGGTCACACTGACGTCAGTCACATGACGTCGGATGGGCGGTCCCCCATCAGGGATTGCAAGAAAAGTATGTCGTGCAGCCTGATGCCAGGTGTCACCAGTTCCATATGTGATGACCTACTGAAGGAACCCTCTTGAAGTAAGATCTCAAGGATTAGGCTTGAGAAAATAAAAAATAAACATGGTGTACCTCACAGGAAGTATGTAGAAAAGCAGATTTAACTGGACACTTTTTTTTTGTTGTTGTTAACTGCAGCTGGAAACTAGCTTTTAAAGACATTCACCAAGCTATATTGTGCTACTCCTGCACCTAATAAACAGGTGCATTACCGCTACAGCACTCTTAAATTGTGCAACTGTCCCAAAATTATTCTGCAGATAAAAAATTATAGCCCTCGTAAAATTGCTCAAACCGGGTCCCATGAACTTCCTGTTTTTTTGCAGCTGCCTATGTCGCCCCTAAGCTCACTAACATTATGGCAGATGCTAGGAGAGCGGGGCATCATAATCAATAGGCGGCGGCTTTACAATCTTTTTTAAACATCATATCACCATTTTGGTAAGAAATGTCGCCCACTAACAAGAGCCTTGTTAAGTCGACTAGTGCCCACGCTTCATTACCAAGTGACCAATACAATGCTTAAAATAATTGCAAAGCCTCCACCTATTGATTATAATAGAGTATGCCTCGCGCTTCCTAGCATCTCGCAACAATGTTAGTGGGAGCTGGGGCAGAGCGTATAGGTGGCTGCAAAAAAAAAAAAAAAAAACAGAAAGTCCATGGGACCCAGTTTTGTTTGTTTTTTTGAGTTATCTATTTATACCCCCATCATGCTCTGAAGCTGCCTCTCCTTCGGCCCGCCATGACCCACAGACATTCCTCCTATAATCTCCCCAAGCCACCTTACCCAAGATCTGCAGCCATCCTCTGGATAGCCCAGCGTAACCCTTTTACCCGGTGACTCCCTCTCCTCTGAGGTGGAAGGCATCGGCGGGAGGAGACTGGCTTACTGGTTTTTCCTTCGGTCCCACGCGCTGCTGAGGCTTTCTGTGGCTTCCTGGGAGTCTTCAGAGGTGTCCTGGGCTGGCAGCCTTCATTCAGCCAGTCCCCAGAGCAGTATTTCCATTTTCTGTGGTGTTCCCCCTTTTTGCAATCCCTCTGCAATGCTCCTGGTCTCCACCAGGGGCTGCTGCAGAGTGACCACGTATCCCCAATCCACCCCAGTGGAGAGCAGTCTTACAGATGCTCAATCCTTTCCCTTCCGACCTGTGGCGCCAGAGTCCGTTCCTGAACTCGGGTCGCCGGTGTGGTGAGAGGTAAGGTGCCCGCGCCTCAACTCTCTGTGCTACCGGACCGGCCGGGACCCAGTTTAAGCAATTTTACAAGGGCTATAATGTTTTATCTGTGGAATGCTTTTGTGACACCTGTACAATTTAAGAATGCTGTGGCAGTAAGGCACCTATTTATCTGGTGTAGGAGCTGATGTTGATAGATCTCTTAAGTTTTTTCCCCTTGCACTGTTGCTTTAAAAAATGTTGGGGCACTAAAATGTGTTTTTGACTAGGAAGGAAATGCTACACTTATGTAACTATGAGGTATTAATTACATGGGTTGGAATGAATTTGAAAAAAGTCATTATTCTAAGGCAAGCCATTTTTTTTTTTAAATAAATGACTGCAGCATCCATGTCTCAAAACTTTCTAATATTCCTGCAAAAAAAACTCCCCTCCTTGCAAGACCAGTACTTAATTACCCTTTTATTTAGGAGGCTTCTAAGAAATTAAGCAGGGGTTGAAAGGGGCTGCAGAACTTTCCTGTAATCCCTCCCCATCAACTGAGCAGATTAAGACACATGCACTAGTGCGGTTGCCACATCCAGGCTCTACAGTTTGCCCAGAATTCTGCTGCCAGTGGATTACTGGTCTAAAGGCTTGTTCAGACCACTCCCTTGCTTGTGAATTTACCTTTAAATTCTAGGTTGGCGGCATCCTCCAGCAGCTCCTCCTTCATGCTGTTCAGTGTTTCGATGATCATATCTTTCATCTCCTCCTGCTTGCGATTGGCGATGTTCATGAGGGACATGAAGAGTTCGTTCTCCTTCTCTCGCGTGTACTCCAGCCGTTTGGGGGTGATCTGCAGGTCCCGCTGCATGTCATAAGCCTGGTTGATGAAGATGTCCAAGCAGCGGCAGTGGACTTCGTTCAAGGCACTGGCTAAGCTTACGAGGTGCATCTGCATCACCTGCCTAGTGAAAGTGCTCAACAGGCGAAACTTCTCAAACTGCTCAACAAACATACTCTGCACTTTGCCATCCAAACCTGGAGCTCCGCAGCTGCAGTAGTTGGTGCTCAAGAAATTCAAGTTCACTAACTGGTGGAAAAGCTCAGACTTTTCCCGTTCCATTTTTAATACCTTGGTCCCCTTGATGTCCGTTTCTGTGCAGGTGTCTGGTACTTTAACAAACAAAACCGGTGGATCTTTGCATCGGATGTTGCACAGCTCATTCTCGTCCGATTCAGACAGCTTATCCTTGCTGATGGCATAGATTATGATAGGCAAGAAATGTTTTGTATAGTCCTGTTTTGTACAGTTCTGTTTTATGCAGTCCTCCAGTAAGCTATCAGCTGACTGGAATTCTCGAGATGGGGCAACCACAATGTCCGCTTCCTGACAATAAGCAAGAAAAAAAAAATATATGTTACATCCATTAATATTTTCCAAGGACAAGAACATTATTAATGTTATGTTAATACTGTAGCCAGAGCTCCATATAAGCAGAGTACTGACATTACTCTTCAGAATTGTTTTTTTAATGTGTACCAATACTCACCTAACATTTGTAAATGCTCCACACTCCACAGAATAGTGCTTCATAACATAACTGGTGATTCAGAAGGAACAGTTTTTTCCAGATTTATAGCACTCTTATGCATTCCAATTTTGTTTTACTCACTATATTTTAAAACTGGTGAGAAAATTACTCCTACCTGCCAACATTATCTGGAGCACTGCTGGCACCTAACAAATTCTTATCTAGGAAAAAAACATTGTTTTTAAAAATGTACTTTCCACTCCACCCAGACATTTTTTATGCATCTGAATTTTGTTTTAATTCCCTCACTTTCAAAATGAGGAGTACAGTTCTCATCCCAAAAAAATATTATCTGGAGCCCTCACTGTAGCTCTTCCTGACAATATTTTTTTTTTCACTCAAGGTCGCTGATTACCAGCTGACCTTAACCTTTCAGAATACTGTTTACTAATCAGCGTTTATTTATTGAATTTTGGTGACTGGGTAAGCCCACTGAGCCCCGGAGGTCCCTTTTACAAGGGCGACCCAGGATTACATAGCATTGGTGAATAAACAGTATGAAACACTCGGCACAAAATTACATGTAATACAAGCAACATACAGTCGTGGTAGCACTCGGGAATGCAAAAGTACATTTGGAGTAGATGGGGTGAGCCACGATGCTGATAAGTAGTACTTGACCTAGCAGATACACACCCGAGGTAGGCTAGGACTTGGAAAATCACTTTTCTGTGGGGTGGTCTCAGGAGCCGATGCAACAGCAAGTACTGGCTATCACCATGTCGGCCTTAAGCGGAAACTTTTGATAGAAGGTGCTTCCTGAACCCCGGGAGGAAGTATGTTCCACAGGGTGGGAGCAGTGTGGGCGAATGACTTGTTACCTGCCTTGGTTCTTACTCTGGGGACATCTAGGCAGGTTCAGCCTGTTGTGCGGAGGAGCTGGGGATTGGTCTTTAGGGCAATGAGTCCAGAGAGACTAGGGGGAGGAGTCAGGCTGATTAACTTGTAGGCGAGGCATAGCAGAGGGTACTGGAGGCGAGCGTCCAGTGAGGGCTAGTTTAGTAGGGATAGGGTGTCACAGTGGTGATTACTGGGGTTTGCCTGGGTGGCAAAAAGAGCCACCTTATTATATAGAGTACTTGGAGTCTGTTCCTCTCAAGCTTCGCCAGTCCATGAACGACTGGGGCAGCGTAGGCGAGTGTCGGGAGCACGACGCTGGTGGCAACAGAGACCCTGGCTTCAGGTACCAGCTGGTCTTTCAATCAGTAGAGGGTGCTTAGTTTCCCCATGTATGGTTTTGGTGACTTGGTCCACATGGTTCTTAAGGGTGAGACCCTGGTCCAGGGTGAGGCCAAGGTATTTTAGGGAGGACACTTCTTCTAAGCAGTTGCCAGATGCGGAGGTAAGATGTCGGTGTTTTCTATCTTGACTGAGGGATCTTGGACCAAACAACATGGCCTTGGTTTTGTCCGTATTAAGGACCATCCTGTTCTCGATGTGCCAGTTCTCAAGGGATTGCAGGTCATCATGGAGTAAGGGACTGAGGCCTCTCAGGTTAGCCGAGGATCGATAGATGATGGCATTGTCCGTGTACTGGACAACAAAGCTCCCTCCACAGTGGTCACTTAGTTCATTACTGAACAGGGAGAAGAGAAGGGGACGGAGTATCGACCTTTGCGGCACCCCCTCTTTTGTGGAAGTGGCTCCGATATGGCGTCTTGCCACTTTACCCTCTGTGTGAGACCAGTTAGGTAGCTTTCGAACCACCTTAGAGCATGGCAGTCGAGGCCTATATTGCCCAGCTTAGCTATTAGCAGATTGTGGTTGACCAGATCGAAGGCCTTGGAAAGGTCTATAAAGACCGCATCAGAAGGGGCCTCCTTGTCCAGATCTCAGAGTACGTCCGTTGAGAATTTGGTCAGAGCAGTATCAGTCCCATGCCTGGTTCTGAAACCGTGCTGGGAGGGTGCAAGAAGTTGATGGACCTCAAAGTAGTCTTGGAGTTGTCCACAGATCAGCCTTTCCTGGATTTATAACAGGATGCAGAGCAGGGAGATTGGCCTATAATTACCAATAGACTCCCGACAACCTCCCTTATGGATTGGGACTACATGGGCCTGTTTTCACTGCTCGGAAACTGCGTCCTCCAGGGAGTGGTTAATAAGCCAGGTCATTTAAAGCCACTGTTTGTAACAATGTTTAAGTTGTAACCTCAGTTTTAGCCACTTGTCCTTGAGGTTTTTAAATCTTAAACCTGGATTTTTGAGGCAGTGGGGTTTAGAGGTATGCACAGAGGATGGATCTTTAGCAAGAACTGCTGCAGCAACTCATTTTGGAGCCAGCAGATCAAACACCAAATAAATTATCAATCTGTGTATTACATACTGTATCATGTTCCTGGGTCGGCCTGATGACCCAAAGAGTGGCGCGTCGCATTTCCATTCCAGCAAACCAGATAAGGAAGCAGACACTGGAGATGGCTTAGGCGGTCAAAGGGGCGTGGTTCCACAACCCCTATGGCGTGGCAGGATGCCTACCTCTGCCACATGGTGACACTGCATGACGACACAGCCTGCAGGGCAATGCCCCACAGCAGAGTGAGGTGTGGGCAGAGACAAGGAAGAAAACCCCAGAAATTGTGCGCACGGAGCTGAGTCACTGGTACTTTTGGGCTCTGCCTTACATAGCGCCCTGCCTGCTTTGAGGGTGGCTGCGGCTATGGACGGCGCTTAGGGGCTGCTGGCAGGGAAGATCTGGAAGGTTAGGAGCAGGAGACAGCATGGAGAGGAACAAATAGTGGGTATTCCATTCCATGGTTCTGCTTTTTCACAAAAAAGCATTCAGCAATTCAGAAAATTTAATCTTTGACTCAAGGGGAAGCTGTACTGACAATCCCTCTCTTCCCCCTGTCCCCGCATTCAATTCATAGCTTTGCTTCTAAATTATTTCTTGTTTTTCAGTTTTATATTTCTTTACAACATAAAGAAAAAAATGTAACATCCATTTTAGCATTAAAATCCGTACTGAGAAGAGGTCTTGGGTATGTTATGTGATTTGTTCAATAAGGGAAATGGAACAGACCCGCAGGAGTAAAGAACTTGGTCTAATGTAAACATTTGTTCCTGCGAATAGTGGGCAACTAGTCAAACTCTGCACTACAAACATTAATACTTTTCTCATTTCTACATTTTCTTCATTTCTTTCAATTTAGACTGTATATACAGCTAATATCCGCAAAATTCACTTCTCTTCACTCTTCCATCTATATTTCTTCCTGAGAATAGATTCTAACAATCTTTTCCTTAAGTACTAGCCAATGATAAAAGTTATTAGGGGATAATTTATTAGCTTAATGAATGATAGATATACTGTGCAATAACAGTAATGCTCAAATATAGTGGCTGAGTAAAATTTTACATATGTGTTGCTCAATAGTAATACTGTTTTTGATTTAAGTAAATATATTTTTCTCATTTTTATACAACTGTGATTACAGTAATTAATAACCAAATGTTTATATATTCTGAAAACATGTTAGTATAAAAATGTATTTACTTTTCTTGTTAAATTTTAAATAAATTTTTATTGACAAATCTGTACTTTGACATAAACGGCATGCAACTGTTTCATAATTTTTGAAAGCTTCAAACAAAATACTGTGCTCTCAGATCGAGAAGGGAATTAAGATTATATAGTTATTTGTTATTTACCAGGTAAGTGCACTAGGCAATCAGTGTCTATTTTCAGACACAACCTGGGAGGATACAACAGTAAGCGCCAGTACAATACATTACAAAAAATGCATAACCAATATACAACATTGATACATCCAGATGATACAATTAGAGTACATGACAGTGAATCTACAGAAGTGACAAAAACGCACTGTATAGGAACCAGTCCCACAACTGGCATTAGAATGCAAATCAGCAGGCCAAACAGCAAAGCCCAATTATGCAATTAACACTATGCAACAAACTAAGCCACCGGCATGAACAAGTTTTTTTTTTTCCTCATGATGTATTTATGGAGTTTTTTCCCCTGGTTTCTGTCCCCCTACTTAAGCGTCCTTGGCACGAGCGTGTACATGTGGGAGCACGCCACGCAGTGCAGGACACCCCACCCTACCAGTTGCTCCTACCCGCATGCGCCACCACCAGGCCTCCGCCCGGTGACAGTGGAACTGTGACCTCCCCTCCCCAGGAGAGGAGAGTCACAGCTCAATTCTGCCCCCCCCCCCGATTACCTGAGGTCATTCCCAAACCCATGTCGCTGGTGTGGCATCCAGTGCCTCAACCCTCAGTGCCACTGGGCAGGCCCATGAACAAGTTTTCTTTCTACAAAACACTGAATGACTTACCAAAGTGTACACAGTACTTGCTTGCTCTGCATCTGAGGTCTGCCAGAAGCGGTAATGCAGATGTGCCCCCCTCATAATTGCCTATATGCCTTTTACCTATGGTAATTCATATTCAAGTTCCTCTGATCGCTGATATTTTGTATACAGCAGTAATGAAAACTTGTACGTGGCACAATGCTAAGAAAACATTTTCCTGACTCACTTCCACTGATTCAGTTTTTATGTTGTCTTGCGCACGTGCAAGCAACATATTGTGGTAGCTTGGAATAGCAGGTTTTGGAGGTGTGGTCCTATTCTGGCCAGTGCCCCCACTGCTTTTGGGGGCTTGTCTCTGTGGCAACAGTAAATGCACAAGCTGTCTATGACAGCAGTTGCAAAGCGTGCCACAAAACAAACAATTTCACCGCTGCAATAAGAGAGCGACCCCTCATTGTAGGGCGTGCCTTCCTTGGTGTAACATTTTAATAAACATGGCGGTAGCTGTTGCCACCCATCTCTCAGTCCCCATAAAAGCAGACGTCGGGGGTGCCTAATCCCCCCGTCAGCAAGCCACCCTCCCCAGTTCATTTGCTGATAGGGGAGCCCAGTCCCTGTCAGCATAATATCCCCCCATACAAGTAGTTTGCCGAGGGGGGTGCTCAATCCCCCTTAGCATCATGTCTCCCCCCACAAACACAGACTCTTCTTTATTTGCCGACTGGGCGCCCAATCCCCATTGGCTAAAGTAAGTTTGCTCCACAAAACACACAGGGAACCCACTCCAGCATGCCAAATGTACCTGTAAAAAAAGAAAACCTTCTCGCAGTTTTACCATTTTTTTTAACCTGTAAAGTAGAAAATAATGGTCCCTTGCTGTCAGCAGCCCCCTCCCCCAACCCACACCCACCTTTTCTGCACCCCCAACCCCATACTTACCTCTGGAGCCCGGCGCAACGATCTTCGGTAGACCGGGAACATGTCTGCACTCTTCAAAGCTGACCGCGAATGGAAGAAATGCCGGTAAGCTGTATAATGGCATCAATGGGGTTTTTCCAACTTAGCTGGATATCTCTGCCATTTTTGTGACTTTTGGCACCACATTTTCAACATGGGGTTCTTGGGACCTCACCTCATGAACTCAGTCACTGTCATTTTCTTATTAGGTCCCGAAAAGTGATTTCGCGGTCACTGCGCGGAATCACCTTTTGGGACCGATTAAAGAAACGAAAGTGTCACAGTTCATGAGGTAGGCTCCCAAAAGCCTATGTTGCAAATCTGGTAAAAAAAATTCCCCCAAATGACTGTTACGAGCATGCATTGCGCGGTTCCCACACACGCTTGGAACTTTGAGAACATTTAATATTTTCACTCCAGATTTTGAACACAGCCATTTTTCCACACCTCCTTATGAACAGTACAGCTGTCGTTTTTCACATCTGGCTCGAAATGTGTTTTCACACATGTGGCGCACAATGGCGTGGTCGCTGTGTGAAATCAATGTTCGGGACAGATTAAGAAAATCAGTGACAATATTCATAAGGAGAGATCCAAAAACGCCCATGTTGCAAATTTGGTGAAAAAATTCCGAAAAATGACTGCACTGCCAGCGTGAGTTGCGCAGTTTCGACGCACGCTCGTAACTTCGCCAATATTTTTGTATTTTTACTCCAGATTTTCAAAATTGTCATTTTTGCACACCGCCTGATAAACAGTATAGCTGTCATTTTTCACACCCTCCCAAAAACATGTTTTTGCACCTGTGGCACACAAAGTGCGCGATCGCAGTGTGAAATCAACATTTGGGACAGATTAAGAAAATCACAGTGCCATTGTTCGTGGGCGGAGATCCCAAAACGCCTATGTTCGAAATCTGGTGTAAAAAAAAAAATCCCCCAAATAACTGCATTATGGGTGTACGTTGCGCAGTTTCTACGCACGCTCGTGACTTCACCAATTTTGTTATATTTTCACTCAACATTTTCAACATAACCATTTTTTTTTTACACCTCCTCATGAACAGTACAGCTGTCATTTTTCACATCCTGTTCGAAATGTGTTTTCATACCTGTGGTGTCAAATGGCATAGTCATTGTGCAAAATCACCTTACAGCTAAAAAAACTTGATAAGTGTCACTGTTCATGCAGTGGGGTCACAAAAAGCCCAAGTTGAAAACCTGGAGTGAAAATACCAACAAACGCCCAGGGCATTAGGCTTTCCAACCATAATGCCCTTCCCTGTAGGGACTGACAGACGTCAGTGGTGTGACTTGGGACTGTCTACAGTAATGCTCACGCCATTCCACCCCCACCCTGCAGCCAGTGACAGGCATCGAGGTGTGTCTTGGACTCTTCGGCCCCAAAGTTCACCCCATTCTCCTATACTACACCCATTTAAGCATATTTTCTTATGGAATGGGGTGAGTGTAAAGCTCGAACACCCCAAGGCACACCTTGACACTTTTCCATGCCTGCAGGGTAGGGTGAGGTGAAATGGTGTGACCATTATGGCAGACAACCCAAAGGCACACCCCAATGCCTGTCAGTCTCTGCAGGGTGGGGTTGGCTTCAGTTCCATTCTTCACTGCCATTCATATTATGCATCTCTCTATAATGCCAACACCAGCAAGACAACATTTGGCAATGACAAATGCTTGTTGTTATAGTGCCAGGTATGGCGCAAACATGACAACACAGAAAATGATGGCAGAAAAGGAAAAATACTAGCCACAGTAATGACAGGGAGTATGCATGGAAACATCCTACTAGATTTTTTCAACTCCCACAATAATGGCCCACTATTCCAGGACACTCACTCTCACCCTCCTGCTGGAGAGGTTGTGGTGAAACACAAGCAGATCACTCACATATCATGTGGGCCTGTCCCCATTCTATAGCCCTTCTTCTACTCCCTGGAAGCAGATCTGACAGAATTATTCAGTACACCTGTACCACTCACCCTGAACCTATTCCTGTTTTTGCAATGCCAAAGAGGGTTCCAGGGCTCCCACACCTGCTACCTCCTCAGAATACTGATCACAGTGGCCAAGAAAGCCATTAACAAAGCTCTGGCTCACATCAATGGTCCCTGATGTGTCTACCTGGAGAAGTCTGATCATCTGAGCTTACCAAATGGAGATCACACATTCCCTTAATGTCCGTGCAGAGACTTGCTCCTCTCGCTGGAATGGCTGGCTCCTATATTCCATGAACAAAGACCCCATTTTCATTCCATGAGACCCCCTGAGAAAAGGCGCCCTAGCCACTAGTAGCCTGGTCGTGCCCCCTTACTACATAGCCCCCTGGACTGCTCTCTAGCTACAGGGAATTCCCTAGGATAAACCGGAGCTGCCACTTCAAACTCCCTTACGCCAGCGCCCCCAAGCACCACACCTCTGGACCCACTAAGTGAAAGAAGGGCACTCAAACCTATAGGTAGCCCACTGCATAGGAACAGTGTTAAATATCTGTAAACCCACCCAATGCCCCCCTCATGCTTTACCTAAAGGGTGAAGCTAGAAAAATGTGGTAACATGACGTGGGCCTTGGGGTAGCAATGTTGGACAGAATGACAGGACCCATAGTGTATTGTACAACATCATTAATACTACTGTCATGTACCATGTTGACCATGCAAAAGTTTATAACATATATTAAAAAAACAACAAAAACACATAGTAATGATATTTCTTCTAATGGGTCAAATAGTGAGCCAGTATAAAATAGGCATCATCTCCATGCTGAGATGTTGCCTCGGAGGTTTGGAATGGTGCTGTTAAATCACAATTCCATTCAAGTGTTGCTGTGCAGTGATGCTTCCTCTTTTGTTCGAACATCAGGTCTGTGATGAAGAGCAGAAAGGAGCTGTACTGCAACACTAAAAAGCTAATTTGTAACAAAAAAAACATCAAAAAACAGCAGACCTAAAAATAAGTGCAACCCCACCCAGGTATGCCGTTTCAATCTTGACAGCTCTACCAGGTGGGCTGGGTTCAGGAAGGAATATGTCACATTGGCTAGGTTTGGCTACTCTGCAACAGGGGCACCCAAGTAATTCCGGACAAAGGAAGCAATAACTGTAATGTCCAGTACCAGAAGTGGGATTCTAAAGTGTGGCTTTTATTCACATCCAACAGAATAAACAAAGCATAGATGGACCCCCACGGGGCTACACTCCCGGTAATGCAGATTTAAGTAGACCACAACACATCCTTATCACTTTAGCCCTCAGGCTCTGAAACACACTGGGCACACTGCCCGAACTTGCACGCTGCTCTGGGTTTTCCTGGCTTGGCTGCCTTGCCAGCCACTTGGACACTTTCCGTATAGCATGGAAACATTTACTGGTGGCTCCCTAAACCACCTATGAGTACTCCTGCTCCATAAGGGAATCTTCCTCATCAATCCCACGTCTGGGTACTTTCCTCAGGCACTGGCCAAGTACCTGAGAAAGCAACAGGTGTCCCAGAGCAAATCCGTAGAGGTGAATGTGGTTACTACTGATGGGGGGGTCTCCCACCTCTCGCTCCCATAATTCATACCCGGCCATTTCTCTGGACTGTAACACCTCATCCTTTAAAATACTCTGCTGTGTAGATTCTTTTTAAATGTATGCCATATTGAATCTACTGTCTTTACATCCCATTTGTGCTGAACTTGAACATACTTAATAAGAGGCTGTGTCCATTACTTTAACCCCCCACAGAGTTAAGCAGTCCAATCCCCACATCTTCCAAACTGTACTTGGCTGTCTTTTCCTGACCCCACAGTAGTAGTCCCTTTAGTTTCATCCTGATTCAGGTGAAAACACATGGCCCTTTAGCAGAGCAAACTCACCCTTTGGTTGCAGGTGCCCCACAGGCATTTTCTCCTCAACGAACTCTCGTCCACAGCTTCTGGTACCTCAGCACAAACTTTAAATCAGGCAGCTTCTGTTCCTTAGCCAGACCAAGGGGGGTTGCCGCTGGAAACAGGCTGATTCCTTCCCCCCATCCCCACAGGGATGGGGCCCTGAACCACTGAAAGCGGTCTCCACCACTTCAATGTGCTCTTCTTGTGTTCCTCTTCAGGTGAGAACACACACCTATACAACAAAAAATAGCTCTTTGACAGAGCTTAGAGCTCTGAGGGCCTTCTTACAGCACAGCACCTCCTCTCTTGACTGCACAGACTCTACTCACTCTACAGACTCGCTTCAAATTCCCCAACGTTCTACCCTAACCTCCAACTGCAACATTCCAGTGTGACTTATGCAGCTGCAACAGTTCTAAATGATGTCATCCCTCAGCCTCAGCAGAGACTGAGAACGGAGCGAGACAGTGTGAAATCCATTTAACTGGAGTTTCATAAACTGCCTTCCCTGCCTACCACTAGGTCTTACTGGGATTCTAGTAATCCCGGGTAACAGGGGGGTTACATAAGCTTTTAAGTAACTATACTTAAAAACAATTCTAAGATATCTAAAATACTAAATGTGTTAACACGCTTAAATGCTCAGGCAGGAAAAGAATATTTAAAACAATATTCAGCTGATGGACCTTTTTCTGATTAAGTTCTAGAAGGGGAGGTAAACAGGACTGCACTGCCTCCATGCTGGACCCATTAGAAGAAATAGCATTACTATAGTGTGTAATTTTTTTTCTTCTAACGACGTGAATCCCATAGTGATGTCATACAAAAACTGCAGATTACTTATAAGTACCTTAGGAGACTGGGAAGTCTGGAACATGTTAAGGAAAAAGGTTTGTAAGACCACAGTCCCAAACCTTGCATTTCTTCTAGGGAGTATATTCAGATAATAGTGCTGTGAAAGTGTGTACAGTTTTCCAGGTAGTTAAAGGAGTTTTACCAGATATGAATCCCTGACCACTGCACAGATCGGGGTTTCACCTCTCTGATCCTACTGCAGGCACAATGGTAATAGTTTATTTACCCAACAAATTGTAAAATTTGGGCAAACCTCAGGTGGACCTGGCATTTTAAGTATGGCGCTCCTCGACGACCCTTCCCCCCCCCCGATCTCGATGGAAACTCTAGGCACTTCACTGTTTGTGTTCTTCATCCCCCCTTGCCTCCTGGTCTTTAGGCCCAGACTGCACTAAATAAGTTCTCCTAACTACTGCTACTACTCTGGCCTCTGGACCTTGTGTTATAGCGCTGTAGTCCACTACTCTTATGTAAGAATTTGCACCGGTACTGTCTGATTTTGCTTTATGTTTGCCTCACCCAACCACTGCACCCCCATCCCCCTGGACACTTCTGGAAATGAGTTGTTCGTCAGCTCATGTTGTCTTTCATGGTGAAACATTTTGTGAATAAATAAGAAAATGACATTGCACTGCCCCAGCCTGAATAGTACCCTTATGTACGGAGATTTTACAGTGTATGCAACTCCGATGCTCAGTGCTATTTTCAAAGAATTTGCCTACATTTTTTATTTATTTATAACATCATTGGTTTACAGACCTTTGTGTCAAAGACTCATTTACAAAGACACCTCGTCAAGAGAGGAATACATCACAGCAAACAAAACAGTACAGTACATAACGCTTAGATTAAAAAAGCAACCAGTGTTACAGGAATTCACTGGTGGTACAAGCTTGGTAATAGGTAGATCACAGTAGTCATAATATAGATATGCCTATTCATGGGATTTAGGCAAATTCTGTGAAAATAGTGCCGGAGATCAGAGATGCATACACTGTAAAATCTCCACACACAAGGTTACTAATAAAGCAGGGGTAGTGCAGTGTCATTTCTGTGATGTTTCCTGCAAGATCCGGGGGGTCATATTTAAAATTCTGGGTCCACCAGGCTCTCACATTTCAATGGTAGTCGGTAATGTAAACTATTTATTTATCTACTGGGTTTGAAAGGTGAAGCCCCGATCTGTGCACTGGTTAGCTTCACCTCTGCCAGTAGTTCTCTAACTTGCAGATGTCTGATAATGGAACGTCTCTTGAGGACGATACTAAAGTTGCAATTCCCATTCTGGAATGCGCTTTAACATCTAAATGGGGCGCTGCATACCTGCTTTTTCATAGCAGAATTGTATGCAAGAGACCAACCACCCTGAAGTGGTCTATCTTGCAGGTTTGCCCTTGCCATCATCCCCATAGGCAATAAATCGCTGGCTGCTGTCACACCTTATATCCTTTATTTGCTCAAAACAGTGCAATTTATGTTCAACTGGACTAGAATGTGATGGGAATAGTACAGCCAGAGTGCCCAAGAAGAAATTCTGACACTACTTTTGGGAGGAATTATCCGTTTGTCCAGAGGACAACTTTGTCCCTGTATGTAATTATGTAGTTAGGCTCTGTGCACAGGGCTTGGTGCTGATGGATTCTTCTAGCAGAGATCATGGCTATGAGAAAAAGACTTCCATGTTACAAGCTTAAGGTCCAAAGAGGCCATTGGTTCCAAGGGGTTCTGTACCAGCTGTGCAAGCACACAGATCTGAGGAAGGTATGGTTTGCTAATTGTGGGGGGAGTTGCAGGCAAAGGAGGCCTTTGAAAAGTCTCTTGAACACCGGCTGTGAAGTTAGAAAAGCTAATTCTGCTGCCAACTGGATTGTCAGTGATAAAGCTCTTAAGCCACTCCTGTGCAGATGTTCCAAGTCATCTTGAAGCAAAGGTAAATCAGCTTAAAGGAAAGATACACCATTATCTGAGCACCAGATTGAAAATCTTTCCCATTTTGAAGAATATGATCTTCTAATGAATTGCTCCCTTTAAACTTCTAGGATATTTAATAAAGGTTCATACTTGAATACAAGGTCTTCTTCAAGAATCAAGCCTTTAGCTTCAGTGTTCTGAGCTTTGGGAATTTCACCCTGCCCTGAGAAAGAGTCAAGAAGTCATGTCTCATGGAAAGAGAGATGGGGTTCTCGTCTGACTGGGACAGTAGGAGACAGTACAATGCTGTCTCACCCAATCTGGTGCCACCAGAATCACTGCTGCAAACTCACTCCTCAGTTTCCAACACACTCTGTAAATCAGAGAGAATGGAGGGAATGCATATAGGAACTTTCCTTCCAAATGGAGGGTCAGTGCATCTTAGTGTAGCGTCCTCCTGTGGGGAGGGCTGCAGAAGAAAAATGGCAGCTTGTGATTCTTCCATGAGGCGAACAAGACCACCTCTAGTGTACCTCAGCTCCTGTATAGGATTCAAATCACCTGGTGGTCTACGGACTACTTGTCATTACCAGACTTATGCTGCTTAGTGAGTCTGCTAGAAATATAGGTTACTCACCTGTAACTGTAGTTATACTAGTGGTATACAGTTCACATCCACACTCTGGCACTGTCTTCTTGGAATCAGGAGAGTCATCAGAAGTCTTCAAGCTAAGCTCCTCCCACACCTGGATGGTATGTCCTCTGGCTGTGCCCTGTGACATCAGATCTTTGCATGCTGGAAGCCGGAATCCAGGCATCACTTGCCAGGGGATGTTGGGTGGGTTGTGTAAATGTGAACTGTATACCACCACTAGTAGATTTATGGTTACAGAGGAGTAACCCACATTTCTAACGTGTGTAATTCACTATCCACACACTGTCAGACTCCAAGCAGTCCTCCAGGAGGAGAGGGAAGATACTCACCCCTATTTTGCAAACAGAGGCTGAAGTATCAAGGACCCAAAAGCAACATCCCACCTCATGATGTCGATGCTACAATGGAAAATGAAGGTGTGTGCTTTACTCCAGGCTGCAGCCATGCATATCTCCATGATGGAGATGCCCCTGGGAGCAGTCAACAAGGTAGCAGTATTCCTGGTGGAATGAGCCCTAAGCTCCTTGAGAGACTCACTACCAGCTAACTGATAGCAGTCAATGCAGGATGTAATCCACTAGGCAATCGGCCTCTTTGCTGCCAGTCTGCAGGACATGGCTCCAGCGTATGTTACAAACCACCGACAAGCCTCACCCTTAACTCCAGCCACGCACTCCTTGTAATATGAGAGTGCTTACCGCAGGTCTTGGGTATGGAGCCTGCGATCAGCCTCCGAGGTCGACTTTGGTAAAGTACAACAGAAAATTAATCACCTGGTTTAAGGTGAAATTCCAATAAGACTTTTAGAAGGAACTTCAGCTGTAGGAAAAGGACAACTTTGCCCTTGTGGAAAACCAGGTTAGAAGGCTCCAATAAGAGTGCCTGGAGCTCACCAATTGTTCTGGCCGATGTGATGACCAAGAAGAAAAAATTACTCACCTTAGTAATGTTGTTTCTTCTAATGGAGTCTTGCTGTATTCTGACTATTGCAGTTCGGTCCTGCCTTTCAACTGCCCCGGAGAACAAAGAGTTAACTTTCCATGGCCAGCATGGAACGTTCGGCACGAGCTCGGTTTAAGCCCCTGTCTGCTGCTGTTTAAACTCTAACCGTCAGATCTTTACGAGCACTACCCACTAGAAGTTCTGTGTGGAAAATGTAAAACTCACACTAGCCAACTGGCAACTAAATTTATTAAAAAAGGGTTTTTTGGTTTCAAAGCAAAGACTCAAGTCAGGAAAGCCAAAAAACACAACACATACCCATAGTAAAGGAGGGTGAAAGAGAGGCATCTTTATGGTGCCAACACTGCTCCTGCCCACCCACATCCCAAAAACCAGGTTCTGAGAGAGGAGGCGGGGTGGAGGTCAGAATACAGCAAGACTCCATTAGAAAAAACAACATTACTAAGGTGAGTAATTTTGTCTTCAAATAACATGAAGTCTTGCTGTATTCTGACTATTGCAGACTACCAAGCAGTACCTCCATGGAGGAGGGACAGAACCTACTTTGGGAATAGGCTCTGAAGTAGTGCTGTGCCAAACCGAGCATCACTCCTAGCCTGGATATCCAGAGAGTAATGCTTGGTGAATGTATGGACTGTTTTCCAGGTGGCTGCTTGACAAATTTCTAAGATAGGAACATCCCAGGCAGCAGCCAGGGAAGCAGCTGTACCTCTAGTAGAGTGAGCCCTCAGGCCTGAGGGTGGGGTTTTACCCAGCTTTTCATAGCAGAATTGTATACAAGAGACAATCCACCTGGCAATAGATCTCTTAGTAGAATGTTTGCCCTTACTGACCTCTCCATACGTGAGGAACAACTGGAGGGACTCAAACCTGTGACCCTTGGTGCGCTCTTTGTAGTAGCTGAGGGCCCTCAACATCCAAGCTGTGCAACCTCCTCTCTCCAAAGAAGGAATGGTCAGTGAAGAAAACAGGGAGAGACAGACTGATTAAGGTGGAAATCTGAAACCACCTTAGGTAAAAACTTCCTGTTAGATTTTAGGACCACCTTATCTCCATGGAAAGAGATGAAATCAGGCTCCCCTGACAGGGCTTGCAATTCACTGATACGCCTGGCAGAGGTAATGGCTACCAAAAACACAGTTTTCCAAGTCAAGTACTTAAGCTCTGCAGAGGACAAAGGCTCAAAGGGGGGTTGCATAAGCTGAGCAATGCAAACATTGAGGTCCCAAGCAGGAGCAGGGTTCCTAAAGGGGGGGATTGGTGTGCAGCAATCCCTCGAAGAACTTACAAAACACAGGATGGGCTGACAGAGGAGAGGGCTTGCCTACTGACAAGAAGGCAGAAACAGCTGCCAGATGCACTTTGGTGTAGCCAGTCTAAGTCCTAAGCCATTAAGATGAACCATATAGTCCAGGACTGTAGGCAACCCAGCAGATTCTGGAGAAATATGCTTATTAGAGCACCAAATAGTGAACCTTTTCCATTTGGAGTTGTAAGTATTTCTGGTAGAAGGCTTTCGAGAAGCCTTAAGGATATCCAGAACCCCTTGAAAGACGTGCAGATCAGCAAACTAACTCTTCAAGAGCCAGGCCTTGAGATTGAGAGATTTGAGGTTCGGACACCAAATCCTCCCCTGAGAAGATGTCAACAGGTTGTAATTACTGGGAAGAGACAGGGGAAGGTGGACTGTTAAGGACAGCAACAGTGGGTACCAGGGCTGTCTGGCCCAGTCTGGAGCAATCAGAATCACTTTGCATGGTTGAGACCTGATCTTGACTAACACTTTGAACAGGAGAGGGAAGGGGATGGGGGGGGGAGCATACAGAAATCTCCCTTCCCAATTCAGAATCAGAGCATCCAGGGGGACTGAGCCCAAGACTGGGGGTCTGCAACAAAAGAGGAAGTTGGTGATTGTCTGGGGCTGCAAAAAGATCTATCTGCAGAGTGCCCCATCTCGAGAAAATCACTTTCAAAACTAGGGGATCGAGGGTCCATTCGTGATGGCCCTGGGATATCCTGCTGAGAGCATCTTCTAGGACACTGTCCTTCCCTGGGAGGTGAACTGCCATCAGAGAGGTTTGCAGGGAATAGGCCATGGACCACAGCTTCATTACTTCTGTGCACAAGGCTATAGACAGAGTGCCTCTCTGCTTGTTGATGTACCACATTGTGGTGGTATTTTCTGTTCTGATCTGGACCACCTTGTTCTGTACAGATTTGGAAAAGGCTTGCAGTGCCAGAAAACACCGCTCTGAGTTCAAAGAGACTGATGTAAAGCACAGATTTTTGAGGTGACCACGGCCCTTGGGTGCTAAGATCCCCCCAGGTGGGCTCCCCAGCCCAGCAGGGAGGCATCTGTGGTGAGTATCACTGAATGAAACTGAGTGACAAAAGGAACTCCTTGTCTCAAATTGTCCTGATCCTGCCACCATTACAAAGCCTGGATCAGGGTTTGAATCACTGGGACTAGTTTGGTAAGGGAATCCTTTCTTTGGGACCAGAAGGCTCTTAAGTGGAACTGAATGTCCCTCATCTGAAATCTTGCTCCCTGGACCACTGCTGTAGAGGCTGCCATGTGGCCCAGGAGCTGCAGGAAGTGCCTTGCTGGTCGAGACACCTGAAGGGTGAATGAAGAGGTCAGTTCCATAAGGGTCCTTGCCCTGTCCAGGGAAAGGAAGGCTCTTGCCCTTATTGTATCCAGCTCCGCCCCATGAAGGTGAGGAGCTGTACTGGCTCGAGAAGTGACTTTGGAAGGTAGAGGAGGAATCCTAAGGAAGTGAGCACTTGCTGAGTTATTTGCAGATGTGACTTGACTTGGTCTGGAGACTGACCCACTATGAGCCAGATGGAGATCTTTTTTTCTCCTTAGGAAAGCAACCACTACTGCCAGGCACTTTGTGAACACCCTTGGGGCTGATGTTAGGTCAAAGGGCATTGCTCTGAATTGATAGTGACCTGAGGGCAACTCGAACCTGAGGTACTTTCGGTGGGAGGACCTGATGGGAATGTGAAAATAGGCATCTTTGAAGTCCAGGGAGGCTAGCCAGTCCTCTGGCTTTAGAGAAGGCAGAATTATTCCCAGACTCATCATTCTGAACTTTGGTTTTAAAAGGTGCTTGTTCAGATATCTTAGATCCAGGATGGGCTGCCCTTCTCCTGTTTTTTTGGGGGTTAGGTAGTACCTGGAGTACAATCCTTTGCCCTTGTGTAGGGTCGGAACCCCTTCTATGGCTCTGAGAGCCAGGAGGGAAGAAACCTCTGCCTCTAGGGCAAGGGTCTCTGATGGATTTGCAGGTGGAAAGGATCTGGTTCTCATCTTGGGAAATTTTTTGAAGCTGAGAACCAGTCCCTGGCTTACTACTTCCAGGACCCACTTGTCTGATGTCAGAGACTTCCAGTCCTGGACAAAGTAAGCCAGCCTGCCCCCTACAGGTAGCGGAGAATCGGCCCGGGCAGACCCATCAGGGTGTCTGCTTGGCAGGGGCTTTAGACTGAGGGGTGGAAGCAGGCCTGCTCATTCCCCGTCTGCTTCTCCCTCTGAAGAACCCCTCTGAGCATAAGCAGAGGAGGAGGCCTGGGCTTGGTAAACATGCCTTTGAAAGGGCATGCCCCTGCCCCTGGAGTGCTGTCCCTGAGGAGTGGCTTGCCTTTCTTTGGCCTGCGCACTCCTGTAGGTGGTCCTGCACTCGTCCATCTTTTTCATGTAACTCTCTGTCTGCTCCCCAAACAGAGAATTATCAATGACAGGGAAATCCATGGCCTTAGCCTGGGTATCCTGTGATAGGCTAGTACATCTGAGCCAAGCCATCCTATGAAGGGCCACAGATGTAGCCATGACTCTAGATGAAACATCACTGGAGTCCACAGCAGCATGAAATTGCACCTTGGATGCCTCAATCCTATCCGCAGCAGCTTGCTCCAGCTCCTTGGCAAGCTGGTCAGGGGCCTGTTGAGCTAGAGCCATCACAGTGTCCCACCTGGACTTCTGGTATCTAGCTGTATAGGCCATATAGTTAGCCTGCCTGAGTCCCAAAGATGCTGCCATGTACTGTTTCTTTGCCATGGCATCAATCCTCCTGGAGTCTTTATCTGGGGGGGTGTGATGCCAAGGGAATATTTGCCTTATCACAGGCAGCAGCCTGCACTACCCCAACATGGCTGCACTGCTGAGAAAGGAACTCTGTGTCTGAGCCTGAAAGGGTATACCTCTTGTCCATTCATCTGTACACAGGAGGTATGGAGTTAGGAGTCTTTAGAATTTTAAATATGTTTCCCAAAAGATTTATGGAGGGGAATAGACAATCTCCTGGACTCTGGGATGTCTATCATTTCGACAAAATCAGGCTCCTCCTGATCCTCCACTGCTTCTTCCATTGGAAGCTGGAGGGTTTCAGCCACTTCGTTTTACAAGAAAGTGGGAAGGGACTCAGAAAGCCTGGAGGGAGAAACACCTGAAGGTCTGCCTGGGGAGATGTCAGGGTCAATAGGCACATCCAGACTTTTATAATCACCATCATCATCATCCTCACTCTCCCCCTCCTCCTCCTCCGGTTCATAAAATTCTTCTAAAGTATAATCCGGAACCAGGGGAACCGACCGAACCGAGCCCCTGCCAGATGGTGCCAGTTCGGCCGGAACCGAAGTTAGCGACTGAACTATCCTTATCGTTTTGGCTATTTCATCAGCGGTTGGAGAAAGAATTTGTGGATCTAAACCGGATGATTTTTCTCTTCTCTTTCTTTTAACCGGAACCGACTCCTCAGAATCGGCTCTCCTTTTGCCCGAAGAAGTTTTGCAATGGTAAGAAGGCACTCCTTCTGGTTTGGTTGGAAACGAACCGGGCTGGCCATCTGGGTCAGCGGACTTCTCGGCCTCCCTTTCCCTCAGTCTACCTACTCTCTTATCCAGGGTAGCTTTGGGAAAACTTTTACAAATTTGGCAGTCTGAATCGAGATGGTCAAAGCCCAGACAAAACACAGGTGGTGTGGGGATCAGCCTTAACAAAGGCTTCCCCATACACACTGTAGTGTTGAAACCCAGTGGGCCCGGTTTTTTTCTTGGGTTTCTCAGACATGGCCAATCCTATCCAAAACTTACCCTTTTTTCGGCAATCCGCCAGGTAAGACACCCCTATCGGTTCCCGACCGTGTTACGGGTCTTGGAAATAAAACTTAATTAAATCAGTTTTTTTTTTTTTTTTTTTTTTAGAACCGTTACGGACCGGTTACCACACTAATAAATTCAAAACTTTTTTAAGACCAATCTGATCAGTTCAAACTGAACCAATCCCAAATTTACAAGTTCCACACAGAAACTAAATGTAAAATCTAGTACTCACGGTACCACAGACAGAGACTTAAACCGACAGATTCGGTAGCAGAAATTTGGTAGAAACCGAGCGAAAAAATGACACTTTAACCGAGTTTTTCGAACCGAGCAAAGGAGAACTCTCCGGAGCGACTGTTCAGTAAAGCGGAGTAAAGAATCTGACGGCTGGAGTTTAAACAACAGCAGACAGGGGCTTCAACCGAGCTCACGTTGAACGTTCCATGCTGGCCATGTAAAGTTAACTCTTTGTTCTCTGGGGCAGTTGAAAGGCAGGACCTAACTGCAATAGTCAGAATACAGCAAGACTTCATGTTGTTTGAAGGTAGTCCTCCACGACAGTTGTGACATCTCACACCTGTGTATTGGCTCAAATGGCTTGCCCATGAGCACTGCCAACACCAGCAGTAAGTCCCATAGAGGTGGAGGGTTGCACACCACAGGAGACAAGTGATCCGGTCTTTTAAAAAAGCACCCAACCGTCTTCTCCTGTATCACCGTCAGGATACAAGACCATGCCTGGTGTGCCAATATGGCTGCCAGGTGCACCTGAAGGGTCCTCTCACAGTCCCAAATAAGACAGGGACCAAAGGCAGTTGCGGATGCTCACCACAGGAAGGGTAAGGGGATCAAGTTCCAAACCCTGGAACCAGATCCTCTTCCACTTAAATACACAGCCATTTACAAGTCAGATCCTTACAGGACACCTCCACAACGTGGAGGATGTCATCCAAAAGCCACGAAGTCTGTAAATCTAGCTGCTCAGGAACTAGGCTGAGAGATGCACAGATTGAAGGTCATAGTGCAGGACCTTCCCCTGTTGTCTGGTCAGCAGGTCTAAGCAGAGTGGCAACCTCCACGAAGGCCTGCTGCTGATGCTGCGGAGATCTGGATATGATAACTATCTAAGCCAGTCTAGTGCTATCAGTTTCATCCACGCAAAGAAGACTGCCAGAATGTGGATAGAGAACTTATTAACATTACATAACTTGATGCATGATCCATAATCCATACTTCATATCAGAACTAAATCTTGAATTCAAAACAACTGGATAAGGAAAGTACAATACACCCCATATAACTAAATGGACAAAACTTCTAGACAAGTAAAAAAAAAAATCTCTCTTCTCTCAGCGCATTATAAATCCATGGAACTCCAGACCACTAGAAATAACAGCCAAAGACAAAGCTGAATTCAAAAATAAATTGGACAGATGCCTAACAAATGTTGGAACACTTACGTACCAGTGGAGCACAATGGGCAAACAGCCTATCAGATACTAAGACTTCCTGGTATGACTGCTCGTATGAACTGTATTCTGCACTGTTAGAACACTCCTTTCTTGGCAGATGTACTGCAGTTATTTTTGTATTTAAGGAGTAGAGAGATTCCACATCCTCACTCCCTCTGTACACTGTTTTGTGACTCTGGTACCTCCTTATTTATTTATGCAGTACATTGTGGTGGTACTACCTGATCTGACTGGTTTTGGACCAGGTCTGAGAAATACTGTAGGGGACGGAGTACTGCCCTGAGCACAGGAGATCTACGTGTTCCTGTTACTCTTGTGGGGGCCAGATCCCTCTTACTATACATGATCTCACAAATGCAGTCCCCCCCCCCATTCTAATATGGAGGGATCTATTGTGAGAGATGTGGACGTTTGCTGAAATGAGACTCCTTCCCCGAAACTATCCACCTCTTCCCACCACTCTATAGAGTCCTGAACAGGCTGGTGGTGACTGATACTAGCTGGCTCAGTGGCTTTGACCTTTGATGCCACAGCCTTCTTAAATGGTACTGTACATCTCTCATCTGTAGACGGGCTGGGTACTACAGCTGTTCTGCTGACACAGTAACTGCAAGAAGTCCCTTGCTGACCTTAGCTCTCCTGGTCTGAAGGATCTTGCACAGGACAATACACTTTCTACTCGTTCCTGTGGCAAAAATGCTTTCCCCTTGAATACTGCCTAACTGTGCTCCTATGAACACAAGTACTGTACTTGGCTGGGTTCCAGCTGGGAATCTTCCATGTTCGGAAGAAGGCCTAGACTTTCCAGGATGTTTTTCACCAATGCAAAGGAGCTTAGTGCCTGTTTTGTCCTTTCTGTGAATAGCCAGTTGTCCAGGTTGGGATACACCAACATACCTTTTCATCTTAATGCAGCTACTGCTGCTTGGCCTTTAGTGAACACCGCTGGAGCGAGCGGAGGTTATACCAAAGAGCAGTGCAGGAAACTGGTACTGCCCTCCCCTCAACTCTGAATTATGGGTATTTTAGAAACATAGAAGTTGACGGCAGATAAGGACCGCAAGGCCCATCTAGTCTGCCCATTTCTTTTTCTACCTTATAAATGTGCCATAGGCCTTAGCTCTGTCAGTGGCCCATCTATTCATACTCATTTGTATTGCTCCCTTATGCCTATCCTGCCTGTTTGAAGCCCTGCACTGTATTCATAGCCACCACTTCTTGAGGTAAGCCATTCCATGCATCCACCACCCTTTCTGTGAAAAAGAATTTCCTCACATTCCCCCTTAATTGGCCCCCCTCTAATCTCATGCTGTGTCCTCTTGTCCTGCTATTTTTCTTGTATTTAAACATGTTAGACTCTTTCACCTTGTTAATGCCCTTAAGGTGTTTGAATGCCTCGATCATATCACCTCTCTCCCTCCTTTGCTCAAAGTTATACATATTGAGCTCTGTTAATCTGTCCTCATATGTCTTCTGATGCAATCCCTGCACCATTTTGGTTGCCCTTCTCTGGACTGCCTCAATTTGGTTAATGTCCTTGTGAAGGTGTGGCCTCAATACTGCATGCAGTACTCCAGATGGGGCCCTAACCAGTGTCTTGTAAGAGGATTATTACCTCCCTCTTACGACTTGTGATACCCTTACTAATACACCCTAACACCCCACTAGCCTTACCTACTGCTTTAAAGGTCTGCTTGGATGATTTTAGGTCATCAGTGATGATGATGCCCAAGTCTCTTTCTTCCTTTGTGACTGCTAGCAACTCCCCTCCCAGCCTATAGGTGGTTTCAGGGTTTCTCTTCCCTATGTGCATGATCTAGCACTTCTTTGCATTAAATCTCAGTTGCCACTCTTCTGACCATTTTGCTAGTTTACCCAGATCTCTTCTCATTCTGCCCACCCATCTGGATCATCTACTGTGTTGCAGATCTTGAGTCATCTGCAAACAGACAAGCCTTACCCTCTAGTCCACCTGCAAGGTCACTAATGAAGATGTTGAAGAGGACTGGCCCCAGGACTGATCCTCGAGGTACCCCACTTGTGACTTGCATCTCTTCTGACTGTATACCATTTACCACCACTCTCTGTCTTCTGCCCATCAACCAGTTTGCCACCCAGTTGACCAACTTCTGACCCACCCCGAGCCTACCCAGCTTATTTATCAATCTTCTATGTGGAACAGAGTCAAAAGCTTTGCTGAAGTCAAGGCAGGTGACATCAACTGCTCCCCTTGGTCCACCACTCTGGTTACCCAGTCAAAGAAATCTATGAGATTAGTTTGACAGGACCTTCTTTTGTAAACCCATGCTGTCTTGGATCCTGTGCCCTATGGATTCCAGATGTTGCACTATCCTTTCCTAAGGAGTGCCTCCATAATCTTGCCCACTACTGAGGTAAGACTGACTGGTCTGTAGTTCCCTACCTCCTCCCTGCTACCACTCTTGTGGAGCGGGATCACATGAGCCCTTCTCCAGTCTTCTGGGACCTCTCCTGTGCTCAGAGACTCACTAAACAGTTCTGCTAATGGCTCTGCTAGTTCCACCTTTAGCTCCTTAAGTACCCTGGGATGTATGCCATCAGGTCCCATTGCCTTATCCACCCTGAGCTTAGCAAGCTCTTGTAGGACCCTTTCTTTTGTGAAGGGAGTAGTGCTCACCTCCCCCCGTGTCTATGATGCTGAGCTGTGGGCCCTGCCCTACCTTCTCTTCAGTAAATACTGAGCAAAAGTATCTATTTAGGATAGATGCCTTTACAGGATCCTCCTCTTCACATGCTCCCTTTCTCCATTAAACAGCAATACCCCCTCTGGACTTTCTCCTTTCACTAATGTATCTCTAGAAAGTCTTGTCACCTTCTTTTACTGTTCGTGCTAGTGTTACCTCAGTTTGGGACTTTGCCTGCCTTACTGCCTTCCCTGCTTCCCTTAGGGCAGTTTGGTATGCCTCCCTATCTTCATCCTGCTGTGTTCCTTATATTTCCTGAAGGCCAGCCTTTTGGCTCTGACCTTTTCTGCTACTGTATTTGAGAACCAAAGTGGTTTCCTTCTTCTTTTGACTTCCTTTTCTGTCTAACACAATGGGATGTTGCTTCAAGTATTGCATCTTTAATGCTTGCCCACTTTGCCTGTACCCCCTCACCTGTGTTTTTTTTTGCCAGGGCTAGCTTAACTCTGTTGGCCATCTTATCAAAGTCAGCTCCTCTGAAGTTCCATATTTTCGCCTTGGAATGGGATGATTTAGATGTAGTAGCCAAATTGAATCATACCATGTGATGGTCACTGGCCCCCAGGTGACCTTCTACCTGGAGATCTGTGATCCCTTCCCTGTTAGTCAGTACTAGACCTAGGATAGCCCTGTCTCTTGTGAGTTGCTGTACCAGTTGTTTGAGGCCCTCCCCCTGCAGGGAATCCACTATGTGTCTAGTTCTGGCAGATGTTCCTGCTGGTATTGACCAATCTGTATGCGGCATGTTGAAGTCTCCCATTATCAGAACCTCCCCTTTAGCTGTCATGTTTTGTATATCTTCTAACAGTAATGTGTCTATGTCCTCCCCCTGGTCTGGGGGCCTGTAGACAACCCCAGTTCTTATGGCTGTCCCATTTCCTGTTTCCAGGGTGACCCACAGTTCTTCTGGCTCCTTATGTAGTCTGAATTTCTGTAGATTTGATATTTTCATTGACATACAGGGCCACTCCTCCCCTTTTTGCACTCGGTCTCTTCTGAACAATACATAGCCAGGTACTGAAGTCTCCCAAGTGTGGTTACTGGTAAACCATGTCTCACTAATTGCTACTATGTCCAGTTTAGCCTCTGACATTATTGCCTGCAGGTCTGGGATCTTTATTTCCCAGGCTGTGAGCATTTGTGTACATGATTTTCCATTGGCCAGATTTCAGTGTGTTAGTTGTTGGGTGAGGTTTGGCATTACCCCTGTGCGTCGTATGGGGAGACAAACCTTTTTTCTTACCTGGTGATGCAAATGAACTGCAAACATGCTGAATCCCTGTTTGACCACTAGCTGAGGGGAAAGGGGTGTTCTTCCCATTCGACGTATGGGGTGCTGCACCCCTCTCCCCATTTGCTAGTTTAAATATTCTGCAAAGACGTCAAACTTCTGTCCCAATGCACTGACTTCCTCTTTAGTCAGATGCAGTCCATCAAATTTAAAGAACTTTCGCTCCCAGAACTGTTGCCAGTTCCCTACAAATCTGTGTCCTTTTTCCTGGCACCAGCCCTTGAGCCACGTGTTTAGCTCCCCTATCTCCCCCTTCTCTGACCTTCCATCCATCTGCTCCCCTCTCCCAGACTGGCAGGATCTCAGAGAAGGAGATGCCGGATGAAATGGATGACAGTTTGTCACCCAGCCTGGTCAGGTGTTCCTTGGTCTCTACAACTGACCGGCTGGCGAGATCATTAGTCCCTATGTGTACTAGGACATCAATGCTTTCTCCTGCTTTGTGAACAATTTTAGCAATGTGGTCAGTGTCTCTCCATGCTGATGTACCTGGGAAACATCTGACCATTACCCCTGGCTGGAGATGGGTATCAATTCCCCGAATCAGGAGTCTCCTATGATCAGAAGTTTTTTGGATTTCCTTTTTGCTTTTTTTGTTTTGGTTCCTGATTTGGGTGAGTTTTGTTGTGCTAGCTCCTGTGCTGCAGTGTCCTGCTCTGCAGTGTCTTCTGCCTCTTTGTTTGATTTCAGAGATAGAGGCAGATACCTGTTTGTAGTGTTTATATGGTTTTGGTGGTAACATGTTGAGAGCAGAGAGTGATGGGGCACCGATTTGCCCTCCTAACCACCTGCCAACCTCCTGGACCAACTACCCTCCGCGGTCGAGGTTTTTCTGTTGGATGCTGGGGAAATGGCGGGTGGTTCTTATAAAGTATTTCCTCTTGAATATGAAATTTGAGGCGTGCAATCTCTGCCCATGCTGCCCAGAGCTGAGCCCTGTGGGAGTTTCTCACAGGGATGTGAAAATTAAGCAATAATGCCCAACAGGGTATGTGTCATGCTGGGATAACGTCATGGTTCAGGTGGTTGGGCACGAGGCCACAGGCCGAGTGCGACCAACAACTAAGGCGTGACATTATCCCAAACAACACATACCCTGGAGGGCATTATTGCTATTATACAATGGCTCATTGTTATATATAAAATAAAAAATAGTTTTAAAGAATGTTTTTATTAGTGTAGAAAAATATTTTTGTTTCTTAAGGGGAGATGCAAAAAAAAGGGATCATCGGGATCATCCATATTGGTTCACAATGCTGAGACTACAGCCATGATGTTGTGCTGAGATAATATCACGGGTCCAGTCTCAGACTGACCAATCAGATACCAGGATTCTTTCTTGCCATTGTATAATACACATTTAGATCCAGTGATCTAAAAGTTGTACAGATCCAGTGATCCTAACCACACCCCCTTCTGCTGCAATGGTATGACTGTCCCCAGTGTTACCCTCTTGAATTTTTCCCTTTTTCATGTGCCTGTTCAGGAATCTTTTTAAGTCCAGAATTGGCTGCCAATCCCCATCTTTTCTTCTTTCTGAGGCAGTACCTTGAGAAGAGGCTTCTGCCCCTTGAAGGAGGAACCTTTTCTACAGCCTTCAGCAACTGTTTTACCTCCAACTCCAACAGGATTTGTTTCTAGAGGAGGAGGAGGAGTGGAGGAAAAGCCTTTGGTCTCTTTAGTTTTAGGAAGCCTGTAGACTGAAGAGCTAAATCTTGACTCACCACTTCCAACACCCAACTGTCTGTATGTTTTTCTACTGCTGGAATAACGAGACTGGCAGCCTCCCACTGATACAGTTCTATGGTGGCCTGCACTGAGTCGGGGATTTTGTTTTTCATGTGGTTCAGGAGCTGATGTTTGCTTCTGCCTTACATCCCTCCTGCCTCTGCCTCCTGAGGCACTCCTCTGAGGAGGGTACTCATAACAGAAATAGGGTCTTTGTTAACAGGCCCTATCCCTACCTCCTTTTCCATACGACTTGAAGGAAATAAAACCTCTTTTCTTTTGAGTCAGTTTTTTTTTTTTTTTGTTTTGTTTTGTTTTAGGTAGTTTTTTGTTCATTACCCTTTTTCACGTAGGTTTCTGTTTTGTCCCCAAAGAGTGAAGGTCTCTTAATTAGAAGTCCCCAGCCTTTGTTTTTGTGTCCTGTCACAGGATGGTTGCCCTGAGCCAGGCAAACCTCCTCAGATACACAATATAGCATGTGCTATTACTCTTGAGACTATCATTTGCATGGCCATATGAAACTGGTAGATAGTGGTTTCCAGTGCACCTTTAGCAGTTTCTGCTACATCACTACAAATTTCACCACCCATGTTTTCCCTTAGGACCTGAACAGTACTCCAAAGGGGTTTCTGGTACAGTGAAGTGTATGCCAGGTAAGCAGCCTGCCTTAACAGAAGGGTAGCTGAGGTGTACACCTTCCTTGCCATACAACCCAGCTTTCTGGAATCTTTCTCTGGTGGCATGGATGCTAGAGACACCATTGATTTCCCACATCTAGCTGCTTGCACAACTCTCTCTCGTGGTCAGGGTAGCAATACAGACATTCTACACCCTACTTCTCTAGCTGGTACTTCTTTTCTATTTTCTTGTCAATGCCAAAAGCTGAATTTGGATGTTCCAAACGTTTGCTAGAGGCTTTCCTGAGGGATTTCTGAATGGGTTTCAGGGCCACTAAGTGGTTCAACTCTCTTCCTGAAGACATTGCCAACACTACCACCCTCAGCCTCTTCAAACGCAAACTCCGGCAACATCTGGTGGCAAGTGCTACCCGTAATTGCCTCACTTAAATTGCTATGGGGCTGCTTCTCACAGCCTATACCCTCCTCCAATTTATCTGCACCTCCTTCCCCCCGCCCCTCCTGCTCTCTCCACGTTTCCTAATCACCACTCCTCCTCCACTCCTGCTCCTAGCATTACGTCACTCTCCCTAGTCTCCTCTACCTCCTACCTAACACTGCAAGCCCTTCTCCCTCCACTCTCCTCCCTTCTCTACTCCTCTCCCCCCTCGCGTAATCTTCCTCCTCTTACATCTCCTTCCTATATTGACAATGCCTCCAGGCTGCATTATTTTCCCCCTTTATATACTGTACATTTTAGCTCTAGTGGATCTGATATTAACTATATGTCCAACTGCCTGTATAGTATTTTGTTTTGTCTGTCCATTGTAATTTCTGCTTGTATGTAACTTACATAGAAACATAGACTTTGACGGCAGATAAGGACCACTTGGCCCACCCAGTCTGCCCATTTCCCTACCTATTGGATAAGCTGCAGATTCTAGTTAACCAACAGCCTACTTCCTGCAACCCCCCACTATAATTGCCTTATGTCTGTCCCACGCATGTTTGAATTCCCCCACTGTTTTAGACCCCACAACCTCTCCAGGAAGGCAGTTCCATGCGTCCGCCACTCTCTCCATGAAAAATAATTTCCTCATATTACCCATGAGCCGTCCCCTCTCTAACTTTAAATTGTGCCCCCTTGTTCTTACACATCTCTTTTTCTGAAATACGCTACCCTCCTGAACTTTGCTGATTCCCTTAAGGTACTTAAAGGTTTTATCATGTCCCCCTGTTCCCCCATTTCATCAAGGGTATACATATTAAGCTCTCTCAGTCTCTCTTCATATGGTTTCTGATGTAGACGCTGCACCATTTTAGTTGCCCTCCTCTGGACTGCTTCCATCCTGTCTATGTCCTTGCATAGATGAGGTCTCCAAAACTGCACGCAGTACTCCAGATGGGGTCTCACCAACTGTCTGTACAGAGGGATAACCACTTCCCTTTTTCTACTTGTGATACCCCTCCCTATGCATCCCAGTATCCCCCTGGCTCTCCTTACCGACTTCTCACATTGCTTACCCACTTTTAGGTCATCTGATATGACTACACCCAGATCCCTTTCCATTAATGTTGTTGTTAGTACCTCCCCTGCTATTGTATACTCTTCTCCTGGATTTTTATTTCCCAGGTGCACTACTTTGCACTTCTTTGCATTGAATCTAAGTTGCCATATGTCTGACCATTCCTCCAACCTTGCGAAGTCCCTTATCATCCTTTCTACTCCCCCTTGTGTATCAGCTCTGTTACAGATCTTTGTGTCATCTGCAAAGAGGCATACTTTTCCCTCCAGACGCTCTGTAATGTCATCTATGAAGACGTTAAAGAGGACTGAACCCAGTACTGAGCCCTGAGGTACTCCACTAGTAGCCCCCCTTTCTTCAGAATGTGTTCCATACACTATTACCTTCTGTGTCCTGTTGTGCAGCCAGTTTGCTACCCAGGCTACCACCCTGGGACCCAATCCCAGGCTGGCTAACTTGATTATTAATCTTTTGTGCAGGACTGTGTCAAATGCCTTGCTAAGTCTAGGTAAGCCATATCCACAGCCCCTCCCTGGTCTATTACTTTGGTCACCCAGTCAAAGAAATCGATTAGATTCATCTGGCATGACCTTCCTGCTGTGAATCCATGCTGCTTTGGGTCCTGTGCCCTGCTGGCCTCTAGGTACCGAACAATTCTTTCTTTCAGAAGTGATTCCATCATTTTCCCCACCACTGAGGTCAAACTAACATGTCTGTAGTTTCCTGCTTCTGCCTTGCTCCCACTTTTGTGAAGGGTAATCACATCTGCCCTCCTCCAGTCCTCAGGTACCACCCCATCTTCGCATGATTTGTTAAAAAGTGTGGTTAGTGGTGTCACTAGGTCCTCCCTTAGCTCTTTTAGGATTCTTGGGTGAATACCGTCAGGCCCCATTGCTTTGTCCACCTTGAGTTTTAGGAGTTCTTTCAGGACTCTCTCTTCTGTAAATGGACTGGCGTCAAACCCACTACCCAGAGTGCTTCTATTGTTTGGTTTAGGTAACTCCTCCTCTTCTTCTTTTGTGAATACTGAGCAAAAGTATTCATTCAGTATCTCTGCCTTTTCACCGTCTCCCTCTGCCCACCTTCCCTCTCCTTTATTAATCTTCACTATCCCTCCCTTAACCTTTCTATGTTCCCTAATGTACCTATAAAAGGTTTTATCCCCCTTCTTAACTGAGTTGGCTGTTTTTTCCTCAGTTTGGGCCTTTGCTTTACTGACTGCCTTCCCCACTTCTTTCTACTTTAAGTGACAGAGTTCCCTGTCGTGCTCCTTCTGTGATTCCTTATACTTTTGAATGCAGCCTTTTTCTCCTTAACCTTCCCTGACACCTCTTTTGAGAACCATAGTGTTTTTTTATTCTGCTTTGGTTTCTTTATTTGTTTCACACAAAGGCTTGTTGCCTCTATGATGGCAGTTTTGATTTTTCTCCATTGTTCTTCCACCCCTCCTTTCTGGCCATTTGCTAATGCATTCCTCAGGTATTCAGCCATTATGCTAAAGTCAGCCCTTCTAAAGTCCAGTATCCTTGTCTTTGTATGGCTTGTTTCCATCATTGTGTTTATTGTGAAGCACACTGTGCAGTGGTCGCTTGTTCCCAGATGTTTACTGACTTCTAAATTTGTGATCCTCTCTCCATTTGAGAGTACCAGGTCTAATACAGTCCATGTCGTCCAGTTAACATCTGGCATATTCAGGTCCCCCATCAACAGTATCTCCCCTTTTTCAACCATTTGAGAATGCCCTCTATCATTTTCTTGTCCATTTCCTCCCCTCGAGACGGGGGTCTGTATACAATCCCTGTGCGGATTGTGATGCCACTCCCTGTCTCCAAGGTGACGAAGAGTGCCTCTTGTCCTCCCCCTTTACTTTTTAGTTCTGTAGCTTTGATCCCTTCCCTTATGTAGAGAGCTACTCCACCTCCTCTTCTACCCTCCCTGTCCCTTCTGTAGATTGTGTACCCTGGTATGTTGACATCCCAGTCATGGTTCTCCATGTACCATGCTTCTGTGACCGTCACAATATCCAAGTGTTCCTCTTCCATCAGGGCTACTAACTCTGGAAGCTCGTTTCCCAGACTACGGACATTGGAACTCATTGCCCTCCATTTAATGTTGGCTTTATCCTTTTTTACCCCATCCCTGCTCTTATTGCCCTTGTTTATTTTACCATTTACCTCCGTCCTGCCCTCTGTCAAGCTCTGTACCTCAGTGTTTACCCTACTACCTGCCAGGTTTTGTGGGGGGAGGCTTGAACTTTCCTGTTTCCTATCAGCACCTCCCCCCTTGGCTAGTTTAAAAGTTTGCCAAGGAAGCCTTTAAACCTGTCACCTATGAGCTTGTTTCCCCTTCCTGGACAGATGCAGACCATCATGCCAGTATAGACCTTCATCTCTCCATGTGGACCCCCAGCCCCCAATGAAGCTAAAGCCCTGTGCTCTGCACCAGTTTTGCAACCATTCATTAAACTGCATGGTGTGCAGTACTCTAGCCTCACCCTTGCCATACACTGGCAGCACCTCTGAGAAGGTTACCATGCTTGCTACCTGTCTGAGGCCCCTTCCCAACTCCACAAATTCATCCTGCACTGATCTCATGCCTAGCTAGGTCATTTGTCCAGAGGTGGACAATGCTATCTAGTTCCCTCTCCTGTGATGCTGTTTCTGCAATCCTGAGGATTTGCTTCCTGTCCCTCCAAGCCACGGCACCAGGTAGGCACCTTACTTGTACTTTTATGTTCCCTGTTTGAGCCATAAAGTACAGTCATGTAAGAACTTACCGTAACAATAGATCTTCGAGAGGAGCTCTTGCAGCAGGTAACACCATTAGGACTATGCCGCCAGGCACTAGGACCACAAAGAAATGTTTCTAGCCAACAGCCAAGGCGGGGGACCACCTCCCTGATGTCGGCCCAGCTCCGACGTCACATATGATATAAAAGGGGCGGTACCCCAGCACCACCTCAGTTCGCCCACCACAGATCCAGCTGGCATAAAGGATGGGGAAACGAAGAGGCTCTCCCATCCCCAGAGAGAAATACAGTTACATAATCCTGGGGGTAGGCGGAAGGGAAAATCCACCTGTTGCCAGAGCTAATCTCAAAGATCTACCGTTACAGTAAGTTCTTACATAATTGTACTATCTTACTTCATGGTGGAGCTCTTGCAGCAGGTAACACCATCAGGATCGAGTCCCAAGCAGTACAAGAAGTGACCCAGGGGTGGCGGACTATAATAAACAGTGTCTTAGCACTCCTTAGGAGAGCAGTCCTTGGAGGACAGCAAGGTCAAAACCTGTTCTCCTTCTGGAAGCAATGTCCAGACTGTAGTACTTAATGAAGGTGTGGACCCAACTTCAAGTAGCAGCTGCACAAAGATCAGCTGCAGCAACGTTTTTGAGGGACGCAAAAGAGGTTGCAACACTCCGGGTTGAATGACCCATAACCAGGCCCAGTAAGGGCTGGTTATTCTTCTGGTAAAAGAACACAATGCAACTGACCACCCATTTGGCCAATGTTCGCTTGGCTACTGGAGCCCCTACATTCTCTAGGTGAAAGAAACAAACAGCTGGTCTGTTTTCCTAAAAGAGCGAGTACGGTCAACGTAGTAACAAAGAATTCTATGTACATCCAGAGTATGCAACAAAGCCTCCCCCTTGTTAGAGTACTCTGGGTAGTAAATAGGAAGTTGAATGTCCTGATTGAGAGTGAACTCAGACACAACCTTCGGAAAAAACTTAGGATTAGTGTGGAGGGCTACTCTGTCCCTCTGAAAAATCAAATAAGGCTCTTTACACATCAGAGCTTGGAGCTCAGAAATCCTCCACACTGAAGCAATGGTAACCAAAAACAACGCTTTCCACAACAGGAAGCATAGCTTGCAACCTGCGGCTGGCTCAAAGGGAGGCAAAGTAAGTTTTTCTAACAAAAAGAGAATGACCCAAGTGGGGATAGGGTCCCGCCTGGGAGGTCTGATGTGCAAAATACCTCTCAGAAAGGTCTTGCACAAATCCAGCTGATTGAGAGGTCTCCCCCCCCCCAACTGCTTGATACGCAGAAGGTGCCAACAGATGGACTTTGATGGAAGAATAGTGGCATCCTGAATTTGATAGAGACAGAAGATACTCCAGCCCTGACTCCACCAGACAGGTGAAAGGGTCCAGGAAACGAGAGAATGCCCACAAGCAGAATAGTTTCCACTTCATGGCATGCGTGGCTCTAGTCGAAGGTTTTCTCGCTGTCACTTGCATCTCTGCCACTCTATCAGATACTCTGTATCTGTCCCTGACTAAGTGTGCAGGAGTCATGCATGCAGATGCAGAGATCAAAGACTGGGGTGTATGACAGTGCCTTGCTCCTGAGAAAGCAAACGAGTCGAGAGAGGCAGAGGAACTGGTGGTTCCAAAGCCAACTGTTGAAGCAACGGAAACCAGATTTGTCGAGGCCAGGAGTGAGCTATGAGAATCATGACCGCACCCTCTGCCTCTAACTTGAGCAACACTCTCTGAAGAAGGGGGGGAGGCATAAAGAAGTCTACCTGTCCAAGAGAGAGACAATGCGTTTCACAGAAAACACCAGGCCCTGAATCTAGCAAGCAGAAATTGGGCAGTTTGGCGTTGCGTGGGGACACAAAGAGGTCCAGTTCTGGCTGACCCCGCCTTTTAAACAGGTCAGCTACAACATCCAGCGACAGCTCCCATTCATGGGCCTGAGACAGAGAGTGGCTCAGGCTGTCTGCTAGGTCATTTTGAATTCCTGGGACATGAATCGCTGTAAGGTCCACGCTGTACTCCACTGCCCAGTACCAGACTCATGGCCTCTCTGCATAGGGGATACCAATGAGTGCCCCCTTACTTGTTGATATAGACCACCACTGGAATATTGTCAGACTGGATCAGAAGAGGACCCGGTAGGAGAACGGTCTGAAATGCCTGAAACGCATACAGAACAGCTCTCATCTCCAAAACATTGATACAGAGATTGCGTTCCACAGAGGTCCAATTTCCCATTGTTTGTTGTGACCCTGAGTGCGATTCTCCAGCCCAGACCCGAGACATCGGTCCTCCGGACCTGACAAGTGCTAGGAACTTGAAAGGGGATCCCGGTCTCTAACCAAGAAATGGTAAGACACCATTCCAGAGGCTGGTGCATGGGCCTGGAGACCCTGACCTGCTAGTCGAGATCGTCCGAGCATTGATTCCACTGAACCCGAAGGTTCCACTGAAGGACTCTCATATGCAGATGGGCTAAGGGAATTGTAACAATTTTTGCTGCCATGTGACCCGGCAGCTGCAGCACTACTCTGGCTGACACCAAAGTCTCTGAGGAACCCCTCCAAGCCAGCATCCTTAGCCAGTCTGCCCTTTTGGGAGGAAGAAAGACTTTTCCCTGGACAGTGTCCAAGACCACCCCCATGTACAGCAAATTCTGGGTTGGCCATGGGGACGATTTGGGGAGGTGCAGAGTAACTCCCAATTTTTGGAAGAGGCAGAAGGTCTCTTGTAAAGAGCGGCTCAGTTGTTCCTCTGTAGGAGCAGTCAGAAGCCAATTGTTGAGGCACAGGTAGATGTAGTTACCCGCCCTGAGAACCGCTGCCACTACTGCCAGGCACTTGGTGAACACCCGTGGTGCCGAAGAAAGGCTGAATGGCAGGACCCTGAACTGAAAGTGCTCTCCCTGGAAGGAAAAGTGTAGGTACCTCCTGTGGGACAGACGAATCTTTATGTGCATGTAGATGTCCTGCATGTCTAGGGAGCAGAGCCAATCTCCTCTGTGAAGCATTGGCTGCAATCTTTGTAGGGCCACCATCCTGAATCTTTTGTATTCAATAAAGCTGTTTAGTTGACTTGGGTCCAAGATAAGATGGAAGTCCCCAGTCTTTTTTGGGATGAGGAAGAAGTAGGAGTAAAACCCACTTCCCCTCTGAGATGGTGGCACTACCTGGATTGCTTTCTTCTGCAAATGGTACTGAATTTCAGCCCTGATGAGCTCTGCATGGGATGGAGAGCAATGCGAGGGAACGGGAGGGATGTCCAGTACAACCTGAGTTAACTCCAAGGCGTAGTCTCTTTCTATGATCTGAAGCACCCACTGATCCATGGTGATACTTGACCAGCTGCTGCGGTAAAGGGAGAATCTCCCACTGACCACCTCCCCTTGCACTTCCGCCAGAAGAAGGGGGACAGGCACAGAGTCATGCTGAGGTTGACTGAGTGGGCAAGGGATACCCCTGACAAAGAGGTCTTTGGCCTCGAAGTGCTGGGCTGCTGTCACTGACATGTTATGTGAACCTGTACATTGAGTTTTATGAAGTCTTTTGAATATATATTTATATATCTATTTAAAATCTGCTAACAAAATTTGAATTGGATTAATCAAAATAATTTTGAATAAGTTGTAATGCTTGCCTAGAGTGCAGTTTCTTGTATCTAGTACAGTTTGTATTTTATGGCACCAGACTTTAACTGATTGCATCCCTTTTTCTTCTTTTTTTAGAGTAGGCAAGGGAGCACTGGCGCTTTTGTCAGTCTTGGGTCCTTGTGTTCCATGGGACAGAGGGGTACCCTTCCTCTTGTAACCCCCTCTCTGTTGCTGGCATCATCCTTGCTGACCTTATCATCTGCTAAAGGAACTGCTGGTTCCAATTTATACATTCTATGGACATCAGACACAGCTTTGCCCAAGTCCCATAGACCAGTAATCAATTTCTCAGTTTCCTGACTAACACTGGCCCTTGGAAGGAGTGCCCAGGATTGCATCCCATAAGTCCTGACTGAAGCCAGAGACCCACAGCCAGGCATTGCGTCGTAGGCATACCCCTGTGGTGGCTGCCCTTGCCACAGTGTCTGCAAAATCATACGAGCAACTCAAGACATGGTTACCCATGTCCACTCCGGACTGCAGAACCGCCATTAGCTCAGACTTGTTGTCAGAGTCCGGTTGTGTATGAGCCAGGTCCATGGCCTTATTCCACAGTGACTTCTGATGCATCACTATGTGGGCTAGGAAGTTAAGTGACCCGATTGTACAGGTGGCCAAAGAATACACTTTATGGCCCAGCTGGTCCAATTCCTTGGAATTCTTTGTCCGGTGGCTGGGAGCTCCTATGCCTTGGCTGTTGTGTTGTCTCCTGAGCAGCCATCAGCATCATCAAGTCCGCTTTTGGCTGCTCACTTAAATGTGTCTCTTCCCCTGGGTTTCTGTATAGGTGATCTGCCTTTCTGGGGATTGCTGAAGTCGTGGTGGGGGGGGGGCTTCCAAGTGACTCTTGTTACATTTTGGAAGGGCTCCACGAACAGTGGGATCACCAAGGGCTTAGAGTCGCCTGCCCCCAAGAACTTCATCAAATGGCGACATTCGGGGTCCAGCTCCCCTGTCTCCCACCGATTTAGAAAACAGATGTGCCTCATCACATCCAGAAATGACCGATCATCTGGAGATGATCTCGGAGTCTCCTTCCTGGGATCCGGCGAGTGGAGGGAAAGGTACTCATCTGAGGAATCATAAGAGAAAGGTCACACCTGTAAAAACGCTTTCAGCTTAGGGTGCTACTCCTGGTTAAACAAATAAATAAATTAAAAAAAAAAAAAAAAAAAGAGTTCCTGGAGGACCCTTCTGAAGAAGAATCTGGGCACCTCCTGGAGGGGCTAGATTAAGGGTGGTGACTGTGCCTCCTAGGGATTAGGGACCCTTGTCCTTCATCCCCTGATGGTGAACCGGAGTCAGAGGAGGAGCGGTTACCTGTGGAGGGGCCAGAGCTGTGACCCCGGCGGGGATTGGGGCCAGTTCTGGTGGCCTGGGCAAAAGGTCTCCTTTAATGGTATTCCACCAGCCATTAAATAATGCCCAAACCTCAGTCAGAGTGACAACAGGGCCCGGCTGAGGAACTGATGACTGGGTGGGGGCGTTAGGAGCCCCTGGAGTCAGCCCTCCTGGGACTACCCCCTCTGGCAGCGGGTCCACTGTATCAGGCGATGGTGAAGCTGCATTCTCTGGCACTGGAGGCCCTGACGCCTGGTCGTCGGGCTCCCTAGGCAGAGGAGACAGCGATGGAACTGGAGCTCTGTCTCTGGAGTCCTTGGAGGTGGGAGACTAGTCACCTGCCACACAGCCTGTCGACAGGTCATCTTTCAGATGTGAGGAAGCATGCGTTGGCTTTGTGGGGTGGCGTACAGTCTGGCTCTATGTAGCCAAAGCCTCGGCTGACTTCTTGGGAGGAGGCGAACAGTATTTCTTGTGTCGTCCCCGCACTCCTGGAGGCTGCTGCTGTCGTCCGACCCCTTGGACTTGTCAGATGACCCTGAGACCAAGGCCTTGCTGACAACAGGTTCTGTCCAGTCGGCTGACGAGGAAGACGCCTGACCTACTGATTTAGACCCTAGCACCAGCTTGAGGTGTCAGATAGCCAGGGACATTGGGGCTTTAGACAGCCCAACCCCAGAGGCCTCTCCACTGTGCAACTGGGAAGAGGTGGGAGACTTCACAGGGAGCACCCCAGGAATGGTCAAGGAAACCGAAGGTGCTGAGCCTGACCTGGCGTCAGAGGTCGAAGACTTATGCGGGGACCTAGGACGCGATTCTGACCTTGTTCTGTCCCTGTGATGGTGTTTCCTGCTCAATTTCTTCTCTCTGGGGAAAGAATCCCTGGCTGAAGAGGAAGATGAGATATGTCCTGAGTCGGATTTTTACATGGCAGCCACTTGTTGCTCCAGGAAGAACGTCTTGAGAATCTTCAAGCCGTGGATTCTGGTCCTCCTATTGAATTTCTGGCAGTGTGGGCAGTCGTCAGAGTTGTGATTGGGACCTAAGCAAATAATGCAGGCCGAGTGGCCATCTCAGACCGGGATCTCCTTATGCATGCGCACTTTGATTTCTGCCACTAAAACGATGATGAAGGCTGAGATGACATGCATGGGGTAACTATTCATTTTTCGGTAAAATTTGTACAAAAAAATGCATGAAGCACAAAAACTAGCGGCTGACTGCAGCAAGAGACATCCATAGAGCTGAGATGCACGAGTCGACAGCGGGAAAAGAACTGATGCGGTGCTGGGGGGCTGCCCCCTTTATATCATACGTGACGGTGGGGCAGGGCCGGCATCAGGGGCAGTCCCCTGTTTTGGACTGCTAGCTAAAAAATTTTCCATGGGGTCCTAGTGCCTGGTGGCATAGTCCTAATGGTGTTACCTGCTGCAAGAGCTCCACCTTGAAGTAACATTTATGTATACTGACATGGAACCTATGTAAATGAGCTTTAGCTCATAGGTGTTGACCTGAAATATTAAAGAACCTTTTTGATGAGGTTGGTTACACAAATTCTGTCTCTTGTATATTTCTCCTCTGTCTCTATAGAGGGACTATCATGTGCATTACCCATATGCCTTAGAAAGGTGGAATACGAGGAAAAGTCCTCATTCTCTCTTGTGGTGAACCAAAATCCCATTCATGGTTTGTTTCCGGTTCAGTGGGTTTCCCTTTATCCTCCTCCTCTACAGGTTCAAAAAATGCCTGAGGCTGGGGAAGGAACAGGAACAGAAGCAAGGTTTCATGACCTGAAAAGCTTGAAAGTGTTGTCACATTTCTGTAGTGTCCCTGCTGAGGGCACAGCTCTCTGTTCCACTGCTGGCTCCTGGTCCCTTTTAGGGGGATATACAATCAGATGCTTTTCTTTTTGTTTTTACTTGGCTGGTGCTGATGGCATCAGAACATCTGTAGCTTTTTTTTTTTGGCTATCTTTATCATCAAGGTTCCTCCTATCAGACATCCCATGCTCTCTATCTGACATGGACCATGGCTTGATAGATTTATCAGTCTGTTGGGTCAGACTGCTGCTTTTCTGTCACCTTTGATTTATTTTAAGGAGAGGTACTTCAAAAGGCCTTTCCCTCCATATTAGATAATTCCCTCTATTTTTCTTTTGGGAAAGCCATTAGGTGACTTGACAGCAGACTGGGACTCAGAGTTTTACTTTTTTCTTTAGTGTTTTAGGGCAAGAAAATGTACAACATTTAAATTTACTTATTTCGCTTTTGTTAACTAGGTAGGTGCACTAGACAACAAATATTGCCCATTTTCAGGCACGACCTTGGGGGCGGGGGTTACACATCAGAAACAGCAGATACATCAGATACATAGTGTCCACACCAGAATACAAAACATCTAGTTGGAAGGAAAATACAGTAACACAAGACAATTTTGAATACATGGCACATTCGGGAACAAGTAGAATATACATAGCATGAGTATCAACAGTAATCACAGTTACATAAACTTTTACAGAATTTTGAAAACAGTTGCACTGATTGAAGAAATACATATACAGAAAACACTGGGGGTACATAAGTGTTGAGAAGTACCGCTCTCAAGGTGGATGATCAGTGGCAGTAGTGCAAGTGAGTGGAGACAAGATAGAGGTAGAGCAGGAGCGGAGACCTGAACTCATAAGGTGAGTTCTTAAAACTTTTTTTGAAAGGCCCGGTGAGTAGCCAATTTAACATAAGAGTGGAAGGGTGTTCTACAGTCTGGGAGCAGATACAGCAAAGGTAAGTTCACCCTTCTTGGTGAGACATCTAGGCACAACAAAGGAAGCATTTTCAGTAGATCTCAGCATATACAGCAAGTCAGGTTGTTTTAGCAGAGCTACAAGGAACCTTGGAGTACTAGTCCAGGTTAATTTATCGACCAGACAACCAGCTGTGTACAGACAATAGGACAACAGGGTGAGCCAACTGAGAGAAGAAAAGAGCTGGCAGCGATGTGTTAGTTTAGGAGCCGCAAGGGCGAAATGGCAAATACTATTATAACAAGTGCACCATTTCTGGATTACTTGCTTGCTAGCATTATGGTAGACTATAGAGCCATAGTTGAGGCAAGGTCGAAGAATTCCCTGAGCAGCGGCCAGCCTGGCTGTCGAATTTAGGGAGGATCTTACCTTGTAAGCCAGGCCAGGTTTACTGTTCATTGCCTTATAAGTGGCTGCAACATGAAGATTAAAGTCCAGTGAGGGATCAAGAGTCATCCCAAGGTATCTGAAGGTTGTGACTGTATCCAGGGTTATGCCATCAGGTTCACGAAGGGAAGTCCCATATGGCAAGCTTTTAGCCAAGGGGAAGTCCCAAAGAGCACCAACACTATTTTACTAGTGTTAAGTAGGAGCTTATTTTGTTTTAGCCAAGCCGAAAAACAGTCAAAGTCAGATGGAAGGGAGGTGCGAATTGCCGAAATGTCATTAGCGGCAGAGTAGATAACCATATTGTCCGCATAGAAAAGAGACAAAGTCGATCCGGACGGTGGGGGGATGGGGGAGGAGGATTATTTATAAAGAGAGAGAAAAGGAGGGGACCAAGAATAGAACCCTGGGGAACACCAAATGAGGTACAGACCAGATCAGATGAGACTTCCCCTATTTGAACAAACTGTTGCCCACCCAGAAGGTAACTGCCAAACCAGGCCATGGCAGAATTTGAGAAACCAAGAAAGGATAGTTTGGAGAGCAGAAGAGAGTGGTCAATCTAGTCAAATGCCTTTGTGAGGTTGATAAAAATGGCCCCAGTGAATTTTCCTTTGTCCACGTTAAGCAGCATATCATTAGTAAATTGTAATACTGCTATAGTTGTGCTGTGGCCGGACTTAAAGCCATGCTGGGCTGGGGATAATAGATTGTTTTTATGCAGATACTCCATGACCTGAGAAGACACGGCCTTCTCTAGGATTTTATCCAAGACAGATAAGATGGCAGTTGGTCAGTAATTACTCATCGTTCTAGAGTCTCCTTTCTTATGCACTGGCACAACACGTGCAATTTTTCAGATGGATGGCACCGTCCTGGTCATAACAGATAAGTTGAGTATTCTCACAACAGGGGCTGTAATGTCAGCAGCAATAACTTTAAGGAACTTAGCCAATAGTCCATCGGACCCAGGACAGCCATGTTCAGGAATGGCTCTCATAAGCCTTAATACATCAATAGTCGAGACATGTTTAATACTAAACTGGACAATTAAACAAAGATTCAGCAGGGTTTATGATTTCCTCAGAGGGTAAAACAGAGTTAACCAGGAAATCAGAGAGATCAGAGAAGTGAACATAAAGCGAAGTAGCAATCGTGCTTTGGTTATTGCAGTCAGCATCATTTATAGTCATTTAATAGGCGGAGATGGGCCTTTCCCTAAAAAACTTTTAACATGGTTCCAGAAACCCTTAGCATTGCCACAGGATTTCTGAAGAAGCACACCACAGTATGCGGTTTTGCTGCTCGAATGTCTTTCTTGCATGTTTTTCTCATGGATCAGTAATTAAACCAGTCATCATGTTGGTTAGACTTTTTGTCAGCAACCCATGCTTTATCTCTACTCCTCATTGCTGAGGAGATTGTTATGCAACCGTCTAGTTTTAGCGCTCCTAATCCTCCTTCTCTTGAGAGGCACATACTTTTTTTGGAAGGGGAGGAGATTTGATAGTAAGTAATCGAGAGCTCTATCAACATTAGTTGTCTGGTATTAGAGGGACCAATCAACGCATCTTACTCCCGACAGAAGTGCTGTAATATTTAATTTTGAGAAATCCCGGAACTGTATAATCTTAGGAGATAGCTTAGGACAGCTGGCATTCCAGACACAGAAAGTGGGTGAGTGGTCACTGAGTCAGGCAAGGTACCAACTTCAAGAATTCTACTGACACGATTAGTGACAATCCAGTCCAATGTGGATTGGTGTGAACTGCTGGAAGAAATACGAGTAGGTCCAGTAACCAGCTGGGAGAGGTGAAGCTTTGCAAGAGTGTTATTATATACACCAAAGTTACTACTAGACCAGTCAAGGTTAAAATCGCCAAGTAATATAATTTCTTTAATCCCCTTTAGAGAAGACAGGTGGTCGATGATTCCATCCAGGCCAGTTAGCGCCCCCTTTGGAGGATTGTAGACAGACTAGGTTTAATTTCTTTTCCCCACCAAGAGTCAGTTTCAAATGAAGTATTTTGCAGGAGCTGTATATTCCGCGAAATATTACTGAGATCTTGAGGTGATCCCTGGAGTAGAAAGCAACCCCAGCCCCCCTTCACGAGGAGGGATGATTAAATCTAAGTTGTATCTTGTTAATTTAAGCACAGAATCAGGAATATCTGGCTTAAGCCAAGTTTCAGAGAGTCCAAGGATATCTGGGGAATACAGTTTAACCCATGCTTCAAGTTCAGGGAAATTAGAGGAAATACTTCTAAGTCATGTTCAGGGCCAAAATAATCAAAACACTGATCGTGGTGGTCTACCTTCACCAAAATCTTGTGACAGGATCCACAATTTATAAATCCTGTAGACCCTGCCCTTTTCTCAGGCTTTTCAGTCATACCAATAGACTGAATAAAGCCAAAAAAAAATTGCTGCTGGTTACTTAGTTTACAAAACTTCAAAGTACTAAATAAGAAGTGTCAAGTGGTTATTTTAACATTTGTTTTACCATGTTAACTAGGGAACCGCAAAGTAAAGACTGTTCTCTAGTTCCAGGAACCAGAGAAAACTATAAATTACAAGTTTCATACAAGTACCTCCCTAACGAACGTGAACATAGAGAACTAAATAGGAGTTTTTTTAAATAATAAAAGACACAGTGAGGGTTCAAAGACAACTGTTTTCCTCAGTGGAGGAAACAAATCCGATGTTAGAACACTAAAAGGAACATCAACACACAGCAACATTTGAATGGAATTCTGATTCCACAGCACCACTTCAGATCTCAGAGGCAACAATTTCGGCGTGGAGATGATGCAATTTTTGCATTGCATCACTATTGGACTTGTGTTGTCAGAAAGACCCTTGGTCCTGCCGGCCCGGTAGTGCTGAATGCCACAGCTCGATCTACGCTGGCAACCTGGGTTCAGGAACACACCCGGGCCATCAGGAGTTGGCCAGGGAGGGAAAGGATTGAGCGTCCGAAGGACTGCTCTTTCCTTGGGGAGGGACTGGGGCCTCCATCGTGCTGCAGCGGCCCCTGATGGAGATTGGCGGCACTGCAGGAGCGATGCACTTGTGGGGTGAAGTGTGGCAGACATCGGCATGTAGTGCCTTGATGTTACTGCACGTCTGCACTTCAAGGGGAGAGAAACAGGAGGATAATAGCAGACGACCGGGCAGCTTGATGGCCGCACTTCTCCACCCAGGGGACCTGTCAAGGAATCACACTGCGGTAGTGGTTCCCAGCCCAGTGCAGGGGGAATAGGGGGATCCCTCCGCAGGCACAGTGAGCACCAGCCAGTATGTGAGTGAGCCTGTGGGCTGAATGAGGTGAAGGCGGTGGCTGGATGTAAGCAGATTGAGCTGCAGGGAGCAGAAATAAAAGATACATGGGGAAAAAAAAAAAAGAAACAAAGATCCTTGGTCCATCTATTCTGCCCACAAACCCTAACTTACCATGAAACCTAGCGTCTATATGTGCTGTTTTTTTTGCACACTCTACCCCCCGGCATCACTATTAAGTCCTTAACAACTCTGTCTCAACTTCATCAAAAACCGCTGATGGTTTTGGCGCCTACCACCTCTGCTGGTAGAGTATTTCATGACTCAGCTACTTTCTCTGTAAAGCAGAACTTCCTTCTGTCCCTTCAGACTCTCCCTCTACCCAGTTTCCATGCATGTCCCCATGTTCTAGATTAGCTATTCCTGTTGAATAGTTCATTGCAGTTTACCTTGTTCATTCCTTTCAGGAACATGTAAGGTCTTTATCCCATCGCCCCTCTCCCTTCTACCCTCCAATGAGTACATTTTCAAAAGTATGCAGGTGGCAGGTGAAGGATTCAAACCCAGCTCTACTGGGTCACCAGGTACACAGCTCAGTTCTAACCTCTTAACTGTATTTATCGGTGATAAAGTTTTTAAAGTTTATCCACCCCAGATGGGAGGCAAGGTTACAAACCCTGGCTAAGGAGGCCATTGCCTTACCCATTACAAGTAAATGTCATACAGAATAAAGGTATTCAGTATCAGCAGTTCTGACAACACATTTTTCAGCAGCATGCCTCCCCTTCAGTAGTACTGCACTGCTGGATACTATCAAACTACTCCCTCGAAGATGTCATCTAGAAAAGCTGTTTATAAGTCTTGCATGGTAGGAAATGCAAAATCAAAACCAATACCCTTTTGTGTATTTGACTGGGCCCAAATATTCTGCTGCCACGTTCCTGTTAAAAACGCTGAGATCTCTTCTTGCCTTGTGTGAGCATGACATTTCTAATTAAACTTGATTGGTCACAGCATTGCTAAATAAAGGGCAATTAGACCCATGACATGCTGTACAGACAATACACATCTATGAAAGAACTGGCTGGATTTATTTATTTACTGTTTCAGGTTGGGGAATACGAAACAGTGTGGGTGCAGCTGGTGGCTGCATCTATCAGTGGGAGTGGCCTACGGGCCGTTAGACTAGTCCAAGGAGGGTGACAGAGCTATCGAGCAAATCCCCCAAATGAGAATGTGATACTAACAGGCAATCTTAATCTCTCAGATGTTGACTAGACAAAAACAGCCAGGAGTACAGGCCACTGTAAATCCACTAAAATGGGGCTTCCTTGTACAAGTGGGTGAAAGAACCTATCAGGGAGGAAGTCATCCCTAATCTGGTTGTGTTGACCAGGACATGGTGGAAGAGGCTAGTGTAAGGGAACCCTGGGGACGAGTAATCACAATTCAGTTTGGTTCACCTTAATGCTAGATGATCAGACAAATTCTAGGATAAAAGTCTTAGATTTCAGGAGGGCAGATTTTAGAGATTGGGGCATACCCTCTGAGACAATGGGGGAAGGGGGCTAGAAAGGGTTGAGGAAACAGAGGAAATGTGGGAACTCATTAAGGGCAGTCTTCTGAAGGAGTTTAAAGGAGAAGTCCAGCTTTGTTTCTGTTGTTGTTCTACTTACTTTGAGTCACTGATATAGTCAGCATCGTGTCCCCATCTCCCGACGATGTTTTCCAAGAAATTCACACATTTTAAACATAATTTAACAGAAGAAACAGTTTATTGTCTGTTTCTCCTCCATTTTCAACACCCGTGCTGCTTCCGATGTCGTCATCACCGTGAATAGCCGAGATGGGGTGTCACAGTAATGTGGACACGGTGTAACACGCCATTGGAATTTTAGTTCCTCTCCAGAATGGGGGAAGCTGTTTAGTAATGTGCACATGCAGTAGCATGCAATCGTGAGTCTACAGACCAGTGTGGTGTGAGGTATGTTGTTCTTTTCTGTACTGGAGCTGACAGTTTTGATGCATAATAAAAACTGATGCTGTATATGAAGAAATACTGTCCAGTTCATTTAATAAAATGGGTGTTAAAAGAAAATGGTCTCCTGTATTTTTATTAAAGCAGTCTCATTGCATCAGTTTGCAGTGTAACACTGATGTTTCATTTTATAGTATCTACCTCCTGCTATTGATCACATATATTTCAACAAATGTATTTCATTGGCTGCCTAAGCATTATTATTTTTTTCCCTCCAACACATATTTCTCCCTACAAAATAGACCAGATTACGACATATCTGTGCATACTTGACTGTTTTTAGCTTTAGCAGTGGTACAATTCAACGCCCAATGGCCAGCTTCATATAAGTGAAATAATCCCTGGTGGTCCAGTGGACCTGCCCCTCAGCCCAATCACAGGCTTAATTACGTTGACATATTCCCTAGTGGTCCAGCGGACTGCATCAAGCCCGATCGCGGGAAGTGTAAAAAGTAATATCATCCCTGGTGGTCCAGTGGACCCTACCCTCAGCCCGATCGAGAGCGTAATCACATGAAGACATTCCCTGGTGGTCCAGTGAACCGCATCCAGCCTGGCTGCAGGCTTTGTAAAATAATTCTATCCCTGGTGGTGCAGCGGCACCCACCCCACCCGCCCACTCAGACCCGGCACACCGCCCCACCAGTCAGTGGCAGGCGTTAGCTATCCACCCACAAGCCGCCCGCCTACTGACAGCGTGCAGTATCCATTCACATATCAGGACTGTGTAGTACAGTACAGTCTGCTCGACTATTAGCCCATGTCGTGGACCAACGGGCATACAGCCATATTTTATGCTGTCAGTCGGTAATGGACGGGCGGTTTATGGATGAGAGGAGCAATGCCAGCCGCTGATAGGGAGGGAGCAGCGGTGGCGGGTCTGAGTGGGCAGGTGTGGGAGGGGTGTACCGCTGGACCACCAGGGATAAAATATTTTTTTACTAAAGCCCGCATTGGCTGGATGTGTCCACTGGACCATCAGGACCGTCTTCATGCGATTACACCCACGATCAGGCTGGGGTAGGGGTCAACTGGACCACCACGGTATAGGGACTATCATGTAGCCCACGATAAAGCGAGGGGGTGGGTCCACTGGGCCACCAGGGCATGTAGTACTGTTATGTAGCCTATGATTGGGCTGAGGGACAGGTCCACTGGACCACCAGGGATTTAATTTTACTAATGCAGCCCATGATCGGGTGGGGGGCAACACCGACCCGTGTCTCAGGTGGTCGGTGGCCACCACAGCACGCCCAAGTATTTCACAATATTGAACAACTAGTGATACTGTGAGACTGAAATATAATGCCATAATCAAACTGCATTTCTGATGAAATCATCAAACATATGAAAAGGCTCTGCACGGGGGCGGTGCTCTTGGTACCAGGGAGTAGCCAGGGATTACAGATCTGCACCCAACTGGACTCACTGCTACTCCACCACCACCAACCCTTGTTAGGGTGAGCTGACCCTCCCCCCGGGGTATAGCCAGACAATACACAAATGTACACCAGGTCCATGTTTGCTGCCTCATTTGGCACAATAAATACAACTTTTATATCTCATGACACTGGTTGTTGCCATGCATGGGTAACTATAAATGCCATGCATTGTTCCCTAAGACACTCCCATACCAACCAAGAGCCTGTAAAGTTGCATTGTCCTTGAGAAGAAAAGAAAGTATTAGTGACCAGTCCTTCTAGCTTACACTCCTAGCAATAAAATGACAGAAAGGTTCAGTATTGCTAGTTTTCATGGAAAAAGGAAGCAGTTCAGAGCCTATTTGCTACCCAAAATTGCACACCATGAAGTGCTTGGAGTATGCCTGTCTGCACCCATGCTTGGTACAATTAAATATTCAATTACTTCTAAACCAGGCACTCACCCACCACCAGTAAAAAACACTGACACTGCAGTAAACCAGAACCAACATTTATTATATTTTTAAATAAATGTTTTTTCTACTTTTACTGCAGCATCACTGATATTTTACTGGTGGTGGGTGAGTGCCTGGTTTAGAAGTAATTGAAAATTTAATTGTAAAGCATGGGTGCAGCCAGGCATACTCCAGAATTTCTGATCAAATAAATCACATTGGGGATTCTACAGCACGAAAATAAAACACCATGTGGTGCAACTCCATTCGCTGCAGCACACTTCCCATCCAGTCTTCTGTGCACAACAAATTGCTTCACAAACAAGGATAACCAATATGGGGGTCAACAATATTATAGCAGTATGCTGCGCTGAGAAATCAGTGAATAACTACGATGCCTCAATCAAAATTAATTTGGGCTAATGAGGGGCATACAGCAAAACAAGACGACAACACGTGGTGTCACTCTGTTTCACTGGCGCACAATTTACCACGCTGTCTTCTGTAGACCACAGTAATCACTTTAGAGGCCATGACAACCTGTATGAGGCTCCACAATATAAAACCTACATCCGAGGATCGAAAATGTGATTAAAATTACCGTTGCCAATGTTTACACACATCGCTTCACTCCCTGAATTAGCAACACATGGGGACAATATCCGCATCGCGCACAATTACAACTACCCAGAAATGCACATGCACGTCCTAAACATGGCGCGGGCTGAAAAACTCGAGAAACGGGGCACCAGCATTTTACGAGTAACACTACTAAAAACACACAGGCAGATGATTCAGAACAGTAATGAAAAAAGACTCCCAACACAGAAAGGTACCAAACTCAATATTTATTACATAGATTGCTCATTTTAAACTATTTTTATGAGCCTTCTCCATTAAAATCAGTCTGAATCAGGTATGTAAGTAACAAAAAAAAAAAAAACCCCACAAGACAGCACTCCAGTTCTCACTGAGGAAGTGAGAGACAGACCAGCAGAGAGCGGCATTCAAAAAGTACGCAAGGGATCAATCCGAGGGTAACGAAGTGGTAGACTTTGTGAAAATGAAGGAAGCAAACATTCGTAAAGAGGGCAATGGAAGAGGCAAACTGAGGATGGTTGAGGAGGTAAAGGAAAACTAAAAAGGCCTCTTTAGATGTTGAGAGCAAAGAGGCATGCACACTACAAAGGAGGATTTTGTGGAGTCAAAAATTAAGAAATATGTAGGGGAGGATAGGAAGACGACGAATACCCTCAATTAGCATTTTTGCGGAGTATTCATGATAGAGGTAGGGGTCCACTTCCTCAACTGCAGTAGGCAGGCTACGGGGGGGGGGGGGCTGAATCTGGAACCAGTGTTGGGGGTGCATAAGGGACTAAGGGCACCCTAGCACTTCATTGGTTACACCAAGAGTGCTGAGGTAATTGGAACTTAGGGCCCTTGATGGTGTTATTCAACCACTCCCTGAAGAGGGCGGTTATTCCAAAGGTGTACACAAAGCTAACAATTTTCTTATAGATTGTTTTATTATATAATATATACTTTTGTTTATTTACTTACTGGCTTGTGAGCAGTATTCTGTACAAAGTGGGCTCAATGCAATCCCTGAAACAGCACCCAGTGCATCTGAATGAATTATGCCAAGCTGGATACTTGCACCACTTGTACACTTATGTGGTAAACCCAGGATGAAAAACCAGCTTCCAAGTCTATATGCATGCTGCCTCTGAGAGGTGATGCATAACATGTCCAGCAGTAGGAGGAACTACCTAATTTTATTACGTGGTGTCCAAAGGGCTGGGAGTTTAGCTTAAATGAGGAACTAACACCCTAAAATGAACTTCCCAAATTCTCTGTTAAAAATAATCTTATGAGGTTTATTGTAAAAAACTCTCGCATGCATTGAGACCCCCCCTTCAGTTTAGTAAACCACAAAAAAAGCGCATTTCACATTAGCCTCAAGTGGCTTTGCACACATTTGAGAAGTCAGATTATAACCACAGAATATGCTTCTTATACATGCAGCTCCTTTCTCTATAGTCCATATACATTTTTTTTTTTTTACTTTTTCTCCAGTCACCAGACCAAGGGCATCCCTCAGATGATATCTGCCCAGCCTGAGCCCCTCCCCCCCAAACTCCAACTTGACACCTCGGCTCCACCGGATACCCCCTGGCTTGTACCCCCAGGGAGGGGTTGCCCACCACTTACCTGAGTGCTTCTTGAAATCTAGCTCCATGTGGGCAGGATGCAGGCTGGAGGATACTGGGATTAGGGAGGGTGGAGTCCGATGGTGGGTATTTATTTATTTGCTTTTGTTTACCAGGTAAGCACACTAGACAACAAGTGCCTATTTTCAGGTGCGATCCAGGAGGTTACAGAGTACATAATAAACATAGTACAAAGTCAGGGTAACAATACAGGCCCACGAGCAAGTGGGTGGAACAGTAAACGGTACACATGGCTATAAAACGGTGAAATAGGCAGTATGTCAACAGGATACATAACAGCATTGAGAGGTATAGTAACAGCACGAAACATCATGGCAGAGAGTCGGCAGTATGTCAACAATATACATAACAGCATTGAGAGGCAGAATAAACAGCAGGAAACATCATGGCAGAGAATACAACAAAGGAATTGAAAGTACGGGCACGTATTTGCATGACTTCAGGGCCTAACAGGAGACATAGAGAGAGGGTCAAAATAGAGAAGCTAGAAGCAGGTACAGAAATGACAGAAGCGCCTCTCCAACAGAAGGGCGGAAAGTGCCTTATGATGGATTTCGTCAGACAGTAACAGTGGCCAGTGAGTCAGCTCACCAGCTCCCAAAGCAAGTCGGGGTCGGTGGTGAGGGGCTGGTGCGTTGTCTCCTCTTGGATCCAGGCTTCTCTTTGTATCGTGAGCGCGATCGTGACCCCCCCCCTTCAGAAGTGTGGACGTGCAATGGACGCGCCCCCCTGCCCTGACCCACGGACGTCCGCCGCAGACTCCTCTCCTCGACCTAACGTGACCCCAGCTGTTGCACTCCCAGTCTCCACTGGGAGTTGCTAGTGGCTGGGAGCCACAACCCACCCCAGGAGAGAAGAGCCGTCGGATGCTTAATCCTCTCCCTTCCGGCCAATCCCCAGCAACCAGAGCTTGCTCCCACCCCTGGGTCATGGGCATGGTAAGAGGTAAGGTGCAGGCACCTTAGCCATCTACACCACTGGGCTGGCTCTACAGTGCATATTAAAGTGGAAGGGAAGCCTTGCAGTGTCCCCACCCCCAACCCATTATTTTTCTTTACATCTCCCTAGTTTAGCCTTCTACTCCCCATGGTGTTTAAGATAAGTTTTATATGTATCCCCATGTTGCTCAGTTACAGCAGGGACATTATCAGTGTCAATCAGTCAGTGTCACAATGTGTGTGCAAAAATCAAGATATACTGATTATCATGTTAAAATGCAGCACTTCTAATTTTAGAAAAAAAACAGTAAAATCTGATAACAGAAATGTGGGAATTTGGAATCTGAGACTGTTGCACCCAGGAGGAGATGTGCCACAACAGTTAATTAAAATGCTATATCATGGTATATGGGCACGGTGGTTCTTTTTTTTTTTTTTTATTTTTTTTTACACAAGGATACATTTTGTCAGTGAAAATATATGTATGTATTTATTTATTGAAATTTGTTGATTTGTTTGTCAGTGGTAATTACTGTGCTATATCATCATACTATGTTATCATGCCGGCCTGCCGGCGCAGTGGTTGTATTTCCGCTTGCGACACCAGCGACCAGGGTGCAGGAATGAGCCTGGCCGCTGGAGGGCCGGGCCGGGGAGATAGCCGATGTCCCACACTGCTTGTTGTCTTCAGGGAGGGAGAGAGGGCTGCGACCCGGTGTTGAGCGACCGCTGGTGGAGGCCAGGGGTAGGGCAACACGTCTGGGTCATTGCTGGGTGGTGCGTGACAGATGTCGGCTCTTGCCTTGACATCCGGAAGTCATGCACCTCAAGGAAAAACCAAGAAAATCGCTCGCTGGCCGCCGGATGATGGCTCTCTGTTCCCTGAGTGCATCCAGTGCCTTCCCGGGGCCTCCTGCTCCTCGGCAGCATCCCCGGGCTCTAGAAGTATGTGCTGGGGCCATCCCTCTCCCCTCGGTGCCTTCCCCCTCGGAGGAAGGGGGACCCGCCCAGAAGGGATACGCCGGATATCCCAGGATCCGCTGCACTACGAGGACCAGAGGAGAGCAGGGTAAGGACAGTGGTGCTGGGGGGAACTTGTGGAGCCCGAAGAAATAGAGGACCAGTGAGCACGGGGGTGGGAAAAAATAGAATAATCGAAAATACTATGTTATCATGACATCTGCTTCTGATATAGATGCCATGGCTTGCAAGAGATGCTACATGAAAATGAAGCACACTAAGGAATAGCTCCATTCTTAGCAAAGCACCAGCTTGTGCAAGTGGCAGCATCCACGTCAGGAACAAAAAACAGAACTGAGGGCAGAAAAAGACCCAATGTCCATCTCACCTGCCCAAGGAAAACCTCAGCTGTTCCCTACTGGCCTATAGCCAGACTGGGAAGGTACACTGTGTCCCACGCCCCCTTCTGCTGCCTCCTACCCACCACTCCTCCAGCCACCTTCTCCCCCACTCCCCCTTGAGCACTACCCTCTCCCCCCCCTTGCAATTACAGCACTCTGAAACTGTCCCAGCCTTCCTTGAATCCCACTATAGACCCTGCTGATGCCAACTCCATCAGCAGCCTGTTCCACTTAATGACGGACTGTGACCGATGACATTACTGTTTGAAGTACCTGGCACAACAGGCAAGGGCAGCATACAGAGCTGCATTTCGTTTTCTTTATTTTAATCACTATGTACTCACTGAGCAGGTAGGCACTGTCAGTGAGGCCCTAGGGCTTCCCATTCTTTTGAAACTCAGTATCTTTTTCTTTTATTTGTCTCGCCCCTTCCTATTTTACCCCTCATGGCCCCTCACCTCAAAGAATTTTTTTATTCAGTTTTTATTGACCAGGATAGGAGGGTTAAACAATACAGCCTATTTTCAGCCTAGTCCTGGGTGGGTGGGAATAAAATGCAAGCCAACTGTAACTGAACTAGGCTAAGATGTTCGTGTTATTTTAGTGAATGAGAAAATTTGGCCAGAACACCATGGAAATTCACCTAATCTCTAAGAAGTGCGATTACTGTGGATGGGAATAATGACGAAGGACTGGAGGGTGGCAAATGTCATTCTGTTCCATTGTGGGGGTGACAAGGAACAAGCGAGGAACTACAGACCTGTCAGTCTGACCTCTACTGTGGGGAAGCTGGTGGAATCGATGCTCAACGAAGAGCTTGTAGACTAGCTGGAGTGTACTGGTCTCCAGGATAGTAAAAAGCATGGGGATGTGTGGCAGAGCAGTCCTGTCAGACGAACCTGATGGTTTTCTTTGTGTGACAAGGGAACAGAATAGGGGTCATGCCGTGGATCTGCTCAGTAAGGCTTTCAACCCGGTGCCCCACAGACACCTGCTGAATGAAGGATATGGGTGCAACTAAGGACATAGTTAAACTGGGTAGGAGTAATCAGTGACACCCCCAAGCAACTGAGCCAGTGCAACAAGGCCTATGGTAAGGCAAGTAGGATGCTGGGGTGTAGACAGCAGGAGGAGAGAGAGGTAATTCTACCGCTTTATAGATCTTAAGTGAGGCCGCACCTGGAGTATTGCATCTAGCTCTAGAGCCCGCATCTCAGAGAGGATAGGGACAGGCTGGAGATGGTGCAGTGCAGAGTGAGAAAAATGATTCAGGGCCAACAGGGCAGGCCTTTCGAAGAGCACCTCAAGGAACTGAAAATGTACTCAGCGGAGACCAGAATGGAGAGAGGAGATACGACAGAGACCTTCAAGTTCCTAAAAGAAATAAACAAAGGTGAACTGCAAGGAACTTTTTAGCCTGAATGCTACTTCAACATACTAGTTCAACCTTGCGGGGCAATGAATGAAAACGGACAGCAGGGAGGTTCCAGAGCGACATGAGGAAGTATTACTTTACAGAAAGGGTGGTGAAGCTATGGAACAGTTTACCAGTCGAGGTGGTGGGCACTAAAAAAGTTGTTGGTTTCAAGCATGGTTGGGACATAGTGAAGGGTATAGTAGTCAATCGGGGCGACAGACTCGAGAAAGAGAAAGGGGGGAGGAATAAGGCCCTGGATAGACAATAGGTCCCAGGTCTAGCTGGGGAACTCTGGCAGACTGGATGGACCACTGGTCTTTTTCTGCCATCACTGTCTATGTTTGTGTGCTATGTGATTTTTAATGCCCACCTGATCAACCACCAGAAAAGGCACGCGGGACCTTGGTTTAACTTATCTGAAGACTAACACACTAACGGTACAGCATCCCCCCTGGTACTTTACTCAATTTGAACTCAAATCCACAGCAGCACTAGAACCCATGACCTTCTGGCTCACAGGTGGATATGCTACTAACTGAGCCACGTGGACATCCGACTAGTTCATTGCTCCATCTGGCAGAGCAGGCAAGGGGTTACACCTTTCCAGTCAATGCAACTGGTGCTTCCTGGTCAGCTGGCAGGAGTCTATGCAAATGCTGGGTAGTTCGCAACCTCCCCCGTCAAACTCACCAACTCCACATGCACCCAGCCCGCTGTCAACCTTGGCATTAGAGTCTATGAACCTCATGCAAACAACCGTCTCCAATGTGCAGCCACCAGGTCACATGGCAAGTACAGTCAAAAGACACTGTACGTTTTGTGTTTCTGCAATGGAGATTACTGTAGACCTCGACTAATCAGGCTGACAGACGAGATGCTTCTGTTAGGGGTGATGTTAAAGAACTGCTCCCTGATGGACTAGAGAGGGCTGTTGGGCACAACTGCACCTCCCTTCCTGTACCTCTCCCTTTGCTGTCAGGGTGAGGAACTAGTATGACCTACTGCAGTGGGTTAAACCACAGTTTTGTTTTTTTTGTAAGGCAGCAACAAAAGAGGGCCTCATTAAGACATGCCTGCAGCATAGTGGTTCTAGGAGCAAGAGGGGGGCAACAGGATTCTAAAGCGTTGTGGGGGGGAATATCAATACAGAAAACAAAAAGAGGGCAAATTCCGTTTAGAAAACTGTTTTATATCACCCAGAATTCAAGTACACAACTGTAAAACATGGTAGACAACAGTGATACACAGCAGGTGGGGAAGTGCTTACTTGTGGGGCTAGAAGAGCCCACTCAAATTTAAACATCATGGCAGATTTCTTTATTTTTGTGTTTTTTTTTTCCAGTTGTTTAATCAGGTGAGACACTAAGCTGAAAGCTTGTTTACAGGTACGACCTGGGAGCAGAGGGTAGTTAAGTGACTTGCTCAGGGTCACATAGTATGCAAGTTGGGGCTGTAGGATTCAAACCCAGGTCTCCAGATTTGCAGCTCAAGAGCCGTAAACCACTGCACTATACTGCCTCTATTCAGCCATACCAGTGCCTGCACAGCATCAGGAGCTAGTCACAGGGTTGAGAGTTTTTTTTTTTTTTTTTTTTAAAGTGCCAACCTGACCCTCTCCCCACTGCCGATCGCCAATTCCAGCCATCTCCACCCCTCCGGGACACCCTGAATACAGTGTGGTCCACAGACCAACCAGGAGTCTTACTGAGGATTGTGGGTGGGGCTAAAAAAGCCTGTTCAAATTTAAACATCACAAGAGACTTTTTTCTTCAGCTAAGCCAGTGCCTGCACAGCAACGTCAGGAGTCAGCCACAGGATCAAGAGGGTTTTAGTGCCAGCCTGACCCTCTCCCCACCAACAATCATCGAGTCCAGCCACCTCCAGCCCCCAGGACACCCTACACATTGTGGTCCACAGACCAATCGTAAGGCTTGCTAAGGACTGTGGGCAGAGCACTACTGTTCAAATCTAGATACCCCTAGTAGTCCTCGAGCAAAGGACAACTAAAGGAGGAGTCTGCCAGGAGTTAACCAGGAAGACAGCCAGTGGTCAGAAACTGTCCTGCTGAACTGATTGATATTTCTACAGTCACCACATTTGGACTGCAGGAATCTCTCATGCCTCTGAATGCCAGCTGTCTGATTTCCTGATTAACATTTGCTCACAAACTGCCTAAGCACTGTGTGAGCTACTAAACTACTTAGAAAACTTGTGCAAGCTCTATTCCGTATAGTAACTTGCTGCAGCTCCCTTACCCTTAGTAGTAGCACAGTACTACTGCCTGCTAAGCTGGTTAACACTTGCAATCTGTAAGCTGCTATCCTGTGTATGCAGTCTTTGGGTCTCAATTACAGTGGCACCACGTTCCCAAATCATTAGCACTGCGCTCCCTTGAAACTCAATAAATTGTAGTTGCTTTGCCTAGATGTGTAAGGTGTGTACTGCATCCTATTATTCGTAATGGGTTGTTTATGTAACCCTGTTTGGGTGTGTAAGGTGTGTATTGCACGCATCCTATTAACTCCCAGAGTGGTAAACCAGCCTTCACTTGTGGGTCCCTCCCCTTCTCAAGTTACACCCTATCAGACTGGTCTGTATTATACAACTTCAGGGAGGCCCCTTTCCCCACCCCAAGTCCATATAAACCGACCATGGCCTCAGCATGCCAAGTCTTGGCTCTGCTCTCCCCAAGTCTGCTAGTGACAGCAGACACGCTGGTAGCTAATCTACCAGCTCAATACTTGGGGTTGCATACCACTCTCCCCATCCCTCTGCTCCTGTAGGGACCCGCCTAAACTACTCACCCAATCTGATGAGCCTACTTAGTGGGGAACTGAAGGGTGCCACTTATCTCATATCTAGACATGTGGTATTAACACACATGCTCAACACGTTTTCTCAAGTTGCTACCTAAGCCCTCCCTACTAACCCTCCTATTATCTGCTGAGGACTTACAGAACAACCCTGGCCCCTGCCTTCTTGACATCAGAACCATTTCCCCCTCTGACCACACCCGGGCAAATTGTAAGGGGTTTAAATTAACCAAAGCAAATGTTAATAGCTTAAGATCCGTAGTTCATGAGCTAGAAGCCTGGGTGAATCTGTGTTTACCTGACATACTTGCTGCTACTGAAACCTGGTTGAAGCAGCATGTCCTTCTAAATGAGGCTGACATCCATGGATACAATATGTTTAGGAGAGATTGGCCTGGTAAAAAGAAAGGCGGAGGAGTGCTTTTATACACTAAATCCGCTCTCCAAGCCACAGAAGTCCCCCCACACACACAGTGAGCTGGTACTTATTAAACTACTGCTTGGCAATATTAAGCCTCTGTTTGTGGGGAGTAACTATTGTCGCCCCCCCCGAGTTGCTAAACCTGCTCTGGACAACCTCCTCCTGGGCTGACTTGTGGAATGGCACCATGGTGGAACAATCCTGTTTGGGGATTTTAACCTTAACTGGTTTGATAAGGCCCCCGCACCCTCAAGAATTCTGTTAAATGACACAAACCTACACCAAATCATCAGTGAACCTGCTCATCAGGAATCACTCCTTAATAGATGTGGTCCTGGTCAGCAGACTGGACCATACTCAAGCATCTGGTATCTTCTCCGATTCCCTGAGTGACCACTCCCTGACATACTGTATATGAAGAAATAATCTCCCGAAGACTCCTCAAAGAACAATTATTGTAGAAATTACTCTACTCTGGAGAACAATGCCTTTCTCGCAGACCCTGCCATGGTGAGCTGGGAAAGCACTGGTTACTTTGAAGATGTCAGACTTGGACTGGACTTTCTAATCAACATCTTCACCAGTGTCGTACAGAGGCATGCCCCTTTCGTATAGAGAAGGGTGAAAGGAGCCTGTTCCAAATGGCTAACCCCCCCCCAAAAAAAAATCTTATGAAGCAGAGAGATTGAGCCTGACATGCATTTAAGATCACCGACTGTCAGCAATATTGGAATGCATACAGGAAACTCTGGAATATATGCAAGTCCTCCTTAAAAAAGGCAAAAGCCCCTTACGCAAAAGGGTGCACAAACCGGTAATCTGCACAATCCAAAGCATTTCTGGACACAAGTAAATAGCCTCCTTAATGGATGGGCCAGTGCGCTGCAATGAGTAATTCTCCATAACACAAATTTAATTGGCAATCTAAACAGATTGCGGAGGAATTTAATGTATTCTTTACTGATCTCGATGATAAGGACCCTGCCACAGCCACCCTTTCCCGACTCACCCACCATAGAAAGACACCCCAACTTTCACTTTAGGCTGGTCACCAGTAAAGAGGTCCTGAACCAACTCCTAAAAATTAAGGCATAAAAAGCTGCATGCCATAATAACTTACAGCCTTGACTCCTAAAACTGACTGCCCCATCCCGACTCTTCCACTAGCTAGCCTCTTTAACTTACTGCTTCATGGCAGTCCCTTGAAAGTGAAAGGCAGCATAGGTGGTCCCTGTGCACAAGGGCAGACCCAATGAACTGATTGGGAACTAATGCCCTATCTCTATTCTAAGCACCACGGCTAAATTACAAGAGAGGCTGCTGTACAACCAATTGCTGGCCTACAAGGAAACCCACTCCGTACACATGGACATCTAAGCAAGGCAAATTTTTATTTGTCAAGCACTCAATCCAACGATGGCTCTGAGTGCTTACATATGTAAGTGTCAGTGGCTCAACAGGTTGCACACTTGTCTCTGTGGCCAGAAGATCAGAAGGCTGTGGGTTCTATTCCCACATCAAGCACTTGGGTTAAATCCAGATACGGACACTGTAGTGTAGCATGAGAGGGGTGCTGCACTCCTGAGGTGCTGTCTTTTGGATGAGACATTAACTCTAGGGTCCCAGCAGCCTGTTCTGGTGGTAGTTCAGGTGGATATTAAAGATCCCACAGTATTTCTCGAAAAGAGTAGGGGAATTTTATTAGGAAACATATTGTGATCACAAATATACACATGGAATACAAATCTTACAATTTATGTTATTTCATACATTTTGAAAGAAAAGCAAACAAAGGCAAATCAAACATTTTATCTACAAGAAAAAAAAAAAAACAACAACCCAAAAGCAAAAAAATATATAGATGTGAAATGTCTCGTCTTCCTACCTTGAATACATTTCATTAGGTAATGGGGGCATCAGAGGTCATTATCCATGGCATCTTCAGCCATTGTTCCTCCATTTCTTGCCTACTTAACCTTTTCCTTTCATCAAGGTAAATTTCCTAATATCACTTATTGATTTTTGTAATAGCTGTGTGAGAGTATTGCTTCTGTTGCAATGCAAACAAGCATCTGGCACTCCTTATGTTCCCTTTAAAAATAATAAAAATTAAATTCAACCTATTCCTATTCCATTTCCAAGAAAAGCTCCCATAAATGATATTTTCATAATTCACCTTGGCAAATAGGGGCTTGAGACCATTCTTGTGCAATGAAAGCCTAGAAACCTGTCATATAGGAACAATCAAAAAATAAATGCTCCATTGTCTCAGTCTGGGTAATACATGTACGTCTGCTATACAATCTTTCCTCTATTTTTTGTGTTTGTGATTTGACTTTACATTCAGTTTTTCGTGGCAGCTTGGAGATATGTGTCCCACATATGCTGGTATCCTGGGATCTGTTAATAATGTGTGTACTGAATTTTTTAAATGGGTGGGGGTGGGAAATACCCCAGATTCGTGACACGTCTGTTCTAGAATTAAGTTATACATATTTTTCCTATGTAATGTAATCTGTTGACTAGTCTGGGGCAGACATAAGGCAAGTCTGGTGGGGGGTAGGAAGTAGGCTGTTGGTCAACTAGGATCTGCAGCTTATCCAACAAGTAGAGACATGGGCAGACTAGGTGGGCCAAGCCATCCTTATCTGCCATCAAAGTCTATGTTTCTGTGTAACCTACCATTGTCTAAGCCTCATGAATGTTTCCCTCATGTAAAAAGGTAGTAAAAGTATAGTTGCCATTTTTTTTTAAAGTAGCTACCTCCCACTGCTTACTATTATTATATACCCAAGGTTCCCAACCCATCTCTAAATTTATCAACATGGGTTTTAAGTTTGAGGTGAAAAAGATATTATAATAAAAGATAATAGGATTAACCATGTCACGTCCACCTAATTTTAATAGCAAATAAGTAATATTTCTTTCCACAGGATTTAGTAGGCTACCCCATAATGCCTGGAAAATGCACTTAAAAAGCGAGAATTCTAACACTCGGGAGGTGGGAAAACATAACTAATATATAGAACTTAAGGTATTAAAAAATTGTCAAAAATACTTGTTTCTTTTTACTGATTTTCCACTTGTTCCAGGTTGCAACTTTGTGTTCCCCTGCTCAATTTTGTTTCCAGTTTAATCTGTTAGAGTTATTACTTCAAAATAATATTCCTAAAATTGTTATGGGTTCTTTTGATATCATGATCCTGCCACTGTCGTCGGCACTATTTGAGATTTGTCTCAAGTTTTCCCCACACGTGTTTAAATTCAACAGAAGTTTCTGATATAAGGTATTCGGCTTCATAGTCCAATATCTTATATTGCTAGGAGCGCACCAGTACAAACATTGTAATTTTAAAATTTAGTCTTTATTCTGTTTTTTTGTAAATAAATACAATACATTCAACATACAGCTCAGGCTGGTATCGATTTGATTATATACATTTCATATATATCCAATTTAAACAACAACTTTTTCACTATGTAAATACATCATTTTGACAGTACGAGTTGATACTTCAAGACATCTAGTGCAGTAAAACTGTCCTTGAACCAGTACAATCCTTCAAGTATCTAGGTGTACTCCTTGATGAGAACCTCAATTTTGGTCAGCATATATCATCTACCTGCAAATCGGTTAACGCCAAACTAGAAGCAGCATACAAAACTAGCTCTGTCTTTACACAGTCAGCAAGACTCTCAATAGCCCATGGGATTCTGCTCCCACCTCTATCCTACGGGGGTAACCACATATCTTAACACACCCAAAACTCTCTTCAGAGAATGGGACACAACCTACAACAGCATATACCGTTACGCATCAGCCTCTCACTGGTCAAAACACCATTGCAAACTCTATGCTGATTTGAATTGGCTCCCCCCAACTTCGGTTAGAATCCTTGCCTCCCTGACAGACAATATCATTAGAGCAGGCTCCCCAATCTCGCTGGCATCCCTACTCACTCCACTGACCTCCCCCCATGGCCTAAGATCAGCTGATAAGTCACTGCTGCAAATACCCAGATGTAAATCAAACAAAGGAACTCTTGCTTTCTCTCATTCAGCGCCCCAACTCTCAAACTCCCTGCCTCTTGAGGTCCGCTTAGCCCCCAGTCATGCCCAGTTCAAATGCTGGTATCACTCCTTCCTCTACAGTCAGACGTCCTGTTCCTGCTTCAAGCCACCCTGAACTTCTGCCCACTCTCGCCCATTTCCCAAGCCACCTAAACTGATCTCCAACTATCCTGACCCTCTACTTAGTTTACCGCCCCTGGGCACTTATTCATCTCAGCCCGTCTATACAGCAGTTACCCCTAACCAATAAACAGTCAGCAGAATGTTACTTTTTCTCACTGTCTCTCCCAATGTATTGTAAACTACTGAACTATTATTTTCACTAATTAAGTGATTATAAAACCTTGCGTTAATGCTTATTTCTTACCTATCATGTATCTGTAAATCCTTGTTTAGCCTGTTTGCACTACGTCTCTACACCTAATCTATTGTATGCCATTGCTCACCCTGCTTCCTAATTAAGTGATTGTAAAACCGTGCTTTAACGTTTATTTTTACCCATCGTGTATTTCTATAACCTTGTTTAGCTCTGTCTATAATACGTCTCTACCCCAGATCAATTGTATTCCATTGTTCACCCTGCTTATTGTAATTCTCGCGGGTCGCGCCTGAAAATAGTCACATCTTGGCTAATGGCACTTACCCAGTAAACAAAAACTAACTAAATAAATAAATAATTTAACTATAGTTTATATCCCTGTCCTCTGGCACAACAGTCAATTTATTTATTTATTTCAACCAGGTAGCATAACATTTTCTATTTTGCAGGGATAAATTTATTTCTGTATTCCAGTTTCTCTCCATCCTTGCCATATGCTGCCCTTCTCATGGTACAAAATCAGGGTAGTTATCCAACTGGTGTTTAACCCATTTCTGCCACGTACTGGCAAAACTCTTCAGGCGATTAGTCATCCTGGCTTTTATGTGCTCTACTGCATACATTTCCCTAACTTGTATGTTCCAGCATTCTCTTGTGGGGATTTTTTTTAGTTCCCCATAGGCGTGTGATTGCTTTAAGAGCTGCCAATATCAGGAGTGCGACTTGTTTGTATGTAGCTTTGTTAACCCTTACTCCCTCCTGGAGTGTGATTGTTAAGAAATAGGCTGGGTTAAGCCACTGCTCACTCTCATAAGGCGCTTTTACACACAGGTTTCTTCACTGAAATCTTCATTACCTGTGTGGTGCCGTCGTTGTCTGTTCCATTTCGTGCTGACTTTACACACACAGTAGTTTGCTGGAAAACTCCTCCATTTTCTAGCATTTCATTCTGCTTCCCCAGAACTCTATTAAAGGTAATGACTGCTACCAGAATGGCCACTGCACACAACAGAGTGAAACAGAACACACTGGGACAAAGGCAACGGTAAACTGTTTCTGCAAGGGTTATTCCGTTACAGAACAGGTAGTGTAAAAACACCTATAGATCTCATTAATGGTTTGTGTCACTTCACTCCAGTATTGTGTAAGTAGAGCACAGCTCCACAGGATGTGTGTCTGTGCTGCCTGCTGTGTCCCACACTCTCTCCAACATTTACCAGTTTTTTTTCCTCCTCCATATTGTGCTACTATTTTGGGAGTACGGAAAAAACAACTCTGTAATTTCTATATGAATTCTTTCCAGTATGTAGAACTGGAAATCTTATAGGTTGGGAGGGCTGTGCCCAGCCATCCTTCTGAAGGTATTTCTACCTGCAGCTCTGTTTCCCATTTTTGCCTAATTTGTTCAGTTGAGTCCTGCGGTGGATGTCTAAGGGCCTCATAAGTTTGACTAATTATACGTTCTATTGGAGTTCCCCCAATGGATGTGATTACTAATGTTATGAGTTTGGCAGGTTCTCTACTATCTCCACTAGCTGTGCTTCAGCTGGCTGCAAGAACCTTTTAATTTGGAGGCAACTGTAAAATAGGTTTTGTGGAAGGTTCTGTGCTTCTTGTAAGATCACAAAAGAATAGAGGCCTGCTGGTCCCACTAGTTTTGAGACTAACGAATCCCACTTTGAGCCCATTTATTTAAAATCTTAGATCCCATTTTATTTGGTGGTATTTCCGGTTCAGCTGTGAGAGTTGTTATGAAGAGCCTCTGGTTTTTATTCATATACTTTCTTTTCATTATGTTTCATCCTTTCAGGGTTTCCCTAGTGTGCTGTGGGAGGGCCTGTAACAGGTTCTCCTCCATGGGTCTCTCTAGTACCAGCTCATTTAGATTGTGTTGTTAATTTATGTCTAATTCTATTTGTTTACAATGCATCTGGTACCCGGGGTTCAGACAGTTAAGGTCTGTTCTTATCTGAGAGGCTAAAGCATATTATTCAAAATTTGGGAGAGCCACCCTCCCCCAAACTCTCTAGCGAGCTGTAGGATCATATATGAGATTCTAGGGTTTACCTTTCCAGATAAATCGGGATGTTATATTCCAAGTGTGATACTAGCTTTTATCTGGAGGTATAGGGAGCGTCTGGACCAGGAACAAAATGCAGGGCAGGATATTTTGTTTTATAACCTCAATCCTATTTATAAAACTCAATGGCAGTTTTGTCCATCTGGAAAGATGTTCCAGAAGTTGCTTTGTCAGGGGTTCATAACTAATGAGGTCTGTTACTTCCAGTTTTTTACCTAGTTTAATCCCTAGATATCTAATCATGAATTTAGACCATTTAAAGGGGAATTTAGTTTTCAACTGGGTTGGGGGTGTGAAATTAAAGGTGAGAACTTCTTTTTTCTGATCATTGTTTTTATACCCAGTGACTTGTCCAAATTGCCTGATCTGTTCCCAGACTGCCGGTATTGATCTATCTGGGTTTGTTAGGGTGAGCAGAATGTCATATGCAAAAAGTGAGATCTTGTTTTGCCTGTCTCCTATCTGCAAACCGTGAATTTCTGGGTAGGCCCTTATTGCGACAGCAAGTGGCTCAAGATATAGGGCAAATAGCAACGGGAACATGGGGCACCCCTGCCTGGTGCCTCGAGACAGTCTGAATGGATCTGACAAGCAGCCATTTGCTCTTACATATGCCATGGGTTCTCGGTCAATATTTTTTAATTGGGTTATGAGGCTGCTAGGGATACCGAACCTCGACAGCACCGCCAACAGAAATTCCCAGGCGACCCTGTCGAAGGCCTTCTCCGCATCCAACCCCAGCAGCACCAGTGGGATTGTTTTAGATTGCAAGTATTCCATTATCATGTATGTCCGCCTGACCGCTTCTTGTGCTTGTCTGTTTTTTATGAAGCCCACCTGATCTGGATTAATTAGGTCTGGAAGTAAGTCCTCCAGCCTGTGATCCAGAATTGACAAACAATTTATAGTCAAGGTTTAACACCGATATTGGTCTATATGAAGCGGGATGTTGTGTGTCTTTCTGTGGTTTAGGTATGGCCGCTATGGTGGCATAGAACCAGGATGGGGGTGGGGGTTCTCCCTCTTGAATAGCATGATAGGTCATATGCAGGATTGGCAGAAGCGAGTTTTTTAATTGTTTATAGAACTCAGCAGGGTATCCATCTGGCCCCAGTGCCTTCTGATTTTTAGCTTTAGTTAGGGCTTATTTAATTTCTTCTATAGTTATTGGGGATGTTAACTTATTTGCTTTGGCTTCGCTCAGCTGAGGTAGATCTAATTTTCCTAGGTAATCCCCAATTAAGTCTGCTTGGTTTGGGGGTTTCTGTATACAAAGATTGATAACATTTGCTAAAATGTCCCTTATTTCTTAGGGAAGCATGTGAGCCTACATAGAAACATAGAAGTTGGCGGCAGATAAGGACCAAGGCCCATCCAGTCTGCCCATTTCTTTTCTACCTTATAAATGTGCCATCGGCCTGTGCTCTGTCAGTGACCTATCTATTCATAGTCATTTGTATTGCTCCTTATGCCTATCCCATGCCTGTTTGAAGCCCTGCACTGTATTCATAGCCACCACTTGTGGTAAGCTATTCCATGCATCTACCAATTTTCTGTGAAAAAGAATTTCCTCACATCTCTTAATCGGCCTCCTAATCTCATGCTGTGTCCTCTTGTCCTGCAATTTTTCTTATATTTAAACATGTTAGACTCTTTCACCTTGTTTATGCCCTTAAGGTGTTTAAATGTCTCGATCATATCACCTCTCTCCCTCCTTTGCTCAAGGGTATACATATTGACTCCGTTAATCTGTCCTCATATGTCTTCTGATGCAGTCCCTGCACCATTTGGTTGCCCTTCTCTGGACTGCCTCAATTTGGTTAATGTCCTTGTGAGGTGTGGCCTCCAATGACTGCCGCGGTACTCCAGATGGGGCCTAACCAATGTCTTGTGCAGAGGGATTATTACCTCCTCATCGACTTGTGATACCCCTACTAATACACCCTAACACCCCCCTAGCCTTACCTACTGCTTTAGAGGTCTGCTTGGATGATTTTAGGTCATCAGTGATGATGATGCCCAAGTCTCTTTCTTCCTTTGTGACTGCTAGCAACTCCCCTCCCAGCCTATAAGTGGCTTCAGGGTTTCTCTTCCCTATGTGCATGATTTTGCACTTCTTTGCATTAAATCCCAGTTGCCACTCTTCTGACCATTTTGCTAGTTTATCCAGATCTCTTCTCATTCTGCCCACCCCATCTGGATCATCTACTCTGTTGCAGATCTTGTGTCATCTGCAAACAGACAAGCCTTACCTCTAGTCCATTCATGCAGGTCACTAATGAAGATGTTGAATAGGACTGGCCCAGGACTGATCCCCGAGGTACCCCACTTGTGACTTGCATCTCTTCTGACTGTATACCATTTACCACCACCTCTGTTTTCTGCCAGTCAACCAGTTTGCCACCCAGTTGACCAACTTCTGACCCACCCCGAGCCTACCTAGCTTTATTTATCAATCTTCTATGTGGAACAGTGTCAAAAGCTTTGCTGAAGTCAAGGATGGCATCAACTGCTCCCCTTGGTCCACCACTCTGGTTACCCAGTCAAAGAAATCTATGAGATTAGTTTGACAGGACCTTCCTTTGTAAACCCATGCTGTCTTGGATCCTGTGCCCCTATGGATTCCAGGTGTTGCACTATCCTTTCCTTAAGTGCCTCCATAATCTTGCCCACTACTGAGGTAAGACTGACTGATGTAGTTCCCGCCTCCTCCCTGCTACCACTCTTGTGGGCGGGATCACATGACCCTTCTCCAGTCTTCTGGGACCTCTCCTGTGCTCAGAGACTCACTAAACAATTCTGCTAATGGCTCTGCTAGTTCCTCCTTTAGCTCCTTAAGTACCCTGGGATGTATGCCATCAGGTCCCATTGCCTTATCCACCCTGAGCTTAGCAAGCTCTTGTAGGACCCTTTCTTTTGTGAGGAGTGAGTGCTCACCTCCCTCCCCCTGTGTCCATGATGCTGAGCTGTGGGCCCTGCCCTACCTTCTCTTCAGTAAATACTGAGCAAAAGTATCTATTTAGGATAGATGCCTTTACAGGGTCCTCCTCCTCACATGCTCCCTTTTCTCCATTAAGCTTAGCAATACCCCCTCTGGACTTTCTCTTTTCACTAATGTATCTATAGAAAGTCTTGTCACCTTCTTTTACTGTTCGTGCTAGTGTTTCCTCACCTGTGTTCGGGTCAATTAATCTGGTTATACATGTTCTAGCTTTTCCTTTCCTTGCCAAGCTTTTGTCTCCCTGTGTCCCCCTTCATGACTTTCCAATTTTAAAAACATTAGTTGCTGTTCTATGTTTCGGTCCATCTTTTTTTTTGTATTTGTTTGATGTTTTTAATTTGTGTTCTTATTTTCACCTCTGCTCGATTTTCCTGGGTCTGCAATTGTTTTAGTTCCACATGTAAGGCATTCCAGTTCCTCTCCCTTTCTTTTCTTGTCTAGATGAATATTTGATTATTTCTCCCCTTATTACTGTTTTTAACGCATCTCACAGTATTGATGCTGAGGTTTCTTGTTGGGAATTATCTGCTATTATTCTGAGGATGATTTCTTTCATTAACGATTTGAAGTTTGGGTCTCTCAGATGCATCGTGTTAAATCTCCAGTGGGTATTCATCCACACCCTCCCAGTTCAAATTTAGCCATTACTGGGGCATGGTCCAAGAGCACTGTCACTCCATGCCATATGTCTGCCAGTGCCTCCTGACACTTCACGTTTGTTGATATGTAATCTATTTTTGCTGCTGTATTAGAGTGGGCAGATCTATGTGTGTATTCCTTTCTTGTAGGAAAACACTTTCTTCACCCATCCACCAGGCCCAAAGAGGTCATGTTCTGTTTTATACATTTTTGTAATTTATTTATTTTATTCTAGGATTACAAGTGCCTTTGAGCCAAGGCTCTTTTACAAAGGGGTTAGTTCGGTGAGGGAATGGCTTGGCCGCATCCAGATGGGGTTGTAAGGTAGTATTGAAGTCTCCCCCTAAGATGAGTTTTCCTTGCATTTTCATTGCCAATTAAGAAAAAAAAGAATGGGCCAGACCTCTGTAGGACCCCGGTGGGGGATACAGAGTGATGCCAGCGTCAATTTGCACGCATAGATCTGAACCACCACCATGACGTACCTTCTCTCATCATCTACATCCTGGTCTAAAATCTGTAATGGAAGGTGTCTAGAAGCCAATATTGCCACACCCTTTGTTTGCCTGAAGTATAAGCTGCCTCAGCTATCAACTTATATTTAGAATTCTGTAGCTTATGGTGCTCTAAGGAGGACAAGTGCTTCTCCTGCAAAAGCACTATGTCTGGGTTTTGTATTTTAAGATATTGCTGGAGGCGTGCATGCTTTACTGGGCTATGTATCCCATTTATATTGAGGGATAGCACTAATGTTGGCCTAGCCATTTTCACAAATTAGGAGGACTGTCTTATATTCCAAATTCAGTTTACTTCCCTCCTCTAGCATAGCTCTTTGAAAGTTGTTTTTCCAGCCTACAAACCTGCTGTGACATTTCAAATTCAAACATGGATTAACAGCATTTAGAACATAAAAAACTCATAACAGTAAACATTCCTTTAGAATAATAAAGATAACCTTTTGCCAACAGGGCTGTAAATCAGATAACTTAACATGCCTAGTGGCCATCTTTAATACACTTGTGTATTCAACCATAGTAACATATTGTTTATGAATCGTCTGTTGGTTCAAATTGCAAATGTACAACTTCCTAGCTTTGGAGAGTCGATGGTGCTCTCCACTTTTGTGGTTGTTGTTTACTCCCTTGGGGTTAGGTTCCCGACTAGTCTGGGGGCCCCCTGTGCCATACCCCAGGTGGTGACTGCTGCCTTCTAAATACACCCCCGCCTGGACCAGCACCAGAAAGAGCAAAATCAGTAAACTTATGTTAGGTTGTTGCCCTATGTGCGCTCAGGGGCACCATCGGGGAAATTTAAAAGAATCTAATAATTTGTGAGATGGGAGTTGGGGCGGGCTCCTTTAACGCAGCAGTCCGGAGCGGGTTTCTATGCGCCATTTCTGTGGGCAGTCCTCTGCAAGATGGTGTTCTTTACAACTGATCACCGATGGGCCTCTCTTACAGACTCAATCAATAATATGTTCCACTTATGTATAGCAGATAAACACTGTCAGGTTTATTTATCAGGAATTTATATCTAGGCTACCCCCTGTTTGTTAATCTTACCATTCCCCAGAAACCCTCTTGCGACTGCTTCTATCAGACTGGTCAGGAAGAATTTTTAATCATCTGTAATTTTTTTGGTTGAAAGATTTAAACATCTGCTCCAGTCCTGACATTTATTATTTTAATGCTGGGTTTCTTAACACGAAGGAGCTCCCACCCTTCTGACAAAAAATGTTCTAAATATTCTTTCAAGTCCCAGTCTCTCAAATGCTGGTGCAGTCTGGTCCTTGCTCTCCTTTAATTTCAGAGAGAGAACATTTGTACAGTACCTGTTTTGGGGTTATGTGTTTCAAGCTGGGGTGTGTCTACCAAATTTCTGCAGCAGCTCTTTTGCATCCTGGGCGTTGTGAGCCCTTGTCACCTTCGGGTTTGCAGTTCTCATTTTTTCTCCATTTCACTCCTCGTGTTCCGCTGGTGGTCTTCGCTCGTCTGTCTGGTTGCCTTTGGAACAGTGATCCCCCTGCTGTTTAGTGCTCGCGTGGCTTCATCCGGTGTCTCAAAGCATTTCTGGCCCTCTAGAAACATGACCACGAGGCGGGCTGGATACAGCGTTGTGAACTTTAATTGCTGGGCCTTCAAGGTTCTCAAGATCGGGGCATAAGCTCCCCTTTTAGCAGTCACTGTGGGTGAGCAATCAATGCTGAAATAAATTTGGGTACCTTTGTAGCATACCTCTTTCATGTGCCAGGCTCTAGTCAGCAGTTTTTGTTTGACCTGGTAGCTTAGAAGTTTAAGGAGAATTGCCCTTGGTTGTTTGTCTGGTTGCTGAGGTTTTGGTTGGAGGGTCCTGTGAGCTCCCTCTATATCCAGAGGGAATGCAGGGTCTAGTTGCAGAATGTCCCGAAGGAAATGATCCAGAAAGGCTAACATATCGGCTCCCTCCTCGTCTTCGAGTACCCGTGATATCCTAAGTTTCCAACGTCTGGATCTGTTCTCTAGATGATCGCATTTGTCTGTTAATTCTTGACTGCTGTCTAACAAGTGCATAACCAGGCGTTTCAGCATGTCCGTTCTGGTATATATGGTGGTTTGCCGAGTTTCTAGTTCTGTAAGTTTTTGCCTCATTTGTTTTAATTCGGTCCTTAAAATTTCTATCTTTTCGAAAGTCCTGTAGTTCTGCTAGAATGCTTGCATTACTGAGTTGTTGCTGCGTGCCTTGTTGAGTCGCCATGTCAGCTGTGGTCTCCGAATCAGCCTCTGCCTGCTTTAGTTTGCAATCCGGTTGTTTGTCAGCCTTAGTTTTTTTTCTCCTGCCTCTCGTTAACTTTCTGAGCTCCTGTTTCTGTTGGGTTTAATTTTTGAAGCTCAGATATTCAAGTTTTGGAAGCTTTTTATCCCCGATGGTCCGAGCTCTGACTTCAGTGCTGCGTTCTAAGCAGTGACATCACCAGAAGTCCCTCAAACATTTTAATTTTAATTGTAGTAGTTTTACCAGGGGAAGGGATCGTAACTGGCGCCAAACCCTCGGCCAGCTGATGCCTTCCAGCTTCCTGGTGCCCCCGCTTCACCCAAACTCTGCCCCCACACACTCTGAAATTGTGACGTGTGGCCAGGGAGAGCGTGGGGCGAGTCCCTTACAAGTCTATGGGGGCTGTTTTTAAAGCTAGCTAAGCGACTGCTTTAATTGTCCTACAAGACTCTTTAAAATTACTAAAAAAAGCCTCCACAGACTTCAGCGGGGTCACTGCGCTCTCCCGGGCCACACGTCACAGTTTCAGAGAGCGCGGGGGCAGAGTTGGTGCACAGCGGGGGCACCAGGAAGCTGGAAGGCATCGGCTGGCCTTTAAAATTAAAATGTTTGTGCTGGTGAACTCACACTGCTATAAGACACTGGGCTATGAAGCCCAATACCTTATAGCATCCACATCGGAAATCTACTTTAAAGATGCTCCTGAAAAATCTCCAAAATGTTTACAAATGTCTATCGCAGGTTGCACAGCATCTTCAGTTTGTACTATAAGACTAATGTTGCCAGCATATGCAGTCACAGTGTATGGGATTTCACCTTCTATACTTTGGATGGGTTTTAGCAGGGGTGAAGAATTTAACATTCTGAGTAACTAATCCAGAAAAATGACATACAGTATGGGGCACCCCTGTCTGATGCCTCTTGATATTAATCAAAGGACCCTTCCATCCGTTAACCAAAGGAGCTACCGTTACCGTGGTATATAGGCATTTTATCCAGTCTATTAGAGTGTCTGGAATATAGGAAATGCCTTAGTGTATGCCATATAAAAATCATGGTTGATCGAATCGAACACTTTTTTTGATCTAGAGAGAATAAGAAGCCTTTTCTTTTACCAGCTGTGCCACTTGTAACTATTTCCCTTAACAGAATTAAATGGTCAGAAATGTTCTGTCCATGTATAGAGCATGATTGTGCACTAGAAATTGTTTGTGCAGTTAACAATCTGTTCACTATTATTTTGGATAGAATTTTAAAATCATTATTTAATAGAGTACTCTGTCTCCAGTTTTGTATATACTGTGTGATCCCTTTTTTATATAAAAAGATTAAACTACCCAGATTCATGTACAATGACATCCCATTAAAATTTAAAATATGATTATACACTTCTTTCAATTTGTGTTCAATCTCGGGGCCTATTATTTTATAGATTTCCCTGGGTATTCCATCATGGTCCGGTAAGGCTAGAATAGCTGCTCATATTTCCTCTACTTGAATCTCTTGGGTAAGAGATTCCTTACCGTTTTCAGGTATATTAAGAGTTTGAAAAGAATCTTGGAAATTATCCACTGGAGTAGGAAATGGCTCATACATTTTTTTTGTGAATTGTATAACAACATTCCATAACCCCTGCTTTTGTGTTCTGTAAGATATTGTTTTCATCTATTAAAATGTTCCTGTCTTGTTTTAATCTGTTCTGACCAGCTTCCATAAGGTCAGATTATGCCTTTTTTCCCTTAAGTGCCAAATTGTTGATGCTGCTGTAAATGCCTGGCTTTCCGAGCATGGAATACTGTTAATTCTTTTTTTATGATACAGATTTGTTTTTAGAAATCCTGATTAGTTTCATATGTTAATGATAGGAGTTTTTGTAACTGGCGTCTTTCCCTGATATATTCAATATAATTATTATTTTGGATCATTTTACTTTGTGACTTTGGCAAATTTTACTTTTTGCATTATCTATTTTACCTCCTTAGTGCACATAGTCATCCTCTCCTTCGGGCGGCAAGTCCTGCTGTTGCCTTCAACCGACCCGCCATCCAGCTGCTCCAGTGTCCCGCTGTCCTGGGTGTATCCCTTTGCAGGGGGGCCCCCCCTTATCCACCGGGGCATCGAGAGGGGAGACCGGAGTGCATGCAGCACTCCTTTACATCTTAAACAGGGCTGGAAATGCAGCCTGGAGACATCGCGGCTCAGAGGTGTGGGGAGGTGGGGCCGCCATCATCCGGATGGCATGCGTACCATTTTCATGCTTTTTCTTGTTCCCTCTTGCTGCGCCGCCCTTGTAGTAACTCCTGTCTCCACAGG